>OZ038374.1:127773430-129046226 GCA_964036015.1 Leptarthrus brevirostris | reverse complement strand
ATCCCTTGTCCTCAATCCTATTCATAGTTTCGCCGACGACATCAACATTGATTTCGCGTACTCATTTGATTCTGTAACGAATTCACGTGGAAATGCTACAAAAGTTAATCGAGAACGCATGTTTAGATTATTAATCAACGACATTTCTACGGTACTCGCTTGTGGCAGAGCAAATCGTGTTTCGTTTAATGCATCAAAAACTCAATGCTGTTTAATGTCCCGTAAAAAACGCCCAGTTCACACCCAACCCATTTCAGTCGACGGCGGGAATATACATAATTCGCCCTCCCTAAACATCGTCGGTATTGAGATATCCAGCAATCTTAGCTGGACTGATCATATATTTACATGCTAAAAGTGCGATGAAATGCTTGGAGTTTCTACAGAGATGTAAGAAATATTTCACCCCCACCCCCTGGCTTAGCGTTGATCTACAAGTCCTACATTAGGCCTAGACTTGAATATAATTCCCAAATTTGCTCAGTGGCCGGATACACCGAATTGTACGCGTTAGACGAATTCTTCCAGTGTAAGGCTATTAAACTTATTGGCGATGCTTCAAACTCTAAGGCCCTTGACTCTCTGGTGCATCGACGGAATGTCGGTTGTCTCTCACTCTTCTATCGCTAGTTCCATGGCCATTGTTCTAACGTAATTGCTAGCCTGATTCCTTGCAAACACGTGACTACGCGCGATACAAGGTCTACAAGTCGCTCCCACCCCTATACTCTCCAGGTAAAATTTGGACGTACCGTCAAATTTTTGGAATCTTTTCTAAGCAGAACAACACGAATGTGGAACAGTTTACCATTTTCTGCTATTCCCTCGTCATATGAGCCCGAAACTTTCAAACGGAGCGTACATCGACACCTCCTTCACTCAATCTCCTAACCCATTATCCTCATCCTTAATTCCTCTCCTGCCAATACTGTGATTTAGCATCATAGGGCATCTCCTGAGCTTTGGCAACATAATATTTCTAAAAAATATATTTTCTTTTGACTGCCTGCGGGGTGCGATTAATTCCCTGGAGTTTTTGGCTGTTTTGATCCTGTCGATTCCATCTAGTTCCTTGAGCAGTCATAGTTTCTACACATGCCTCATCAACGTACAAACTATGGCCTGCATGAGCCCATAACTGCATTGTCCCGTCTGTTTAACGAGCACATCGACATGTTTACTTCCACTTATCCCAGTCTCAAATAAAAGTTAATTTTATAATTATTCATATTTTTTTTTATTGGTTTTTTGTTTTGTTGTTTTTGTCTATTTTTTAGTTTTCTTTCCTTGTATTGTCATTTTGTAGTGGTCAGCTATTGGTGAACTTGTAAATAAATACATTGTAAGGAGTTAGTAAGTTTTATGTTTTATTTTATTTTCTTTCCTTGTAAAGTTATTTGATTTGTTACTTGTGATTATTTTTCTATCTTTTAATTAATTGGCTGTATACTTTTTATATTTTAATATTATTGTTTTTATATAGATTCATACTTTAAGGAGTTAGTAAGTTTTCTTGTTTTACCACTTTAACCCTTGACTAAGTTTTCTTATTTAAGTTTTTTGTAAATCTGTTTTCCTCGTTAACTTTAAGTAGTCTGTTATTTGACCAAATATGTTTATGTGAGTGAATGAATTAAGGTTACCTAAGGTATTGACGAAATTTTGAAATGAATAAACCCTATGCCAACAGTCCTGAAAATTTGTGATTGTGACGTGGAGCGCATGTAATAGATAAAAAACTGATGCATGAATAGTTCACCTAACTCACTAACAAATTGTTGTTTTAGTTTTCTCAACGACAGCTAGTCTCTGCACTGCTTACGATTATCTCTAGCATACGCCCAACGTTTTTCACTTTAAATTTTACTAGCATTTTCATAGCTATATAAAATTCACAATCACAAATTATCAGGACTATCTCTATGGCGTTAGGAATCTGTATGTGGCTAGAAGAAATTTTCATTTAAACAATTATTTTCTCCTTTTTTGTCTTGTATGAGTAATTTTAGTTTTATAATTGCGTCGTCCTTGCAAATCTAAAACCATTCGCCATCTTGAAGCGTCTGCCATATTATATGAAGGATGACGACACATAGTTATCGTATTATACTTGTCAAACCCTTTCATTTAATACCCATGTCAAGGGGGTTATAACGGAAAAGGTAATAAAAAGTAATTTTTGCGGGTCCGCAATATTGGATTTAGTACGACGTCACGATTTATCGCATTCTATTCATCAATCCCTTTCATTTGGTAGGGGATTATAAAGAAAAAGGTAATCCGGCATCTTAGTGCGTCCACTATATTAGGTTTAAAATTACGTCACGCAGCTCATCGTATTCCAATCATCCAACCGTTTCATTTGAAACCCATGTCAAGGAAGTTGCGAAGAAAAAGGTAATTCGCTATCTTGGGGCGTCCGCCATATTGGCATTAAAATGACGTCATATACTTTATCGTAATTTACTCGTGGATTCTTTTCATTTGGTACCCATATCAAGGGTGTTGTGAAGAAAAAGTTAATACGCCATCTTGAAGCGTCCGCCATATTGGATTTAGAACAATATTAGATATATTGTGTTGTGACCGGATCTGCATATGTGTGCAAAAATTCAGCTCAATCGGATATCTGGAAGTTAGTTTAAAATCGATTATAAAATGTGTACTAAACAGATATACACACAAGAAAGCGAGTTAATGAAAACGTAGTAATATAAGACACATTTTGTGGCCGCATTAAACGTACGTAAATTAGGACTTGTTAGATACAGATATAGTTGTTTCCATAAGATCGTACCCAACTAGAAATTAAAAACAAGAGCTTAGAATGAAGAAACTGCAGTTTTTATTAAAAGCTAGTGCAAAATACATTTTTGTAAATTTATTTAATACACTGTTCAATCGCCCTTACTATTGATTCTTAAATGGCATCTTTGTCTGCGAACAGAAAGGCGTCTAAAAAAGTGTGATCAACGCGTTAGCAGAAAAGGAAGAAGAAGCGGCCTACCGCGGCGACAGCAAAGATCTGTACAAGATTACCAAGAAACTGGCTGGAAAGACTCTTGAAACTGAACATCGTGTGAGAGATACCAATGGATCCTTTATAGTTACGGAGGCACATCAACTGCGGAGATGGAGATGGAGAAAATATATTCCCGAAGTCCTCTTCGAATACCGCTTTACCCGAGACTGAACATCCGTCGACTGTGGCCAGTATTAACAACAGAACTCCGACAAGGACTGACGCAATTACGGCAATAGACCTCGGTAGGGCCTCCTAAGCATTAGGTCGAAAATGGGGCACATATTCACTGCCCTACACATGCGATTTACAGGCTCATATGTATATACCATAGTTAGACCGAGAGTGAACGACATGAAGTACAGGCAATCTCCTAAAAGAAATTTTACCTGCAACAGCACAAAAATCTATGTTCGAGTTCAAAGCTGGTGAATAAAGACCAAATCAGCAATTCTACGTCATTCTTCTAAAGAGTAACCGGAGCCGATCCACATAAGGAGAAAGCCTGTGAACAAGTGAATTAAGGTGAGTGGATCAGAAAATTTCTTTGACCACCGTTTAATTGAATTACTCCTAGAAACAGTATAGTTTATGTTCAGAGTGAAATCGAGTTTTTTTGTCAAGGTTCAGACCAACGTCTAACGAAATGCATGTGACGGATATTAGGAGAATGACATAACTTCACATTTTTCCAAGTTAAGCTGCAGGCCATTAGAACCACTCCAGTCCATAAAGATATTTAAATCATCCTGAATACGGGAAAAGTCATAATTGTTTGACGCAAGAGAAAATCTTCATATAATCCACATAGATTAAGACTTTGGAATGCCTAATCAGGAGGAAAATGTCGTCATTGGGAAGAATAAACAACAGCGGACCCAGATGGCTATCCTGCGGTACACCTGATTAAGCCTTAACGACTCCAGATAAAATGTTAGAGGAAAAGGCACCCGATAAGTATGAACAAATCCAATCGAGCAATAAAGGCGGGAAATTTGTCTTTTTAAGTTTGAACATAATCACAGAGTGAGGAAGTTTATAGGGCGTCAGAGCAGGACCTTATGAACGCAGCGCGGGGGGAGGGCAATCAGGGCCAAAGGAAAAAGCCAGTTTAAGTTCCCTGACAGCATCCATGATAACATCGTGAGATGTAATAGGCATAGCTTGACGATCCTGGATATGATCAAACTCGTCCGGGTAAGGCAGACAATTTCGAGAAGGAAAGGTGCAGGTTTCGGCCAGAGCGATGACATCGTAATAAGATGCAGGGAAACCTGAAATAAACTGACTTGTTACTGTTCTTAATCCCCTTACATTTTGATAGTAAAGGGAAAGCGTACTGAGTTTTCCAGAAATTGGGGAGGATATAAACTTAAAAGACGACATGACGTGATCCTAGAAATCTTAAATTCGTCAATATGAAAAAGAAATCTAGCAACTATCCATCTACGATGTGGTATGACGGGTCTTCTAGTAATAACTTGTCCGACATAGCAAATAATTTTGCTTAAATTTTTGAGAGTGCCTTTTCTTCCGATAACGTTGAGCCATGTGAGAATAATTTTGATCATATTCTGGATCGTCCTGCTTTATCCGATTTTTTACCCTTTGCGTGATAAATAGGCTTTTTCCTCTTGCCCTGCTGGTATCCCTCCTGCTTTTGTTAAGTCGTATTCCGATGCCCTTCTCAATCAATTAGAGATTCGCTTCAATAAGTCCCTTCAAGTTGATAAATTTCCTGCATTGTGGAAGGACTCCTTTAAATTCCTTGTTCATAAAAAGTGCCATAAGAATTTTATAACTAATTACAGACTAATTGGAAATTATCTTGCATACCCACATTATTTGCATCAATAGCGTATTCGCAGTTTATTGAGCGTTATCATGGCTTAATCTCTCCCAATCAGCCATCAGCCCAATCTCCGGTAGATCAACGACTACTAACTTGCTGGAGTTTACTTTTATCGTTATTTCTGGCTTCCAGCGAGGGATGCAAATGGACAGTATCTACACGAATTTTAGTTAAGATTGTGATAAATTCCCTCACTCCGTAATTATATTTCAACTCGAACTCCCCTGTTCTTATTGACTGGATTTCTTCTAAGAGACAAGACGTGTGCCCTTTCCTGGCTCTACATTAAGATTTTTCAAGCCTTCATCTGGTGTGCCACAATGTAGTCATCTCGGCGCTCTACTATTCGTTCTTGCCACTGATGAGATTGTCCATATGATGTCGCACTCTAATGCTATGATCGATGCTGACGACATGAAGATCTTCTTCTATGCTAAGGATGGTGGTGATGTCGCCCTTATTCAAAAGGACTAAGGCACGTACCTGGAGTGGTGCGGGCACAATGGTTTCCATCACGATTTTGAGAAATTTGAGGCTATGTCCGTTCCCAGGAGCCTTAATGCAAATGCTTGTGATTACAAGTGTTGGTCTAGAGAGTTCTTGAATTTACCAACTTTGATTCAGTTGTACTGCTCCTTAGATAGACCTATTCTAGAACATTTATCTCAGGTCTGATCGCCCTACTACGCTGTTTATTCTAAGCGTATCGAATCGGTGCAGCGTAAGAGGGCTCCCATGAGACGATCCGCTTAGATTCGCGCCCTATACCGACGGCTTCCGTTTGCGTGGCTTGCCCTCACTTGAGGAAAGGCGCAAAAGCGCTGACTTGGTCTTTATTCACCACCTATTGAACATAAATATAGACTCGGGTACTCTTATTAGTAAGGTTTTCTTTAGGCAGTCCCAACATAGTCTCCGTCTTCGGAGACAGTCTTCTGCCTTTATTGCACGTTGACCCATCCAGATTTAATTATGCCAGGCATGAAGCAATAAATCGTTTATGTAGTCATGCCCGATGTTGAAAATAATATCTATTATGATGTAATCGATGTTTCCAAACATTGATGTTCCGTAATCGATTAATGGGGGAGGTAATCGAAAATCGATTATTTTCCTTAATTTTATTCAATTTATTAAACTATGAAAAAAAAAACAATTATCACAAAAAATAATAAAACGAACTCATTATTACAAAATGATTAAATAACAAATATTACATTTTTAACGTGGGTAATACATACATACATATGTTGTTAAGCTTGTTTCTTTATCATTCTCTTTTATATTAGAAAACAATTGTAAAAATAGAATTAGATTTTTGCATTGAATAAAAAACTCAGACTCTGACTCGAGACTGAAACTCCACTATTCTAAGCCCCACTGTTTACTTGAGAGGTTTCCTAGAAACAGCAGCTTATTCAAGTGTTCACCTGATAAGCGATTCCGTTTATCAGTCTTGATATTCCCCGCTTGAGAAAACAATCTTTCTAAACGATGCAACACAGGATAAGTGTTTTTATTTTCATTCCAAAACTGCAATGGATCAGTGGCTCAAGGAATCACAGGCTCAGTTATATATTTTTTATTATGTACAGACCATCGGCACTCTTAGTAATTGAATCAATTTTGGTTTTAACCATAATCCAATATGCTTTTTTTGCTGTTGTTCCTGATGTATCATTATATTGTCATCTTTTGCTCCTTTCACAGTATTCATTGTTCCCATATTTCATTCCGTCGTGAAACAGACTTCGCGGCAGCCATTAAATTTTGAAAATAAATTTTTTTCTATCGTGGATCGAGCCACATTGCATCGGCCAAAAGCGGATTAAACTCCATATTCTCAAATCGTTTGTTCATGGCTATTAGGATGCTTTTTTGAATTTTTTTCCCTCACTTGCCCAGGGGAGGACTTTTTCGATCGTTATATTCATGCACCGAACAATAGGAATCCTCATTATTATCAGAATTATTTTTCGATGTTTTTTCCGATTTTCTGATGAAAAACATCGAATATCATAAAATCGGATTCGAGAAACATCGGAAAAAAAACATCGATTATTCGATGAAAAACATCGACGTTTCGATTAATTGCTCAACAACGGACATTATGTAGGGCTGTTAATGCATGTCCGAATTTTGATTTAACTCTTAGCAAGGGATCCCTATGCTTCCGTGACTCTCTGTTTTGCGTGTTGTGTGTTGGGGTTCCTTAGTTGCTTTCTGCCTATTCCTTTCTTTTTCTCGTTTTTTTATGCATGTTGGTTAGTTGTTTTGATGGAATAAGTCAATAGTTGCTTTCTTGACTTCTACCAAGAAGTGCGCTTCAGTGTTGTAGTGATCAAATCTACACATTTCATCAAGGAGTATGTTGCTTGTGATGGATGAGAATTAGATTGAAAGGCGCCGAGCGATGTATTCACAGCTGCGTCGCATGCAGGCGGTATGGGGGAGACAGAGTCATGGAAGGCCCACCATTATGAACAGCAACCATAGGAGAAGGCTTCGATGGTTGCGTTGAAGAATCCCCAACAGGTGATGGGCCCAAGGAACCATCAATACAGCAGTCGCTCATCTTATTATCTCTTGATTTCGATTTTATTTGAATAATCTTGCGATTCATATTATAACATAAGCAGCGCTCCTCTTAAGGTTTTAATGGATAATTATAACTCCAAGACGTCTTCCGTGAGCATTTATTTCTCAATACAAAAGCTCATAGCATAGCTTTAATTTCCAAAACGATGGCACCCCTTGAGATGTAAAATTTGTTCAATACTGTTGTTATTTCCTTTATTACAATACCTTGTTTCAGGATGTATTCCGCAAATCTCTTTGTAGTCTAATTTTGCATGAAATTCTGTGCATCCATGCAATCGAGACAAATCCATTGTATTTTCAATGCAGACAATTTTTCAGACAATTGTTCTTTACACATTTCATCGCATAAAAATTTGCCGAGAAGTAATCAATTGGAAACTTTTCCCTCTTTTCTTTTGAGGCAAAAACATTGTCAAATATTAAAAACGCTGAAAGTTTAACGAAACACCCCGAGCGATTTTTTTAGGAGAAATATGCACAGATTGCAAGTGATACATATACCGTCAAACAACTCATCCAAAGATAGAACATCCGCGGATAAACTTCCGGAGTTGGTGAAATTAAAAAAGGGTATATATCTGAATTTTGCTGAAAGCTCCACGTATGGAGCCTGAGTCTCATTTTTAATTGAAATTTAGATTCTGTCGCTCTGACCTATTTGGTATTTTAATGAATTCGGCTGATGAAGCATATCACATTGATGATATATTGAATGCCGCTCTGGTGTGCTCTAATAAATAGAATTATTTTAATTAAAATAATTATTCTTAGTATTTCTATAAATTATAGGAGATGGGTCTGCTCGAATTTAGATTCAGGGTTAGAAGGCCGCTGGTTGGAATTAGTTTCATCACAAACGATGGGGCAAGAAAATATTTTGATATTATTTTATTGTAATTTTGCAAATTGAAATTTTATTGAACGTTTTTATCACACTGAAATCAATTTGAATATCAATTGGGCAATCCCAGGTTGTTATACCTTTTTCGGTATTAGTATTCAAAAATATGTACATATTAAATTAATCTCAATTTTATTTGCGGCTTTGCTGTATCGAAGGCTTGTGTTTGCCTGTTTTATTAAATTTAAAAATAATAATTATCTCAAACCATAAAATGGTTATGACGATTTCTACTTAGCATTTTTACTGGGCTCTCAAAGGGCTTTGACTACTACCGCTTTAAAATTAGACACAAAAATATCTAAAATTGAAAATAGCAGGCTTAATTTTTGCCTATATATTGGTATTAAAGTGCTTTAGTACTGCAAGGGTTTCTCATCTATGTGACACCGCCGGGATATATTTCGTGGGGTCAACGGTCGTGAAAAATAAATGTATGCAAATATTTTGAAAACGGTGAACTTTTCAACAAAAACATCTAATACAAAGACAATTTGCTGCTTGGGTTAATTTTTTGGTGGGGTGCAGTTGACAAGGAGTCTCACCTTAACTCTTTAGTAAAGGTGCAAAGGCTCCTTTGCTTGGGAACAACAGGTGCAACCAAATCCACACCACAAGCTAGTTTGGAAGCCAATTTACACCTTCAACCCATAGAACTCTGCACGAAAAGAATGGCAATCTTGGCAATCTCTCAGGGTTGCACCCCTCAACGGATTATGTGACTTTAGAAATACTTTTCCGTTATCATACCTAACAGAAAAGATTGGAAGCACCCTGAAAACATAATTAAAGGAACTGCCATCTTCACAGATGGATCGAAAACAGAAAAGGGGATTGGAGCAGGAGTTTTCTCGGAAGCGCTGCAAATAAGTAAGTTGTATAGACTCACCAACGAATGCATCATCTTCCAAGGCGAAATAGATGTCAGCAACTGAGATCACTATTTGTGCACTCAAGGCGCTGAACTCCAACTCAGAATGTGTGAAAGACTGTATCAGAGCCCTAAGATATATTTCATACCACACGCTGATGGGTTCTAGGACATGTCGGCATATAGGGTAACGAAAAAGCCGACGAACTGGCCAAAAACACCAGATACAGACATAGATATGAAGGTGGAAAGGATACACCCTCACCTTAACACACTAAAAAGTCAAATTGATCGACATTACTTCAACATGACTTTAGAACGGTGGAAAAATATCAATTACTGCTTCACAACACGAAGTCTTTGGCCGGAGCTGAATCATAGCAGAACTTCAAATCTCTTATCCTTCGATAGAAAGCGCATTCGAACACTCGTCGGCGTCATCACCGGGCACTGCCCCATAGGAGCTATGGCCATTAGACTCGGCGTACCATCGAGTGAGTTCTGTAGAAGCTGCAGAAATGAAGAAGAAACAGAGTCCATAGTGCACCTGCTTTGCGAATGTCCGGCTCTAAAAGAATGACGACTCGCCTGTTAGGGAGCAAGGTTTTTTGACAATTTGGACGACCTAGCTGAGATAGCATTGGTGGACCTAAATAGATTCATACAGAGATCTGGGTGGTTTTAAGTTCTGACCATGTTTCTTCTTTTTAAGGGCATTCCCAATGGGGCTTCATGGCTTCAGGTTCGTCGTTTACACGCTAGTTCACCGGGCCTACAGAATCTGTGAAGACGAAGACCTTGAGGATTGAGCTCAATTACGTGGAAGATGTTTTAAAATACAACGGCTATACAAGAAAACCATGCACTTGGAAGCCGAATTTGTTACGAGGAGCGATCTCGAGATCTTTTTGACGGCACTTGTTAGAATATTAACGAAATTGTTATTAGAAAGAAACACTTATTTAGTTCCAAAATTTTCTTTAATATTAACGATACGTACAGAATTAAACTACGTACAAAAATGACAAGTTTCGCCTTATTTATTTGAAATCAATTTTCAGGGTAATTTTTTATTGAAGATTCGTATTCTTTGGGTAAAACTAAACAACTTGCAAGGGTTGCTGGAGGATTGGCGGATGAGTTTAAGCCTTAGGATACGGCGATCCTAATCTGGGCATTCTGAAGCGTTAGTTACACCTCCATGCGGTAGCAACCGGGCAATGCATCCTAGAAAGTAGCCAAGCAACGATTGCGGGAGGAGATAACTTCTTGAAAAATCCCCCTAACTCCAAGGTTGTAGTAGGCTATGACAAGAGTCTGCAGTGGTGTACCCCTATCTGCAGGACCTAGGGGTAATTGGGTCGCGAATGGTGTCTCCTGAGGCTTTTCTGTAGGAGTGGAGATGGAAGGTATGGTAGACCCTAACAGGTTGGCTATACTCACGGTATCCACAACACAACAAAAGCAGCTTTATGAAAATTAACTTTTGGAGGTTCTGCGGCGGCTATGGAGCCTGGCTAACGCCGGCTGAAAGTGCTGTAGCAGTCCTGGAAGAAGATGCCGTTGGCAAAATAATAACTAGCACTTCCTCAGCTGTGGCGGTGCAGAGATAGTTGACTCTAACGAGTTGGCTATCTCCGCGGTACAAGCACCAGTAGACGATGCAGACCTTCCTTTCGAAGGGTTAGCGGATTAACCCGGAGGAAGTTACAAGTCCTGGCTCTGGACTAAAGCTTTATGGCCTGGAACCCTTCAATGCCGTGGACAAAGAAGGGGTGAAGGTTGTAATAACACATGGAGCAAGAAAGAACACTGGAGACGGTGGGACAGCATAGATTCCTGCAGATAGGCTAGGATTCTAACAGTGACCCAGGAAACCGAGGTTAGTGGCGACAGTGGGATAACTGGATACTCAGTTGCCCCATCGAAGGGAGACTGGGAGGGGACGAAAAGGGACCCGATTCTATGTTGTGTTGTGTTGCGGCTAATCCGCAGAGAGGTGTTTTTAGTGAGTTAGAGTCTGACACAACCAAACTTTTGGAACTTTAAAGATTTTTTACTCGAAAATGTTTAGGTTAACAGAAAAATTGCAAGGGAGGAAAAGTGCTTAGATTTGTTCAGGAAATCTGATGAAATTTTTCAGAAATTTTTTTTTTTAAATTTTGGATTTTTTATTCGGAGTTTGAAGGAAACGCATAACAAAATTTTCAAAAAAATTGTTCAGATCCCCTGAACAAATCTAAGTACTTTTGCTCCCTTGCAATGGATTCCGGTTTGAAAGACACTGGCCCAACTACGCAATGCAATGAAAACCCTTGTGGTGGGTCCAAACACAACAAAACTTTATTTCTCTTTTACATAAGTTAATCATATAAGGCTTCTAGGTTCCAGGTTGAATTATCAGCCAGGGCTCGGTCCGTTATGTCAAGAATGCACTGAAGGATGTCCATGTGAACCTTGTCGCTAGGCGGCATAGTAGATGTAAGCTGCACTCTCAGGTCGCTAATTGCAGCAGAATTCATGATAGAGATGTGCAGGAAAGTGAGTGGCAGCTTTTGGACAAGTCCTCATTTCTATTATAAAGAGGCAAGCAAGACGCTGTAGCTTGCTTCGATTGGGGATTGCCTTTCATTGTTGAAATTTAGGCAACCAGAACAAGGCGGCATAGGTAAAAATTAGTTGGACAATCGTATTGTATAATCATGAAATCATCTTCGGCCTGAGACTTCAAGTCCAACAGTTTTCGACATGCCCATAGGGCTCGTGTAGTCTTGTTTAGGGAGAATCGAGATGACCGTTAAGTTTTTTATGGAGCATAATGCCCAAGTACTTCACGTCATTAGAGTACTCGAGTAATTAGGATAAATATCTTGTCCTAGAAAGAAAAGTTACCTGGAAGCTTAACATCCAAGAGAGAGTGCGGAAAGCTACAGTGGCGCTGTACTCGTGTAAAAGGGCAATAGGAAAAAGATGCGATATGGATCCACATATTCTGCACTGGCTCTATACCAGTGTAATGCGATCCATACTCACATATCGAGTGGTCGTACCGTGACCGGCGCTGGATATAGAGACCTATCACAAAGCACTGGATTTTTTTTATACGATGTGGCGTAATAATAGGGGACAACTCTTTAACTTAAGTCTTGTTTTTGCATTGCTGCGAGCTAGACAATAGCCCAGAGACGGAATGGATTATTTTAATTTCTTATTAAAAGCTCACGGGGTCATCTGGTCTCGAACCCGGACCCATGTTAGTCTTGCCGCTCAACGTATTGATCCAACTCCGTCTCCAGGATAAGATTCAAAGGATGGCAATCCTAATGATAACAGGTGCCCTTAGAACCACTTCTTCTAAAGCCCTAAATACTATTCTTCACCTTCTATCGGTGGATCTTTTCGGTGAGCAATCCACATCCTCGGCTGCCATTAGGCTTAGCTCAGTCTAGACCTGACGAACTGACTTCGGTCACTTAAAATCCTGGACGCAAAAACCGCTGCCAATATCGACTATACCACACCCAAGTTTTTCTTTGCAGCGAAATTTTATTCATCCTTTCCCACAGGATCAGAGTGGGAGTCAGTGTATCTCTGCACTGACGGCTCCAAACTGGAAGGCAGAGCAGGTGGAGGTATCTTTTCGGAACACCTTGATCTCGATATATCATTTCACTTAACTGATTGCTGCAGCGTGTTAGACGGGAATGTAGCTGCAGATCGCCTGAAACATTTAACGCTTTACCTGCGAATAGCATCTGTATCTTATTAGATAGTTAGGCTGCTTTTAAATCCCTCACGTGAGTAAATATAACCTCAAAAACGGTTATAGTATGTCGTTAAGCTTTAAATGACACGGCTGAGCATCTGAAAGTAGTACTCGTCTGGGTGCCTGGAAACGTGAAATTCATATTAATTGCAGAGCCAATGACTCGAACATTAACCACCGGCTGGGAAAGCCGCTGGCCACTTGCAAAACATAGGCATCCATCAGAATTGCAAATGCCAGATGGCACCAAATTGGCAGATATGGCCAAAAGTTGACCCGAAATGGTCAAGAGAGCTCATCCACTTGGACGTAATTAAATATCTCTCATAGGCAGATACACTGGGAGACTTCGTGCGCCATAAAACGACTTCTGTAGGAGTGGTCAAGGCGAAGAGGAAGAGGAAACCATACTGCTCCTCCTCTGCAATTGTTCGGCCCTAGCCAACAGTAGGCACCGGTTTTGAGGATCTCCTTTTTTGTAACCGAAATAGGCTCCACTGACATTAGGGATCTAGTTCGATTCATCAGTAGCTCTAAATGCTTCTCGGATACGAGATAAGGCTAAACCATTTCCGCCCCAGTCCGAGAACTTGATTCCACTAATGACAGGGAACTAGCTCGGTTCACAGAGGGTAACTGGGTAGGTTATCCTCTTTTTCTAGATATTAAATGGGGTCTGAAAATACAGCCTCAACTGTGTTATCACAATGGGCCTCTTTGTTCTAAGTGTGCCTTTTTCAGGCAGCAACTCTAACCTAACCTAAGCTTGATAATAAGATTAACTATTTAAAAGATATTCACAAAAATCGTTTATAACTTTTGATCCAGATTAAATGCTTTTTTATTTATACAGTAAAAGTAAAGGGAAACCCAAAAATTGCATGCATCTAAAATCTGGTGTTTCGGTATGGATTTCCAGCCTAAATTGGATTAGCAATGCAATTAGTGAAAAATTCCCAGGAATGCTGTATAAATAAGTTGAAATTTTGTAACAGCCAATTCCTTTTTCCACTGACATCATCTGTGCAATGAATTCCTTTTTATTTTATTTTATCCCTGATATTAAAGGAAAGGTTCATATACCATTAGTGCTCCTTGACGTTTACATAACCCCAAGCTTTCCCAATACCTTGTCATTTATATACTTTCGAGTTGATAATATAAAATTCTAGATATGTCGGATAGTATCAATGATGTCTGTCTAATCTATAATTTTTCCCGAAATTTTTGTCAAAATCAATTCCCCCGTGATTCCATTGTGACAATGAATTCAATATATTCCCTAAGGTGTACTTGTCAGAACGATTTTGGCCTTTTAAAACTTGCATAAACTCTGAAATTGGTGTCTATCTCGTCACTAGATAAAAATTGAAATTTTCAAAGCTTGTTACATCTTGTCACGTCACATTTATGAATTCATGTCACTTTACGGTTCACGCGAATGCTCTCAATACCCTGCCGCGAGTTCGAGTCACGTTCGTAATTTTGTTTCAAATATGACAAATAAACCTGAATGGCCTTATCAGTAAGCAGATGAAGTTGTCAGTACGATTCGGTTGAATTGATTCAGTTGAAAACATTGAAAAGATTTTGATCAATATCAATTCTCTACGATTCCATGAACTCGGAACTGCAACTCTGACTTTTTGAGTAGAATGAAATCGTTAATTGAATTCAGGTAGGTACTGCCTCGACAAGGTATGCATCACACATTACAACGCCTTCAATTTTTATGAGGTCTTGAATTGAATTTCTAATGAAGTGAAAACGGAGCAAACTTTTAGGTTCACCCGAGAGGATACGACTGGTCATGAATCTTTTATGATTGGAGAAAATGACATATTTTATAACAAGGACTGCCTTCGACCTTCGATATGAAATACATTTTCGTAGAATGTTTTTGTCTGTATTTTGAAAACAGAATGTCCTCTATGTGGGACATAAACTTGTGGAGTCAGTTATCTCGCACATAGTAAATCTCTCTGGATTGAACATTCTTATCCAGATATCCACCTGAGTCTGGGTACAGTTACCGCACTACCGAGACCGCAGCTGTGAACTATATGTATCTGGCAATCTATCTAATACTACCATACGTCAGGACACCGGGATACACATGGAAATCAAAACCACTAAATCAGTTTAGAATCAAATGCATTGCCGAATGTATCCCTAATGCATTGTTTACAAGAAATGCAAAATACCACCACCCAGGTGATTAGGTGTAATTTATGTAAGCGGTGGGTGCGTGCCGGTAATTTCCCAACTGAAACAGTACTATGTATGTACAATAAATTGAAGCCATTCACGTGATCCCTGATGTAATAACGCGGCCAATAACAAAACCTCATTCACTACGCCTCTGAAGGCATTACAGCATTTGCATAAATTATCAAAAGAGCTTTTCACTTTGGAGAACTTCTTAGACAATTTTTCATTTCATAACTTTCGCACACAAAGTACGCTTTTAACGTCTCTTGCGTTTGACGGAATGTTTCCAAGTGAGTCCCGTCCTGAATACGGACAAGTGCGACGACGTAAAAACAGGATAGATCCCCCGTATTCCCGTGCCTTTATGAATAACACTTGAAAAAATTAAAACTGAATGAATTTATTATTGAGGCTCTCAATCTTCTGCGAGATCCATGCTTAATAAGATTTTCAAACTCAAGGCGTAAAGCAATAGCAATCACTTGCTTTGTCCGTTGAACGAACTCGCGAAAGATTAGGGCGAAAAGAGGAGAATATTAAATAGGCAAGATAAAAATGCAGACTGAGTTAGGGAATTATCCAGAGAAAAAATCTTTGGGCTTAGTTTTTGCACTTGAATCTTTTGGGAGAAAAGCAGTTCATTGTGCAAAAGATAATTTCATCAAAAATTCATATTCTCTTTCATTAAAATAAATTTAACGGAATAAATGCAACGGCCTTAGGGTAACTACTTGTATATGAGTAATCCGTCCAATGCAGTTGTCTTCCATTTCTATCGTTGTCCGTAAATTCATTGAAAACCTTTAGTAAAAATCACGATATATTATCAATTTCAAAGCTTCTGTATACCAAAAAAATCTTCAAAGACGTTTTTTGAAAACTCAACTAATAATAAGTTGTAGCCAGTTCTGAGTTCACGACCTTACCTTTATCCTCTTAAACATCTTCCCCACGTGTCGTCTAACTCAGCGACTTTCTTGAGTCCTGTGCGGATTCCAATTCGTAGCCTCTTGTCTTAATGAGTTGCATCAATTGACAGATTTATCTTCCAACAACGATGTATTGACTATTGAGTCTAAGATCCACCGGATTTTTTTAATGTTGAACGCCATACAAAAAAGTACATTTTAAGTTCGATTCAAAGAAATTGTGTTCTTTTCGAAAATAAAAATGTTCTCAAATTTGTTGACCAAGGACCCTGATGTTCAATTTAACGAATCTCGTGTTCTTGCATTCCAATAATGCATGTTATGATGGTAAACTTCACCGTAGGTTGTGAATTAGACTCTTCAGAAAAAAGTACTAAAAGTACAGACTTTAAATACCAATTCACGCTTTGTAGCTAACGTTCCGATTACAGCGCCATTTATCACAATTAAAAAAAACAAGTTCTGAATAAGAAATACGGATTTTTTCCAGTAAAATCTAAATCTGTAATAAAACAATTGCTACCAAAAACAAGCAGCCAGAGGGTGAGAGCCGATCTGATTCTCTGCGATCACAGCGACATCTGTCATGAATCAAACAGAAATTTTGAATAATACCTACATAGTTTTTAACGCACAATCTAAATCTGCAATAAAAAATAAAGGTTCCAGGGGACAGAGATGCCAGACGGTATGGAGCAAAAGTCGCCGAGCCATTATTTGAAATCGCCCAAAAATCGCATTTTGATTTTATAATCAATCAAGTCTCTCAAATTGTTGCTTGTACAACTTTAATATAATATTTATTACAGTAATCACAGCAAAAGATACAAGTAACATAAATTTAAAATTGTGGTAGAGGTGTCGTGAAAAACAAAAAATACCCTTAATGAAGTAGGTATTTAATAATGAAAGTGACTATTTGCACTTACGTGTATTTACGTGTACTTTTGAATTCGGAAAAGTTCCGCTTTTACGTACTTTATGTACTTTTTAATATTTTAGGAATTAATATATATACAAAGGATAACAAAAGCAGCCGCAGGGACGACAGAAAAAAATTTTGACTGTTCAGAATCAGATAATCACGACGTGACGACGGTATTATATGTTTAAGCGAAAAAATTTCATTTCATTCAATGGTCAAATGGCTCATGCGACAAGAAACTTGACTGTTCGAATAACATCACTGCCCAAGGAAAACACCAATTTGATGGTTGGCAGTACTGAGTGCGACCGACAGATTTTAGAAATAGAAATGGGTGTGCGACAAAAATTTCTGTCGCATCGTCGTGTCGCATTCAATGTGTGACAACCAGTGCAAGTCAATGGTTTCGCCGCATTACCGTGTCGCACTGTCGCATGCAATCTGTTATACCCTATATTCTTACTGAACGGTATGGTACGACGGA
Organism: Leptarthrus brevirostris; assembly: GCA_964036015.1. NCBI lineage: Eukaryota > Metazoa > Arthropoda > Insecta > Diptera > Asilidae > Leptarthrus > Leptarthrus brevirostris. Next base: position 129,028,664 of record OZ038374.1, on the reverse strand, counting down.
GGTACATAAACAAAACCTGTTTTGTTTGCTGAAGTTTTGGTAATCGCAAAACATTTTTTTCACTTTTGGAAGTGACTGCACTTGCAATTCTGGGAGTTAGATCAACATTATTGACAATTTATAAAATTCATTGGTGTAGTAGTTTTTTAGCATTCATTTTATGTCACTGCGTTGGATGGATCAGAATATAAAAATAAAAGAGTGATGTGCATAGCATAAAAAACTGGAATTTATGAATCACCCTGTAACTCCCAAACGGTTGAGATCCCCCCCTGCTATACAATTTTTTGTTTGGCTAGGAGAGATCAATAACCCTACTCATTTCCGCACGTCAGATCTGAAGCACCCTGTATATCACCCATACCCAAAATTCAGAGGCGCATCAAATGTGGAGATACTGTTACAACTTCTCGCTTCGATACGAGTATATAGATGCGGTGTTGAGAAGATTTTCTCATCGCTCAAATACATAAAATCTCATCTTCCTACTACCATGACAGAAGAATGTCTGAATAGTTAGGCTGCTACGTAAATATCAATATATAGATTAACATTGTCATTAGAAAAATAAAATTTAATATTGTAAAACATACAAATTTTTTTTATTCAAATTTTTGGCTCATTCTTAAAAAAATGAAATGTTTACTCGGCTCCCCCCAAAACTAAATTGTGGATCCGCCACTGGAGAGTATAATTACCATTGAGTCATTCCACAGAAAATCGACAAATGGTTCTGAAAGCACCCTCTCAGATCTTTTTGAAATGCTGCTGATTTATAGAGTTATGTAAAAGAAATATGCGAATTCTTTCTTTTTTCTTTCCGTTGCTTTCTTTTGAAGTTGTAGCATTTTGAAAATCACATGATTTAGCAGTTCAGACCAACTTACAAATTCATAACTTCCGTTTGCGATACAGTAGGAACATCATTTTCGTCTCATTTTAAAGCTTAAGATTAATATTTTCTATAAAAAATTGCTACTAGGAAGAAGTAGGCTAAAGGGCTATTAAGGATACAATTTTCGTCCTTGAATATCTCAAATTACTTTTATTTTTACATATATTATTTGTCCTACTGATATCTAAATAAAGTGGGATCATAGGTAACCTCTAAATAAACTGTCCGGCTACTAGATACATATTTTCCACGAACTTAAATAATTGAAGGCCTGACAAAGGTTTTTTCAAGGTTTTCAAGGTTTGTTCAAACATCTAACTGTTTTAAACTTATAATATAATATAAATAAGAATGATAATTTATATTTTTCTCTCTTCTCAAAAAATTTATGAGTAAATTCATCTAAGGAAAGAGAGAAATACTTAGCTTTAACTATGCATTTAGAAACAGGCATAATTTGATGGACTTTTCTAGTGAAGGGAAGTTGTTTTAACTTTAAACGATCTTCTCTTATATATTGTTTTGAAGGTACAAAAAGGAAGTTAATAATTTTGCCCATTCATACAACTTGTCATTTTATTATCAAAAGGTCTTTGAAGAATAGCTTTAGCTGCAAGTCGCTTTAAGGTTCCTCCAAGTCCATCACAAATACTTTTCTCGTGGGCTAAAAGCGTTTTATAAGTTGAAATTTTTATTTTCTCATTTCCCGTGAGTACATCAATTCTACATTCTTCCAACAAAAGTTTCATATTTTGATGTATGATTCCAACACATACCGCATGTGTACCATTAGCTCCTGCCAAAGTACAATTTTTTTGCCGTGACAAAGATGACGAGAACATAAATAAAAAATAAAACTGACTGAATCGAAACAAAGTAAATTTTATTAATAATGGAAATAGGTTAGGTTATAGGGGTGCTGCAAAAATATATTTCGCCAGCATTGCTTAGACTACCGTCTGCGTCCTTTGTGACCCTGTTCCGTGCGGGACTATCATTTTATTTACCGAGGCCGCAAAGATGCAAATTTTTGAAAAACCTATTTTGTACTGCAAATGCGTGCCCTTGAATCGCCTGTATATGTTTCCCTCAAGTTTCCCAAAATGAGCCTTTTCTGAACATGTTGTTTTTCAACATCAATCTGTTACATGTATAATACAGCCACATAAAAAAAAGTTTTCGACCCAGAAGACAGACCTCAATACCTCTATGTATTTTGATGTGCTGAATCCGAATTTCGGCATAACAAAAATTTTTATAGTGTCAATTTCTCGTTATCACCCCCATTGTACCCCTATATGTGGGTTGAAAATTCATTCTTAGTAAAAATTTGAAATGTCACGCTATTCGCATGTATTTTGATGCGCTGGGATCCAAAATGATGATGAAAAAATTCTCCAACCAGCCAATTGAACGCTGTCGCCCCATTCTCCGATCTACGGATTAAAATAATTTTCCAGTCTGAAAAATGCCTATTAGATGGAAAATGACTCATCAATTTACATGAAAACAAAACGCTCCAGTAGATACACAAAACACTCCAGCTCCGTAAATTTGAGATACTTTCCAGTGAAAAATTCGAAACTGATTGTTATTTGTGTGCTCTTTCAGATTAGATCACCCTCAATCAATTTTTTGGAATAATTTTTGCCCAAATTTTTAAACTGGTACCCTTTTGCATTTTGTTGGAAATTTTGTTGGAATAATTTTGATAAAATTTGCAAAGGGGTACCCCTTTGCATTTTTATATGGTTAAACAATTTTTTTTTCCTAAATATGTAAAGGGGTACCCCTTTACAAATTTGATCACAATTATTCCAAAAAAATGTAAAGGGGTACCCCTTTACAATTTTTATTTACAAATGTGGGCAATTTTTTTTGCAAAAAATGCAAAGGGGTACCCCTTTACAAATTTGGGCCAACATTTTTTGTAACCATATGAAAAATACGAAGGGGTACCCCTTTACAAATTTTATCACAATTATTCCAAAAAAAATTTCAAAAAACTGCAAAATTTTTGCAAAAAAATGCAAAGGGATACCCCTTTACAAATTTGGACAAACATTTTTTTGTAACCATATGAAAAATGCGAAGGGGTACCCCTTTACAAATTTTTATCAAAATTATTCCAAAAAAATTTGTAAAGGGGTACCCTTCTATAAATTTTTTTGTAACCATATCTGAAAGAGCACACAAATAACAATCAGTTTCGAAGTTTTCACTGGAAAGTATCTCAAATTTACGGAGCTGGAGTGTTTTGTTTTTATGTAAATTGAAGTCCTTAACAATTTTTTCTATAGAACTGGCAACACTTTTCGGCTGTCGGGAGATAGTCGCAAGTATTCCGTCGCTTTTCAGAAGTTTTTTGCTTTTCCTTGCCATGTAGGTAGAAGTGCCTGGAAACTGCTCCACTATTTTATCAATCTTTCAACTTTGTGGTTAAAGTGTCAGTATCATGCACTTAATGTTTTTGTCCGTTGTTTCGTTATATTGCACCATTAATTGCTGCACATTTCGTACTTCTTGATTTGAACTCACTGCTTTTCATGATTATAACTGAAATCGAATACCTTTTCAGAAACACAGTTTCTATCTTTAATTCGCCTATTATCAATTTTACTTTGGCCGATATGAGAAATACATTCATTTAGACTTTTTAGCACTGCAGTGTTATCAATGATTTGGACGAGGTTAGCACCTGTGTATTCAGGAATATTTTCAATTGGCAATTCTGGTTCATTCACTAATTCACTAGAAAGTTCACTTCTTTCGCACTTCTTTCGATATCCATATTTGTTATTTTTTTTCTACAATTAGAACAGATTTTTTGATTTACAGTCAATGAAGGAACTTTTCTTATCATCCACGGAAGAACAGGCCTCAAATCACTATGCATTGTGCGATGACACGATGACGTTTCAAATAGATTACAACAGCGTGTTGAAATATGACTACTTTTCATTTTAAATTGGATAAAAATTTACTTTATCAATATTTTTTAATTAAAATCTCCACTACTCACTCTAAATATATCAAAAGTTGATATACGAGTATACCTCAATTTTGCATTACCTGAAAAGGAACATACACACAACAGGTATATTCTGTCAAATTACTACTGACTTAATCTCTCCCGATCAGCATTGGTTTTTACCCGGTAGGTCAACGACTACTAACTTACTTGAATTTACCTCCCACGTTATTTCTGTCTTCCAGCGAGGCATGCAAACTGACTGCATATACACGGATTTCAGTAAAGTCTTTGATAAACTCCCTTGCTGGGTTCCCCCCTGTTCTTACTGACTGGATTTCTTCCTATCTAAGAGACAAATCATATCGTGTGTCGCTACCTCCAGAAGCTTCATCTGGTGTACCACAAGGCAGTCATCTTGGCCCTCTACTATTCGTTCTTGCCATTGACGACATTGTTCATCTGATCTCGTACTGTTCTAATCTATGCTGATGACATTAAGATCTTCTCTTATGTTAAAGATGGTGGTGACACCGCCCTTATTCAGATAGACTTAGATACGTTTCGGAAGTGTTGCGAGCATAATGGCTTACACCTCAATTTTGAGGCTATGACTTTTTCCAGGAGCCCTAATCCACAAGTTTCGGATTACAACTTTGCAGGGATTGGTTTCCGTCCTGTGCTGTCCGTAACTGGCCTTGGGGTAAAACTTAATAGGAAACTTGACTTCACTTTGCATGTTAACTATGTCGTGTCTAGAGACAGTTTAATCTTGGGCTTTGTTAAGCGTTAGTCTAGAGAGTTCTCAGATATACCAACATTGATTCATTTGTACTGCTCCTTAGTTTCTCCTAGTATTCTTGAGTATGCATCTCAGGTCTGGTCGCCCTACTACGCTGTTCATTCCAAGCGTATCGAATCGGTGCAGGCAATTTTCTTAGATTTACGCTAAGAGGGCTCCCATGGGACGATCCGCTTAGATTCCCGCCCTACACTGACCACTTTCGGTTGCTCGTTTTGCACTCGCTTGACAAAAGGCGCAAACTCGCTGACTTGGTCTTTATTCACCAGCTCTTGAACTCTTATATTGACTCAGGTTTGCTTGTTAGCAAAGTTTCCTTAAGACAGTCCCAACATAACCTTCGAAGGCTGCCTTTATTGCATGTTGAATCATCGAGATCACCATGCATGAACCAATTAATCGTTTATGTAGGGCTGTTAATGCATGTCCTAATTTTGATTTAACTCTTAGTAAGGTGTTGTTTAAGAACTATCTATTTTCTGTGCTCTCATGACTCTCTGTTTGTATGGTGTGTGCGGGGTTTCCTTACTTGTTTTCTTCTTGTTCCTTTCTTTTTTGTTACTTTTTCCTCTGCATGCTGGTGTGGGAGCCTCATTTCATCGTTATGATAGAATAGGTGAATTGATTCTGGGCTACTGCCAAAGAAGTGCACCTTCTGTATTAGAAGGGTTAATTCTAATTTAAGATACGAATCCATTGTGAGTGTCAACCTTTTTTCCCATAACATTCGGTAAGTAATAATATTGCAATATACACCCTAATTTCTCCAACTTTAACATTCAAGGTATGTTTCATTTGTATGGCATACAAGTTGCTTATGTCAGCTATAAATTTCACTATGTCTTAACTGTACAATAATTCAAAACACGCTGTGACACTAACTTCTTCTTCAAAGGTGCCTAGAATATCTTTCTCGCAATAATCTTTTCGACAAGAAAAAAAATAGATGTTCTTCTTCTCTTTTCTCTTCACCACCATCTTGCTTGCACTTTCGAACGTAACATTCGACTAGGAAGGTGAACGAAATTGGCCTCATTTTCGTCCCCACTTTCTTCATCAGTGACTTGAACATCGTCAGGATTGAAGAAGACGATATCATCAGGGTCCTCCCCAGCTTCTACTTCTTTCATAATCTCATTAAACGTCAATCTAAAGCAAGATGAAGAGGATATTACACACTCAACTAAAACAGCAATTTAGTTACAATACTGGGTAGTCACCCGCAGGTGACACCTGAGAACTCTGAAGCTCTAAGCTTATTTTAGAGATCAAAAGTAGTGTTACTCGCTTTTGCTCGCAATGTTTTTTTTAACTCACTTTTGTTATCGATAGGTCATTTTTCGTCACGAACAAGAGAATTTTGGAAGAAGGTCTTGAAAGTCTACTAGAAATGTGGAAGAGCATAGTAGAAAATGAAGAAGAATATATTTTAGATCTTAATTCTTAAATTATAAGAAGTATAAAAACCCTATTATAGCATGTCCCAATTTATCTTTAAGATAAACCTTTGTGTTGTACTACATTTCGCGAAACATGGACATATGTATATCTCTGGTTCCTTTCACTCCTTGTGGGGTATAGAGTGGCTATTACACCGACTCTCCACCTGGTTCGGTAGTGCGCCAACGCCTTCAAGTGTGATAACGATTTGTTGATTTGGGTACCTTACTTCCCGACGGATGTGCTCCATGTGTTGCGCGGTCGTCCAATTAGACGTCTTCCTTGGATTCCGTGGCAATTCCAATCATACGTATATGCAGGGTTAAAAGATTCGTCTGACAGTGTATTAAATTTAAACATTTGAACAGGATCACACGAATTGTCGTTACCTTTCACCTCACATGATACAGAGCAAAACTCATTTTATTTCCTTTAAGATATTACTTATGAGGAAAACTTCACTCACGTAGCATAAACCGTAATTTACTTAAGTGTGTAAAAATCTTTTACGAGAATTTTAGTCTCATCAGAAGCATATCTAAACATACAAGCCTGTTGCTATGATAGAAATTTCAGGTCTCATATCTTTCCAAATATGGGACAAATGTAATAATTTTAACCTCGTTAACTTCTCAACCAAGAATGCAGAGAATATGCAAACTGTTCGCAGTGAAGAAACATGGAATTGCTCTAGACAAGTTTAAGTGCATTTTTAACTTGTGGCATCTAAGATATCTCATTCTGTCAGACAGCTTCATTTGAGATTGCTTTAGGCATTTCCCTTTTTGTAGGACTTTTTGTTGGATAATAACTTGTTTCTTTTCATTATCCTGAAAGCTGGTGCAGTATATCCATTCATTGAAGTCAGAATAATGTCGAGAGAAAAGGAAATTGTTAGCTATTGTCCGGGTAATTTCGCGGTGAACTTGATCGTTTCCTATTCTTTCCACAAGTCCCATTCAATCCTGCTTTATACTGGTAGCGTGGTATTTCTTCTATATCCGAAGAATAATTGGTATTAAACCACTTAAGAGTAGAGGAAAAGTTATAGGCATACTTTGCGTGTTTCATGCAATTAGCGAAGTGTGTTGAAGTTATATTTATAAAATCGCTCAAGAAAATGCGGCCGAAATAAATTATGCCAAACTTCTTACGAGGACTGTAATTGGGGTGCTTATCGATTGGTACTTATAAGAATATATGTAATTTGGTTGGGTGAACTATATGCCTCTTAATACTGGACATTAAAGTAAGGTAATTCGATAGTAGTGGCTTGATAACGTTAAATGGCTTGATCAAGAATATATCTGGTAATAGTTGAGTGGCAAACTATTTAATTTTAAGCTACAATTGCAAATATCGGGGGTCATACATGCAAATTATCGGAGAAATGAATTAGACCCCTAGGAGAGATCCACATAAGGGTATCGATTTTAGGAAATTGCATAGTTGTGATATTTATACTTTAGGCCATCCGTATCTTTTGCAAGATTAGTATGAAATGTTTATGGCAAAACTGTAAAAGTGCTCTCCTAAAAATTCTAAATAAGATAAACCTCATACTAATCACGATATCTAGTACACCTGGATAACTACATGATAAAGACAGAAGAACTATTGTTGCTGGAGTCGAAACATTGAATTTGCATATTCTTTTACATTTGTGTTTTTGTCGTCGGTGGAGTTAGGAAAAAGGTGCTGGCCTGCTATCATGGGGGTTTCAAGTTCGAACCACATCGGCGGCGAACGATGTTTGTTATCTGCTGCAAACAGGTTACGCTTAAGGCCATTGATTGTTGCAGAGCAATGGCGGAAGTTTGGAATTCACATTGAAGTATAGGTGTACTTGCAGTCGTTGTAATTAAATTGGGTGAAGTTCTTCCCTGCATACTGGATAATTTATGTCAGTCTATTTTGGGTGTTCTTTTATTCTCCTGAAACCTTAATCTTAACACATCCTTAAAATTTAAACGCAAAGGTTGAATATTATTATTAAGTGCAGGAAAATTAACAAAACTAAACTGGACTAGAAAACTTAATAAAAGAATAAGAAACAATTTAAGTCAAATGTAAGACATTAATCCTGAAAACTTATAGCAGTAATTATAGCGGTCACACTGATAAGGAATTCTTGTTCTTAAGTTATCTTTCCTCGGATTTCCCTCTCTTTTTACAGCTGTTTATGTTCGTATCTATCTGATCGCATTCAGCGGGTAACGTTTCGCCGAGCTCTGAGCCAATTTTTAATACTTTTGGGATGCCACAAGGCACCTATCTCGGGCCATCGTTATTTATTGTCTACATCAATAAAGTATATTTGATTCTGTCCCAATTTATAATTTTGTGAAAAATTTTTGTGTGTAAATGCTGTGTCTCATTTTAAAATTGTATCCTTTAACGTCGCTTGAAAAACGCCAGGGTCCCAGATCCTTTGGACACTGCAACTCCAGTGTTATGTTTGCCCTCAATTGCCTGCAGTGTTCTATTGACTCTCCTGAAATATTTGCTTCATTTAACTTATCTATTCCTGCTCGCCGTTTGACGAATCACGACTTCTTGCTTGTGACTTAAGTCGTCGGTAGATGAAATAATAACGTGTAGGAGTTCTATCCCGGAGATGTCCCAAGTTCGAACCCCACCGGCCGCGACCCCATGTTGTTTTATGTAGACAACAGATTACGGTAAAAAAGCTTTTTGTTGTTCCAGAGTAATGTCGGTAAGGGGGAATAAGTTCTGCAAGGGAATCGCAGGTTCGAATACCACTGGCGATGGCCCATGATTATTTTCTCATAATAACAGATTACGCTAAAATCCAGAATCCAACTTAAACTATAGATCCACCTTCATTTTTTGTCATCAAATCAGCTAGTCAAATAAATTATTGAAATTACCAAGTATTTTTTGTATATTTCTAAATATGCAATCCCTGGTTAAAATACTTCGCTTAAACCTGAATGGATTGTGATTGAATTAGTAGAGGCCTAGAAACCTATTAATTAGGCCAGTGAAGCATCATTAGCAATGTTCTTAGTTCTTCTCCACGACGGCAGTTGCTTATTTCTTCAGTATGAACCATGGGTATAGAGACACATTTAGATCGCTAATACCAGGGCAAGCAGGTAGAGTATCCATTTAAAAAAACTCTAGAATCAAAACGCTAGTCCAGTTGGAATCTAGACAGCCAGCAGCAATAGTAGCACTTCATCCATGGGTTTAATAATGAAGCGTGTAGTAACACGATCGGACATGGAAGAGCCATAAGTCCTATTTGTGAGATCTGAGGGAGGATCAACTCTCTATTCATTGTCAGAAGGGTTCGGGGCTTTCGAGGATGTCTTTGGGATAAATAAACGTTATCAGTTAATGCTCTGCTTCGTGACTGAGACCATTGCGTGAAATTGGCCAGAAAAGAGCTTCTTAAAGATTCGATTGAACACCTGAACGAAATGACGATTCTTGGTCTAACGAAAACTGTCGCAAAGCTATCCAAAAAAAGTCAGCAACTTATAAAGTGTACAAACTGTGTTCCTTTCCTGAATTAAAACAGGGCTACAAGCTCTAGTTTGCGTAACAACTTGTAGAGAATTAGGCGGCAGAAGAACTTTGCAAAAATCAATAACAACAAAATGTACCTATACTTAAAGCTAGGTTCCGAATCATCGACATTACTATACAAGTCCAACCGGCCTTAGTCGTGGGCGCAGTAAGTGATAACGTCTCCGCTTTCTAACACGGGGGTGCCAGGTTCAAGTTCCACCATGGTTACTTTCTTTTGGCAACACATTATGATAAATAGACTATTGGGGGTTGCAGAGAAAATGTCGGTGGTTCGGAATCCACCTTAAATTGCAATCGTTGCTTCGATTTACTTTCCCGCCCCATTCGGGGTTACGGAAATTAAAGATAGAGAATGACTTTCTAGCGTAATATGTTACCAGCAAAAACAGGTCATCATAATGGAACGTCAACAATTTATCTCTTACTTCACCGAAGACCAGCTAACGCGTAGTACATACATGCGAATTTTATTTTGAATAAGGTATTAAACAAACGGTTTTTGTTTTAGTTCAATAAGCAGCAAGACCTTGCAGTCCTTTATTTATTATTTATTTATTTATTAAAGCAATAAAGAATAACTTCAGCAGTTTTTCTATTCCATTTCTGATAGCTCTATGTACGGACTGCAAATTCACGCATACCAAGTTCTTTCTAAACATCAGTAAAACTCTTTAAACTTCAGCACGCGTGGGTATTCAGGTCACTCAAGGAGCGCCTTTCTTGACAAGGCTATATTTGCAACTTTTCTGAAATCTTTTAAAGTGTTTACGACGACTGTTCACTGACCGCCAGTTTAGTTGGCGGGCAGTAAACCAGTTGGCCTTGACATAGACCGTAGTATGATCCGAACTGATACCATTCCACTTCTTAGAAACCTCGCCTGGATTGAACAAGCGGCTGTTATTGAGGAACCTGGTTAGGTCCTTTAGCTCCACGCTGGCAAATTCTTCTAGTCTATGAAGAAAATGCTTGTCAAGGGTCTCCTGAAATCTCCTCTTTGCGAGTCGCGGGCATTCGCAAAGTAAATGCCAACAGAAGTCGTTGCGGTGATGTGTATGCGGACGGTATGACTACCAAAAGAGCCGTCACCCGTTATAACCACAGTGATATTACGGAGATTCCGCCGGCCCAATAAAAGATTGCTTCATTTGTGCTATGCCAGCTGAGCAGCTTTTAGTTCGATTTCTTTTTTATTTATATTAGAGGCCGGCTAATTGGTCTATATATCTGGGAAGCGTTCATCTGGTACTTTCTTTTCTCGAAATATGGACCACCTCAGTACCCCATACATCACTTTAACCGGATACCGAGCAAAAAATAAGCTTTTATAAAACCCTGCAATCTGCGCACCAACAGGGACTTATCGGTGTTTGGGTGGTTGACAATCTATGTTGATCTACTATGTAGGCCCACGCGAGACAACAATACTTTTGTCGCCCTTTCGATGATGAGGACCTTAAACACTGCAATGATCCAGCAGCCGATACACATTTCGTATGTTGAGGCGGCCGAGACAACCCCAGCCTCAATTCCATGATTTATATTTAAGCCATCCGTGAAGATTGGAATACTTGGCATTGGTATCCGCTGACAATCTTCACACTCTTCTCTCCTAGGCATTCTAGTAGAGAAAGCTTACTGAAAGCTTATTGTAGGAACGGTATAGTCAGTGCGCCCTGTAGGTGATCTCTCGCGTAGGCTACTAGTATACTGCTGTTGCCATAGTCTGGGTTTTCTAGCAGCCATAAAATGATATAGAACCAATTTTTGCGTGCTCCTCAATGTTGACGCCCAGGTCAAGTTTCGAATCAAGAATGATACCCAAATACGTCACTTGGGTTTTTATCATTAAGGTGTTGTTAACATGTCTGGGCCGATTCAAAGGCTCCGACTTGTCTTCTCCTTGTGAACAAACCATTTTGGATTTTCTGGATCTTGGCTACTAAGCCACAGTTATTTGTCCATTTATGTATTAGTTAGATGTTAAAAAACATTACTGAAACCAATAAAACCAGGTGGTCCACACCACTTTTGTTCTGGTACTCGCTAGGAACATTAGAACTGTACTGTGTGAACGGCGCCTTGTCGGGCACTCTTACAGACAGTTCCTATAATTTCGTGGTTTCCCAGCTTCCCATGTATCTTTCGGCTACTCAGCATTGCCTCAATCTATTTACACACGTATAGATCTACTCCATGCAATCTATTGCACATAGCTGAGAGTCTCAGATTTTACGTTGTTAATAGCACCTTTTATGTCCAGACAAGTATTCATACATCTGAGTGTATTTTTAACCAATTTCCCAAAAACAAAGAGGTTCTAAGTTCGACACGTATTCTTAATGGTGTCAAGTACCTCTATTGACTTCCCTTTCGTATACGCGTGTTCAGCATCGCTAACACCACTGAACATGGGGGCAGTAGATGTACATCTTTGAGTCTTTCCAATGGATAAAAAAAAGAGGAAAGACTTAGACCAATTGGTCTAAAGTCTTTAGCCATTATGTCCCGATTCCTCGCTGCTTTGGGGATGAAGATCGTGGAGTAGGCAATTTTCAAAAATTCACAAGAGATGATCGTTATATGAGCTCTCTGCAGCAAACAAGACATAATCTTATTTCTTCCTGATTCGATGGCCTATTTTATTTTGTCATATATAATATTTGATAAATTTCATCCAATAGAGATAGTTGACTGCACCTCCGAAGTTCCAATCTTTATTGATTCGTCACGAAATAGGTAAATGATTTTACTATTCATAAAGTACTTGTGGAAGTATTGATGAGACAAGTAATTCTGGCTACAGTTCCATTTCGGAATAGCACTTAACTAAGAGTGGTGGCACTTTTTAATTGAGTGCTTCTATAAAATATTGATAACCATTAATCAAACTTAAATGATACTGCATTGAGCAGTGTTTATATCCCATACCTCACTTAACCTAAATTCCCATTCCATTCCCGAAACCTTTATCCAAGGCTGTCGTGTATCTCCTTTTCATCGATCAAATATTTTTTCATCTATTTCGAAATTAGCAAAGTTTGTTAACTGCCTTACAAAGTCATTTCTACGGAATGTTAATGAGAACTCATTTTTAAGACATTAAGATACACTTCAATGTATTAATGATGCTCCAATTAATGACAATATCTCAAGGAAAGGGTAATTAAACAGGTAAATTATACGAGAGATATAAGCTCTTCTTGAAACGGATCGTCTACCCTGGCAGAGACTGACGACGTGACAAAGCATGCAAATTTTTTGAATTAATGCAAATTATTCCCAAAAGTACGAGAATGTGAACATAATTGCGAGCGCTCTAAACAGAGTTTGTGTTCGTCTACTTTGGTAGAAATTTCTTTATTTTTGTAGGGCAGGTATCATTACTTCGTTCGTGATAACTACTTCAGATTCCAAGGAATAATTAGTTTATCTCGTCGCTATTGGTATACTAAAGTTTTGTTTAGGTTCTGTTAGTTGCTATGTGAAAACATGTCAAACGATTTTTTTTCCTATTTTTTCGCAGACAAAATATTGGAGTCGTCAAGATTTTACTGCAGAATACTTCTAATGATGGAACGAATTAGGTTACCTATATTGTTGCGGTATGTATAGATTGTCACTACGATGGAGTAGCTAGCTACATGGCATTAAAAATCTTGGCACGTGCATTTACATTAAATGAGTGACACTTTTGATCTTAATGCGAACCGTGAGGAGGATGAGGATAAGTAGCTGCTTATGAAACGACGTAACCAGAAAATTGGTCTTGACCTTCACGTTGGGGTCGTCCATAACGTCGAAAGGTTGACACAGGAGGTGTCTCGCCACGCTGGTACATCTCATGATGGATGAATTTTCCGCTCAAGGCTGCGATGCCGTAATTACCACAATAACTCAGGCTTGCTGATAAATTATTTTCTTTGCTGTTAAAAAGGGTAAAACTTGGTAGGAGAATTTGGTGACGAATCCAAAACTCAACATTAAATCTGGAATGACCGTAAATTGTACTCTTAAAGTATTGGCTATTTTCGCCAATAACTAATCCATCGTGATTCAATTTTTTTTAAATTTTATCCATTTCAATTTTTAACCAACTTCAAAAGACCAAAAGGGTTTTAAACTTAACAATTTCGTTTTTGGGGAAATTCCGTTTTTGTTGTATTGAGTATTGTTTAAACCTTACTGAATCCTTTACCGCACCCCTCATTGATGGCACTTTATTGGACGATTCCTTTGAACTAGAAGAACTTGATACTGTCCTTCCTAAAGCAAAGGATTGAGTGCCGTATGAGTTCTACAAAAATTACAATTTTATGATATAGCTACAGCTGTTGTTCCTGAAAGCTTTACAAAATCTGTAATTTTTCCAGTACATAAATAGGTAATATTAATTTGGTAAGAAATTATAGGTGCGTAACGTTTATTGACTCTTTAGTTGGGTTGTTGTATAATAGATTAGTAGAAAGGGAAATAAAGTTCTGGCAGAATCTCACGCTGTTTCTGGCTATTCCATGATTGATAATATCTTTAGATTGTTTAATATTATCAAAATATGTCCAAGTTTGAAGTGAGAAAGGTCTATGCCATCTTTGTAGATTTAAAGTCAGCTTTTGATATCGTAAATAGGAAAAGTTTCTGCAAAGTTTCTATAAGAACACTCAGTCTATAGTGTGAAATGGGAAAAATTTCCAGAAGCGTTTTTAATACACTAAAGAGTTAAACAGGGTTGTATTTTAAGCTCCATACTATTTTGCTCTTTCAATAACGACTTGGGAGAAAATATAGAAACAGGGATTATTATTTACCTATGAAGTTCAATTTTCCCCCTCCCCCAAATTTTGGAGTACTGGTGAAAAAAATTGTTTGTTTTGAACTCCATATATCGTTTGTCAATCGTTAGTCCTTGTTTGCCCACCCATTAGTTTTTTTTGTCCAAGCGCAATTTCAAAATGCCGTACCAAAACCTTTTTTTTAATTTTTTTTCACCAGTACTCAAAAAAATACACACGAAACGTCTAGTACGCCTCAGATGATTTTCTGATGACGATCTTTGGCTATAAACAACAGACTACGATCGAACTACTGAACGTGAAAACTCTGTGGGACGAGTGTGGATACGTAAAAATTATGTGGGTGGAATATGACCCATTATAAAATAAAAAGCTTGTGATTAAGTGGAACTAGGTGGAGAGCAAATGGGAGCTTACATCACCCACATCTGAAACCGCGATGCTATACTTTGGCCAGGAAGAATTAGATACACCACGCACGACAGGTGTAGGCTTCTTGCTAACCAACCTTACACGCCAATTACTACTGGACTGATCACCAATATCTGACCCAATTATCACCGCCAGATTTCGGACCAGGATACGTAACATCTCAATAATTCAATGCTGTGCGACAACCGAACAATCGGATATAACAACTAAGGAGGCTTCCAACTTGCTCCTTGTCGAGACCTTTCCTAAGGCTCAGATTGACCAGACTGCTGTTTCGAAAAGTTAGAGAGAGTGTCTTCATGATGTAAGGTCTAAGCGCCGCGCTGATATTGGCAGCGATCACTATCTTGTAACAGCTAAGTTTCGCTTATGCACGGCAACAATACGCCTACGTAACACAACATCTAATATGCCACGGTTCAATGTGCAAAGGCCTAAAACAGCGCATATACCACCATATTGTGCCAAAAAGCTGATGCACTGCGTCATAACATCGACGACCCCATCGACCAAAAATGGGAAAGGGCAAAGGAATGCTTTTGTGAGCTGTAGTACAGAACACGTGGGACGAGTAGAGAGCGGAAGACGACCATGGATCAGTGACGCCACATGGTGCAAAATACGACGTTGCACTTAAACAACACCTCAGAACTGCATACCGATCTCTACAGAAAGGCGTACAAAGAAGTGTAAAACGTGACAAGCGTAACTTCGTCAACGCGCTAGTAGAAAATGCAGAAGAAGCGGCCTATCGTGGTGACACTGGAGATCTTTACAAGATTACAAAAAAGCTGGCAAGAATATCCTCTAAGAGATACTAATGGATCCCTTCTTGCCACGGAGGAACATCAACTCCGGAGGTGGAAAGAATATTATGTTGAAGTCATATACAATACCTTTGGACCATCAAATACCTCTTTACACGAGCCTGCACACCCGCCGGCTGCGGCCAACATTAACTCGGACAAGACTGAAGTTGGCTGACGCAATTAAGTCGGGATTAATGGAATACCAGTGGAACTGCTTAAGGCGGATCTTATTGCTGCGGCTAAATATCTTCTCCGCGTAATCCAGGAATGTTGGGAAACCGAGGCTAATCCCAGTTAATAGAAAACAGGCGAAATTGTGAAGATTCTTAAGAAGACTACCTGAGTAGTTGTAGCAATTGACGCGGTATCTGTATTTTAACGCAGTTTCTAAATTGAAGGCTAAAATCATCTTAATGCGAATGAAGAATACAATCCAGCGCACTCTTAGCGATGAACAGCCAGACTTTCGTGAGGGTTTCTCCTGCAGCGATCACATCAGCACCCTGTGAGTTATCATCGAGCAATCCACCGAATGGAGGTGCCCTTTACATCTAATGTTCGTCGGCTTTAAGAAGTCGTTTGACAGCGTTGATTGCGAAAATAAATGCGCAGCTTTCCATAGGAGAGGCATCCTAGAAAAAATTATCACCATCATAAATGAGTCCTATTCAGGAGCGCAATGGCACGTCCTACACAAGGGAAAACTTCGGAGACCTTTCAAGTGCTGAATGGAGTGAGATAAGGATGCATACTGTCACCTTTGCTTTTCCTGATCGTCATCAATGACGTATTGTGCAACACCCTAGACGACCACCAATCGCGAGGGATTTGATGGAAACTCTTTAACCACCTTACGCACCTGGACTATGTCGACGATGTATCCAACAAACAAAGTCATGTTGCCCACATGCATGAAGCTCTGAGCAGAGAAGGTAGCAGAGCAGGTCTTAAGATTAATGCTTTCAAAACCAAAGTTATGATCTTGCACTATAGGAGACAACATGCAATTTATTTGTAAGATTAATTGAATAAATGTTGCTCTCTCGGAAGCATAGTTAGAGCAGACGGCGGAATTTAATACTCTTGTTGAGATAACAATCTCCAGACGTGCGAAACTCCGGATCTTCGATTCGAACATAAAATATGTTCTGTTGTACGGCTGTTCAAAATAGAAATTGCCCTGTCAAATAACATCTAAGCTACAAGCCTTTGTCAACCGGTGTCTCCGACGCATGATTAACATCCATTGACGGGCTAAAGAGCCAAAGAACATCGCACAGCAGGCTCTAGATTGGAATCCCCACGGAATATAAGCAAGACGCCGAATTGGACGACCGCGTAACACATGGAGAAGATCTATCGGGAAGGAAGGTACCCAGATCAACAAATCGTAGCCTTTTTAATGTAACTTATAGTTTCGTTTTTGGCACTTGGTGGAAATATTTTTCACTTAACATGTTTTTGGTTTTGAATAAATAAAACACTTGAATACTTTCCACAGTTAACAATTAATTTATTTGATAAATTTGAGCTGACGCGTTTTGTCTTATCGGGAGTTGAAGCTTTGAAAATGGAAGATGGATGAAGATGGACAAACATGGACTAACGATTGCCAAACGACCTATGGGGTTCAAAATTTTTTTTTATAATCTTGGAGGGCTGGTGAAAAAATATGCGAGAACAATTTTTCACTGGCATTTTGAAATCGAACTTGGACAAAAACAAACGATTGCTCAAAAAAATTTCAAAATTTAGAAAAGGGAATGCAAAATTCACACAACTGGTTTTTCGCATCGCCAACTCGTCAGACGTCCTCAGGCCATTGTCTTTGTTTAGTAGTAGATTTATTAGTCCCTAATTGCCATAAGGGGACACTCTACTGTTAAAATGCTAAAATCGCATGTTAATATTAAAATGATATATATAAAAACTACAGATGAAATCAATTTTATTTTTGTTTGCTTATTTAAAAAAATTTAAAATTAATTTAAAAAAAAATTCCAAATGGCGGCATGGACCATGTGCCGACGACTTTTTTTGCGGTTGGCAGTGCAGGGGCTTGGTAGTGATCTAAAATATTTTTCTTTAGTTTAGATTATAACTTAAAGAAATAGCCTAAATTTAGAGGATAATATTGTTTTTTCACAGTTTGGCACATGTTTGAAAGTCAGAGTCAAAATTGCTGGATATTTTTGAAATGCAAAAAGTGTTACCAAATAGTGAAAATCTATCTAATATCTGTGCAAATTTTGAAGACGATCGGTTGAGTATTTTTTTGTTGGTGCTACCAACTGCACCAAAAAAAAAACTTGTTTTGAGAAAAATGTCTCTAAAGTTTGCACAAGGTATGCGATATTTTCTGTACGCAAATCTAAATGAATACGGAAGAAATAAATGTAGTCTAGTGGGTTTTCGTTTGCGATCGCTACGTCTCCATTTTATTATGACAAAGTATGACAACGAATTTTCTGTGATGTACACAGCCACAAATCTAAATGTTAACTGAAGAAATAACTTTAGTAGCTAATCGAAATCAGAGGAGGAACACGCGTGCTTGAAATAAAAAATTTTTTAGGAGGTAATTTTTCAGACAAACATCTGTCGAAATATTTAAAGAGAAATTTAAAAGTTTTTGTTTTTAACAGTAAATTGCCTTCCTAATCCCCCTTAACCTCACACTACACCTTGTTTTTGGGAAATCGGTTGAAAAGAGTCGTTTAAAGCGATAGATAAATTATGAAGTTAGGCGCAAACCCTTCTCCACTCCAACCTATTTTAACCACACCCTAACCTTAGCACCGCCTTAACGCCAACTCACCTTAAAGAGAAAATTGTTATCCGGCTACCAATGGTTTATCACTCTAAACAGCAGAAAAATAATCATCGAAATTAATCCACGCATTACAAAGTTTGGTGTCGCCCCACCCATCACTCCTTTCCTGGGACAGAAATGTTGGATATTGTACAAGTAGGGCAACACATTCTAGAATCATTCAAATCGGAGACGGAGTTGGATCATTTGGTTGAGTGGCACGATCACTACGCTAAGGATGCAGGTTCAAGCTATGGTATAACTGTTAGTTTTTAAGTTGGAATTGCAATAAACTGCAAATCCACTCCGTCTCTGTCTAGCTCGCAGTAGTGCAAAAAGAAACAACACACTTAATTTCTCTCATTCCCCTTACCCTAATTTCCTTTTGCATCATAGGGTTGTCCCCTGGGCTTTAGGCCATCATAAAAACGGTTCTCTCGCTACTTTCGGAATTACTAAAACTAAGTTTATTTTACTATGTATACGAACTTTCGAAAATTAAGCTAGGTAGGATAAATAGGACTGAGTAGCAGCTTGGCGAGATAGTTGTGATTTAACTAGTAAAAAGATAACTTTATTTAAGTGAAGTTAAATGTTATATTATAAAGAAAATTGTGAAACGGATTAACCAGTGAAGTGAATAAAAACTGTGAAGATTTGTGATTGCAAATAAGTGCCTTAATTAATCCACAGAGTACAGAGAACCCACGTACAATCAAAAAAACTAATATACAGTGCGTTTCATAATTATAGCACACCTACCAACTTCATGCAATTTAAGTGATAATTTTTTGGTTTTGCATATTGGCACAAAACAGCTTGTTCTAGAAAATATCTCTCTCTTCCGCTCTGAGAAAAAAGAATTTTTTTTTGTTGGATTGTTTCGATCATTCCATGGTACTGTTATAAGAAGTGAGACACTACAATTTTAGCTCTTCTTTTCGCGTTTCATAATTATAGCACATTTAATAAAACGAAACAAAATTCAACTTTATTTTTTCAATTGTGATACAAAACAATATCTAATATCTAGTAACACTGCCCTGAGCTTTTATGCATTCAAAAATTCTTTTTTTCATTGACTCAGCCATCAATTTGAACAAATTTTGATCCAACGCGTTCCACTCCTTCGAAATTGCAGTTTATTTTCTTCTTTTATTTTAATTTAAAAAATACTATTCTGGCAATGCTGGCTTAACTCTACACCGATACATCGGCTATATTTCAAGTGTTTATACATTAATAGAACAAAATTTATTGAAAAAAAATTATTTCATAGATTCGGTAGATTCTGATTCGGTACTGCGTCGGTGCAGTAAGTGATAATATGTCGGCCTACTAATCCGTGTGTACCAGGTTCGAACCCAACGGCGGGACCCGTAATCGTTTTCTGCTGACAACAGATGACGATGAAAAGACCATGGTGGTTGAAGAGAAAATGCTAGTGGTTCGGTATCCACCTGAAATCGTAAGTTCATTTGGTGAAGTTCTTGTCCCGCCCCGTGCCCCACAGGGGGTTACGATAACTAGAGAGAAAATAACGCTGATATGTTTACACTTTTAGTTAAAATTTTAATACCTGAACTTTGAAATTTTAGTAATATTAAAAATTCGACAAATGTACGACAAAAGGAGCTATGACCACACTCTGGGGTACCCGTGTATAGTTAAAGATAAATTTAATTTCCCTTAAAAAACGTTTTGAAATTTTTAATAATGCTGAAAAGAAATGCTTTATAACTTTTTTCCCACACTATTCGTCACAGGTGGCTACCATATTTTTATAACACATTTGCATCAAGAATATACAAAATTCAAGCCGATGGAAAACATACGGAAATGTACAGAATAACATGGTTGCGATGTGGTTTACATGAATTCATTGCCCAATTTACTTTGGTAAGAGAAATGAAATTCTCCATGTGTTCCCTGAAGATTACATCGAATGAGGTTTTATATGTGCTTATATCATCGGAATTGCTTAGCAAAGTGTTCTTCCAGTCGATTTTCCAAGACTTCACCAATTAACTCTGTGTGTCTCTTTGCAACCAATTTATTCAGAATTCCAGCTCTTTCCGACAAATCAATATTTGCGAAAATACATTTTACTGATTGAGTGCTGGTCTTTATTCACTTGGGTTCTAAAAATTTACAGTATTTGGCTTTTTCGAAGAATTTACCTAATTTCTATTGTATTGTAAACTTTAGTATTAACAAGGGAAATTTAGTAACGCTTCATGCGTTACTAAATGAGTACTCAATGAATCCTACAAAAAATGTCGTTGTGATGGTTCCAGAGCTTCGATTTTAGAATTTACGAATTTCCATACATATTTGCCGGTCATGAAATAAATATTTATTTTGACCGTGTTATCTGGTATTCACAATGTATAGGTATTGATAGTCGCAATTTTCTTCATTTTTTAACTCCACTTAGTTCAAATAATGTTTTCTTAGGATTGTAGTCGTACTTAATTAGATGGACTTTGGTCCACCTTGAATGGACGGAATTGCTACAAACCCGCTAGCATCTCCCGAAAGCAGAACTAACACAATGACGACCTTTGTTTTTTTAGCAGTTGTTGACGGAGTTGGATCAATACGTTGAGCGGCAAGACCAGCATGCCATGGGTCCCGGGTTCGAGACCAGATGACCCCGTGAGCTTTTATTAAGAAATTAAAATAATCCACTCCGTCTCTGGGCTGTTGTCTAGCTCGCAGCAATGCAAAAACAAGACTCAAGTTTCCTCACTTCAGTTACCCTAATTCCCTCCCGACCAAAACCATGCTAACGCATCAAAGGGTTGTCCCCTAGGATTTGGCCACATCGTATAAAAAAAAAACAAGTATTAAAATTTTACATGTTAAAACTCGGCTTATGAAAACCCAATTGCCAGAATACATTTTTGCATCAAGAGTTAAAGTAATCCTAGCATTGTTCAGAGTTAAGGAAGTTAGGATAGAGTGGAAGCCTCCCGAGCATAAAGCACACTTAGGCGGGATGTGTGATAACACGATGGGGTTAGACTCCAGTCTCTCATTGAACCGTACCAGGAGCTGGCCAATCACAAGGCAGCATAGAAGAGGAAATAAAACCCCATCCTGAGGGCAGCTCCTGGTGGCGGTGGGCCGGATCGACCCTCCTAGAAGACTCGCATTTATTTTGCGTGATCTGAGCATTGTATCTACATATTGATAGAAGGTAACGTTTGTATTCCTCTATGTTATCAAACGCTCCCTCAATGTCGAGGCAAGTCGCTGCAGTAATTTACGTTTTCAAAACAGCTTATTCTAATCTGGACATCGGGTCGTGAAGTGCTATAGGCGTAGATCGTACTACTTGGTAAGCATGCTGACGGGAGTGTTGGGGAAATTGGTGAAAATACTTCTCCCGCCCTATCAATAACTTTTTCCATCGTTTTTAGAAGAAACGAGCTAAGACTAGTAGGCCTACATGCCTTAGCAAGAGCATAGCCTTGATTAGGAATAAAGGCTAATTTAACCGATATCCACACATCGGTAAAAAAGGCACTTAAAAGCTTGCATGCACCCCATGGCCATAGTACAGGATAGATCCTATCTATACCATGGTACTTAAAGTGTTCAAAGGAGAATATGTATATCATTTTTGGTTACCTTATAGGAGATGGTCCAGGCGCCAGGCACCCTTCTATATGGTGGGTCACTAATGCCTTGCATGACCGTGGCAGTAGCCTCTTTAATCACACTTCAAGGGAAGTGAGCCTACAGCAACATGTCGAGGGTCTCCTCTCGGGGCCGCTGAACGGACCATCAATTTTCCAGAGTGAACCCAGGTCTCAGGATTTTGGAGTTTTGCAGAGTCCTTAGCGTTCTCTAGCGCTGCCAAAGTTCCTTTAATCCCGCCTTCTTTAACTTCTGTAACTCGCGATTGTACGATGTTAGGTCGCATTTATTCGCGTCTCAGGATCCTCCTCTCTTTAAAACATGGAACAGCCTTCTAACTGTTGTTCTAAGCACAGAAAGTCACTGATTCTACCAGGGAATGCCTTATGATGTGACTCACCAGGCCTTGGTACCCGTTTTAGGTATACGTCAAAGCGGTAAGCCATGTCATTTAAATCAGATCGACATAGTTTGGCAGCTTTATAGGTCGTAGACACTCCTGTGAGAGATTTAATAGCAGCCTGGTTGCCTGTGAAAATACAGATGTCATTTAACGATAATCTGCAAAACGAAAGGAAAGGCTTAGGTCCAGGTGTTCCGAGTAGACATCTCCACTCACTTTATCTTCCAAAGGAGAACCGTCAATGTAGGGATGCACTAACTTGATTAACTTGGGGGGGGGGGGGACCTTCCACCCATTCCTGCCAGGCAGGAATAGAGAAGTCGAATTTGTCGTTGAAAGAAGGCTTGGGTATGGTGTAGTCGATATTTTTTCTTACTCTTTCGTACAGAATTTTTGAATTTCCGATGTCGGCACATGTTAATAATTAGGCTAATTAGAGGATGGTATAGTTCGGAGGGCACGTGTG
Source organism: Leptarthrus brevirostris (assembly GCA_964036015.1). NCBI lineage: Eukaryota > Metazoa > Arthropoda > Insecta > Diptera > Asilidae > Leptarthrus > Leptarthrus brevirostris. The sequence goes on along the minus strand of OZ038374.1, from coordinate 129,005,638 downwards.
ATCAGTAGTGAAATTTCTTTGCTCTCTGGTGAATCACATTTTCTAGTGCATGCCACCAGACAACCGTTCACCCCATATGTATAGAGTATAGGCTTAATAACGCTGACAACCGCGCTTTACGTAATCTTTCTTTGATGTTGGGTTGCCAGCTTATTTTCGTATTCTAGGGCTAGATATTTAACTTGGTTATTTAGTTTCAGTATAAAGAGTATCAGGGTTTTTACTGAGACAACACAGAACATAGTTTTGAGAGGGCATGCGGCATCACCCCAGATAGGATATTTGCCAGAGGTTAACAGGACAACGTTATAAACGTAGGCTACAAACTTATAGCCGGAGCGTTCTAGATCCTAGGGGGTCAGATTCCACAGTAGCGATGAGAGCGCACCTTTTAGAGGAGTGACTCTTGTTGCGAAACTTTGTATGGGTGAATTCCTCGTGCATGATTGATCATTCTATGTTATAGATCAGTTCATGCAAGGCTGTCCTTACTATATGTTTGTTAAGAGAGAAACAGCTTAGATGGATGGGTGGACTTCAATAAGTCTTTGTAAGGTTTTAAGAAGGAAGGAGGAGAGGTTTATTGGCCTGAAGCCCTTAGGTTTGTTAAGTGAGGTCCTTCCTGCTTTGCTTGGCCTGTCAAGAATGTATGTGAGGTTCAAGCAGGCTTCATAGATGGCTTCCAAACACGGGATCAAAGCTTCGAAAGCTGCTTAAAATGCAGTCGGGGCTATATCTTCCAAGCCCGGTGAGTTGAAAAGCTTGAAACTCTATATTATAGTCCATTACAATTTCTTGCTATTAAGGATATTGCGAACTAGGCCATGACTTTCAGAAGCTACTACAGATTTTATTATTATTATTGTTGTTAAACAGCCCGGAATGTGAGTATTAACCAGTAGGTCAAAAGTTTCGATATCTACTACTTGAAATTTTACCTGTTATTCGTATCTGCGTAGCCAGCCATGGCCGCTTTATTTACGTACAGATTATCAGGGCTGCAGCCTATGGGTCCGCAACACAAATTGTTTAAAAAATTTAATTTTAAAAAGTCAAGGAACCCTTATGGTGGTGGACTTTGGTGTCTGTCGTTCTGTGGGTCACGGCCATTTTTCTCAGTAACTACTATTGCAATCGTCTTGAAAGTATTTCAGAAAAAAAATTTTTCTAACTAAATAAAGGGGGGGGGGGGGGGGGAAGAGAACTGGAAACACTCCGCATATCACGAGACTACTTTATAGCACTTCTGTAAAGCCAATTTTGGAGTACGCTTGTATTGTTTGATTTCCTTTTTGAGCGTCATATATTAATCGCATTGAGGCACAGTCCGCTCTTCATGGTCTTTAATGGAACGACTCTCTTTTTGTTCGTCCGTACATAGATATACTTAAATTCATCGCTTTAGGTACTATTGAGAATAGACGCAAACTTTTTCGTATTGTATTTGCATTCGACTGCAGACTGACTGCAGGGCTCTTTATATAGTCCTGCAAGACCCCTCGGTGGGGTTTTTGAGAAGGTGCTGTTCAATGGCCACTCCTGTCCTCTGTCGTTTGTTTAACCTGTCCCTGCGCTTTGGTCATTTCCCGAAGCTTTGGAAAGATTCTGTAATAATTCCTCTTCACAAGAAGGGCGACAAGGCAGACATTAGTGATGTGCTCCGCTTTCATTGTAGACCTTTCCTGGTTTCTTTGCAGTACAGCTTCATGAAGGGTAAGTCAACCACCACTAATCTACTCGAATTCGTGCATTATAGTTTACCCCTAATCGAATCGGGTAGGCAGGGCGACTGCGTATTCACCGACTTCAGCAAGGCTTTTGATAGGATTAACCTTGGCATTCGCGTTAATAAGCTCTGCCTGCTCGGCTTTCCGCCGCTATTTATGAAGTGTCAGTCAACCTATATGTCCGAAACTTTACAGCGCGTCCTGTTTCGTAGCGCCCAATCCACCGAAATCTCGGTCACCTGTGGTGTGCCCCAAGGTAGCATCCTTGGCTCGCTACTCCTCATAATTTTCATCAATGACGTCTCGTCATTCCTGCTCAGGACTTGAATCCTGTGTTATGCTGATGATGCTAAAATCGTCTGCGACGATGACTGTACTCTGAAGAACTCCAATATGCACATTTTTGAGATTTGGTGTTCCAATAATCGTCTTCCACTGAACGCCAGCAAATGCACCGTTATGTCTTTTTCATGTAGGGTTCGTTCTATGTCCTTCAACTTTTCCATGGGTAGTTGCACCTTAAAAAGGATTAACTTGATCAAGAACTGGGGTGTTTCTTAACTTCCGCTCTCCTTCGAGGCCGAAGTAGACTTCCTGGTTGGCAGAGCCAATTTTACGCTTGGCTTTATAAAAGGATGGTCTACGGAGCTTGACGATCCTTATTTGACGAGGCTTCTCTACTGCACTTTCGTCAGACCTATCCTGGAGTACGCCAGTCCGGTATGTGATCCTTATTTCGCCGTGCACATTAACCGAATCGAGTCAGTCCAGCTAAGATTTCTTAGGTTCGCTCTTCGCGGCCTCCCCTGACGCGACTCCAACTACCACCCTCCGTATCCTGCCAGACTTAATCTTATTTTCCTTGATATGCTTGAAAATAAAAATGCAGAATTTTTACTAATTACTAATTAGAATCTTTTACTACTCATTGTGGCAAGTATTTATGGTCGGAAATGAATTTTTATTCAAACAAATTTTAGTATAATTGGACGTGGCAGGATGATCCTCTATATCCACAGTAGAAAGTGAAAATGATAGGGTTGAACAAGACCTTCCTAAGGCTTTTGATTGATGAATCCTTACCAATATGCTAAGTTGAAAAAGGTCAACTAGAAAAGCATCTATTAAGAAGTAAATAAAAGTTTGTATAGGGAAACTTGAAGTTAAAGCTTTGGAAAATTTGGAGGAATCAAAAGGTTTAGACTTTGAACCTTTCTCCACTTTTCACAGATTTACTATAATCGATCGAAAGACGTTTTCAATTTACTAAAACTTAATAAGTATGCTAACTACGTGCGGTAGTCCCTAATAAATGCAATCCTCAAAGAACTCTTTGAAACATTTTGCAATTACAAAAGAATCAATAAAAACAGTTAACTGATCCTGTGAAACGTTCAAGTTATTCTGAAAGAAAAGCCACTACTGAACAGCCCGTAGCAAGAAAGTCAACAATCTTGAAGGCACTATGGTATAATGAAAGAAAATCTACAAAAATTCTTTTCTTCCAAAACTTTTTCGAATCTTCTTAAATTCAATTTCATTGAGGAAAAACTGCAAGAAGTATTTGGCCTCATTCATCCGTTCTGAAGAAATGATTAAATATCAATAAGCCGCCTTTAAAGACAACAAGCCGTGGGGAACACGTTTTTCGAAGATCAAATATTTATTCTCATTGATTAGTAATGGAGTCGTGTCTCCCCAAAGTCAGCCCATCAATAATTAAGGTGTGAGTAAGTGCTTAAGAATGTATGAGAATTGGCATTTGATTACCAAATTCAGATTTCGATTATTTTTAGCCGTTGTTGTGGGTGCGATGAGACTAAAGGATGAGAATAAAGGATCTCATGCTTAAAAGAAAGACATTAAACAATTTCCGCTGGATAAACTGATGAGTCCTGACGACTATAAAAGATAACACTCCACTCAGGTGTTCATTAACAAAATTTATTTTGAATGAGGATGCAGGATATATTTATATTAAGTAGTGCGTAAGTAATTAAATTTTTAAGGATAATTATTACGCATTTTATCAGAGCCTACAAGCTCGGAAAACAGGATTGTTCCACCATTTTACCATCAAGCGTTTCGTCATTATGTAATTTCTGTTGTACTATAGATTATCTAATCCTTGCACACACACATAAAACTTCACATTCTAGTTTCCAAAACCAACGAGAAACGCTGATGTCATTGACGAATTTTAAGCTCAATACTTCAACAAAACCAGCACAAGAGAGTATTTCCTTTAAAACATATGAAAATTGTATAAGAGAGACACTTTTTGTCGTGTTCACACGTTCAAAACATTTGTAGGTTAACCTTAAGTAAAATCCAATTTAAATATATTGCGAGAAATTTTACGAGAAAGTACAATTTCCCAAAATTTTCCTTATGTCTACTGTGGCAAGTTTTGGGTTGTTTACACCACCATTGATCAGCTGTTAATGTCAGCTTCCGGGCTTATATCTAGAGTAGGCTGTAATGGTATGTAATTTGACATTCATAAGAATAAACAGAATAAGGGAAACACCAAAAAAGTAAACAGAAAATGTGATGTTAGTTCAGTACAGTTTACAATATGTTAAGTTTAAAATAATTTTTAATTTAATTTAAATTTTACATTTAACTATTAATTTTTATTTAATTCAATAAATAATTAAATTAAATTGAAATAATTGTTAGTTCAAGTAATTTAATTTACATAATTCAACTCAATTCAGTTTTCTTAAACAAGATCAATCCTTACTAGTACCTACAAATATAAACGAGTTCAAATAACAACGAGTTCAAATAAATATAATAAAGAAATATGAAAGGATAGGACCAAATAGTCATAGAAGATAACAAGGAAATGTAATAATGCGTGGACCGATTTGGATGATCACTTTGTTGCTTCATAGGGTATTGTGGTGACAGCAAGATTGTCGTACCAAAACCACGTTAACATTTGTATCGTTTAATTATTTTTGGTTACGTTCGTACATTTTGATTATTTGTTGTAAATGCTAACCGAGAAAGTCGGAACAATTTTGTTTGAATAATTCTTCTATATAAAGCTAGAAAATTGTTCCGTAAATTCAGTAGTAATTTAGCCCTTGATACAACAGTAATAAAAATATTCATTTTGTTTAAAATAAAAGACTCAAAATTACTTTTACTTTTAATAACATTTAAATTGACTTATTATTAATTCTTTTTTATGCTACTCAGTATTTAATTAAGTCCTTAAAATAGGCAACACTTTGAAGAAGAGTTCTGACCTGCCGAGGAAATTTCAGTTTCTATAATAGATATTGATATTAAATGATGGACCAGAGATCTACTGAAGATTATAGAAGTAGTGAGATCGGACCGAAGCCGATAAAGAACACACGGATTGTCAACGACACTACATACAAAGCAAATTCTTGGAAGTACTCCAACCACATACATAGTACCCCACAGTACGTTTGCTCATTACTGCTATGCGAAAAATTTTGTACCTAGGGTGAGAATGGGGGAGGAGTAGCCTAACTTCGTAATGCGTGCACCAATTTAGACTCTTCGTTTATTTTATATAGTATAATTACCTAACCTTCCGTGACGATTTGGATGATTCTTTTTCTGTTGTATAGAGTATGTTACCAATCAGTAGCAGGATAACTTCTACTTAGGATGGAGTGGATTTAAGGTAGGGTTGGATGAAGTAAGATTTTGCCCAACTTCGTATTTTATTCACCAATTTTGACGAGATTATTTAACCAACTTCCCAAAAAATAGACTTAAGTTCCTGGATTTTGTCACAAATAACCGGTATCTTATTTTTTATTGGAAATGCCTGTCGAATGTATAAGTATATTAAGGATAATTGAAAGGTACCATTAAACGCTTTTAAGGGATGGGTCTCTCTCGGAAAAAGATCAAACTGATGCTATAATTTTAACGGATGGATCCAAAATTGATGGAAGAAGAGTAGCAGGAATCTTCAGTGAGGAGCTGAATCTGAATACCCAACACGTGCACCTCATTGAATGAGATGATACTGGCGTGAGTGGAGGGACAAGTCCGGAGCCCTTCACAACCATAGGTAGAAGCACGACAGTGGACCTGTTGGAGACGTGGGCAACGTTGGAGCACTAGAAACAATGGAATGCCGCGGACTTGTATACACAGCCTAACATGGCGATTACAGCGCTTAACAGAAGAGTACCCTAGACATGAATCGAGGGGCTCTGAGATGGCTGACGGCACTAATAGCAGAATATGGAAACTTTAGGTGTCATCAGAAGAATGATGAATATCCTTGAGGAATAGGCTGTGCCTGGAGGAGCAAGAGACGGTGGTGCACATAGTGTGCCAGTGTCCTGCTTTAGAAAGCAGAAGGAGAAGGCTGATTGGACACCAATGTGTGGAGGTTGAAAGAATAGGAGAGGATCCTCATAAGCAAATGCTTGTGCTGAAAGAGAAAATCGAGGTGAGGGAGAAAACTGGATTAGTTTGGGTGCTTCTCGCTGAGATGGCAGGGGGAAGGGACGAAAAGGGACCCGAATAAAGTGGTGTGATTCGGCTAATTCGTAGAAAGGTGTTTTAGTGAGTAAAAATCTCACACTTTTAGAGGCAGTCGGGGCTTGCGGTGTCTTTGAAAGATTTTTAGCTCTCTCGCAAAAAAAAATTCCAAATATTTAAAGGCTGGAAAGGTTTGAAACCTAACTTCGTAACACATAGTCCAATTTAGGTGATTATGTTTTCTTATTTATAGTAATGTAGGATTGATAATTCTTACTGGAAAGAAAACCTATTCGCACGAGTAATAAATACAAAATGAAATGAGTAATAAATACAAAATGAAATTACCGTAGTGAAGGCAATAGGTAAGACGCAGCTAAATGAACTTTGTTGAAGTCCTAAAAATAGGACTTAATATCAATGCTGGTTTCTTATATGGTACGGCTATTTAACAAAGAAAGTGTTCTATTAAATAACGTCTACGGTTCAAGCCTTTGACAAGTGGATTTTCCGGTGCATTTTGCAAAAGAAATGCCGGTGGTTCGGAATCTACTTTAAGAAGGTCCACTTGCAGTCATTGTCTCGAATCGGGTGAAGTATTTCTCCCACCCAATGCCACACAAGGGATTATAGTGAGAGAAAATTGCCAACGAAGACATACGTGAATTCACAGATCAAGATGGTATAGACATTGATATCCGAAGATTTGTAACACCTAACGTCGTTCCATGCAATCTAATTAAAGAAGAAACGTTTTCACTATCCCGGAAAGCCGCAAGGTTGCTGTTGAAAAGGAAATAATAATGTAGAATAGTTTAGTCAATAATAATGAATTAAATCAGCGATCTTAATATAAATGAAAATGTAAACAAATATATAGTTTAGCACGCTTAATTTCGTATTAGAATAAATTACATGAAGAAGTATTGAAACTAATATGTAAAAGAAGAATAGAGAAATATTAGGTTAACTGTGCGCCTGAAATCAAACATCGCACAATTATATATATATATATATATATATATATATATATATATATATATATATATATATATATATATATATATATATATATATATATATATACATAACAACACAGATATGCACGCACTCGCGCGTTTAGTCACACTCTTAACAACACACCTTCACACTCCTTACTCTACACATTCGCAATAGGACTACACACACTCGTGCTTAGTCACACTTTTGGCAATACACCTTCACACCCTTCAACATACACATCATAATTGGCCTACACACTCGTTCTCTTCGATCACAGTCACATTCTTCATTACATGCAATCCCAATCTTCACCCCAAGTACATCTACACGCACGTCCCCATTTATATACATACAACTTTTACATGACACAAAACAGAAACATTCTTCATCACAGAAATGCACGTACTCTTCGCACAGGTTGTCTCGGTCGTCATTGAATGCAGTTACATGTTAAAACAATCTTCACTAGTGCAAGACGATACTACAATTCACATAATACCATTTATTACACGGTGATGTGAGGAAATTCCTCATATGTGAACCACAGAAATTGTAGACCTAGAAATGATGACACACAGAAGTATATTTTGAAGGCGGAATATAGGTTTGTTATCCAAGAGATCTGGTGGAGATGCTAAGAAGAGATAAGAACAAAGAAGAGATGATGAGGCCTGCCAGACAAAGAGGGCTAAAAAATAAAACAGGATAAAATAGATGTACATAGGAAGGAAAACACGAAAAAGGACAAAAGAGTGAAGTGTAAAAGTGTGAAGGAAAATAAGAAAATCAAGAAAAAAAATACAGGTTAGCGAAATAAGTTAATAAATAGTTAGGAATTAGGGATCTAGGTAATAGAAGATATTATAGTTCGTAAGTTTGAAAGTAGATTTAAGAAATGTTCAAGAAGAATCAATGCATAAATCTTTTAATATATATGACGAACACTTTAGTTTAAAATTAAATATTAAAGAGAAAATTGATAGGCCAGACACTTAGAAAAGATCAAGAAGAAACCGGATTAAGCAGCTGCGTCCCATTAAAGGGAAAGAAGGTGTCCAGATTTCAAAATCGTGGCGTAATTGAAGGCTTAAGCACAGAACGGGACAAGGTGGACAGTCGTTATAGTAAGCGCCCTATGCCTTACAAGGAATTAAAATTACTGCAGAAAAATGTAAATATTACAAAAGAATATGATGAGAATAGCAAACTGGAAACATTGATAAGAGACATATAAGATAAGAGAAAGTTTTTAAATACACCAAGTATGAAATCGATCAACAGAGAATGGGAAAAAGCTTGATGAGTGCTACCTACAACTCTGACCAGAATTATCCTGGACATTGTTTTATACTCTCTCGAGAAAACTGAAAATTTTAAAAATTTATAATTTTTCTACTCGATGGGGCGAGGGTATATTTTTTGCCCCGGTTTACTTTTCACTGCACATGAGGAAGTTCCAAAAAAGAAATTGCTTTTCAAAAATCTCTTAATTTCTGTTATTGGGTCAACAAACAAACTCACACTACTTAATATGAGGAATGCTTAAAAGCTTTGGAAGCATTTTGTACTTTTGTACTCCAGCAACTTCTTTAGCCTCTTCTATCCAATACTCAATTGAATTTTCTCTCAATTTTTGCAAAGTTTTCATCAAAAAGGATAATATCTTCCTTTTGAATTTCGATATTTACTCGATTAATTTCGCGGAGAATATTTGCCCCAAATCGTCAAGTTCAGAATAAATTCAAAATTCTTTATAGCATATTAGAGATGACCTGCCTCGAACTTTGCTTCCGGAGCATGAGAGGTTTGCTTAACTTCTTCCAAGGATTCCACCACTTCCGGCAAATTAATTAAGAGGGCTTTCACAGCGACATATTTCGCCGAACATCTCGTCTGACTGCTTCCTTTTAAATCGGTTTTAATATATTTTTTGATAGTATCCCACCGAGTAGTGGAGCCGACAAAAAAGCAATATACTTTTTGAATTACTCCAAATAGGTTTATTGCTTCCGGACATGGAGACGGAGTTGGATCAATACGTTGAGAGGCAAGACCAACATGCCATGGGTCCCGGGTTCGAGCCCAGATGACCCCGTGAGCTTTTATTAAGAAATTAAAATAATCCACTTCGTCTCTGGGCTGTTGTCTAGCTCGCAGCAATGCAAAAAACAAGACTCAAGTTTCCTCACTTCCCTTATCTTAATTCCTTTCCGGTCAAAACCATGCTAACGCATCAAAGGGTTTTCCCCTAGGATTTGGCCACATCGTATAAAAAAAAAATGATGAGGCAGAATGGACACCGACCAGATTTAAGGAGTGAGCCAAATACGGTACGAGCTCGGCCAGCTCATTCCTTACTGCAATCCTGGATTGCACTCCGTTATAGGTGCCAGCCCTTGTGTTACGTTTGCTTCAGTTGTAATTCTTGCAGAACGTTTAGTTCCAGGTTCTTCTGTTTTTTCGTGTATGTCTATTTCTTTCATTCTTTTCTTATGAGCGCTAATTCGCATTAGTCAACAAAAAGAATCAAATCAAACTGATGTAAATGTTGAGAAATGACTCTTCGGGATCGGTCACGGGACAAAACTGAAATTCGGTTCACTTGACTCACTTTTGAGAGCCGGATCTTTAAACCGGTTCAGATCTTAGTTACCCATCTCTACTACGCGCCCCGCGAAGAATAATTTATGTGCTTAAAGTACTATAGGGCATATCATTGCCGACGACCGTAAAGACGAAGCTGATATTGAAAGGGAGCACAGGGCTTTGGAGCTGTGGGTCGGGTATGCCGAAAGATTGCTGGACACCTTGCGCGTCCAATATATTATGGATATATTTATGTTTATATTTAAAGTGCTTTGTGTTTTTATTGATACTAACCTACTAAAACAATGGATCCTTTAATTGTCCGAAATAAACAATTTTTATTTATTTATTATTTTACTATACTGCGCGTGTCAGTCATCGCAAAGTTGCGATAATGCTGAGTAGTTCGTCTGCCAAGCTTGAATTTGCAGCCCTCTGAATTTGCCGCCCGCAAGGGGAACGGGCTCCGGCTTGCCCCCCCCCCCTAGATCCGTGGCTGATTCCGCCATCTTGGGGCGTCCGCTATATTGAATTTTGAACAATATTAGATATACTATAGTAGGTACATTGTCATGGGATCTCCATACGTGTGCAAAATTCGCTTTAATTTGTTGGGGGAGGAGGGAGAGAGGGGATATAGATGCAAGATTTGACTTAAACATACTAACTAACTAAAAGCTTGTAAAATATCAGCCCCATTACAGTTTTATATCTCGGTTGCTTTTAATGTGGAACTTTAGCCATAAAAGAGAAACAACTTTTTCTTTTCATGATTTTGTAAGATAATTGGCAGTTGCTTTAGCTCCTGGTTGAATATAGCGGTTGCATGTAGAGATCAAACAGACAGACACTTGATCTTCCTCCCTCAAATATCTTTTAAAATTAAAATTCCCTTCCAGTTAGTCACATATTTAAGAAAAGAAGAAATTCACCGTCACCATAAACTACATATATTTCAACCAGTTTCTTTCGACATAGAGATTTGCTTGCACGATGCAAATAAGCTATACGGAACTTTGTAATTTTCAAAAGGTATATTTTTTCCATTTCAGACAAAACTTAAAGGATGCTTGTTCCTTGACCTTGCGGCAGTATTCAATAAGCACTTAATAACTTCCTGCACATCCTCAAATTTAGCATTGCACTACTTTGAATGAAATATTCGCGATATACACGTAGACATGCTACCAAGAAGCGCACCTTAAGCCTCTTAAAATTCCTTTCCAAGCAGAAAAGGGATAAGATAGAACCTTTTTCAAGGAGAACCTTCTCAGGAAGTCGCAACGTCTTTTAGCATTGTTCACTTCATCCAACTGCCTCTTGGTAAAAGAATCGAATTTCATGGCCTCCACTTTTTTTTCCATTTTTCTTGAGTAGAAATTTTCGAGACACTTGCTCTTCTTCTTGCCTCCCGGTATGCCCCCCTTCAGAGCTGCCGATGGTGGCACCTTAAGAATTGATGTCAAGTATAGAAGAAAGGATTTCCCGAAAAATCATTTCAACTAACACGACTTATGTCCTGCCTTATATATACTATATATGTGTCCCCTTGTAGGTATGATAAATCTGATTATTCTGGATTGTAACTCGAGCGTAAAAGAGTTTTCCAGATGTTTTCATATCCATTACATTTTCCTTGTCCTCTGCACTAAAGGAACGTTCCGTTTTTCTAGCCCAGATGACAGGGGAATTTTTTACGACTGGTGTTTGTATGATGGATGTATGTTTCCTAACCTTGCTGGTTTTGGGGTCGATTAAATGATATAATCATACATATGCCGGAGCAGAAAATTCGATAACTTAAAAAAAAATACATATTTTATGCTATTCCCTCGGGACAAGATATGGAGAAATTGAGTCTCACTCACATTTTCTTCCTGAATGTAAGACTTAAATAATCCTGACGGTTTCGTTCCTTTGTCTGGAGATTTACAATTCTTTGCTGTAAATCACTAGTTGAAAAAGATTTGTTGCAATAAATTTACTTATTTAAATCGCATGGAGGAAGATACATGTAAGTGACTGTAGGGAATCGTGGAAGAACTTTACTTTTCTCCTTTCTAGCAAGAACTTCCAACAACTGAAATAAATTTAGAAAGCAGTGATTTGCACATGAGCTGATAACGTTAAAAGGTAAAGTGCAATTTCTCTTAATTTATGGACTTTGACACTTAGGGTGCACAGGCGGGAAAAGTTTTCCACGAAGAGAAGCCACAAGAGAATTAATCATTATTTATTATTACGTACGGTCAGGTTCTTCCAACAGTTAAGTGCAACTAAGTTTTAAGTAGTTTTATTATTATTATTACTATCCTCCCATCTTTCCGTTAGGATCTAAGTAAATTTCTTTAAAAATTACTCTTGATTCGCAAATAGACATAATCCGCACATCTAATTTATCCCTAACACTTTTGAACGATTCAGCAGACTAATGGTATCATGGAGAGAACGATTAGAAAGACAGTAAACCAAGTACAAGTTTTTTAAGCAGTGCCAAAGCGGCCCTATGATGCTATAGCACAGCCTTGGCAAAAAAGGAATTAAGAACTAAGTAAAAGGACTTTAAGAAAACGATAAGACCAGGTATGAGAAAGAGCTAGGTTTACTTCTGCGAACAAATTCAAAAAAACCTCAGAAACGGCTAGGTTAAGAAAAGTCCTTCACAACTTATGCTGCTTTGTAATAATAACGGTATATGGACAAAGAAGAGCAAGGAGGTCCTGCTATATCCTTAGTTCTCCACCTGTAAGAATCCGGTGATCCGGGAAAACATCGATACAAACTGGAGATGCAGTTCTAAAATTATCCACGAGGGCAGGGCCAGATAGACAAGCAACTTCTTCACCGTCACCGGGACCAGACGGAATACTGCCAGTCATGTTGCAGAAGTTGCTTAATCTTGTAACCCCCTGGTTGACGTCGATGTTCAAAGGTTGTTTGAGACTGAACCATGTACCCAAGCGTTCGGTAGTCTCCATTTCGAAAGCGGGTAAATGGAGGTACACCAAGCCCAGTGGCTACAGAACGATTAGTCTAAATTCTTAAATGTATGCAAAGGGACCTGGATCTGTATAGTAAATAAAATCTCGATCACAGTCTACTATCTAGCACCTAACATGAATACATAAAGTGCAAGTCGGTAGACCCTTGCACTATAAAGAATACACATAGGGAATCTTTACCGATATAGAACGCTCATGCAATGACGCAACCACCGAAACGATCGTGCACGCTCTAAAGACAGCAAAGGTGAACAAAGCCATCGGTATATGGATCAAGAGGAAGCTAAGGAGTGGGGTGGCTGCACTCTCAGCAAAACGGGTCGATCTGGGCACATCACAGGAAGGAGACATCTCGCCATTCCTGCGGCTGCTGGTTATGAACGACATAATCGAGAGAGTATGACAACACTTGAGAGGAGCATTGTGTAAGCGGTTGTTTAAACCGATAATGTAGTTATATTGATGTCAGGCAAGGATTAGAGCGAAATCAAGGAAGAAGCTCGAAAGAAATTCTTATACGAAAACCTGGACTTGGCGTCGACCAACTCAAAACCGAAATGGTACTCTTCATTAGGATGCGCAATAAAACTTTCAGGGTACCACGTTTAGACGGTGAGCTGCTGGAACTCAAGCCCGATGCCAAATACCTGGGACCTAGAGAGGAAGTTTACCTGGAAAGTAAAGGAAGATTAAAGGATTGTTAAAGCAAACAACGCTTTCTTCATCTTTCATCACGCAATTGGCGTATACAGCGTTCTCTTTATCTAGTTCCGATAACCCCTTGTGAGGTATGTGAGGCGGGAGAAGTTCACCCAATTCGAGACAATGATTGCAAGTGGACCTACAATTTAATGTGGATTCCGAACCACCGACATTTTCTTTGTAACAATAACGATCTTCTTATCGTAATTTGTTGTCAGCAGTAAATAACCATGGATCGCCGCCGGTGGGATTCGAACCTGAAACCCACGTTGGTGGCCAAACCCTGACTGCATTGGAAGGTCGACATGTTATCGCTTACTCCACAGATACAGAAATAGTGAGCCCAATACCGATGCTAGTGGGGATGAGAATCACTGATGCATTCAACACCACTCCTCCCCGTGCTCTTGATAAAATTGTACACTCTTTTCTGTGAACTTCTAAGGCAAATAACGCCACGCTGAGAGCAATGTTCCGTTTCAAAGAGTGAAAGTTCCTTAATATGCGCAAGTGCACCTATAGTGAATATCGACACGGCTACTGATTATATGCTACCGATTAAGGACTTTAACAGGACGGTTGCGATGGCAATACTGGACAAGCAGTTCTGAGAAACAAGAGCAGAAGAGCCCGCAGATGCAGTAAACATCTATACAGATGGCTCATAGTAGTGTCTGCCAGGTGCTCAACATTTAATCGTCCAGTAACTGCAACGGCTTTCAGACCGAGGTTGTAGCATTACACAGCTGGCATCGGCTATTTCCATTAATATATATGTGGGCTTGACACATAGAAAAAGCTAAAACTTTGGGTCTAACTTGATCAAATATAAATCCCTCTTTGACTGCTATAGAAGAGTCTGCTGGAAACAGGATTTCTTCTCGCTAATAAAGAAATTGAAATGGAAGCTTAACGCTAGGTTGTAAGATCTTGCGAAAGGAAGATGTGAAGATACCATAAAGTGTCGAATCGCGAACTCCATGTGGAAGTCCTATCCTATCAAAAGAAGCTTAACTGCCTACTTTACCTAACTCGGACTCAATGTAGAACTATGATCAGAATCTACTCCGGCTCCTTTCTAACAGGGAAAAATGATCTAAATCGACCGATGCTAATAGCTTTCGGGCTCACTGAGATGAACAATCACACTCTGAATTAGTAGTTGGACGCTACGAATATGTCTTAACATATTTCTCAGCCCTAGTGGTGGGTGTGGGATGGGAGTGACATGTAAAAGTAATCAAAATTCACACCCAGCTCGGCGAGAGCCTCCCAGGATAGATTCAGAGCGAACGTTATTGAAAACCACAATGTGAGTGCCCAACCTCACGATAAGCACAACAAGTTGGAGGTCAGATTGATTGGTCTGAATTCACTTGCAAGTTCTCGACCACGTTTACCAACCTGAGGAATGAACTCCACCTTGATATATCTCCAGGAATATAGTTGAAAGCTATATAAACCCTGAAGACAGTCACTAGACATTTCGCTACTAAACCTTTTAGCTTTTGATTACTACAACTTTAATATAAATAGAAAACAATATCAAAGTGATAAAGTAACCTTAACTAAGCTGATCCTTTATCCGATTTCTCGAGAGATGAAACTTAATCTAAGCCAACTTATCAGGCGAGGCGAGACATCGATGTCTGCGGCTCATTCATAACATATTTAGAGCGATGATAAGGAACTTGGAAGAAACTGTGAGTCCGCTAGAAGCGAGCCGGAAGAGACCAGCCCAGCAGCTCTGGACAATTCATTGTGTCCTGCAAACAATCAAAAGCAAAAATAATCTCAGATCTGTTGCGCCCGTCTTCAAGAGTCTTCAACGGGAGTAGTTTGAGTCTACCTAAATATGGAGACAGAATATGAGGCTTGTTCCAGGGAAGACCTTTAAAACGAAAATTTCAAGAATCTAGGCTGGACGACCTCGATGCGTATAAAGGGGGACCAAACTAGACCAGCGTATTCAAGAAGAGGCTTTACTAAAGTACAATAGAGAAGTTTTGTTATATAAAGTTCTTCGAACTCTTTTGACCAGTGTTTAATAAAACCTAAGGACGCGTTAGTATTGTTTACATCTAGAATCTATGCGGCCCGCAAAGGAAAAGTTAGTATCAAGTATAAGCTCTAAAAACCTGGTCTTGTCAATTTGTCTTTTGCCTGA
Source organism: Leptarthrus brevirostris (assembly GCA_964036015.1). Lineage (NCBI taxonomy): Eukaryota > Metazoa > Arthropoda > Insecta > Diptera > Asilidae > Leptarthrus > Leptarthrus brevirostris. Next base: position 128,989,967 of record OZ038374.1, on the reverse strand, counting down.
AAAGAACATAGTGGTATATTTGACGATGTTTAAAGTGGGGTAGATAATAGATCAACAATTATGAAATGCATCTAAATTAGAATTTAAAAGTAAACAGTTCTGTTCATTAGCAACAGTACGAAAATTTTTATCATCTTAAGCGTAACAAAGAACTCTCGACTGATAGAGGATCGTTGATACATCATTGATGTAAATGATAAAAAGAAATGGTCCAAGATGGGTACCCTGTGGCACCCCTGAGGTGTTAGGTATTTTACTAGAAAGTGCGCCATGAATTGTAATTAGAATAATTCCACCTGGCCTGGTGGATTTGTAGGTGTGAAGATGTTTATAGACTAGATGGTTCTCTCTCTGGTTACAATAGTTTCAATTTCGCTCTCTGAAATATAACTTATTACCGGGTTGAATATTCCACTGTGCTTTGGCTATCCCGGGAAGTGAGCATATATTAGAAGTTTCACAGTTTTAGTCTAGGATTGCATCCACGTATAATCCGGTCTTTGGTATGCCCTTTGGACAGTATATTGCTGAGTTTAGCTGATTTCCTTGAGCTCTTAATAGACTGCCAGTACTCCATCCAATCCTGTTTCTTGGTTTCTCCGATGGCTGACAATTTTGGACTTATCAAAGTTATGGAGACCATGAATTCGTTATCCTAATTTTTTTGAGGTAAAACAAAAATAAAAATCCAATATATTACATCTATTATGACAAGAGAAAATTCCAACCCTTTTTATAAGTACGAGTTCTCCTATGTATATCTTAAATTATCACAATTCCTTTCATGTATCTCTTCGAAACTCCTCTATTGTTGTAGTAAAATCTCATTGAGGGACTTCCGGCTTCCTTTATTTATATAATAAACTGATTAAGTTTCGGCTGCAATAATTTTACCTAAACCTCATAATAACACCTTTCTATTAAAATCTCAGCTTAAAGATGTTTGCTTATTCATGTAAAATATAGCATAGACAAAGTAACACTTTTTAGTTGTTCTCTATGTTTTAAAGGAAACAAATAATGTGAATGAGATCAGGTTTCACGTTAATCGTTTCCTTTAAAACATAGACAAATGCCGTAACAAAGTGCTACTATGTCTTCTACATTAGACGAATCAATGTAAGTTTTTCCGATTAAAAACTTTATGTGAGGTCGAAATCAATTTAATTTTCAGCATCAATTTTTGCAGTACCACAAAGTTTTATCTTAATCTTCCTGTTTTCTTACTTTGAGATGATTTAATCGTAGCAGTTCCTTCGACATAATGTGGTTCAAAGCTGACTTTTTTCAATTCATTTTCATTCGCCTGGAAAAAGGACTAAGGTGTGCGAAATTTTTTCCGCATAAAGGATTTTTCCGGTAAATGTGAAATGTAAAAATAGAAAGAAAAGTCACAGTTTATCTTGTGCCCTTTTGTAGGCGCCAGATGCAACATTAGCATTTTCGCATTCGTTCAAGCTTTCGAAACTTTAGTTATCCTCAGTGGCGTGTAATTTTCGCTGAACCAAAATTCTACAAATGTAAATCGGAAAGTGTGAAAAATTGAAGAAAGCTAACAAATTTTTCACCGTATAAGGGATTTTATAACAAAAGCTGTTTCTACTTTGCCACTGCTGGAAGAATGCTTGTAGAAATGCATTTCCTTTAAAGGATTTTTCAGATTTGCTGGAGGAGGAGTTCCGTTCACATCTGCCTTATCGTAAATCACAATTCAGCATATTAAAGTAGCAATTTCTCATTTTTCGAGCAGTTTACCTTAAAATTTATTGGCGGGCTCACAGTTTGAGTGATATTCAGTATGCGACAAATATTTATTCATTTCAGATTCATCAAAAAGTTAAATTATAAAAGTAAATTAGGAACGAATAGCTTAAAAATAGCAGTTGATGAAGTATGTGTTGAACAGGCCTAGAGATCGACATGATAGTCTCGTTCATACAATACAGATTTCGATAACCAGAAACGCACAGGAAGTCATTATTTTTCATTGAAGGTGAGAAATGAGAGCCCCCACTAGTTCGCTGCCTCTTTTCAAGGGACTCAAGAGTAATCAGTCCCAGTCGATCAGCACAACAGGGAAGTACCAAAGAATCATTCCAAGGGGGTCTACGGAGTGCAAACCTAAAAAATCTGCGCTACACTGCCTCGATACGGTTGATGTGAACGGTGAAGTATGGAGCCCTTACAGTGATAGCGTATTCCAAAATTGGTCTAACGAAGGCGCAGTAATGAAGCTAAGTTAGGTCGGAATCGTCAAGTTTTTTGGGCCGTGTTTTAATGAAGCCTAGCATCGAGTTAGTCTTACCAAGGATCGAGTCTAAATGATCCTCGAAAGAAAGACGAAAGTTGAAGACCACTCCCAAGTCTCTGCTCAAGCATCGACGGTGAAGTCAGAATCGTAGGAGTGCACTTGGCAGCATTTAAAAGAAGGCGATTGAGTAAGCACCAAACGCAGAACGTAGAGACTGCAGTCTTAGCCGTGGGGAAGAGTGCGAAAAATCTTGGTAAAATTTGCATAACACGAAATTTTACTACTGAACAAGAGAAGCGAAACATCATTGATATATTGAATAAAAATAAGATGGCCAAAGATACTACCCTGAGGAACCCCCAAAGTAACAAGTATTTGGTCGGAAAGAGCTCCCCGGAGTAGGACACGCTGTGTACGACCTGATACAACAACCAATTGACGAAACAAAAAGGACACCCGAGAAAAGATAACTTATTGACCAGAATTCAATGGTCGATCTTATCGGGGATCTTGCTAAAATCTGTAAATACACAGTCTACCTGTTTGCCAACAACCAAGAGTGCAGGGTGATGACACGAGTTAGGAGCCAAGACGTTCAGTCATCTCCTCACAATCGTACCGTCTGGGTCGGACGAAATACAAGATTCAAAAACCTTCTCGAATCGTTAGTAGTATCACAGCACCAACCAAGCCGGAAGAGGCTACAAAGGGCGCTGATTACGAACACTAATTTTTATCTAGCAGCTCTTGTTTTTAAATAATACACAGGTTCTATATTCTTAAAAAAATATTTATTTTAAATAGTTAATGTGAATCCATAGAAAAATGTTTTTTTATATGATTTTCTTGAATGAACAGCTTGTTTTAGATCTCGACAAAGATTCCAGCTGTAATTTGCCATCATGTGAGTGTCTAATCTTCCCTGGTATCGTTCTTCCATTATTCGTATGTCTTGGTGAAATCTTTTACCCTGCCCCTCACTATAATCTCCAAGATTTTCAGGAAATCGATTCAAATGAGAATGTAAGTAAGGAACTTTAATACTCATGCTACACCCCGGATCTTTGAAATTTGACAACATATCCTGTACTAATTGTAAATAGTTTTCTGATTTATGATTCCCAAGAAAATTTTGGATTACCCAAACGAATGATTGTCATGTTCTCTTTTCGAGGTCATTCATGGATTCAAAAAAATCTGAATATTTGATCAGCCGTCTAATTGTGGGCCATTGAAAATACCCGCCTTTAACCTTTCTATGCTTAGTTGAGGGAACTTGTTTGAAATGTAAGCAAAACATTCGCCATCTTTGTTAAGGGCCTTAACAAATTGTTTCATAATGCCGAGTTTAATATGAAGCGGTGGCAAAATAATTCGATCTCGATTCACTAAAGGTGGATTTATTACATTTTGCTTACCAACAACTAGTGACTCTCTCGATAGTCACACTTTGCGAGTCCAATGGTTCTTTTTCTCACGGCTGTCCCACAAATTCTTTAGATAAATTCAAGTCCCTTACTAAGTCGTTTAACTCATTCTGATTGAAACGTTGAGGATCTGTTGCTTGACTAGGTATGAAGAAGAAGAAGAAGAAGAAGAAGAGTAATCGCTTTCTTCTTCAGTTTCCATATAATCTGGTTCAAAATAAGTTTAAGATATCGATGGTACTGGCATAGGTGATTCGCCAGAGTGTGGAAGAGGTCGTTGAGCATAGAGCAACGTTGGATATGACCAGTTGTTCCGGTTTGAAGAGTTTATACCAGCAATGTTCACCGGACAAAAATAATAATTGTCATGATGATACGAGGTTCCCGCCATATCATTGGTGTCCTGAATTTGAGGGCGGATCTTTTTCCACTTGACCATTGTCGTAGAGACACAACATAATTTTGGTACACACTATTTGGCACCCAGGGTTTGTCTTGATTGCAAATTTTCACCAAATTTTCAGAATCAACCTCCTGCCAGAGCCTCGCATCCCCTTAAGAAACCCGGTCAGAGTAGACTGCGACATTCTCGAAAATACCCTATCCATTGATGCTTCAATGGAGGAACTATCGAAAGCCTGTACTGACGCCTTCAAACTAAGTTGTCCGCTAAGCAGACCACCCAAGAAGTCTTACCCTGCTTGGTGGAGAAGGAGCCTGAGCGCACTAAGACGGTAGGCGCGAAGGCTTTTCAATAGGGCAAAGTCAACAAAATGAACTGAGGATTGGGCCGCCTATAAAAACTTCATTAAAAAGGCCAAACGCACTTCATTGAGGGCTTTCTGTGAGTTCATTGACAGTGCAAGCGAGTCTGCTAGGCTCAGAAAGGCCCCTTTCAAGCAGTCCCAGTGTTCCCTAGATCGGAGCTACCAAGCTTGGATTCCGACCGCTACATAGTAGCACAAGATAGGGTTGAATGGGCAATTCAAACTTTTGCGTCATATAAGTCTCTAGGAATAGACGGGATCTGACCTATCATGCTGCAAAAAGCACAGGCTTCAGTTATATCGTAGCTTAGGGTGATATTTAAAAGTTGCCTCTTCCACTCCTATGTCGCTCTAGCTTGGAGACAAGTCAAGGTGATCTCTATCCCCAAGAAACAAGAGGGGTTAGTGGCTCCCAGCACGCGTATACAAAAGGGAAGTCAATCGAAACTGCGCTGCATGTAGTAGTAAGATCGGTTGAGCAGTCACTTAGTAACAGGGAATATACGTTGGGTGTGTTTCTTGACATTGAAGGGGCTTTCAACAACGTTAAGGCTGAAGCAATTCACGTTGCCCTTATGTCTCACGGTACAGACCACTCTGTCTGATAGTGGACTGGCGCAATGTTGTCAAGCCGCCAGATCCACACAAAACTGGGCAACCACGAGAGAGTCAGGTCCAGAATGCAAGAAAAGGGGTATAAGCCCTTGTATTGTCTACTGGATGTATACCTCCATAGTAAGACCTATTCTTACCTCTGGCATAATAGTTTGGTGGACTGCTCTAGGGAAGGAGAGCAATCTAAGGAAAGCAAACCAAATTCAAAGAGTTGCCTGTTTGGGCATCTCCGGAGTTAAAAGCACAACGCCAACGGCTGCAATGAAGACCATCTCCTGCCGCTCGACCTTCACGGCAAAGATTTCAATTGCTGGAATAGCTCTGACAACGGCCATAGCAGTATACTAAGGACCTATCCGGGAGGCTATCTCACTACTTATATAAATATTTTAAGAAAATTTTATTAAGTTAAAAATTGTTGAAAAGTATAATCCAAAAATTGAGGAGCAGATATAAATGAGGGTGTAAGATCATCAGCGACAGGAGATTTAAATCGCCGAAAGTGACGATGTCGTCCGTAAGAAGCAGGGTGTCAGGCAAACTATCAATAGAAGCAGCGAGCAGTTTTTACAATACGGAGGATGAACAAGGGGGAATACATACGGTTAAAACAAATAATCTTCTGGCAGGGAATCCCAGGGCCACATTTAAGAGCTTAACATCACGGGAGTCAGAACAGCTCCACCGTTCTCCGGGATAAACACTTTGAATGAAGTATATGAATGAATGGTATTTCTTCACCAATGGTTTCCATTCCCGGTTAAAGTTTGTGAAGGAATGATCGAGTATCACGTACAGGAGGAGGAGTAGCGATATACATTAGGGATACTATCAAAACGAACCACATATTTTCTTCACAGAATGGCAGAGAATTGGAGTTTTTGAGTGTTGAGGACTCCTCAGGTTTTGATAGGTGCGTGCTGTCCGCTGTATACTGCCCTCCGGGCAAATTTAGCTGCGAAAGTGCATCTGAATTTGAAGATTGCTTATATAATGCTACACAGCGCTACGATACTGTGTTTGTTGGTGGGGATTTAAACAACACTATCCAGCCCAATCTTTTGGCCAAACGATTTTTACACTTACTTCAATCAATTCAACTCAGTCCAGTCAACTTTCAACCAACCTTCTTTAACTCGTCTAATCCTTCAGTACTTGATCTACTTCAGACTGCGGACTCAAACCGAGTATTGTTTTTTGATCAAATTAGTCCTTTTAGCTCTCTGGATCACGATTTGATTTTTTTGAGTTATGATATTAAGCTACATCAGGGTTCCCAGGTGAAACATTTTTACTGTAACTACAACTGCATCGACAGAGACGCTTTTTTGAGGTATGCGAAGAACTTCCGTGGGATTCAATATTTGAATGTATGTATATCTGTCAATGAGCAAGTCTCCATTTTGTATTTGTTGGATAAACGTGTCCTCATTAAGGTTAGACGCAGCCCGAAGGAGGGTTTTCCTTGGTTTTCGTCCCATATGAACACACTGATTGCTGAGCGTGAATTTTGATATCATCGATTTCGATGCTTGAGAACTAACGAAGCCCGAGAACTGTATAAGGCCGTACGAAACAGGGCGACGCTGTCAATTAGGTCTGCTAAAAGACAATACTACAATGTTAAACTTAACACCAAACTTAAAAATAAATATTTTTGGCGTAATTTGAAACGCGCTGGTGTATTCACACTTTTTGTCCGCAGGTATTCCGTCAAGGTGTGATAAATCAGATCCATTTACAGACCCGATTGTACAAAACAGCGCTATGGATCTATTGTACTTTCGGGGTTATTAACAAAGTTGAGGTTCAAAAAATCGAAATTTTTTTTTTATTGCATATTCTGAAAGTACATACTTTCGAAAATATCTGTGTGAAATTTCATCCAGATCGGAGCACTAGATTTCAAATGACAGCCGTTCGCAGCGCGCTAGTTCCAATAGAATAGAGTTTTTTGAAAAATACCGTTGCGGTGAACGTGATATCTCAAAAACTTTTCAACCGATTTTAAGATTTTTTTTTTTAAATTGTTCTTATTTACAATCTCGTGTACTTGAACGGTTCCTTTTTCATCTAAAAATTTTCGATTGTTTGCAATGATTTTTTTTTTAGAATTTTGAACACCTCAAAAATCGAATTTTTTGTCAACATGGTTTATTTATTGGAAACTGAACCGTTCAAGTACACCACAATATATTTTTCTTCAATAATTTTTTTACTCTTTTGATTTCAGTTAAGCGGTTCGCCTTGGAGACTGTTCATCGCAAGCCTCTGCAAAAAAAAAACGCGCTTCGGGGGAGGGGCCATAACTCCGACAATTTTTAATATTTTTTTATAGTTCAACTTGTTGTTTTTTCTTCGATAGTACTACCAACAAATTGTCTTTCGCTTTTTCTAATAAAATTTGCATAAAACCCCTTAAAAAAACCACCAACTTAGCTCACTTTTACCCCTCAACTTTGTATATAACCCCTTAAGGTACTTGCAATTATATCTGTAAAGTCCGAGGCTATTGGCCCCTACTCTTTACCACCTCGCTTTATCAAGCTGTTATTTCCTCTAATCGACAGGTACATCGTGCATATAATGAACACTTGTTTCCACTTTCCCTAATACTTGGAAAACTGCTAACGTCCTGCCAATCTCCAAGAAAGTCAAAGCAACTGATCCTAGCGACTTTCGCCCAATAAGTATTTTATCATTCTTATCTAAGGTTCTTGAGAAGCTCTTGTATAGGCAGATATTGGATTGGGTGGAATCAAATGAGTTGCTGATATCCTGGCAGTCCGGCTTTCATCCTTCCGGCAGCTGTGAGACAGCAATATTGAAAGTCTCCACTGACATTAAGACTGCATTGAATGATGACAACTTTTATTTCCTAGTACTGCTTGATTTATCGAAGGCTTTCGACTCTATTGACCATAATATCCTTCTCCACAAACTTGCTAATAATCACAAATTCAGTTTGTCCGCTATTACGCTGATCGAACCATTCACTTCTGGTCGTCAACAGGTGAAAATTGTTCGGGTAAAATTCCAGTTTTTTCCGGTGTTCCTCAGGATTCCGTGTTTGGTCCCTTATTGTTCAGCCTCTGTATAAATGACCTTCTTTAAGTTGTTAAGAATTCACGTATTCACATGTATGCTGATGACGTGCAGATATATTTAAACAGACCTATTGGGCTACTCGAGGATTGTATCGCACGCATTAATGACGACCTGAACAAAATATGTGAGTGGTCTGTGGGTAACTGTTTAATGCTTAATCCTGTGAAATCGCAGTGCATTTCCTTTTATAATGGTACACTGGAGGTATTGAAATTCCTCCTGTTTCTCTGAATTGCTTTATCCTTCCTGTTCTTAGAAAGGTTACTAGTCTGGAAATCGTACTAAACTCCGAAATGAAGTGCTGTGATAATGTCAGCTTAATGCTTGGTAAGGTGTATGCTGGGTTAAGAAGGTTGTGGCTGTAGGCGAGTATTTTGAGTACTCGAATTAGGTTGAGGCTGGTAAAGGCGCTGATAATGCCATTTTTCAATTTATCAAAGATTAGATAGTACTTGTGCTCGTAAGGTGCAGGTGGCCTTGAACGACTGCACAAGTTTAATTTTTGGACTTCGCCGATTTGATCATGTTTCCCAATACAGTTCGGTGTTGTTAGGCTGTTCTCTGGATACATACATAAAGCGCAGATTAATGATTTTTCTTTTTAGGATAATGAGTAGTAATACGCCGGAGTGCCTCAGAGAATTTTTCACGTTTATGACATCGCAATGCAACCGTAATATTTTGATTTCTCGATTCAATAGGTCAAATATGGAGGGTTCTTTCACTGTCCAGGCTGTGGAATATGGAATAGTCTTCCTACTAACAAATTGGACGAAATATTAAAAAGAAAGGATTGCTTTTGGTTGCTAATTTAAGTTTGCTTGATGTACCCATAGAAATACTCAAATTTGTTTTGTACCACTTAACCTTTCGACCATTTCAGTGGCAAAATGTTGGACCGATGAAACGCAAAAATGCGTTACGATTGGAATGTATTCCCTGTTCATCTGCCTACATTACAAATTCTTGACGTCAACCCGTTTTAGCACTCGACCACTGGAGGAAATGCTTTTGCCCATCAACCAGCAGGCGTATATAGATTAGAATATAGAACTAGTGGAAGACTTGTGTAAGGAACTTATAATCATAATCATCTGTGATCGTTCATTATCTAGAGTCTAGACAAAAGTGTACCACAAGAAAGTTCTTAAAATTACAAGTAATTACATTTTTTATTAATTGATTTCATTAAACATTAAATACGGTAATTGTTTACTTACTTTTTATGGATGATAGCACTAGAATCATAGCTATCGCCACCTGAAACCACTTCATCTCATTTCCCTATAAACTGTAAAATGTCCTCTGGCAAGTTTACAGCTTTGACGTTTATATCCTTTCCTGAACACAAATATAAACCAATTGCTATCTTGACTCGTTGAATTTTTTCCCGACATCCATGTGCAACACGGTGCCCAAGGGCCACAGTACCAAATGATCAATAAAAGGATTTCACTGCTGGTCAGGAAGATATCATTTTTATCTAGAAATAAAAAGAAAAGAAAAAGGATATTATTTTAAATTATATTTATCAATTTCGGAGTGAGATGCTTGAAAGGATGTTATCAACTAGAGCTTCAATTTAGCGTACCTTTAACCGGACGAAAGAGTTTCAAAGAAAAAGATAATAAACTCCTGTGAAAGGTGTCTGTATTTCAGCAATTCGTTGCTCGATGATTGCAATTTGAAATGCAATTTGCGCGGGAAATTTTTATTTCCACGATTACAGCAGCAAACGTTCTTTCAACCTTTGCATTAAATGGAAATTCAATTCGAGGTAATAAACAGCCGGGATCGAAATAGGGATCCGCAATGCGGTGGACGGCAACCAACTCATACGAAACCGTAAAGAATCAATAGCTTGTTTTGCTGTCCTCAATGACAAGATGCTATCTTTATATATGTTATCTTTTTCGTCCATAAATTACAATAATCCTCATCCGTAGCATGAATAGTTTTGGGATTTTTCACAATAGTGTATAAATGAAAGCGTACAAGGGATAATTCTATAGAAAGGGGAACGATTTGGAAAAAGGTGCTTGGAGAAACGGTTTCTATTGTAATGTTTTCTACTTTCTCATCCATTTATCAGTCGCCATCCGAAATTTGAAATATAAAATAAAGGACGTGTATGCGATTTATCATATTCTCTGATGGAACAAATCTATAGATACCAAGTAATTTTTCAAAATTTTTAGGACGTCAATCATAGTCAATCATTTGTATGAAAAGAGAAAGTACATCTCTAGAAGGTTCAAGACGTTAAGGTATTAAGTTTTTGGTATTCGATTTAATTTATCAAAACATCCAAAAACTTTTGTGTCATCTCACATAAAATACTTTTCTTGGCACTTTAGTCTGTCTGCATGTCCGCGGCTGTTTTTCTCAGTAACAAACTATCCCAATCTTTTTGAAGTTTAAACAGTTGTAGAAGTTACTTGCTCGCATATATTTATTTTGTGGTTTTTGAAAAATTGCAAATATACTTTTATTCAGACCACCATCCACTTAAAGCAGATAACGAAAATGGGTGACCATCACTACTCGTTCATTCGTGCAAATCACATGAATTCTAGCGAAATCTACAAAGAACCGTATCAGTTCTATTTGCATCAAACTATGACTGGACCAGTAGGGCTACGGTCTCAGAAGATATCACAGCAGCTAGTGGGCTACAGCTTTTCGATTCTTCGGATGCAGCATTTCTGGAGATTCTGGCAGGGTAACAGCCCTTAATCCCAATAGTTGGTGAGTAAAGTGGTGGGGAAAAGTCCTCTGATATTAATTCTGTCTGCACCTTAGTATCTGACGCAACGAAATACATACTGCAGTCGACGCCGCAAGTTCCATGAGCACCATACGGGGCTTATAGAGACGTGGAGACTGTGTTGGATCAATTAGTTGAGTGGCTATGGTTCCCGGGTTCGAGAGTCGATCTCCATCCTGAGATCTTATCTATTCCCAGGACCACAATCTGGGAAATATTGTTGCGTGTCACTTCAATTGGTGAACTAGAAGTGACGGCTAACCAGCTAAATGATTTGCTCATTTTCTCCTACCATGATATCACCATTTCAGTCTCAACCAAAGCGATGCGTAAGATACCCTGGTGGAGCAAACGGATGCCTGGAATGCGTAGGAAAGTGAGACATATATTTAATAGAGTTAAATGCCCGCAACAATGGAATGAATACAGGTTCGCACTCACTAAATATAATAAAGAAATAAGACACTACAAAAGCTCGCCTTCAAAAGGTACTAGCCAAGGACGCCTAAAAGGAGGTAGGGCTTCTTAAGAAGTAGGATCAGACTCAGTTCAACACGCGGTCGGTGATGAATGGTCCCCTTTGAGCCGTATGACTTCAGAATTGTCTGGGGTTATTTTTGATAATGACAACATTAGGTTGGCAGTTGCCTTCTTACAACTCTTTAAATCTCCTGGGGGCAATGGGATCTTCCCAACTCTCCTCCAAAGCTGCTAAGATACTATCCTTGACGCTTTGGCCAATTTGTTTATAGCCAGTTGTTGAGCTACATACTGCCCTCATGGAGAAAAGTAGAATATAGGCCAAAGAAAGGATATAGGCCACTAGAACTACCTTAGACCTTATATCAGGTGCAAACTGGACTAATTATCTACCCTTTACTCAAGTTAGTTCGCATACAAAAAAGGTAGATCAACATATACTGCCTCACACAATCTTGTAAGCAAGATTGAAAAAGCCCTTTATCATTAAGAAATGTCATTGTGATTTTCTTGATATAGAAGGTGCTTTCGACAACAAAAGGAATGGGATTTTGATATTGGTAAGTAAGTGGACGCTATGCTAAAGAAGCGAGAAATTTCATCTACTCTTAGTAACACCTCTGCGAGCTAAATGGAAGCTAAGGGGCGTCCACAAGGCGGTATATTGTCGCAGCTGCTATGGTCGCTAGTAATAGAAGACCTCTTAAACCAGCTTAGTGGGCTTGCTCATCAAGCAGTTAGATACGCGAACGAACTTACAATGCGAAGTTCGACGCGACTTTCACTGATTTAATGAGGTCAGCTCTACTCACGGTTACCAACTTGCGCTAAAGAAGGCCTCACTATTAACCCTGCTAAGGCTGTTCTTGTGCCATTTACCAGAAGGCACCATTTGGGCATTGGTTCGATCTCGATCCAAGGCACGATCATTCAATACTGTTATGAGGTGAAATACTTGGGCATTATGCTGAATAATTGGAATTCTCGCCTTGACTCTAAACAAGGCTACACGAGCCCTATTGATCTGCCGACAACTTGTCGGAAGGACATGGAGTTTACTCTGAAGATGATTTCCTGGTTATACAATACGATTGTCAAACAAATTATTATGTAAGTCTCCTTGATCTGGTGGCCTAAAGTTTTACAATGGAAGGCAATCGCTAAATGTAACAAGCTTCAGTGGCTTGCTTGCCTCTCTATAACAGGAGCAATAAGGACTTGTCCAGCAGCGGCATTGGAGTCGGTAATTGGACTCACTCCCTCGCACATCTCAATTATCATATCGGCTGCAATTAGCGCCCTATATTCTCTCTCACCTGCTCACTCGGATTTCGAGGCTAACGGGACCGCCAATGAGCTGGCCAGAAAAGGGTCTTCCTCTCGGAGCCAAGATCCCGAGCCCTTTTGCAGCCTCAGCCTCAGTCGTCTATAAGAGCTGTGATGGAAGATTGGGCTAAGAATCAGCAGCTGTTATACTGGAGAAATGTCCCCGGTCTGACCCGGGCTTAAACAACAAACCCACCATATGATTACAACGATACCATCGCCTTGAGTTAGATAGATCTAAGTTTACTCTCAGGCTACCTATATGGCCACTGTGGGTTGAGATATCATATACTCCAGATAGGTCTGTTCAAGGTGACGGATTGTCGGCTCTGTCTAGAAGACGATGAAACCACTACGCACATAATGTGCTTTTGTCCTGCCTTGGCATGGCTTAGAAGGGAATCTTCAGTCGGGAATTCTTGAGGCTGACTGATATTAGAGTAGTATGAGTTGTGGTACAAAAGACCGAATTGGTCGCAGTGCCCACCATATGAGTAACTTAAAGTAGTTAAAAAAACACGCTTCAATGCAGTGTTTTCAAAACAAAGTAACAACAGGATATTTTGCAAGCCAGTAGTGAACGATATTTCATTTATTTTAAGAATGACAGAAATGAAACTTCCCCCAACCGACCGTTCAGCTGGCAGATCTCGTTCAGCTTCAAAATATTGTTTTAATATTTAAAAAAATATAACATAAAATAATTCTTTCATTCCAACAAGAGCTGGATCAATTCGTTAAGCAGCACGACCACCATGCCATGGGTACCGGGTTCGAGACCAGGTCTCCCCGTGTGTTTTTATTAGGAAATTAAAATAATCCACTCCGTCTCTGGGCTACTGTCTAGCTCGCAGCAATGCAAAAACACAAGACATTCAAGTTTCCTCATTTCCCTTACCCTAATTCCCATCCGGCCAAAACCATGCTAACGCATCAAAGGGTTGTCCCCAAGGCTTTGGCCACATTGTATAAAAACAAAAATTAATTGAAAAAAAACCGTTTTGATGTAAAATATTTTTAATGTTAGAAAAATTTGAAATTTGTGATTTTGTTTTGTTTTCCATAGATATTTTTATGTTTTGATACTTTTTTTTAACTAAATGTTTTCGGTTAACACACAAAATATTATTTTCTCAGTCGTTGCTGTTTTTTCTGTCGAAGGGTACCCCCTTAAAACCCGAATGCTCCCCTGATAGATCCATTATAATTTTTCATCTTCATCTTAATTTTTAGTGTACACAGATATTGGAGTCTACGAGGCCCAAGTCGATATTGTGTTTAGGGAAAATCTTTATCTTTATATTAATTTATATATAAAATTTGGCTTCACAGTGTCGATGGAGTAAGTGATAACTTGTCGGCCTACCAATCTAGAGGTCCCAGGTTCGAATCCCGAGGACTGCGACCCATGGTTGTTTTCTGCTGACAACATATTACGATAAAAAGGCAATTGGGGTTTCAGACTATATGTCAATGGTTCGGAATCCAGTTTAAATTGTAGGTCCACCTGCAATCGTTGTCTCGAATCGGGTGACGTTCTTCTCCCACTCCATGTCCCACAAGGGGTTACGGGAACCAGATATAGACAGAATTAACTACCTGAAGAAAACAGGTATTCAGATGAAGGCACTGTTATTTCTTGCATTGTATCCTTTATCTATGTTTTCTACCTCTTATTCCCTTTCCTTTCCTTCAACAGGAATACTACAGTATTGTAAGTATTCTCCTGAGTATTTGCTGTGTCATAAAAAGAGGTTCCGTAATTCCCGGATTTTTAAACTGTATTTCTATTAGCCAAACTAAAACATCAGATGAAAGTGGTCTCTAGGATGTTTCTAAAAACACTCAAAGATAGTTTAAAGGATTACTACAGCACCTTTCAGAGATTAGGAATCTGCATTAACTCGTACTGATTCCATTTTGAGTAAATGAAATAAATTATTTGTGTTTTTAATTGCCTTTAGAATTGCACTGTGTATATCGAATGTGGGTTATCGAGTATAGTCATGAATCCCCAGAATATATCGAGTTTCACCACTTCATAGAAAGTAGAAGTATACACAATACAAAACCACCAAATGCTGTAAACAAGCTCTAGGATGATGCTTAAAAAACATTGAAAATGTTACAAGCGCTTGTGTAATTTGATTTGACATTTCCAAATCGGCTCCGTACAATTTCACTGAAAAGCCATTTAGGCCCCATCCATGATTATCTTCGTTTGAACATAGTAAAAAAAAAATTTAGAACAAAAACTAATCTGAACTCATCCTGCTTGGGTGGATACACCATTTTTGCAGTTGGCGTTGACACATGTGTGAGGAAATGGAATTCCTTTTGTTACTTAACCTATATGACAAAACGATTTTATTGTGTATGCACTTTGTCACTTTGCAAAGCATTGACCTTACTACAAGATTTATTCTGAAAGAAAGTGGCTCAAGGATATTCACGAAACGGCATTGAACCGAATGCTTTTAGTGCTCCTTGCAAAATTTTCAGTTGCAGGAGGTAGTTATCACCCAGAATTTTGATTGTTCCATTGAATCTGTAGTTCTGTTTATGTCAACCACAACAGCGCGTGAATAGTATATTTTGGCAAAACCTATTTTATCCATAACATTACCACACAATGCACCAAAAATATTTCCGCATGGCAGTGAAAAGGTAGAACTCAAACTATAATTAGAGCGGCTTCACCATGCAAAAGCACCATATCATTTTCCGTCGAATAATTACAAACTTTTCCTGTTTTCTAATCAAAGAATAACATCGGTAATTATGCAACGTTCTGGATCATCATCTAAGCTGGCAGCAAACCATAGGATTAATGTTGAGAAACAAATTTGCTGACAGTGTAAACATGAGTTAGTTTTCAACCACTGCAAATTCTTGTAGTTTTCATTTCCATTTCAAGGACTCGCACAGGAATGACCGAAGGACGGGTTCTTGTGGGCTGCAAAATTGTTTGCACAGCCACAGGGTGAACCAGATAAATAGCAAAAGAGAATATGAAACAGGAGTGGGGGTAGGTCAATTTGAATTTATATCTAATGCTAGGCCGAATCAAAGCAAGTTAATGCATAACAAATTGTTGTGTTATGCTGGAGCAGGTGCCCGTTTTGTTTATGCGTTTCCTTGAATTTATGCAGAGTATGTCACTTAACAGAAGATACAGATACACATATGTATATAACTCAACATAACTTAATCTATTCATGGACCCAGACAAGTTTGTTTATTGGTAAATGTTTATTTTAAAGAATGAGAAATATTATAGAAACAAAATTGGGGGTCAATATAAAGAAATACGTTTTATCAACATAAGCCTGTAGTAGGCGCCTGGGCGCCTATGTTTTAAAGGAAACAGTCAGAAATTCAAGCTTAGTTCAATCGCGGGAGAAACACTTTCGGTATGTTCTCTCTAGCAAAAAAGATTTCCTTTAATAGAATGAAGTCATCTTAGAAAACAACTACATTTCTGCTGACGAGATGTGTTACAATTGTAAATCAATCAGCTGCTGTGCTTTATAAGACACTCGAGTTCGAAATGATCCATTACAACCTGAAAATAAGTACTATAGGTCAGAAAAAAATCCACCAGGTGTGAGTTTTAATTTTGTATAAAGGGTTCCGAATCCTCAAAAATATACTTAAGGGGCTGTATACACCTTATAGCCTTATAAGTTATATACACCTTATAGCCCTTGAAGTTATGATCGTTTTTGAGGATATGGAACCTTTGATATGCGAAATAAAATCCAACTTATTGGATAAAAAAATCGATTTCTCACCCTCAAAATATCTGAAAATTCATCGCAAAATTCACAGAATTGAAGAAGATACATTTATTTGAACTTACGTAGTCGCTCGCGCGCGGACTTTGTGTCCTCAGATACACATTCATCGTTAAGGTCTGTACTTTCAGAGAGGAATGTATTTCTCACTGAAACTATGTGTGTGAAGGTGCCTGATTCCCTGAACCCGGAATACAGCATCCATTTCGTTCTCCAGGTTCTGTTGTGTTTTTAGCCCCCCTTACAATTTTCTTCCTCCCTTGGCGGCTGCTCTTTCAACTTAAAAGCGGCTCACTTCTCCTCCCTCAATAATTGACTAATTTCTCCTCCCTCAATAATTGCCTCCTGGGCTATGACTGGCCGAACTTATACGCCGAACCTCACTTTGACCAGGCCGTTTGCACCTTCTATAACGTCCTTTGTACCTGTTTTACTCAGTGTGTACCGGTATCCTTTCCTGGCTCACCATTTTCGCCTCGTCTCTGGGTGGATGGTTCCTCGGGACACCTTAAAAACTTCAGTAAGGAAAAGGGTCTGGTCATCTAGACTGCCAATTCTACTACGACCTCTATCTTCGGTTTTCTCTGGTTTTGAAAACGTCCTACAACAGATTTCTGTCCGACACGAGACGCACGCTGTATTCCAACCCTAGTCAGTTTTGGAGGTTTACCAACTCTAAACGATATAGTGATGGCTACCCTTCCCTTCTTAGGACTGGTGATCGCGAGAGCAACGATCCCGATGTGGCGACCAATTCTGTTTTATTTCGTTCTGTTATTCTGACTGTGGTGCTATTTTTAGCGATTTTGCCCATTTGACTAGGCTTCCTATGCACTTCCCTTTAACTCAAGAACTTAGTTTTTGACGATGTTACCGTCACTGAATACTTGTCGAATTTGCCCTACGTATTTCCGGTTGTCTCGATGGTGCCTCTTCGTGGTTTTTGAAAATACGTTGCCATGTTCTTTGTTTAACCTATTTCTGCGCTGTGGCCGTTTCCCTGGGCTCTGAAAGGATTCTGTGATAACTCCTCTTCAAAAGATGGGTGACAAATCTGACATCACCTAATACCACTCATCGCCAACTTCTGACAAGTTGCGAAAACGTTCGAGGCCTTAATCAGTGACGTACTCGCAGACCCTTTATATTATGGGTAAATCTACACCACCAACTTACTCGAATTTGTACATCACTGCTTGCTTCTGTTTAAGTCAGGCTTGCAGGTTCATTGCATGCTCGCAGATTTTAGTAAGGCCTCTGAAAGAATTGGCCATAGGATTCTTATTCATAAACTCCATCTCCTCGGATTTCCGCCACTTTTTGTTGATTAGCTGTCCTCCTTCCTGTCCGATCGCAATCAGCGTGTCTTGTTTCGCGGTGCACTATCTAATGGATGTTCTCTTTCTTCCGGGGTGCCTCAGGACAGTACTGTCGGCCCAATCATCTTTATCATTTTTATTAATGATGTCTCGTTGCTTGTGAGTAGCTCCAGAATGTTGTCTTATGCCGACGATGCCAAAATAATCCGAATCGTTTCTTGCCACGACGACTGTGCTCTATTGAGCTCCATCATACATATTTTCCGGGACTGGTGCTCCAATAACCGTCTCCCAATTAATCCTAACAAATGCACTGTAATGAGTTTTCTCCGCAGAGAGTGCCTCATTCTTTTTGACTCTCTTTAGATGGCAGTGTCCTCAACAGAGTCAAGAACCTGTGGTGGTTCTTAATTCCCGTCTACCCTTTGAAGACCACGTAGATTTCGTGGTGGGTAGGCCTTATTAGGTTAGGTTAGATTAGGTGTCGGCCTCGAAAGCCTTGCATTGCCACATCGGGTTCATAGTGTTACCACGTTTGGGTGCCCCTTATCCTAGAGATGTTGTACTGTGATCGTCGAGGCGCTATCTTTGCTTAAATTTAATTTAATTCCATGCTAGACTTTGTAAAAAGGTGATCCATGGAGCTTAGCTAGGCTCCTATTTTGAACAATCGTTAGACCCATTCTGAAATGCTTTTGTCCGGTATAGGCTCCTTACCTCACAGTCCACATCAACCGGATCGAGGCTGTTCAGCCCAAATTTCTTATAGGTTCGTTCTTCACGGCCTTCCCTGGTGTCAATATTTCTTCCTTCCATCTTATCCTGATAGGCTCTGTTTAATTTCTTTCAACTCCCTTGAAAAGAGACATAGGGTTTATAAGATCACCTTTTCATATGATTTACTGTAGGGGAGGATCAACTCCTCCGAATTGCTGAACGATGTAGGCATTTCCATTCCGAACCGTCCTTGAGGAACCTCGACCTTTTCTATATTCTCTGCCATCGAACGTTTTATGGAATAACGGAACGAGACTATTGCTTCAATGTCATTCATAATGATTAAGTTACCAGCACAGAGCTGGGTTATACCAGGCGGCAACTGAAGCTCCTTATTTGAATATATTAGTTTTAGACTTAGCTTTAATAATCAGTACTTTTATTGTAGTAGCCAACTTTGGCAAATCTGTTTTATACAAATAAAACAACAAGTAAAATGTTTTTTCCAAAATGGAAACCAATATTTTGAGAACTAATAAACCGATCTCCTCCATAGTTTTTTTTATTAATAAATAAAGATCGATTTTTGAATGAAAAATCACGGTCTCAACTTTAGCCCAGTCATTCTTCGAAATACTAAAACTTTCAAAACACGGATCGTCAAAAACTGCTTTATTCTAATTTAATTTAAGAATATTTTTCGATAAAAATTGCCCTAATCACTGAATGCCCCCGGGGAATCGCCTACATACGCCACCATTTGTTTTTTGTTTTTTTAAACAATATTTTGGTAAATTGTGCTGTATGTTTCCAAGCACGGATAACTTTGATGGTTGGAAAGGATTGTTAAACATTCCACTAACAGTTAGTAATAGTGTTGAAAACTACAGATCTGAAATTTTTTTCGTATCATAATTGGATACTTTTAAATTTAAACCTTGAGGCTGAGACCTCTAGGTCGTTCTGGAATCCTAAAGAAACTAACTGGAGGTAATTCAGTCAGGTAACCAAATCCAACCTAACTGCCATACTCACTTAAATATTGAAAGATCTTGAATGTAAAGTAGCTGCATTTAAGAAAGCCATGAACACGATGTACAATATGTCATGTTGATTGTTGAAATTTAGCAGAAAATACCCTACCTTTTTGGCTCTATAAGGACTATCTAAAATATAAAAAATCTGTCAAAGAAGCCAAGAGAGACGCTTGCATAGAGTGTTGCCATTCGATCGAAAGCACCAGCGAATCAACCAGACTCGGCAGAATAGTATCCAAGCAGCAGGACAAACCGTCTCTTCTAAAAAGAACTGATGACTCCTCCTTTTCCGCTGAAATCTTGGAGCTACTAACAATGTAAGAATTGAAGCTATCCAAGAATCTCTTGCCGAGCTCGGTGGTGAGCAAGGTCTTGGTCACAGGATAACAATCATACGTAAGGCAAGGATAATTAATTACAAGTTGGAATCAGTTGTGCCGTTAGGCATATCTTCCGCGGAACGTCCCAACATCCTCTCTCCCCTACTATGGCTGATGGTCACGAACAAGGTCCTGTTGAAACTCGAAGAGGTTGGAGTCAAAGTCGTCGCCTGCACAGATGTTGTGATAATCTTGATATCGGCTACGTTTCGTTCCGTTATCGGCGGGATTATGGAAGATGCCTTGAAGAAGGTTAGTAGTTGGTTTAAAGAATCTAAGTAAACCTGAACTAATGCTCTTCATCACAAAAACTAAAGAA
This sequence comes from Leptarthrus brevirostris, assembly GCA_964036015.1. NCBI lineage: Eukaryota > Metazoa > Arthropoda > Insecta > Diptera > Asilidae > Leptarthrus > Leptarthrus brevirostris. The sequence goes on along the minus strand of OZ038374.1, from coordinate 128,969,657 downwards.
CTGTAATTTATTCCACCTAAATTAAATGGGCAGCAGCTCGCACTATCCTCCAGTGCGAGGGTTTTATCCTGGATCCAAATTGATCTGGATGCTAACCATGGAGCAGAGGGTACAAAAGGCATGTATAGCTCTTTATGTCTCCATACGAACCTATGAAAAAATATGAGCCTCTAACCTAAGATGATGCTGGGGTTTAAACACAGCGGTGGGCTACCCCATTCTCACCTACGATTCACGGGTTTGATGGCCTTTCTTTTTTAACGGCTTTATCTTTTAAGCGGAGGTGATGGCGATTACGAAAGTATGGTCGCCACTAGAATGTATTCGCTCACCAGATCAGAATATGGCCATCGTTACGGCCTTATTTTCTTACTAGCTAGACGGATAGGCAAGCTGCCATCAGGGCGCTTGATTCAATTACCATATCTTTAAAAGTGCAGGACTGTTAAGATGTGCTTAGCTCTCTAGGGAGTCGGTAAATCGTTTTCTACATTAGGTTCATGGTTATAGCAATATAGCTGAAAACAGTCTAGTCTCAAGTATCGTACTGTACAGGCGTGTTTCTGTTTTTGTCCTATTGTGAACTTTGAGTGTTTTGTGCTCAGAATTTCTAGTTTGTTTGTTTAATTGGTGGTTTTTTTTATTACCTTTTCGATTTGTGTTTTGATCGCCCTGGCTGTTGGTGCCTTTTATGATCCCTTCTTTGCTTGTTTTATTCAGCACGTACCTATCGGTACCTCCTCGGCGGGTTCTTCTGCGTTGTTTCGTCCTTGGTTCGATGGTGCCTCCAGACATCTCAGGAACCTGCGGGGCAAGGCCTGGAGAAGGTTCTGTGCTTCGGGGAGTGACGACAACTATCTGTCTTATTCTGAGCTTTGCCTCCGGTTTTCCTCTCAGTGGCAGGTTTCCTATGCTAAGTTCTTGGCCAACATGAGGTCCACGTTGTTGGCTAATCCTTAGCAATTCTGAAGGTTCATAAACTCCAAGTGTAACAGTGATGATCTCTTTTGATTGTGAAAGCCATGATCCCTTTTCTATCGCCAACTATTTTGCGGATTTTTTTCGTACTGCCTTCTGTGATTCCAACTGTGATATTTCTTCTATTGATTTTACTCTCCTGACTAGGCTTCTGCCCACTTCGCTCATGCCTGCTGATCTTAAGTTTGACGTTGTGGAGTATCTATCCGGTCTATCGGACAGCTTCTCGGGGGGCCCCGATGGCATTCCTGCGTACTTCTTCAAACATTGTCATTCGTCTCTGGCCGGCGTCCTTTGTCATTTGTTCAACTTATCCATGTGTTCTGGCCGTGTCCCTGTTGTTTCGAAGAGCTCTCTAATTATCCGTGTTTATAAAAAGGGCAGCAAGTCCCCCATCTGTAATTACCGTCCTATTACTGGCAAAGATTTTCGAGGTTTTGGTCTCTGATGTGCTTCGTTTCCAGTGTAAGCATGAATTCCTTAGAGGTAGATCAACCACCACCAACCTCCTTGGATTCCTGAATTACTCTTTGCCGGTTATCGAATCGGGTAAGCAGGTGGATTGTATTTTTACGGATTTTAGGAAGGCCTTTGATAGGATAGACCATAGTATGCTAGTCCACAAGCTAACTCTGCTTGGGTTTCCTACTCGTTTTGTCACTTGGTTGTCTTCTTATTTGTCCGGTCGCATGCAATGTGTCATGTTCCAGAGAACTCTATCGGACCGAATCTGTGTTACCTCTGGGGTGCCTCAGAGTAGTATCCTCAGTCCGCTCCTTTTTATTATATAACCATATAAATGATGTCTCGCTTCTATTGCCCAACGCGAAAATTCTGTGTTATGCGGACGATGCCAAGATTTTCAGCACTGTTTCTCAGGACTCCGAATGTGATCTGCTCAATATTGATCTCTCTGTGCTTATGAATTGTGTGCTTGTGAATTGTGTGCTTGTAATCGCCTTCCCTTGAATGTTAGTAAGTGCACTGTTATAACATTTTCCCGCAGCTGAAGCTCTCTGCTTTTTAATTACTCCGTGGATGGTACTGTCCTGAGCCGTGTTGATAAGACTAAGGATTTGGGTGTGGTTCTGAACTCCTGGCTTTCTTTTGAGGACCATGAGGCATCGATCGTTACTAGGGCTGAATCGATACTGGGCTTTGTAAAAAGAAGGTCTAGGGAGCTTGATGACCCTTGTTTGACCAAGATTTTGTATTGTACTATTGTGAGACCAATCTTAGAATAGGCCAGCCCTGTCTGGTTTCTCTACTACGTTGCCCATATCGGATGCATCGACGCAGTGCTTCCCCCTTACCTTAGCCGTCTGAGGCTCATTGCCCTTGACTCTCTTGAGAAGAGACGGAATATTGTCAAAAGTATTTTCTTTTTTGATTTATTGCAGGGAACGATTAATTCATCGGATCTGCTGATGTTTGTGGTCATCTCTGTCTCGCCCCGTCCCCTCAGGAGTCACGATTTTCTTCATACTCCTCGCCATCGAACACTCTATGATACGCACGGGCCTATAACATCGATGACTCGCCTCTTCAATGAGTACTTCACAAACACGGACCTAAGCTGTTCCAGGCCTCGTTTGAAGAGCCAACTTTTACTCGAAATGGCGGACCATAACTCCTAGTCCTTTAAGTTTGCCGCTATTTACATTTAATACTAATTTTATGACATATTTTTTGTAGTAGTCAGTCTTTTGAATAAATGAAACAGTATGACCGATAATAACCAGAGAGGGAATCATGCTACACCATTGTCATGCTGAAGACCCCCTGGACTACCTTAAAAAGGATCTCACAGGATATCCAGGCCGATCTGGCCAAGGTATAATATAAACAGAACATCTGATTTGCTTAACAGACCAAGGGCTTATTAATAAAATCAGTAAGGTCTGCACGGGTCACTGTCTTATAGGCGAACGTGCTGGTAGGCTTGGGGCCCTGACGACATTTATGAAATGGAAATTATCCTCTTTGGAAGTGACCGGCTCTTACCAGGAAGGGCTTGGGTGAATACTTCTTTAGAAACCTTAAGCCAACGAAAAAGCTAGATTCATTAATTACTCGGGTTGACTTTACCTCTCCCCATTCATTATAAAACTCAGCCGATTTGAACCATGATCCCAGAAAAGTATTGTGTGTTAGCTGTTGCATCAAAACTGCGCTATAACAGTGAACTGAAGATAGTGCCAACTACGCATAATCATGTTTCCAAACCAATTTGGAAGCTGGAGAGTTTTATTGATGATGTAGATCCTGCAAGTCCTAATATCAATATACTGAATATTTATCCCAGACTATGATCATTTTGTTATGCAGGATAAAATGTACAATAGTATAAAAGTGTTTCAGTTCTTGGTAATCACTAAGTATACTAGACAATTTAATACAACAGTATTTAGCGGTCTTTTCAAAGGAGAAATCAAATCAATATTTATATAAAGGTTTTGCTAAGCATATATGTAAGTATTCAACTTCAATATGGAATTATGTCCTCTTTTCAGTTATTTCAATGCTATGCAACATCAATTACTCCAAAATTATCTCCGTAATTCCACATTCAAAAAGAACAAATTGCACACACAATGGTAGCACTGGTCAGAGCCTTTGTTAACTTGAGTGAAATTTCCCTAATTCACATTTGGTTGCAATGAAATACATCTAGTACGTACGTTTTGCAATTAGAGTGGCTTCTCTACAATTTATCGAAACGACGAATTTAAATAATTCGAAAGGGAGCCAGAAATTTTCATCAAGTTTTACTTTACCACAAATATTTGCACCGCGCTTTGAGAAACTCGAATCCGTGGGGATCAAATTCTCGGTTGTACATAATGTTCATGGTATGCCGAGTTCAGGAACACCTTTTCCGGTCAAAATAGTTTTGCATTCATGAAACTGTTTTCATTCTCCTTTCACGAAACATTTGCTAAGGATGAACTTTCCACGAACTTGTAACATTGTTTATTTTGCTCCATATCTAAACGACTTAGTTCGCCAGTTTACTTTTAAACTAAATCAGTGGGGACGAACAGATCCATGTATAAAGTCCCAGATGTTTTATTAAAGCCGCCATGGAAGGTGTACCTGCGGGTCAAACATTGACAGGACAATAATGTTGAATGGTTTTGAGAAGCCTTTGTTGATCTGGCCACAAGCATGCCTACTTTGTTGATGAAAGAAATGCATAATGAATGAAATTTAAAACTCAAAAGCACAATGGTTTCATTGTTCTGAGCACTTGGGTTAATGTGCCCCAAAAAAGATGCCTGCACCAAAAATTAGATATGAAAAACTATTTGCAATTTCGTCTATCTGGGGCTACATTAGCGCAGAATGTCACGTAGTTTTTGGGAAACATTCATACAATTTTATTAATTTTGCCTTATGCATGAAGTACAGAAGTTTCCACTTTGGCCGAGGTTAAATTTATTACGTAAATGTTATTTTAAGTATCCATGGGAGCATTTTTCATTCTGTATGCATCCGAGAATTTATGCCTCGAACATACTGTGTTAATACCAGCTCCACTCAGAGCAGAGGTGTTTTAAAGTTGAAAATTGTGTTATATTCACATTTGGGTCATAAACATTTTACCAAGAAATTATTTTTGTTTTACGTACGGTACGCTTGGTTCACAGCATAAATGAAAATATAAGTTAAGACGCAAAATGTTCAACTCTGCAAACTGGATGAATGGAGTACAGCTCGGTGGAATTTCCGGTGCTTTATTAGAACTATTTGTTTCCTATAAGAAAGTTCCTAATACGTATGCGTTTCAATTCTGTGAATAATACCAATTCTATAGCCTTCTTATTTTAGTATTGCACCTTTTTGTGTATAGTGCATAGTTACTGGGGAGAATATTTCTCAAAATCTTCCGTGACTACTTAATAGGGCTAAAGGGCAGCGTGTCGAAGTTGCCAGGACTATGGGAGAAAGCGAAACTCCAAGTAATCGCTGGCTCAGATATCCCAGAATATCCGAGGGCAACTAGAGCCTATTCTCTCTGCTAAGGAACCTCTGGCGGTTCTGGCTTCACGAAACCCCACAATTCCCTGCGTGGACTGGAAGGTCATAAGTAAGGACACACTTAAGCCTACAGGAGGAGTGTCATCTTACAATTGACAGATGAATTCTCCCCCCCCAATCCTCCTTACTGCAAGCCAAGTGTATAGCACGTACTTTGGCTTCAGTTCGGTGAAAGTAAATGTGGGACACCAATAAAATAGCTTAGATAATTTCCAGATACAGTTTGCAGAAGGCAAGAATGTACAAGCGCACCTGTGGCGGAGATCGAGCCTCTGGTGCAGGAGCTAGTTAGTCCTGACCGGAAGAAGGTGAATACCGCGGATCTAGGTAGTCCGCGTTAATCTCCATCACAGTAAGTTTGTATCCGTATAAAGGATAATAACACAGACGTTGCTTTAGCGCAAGAACCTTGGTCAAAAATGGCCATACTTGGAGTAAAGCACAAATCATACACCCTTTTTTACACAAACGGTGCAGGTAAGCCGAGCACTTGTATCCTAGCCATGAACCGTATTAATTTATTTTTTAACCGACTTCCCAAAAACAAAGAGGTACTAAGTTCGACGAGAAGTTTATAAAAATTTTTTTATCAAATTTTTTTTTATTAAATTTTTTTGTTTTTATATCTGACCGGGCATAACTTCGTACCGCTTTGGCCGATTTTGATGATTCGTTTTTCGTTGGCTAGAGTTGTGCACGGATTGGTACCATGTTAAAAAATTTATGGTGAGGTGTAGGGTGCATGGTTCTTTTTTTGTTGTACAGAGTGTGATCCCCCATTCCTAATAGGAGAAAAAAATTTGGCCTAGGGTGGGGGGACGGCGGAGAGGTAGTCTAACTTCGTAACGCGTGGACCGATTTGGATAACCCTCTTTCTGTTGCGTAGAGTATGTTCCCTGGTTGATACCACGACAAACAAAATGTTAGTGGGGTGGGGGTGCAATCTAACTTTGTAACGCGTGGACCGATTTGGATGGGTCTTTTTTTGTTGTACAGAGTATGATCCTCTATTGTTAATAGGAGAACGTGTAACGTGTGGACCGATTTAAATAATTCTTTTTCTATAGGGAAGAGTAGGTTCCCTGGTTGATACTTCGAGAAAAGAAATGTTGGTGGGGTGGTGGTGGGGGGGGGGGGGGGTGTAACCTTACTCTGTAACGCGTGGACCGATTTGGATGGTTCTTTTGCTGTTGTATAGAGTGTGATGCCCCATTGCTAATAGGGGAATAATTTGGCCCTAAGGTGAGGGGTGGGGAACCGATTTGGATGGTGCTTTTTTGTTGTACAGAATAGAAGACACTAAAAATTGAAAAATAAAATAGTTCTTAAAAAAAAGTTGAACCGACTTCAAATTAAAAATTATTTTATACTTTTTAGCGCTTTTTGTGAAGTCGGTTCAATTTTTTTATTTAAAAAACTAATTTATATTGTCCACAGCAGAGTGCGGTCGACTGAATTGTCGTCTAATCGGAAGGTGACAACATGGTTAGCCTCGACGTACATGGTGCATGATGACTACATGTACGAGCCATAATTAGTGCAGTGGCATCGACTTGCGAGATACTCGATAATACATCGTCCATTGACGATTCAGTAGAGCTATGATGAAAGGCTTCTAGTGATGCTTCAACGAAGAGTGGTCCGCTAAGTAGACGGTCCCACTTGCTGCAACGGAGAAATAAGGTCGTCGAGGCGGAGGGCGAGGAGCCTCTTCAATAGGGTTAAGTATACTAAAACAGCTTATGATTGAGCAGTCCTTAAAAACGGCCTCAAAGAGAATAAAAACTCCATACGGAAAGCTAAATGCACGTCGTGGCACAAACATTGCGAATTCATTGAGTGTGCAAGTGAGTCGACTAGATTAAGAAATATCCTCGCAAACGTTCCCTACTTCTTCAGATGTAGCGATCCTATGTAGAACCGGAAGAGAGGACTCTGGACTTTAATAATTTCAAGACTTTAGGTGTATTGCTAACGCTCCGAAATCTCACGGTATCGATAGCCTTGTTTGCCACAAAACTCGACAAAAACGAGGCCAACAGTGCCGTATGCATTGTAAAACTCCGTAAGGAAATGTGTTGTCTCCATCACTCTGGCTCTTAGTAGTTTAAAAAAACTTGGTCTCACTCGAAAATTATAGGTTAAAGGTAGTGGCTTCTGCAGGCGGCTTGGCCTTATTAGTCACAGTAAAGTTCATAAGCACAATCAGCGAACTGAACGAACGGAAAGAGCTCTGAATTAAATCCACAGGTGGGCAATCAACTGCGGCTTATCGGTCACTTATTAGCAGACGGAAGCAGTCCTTTTCATAAGGAAGAGAATGATTCAATTCGTCCATTCATCCAATTTGAGCGGGAGTACAAGTACTAACCAATCAGGCCAGAAATGCAACTTAAGCCCTCGCATTGTACACACATTAACATTGTGAGAAAAATTCTTACTTATGAAATAGAAGTCTGGTGGATTGCTCTAGAGAAGCTGAACAACCTTAAATAGTTAACAATTATTCAAAGAGCTGCCTGTCTGGGCATCTTCGGAGGAATTAGCACAACGCCAACTGCGGTATTGGAGGACATGCTCCATCTTCTACCACTTGACTTACACTGTAAAGGTATAGCTGCACTATTAAAATAAAAGAGTCTAAATGTTGGAAAATTTTTGACAATCTGTCTGCAAAAGAACAACGACTACACTACCCCTACACTAAGCTTTGAGGAAATCGTCTTTAATAAAAACCCAGGCAGAGAGGAGTGGGGGAGGATTGCTATCACCATGGCGGATATAGCGGTCTTTACTGATAGTTCTAAAGTGAAGGACGGAATGGGAGCTGGTGTGTAGTCGGATTGTCTAAACACATGTAGTCAGTATCGATTGCCGGACTGCTTCAGTGTGTTTCAAGCAGAGATCTTGGCCATGGAAAATCGGCAAGACTATTACTAACACGCCCAAGTCTACCTTATGGTAGCGACATGGGAATTTATATCGACAATCAAGCGGCAATAACGGAGCTTGACTGAAACGTATTAAGAGGTAGTCACCACCGCTGGTACGCAGGTGTCAGAATAGTCTCCAGAACTTAGGGCCGATATACAAGCTGGGTCCCTTGTCATAGTGGGATACAGAGGAATTAGCCGGTTGATACGCTTGTAGAGGAAAAATCTCAACTGAATGGTTCCTGAATAGACAGATTGATCGGCAGACAAAAAGAGAATTTAAACTGAAGGCTATTAAGCTTGCTAACAAAAGATGGAACAATATGACAACATGTGGTATGTTAAGCCAGCTGTGGCCTGTTTTGGACATTAAGAAAACGGCTTTACTGCTAAGGAGAAACCGCACTGATCTCCAAAATATTGTGGCAGTCATTACTGGCTATTGCAGAACAATTATGCATTCCCACCAACGGCTATTGTAGTAGTTAACTGGACGAAGAAGAAGTAGAAATATTCAGAATTTTCTCTGCGATTGGCCAAACCAGGTCAGGAAAAGGTACAAAGCTTTAGGCTCCGACTTCTTCGGAGGACTGGACAATGTTGCCAACATAAGGCTCAAGCAGCTCCTTAGATTTATTTACAATTTTGGCTGGTTCTTAATAAACCTTAAACTAATATTCAAGTGTAGTCCTGCGGATGTAGTAACACAACGGACCCTTATTAGGTCTATTTGAGGCTGATCAGCTTTCGGATAGCTCACTCCCTACCGCAACCCAACGTAACTCAATACACACCTAATCTCTATAAAGAAAACAAAAACATGCATTCAAACAATTCAATTCATTCCTTATAATGCTCCCCATGAGCAATTAATTTTAATTGTCGAGAGATGAATTTAGCATGAATCCATTTTGAAATATTTTCAATCTATAGAAACTACTTTAAACTGTCCTTCAGTAAGAAGAAATTGAATTAAGAAGGTTCAATAAAATTTTACAAACCCTGCTTTAAGGACTGGTCCGAAGAGGAACCTTCTTATGAGAGCAGATGATTTTTAATTGATTTTCAGACGCTTGAATATCGTCGGAGAATTTACACTGTCGGGTTCATTAAGGATATCAAAAATTAATAATTCCATTATCCTTATGCTTTAAGCAGTATCAATATCTATACTTGCAGAAGGATCTTACCGGAAAGGTGTTTTCTCTTAGAAGACTTTTTCCTGGAATAATCAATTAACTGTAAAAACCTTTTAAATAGATGTGTAAATAGTTCTAATGGATTCTCTCTAGTTCTCTCAACCCCTTGTGGGGCGGGAAAAGAACGTCACTCGATTCCCGACAACTATTGCAAGTGGACCTACAAATTAAGTGGATTCTGAACCACCAACGTCTTCTCTGCAACCACCCAATGGCATTTTTATTATAATCTTTTTTCAGCAGAAAACAACAATAGGTCGCCGCGCCGGTAAGATATCAACATGGGACTTCGAACTGGAAGGCCGACACGTTATCACTTACTCCACCGATGACTTAATGGATTCAAAATCAATAAATACAATTGATAACATTGCAATTACGAGATCGACATTGCGGTGGCGAGAGCGGACGAGATTTTCGTTTTTATCATTTTAATGTGGAAATTTCTTTTAGTTGTTTCAGCTTTTATGTCGCTCCGAAAAGTGTTACACAGCTTTCATCATTCGCTTCCTCCTACATTATTTCCTTCTTCAGATATTTGCGTTTTATCCCAAGATTCACATTGAGTATCGCGAAGCCCTAAAATTCTCGAAAATATATGAAGTGAGAACACCGACAAGACCAAGAAATGCAAAGTTCAAAGTTTAACTTCTTTGAAGCAAATACGAAATATCATCAATAGATAAGATGAATAGCAATGGACCCAGATGACTGCCCTGGGGAACGCCAGAATGAGCCACAAAATCATGGGCGCTTTTGGGCTATAGGCTGAATCAGAATGCACGGCAGCCTACAGCAACAGTTCATATTGGCTAATCGAAATCACATAACCGACGTGACAGGAAAACAATTTTTGCTGTCGAGTCATCTCAAATTCTAATTTTGCGTGAATAACTTTTTTACTCAACTCCGAATGAGTCCAAACTGACGTTTATCGCATAAAAGTATGCTCAATGCCGTCGTCACGTCGTGGACATCTGACTATGATACAGCCGACATCAAAATTGTTTTTTTGTCGTCCCTGCGGTTGCTTTTGCTATCCTTTGTATATATATTAATTCCTAAAAGATTAATATGTGCGTAATAAATAGTTGGAAGCGACTGGGTGAATTATTAAAGGTTGTGACTATTTGCACTTACGTGTATTTATGTACGTCAAAAATTTATTAGACTTTCTGGGAGGAAGAGGTGTATTAATCAGGCTTTTAATTGCTTTATTTAATGGGGGGTTACCGCCTCCTTCTCCCGCCAGGGAATATACTTGTATAAAAGTACATAAAGTACGTAAAATCGGAACTTTTCCGAATTCAAAAGTACACGTAAATACATGTAAGTGCAAATATTCACGCCCATTAAATACCTACTTAATTAAGGGTATTTTTTGTTTTTCACGAAGCCTCTACCACAATTTTAAATTTGTGTTACTTGTATCTGTTGCTGTTATTACTGTAATAAAACATTAAAGTTGTAAAAACAACAATTTGAAAGACTTGATTGATTATAAAATCAATAGGCGATTTGTGGGCGATTTCAAATAATGGTGCGGCAACTTTGGGCGACTTCAACGCCTCGGCTCGGCGACTTTTGCTCCATACCGTCTGGCATCTCTGCTCTACAAATCCTATTAGATAAGTATGATTTAATCCAAACAACGAGCGAGGGTGGGAACCCAACTTAGCCAATTAAAAAGCAATGATAGAGTGAGGCCTTATTAAAGTTAGCGTAAATGCAGTCAGGTTGGCAACAATCCAAGAATCAGCCCACAGTGCAGAAAACAAACTCAACCAAGTTTGAAACCGTGGACCTGCCTTAACGAAAACCATGCTGCCAAGTAGGGATTAAGCCTTTACACACTTCGGATAATTGGAATTGAATTAATAGTTGGAAAAGCTGAGGAATACAAGACAATTGAAATTCAGAAATTGGTCTGTAATTGGAGGTCTTGTCTGAGTTCGTCTGCTGTTTCTTCTACTTCAACGTAACTGGACTAACACGCTCAAAAACGACTCGCCTTTTCTTTGGCATAATCGATTCTTGCTTTGACGTTGTCTGTTTGACGGAGACTTGGCTTTGTGGTAGGATTGCTGACGCCCAGCTTTTTGACCCCAAGTACTTGGTTTTCCGCCGTAACCGTCACCTCTCCATTTTGGACGCGCTTGTTGGTGATGGTGTTTTGTGAACTGTACGTCGTCATTTGCCCTAGGGGATTCTTGACGTTGCGGGTGGTGATGTTTTGGAAGTCCTTTGCGTCGTTTCCACCTGGCTCTCCGCCTGATATCTGTGAGCAGTTAGCTGTTTGGGGCGAGCATGTTGCTGAGCTCTTGCTTTCTTCGGACGACTTCTCCGCATTGCTTCCTCTGGATTGTCGCAGGTCAATGGCGAGATTAATGACTTTGGTAGGTTTTTAGACTTGGTGTTCTCTTCTGACGCCTCTGGCACTCTTGTAAGGTGATCGCATATCGCCTCTGGTTCCTGAATCCTACCATCACCCAGCGCTTCACGTACTTTACTGTTTTGATCCTGTAACTTTAACTTCTTTTGATTCTAGTAACTACTTTATGACTTCAAAAAGGACTTTTTCTGTGAACTTAGCGAATGGCTTTCTGTGATTGGTTGAGTGTTCTGAATGAGCGTGACATTGACAAGACTGTGAAATCATTTTACGATATTTTGTCAATATGTTTTGCAGAATATGTTCCAATTTCTAAATCCAACAATTCGCTTTATTTTCAGCCCTGGCTCAATAGATGTCAAAAACTTGAAAAGCAAGGCTTAAAAGAGTTTCTGTTTGTCAAGGTCGGTCTCCTCTTGAGGCTTTTTATATTGACTTCTTAGATAAAACTGAGCAAACCCTACGTGCGACGAATACCCCTCTACGTTGGGCCTTGGCGACCGAGAAAGCAATGATCCTCTTATGATTGCCAACTTCTTTGGTGACTTCTTTAAGACTGCGTTTTTCGATTCCAATTGCGATACTAGTTTTAAGGATTTTACTCATTTCACGAAGTTTTCGCCGAATTCTCTTCAATCCAACGAAGATAGCGTCTTGAAATATATTTCGAATTTGGCTAATAGTTTCTCGTGTGATCCTGGCGGCATTCCTGCGTATTTTTTGGAAAATTGTAGTCTGTCTCTGGCTCCTATTCTCCGTTATTTGTTAAATTTGTCTATTTGCACAGGTGTGTTTCCTAAGCCTTGGAAATTATCATTGATTTTTTCTCTTCATAAGAAATGTAACAAAGCGCGATAACTCTAATTATCGACCAATTGCCAGCTTATGTTGTATTGTCAAAGTGTTTTGGTATGCGATATCTTTTACTTCAATCGCCCCCTTCATGCAGGGTAAGTCTACCACTACTAAAACTTGTTGAAGTTTTCCAACTTCTGTATTCCTGTCATTGAAGCTGGAAAGCAAGTTAATTGCATTTTGACTGATTTTAGTAAGCTCTTTAATAGAATTAATCATAAAATTCTTATTTGTATGATTTCAGTTCTGGACTTTCCTTCGGTCTACGTCAGTCTAGTGGTTATATTCTTATTTATCCGATCGCATACAATAGGTTTTATTTCCTGGTGTGCTTTCTGACGAAATTAATGACTTTTCTGGGGTGCCTCAGGAAAGTAATTTAGGACCTTTGATTTTCATCATATATGTGCATCAATGATGTATCTTTCATTTTAACTCATTCGAAAATCCTTTGTTATGCTGACAATGCTAAGATTTTTCGTGTTTCCTCAAAGGATTATGACTATGTCCTTTTAAACTCTGATTTACAGGCCTTCCGTAATTGGTTCCTTTGCTTTGTAATTTCACTATAGGTGGGAGTTCACTGAACAGACTTGACAAAACCAGAGATTTGTGTGTTGTCATTAATACTAAATTTTCATTTTGATGCTATTATCAGTAAGGCTAATGCGACCCTGGGCTTCTTTAAACGATGGTTAAAGAAGTTTGATGACAAAGCTGCTTTATTACGCTTTTTCGACCAATCTTGGAATATGCTTCATCGGTTTGGTCTCCTTTCTATGTCCCTCATATTGACCGCATTGAGACTGTCCAGCGTAGACTTGTAAGATTCGTCCTTCGTGGCCTTTCCTGGGCTGATTCTCTTCGTCTGCCTGCATCTGTTCATCGACTTCTGCTCCTTTCTTTTAAATCTCTTGAGGCTAGAGTAATAGGTTAAAAATTACTTTTGCTTTTGACTGCCTGCGAGGTGTGATGAATTACCCCTAATTGTTGGAGGATTTGAATGTGTCGGTTCCGTCTAGCTCAGAACTTTTACCATATCCCTCATCATCGCACCAACTACGGAATGGACGAGCCTATAAGTTCAATGTCTCGCTTATTTAATAGTCGTTTTGATCGCATTGATTTTCATTTGTCCAAGACCAGATCAGAAATCGGCTTGAGTGGAGTTAATTGTTTTTCTTTTCTTTGTTTATTCTTTCTACTTTTGCCATCTCTGGTTATTTTAGTGTTATTTTATTTTATTGTATTTTTGTTTGTTAATTTTTAATATTTTGTGTTTTTGCTCTTATATTTCTATCTTGTTTCGTATTATTAGTATGTTCCTTTTTTTCTGTACTACATCTGTAAACTTGTTTACTAAATTTAATTTTCTATTTTTCTATTTAATCACTTTTACTCTGCAGCTTGTTCCTGAATTTTCATTTTACCTAATATTTGGAATTATTACCTTATATGTATGGAATTTTGTAGTTAACTTGTTAATAAAATTTGTCTTTCAAAAAGCTCCCCTGTTTTTAAATATCCTGCGTATATAAGAATCCTAAACTTTTGTAATATAAACCAACACACTAAGATTTTAATTTTAACCAAGCCAAAATCTTGAAAGGTTAACTTATGGTAATATATAGAACTCCTTGTTCGCGAATTAATGCCTATGCCTACACGCGGGGCTTTGTGCAATCAATTAAGATAACCCCGACTAATTCAGACTCAATTTCGGAAATCCCTCTTTATATTGACGTAGTTGGTTGTCTCTCTAGAAAATTTACATATTCAGGAGTGAGCTATATTTAAATATTTTGTTGTCTATACCAATATAAGCCGAGTAAATACACATTTCTGTTGCTTTCGTAATTAAAACAATTAAAGGTTATTTCGGGACTCGTCTGAAGAGCGGACCAATTTAATTTCCGGGAATTGACAAAATAAATCACCAGCGAGATGTGCGACATTGGACCCAGAAGAGAAAATAGTTTCCAGGTCGTATAGTTTGTGTTTGAAATTCGTGCGAATATGTGATATAGACTGCTTTATTCAAGACTGTATCCACCTGTGTATCGCACGTGGCTAGGATTTTTATATCAGAGTTGGATAAGCTCCCGTAATTACGATTAAACAAGCCAACAACAAACAGGTAGGTATCATGGGAGTTATTATGAAAAGCACAACAGCTAGAAGGAAAACAAATTTGCGATTTTGTAGTCCAGCTCTGCGTCAATGTACACAGGTGGGTATATTGCGAAGAAAGATTGCTCAAATTTGTCACAGAGAATTGTTTGTCTCCTAATTGAATGTGAAAAATTTAATCAATGTGAAAAGCACCACCATCTGTGGATTCTATTGAAAACTGTTTGTTAACAAAGGTGAATATGACGGATAACCCCAGGAATACCAGCCGAACTAATCTACTACTCAGCTATGCTTGACTTGGCTTCTACCACAATTGTGGTGCTCAGTAAAGGGAGTTCAAGACATTTCCACTTTCTTGTTGAATGAATAAATAAAAGCATGCCCAGGTGCAAGGACTTTAGAGGTAGTCATGTGGATAATAACATTGCTAAAGGAACAATGCAAAAAATGCCAAGCTGTACATAACATAGCCTTCGACTGAACTTTTTCAACCTGTGCCAGGATCTTTACGTGCATTTTACTTGCCTTTACAAATAGCAAATATCTTTGCATTGGAGTCACTTAACGACTCCCCCAAGGTGTGCATTAAAATGGATTCTCGAGCAAGAGGTGTGCTGCAGTAAAAAATGAAATGACGTGGGACTAATTTACAACAATGGGAACAAATTAAAGGCGGCCCATAATTTGCATCGGGTGATTTACGATTACCACCATATCCGTTTTAGAGGATTTTAATTCGTCGTACAGCAGAAAAGGAAAATGTTTGTGTATGTATTGAAGAATGTTCAACTGAACTTTATCCCTTGTTTCAATATTTTTCATGACTTTGATGGATTAGCGTCCGGGATCTTTCTTTGAATATTAAAAAGTTATCCACGTCTACACAAAGCTTTAAGAAGAAATTAATGCTCTTCCTCATACCATTTCTTGTTGTCATCTTGGATTGAAATTATGTTTTATTTATTTATTTATTTATTCAAGACTCTCTCTAAAGTTTCCGTAACCCCTTTGGTCATGGGGCGGGGGAAGAACTTCACTGAGAGATTCGAGACAATGATTGCAAGTGGACCTAGAATTTAAAGTATACTCCGAACTACTGACATTTTCTATGCAACCCCATGACCTCTTTATCGTAATCTGCTGTCAGCAGAAAACCCGTCGCCGTCGGTGGGATTCAAATCTGGAAACCCACGTTGGGCGCCAAAGTCTGACTACGACAGAGAAATTACGCAAGCATGCCTGCATGGCCGAAAGGGAACTAGGCTCAGGGGAGTGGGGAAACTTGAATATATTGTTTTTACTAGATACGAGCTATACAAACGCCCAGACACGGAGTGGATTTTTTAATTAAATTTTTTAAAACCCACGGGGAAACCTGGTCTCAAACCCGGGAATCATGGCATGGTGATTGTGCCGCTCAACCAATTGATCCAACTCCGTCTCCACTTCATGAAACCTAAAGTAGTATTCGCTTTGTTTATGATAGAATCGATATGGTCAAAAAATGACAAATACGAAGTAAAGACAAAACACCTAACACCAGGTCTAGATAATAAGCATCCGTCAATAATGTACTTAAAATTGAACGATGACTTCTTGCCCGAAAATAACACTATTCGTGGAAGACATCCACGTCAGATTTTAAAAGACGGAAATCATCAATACCAGGGATATTACGAAATATTTGATTGTCGTCAGCATACCAAAGTATTTTCCAATTTCTTACTCTTACATCATTGATGTAATTAATAAATATGTAGCAGTGGTCGCAAATGGCTCCCCTGGGTAACCCCTGAAGAGTTACATATTTCCTCAGAAAGCTTGCCACGAAATACTGCGCGCTGAGTGCGATCGGACAAATAAGAAGATAAACACTTCACAAAAACAGGAGGGAGTCCAAAAGAGTAAATTAGAGTTTTGTGGTTGAGTCGGCGAAAAGCTTTGCTAAAACATAAAAATATAATTGACCTACCCACTCGATAACCTCAAAAGTCATATAGGAATACAATAATTTGAAAATCAAGAAAATTAGTCACCGTAGGTTTACCCTTTACAAACCCATGCTGAGAAGGCCTGCTTAACCTTTTGCAATGTAGATAAAGATCATCACATACAAGCGCTTCAAATATCTGAGCAATGCAGCCAAGATTAGCAAAAGGCCTATAATTAGAGACGAAACAATTATTACCTTTGTTTTGCGAGTGTATAACCACCGGTTTCCAGGTTTAAGAGAAAATGCAACAACTGAGGGATAAATAAAATAAATAACAGAGATTAGATAACACCGACGGATAAAAACACTTCAGGAAAAAAGAGGGCAATCGGACCACTGGTAAAATTATCAGTCAAATTATGCTTTTATGTTTTGCCTGTTATGTTTCCGTATCTCAATCTAGACACTCTAAATCTGTTCAACGTTGGCTTAATATGTCTATAAAACATCTTAAAAAAAAGGCTTGGATGATGTACTTTCTCTCTCGTAGTCAGAAAGATTACCTTATTTATTCAAATCTGCGTGGACGTTGTTCAAAGTTCGAATTCGCCAATCGTAACTACGTTACTGAGTTTGGGCGGTCCATCTGTGTTAATATCAGAAAGCTCGGGAATTTCATTAATCGTAAGCCTAGGATTGATGGCTGTCTCTTCTCTCTCTAGTTCCCGTAACCCCTTGTGGGGCATGTGGCGGGAGAATAACTTTACCCGATTCGAGGGGAAAAGTATACAGTATATCTTAAAGAATCTCTTGCTCTTGTCCTTGCTTTTATATTTACCCGTCCATGCCGTGTGGTATTTTTCCTCAATTGTGGAAGTCGTCTACCATCTTTCCTCTTCACAAAAAGAGTAAGAAGGACGATATCTTCAATTTCAGACGCACTGCTAATATATCTGCCATTGAGAAGGTCTTCAAGGAAATGGGATGTAACGGCCTTAGTTTTCACTGTAAACCATTCTTCCAGCATGGAAAGGAAAATCAACTACTACTAATCTTGTAAATTTTTCAAACTAATGTAGTTCTGCCATCGAGGCTGGTAAACAGGTAGATTGTGTTTATACTGATTTCAATAAGGCCTTTGAATGCATTGTTCACAAGTTGCTTGTTTTCAAACTTACTTTGTTGGCTTTTTCATTTCCTTTCGTTCAATGAATATCTTCCTGGCGTGCTCCAGGGCAGTCATTTGGGCCCACTTTTATTTATTATTTTTATCAATGACGATGCTAAGGTTTTTCTTGTTGCTCTGACATTAATAATTGTTTTGCACTGACCTCTGATCTTCAGTATTTTTAATTTTTGGTGTATTGTGAACAATATGCCTCTGGATCTCGTAACGTCTCGTATTCTAACATTGAAAGTATGATTATTCTTTTAGCGCCAGCTTGCTAACCAGATTGGATAGACTAAAAGATCTTGGTGTAATGCTTGTTCCACATTTCTCTTTCGTTGATCACATCAGTTACATAGGTTGGTAGTGCTTCCTTGAACTTCGTAAAGAGATGATATAAGGAGTTTAACAATCCCTTTGTCACCAAATTTCCTTTTGGTACTTTCGTACGGCCTGTGGTGCAGTAAGTTTGTCCTATTTGGTCTCTTTCCTATGCGGTATACATTGCTCGTAATGAGACTGTTCAGCACAGGTTTCTCGGATTTGCATTGCGTCATCTTTCGTGGGATAACACTATGATTCTGCACGCGTATAACGGCAGGCTTGGGCTACTCTCTTTGGACATGCTAGAGGTTGGGCACAACAAATCTAGAACTTCTTTTATCTTTGATGTCTTGCAGGGTTTTGTTGACTCATCAGAACTATTGTTATCACAGAAACTTCGAGTTGCTATTCGTTCCGTTAAAAATAGGGACTTTCACCAGGCCCCTCTTGGCCGCACTAACTATGATTGAGCCGTTGACGTCAATTTCATAACTTTTCAATCGCTTTTATTCCCTTAAGCGAGGTATTAGCTGCGTAAAAGTCGGTTTAGGCCCAAGAATTTGTTGTATTAATTTTGTTAACAGAATTTAAAATTGTATTTTAAGTTGAAATTGCTTTAATCTATAAAATGATCAACTCTCTGGTTTTTCTTAATTGTTCATTCTCACTGTAGTGGAGTTTTATTGTATTTTTATTTTATTTTATTTTATCTTTTATTCTTTTCATTTTCTCTTGTAAAGTAATCAGCCTTGACGAAAATTTGTAAATAAATAAACAGCAATTTGTTTTAGTACAATAGCATCGTCGATTAAAAGGTCGTTATGGTCACAAGTATTCGATGGAAGATTCGTCAAGCCAATAAAACCCTTAACACTATTATCACAATCGTCGACTAGAAAAGCAACCTTAAAAAAGTCACCAAAAAGGTTAACAATAATTAGACGGGTCCCTAAAGACAACTTCACCCAGATTCATAGAAGACGGGTATGCTTTAGAGTTATGAGTTATTAACGCAAAACGCAGAAGACTGTCGACAAAGGACATCCCGGAACCAACAGAAAACAAAGACAGCAAACATTATTCATTCCTGGACGGTCGCCAGTCAATATACAGCAGGTTAAAGTCTCCCAAAAGAACATGTGCATCCGTAAGCCTCTCAACAAATGTGGCAAAAGAATTATAAAAGTCAGGTGACGAGTCAGAAAGAATATAAACAAGGGCAACATAAATCTGCCTTATACGGAAGCTCAAAATAACGCACAGGAACTCAAAATCGGCGGACCTAGTAACAATGAGGAGTGAGCATGGAATATACCTTCGAACGGTGTACAAAAAACCACCATCAACAGGAGCGGGAAAGAGGACTGACGATCACGACGGAAGACCACGAAGCCAGAATCAAAAAACTCAGCATCCAATATTCATTCCACAAAGCCAATAAGGCAGACTACAGCCGATGCAACCAATAAAAAGGGGATTCGTTTTAGACCGAAGTCCAGCAACATTGGCTTAATAGAAAGACAACTCGCTGATGAATTCTTTGAAGTCGTTGATCCTTAGGAGCAAAAATACATCCCTCTCGGGAACGATTAAATTTCCTGTATGTAACCACACACGATTGAACACCAACACGCGATGAAATGTGAGTAGCAATGTCATCTTCAGATGTTTCCGGATGTATCTTGGAAACAAAAGTACGTTTGGGGACTTGGTCGATCTCAGAGCAATAATATAAGCCGACTGTTCAACATCAATCCTGGAGGTATCAATATTTTATGTGCCAGAACCCACAAATAGAAAACAAGGTTGTCATCATAAGCAGGGAGCTGAACAACTGCAGTAGATTTCGGAGTCGTTGGAGCCGACCGGAGAAGTTGGATAGATAATATCAACATCAGGAACAGCATTGAGAGTAATGACACCGGAAGAGGATAGATGATCGATATCCAATCGGCGGCGCCCACGACACGGTGGCTCTTAGAATGCGCATCCCTTGACAAAGGTGTAAGTACGAACTATTAACCAAATCCTGATGACCAAAACATGAAGCCTAATTCTCAGATTTAGTGAAGGTACGTAGGCTGGTAAAACTGAGCTATAATCATTATTGGGGTAAATAGGCGCATCCATCTTGACATCGTAGCATAAAGATGATCCAATGGGCCAATGTAACTCTAGAAGAGTTATCATGGGATTTATGAGCAAATCTGTAGTGGTAGAATTTAGCGTGCAAACTTAGCAAATGCATGTCATCGTACCTTTGTTGTAAATTGATCAGTTTAGATGCGAAGCCAGGCTTGGTTGCTATATATATATGCATAAACCTTAAATGAAACCTTATATATATGTATAAACCTTAGGACCTGACGTGTGGTCCCCAGAAGACGCAAACTAGTGCTGCGCTTGAGACAAGTAAGGTATAAAACCTCATTACCAAGAATTTCAGTTGCACAAATTTTCATAATTTGATGAGATACTTAATAACTTAATCCTCCTAAATACTTCATGGGACATAGGGGAAACTGTTCCCTCCAGAGTATTTTGGAGCAACAGCCTTTAGTTCTGTTCAGGTTCTCCTAGTTACTGCCATTGAATAGGAATCTGAAATTTTTGACAAATTTTAACTATAAATTACTCACACTCCTAGTCACGATAGTATCATAATGAGTCACTCTGGCCTATGTGCACCTTTCCTCATGAATGGGCAGCCACTTTAACTTAACCCAGTCACGATATGGTATAATATCAAAAAGCAACTACACTTTTTAAACATCTACAACAGTCACTTAAAATATGCACACACGTTACATTTACATGAACCAGTAAACAAAAATCCTTTCTGTTGCCATGCCGTTTACAGGCTCATAGGTTAGGTTGAGCCTAAGCCGAAATTGATAGTATTTTAATGCTATTTTTGAGTAACACAACTCGATTCAAAATAAAACGCACCTCACCACGGAAAGAATGAACTGAATACACTGTAAAAAATTTTTATTATGTCAAGTTTATTGGGTTTGAGGTCGTTTCAAATTATCGTACAATTTTTTATAACCCCATATTCGAACTTGAGACAAAATAGCTCAGCCATCAAAATCGAATCATCTGCCAACTGGAACGCTTAAGCTTTATCGCATCCTCGTTAAGTTCATGGTGGAGTTTTCTTGAAGGTTACGAATGCAAGAATGGCATTAAATTGGCACATTATGATACTCTTGAGTTATCGTCATTTCAGGCCTTAGAAGATGTCTTTCGGGCTTCGGCGCTCCCCTCACAGATGAGAATCCTAATTGTAACGTAAAGTTGGTATCGCTAAAAGCAAGAAAAAAGTGCCATCAGAGCACTTTCGCTATTGAAGGGGTTTCGTATACGACAATTTCTGGCATGTATTACTTCCCAATCCATAAAACTTCTTCGAAGCTACTTCAATTGAGATCATAAAGTCATCCTGGATAGATACTCTCATGTAATCGCGAGGGCGGAAAGTCTTTAATTTTACATTAGGTCTTCCTCCCCCCCAAAACAGGCGGAGAAGGTAATTTAGTTCTGTATGAGCTAGAAGTAGTCATCGGAGAAGCTTCAACGTTGCAGGAAGGAAGATTCAGCCATTAGTGAATGCAATAAGAACAACTCAAAGCATTTATGCGAGCATCAGTGTAGGTCTTCTTAATAACTTTTCAATATGAAATCAAATCCAACCTCCAATTGGATATATCGAACCCACACAAGTGCATATCAAACGAATTCTATCACATTTGCGGTGAGCACTTGTTCTCCTTTTGACGTAAATGAAAACTGCACTGGTTGCATTTAATTTCCCATGGAACAGCGTTCGAAAAGCTTTCCATTGCAAATTGATATTAGTCTGGATTGCAAACAAAATCGCCAATTGGAGTGCTTCGATTCGAGCCAGTCATGCTCCGCCACGGCTACGGCAAATCGAAGCAAAATCCAAAACACTTTATTGAACATATTTAAAATTTAAATGAAATGTTCACTCTTATGATTTAAGGAGGCCGCTTTATGTTCTGCTTCGTCCATGGCCGTGTATAAAAACATCCGGCTCTGCGGCGCCATATCTCCAAATGTACATGTTTTTACCAGCTCGTTAAAATTAATGTGAAAATAATGTCGAACCATTTCGTTTCATATCAATTTTGTTGTATTTTAAATTTTTGTGATAATATTGAAAAAAATATGTTGAAATATATTGAAAGATTTTTGCTTTTTGACATGACAGACACATGCACATTCAGCTTACAATCGTTAAGGACTCTGGTACTGGTAAGGAACAAGGATACTGAAAGTTAAGGAAAGGATAGAAAATATTTATCAAATCAGTTACCTAACGAAATTTGAGTCAACTCCACTAAATGTGCAATGTTTCAAAATATCAGCCCAGCCTAGCTTAAAATATCACAATATTGAAAACAGCGAAGCGCGTCCTATCGTGGTACTCCAGGCCGCAGAAATTAGGGCCGTCTGTCAACAACCGAAAGTGAGGTTCCTAACAACCCGCATTCCACCTTGGTGCAGCCTGCTCTAGATGCTGACGCTGCTGTTAGTTAGGTCGGGCTCAATATTTCGACGGGTACTGGTATATCATCGATGTCATGACTCTGAGACCAACTATGCTTCCACGTAGCATCTTTGTCTCAAAAATTCATTCTGAGACACTACCGCGGATGATGTCGTACATCATATATCGACACACTTTGGAATTTCACGGGATAGAATTAATTGAACTGACAAGTCGCACAACGGATGCGCCTAATTTTTTGCGTCTTTCAAGGTTGTCATCTTCAACGCCTTTGCCTTTCCTGAGATTTGGCTTAATGGAACCATCGTCCAGGAATTTGTTCCAAAAAACCCTTTAGGCTCCATAGATACTTCAAAAAACTCAGCGAAATTTCATTCTACTACGCCAATGTAACCGACCATCGATCTAAGATGACTACCCTCTACACTGGCCTTAGAATAAAGAACGAGAGTAAAGGCTATCTTAAGTAAAAACCCTGTACGTGTGATAAGCATTTTTCTACTGGGCCAAGTGGCGAGTGGGTTAAAGGGGAATGTCGCCTGAAATAACAAATTGGACCGAATGTTGCCTTGAAATCAAAGTCGTCTCCGTAGTACTGAAATATTTGGGGGCATAAACAAAGTGTTTTTAAATAGTAAAATTAAGTAAATTAATAAAATATGGTCGGACAAAGTTATATTATAGTAAAAGTATTATAAGAATATATTTTAAAAACACCTAATTTAAAATATTATCGAAATGAGTTGGCCCCTCCTGTATACAAGCATAATTTTACTACTTTCATGTTCGAAACGCACACATCGCTTGGGTTCTACTACATATAGCAAAATGCTTAAATTTTTCCGAATGATGTCCTTTCCTCTAGTTCTTTATTCTAAGACACTGGCTCTACTTTTTCTTGTTTAGACGTGGTCTGTCTAACTAAGACTTCGCTTTGTGGAATGATCGTCGATGTCGATCGTCCCCCTGTCGGGGGAGTCGTACTATGTACTGCTCGTCGCGACATCCCGTGCTCTGTTATTTAGCTTTTGGGCTCGAATGATTTGGAACTTTTATGTATTGTTTTCATTGTGCCGAACAAGAACACCTTACATTCCTACGGGAGCTACCAGGAATATTTATGAATTGTTTGCTTCTTGTATTGACACTCTATCCTGTGCCTTGCGCCAGCAGGATGAGTTGTTGCTCCTCGGAGACTTTAACATGCCAACTATTATCTGGATATCATTGGATGTTGACGGGCTGATACACTCAGTTCTCTATGCTTCATTGACAGCCTTTTTTCTTCCGGGCTGGTACAGTGCTCCAGCATCGCTAATAATTCTGGTAGATTATTAAATTTGGTGTTCAGCACTGACCCATGAGGCACCTTGGTTGGGAGTTGCCCGGTTCCTTTAGTTCCTGAGACGTCTCATCATCCTGCTCTTCAGATTGCTTTGATCTTCGATCCAATACCGGCAGCATCTTTCATTCATAGTGACTTCTCTATTAATTTTAATAAGGCTGATTTTTTTGTTTTGAAAAATTTCTTATTGAATTGTAATTGGTCTAATGTTCTTGAAGAGCTGGTCAATTAATGTAGCGGTAAGTGCTTTTTATGACAATCTATTGACTTGTTTCTTGAATTGTGTTCCTATTTCTTGAACATATGCTTCTTTGTTTAGTCCACCTTGGCGGAATAGCCCAGCATTAAGCATTTTAAAAATGTAAAAAATAAAGCTTGGAAGCAGTTCTGCTCATCAATGAGAGACTCGAATTTTCATATCTACTCACAGTAACGAGGTAAATTCAATTCTGAAATTCATACCTCTTGCAATAATTATATTAGCAGAATAAGGTCTATTATACGCGGTGAGCCTAACCAGTTTTGAAGATTTGTTAACTCAACGGCTACCCTAGCTTTTTGGCGACTTTGTTAAGACAGCTTTCTTTTATGACAAATGTGATACTCTAAGGATTTTAGGTACTTGACATTATTTGCTCCTTCTTCACTTCACATTTATCTATTTTTTGTGGTGTTTTTCCAAAATCTTGGAAATCATCTCTTATTATTCCTCTTCACAAAAAAAGTAAAAGGTGTGATATTTTCAACTCCAGGCCCATTGCTAACCTGTGCTGCATTCCGTAGATTTTTGAGGTATTAGTTTGAGATATACTTTAATGAAAACCTTTTCTTGGAACTTTCCAGCACGGCTTTATGAAAGGAAGGTCTACCACGACAAACTTTCTGGAATTATCTAATTTCTTTATATCTGAAATTGAATTTTTGCTTACCAACTTCGAGTGTATCTTTACAGATTACAGCAAGGCATTCGACAGAATAAGCCATTAAATTTCGATTCACAAGTTCGCTGCTCTCGAGTTTCCATCCTTGCTTGTAGATTGGGTTCTTCCTTACTTATTAAACCTTACCCAACATATATCTTTCCATGGATCCATATCCCAGTTTATTTTAAATTCCTCTGGTGTGCCTCAAGGAAGTCATCTTGGTCCGATTTTGTTTATTATTTACACGAATGATGTATCTATGTTTATGAAATATTCCACTTAATATTAGTCAATGCACTATTACGTCGTTTACTCGAAAAAACCCCTCTTACGTCCCATTACACCATGAATGGTTGTATGCTGGAAAAAATTAATAAGACTAAGGACTTAGGAGTTTTCAAGAATATCTAAAAAAAATCTAGATCTAGCAACATAACGTGGTAATGTAATAAAGTTATTCCAAGGCAGACCTCGAAGGGCTAACGTAACGAACCTCCGTTGAAGAGCTTCAATGCGATTGATGTGTCTCATAGAGGGTTGACTAGACAGGGAAGGCATATTCCAGAATAGGTCTGACAAAAGTGCAATAGAGAAGCCTCGTGATGTATGGGTCATCAAACTCCTTTGATCATCTCTTCATGAAACCCAGAGACACATTTTCCCTGGTTATGGTATTAAAATTATCCTCGAAAGAAAGTTAGGAATTAAGCCATACGCTCAGGTACTTAGACTTTGTAAGACTAGTTAAAGGATAACCATCTTTGTTAGATGTGCACTTGCCCATTTTTATCGGGAAGTCGTTAATTTAACACCAATATTTTACTTAGATAGAATCATATATACATCAGTGATGTAAATTATAAATAACAATGGCCCGAAGTGAGAGCCCTGCGGCTTGCAGTGGAAGTAAAGAACATCGCATTCACATTTATCACCTTTTATGTGAAGAGGATAATTAAGAAGATCATCAAAGCTTTCGAAAAAACAACAGAACGATACGGAAATACCGTCAGGACCAATTGAAAAACTATCAGCTAAGGTAGACATTTTCTTTAAAATCGTAGAATCGTCAAGTAAAAGGCCTTGGGATTCGAGAGGAGTCGTTAAAAACCTCGTCAAATGTGTAAAATCTTAGATAATATCAAAGGTATCGTCCAACAACGCAGTCACTTTTCCTCGGAAACTATGCATTCTGGGTCTTTTTGGCCCCTTTTAGCGGTATGAAACGACCATTCTATATCGATTGTCACTATCAGAAGAAATCTATCTATCTCTATGCTAGCAGTCCAGCAATTTGCATATGAAAACAGTAAAAAGGGAATGACCCGTAGCTTAAAGTAAAATTGCAATTTAGACACTACTTCAAATATTATGAACCTTTAATTGCGTTTTTCTCGGAAACTCTGAAAATTGTTAAGGTAGCTGTGGTACAGAGCCATCGGGACATTAAGATAGCGGAAGACGGCCATTAATCAGTGAAAGATTAGGGATCGCATAATTTCTGCTACCGATTTTCAGTCAAACAACATCTCAAAACTGCATACCGTTGTTAGAAGAACGGTTTTCAAAGAAATGCAAGACGTGTCAAGCGCAACTACATAGACTCGCTAGCAGAATAGACAGAAGGAGCAGCATAATCTACGTAGGTGAAGAGAATATTAAGTTGAAGTCTTAAACAATAAGTTTGAACCGTCGAAAATCTCTTCAGTACCAGCAAAAATTGTGTGAAACCATAACCTACACCAAAGAATGGAAAACAGGCGTAATGTGAAGGTTCCCAAAAAAGGTGACCTGAGAAGTCGTAACAATTGGCGTGGTATATGTCTTTTAGCGCAGCTTCCAAATTGATGGCTTAAAGCGAATCAAGCAAACAGTCAAGTGCACTCTGGACAATGAGCAGGCAGGCTGTTGTGGTACATCGATCACATCAAGACACCCCGAATTATCATCGAGCTATCTGCGTACGGAGGCCTATTTTACATTTAATATTCGGTGATTTCAAGAAGGCCTTTGGCAGCATTTATCGCGAGTAAGAAAGTATACGTAAGAAAGTGTGCCAAAAAAATTATGACCATCATATAGAAATCTTACTTAGGGCAAACTGTCAGAGCCCTACTAAGGGCCGAACGGAGTGACACAAGGATGCATAGTATCATCATTAAGAGGGATTAGATGGGAAATTTTTAAACTCCTTATGGACCTGGACTATGCTGACGATGTATGTTTTCTATCCAAATTTCCGAAGCCCTGAGTAGGGAAGGTGGTAGAGCCGGGGTTAAAAATAATGTTACTAAAACCAAACTTATGATCTTGGACTACAGAAAACGCTACTATAGAGCGAAAAGTATGCTGAAATTTTTTTTACTGAAATCGGACTAAATATTTTAATTGTAGCAATCCCGAAATATTATATACTGTAACTATCGCACCCCTACGTACATGGGTATGTATGAGTGCAATCGTTGCCTGGAAACGGAGGAAGTTTTACTCCCACCCCATGACCCAGAAAATGTTACGAGAGCTAAAGAGAGAGAGACGAAGGTATCGTAAGTGTTTACAAACGCAAATGCGTAAGGCTCGTAGGTTTTACTTAAACTAATATAATTTTCAGAAAGACAGTAAATACAAAAGTTATTGTTAATGGAATTGTCACATTACTAAGAAACCTGACTCCCTTTTTCATAGCGTATTATAATTGCGGCTTTCCCACTTAAGAATTCAATAAATCTTTCACTAGCCCAAGCCGATAAAATTTTAATTACCAATTTAACCGGATACATAGATCTCAAGAAATCGGATTATATTTAATTAAAATCTCAAGTCTTTGAGGCCAGACGAAGTAGTATCTTGAATAATGTGGCTCAACCGCAGCAAATAATAATAATTTTCAGAATATATCTGAACAGTGAAGAGTCTCTTGGGCTTTGATTTAATCCTTGCCGCTGGGCGTCTTGTTTTTAGATTCCATCAATAATCGAAGCTAAAGACAAGACTATAATGGAAATTTTATTCTTGATATTTCAGAAAATGAAACCTATTTAGAAAGCGAACGGAACAGAAACAAATGTTTCGAGAAAATCCCCAAGGATAAAATAACGATTGACACAATTAGGAGAATTGAGATGGAATATTAATGGAAAAGATCTAGAGGGAGAACGGATGGGCGCCATTATTCAGGCCATTTATGTGTTGAGCACTTTTATTGCACCTTTCTTGAGTTTATGGGAAAAAGTTGTTTAACAACCAACAACCGTTATTTATTATATCCAATAAATGTAATTTTACACGCTTCTACTCGCCAACCGTAAAGGTGCAAATGTGATGTAATCAAGGATTAAATGTAGTTATCAATGTTGACTAGACATTTAAGGGATTGTAACTCGACACAAAGTGCGGCCATAAAATACTCAATAATTGAGTTCTCGCTTTAGTTTATTTTCACATAAATTGTGAGAATTAATTTGCAAACACGAAAGTGTGTCGTCCTTATTTATAAGGTACATGTCGAAGGTTTATTTCCTATTTATTTATTTACTGTTCACAACATAAAAAATCCTTAAGTAAGTAGGATAATAAATAGTTACAATTAGTGTAACCTTGTACGTCACCTGCGATTGGTGAATTCTTTGAAACGCAAAATCTGGATTGCCTCCTTATATTCGTGATTGGCATACAGAACAGTCAATTGGGTATTTAGTGGAAATGGTGAGTGTAAACTTGTAGGAAGTGATAGTACGATGTGTGATTTTTACGCACACCGCACAACTTAAGGGAGCACAAATCTTAATAGAAGTGGTGAGTATCCTTTTGATTATTTGTTGGTTACTAAGTTAATTGTGGTTAATCGGGGTAATGAACCTACTTTTAAGAGTGGGCGACAAAAGGAGAACCTAAGAGTTTCGCACGAACCATTAGACTCGGACCATAGACATAAGAGGTTGCATATTTGCGAATGTGTCAGAGAAACTTAAGAGTATATGAAACCCCTAGAACCTGGATTTCAGTTAGCAGTGGACTTTGTAACGAAGCATTCTGTTTCATACATAAAAAACACTGTCGTCCATGTCATTTTCTCGACATTCCACATTTTGCTTAAAATCTCGGTGTGCATATCCATAAAAACTGCAGTCACCAGGGAAATATGTATTAGGTCATCCAGTGGCACTATCATAAGAGACTGTGCCACAGCCTACACTAGATACAAGCCCGAAAAACTTGACCAAAAGTAAGGAAAAATGCTGATGTTATTGACGCATTCTAACCTCAATACTTCAATAAAACGAACACAAGAGAGTTCCCATTAAAACACATGACCACAATGTCAGAACATTTGTAGGTTCACGTCAAGTAAATTTCAAGTTGAGCCTTTAAAAATTATGCGAGAAATACTCCCAAAAGGTAGAATACTCCAATTCTTTACTGTAGCAAATTTACGTTTGTCTATGTACACCACCAATGCTCAGCTGTTCGTGTCAGCTTCCGAGCTTGTAGGCTGTGACTGTGATTAAGAACCATCCACGCCATCCAGTAGCATGCGTACCGAAATAAAACCAGTAAAACAGGTCTTATTTGTGTATCTCCGCCGTAACATGCCACAGTAAGCATAGAAATTACTTGTTGGGAGAATAATTCTGGACTTTGCTAAAAGTATAAATAACATCACAAAGCAGAATTTGAGCATTTATGCTACGAAAGTGGCCGAGTTAAGTTCTGCCCGTAGTAAGGTGTAGCAAGCTAAAAACTTAGCTGCTTTTGGAAATATAAGCCTTCTAGTAGTTATACCTACCTGGCAACCTTCTGCGGTGTCAGCCTGATGGTTTTATTCCGTTCCCATCGAACGTCTGTGGTGTAAGCCTATTGATCATCTGTTCCTATAGACTTTTTGTTATGTCAGTCTATCCCGTTCCTACCGCCCCTCTGTAGTGTCAGCCTGTCGATCATACGACTTTCGTCTATCATATAGACCAAAGATACTATTACTAGATAAACGGCTTCGAACAAAGTAGTAAAAAATGTTTGACTGCTTTTGTATATTTCCTCAATCGGGCAACCCTGCAGTCAGAATTAAAAATTTGTTTTGTAGGAGAGTTTATGGATAAGAGACACGTATACTTTTCATATATGCCATATCAAATGTACTTATTGGTCGAATTTTTTGGTACATTTTTCTCTCCGACAAGATTTGGCGGTACTTTTTTGACAGGAGTATGTGATTCTCTCAGGATGAGAATAGAATTTTGACAGGAATAAGTGATTCTCTCAAATAATTTTGACAGGAGTAAATGACTGCACACTTCCTGTACTCTTTATTTGCATATATTTTCTTATGACTTTAAAATCTGGATATATTTCGTTTTACTGTGGTGCCAGTGTTACTTTTTCAAGACTAGTTGGGAATTTTAGGGAGCCGGTTATCAGTAAGTAATCTTTGATATAGATTTTCTGTGATCTCAGTCCATCCAGTTACTATCAAACTTTTGCGGTATCAACCATCCATTCATATAGACTTTCTGTGATGTCAGTCTACTCTTTTCCCAGTACCGTCATAATAACATACACATCTGATTATAAGAATTCGTATACAGTAGCAAGTAGAATTAAATAGCAATTTATAAGAAACAATAGGTGTACGAAAGAAAATAGAAAAAAACTGAATAAAGAAAGTCAATTTTATTCTGTAACTGGTTCTTTTCAATCACACAACTCCAGAACTGCTGGCAACACAAGAAAAGCCCATTACAACTTGTCGACATTATGAACCCGATCAAGTTCCCCAATACGAGAACAGGATCATGGGATACATATAGATCCACACCCTCCTACAATCGCGAGTTGCGAAAGTCAAGGAGGGCAGATGGCTACTAAAAAGAACTGTCGTAGCGCTCTTAAACTTTCACTTGTAGGCCAACCAAATATGCCATCTTGAACACATTAAATTCCCAGACACAGATGGGATCTATCCTACTCCCTAACAAAAGGATCACGGAGTGCTTGCCCCTTTACCCTGCCAGCTTTTCAAATTTACTCAGCCTATTTCTCAGTAGGTTATTTACTAACCGCGTGGAGATTTAATAAATACGTTTTTATTTCAAGACAAGGCTGGGCAAGCTCTGCCCCCTGTAAATCTTAGCTAATTTCTTTCAAAAATGACGTAAAAGTTATTGATCGGGCTATAAGAGAAATTATCCTTTTTACTTTTCCCTAAACTCTTCCAGTCAGCGTGCTTGCCATGCCAGACGACGTACGCTAAAAGAAATTCAAGACCTGGTATACAGAAGGAGTTGTCATTTATAAAAAACACCGGGGGCGAGTTTTTTGGCATTGACGGAGCATCCTATTGATGGATAAACGCAATTCTTACATCACATAAACTTACAGCGCGTCCTTTGGGACGGCCAATCCAACCTTCATGGTGTAAGGTTTAACCTTAGCATCTTATTTCTGGTGGGGCTAAAGGAATGGATCGTCTACGTGCAAAGGTACGCTGTCGACATTGTCATTATGACAATTGTAGAAGCCGACAACAGTGTTATCGAACCTCTACAACAAAGTCTTTGTAAGGTTTAAGAATTGTTGACCTTAATATCAACCTCGATGAAACCGTTCTCATTTATTTCAACATTGAGAGGATTTTGGAAGCGTTAGTTAAATGTTGTTTGCTGAAAACAATACTAACCATCAGTGAACAGGTAAAATATCTAGGGTTACAACTAGATTTCGAACTATACTATCAGTGAACAGGTTAAATATTTATGGTTAACACTAGATTACGAACTATGCCGAGATGGTAAGAAAGGCCTTGGGATTGTGGCAGGGCTTGTAGCGCTACGAGAAGCTTGGAGCCCAAGACTATGCACTAAATCAACACAGACCTAGATAGGATTAGTCTTCGGTAGAGTAAGTGATAACGTGTCGGTCTACCAATCCGGAGGTCCCAGGTTGGATTTCCCCCGGCGGCGACCCATTATAGTTTTCCACTAACAACAAATTGCGATAAATGCAAGTGGTTCGGAATGAACTTTAAATTGTAGGCACACTTGCAATAGTTGTATTGAATCGGGTGTACTTCTACTCCCGCCTCATGCCACACAAGGGCAAGGGCAAGGCGAGATGACCTGGTTAAGTCTCATTGAAGGAATGCGCATCTCACCGAATACAGCAAGTGAACCTTGCTGAATACCTGACATCTTCCATTGAAGTGTGGGCTAACAGTACGGCTTAGCGGTTGACATGGGTAAATTTCCTAGGTGCACCGTAAGGAGGATGTCTGATTGTTCATAGCCTTATATACCATATCGCCCAGGCTTTCAGTATTTCAAATTTTTCAGGGCAATAGGGCACTTTCCAGCCATTCGCGGGTATTAAAGGTCTACTGGTTCCTTTTCCTTGCAGCATGGAAAAAAGAAAAGCCCCTGTTTGAGCAGTAGTTAAAATTAGATTACCGATGAACGATTGGTTAGTATACTTCAATCAATATCAACATAATTCTCGCCACTGCCACATATTCCCAAGCCATAGCTCCTGATGGTTAAGTTATAGATGCAGATGATTACCGTCACGATATCAGACGAATACAGACAACAGCTAATTAATAATCATAATAACTTTTATAGTATTATGCTATTAGAGCACTATATATAATATATAAAGAAACCGGACAAAACAAAATGTATATCGTATAATTAGTGCTAGGCTGAACAAATAATTCGACTACATCGCCTAATCTTGCAGGAAAAAATAGTGGTAATATTTCAACACGGTAACTACAGTTCTCATACTGCTTTAATGGTCAAGTAAAAATTTTTGAAGTCTTAAAACCACTTTTTCGCTTTATGTATCACTTTCTGAATGGAAGGGATCAGTTCAGTTGCCATGAAAATCCATGAACTTTTATAAGCGTGGGATTGACGGTTTCGTGAATCGATGAAGGAAGGTCATTTCAAGGTAAATGAGACACCAATGGTTGATAAATAATTTTAAAATATAATGGAAATGGACAAAATTGCACATCAACCTAATACGATAAACCAATGCTTAGACAACTTATATCCGTATGTAAAATTTTTAAAGAATTTTAAGTTCCTTAGGCCTGTAGTTTGAATACCGCGAACGAAAATCGTGACCAAAATCGTTGAGCTAATCCCTTTTTAATGGAGTTTATAATACTGATTTATTACGATTCAGAAAATCTTCCTGCCATGTTTTGCAAATTGAGAAGAAAAGTAGCTTCACTCTGAATGACATGATTCTCTACAGATAACTTTCAGATTTCGCCTCTAGATTTCACAATTCACTGGCTACGGCATTTTCGAATCATTTTCTGTTGTTTGTTGAGGCAAGATAAAAACGCCACCTAGTATTGGTTTGATGCGAGTATACCGAACAACTGGACTAATAAAACAATCCTGGGATTAAGATTTATCCCGATTTATGTCTACGCAGGGCAAAACATAGAAAAATCCCAGTGTCACTTTTGTTTTTATTTCCTTGTCATTACTCCTTGATGTTTACTCCATATATCATGGGGGGGCCCGGAAGAGAAGGGAAAGATCTTAATTTGAGAAAGATAGACGGACAGAAAATGTGTACGAGAGAAATTGGCATAGAACTGGACTTTTTTTGGGTTTAAGGGATTAACGTTTCTGTATAATTTTCAAAAATTCAACAGGACAAAATCAACGTACCTTCCAATATCCGGCGATATAATCTTTTCTCCGAATTCCTTTAATACGAAAGTATGCGGTGACAAAGCAGAAGCATTGTGATGTCAAGTAATTTCCCCTGAGGCTGAAGTGGAGTTTATGTACTCTGATTACATTTCATTTCCATAGCCTTTTTCTGTAATTTGATTCCTGCAAAAGAAAAGTTTGAGGTTGAATATTTGAAAAGGAGAATACTTATATGTGTAGGTATCAAACGAATTGATATGATTTATCGTGTCTAAAAATCTCGAAAATTTGGTTAGGGCAATAAATGAGATAAAATGGCTTTTACAAGCGTCAACCTGTGCGCAATCTACATATCATATATGAGGTGTTCCGATACTTACATATAGAATTACATATTGCTGTCAAAAAAGAAACCTATCATACATAATTCTCAGAAATTTCAAGCACATCAAGGATATTTTGATATACAGATTTTGCCCTTTGATATTTTTGGAAGGTACGCTTTGCTGAGAAAAATTAACCCTTCAAAGTTATAATAAATCAAACAGGTCCGTCTGTGGAAGGTCTGCACAGGTTTCAAAAGATTATAAAGGAAAGCTAAACAATCTTCGTGGCAGTATTTTTTTAATAAAATGAAGAGTACCTGAGAGGCCTGTTATTTGCTTAAAGTCTTCTGACAACACCAAGCACCACCAGCTTCATGTTTAAGCAAGATGGAAGCTGGACTTCAGCCAGCCTAGAAACCCTTTAGCTACTGTTTGATTCTCACTTTCCGAACAGTTGAACAGCGAGAACCATTGAGTCTGCAGTAGCTTCTGATAGTCATGACCTAAGCAGTAAGATCCTTCAAAACAGGAGAACTATAACAGTTTCGAGCCCTTTAACTTTGATGGTATAATACCTGCCGAGCTTCGAGCGGCTTCCGAGTTTTTAAATCGATTGGTGAAAGCCTTTTCGAAAGCAGGTTTCACTTCACATATATTCCAGATTCCTGGACCACCGTCCAAGGTGCTTGTCATACCCAAAGGAAGAAGGACCGCATAGTATAACTAAGGGCTTGAAACCAATATCTCCTTCCTCTATCCTTCTTAAAACCTTGGAAAGACATACGGTTGAACCAGCCAAACGGTCTCTTTCTGAGCACACATGTAAGGAGGGTGAATCTGTTGAAGCAGCCCTACATGAATAGTCGACAACCTACACGGAATTCACCCTCGCAGCGTTCCTCGATATTGAGAAAATTAAGCTAGAGGCAATACCGGCATCGTTAAAGGGACAGAATATAGATGGGACACTCATTGATCTTATAAATATTATAGTTATAAATAAAATCATTGGTTCTAGATGGTTTGGTGAATCTGACTTTTGATAAAAATCATGTGGGATATCCGAGCTTGTGCTAACTGACTTGGGATACGGAACGAATTTTTCGGCGCCTAATCTAGCGGCGAAATGCGCAATTTGTTGGTCTATTTATCCACGAAGCGGCATCAGTAGGTACATGTGTCAGCGCTGTTTATAAAATTTTTGATTTGAAAGTAAAAAGCCGGAAACATCGCATTCTGAGTACTGATTGGACGAAGGTTTTTTTCGATGAAAACCTACATTGAGGGCAATACTGGTTAGGCATTGGTATTTGCAGAAGAAAATGGAAATGTATAGGCTGAAAAGGTCCAAACCACATCATTCAACAGGCTCTGGATTGGAACCCTCACGGGACCTAAGGAAGATGCTGAATTGGACCACCGCGAAGCACGTAAAGAAGGGTACTTACCCAAATGCGGCAACTATAGCAGAAATGTAAGGCATTTGTAGATACTGAACACCCCCACAACGGGTTTAAGATCACAGAGAGAACTAACAGCAATAAATATTAAAATTTCGACTGCCTACTTGTGTAGGAGTTGTTTCGTGCACTCCTGTGACCAGGCCCGTAGAGAGAAAATTCGGGCCCGGGGGGTACCACATACGGGCCCCCGCGAAAGTAATTTCGGTTTCGGGACTAACCGTTTACGGGTCCATATACAATCGAATGAGTGACTTTCAATTTAAAATCTGTCTAGTATATTACACTTTTTCGATCGTGAAACATTTTTTTTTTATATATAATTAAAATAGAAAATTTTTTTCTGTTGATGACTTAGATGACAGGGCCCCTTTTGAAAGCCCGGGCCCGGGGGGTTTACCCCCTTCGCCCCCTCCCTCTCGGCGGCCGTGCCTGCGACCCGGAAATCCGCCTAGTCTAGCATTCAGTTTTAACAAAATGATTTCATTTCGTATGGTTGGCACGGTGTAGTTACCTTTGTTACAGTGATTATTTTACAAACGACAAATTGTCGAGAAGAAAATCTGATCGATAAATGTTCGCCTTAACATTCAGGTTCAACAGTTTGATTGTTTACATCTGGTGAAAATCGGTTTTAAATTTGAAGAAAGTAAATTATTTAGAAGACTCAAGCCCCTATTGATCTAATTCTTAAGTTGTGTACAGTAGGTACCTACCGACCGACTACATATACATTTATTATATCTTAACACAGGGAAGTAATTCGATTTCCATCCAATTGAATTCATGTTTGAGAAGACACCTTCTCAAATGGAGGGAAACCAAATTACTTGCCTTATTTGCACTTTTAACAAGTTAATTTGATTCCATCGTAGTAACCGACAAGTGGTAGTCGTAAAATAAGGACGATAATACTAATCAGCGTCATTTGCATAAGTCCCCATTTAAGGAAACTTCAAAGAAATACCCACAAAAAGAAAACATTCTGGGAAAGTTGCGAACATTTTGAATTTTTGATAACCTATTTTTGCTACTTTTTGGGGCCTATAACATCCAATAATCCTAAGGTAGCCTCGTCAAAAATGTTAACATCCCATCCGCATTCAACTAATCAAATTGCCAGCGCTTTCATGACTTCCTTTAGAAAGAATGTTTCCCTAATGAGCGACAACTTCTTGGGCACCAAATCTCAATAATGTTTGGATGGTTGGATACGAATTCCACACTGAGAAAGGTTCGACCGTACAAAAACTCACTTCCAGTGGAGTCCATTGAATATTTTTCCTTTAAAAATTTCACTTAGTCTTCAAAGAAAGGATGGGACCTGTGATGTAAATGAAGTGATGGGGGTCGCTAAGGGAAGGCTTTCCGGCACCCTGAAGTATCGTTATTGCTTATTTGCGTGCTGCACAAAGCAAACTTTTCTGCTCCGCACGTAAGTGAAAAGGTGGCCCGTATGTAGTAGGGCCTACCTGTAATAATGCCTTTAGTGAGTCAGAAATGAACCTCAGAGAATTTAAATTAAATTTTAATTGGTCTACGCGGTGAGATAAGTCCGGCAATTTAATATAAATAAGTTCATTTATCTTTTATGGCACGTAGGACGAGAGGTTAATGGCTTCTCAGAACGTGCCATCAGCCCAAAGATTTAAAGTATCACGCAAAGCGTTTTGTAGCACTTGCCTCGTGCATAAATTAGACCCGGGGCTTTTGAAAAATTACGAAAAGGCTAAGCGAATCCTTTCGATTAACTCGATTTACGGAATTAATCAAAAGTCAACACCTGGATAAAGTTCCAGAGGCACAGGCTGCAATCGAGTGAAAAATTCACAACCGTCAAACACTTGGAGGCTTTTACCTAAATTTAGAAAATATTTTGCTGTTTAGTCATAACATTCTGTTTGATGGTGTTTTTGGTAGGTGCGCTTTAATGATTTATCGGACTTGTAATGAGCACCGGATGTTAATTATTCACCTGAGTTTTCAGTTACCTCCGGTCTGGGCAATTTGATTAAATGACTTGATGAATGAAACATTGGCAATTAGAGCCCACATTTTGCGAGATATTTTGTTAGGCTGACAACGATAAAAGTGTAATCCTCTTGTTAGGGATAAAGAGGAATTTTATTTGGCGTTAATAAACAGCAACCGTAAGCAGTTTATTTGATTGGGATGACTGCGGGTTTATAGATACCTGAATATAAAATTCGAAGCTAATCACAGGGCATTTTTATATATGTATGAATATTTGTCTACTAAAGAATGTATCAGAAAATCCAATACGAAATTGTTTCAATATTTAAAATTAACCCCAAAGAACTTGGTTCGCAATATCCTACAATTTGAGCTTTGCCTTTAGTGTATTTTTGCAGATAGCTTTGTGTACCTTTACTATTTCAAAGGAAATTGACTTTCGTGATGTCAAATCGACGTAGTTAAACTTTTTCCAAGGCAATTCTTCCTAACAAAACTCTAAGCTAAATTTGCTATGCAAAGCAAATCTTCTCAAGTCATCTCTAAATGTAATATTCATCATTCTAGTTTTATGGCTGCTTCTACTTCCGTTTTCTCCTTTCCGACCGCTAGTAAACCAAACATAAGTTAATTACCTGTTTTGCAATTGACTCGTTCAGCATCTATGGTCTTTGAGTCTATCTCTTTAAATAGGTTGTAATGATTGAATTACGACTGCATCTTTAAACCTTGTTAAATTTATTTGCATATACATTGATAAAATCTGCATACAAGTTAAGTCCAAAGTTTCGCACCAGAAAAGTCAGATGATTCACGTACCAACCAAACAGAAATGGCCCGCGAATGGAACTTTGAGGAACCCCAAATGACATGATTCCCCTCGATCTTGTTTGTTGTGTTCTACTGTCCAAAATATTAGCAATAAGTTTAATAGTCGATTGATGTTAATTTCTAAATTTTCAGAGGTGAGATTATTATTATGGGGAGAGTATGTGATAGTAGTAATTTTAGAATTTTAAATGAAAGACAGTAAGAACTCACTGCCTTGTTTAAAAGTAAAAAAACAGCGCCTTCAAACTTTCAATTGGTTGCATAGTGCGATACGTAAATTCCTCAAAACTAACCTCATTTCTTAAGTGTTCGTCGTAGCTATAAACTGTAGGTGCTGCTGAAGTTGAGCAAAAGTAGTCAATCAAAGATCCATTTTCCAGAGTTGCTTAAAAATAAGTCATAGCTAAATATTTAATTGAAGTAGTTACGTTAGTCCGCTAGCAGATATCGAACTCTATTTAAGGGAGCACGAGCATCAGGGGTTTTAAGGCTTTTTAAACAAGTACTTACGTTAAGGGGGGAAGTACATGAAGAGGCCGAAAAAAAAGGACTTTTTTGAGATTTATTTTTGGGAAAATGAAAAAGGTCCACATGAAATCAATATTATATGTATTTAGGGCAATGTTTTAAGAAGAGAAAAAACATTTTTTACATTTTGAAAAATAAAAAATTAATCAACTTTTGGTGGGTTTCGTAACTCGTGTCGCGGCTGACATCGAAATCGGCGTAAATTCTCCTGGCCGCAATTTTCATCTGAAATCCAAAAACCAAACATTTTTATACTCGAGGGGGTTATTTATTCTAGATAGACTACGATCTTTTCGAAATTCGAACATTAACTATAAAAATCGGGCATGAAAAAAAAAGTTGGCTTTTTTTGCAAAAATTTTGATTATTTTCGCGTCAAAAATGGTCTCAAAATGATTTTTTTGCTACGTCCGTAGTCTATCCAGAGTAGTTTTTTATGCCCTTTAAAATGAGTGCTGGATGAAGAAAATCGGTTCACTAGTTTTTTTGTAATCTTTTACGCCAATTTGAATAACATGGTTTTGAGAAAACGCCGTTTAAAGTTTGTCCCGAAAAACTGACGAAAAAGATGCAGATAAGGAGAAAGTAAGAGGGGAGGGGTATTCTCGGAAAAATCGGTATTTGGACTGAAAACGTCGAGAACGCTCTTTAACAAAGTCGCATTCATCACTCTAAATTCCAGAGCAGAAAAAAATCCGGTAAGCGGAATCACGCGTGCAGCAGAGATCCTCGATCCCAGGCGCGCTGGGCCGGATCGGCGCCGACCACTTTCAAGTGGCATATCTTTCACAATTTTCAAGATAGGCTTCTGGAATTTTGGAATTATATTCTTAGAGCATATACTTATCGATTAAGACAATTAAAAAAAATCGATTTTTGAAAACGTCTTCATGTACTTCCCCCCTTAATGTATTAAATTTTTAATTTCGATTAAATACCATGCTTTTGAGTTTTATTTGAGAACCTTTACGTGGAAAAGGACCAAATTCTACTAGTAAATGATAAATGTTTGAGTAAATAACTCAGTTCTCGTAAGCTTAACTTAAGCAAAATGTCTCATAATTTCCGGTGTATTAGATACAGAAAATTAAAACTTCTAAAATTACATTATAAGCACAAAAGTGTCACTTAAAATCACTTTCACCATGTAAAAGTTTTTTTTTCCATAAAGCTTGATGCTGATGCGCCAGCAGAAAAGGAGGAAGATGCAGCCTACCACGGTTACAGTGAAGATCTAGAGAATATTACCAAGAAACTGTCAGAAAAGGCTCTAACAACTGAACTTCCTGTATGCGATACCAATGGATCCCTACTTGTTACGGAGAGGCATTAACTCCGAAGGTGGAGAGATTATTTTGCCGCAGTCCTAAACAACTACTTTGGACTGTCGAATACCTGCGCCACCTGTGGCCAACATTTACTTCAGAACTCCGACATAATTGGAGTTGGCAGACGTAATAAATTCCTTGGACTTTGGTAAGGCCCCAGGGATTGATGGAATGTGAGTGGAATTACGTAAGACGGATCCCATTTCTGTGGCTTATTTGTTTTTTTCCATAATCCAGGAATGTTGGAAAAGCCAGACCTATCGTACAGAATAAAAAACAGGCATAATTGTAAAGATCTCATAGACCAGAGAAGTTCTAGTAATTGGCGTTCGATAGCATTTCCAAGTTAATTTCCAGATATAATGTCTACTTGTCCAAAACAAATACCGGTAGAATAATAATAAGCTTGACTTGAACAAATTCAATGTTGACTTGTCCAAAGTAATAGTCGGTTTGTCCATATTAAGTGTCGGCTTGGACAAATTTAATGCCGACCTGTCCAAATTAAATTTCGCCAAAGTAAAATGTTGAGCGCAGTAATTAAAGACTCAATTTCTCATTTTTTTAAGTACCAACAAAACGAACACTCTTACCTCTTCATCACAATGGGGAATAAAATAGCACTGTTTTTGCTAATTTTTGACATTTTTAAACTGAAATAGTATTAACAATTAACAATCACTAGATAACAGACCAGAAATGAGATGTATAAAGACTCAATTGGTTGAGTGGCACGATCACCACGCCATGGTTCCAGATTTCGAGACTCGATCTCCCCGGGAAAAAAACCACTCCGTCTCTAGGCTGTTGTCTATCTCACAGCAATTCAAAAACAAGACCTTCAATTTCCTTTATTACCCTTACCCTTATTCCCTTCCGGCAAAAATCCATGCTGGACGTATCATAGGGTTGTCCCCTGGGTTTTTGCTACAATCAAAAAAAAAAATTTTGCGCAATGGTAACATCTTCGTATGGACAAAACTCCGGATCTTTAAATCGAAAATTCTCATCATGGAAGGTGACCTGCCAATTAGCATCTAAGCAACAAGCATTTCTCAACGAGTGAATGGCGCATCCATAACTCGAAAGGTCATTACAAATGAAGACCTACACAGCCTCACAAGTGACAGACATCGACATTGGACCACGAAAATGACAATGGATAGGGCACACACTACAAAAAAATACCAACAAAACAAAAAGTCGATATAGACCTGTGGCAAAAATGCTCTCCAGGATAGGAATGGACGAGTGGTGGGCTTCGTATGGGTGAAAAAAATTGCAAACGCTTATATCGCTGCTATGCTGCGCCTAGTTGGAATACAATACGCTGCTCAATGTCCTTAAGGAAGAACGAAATGCCTT
Source organism: Leptarthrus brevirostris (assembly GCA_964036015.1). Taxonomy (NCBI): domain Eukaryota; kingdom Metazoa; phylum Arthropoda; class Insecta; order Diptera; family Asilidae; genus Leptarthrus; species Leptarthrus brevirostris. Next base: position 128,928,415 of record OZ038374.1, on the reverse strand, counting down.
GAATAATGACATCAAGGACAAAAAGAGAGAAAGCTTCAAAAGCCTTTGTGAAGAGGCTAATATAAAGCATGGTGAACCGCTAACAGAGTTGTTATTTCAAAACTTAAAGGATAAAAAAACGCCCCAGATTATATACCCAGTAATGCTGAAAGAAATCATAATGACCCTTTTCTCATATCATTCAACGATTACTCCTGCCAGCATAGAAGAAACTAATATAGAGGAATTCCTGACAGTTACAACGGAAGAGCTTCAGTCAGTGCTTAAAAAATAGGAGACAACTAAGTGCTGAGGTCGGACGGCATTCCGAACAAAGCCCTGCAAACAGCGATTCTCACAAGATCTGACATTTTCGTAGATGTTCTACAAAGATGTCTAATAGAAGGCGTGTTCCTCGAGCATTGGACATTGCAATAGCGGATATTGCTATCTAAAGGAGATAAATCACCTGGAGAACCCTCATCATATTGCCAATTTGACACAATGGGAAAAGTACTGGAGCGAATAATAAGTAACGGGTTACTCACGATAGCTGAGGAGAAAGTTGCTTTGTCAGAACACTAATTTGAATTTCTAAAAGCGCGCTCTACAGAGGACGCAATAAAAATGGTAGTAGATATGGCTGTTTCAACCAGAGAAGGTAAATGGTGGAGATGTTAAGGAAAGGAATATTGTGCAGTGGCTGCACTAGATGTCCAGAACGCCTTTAACTGGGCTAACTGGGTATGCATAAAGAACGCTCCCGTCAGAATGGAAGCCCCTAAATACAGTCACTTCCTGAACAGAAAAGTTAGATAAAATAGTGATGTAGGAACAAAGTACTATAACGTTTCCACAGGGGTACCACAAGGGTCCGTCCTAGGTCTCCTACTTTGGAAGGTTATGTATGATGTAGTTTTAAGATTACATATCCCACAGACGACAATGCGATCGCTACAACAGTAAAACACATACACCAAATAGAAAGGACAACAGAGAAACTATCATCAAAGTTACGAACTGACTGGAGTCTGGAGTCTTGAATTAACAATAATAATCTCGCATCCATTAATGTCAAGGTGGGCAGTCAAATAATCAAATCTAAACAACCTTTGAGATATCTATGTGTAATATTGGGTAATAGACTAAACGCCAAATCCCATTTGGTAAGCAAAAAAGCAGCCTTTCCAGGATGCTGCCAAATATTGGTGATCCCAAACAGGATAAGCCCCGCTGTTAGCAGAAGTGCTGTGCAACGCAAAAGCATTAGCGGTGCAAGAGTCAAGAACAAAACTTACAACAGCCTATTGACTGTGTGTTTTTAGATTTACGAGTGTCTATTGAACGTTATCTGATGAAGCAGCTTGGGTCATCATTGTTAACATTGGCGTTAATATCATTTTATTTAATTCAGATTGACATTCTCGCGGAAGAGATGAGACGCATTTATATTAGAAATGGATGTGTTAAAATTGTCAAAGGGGAATGGCCAACCGTTTTACACAAATTTTTACTCGTGGTGGTATAGATCCATTGCCCGATATTAGGTTTCAGCCCCTACTTTGTACCGAAGAGCTTTCTACAGGAATAGAAAGCTTTGTTTGCTTAAGCAATCCTTTCTTCTCCATTACGCTTCCACGTCAGTTTGGTATCTAGAATAATTCCAAGATAGTTAGCCTGGTGTTTGAGTTTTAGCAGCATACCCTCTATAGGTTGTAACCGGAAAGTTAGTATCTTGTATTTCCTAGTGAAGAGTATCATCTCGGTTTTGCTTAAGTTGATACCAAGCCCCTTGGTTTTCGCCCAGGAACTTAGCTTCTTTAAAGCTGGCTCCGCGATTTCGCTGATGGTATGTAGACACTTCCACCTACGATTGCCTCAGTGGTTACGCTATTGAAAGTCTCTTCAATATCTGTAAAGGTTCTCAAGGTGTATTCTTTACATTGTTTCGACACCACCTCAAGCAGGGCAGTGTCTACCGACTTGCCTTTCGTATTAGCAGGTTGGATAGGTTGGGATCGAGTTTTTCCCTTATATATAGATACAAGAAAGAACTTAGACTGATTGGTCTGTAATTACTGGGTTTGGTGTAACTGCACTTACCTGCTTTCAGGACGAAGACTACGCGTGAAAGATGCCATGACTCGGGTACCTGATTCAGCCTCAAACAACAGCTGAAGATCACCATTAACCAGGGCGAAACCAGCTCAAGAACCTTCTGCAACACAGAATGTCATCTATACCCGGAGACTTTGTTGGAGCAACGAATTTCATCGGGCATTTAATCCTGTTCTGGGAAATAATATCGGATCTGTGTATTCCATTTGTAACAATGGTATCCCTTGGAATAGTCATCGCATTTTCACAAGCGGGGGAAAAGGGTGCCCATCAGCGCCGGCAGCGTCTTCTAGCTGTTCTGCGTCCACTTTTTAACCGACTTCCCAAAAACAAAGAGGTTCTAAGTTCGAAGCTTATTTTTTTTTTTTTTTTTTTTATTTTTTTTTTTTTTTTTTTATGTCTGACCGGGCATAACTTCGTAACGCGCCGACCGATTTTGATAATTCTTTTTTTGTTGGGTAGAGTATGTTCACCGATTGGTACCATGTCAAAAAAATTTTTGGTAGGGTGGGGGTGGGGGGTGGGGGTGAAACTTAACTTTGTAACGCGTGGTCCGATTTGGATGGTTCTTTTTTTGTTGTACAGAGTATGATCCCCCATTGCTAATAGGAGAAAACAATTTGACCTAGGGTGGGGGGAGGGGGGAGGGATAGGCTAACTTTGTAAGGCGTGGACCGATTTGGATAATTCTTTTTCTGTTGGGTAGAGTATGTTCCGTGGTTGATACCAGGAGAAAAAAAATTTGGAGGAATGGGGGTGGGGGGTGGGGGTGGAACCTAACTTTGTAACGCGTGGTCCGATTTCGATGGTTCTTTTTCTGTTGTATAGACTATGATCCCGGAATGCTAATAGGAGAATAATGTGGTCCTATGGTGAAAGGTGTGGGTGGTGGGGAGGGGTAGTCTAACTTCGTACCGCGTGGACCGATTTGGATAATTCTTTTTCTATTGGGTAGAATATGATGCTTGGTTGATACTACGAGAAAACAAATGTTGCTGGGGTGGGGGGTGGAACCTAACTTTGTAACACGTGGACCGATTTGGATGGTTCTTTTGCTGTTGTATAGAGTGTGATCACCCATTGCTAATAGAAGAATAATTCGGCCCATGGTAGGGGGTTGGGCGAGGGGAGGAGTAGTCTAACATCGTAACGCGTGGACCGATTTGGATATTTCTTTTTCTGTTGGGTAGAGTATGCTCCCTGGTTGATACCACGAGAAAAAAAATTGTTGGTGTGGTTGGGGTGGGAAAAGGGGGTTGGAACCTATCTTTGTAACGCGTGGACCGATTTGGATGGTTCTTTTGCTGTTGTATAGAGTGTGATCCCCCATTCTTTCTTCGTTGTATAGAGTCGAAGACACTAAAAAGTGAAAAATAAAATAGTTTTAAAAAAAAAAGTTGAACCGACTTCACAAAAAGCGCTAAAAAGCATAAAATAAAACAACTACAGCAACACAATTGAAAATAATACATAATACTAACTGAACGTTTATGTACGGGATCATAAGAAATGACGATTAAATATTTTTGTTGTAGTTGTTTGGTTTGTTTAATTTGCACCGACTTCAAAATGTCGTAATAGATATAAAATTAAAAATTATTTTATGCTTTTAAGCGCTTTTTGTGAAGTCGGTTCAACTTTTTTTTTAAAACTATTTTCACTATTATTACAAAGCAGCATAGGTTGTGCAGGACTTTCCGAAATTACTTTCCTCAACCTGAGGTTTTTCGCTTTTATTCGCAGAAGCAGCTCTTTCTCTTAGCTGCTCTAATCTTCTTCTTGAACTCCTTTAAGGTGGCTCTGTAGTTTATCTACGCTACGTGTTCACTGGCCGATTTTGCCAGCCCAAATAGGGCGTAAACTCTACGACGGGTTTCAGTAACACTCTTATCCCACAAATTCGGCTTAGATTCTTGCCGAGGTCTCCTCACCGTGCAGGCTAACATTCGGTAGCGTGGCTTACTGCAGATTTTAAATATTGAGTGCTCCAGATTGCATCCGAAAATTCACTCCCAGTTTTTACTGCACTAGCTTACCGAATTTACCCCAATCGGTCTTCGCCACGTTCCTATATTCCTTATAGGTTTCCGCTGCTTTAACCCTAAAGCTGGTATAGCTGTAATTGGATAGCAAAGGCCTTTCTTACATCCGCCAGTCCATCAACTCACAACCATTAGTCCCCATGAGAAGCGTAACATCGAGAAAGTTCTTACTGGTTGGGCCCCGCTACGTTGCCACTATTACTAAAATGCTTGGGGTTAAAATGGACCCAAATTGCAGTATTTCCGAGCCTGTACTTGAACTTAGAGTAGGCTTTGACGTATACATTAACATTGTAAGATGCCTAAATCATGTTCAATAGACCAATCGGTCACAATGAGGAAAAGCCCACCATGGATAAAAAAAGTCCCATCGAAAGCACTATAAATTTATTCGTTGGTGCCAAATTGAAAAAGGATTGGAACAAACTTTGTGTTGTTGATTCAAAATTCCAAAAGTACTGGAACAGACCTCGTATTTACTTTGTACTTCACAATGTTACAAGTTTTAAGTAAGAAAAACAACCTTTGGCCTATGTGTTAACACGCAATCGTGTTTGTATCGCTTTTAAAAAAAAATTCATTTATTTAAAACGGTCAGCAAACATATCGATGAACGGCAAATGAATGAAAAAAGGTTCTGTTGAATTTTAAATCAAATTTATCCTTTGGGAGGCAAATACGTGATCATGAAATGTTTTCGATTCGAATTTGCTCCTTCTTTAGATTGGAAAATATTAAACAGGCAAAGGACAGACGCACTCTAATTGTTCGTTTAGGAAAAGAAAAGAGCTCTTGAAACCCTCAAAAGGTGAACAAAACAGCTCCAGTATAAACAGATTGCTTTTATGCTATAATAAAGACAGTTTCTTATAGCGTTAACATCTTTTTGTACAAATCTGCTTGCTATTCATAACCCCAAGTCCGTGCAGTGTGTCCTTTGTCGTAAGGGATACAGTCGCCCCATTCAGACTCCGATTATTCTATGTGATTTGATAACAAAACTTGAGGGTCTGTAAAAATAACATCTCGTATCCCCAAATTCAATGGACACACAATCAACCCCAAAAAGGCTGAATTGTAAAGGCCCAGTTTATTGTAAATTGTGAAAAAAAAATGTAAGGCGGCAAAATTATATGGCGGAACGTCTAGCCCAATTTCGGCTCGGATGTCCTGTTTTTTTCCTTAAAATATACTTTTAACAAAAGTACAGAACAAACTGGGGAGACATTAGAAATTCAAGCTGTGCTGAGTAAATACGTTTTCTTTACATTCGTAAGATTTCGTTTAAGTTTTTTTGTTTGTCTCGTAATGCTATGCTTGCTTCAACTGTGAGTACCTTAAAAGTCCGGGAAAACATGTTTAATTAAAAATCAACATACGCCGAGAATGAAATGTCAGAAGTCGGATATATCTTCCTCGGAAGTCCTTCTGGAAATTTTTAGAGGCGCAGCAAATATTTATTATTAGCGTAAAGTGTAAAAGTGGGGCAGCGGATTTCGCGCCTTCAACACCTTGTAATATTTGAACATGTTAAAATATTCTAGTTTACACGAAAATAGCATTTTTTAACGAATTTTCTCTGAATAAAAACGGAATTGTAGCTTGGGTTTTAAATTATATAAAATGCCGGTCCATTCTTTTAGCAAGTAATTTTACTATCCACTGGTTTCCGGCTTAATTGGGAGCAGACATTTAATTTTCAGAATGGTTTACACCTTTTACCTCTCCATTTATGAATAATTTGAATTTTTCATTTACATTCCCCAAATCAGTTGGAGCATCCTACCACATTTATCTTCCCAGGTCACGACCAAAAAAAATTCCAAATTTTTTATCCTTGACATGCCATTGATAGCAAAGTTGTATTTTTCCCGATAATTAAATGGAATGACGTAGAGCATTTGTGATTTGCCAATTCACTTGTTTACTTCGCTGCGTTCTTGAAGATTTATGGAGTTTCAAAAGATGATCACAAACACATAAAAACCGTAAGGCGAAGATGTTCTGCCAACAAATGTGAGAATATTGAGGTTGGGAAAAATTTGTAATCGGGGCACATCCATTATGTTCGTGGCTAGGATGGAATCCTGACCCTCGACCCATGCTTATTCGGCACGTTTTGGCGGTGCCAGGAACGAGTGAACCACAAATGAATTAATTTCACATATTTTGTCGTGGATTGTTTCATCTCCAGAAGACTTCAATGTACGACCTTAAAACATAATAAATTGAAGACTCTTGATGAAATGTTCTCGTCACATCTGGGCCTCAATTATGGAACGCAACCCGAATTCAATTAACTTTTGTAATCAGAGGAGTTTATACAATCCGGTTAACGTTTCATATGCAGCTCTCAAATGAAAATTGCTTTTCTGATGTTCCTCCTAATGTCGTCCCTTTCTCCATCTAACTGGGTATTAATATTCTGCGGTTACAAGATTTACGGTCCCAGAAACACTGGCAGAGCAAAGAAAACCATTTTATTTTAGTGCATGTAAACCAAATTTCTACCGCAGTGATTTGCATTTCACTCGCATGGCAACAGTTCAACTTTGGCTAGCCATTTTGAATTATGCATCCAATCTTTGTAATTGGCTTTAGTTAGTGTAGAGGTCTTAGAAGATTTACGATTGTAATGCCATGCAGTTCAATAAAACCGGGTTTCCCATAGTAATAACGTTTCTATTTGTAGAAATCAGATTCATGATGGTAGTCCGAGGCGACTAATAAAGCTATTTAGTAGAGCTATAAAATTCAGTTGAAAAGAAAGGCAGTAGCACGTGGGAAGTTACGCCTTTCTTTTAAACGATTTATTTTGAAAATAATTGTAATAATTGAAGTCTCTTTTTTTAATTGAGGTTTTACATACATATATGTATATGATATTGCCAAGGTTCAGGGGATGCTCTATGATGCTAAAGCACAACCTTGGTGGGAAAGGAATTAAGGGTGAGGGAAATGGGTTAGGAGGTTGAGTGAAGGAGGTGTCGATGTATACCTCGTTTGTAAGTTTCGGGCTCATAAGATGAGGGAAACCCAGAAGATCTTTTCGTGTTGTTCTGCTTAGAAAAGATTCTTGAAATTTGACGGTATGTCCAAATTTGATTTAGAACGTATAGGGGTGGGAGGGACTTGCAGCTCTTGTATCGCGCGTTGTGTCTATAAGGAATCAGGCTAGCAATTTTATTTGTGGCCATGAAAATAGCGATAGAAAGTGAGAGACAACCGACATTCCGTCAATGTTATCAGACTGGACACGAACAATGCGGTGTGTCCGGCCAGAGCCCAAATATAGGAATTATATTCGAGTCTAGCTCTGATGTGGGACTTCTAGATCAGCGCTAAGACAGAAGTCCTTTCTTACATCCATGTAGAAAATCCAAGCATTTCATCGCACTTTTTAGCAATATATGATCAGTCCAGCTAAGATTGCTGGATATCTCAATACCTAAGTTGTTTAGAGAGGGCGAATTGGGCATATTCACTCCGTCTGGTTAAGGGTTAACTGAGCGTTTTTTAAGGGACATTAAACAGCATTGAATTTTAGATTCATTAAACGTAAAATGATTTGCTCTGCCCCAAGCGAGGACTATACAAATGTCGTTGTTTAATGATCTAAACATGCGTTCCCGATTGACTTCTGTAGCATTTCCACGTGAACGTATTACAGAAAATAAGTACGCGAAATCTAGGGTGCTGTCGTCGGAAAAACTATGAATAGGATTGCGAGTAAGGGATAAAAGGTAATTAGTAAAAAGAAGAAATAAGGTTGGTGAAAAAACTGAACCCTGAGATAAACCGGCATTTATTTCGCAGGGATCCGATGTAACTCCAACAATTACTACACGGATTTAGCGGCTTAACAAAAAACTCTCGATCCATTAAACGAGGTTAGGGTGCAGACTAAATGCTTGAAGTGTAGCTAGAAGGGCAGCATGTCAGACTCTACCAAAAGCTTTTGAAATATCAAGAGCGACGATTTCGGATTCACCAGAGCCGTTAGTAAGTCGTTAACCGGCCAGCGTGGAAACCCTACAGCCAATCGCTGATAAAATGGTTATTTTCTAGATATTTCATCAACTTAAATTTGATGAGTTATTGAAAAACTTTAGTGTAATTGGTCTGTAGTTAGAGGGGGTGCGTACCTCTCCTTTTTAGGTATCGGTTGGTCATAAGCAAGTTTCCATGCAATTGGATATGATATGTGAACTTTGCTCAGAGGTTTAGACAAAGCAAACACGCAACGTTTTAAAACCAGGGCGAGAAACCATCAGCTACGGACACGTCGAGTTTCGGAAGTGCCATAAAAAGGTGGTAGGTACGAATTAGCAGCAAACAGGTTGGCCTTATCCAGTAAACCACTAAAAACATCCCATTATACATGAGTGGTGGTGTTGACGAACAGGTGAAATTGTTTTTTTTTTTTTTGCTAGAGAAGTATTTACTAACCATTTGAGTAGAAAATACCTGTCATATAACGCTCTGGTCGAAATTGAACTTTGCCCGACTAATCACTGAATTGGGTTGCTGGAGGATGGACGAATGAGTTGAAGAATTCCAGGATACGGCGATCCTCATCTGGACATTCTTAAGTGTTAGTTACACCTCCAAGCGGTAGCAACGGAGAACAATGCATGCTAGAACGTAGCCAAGTAACTAATGCGGGAGTAGATAACCTCTTGAAAAATCTACCTTTATCTACTTTAAGTTTGTAGTTGGCCATGCCTACGGAATCTACAGTGGTTTTATTGTCTTGTAGGACCCAGGAGTAATTGGGTTGCCAATGTTGACTCCTCAGGAGAGTATTTTAGTTAAGTAGGGTTGGTATGAGGGGATCCCTGCTAACCAGAACCTTTTCTTTCGCCCCAAAATTGTAGTAAATTAATTAATTAAATTAAAAAAACATGAAATCCAGGCATTTCTGTAGGAGTGGCGGTGGAGGGAATGGTACAGCTTAACAGGTTGGCTATCTCCACGGTGCCCTTTGAAAAAATTGCCTTCCGATGGTTATGTGCGGGCTATGGAACCTGCACTTACGCCGGCTAAATGTTTTGTAGTAGTCCTGGAAGAAGGTGCCATTGGCAAAATTTTAACTAGCACTTCCTCAGATGCGGCGATGGCAGAGATGACAAACTTTTTGTCCATCTCCACGGAACACGCACCAGTAGAAGATGATGAATTGCCCTCTGAATGATCCGATAGACTATCTTTGAATTTGGTACTAAAGCTCTCAAGGGCTAGAGGGATGCAAGAATTCAAGAGGTCATCCAAATTGCCGAGAGATTCAACAAATCCCTCTTAGCTGGCGCATCACCTGAAGATGCCGGTGTAAACATCTTACACCTGTACGCTTGGGTGCATTTATTCCCATACTTACAAAGTGATTTTGATTAAATAAATTGTACAGAGAATTTAAATCTTCTAATTAATGAGTTGACGTCGAAGGCGTCGTCCATCATAGGATCCAGATGTGATGGTCTGGCATGCTTCTTGCACCGTGCCATCGGGCCCTCTGTGCGCTGGACCCACTTTGAATTTCTTGCCTTCCGCTGGTATTTTGCGGCCTGCAAAACTTAATCCACCTGGAAGTTGCAGCGGCTGTAGCGGATTAAGATCTAAGACGAATCGCTTCTTTACGGGCACGATCAACTCTTGTTTTGACGTCATCTGCTTGACGGAAACTTAGTGTTGTATCGGTCGTGACCGTCAATCTGCACTTTGTGCCGCGTCTTCATCGTTTCTGGATGACATTGCTTCTGCTGCCTCTACGCAGACTTGTGGTGTTCCAAACAACTCTGGTCTGGTGGATTCTTCGACCTAACTTTTTCTACCGACCCTACGGGTACGCAGGTGAGGCGATGTGATGCTCCCCTGCCGCTTGAGTCATCTCGTCTTCCTTCTCTTCATGCTGTTTTCTTCTTCGATCTTGTTGCTGCGACCGTCCCGTTGATAGGCGATTATAATTATAACTTTAACAAGGCTGATCCAACATTATTTAATGATTGGTTTTCGACTTCGACACATAGCGTCCTCAATAAGCCTGACATTAATACCGCAGTGACTTCATTTTATAATATTTTTGCATTATGTTTTGCTCAATGTGTCCCTATCACTAGGTCAAAAAGCCCTGTACTCTGACTCTGATTTGCGTAACAAATATATGTCAGACCTCAATGCATCAATGACTATATAGGTAAAATCAAACATACTTTGCCTAACGACCCAAAGCAGTTCTGGAGATTTGTAAGCTCTAAGCGTAATTTTGATGGATACTCCTTTACCTTCTACGCTCCACGAATGGTAACAATTCTTTGACTATTATTTATATTTTTAGTAATTGTTTTAAGGCTGCTTTCTTGGAGCTTTAGTAATATAATTATATGACTAAGCCGAGTTCTCTTCAATTCAAGGATCTTATTTTTGACGATGGTATGGTTGTTTAACATCTTTCGAAACTAACTGACAGTTTTTCGAGGGGCCCTCTCCTTCTTCTTTAACTTATTAATTCGCAGTGGCGTTTTTCCTAAATCGTGAACACTCTCTGCTATCATTCCGACGCATAAAAAGAGAAAAATGAGTGATATCTCTAACTACAGGCCCATCGAAAACATTTCTTGCCTAGCCAAGCTCTTTGAGACCCTGGTATTTGAGGTTTAATATTTGCAATGTAAACCCTGCTTATCTTCTTCTCAGCATGGGTTTATAAATGCAAAATCAACTACAACCAATTTGTTGGAATTCTCGACTCACTTCATATCCTCTATTGAAAATGCTACACAGCTTGATTGTACCTTCACTGATTTCAGTAGGACTTTTGATCGAATTAATCGTATTTATTGTTGATTCTTGGTTTTCCTTCGGGTTTCGTTCCTTGGCTATGTCCGTATTTGTGCGAGTCTGGGATGCCACAGGGTACTCACCTTGGTCCTTTACTCTTCATTATTTAGATCAATGGTGTATTCCTAATTCCGTCACACTCGTGAATTATGTGTTGTGCTGATGAGGACAAGCTATTTCGTTCGATTTTGAATGATCTTCACTATCACCTTTTGAACTTTGAATTGAACGCCTTCTGCAACTGATTTTCTATTAGCTGTCTCCCTTTAAATGTGATCAAATTCACTTTCATGTCCTTTTATCGTAAGATAAATCCCCTGGATTAGGTAAAGATTTCATGGAGAATTACTCTTCAAATAAACTTGACAAATCCAAAGACTTGGGAGCTTTGCTTAATACTCGTTTTTCTTTTGACGATCACATTGATACTATTGTTGATAAGGCGGATGCGACCTTGGTTTTCGTAAAGAGCTGGTCAATGGAGAAAATGATCCTTATATCACTAGGATCCTTTAGTGTACATTTAGAGGCCGATTCTTGAGTGTACTATCTCAGTTTGGTCTCCTTTTTAAGGGGTCCATGTGAAGCACATTCAGTTCGTTCAACGAAGGTGTTTGAGGATGCTTTTCGTAGCCTTCCATGGAATAATGATTTTTTTGCCTTTTTACGCTATCAAACTTAGATTGATATTTTTGGACTCTCTGGAAACTACCGCCAGAGCCGTTTTTTGCGCTCGAATGTCTGCAGGGTGCAATAAACTCTCCTGAATTGAGAAAAATTTTAAATATACATATATGTCCTATCGCGCTCCTTGATGAGTCATGACTTTATCCAGGTTTCACGTCACCAAACTAACTATAGACTGAAAAAGCCGGTTACAGCTATGTCGGTCTATTTAAAGTGTTCTCAACTTGTTATGTAGCTTTAAGTTTGCATGTAAGTTGCTTTATGTGATCAAAATTTGATGAATCCTAAACCTCTTCGACCTCTTCGGCGGCCAATTTGTTTTTTCTCTGCTGACAACAGGTTACACTAAGAAGGGCATTGCGGATTGCGGAGTACTGTTGATTATTCGGAACTCACCTTAAATTGCAGATCAACTTGCAGTTATTGCTTTCGAATGAAAGGTGCCAAAATACGCGTTCTAAAAGGTAACATAAGGTTTCCTTCGAGCCCTCGTTATAGTACAGAACCATTCAAAACTTTACAAAATTGCTCTTTTCTGTGAGTTCTTTCGAAATCTGACGTAATTATCATACCTTTATCCCACAACCTGACTCACAATCCTTACTGTGTCTCAATAAGGTATAATTTTTTTACAATGTAGGTATTTTATTATTCCAGTTCAATAATATCGACCTCTCCAATGTATTGCTACCATCTAGCTACCATCTTCTGTCCTGAATGGTTCGAGTTATATAAGAGATAATGTGAAAACTGTACCAAAGTCTCCTTTTATTTATTCTGCAAGATGAAGCAATTCCAGAAAATTAATTGCCTTAAGGAACCTGAACCTTGTGTTAGTGGAATCAATCACAATTTAAGTTTTAAAACTTTTATGTAAGTGGAATACCTAAAGTATAAAAGGAGAATAACAACTAAAATCAATTAAATAGCGAACGCAAAGGTTTTTCTCCTCAGAAAGAAAATTAGGAAGACAGCGAACCATCTACACCAGCCTCGGAGAAGGTGTGCAGTGTTAACTAATCTAGTAAAAAGCACTATTGGGTTGCCATGAACAAAAGAATTGGTTGGCAAAAAGTACAGTCTGAGATGTTAAGGGGTGAGCTGAAAAGAGAGCTATTGATCATAGAATTACATTTGGCGCACGTTCAAAATCTTATGGAACTATATGTGACACATAGTAGAAAATGGCACTATGGTAGGGTAGAATTGCGACTAGACACTTGGGGCCATAAATGGATTACCTCTATCCACCTTTATTTTCACGAGAGAGAAAAACACATTTTTTAAAAGAAGTGAATCACTCCAAGCTCTACCTTAGTTCAAGTGCCAGCAATCATAGCTGATGTCGTATTATGCCGACCGAAAGAGAAGCTTCATAGGGCGAAATTTATGGTCTTATCAGACCTGTGTTAAAGGGACAAGGACGTGATTAGGTCTTTCTGCATGTTGACCTCATTTCAGCGTCTTGTTTGTTCTTTACAGTGAAGGTATCGTGCTCTATTAAAACGTAAGATTATTCACCACCGTCACTTTAATATCTTTCTTCCCACACCAGCCGTGTCGACGTCTTAGATGATAATTAAACAGGAGCGAGCAATGTGCCGCCCACTCTATTCAGGAAATTGAGCAAATTGAATTGGAAATCCGATTAGAATTTCTTTTCTCTTTTTCTTCTTCTTTTATTTTAAATTTGAAATTAACGCGGAGCTATGGCCCAGAATTAAAGAGAAATGGATTAACTGAGCTTAAGTTGGGACAAGCCATAAATCACCTCCGGGACGGGACTAGTTAAAACAGGAGCTGCTATCGCCCTTCCTTTACATTTTTATAGCGTGTATTGTTCGTTATAAAGAAGAACTGTGAGGGGTACGGGAGCTTAGTAATTTTCTCCTTTCAGCGAATTAAGAAATTGAAGTTGAAAGTTCATATAATGCAAGTGTATCAAAATTGCATATTCCATTTACTCAAGTTAATAACTTTTTTTTGATTTACTAGAGTGGTTCAAAACGATGTCGGACTGATAAAAAAGATACAGGATATATAATACAACTTCTCTTAACCTTCAAAGTAAGCCTTAGTTCCTTCCTAAGAACACAAATATTTAGAGGTACAAGAAAGTGTTAAAGGAAAATCTGACGACATGTATGGCTATCTGAGCTCAAAATACAGTGCAAGTAGAGCAACAGTTGTATGCTCTGCAGAAGGCTAAAAGAGACGTATCGCAAATCTTGTGCTCCGACTTAAGTTTTTAAACAGAGCCCAACCACTTGGTTGAACAGGGTGCTGCAAGCACTGGAGAAGGAGTCTTTTAATCGTGCCTGAAGAAGCCAGGAAATGAAAGCTTGAGTGATACAAAGCTTTAAAGCAGTGATTTCCAAACCTATGCCCGCGGGCAAGTGAGCTTTTGAGCTTTTAAATTCGTATATGCACTTGTTTGGCTGTATTCGGTTTCTTGTTTTTGCGTTTTTTAATCGTTAAAGCATACAAAAGTTTTAAAAAAATAGTCATATTTAAGTACTTTTGTAATCAATTATACAATATCTTAAAATATACAACCTTTTGTAAACATTTTAAGGTTCTAAATAAACAAACAGTATGAAATGCTTCTAAAGCTTTTAAGCATTCCTCACATTAAGTAGTGTGAGTTTGGCCATCACTGCTTTAAAGTAACAGATAACGAACACTCTACGAAGAAAGAAAAGAGAGTAGTGGAGGGATTTCTGCTCGAGGAAACAAAAAATTAAGTTCTACTGAGAACTCACTGTTCTCTGAACTACAAATCGGACATGCCGTGATCGCTGAGGAAGCAGAGTGGTAATGCAGTGGATCGGATTGAGTCGGAAAGGATTGTGTCTCCGGAGATTGTCAGATATGATCTATAGGTATAGAGTCATATGAACCATTCAAAGCAGCGGGATAAAATTGTATATTTCCAGCCCTACTATAATAAGGCTGTAAGATAATACCATTAAAACTCAAGAAAATATACATTGCATGCTTCAAAATTGGGTATGTCCAGGTTTCGCGCAGAAAGACAAAAGTAATATTTCTATTAAAACCGAAAAGAACCTAACGTACTTTCTGTTGTCAGTTGATCCACTCTCCACTAGTGATCGATCCCGCCTTCTCCATCCAGCCGAATGATCTTAAAAATAAAATAGAGTACTTTCGCAAAAAGAAAGCTTCTGAACTGGATGGTATTTCCAACATATATCTACTCCGTGCTGGAACTGTTTACCTAACGTTCATCATAAGTTGCAGTATTTTCCATCAGCTTCGAAAGTGGCAAAAGTCATTCCACTGATAAAGCCTTTTAAACCACCTGCGAAGATCCAGCAAACTACCGCCCTACAGAAGGTCATTAAAATTAATCAATTTTATTGATGATAATAATCTACTAGCAAACCAAAGATCTGGGTTTTCGAGCGAGACTTGTAAGGATTTCGCAGCATGTCACAAACAATTTTACAACGAATAAAATCCACAGAACTAATACTGAGTATTACCAGTGACGTTCGCTGTTCCTTGGATATGGATGTGTGTTCTTGCATTGATCGACTTCTCCAAAGCATTTGATATGGTCAATCACTCCAATTTGCTCGAGAAGCTGGCTACTTAATTTCAGTTCCACGACACCGCTGTGTCCTTAATAAATAGCTTTTTATCGACGGCAGCGGGTTCGAGTGAAAGACAGCTTTTCCCTTCCTCTGTCCCTTACGTGTGGCGTCCAACAGGGTTCTATCCTTGGGCCATTGCTTTTCTGCCTATATATAAATGACCTCCCGGAGGTCCTTAACGATTACAGGGTGCAGCTGTATGCTGATGATGTACAGTTATATCTTGGTAGACCTATTGGACTTATGGAGGACTGCATTGACAGGCTGAACTCTGACCTGAATAATATTATGACATGAGCAGCTAATAACCACTTGCTTCTAAATTCGCGTAAGTCGCACTGCATTGCTTTCTTTCGCCGGGACATATATCATATCCATCCTGTTTTTCTGAATTACACAATGATAGTCGAGTAAAAAGTCTCGGTGATAGTCGAGCAAAAAGTCTCGGTGTATTCCTCAACGCTAGCATGACATGTTGTGACCATATAACGGATGTGATGGGTAAGATTTGTGGTGGGCTTCGACGGCTATGGTTGTCATCTGCAACATTGTTGTCGGACACGCGCTCGTTGCTTGCGAAATCGTTGCTCCTGCCATACTTTATTAATGGAAGCCTACTCTTCAAATAGTGTCAAAGTGGCTTTTAATGATTGTATAAAATTCATATTTCCTTTGAGGAGATTTGATCATGTGTCAGGATATAGTAACCGTCTGTTTGGCTGTACGTTGAAGCAGTTTTTATTACGTAGGCTTGTGACATCCCTTTACCAAATTATTACTTCAAATAATCCTAAAACAACACTGAGAACGCTCAGCAGATACTCGTGCGAGACGCTATCAGATGCCTTTTCTTGATCTAAAGAGATCATGGCCATTTCCGAACCAGCTTTTTCATTTTTGGCGAAAAGATGCTTTGCTACGGCGATGTTGTCGTCGTAGATACTACGATCTGGAACGCAGTAGGTTTGAAGTGGGTGTATTACTGAGGCAAACACTCTCCGCCAACTTGACGGAAATTCGGTTTGTCCAACCACTGCAAAATTAGAGATATCCAAAAGGTCAGGAATCAATTCCTAAAACGAACAAAGAATTCTGGAGTTAGACCATCATAACCAGGAGAAGTATGACGTCGAAGATCCTTCGTTGCGGTAAGCATATCAGCGAGAGTAAGCGGTCTGTCCAGGAATTCTCTACTTTCATCAGAGAAAGTAGAAACATGATAAAACAATTCATCCTTGGACGAAAATGTTGGAAATGTCGATGCAGCATAAAGCCGCTTGTAGTAGGTGCGAATATAATTCGCAAGTTCCTGTCCGTATAGAATCTGGCCCGTTTCGGCAAGAATCGAGTCTACTTAACAAGAAGCGGTACGACGTCGAGTTGACTGGAAAAAGTACTGACTGGTTTCGGAGCCCAAACTCCAAGCTGTGCTTTTAGTTTTGTGCTAGGAGCGTACCAATCCTTGTGATTTCTGCCGTCAAACTCGATGCATGATATCTTCTTCGATTGAATCTCGTCTTAATAAATGATCAAATCTGAAGCTTTTCAACATCCCACCGATAGCTAAGGTTTGAATAAATAAAAGCCATTGGTGCCAAAACTGAATGAATTCTTCGATGAACTGCTCCGAGTTCAATAAATTATTGTTGAAAATCCAGTAAACAGTTTTCCACAACAAGAAGGTGATCACTTAATGAACACACTTCATGAATGACACTAACGAAAAAGTTAAGAAGGCTCGACGAGACGTAAAGTCTGTTTATCCTCGAACCCGAAAAGCTTCCATGGGCATTTCGGGAAGCCCTTGTGTGTGACCTAGTCGTTGGATTATTTCAACGGTAGACATCCACAAGGTTGCTATGCCTGACTAGGCCCGACAATTGCGCGGCGTTCATCGAGTTGAGTTCAACTCTACATTGAAGAATCTAGTGTGCAGTTGAAGTGTTGAAGTCACCCCCAAGGATAACCTCAGCACCGCAATTCGTAATATGAGACAGAATTGAGTCCAACCCCTATCTAAGGAAGACGCGAAACCTGGGCAGGTGTCTTTGTATACAGGAGACAATAATAATAATAAAAAATTCCCATTGTTTATGTAGTACATCATCTCATCAAATTTAATAGAGAATAATAATAATAAGTAAAAGTAACGAATGTGAATTTCTCCACTTTTTTTAAGAGCAAAAACCAGTGTCGAAAAATTTAAATCGTTGATCTGTTGTGGAAAAATAGCTTCAAAGTGTAGTTAATATTTGAGATAATAAATTATGTTAAATTTTAATTTTGTAGAGGTGAGTGGGCAAGTTAACTTTAAATGAGTCTTACCATTTAACTGCCACTAAATATTGCCACAAGAGATTTGTCTAACTCACCATAAAATCAGCGGTGATTTAGTTTGTGGGACTATAATCCACCGTTGAGCTCACCTGCAAAAAGAGGAAAGATATTCGTGAGTGAAATTTCCATAATTATGCCATGTAAGAGGGGAAAGGTCTGGAAATAGAAACCAACACTGGAATGCACTGTAAATTGCCTCTGACTGAGAAAAGTTTTCCTTTTCAACATGTGCATAATGTGGCTATGTGGCCAATCGTATAAGATTTACTGCACAGAACCGCATGTTAATGTAAGGTTTGTGCGGTTTTTACAGCTGAACCTGGTTGGAATGAACTTTCCACCGGCGATATAACTCACGACAATAAACAACCCTTTAAGGTCTTATTATGTGCTTTGCGTGCTACTGCAATATCTTCTATATTTCTTGATACCCATATGCGTAAACAACTCGGGGGAATAATATATGTCCTGCGCCTTTTATGGCTAGATGGCTGTCAAAGGCATCAATGTTTTTGTAGAGATTGTCTTTTATTGAGTTATGTAGACTGGTATGTGGTTCGAAGTCGCAAAGGTGGCAATAAATTTTCAACCATAATTGTGCAATTGTTGAGTGAACTACTTAGGCTTAAAGTTCTTAAAGGAACAGGTTAGACAAAGGCATAACTTGTGGTTTCATATTCACCTTCTTAAATATTAAAGATCTAAAAATTTACGTCAGCATTAATATATGAAGCAATAGAATAATATTTATAGTCAGTATCAATATTACGAGATTTACGGGAGCTTGACGGGTTGGTTTTCAGAAGGAAGCGGGTTTAAAACAATTCTAAATGTTGATAACTTATGAAACGTCAAATTCTCTAAAAGAGTTTAAGTGAAAATACGTGACACTGAAATAAATCGGTAGAGTTATATTTTGCGAGTACCATTCGTTAGACTTGTTTTTGTTAAGTTTGGCAAAACCCCTTTGGTACAACCTTTATTTCCATTCGCGTCTTGAGCTCATGTTCCGACTCGAACATCTATTAACGAATATAAAATGTGAGCAAAAGTGAACTGATTTAGCTCAGTTTAGCTGAAACAGATAAGCTTATTCGCATCTATACTCAGCAATTTGAGTTCGCTTATTATCTGAATGGTGAACTGGAGATTGCTTGTAATAAAGCTAGCTTATAATTGAGCTAGGTTATTAGTTTACCTATTTATTTGAGCTTTATTCCTAAGCTAAGCTCAGATAAGCAACAACTAGGTCGTGAGATAGTGTAGAGTTTACGACATCCACGTTTGAAACAGTATTGTTATACTCTGGTCAGAATGAAGTAGGCTTGATGCTAATTAAGCTTGACCGCTAATTCATTATGGACTAGTCACCAGTATTCGACCGAATTAATATCGCTAGGTTCAGTGGCATGCCCCGACCGAACAAGCGGATTTAACAAATAAGAACGCTATCCATCAACTCCTTGACAACATCTTCACTAATAAAGCTCCTAAAGGTGAAAAAAAAGATAACTGGGTGGATCTCAATGGCACAATTGGCTCAAAGTTCATTGGCCTGGAACATATGAAGGGGAAGTTAGTGATCGATAATACGAACTTGTGTGAGTTATTTATTGAATTTTGCATATTACGTCAACGCGTCATTGGTAGATCCTCGCTAAAACACAAAAATTGCAATTTAACATGTTTTATTTCTGGAACTAAAACCAAATCTACATTTAACTGTACCACAAAGTTAAAGAAACTGCCATTTCGATGCTGATACTGGCAGCGAAAACGATCTATTCTCATTTATTCGGAATACCTGGACCTAAACATGTCTTTTCGTTTGTCATAACAGTGTTTTCCAAGCAGAAAACATGGATACACGGGAATCATAAGAATGTCTGGAGGACAGGACAATATCGCCAATCGAGCGACCTTGAAACTGATAATAAATATCACGGAATTAATCCATCCAACTCAGAAGGCGCACTTCTCAGGTAGAAGCCTAGAATCAATTGACCTATTCGTCAGAATATAACAAAATATTGAGGCGAATGAGACTCCCACAACAACATACAAAAAACCATTAGTGATAAAAAAACCAAAACATGCCCAACAATCAGGGATGTACAGACAACAGAGATCGTTTCAGCAAATCCTTAGCAAGAGTCAGATCAAACACAGGACACATATTCACGGATCTACACATGTAGGCTTATAGGCTTATACATACCATAGTTAAACCGAGAGTGATCAACGTGCAGTAAAGGCAGTGTTCTTAAGCTATACAAGATAAGGCTATCAGAAACCATACCTGCGAGAGTGCAAGAATCTATGTTTGAGTTCAATAGCTGGTGAATAAAGACTAGGTCAGCAACTGTACGTCATTCTTCCAACGAGTGCATATTAAGCAACCGGAGGCGATGCTCATAAGGTGGAAGCCGGAGTGAATCATTCCATGAAAGGTCTCTTAGTGCGAACCTAACAAAGTTCCGCCGCACCGACTCAATACGTCTAGAATGAATAGCATAGAAGGGAGACCAAACCTGAGATGCATACTTGAGAATTGATGTATCCAAAGAAAAGAATACGTGAACTAAGTTCTTCCGATCAGAAAACTCCCTGACCACCGCTTTTAATAACCCAGAACTGAATTACTCTTAGAAACAATGTAGTTAGTGTGCGGAGTGAAATCGCGTTTACGGTCAAGCTTCTCTAAAAGATCGGTAACAGACTGCACACGACAGATATTAGTTTCCTCATAGATCTAATCAAAGACGAGCTCATTATGGTTCCTAGAGAATGACACAACTTCACATTTATCCAAGTTAAGCTGCAGGCCATTAGATCCACACCAAGCCTTGAAGGTATTAAAATCATGCTGAATGCAGGAAGAATCATAACTGTTTCTAGCGCATGTCATAATCTTCATATCGTCTGCGTAGATTAAGACTTTAGATTTAATCAGAGGAAAAATGTCGTCAATGCCAAGGATAAACAACAGCGGCCCCAGATGGCTACCCTGCGATACGCCAGATAAAGCCCTAACGAAAATGGATAAAGTATTACAAAAACATACTTGATATAACCTATCTTTTAAGTAAGAGCAGATCCAGTCAAGAAATAAAGGCGGAAAACCCAACTTCTCAAGTTTAAACATAATCACAGAGTGAGGGAGCTTATCAAATGCCTTGCTAAAGTCGATGTAGACGCAGTCAGTCTGGAGACCCTGTTGAAAGGAAGAGATTATGTGGGATTGAAGATGAGTTCCAGTGGAGTGAGTAGGGCTTCAGAAATAAATGTTAATCAACTTTGAACGACATGCCTGAGTGCCTTAAGGTACACCTCATATAGGTACCCGAAGAATCGACACCACTTTACCAGACACTGATATAACTCACCAGCTTGGAAAGCAACTCCTTACATCTCTCTCCTTAGTTCCGGTAATCCCTTGTAGAGTATAGGGCGGAAGAAACACTTCACCCGTTTCGAGATAACGATTGTAAGTGTACCCAGAATTTAGTGTATTCCGAACCACTGCAACCTCTCTGCAATGGGAAATCAGAAATACCGACGAGAAATGAAAGAGAAACTGACCAGCCTAAATAGGCGCCCGATCTGACCGACTGTCACACCTAAAACAGTCGAAAGAGTTCACCTGGCTCAAGTAAAATATTATTAACGTCTTCATGGCTGTCATCAGCGCACCCTTAAATGACTTATAGAAGCTGCTACGATAGTGTTGAAGAGGCTTCCCCTTCACGAGAAGAAAATCCAGGAGAAATATACGGTTCCACTCACCGTAATCGTATTGCAAGTGCACATTTTGTCAAACTTTCAGCGCCGATCTTTCCAGTAACTTTTAATGTGTTCATGGGCAATTTTTGCGGTGCTGATCCGAAAAAATTAAGATAGCTGACAGATTATAGTTGAGACTCGTTATTTTATCAGAATTTTCGTATAAAAATTCCAGAACATTTCTCTCCGTGGAGGCTGTTGCTTTAACCTAAATTAACTTAACTACCTTATAACAGCTAAAGTTCGCTTATGTGTGGCAGAGAGAGTTGTGTCACGCACGGTTAAATGTGCAAAGGTTAAAAACATCGAATATCTGCAGATGATAGAGAAAATGTTTCATTGCAGTCATAAACAACACCTTTTCATCCAAGTCTGAACAATCACCTATTTGGCTAACAGTCACTTCGGACCTCCAAAAAACGACAAAAGTTGATGCACCTCAGTAATGCCACAGGTATTATTATTAACAGCTTAAATTCACCCAACTATGCCACTTCGAGCAGCTATGATACTGAGCCCAGTCAGATTTAAGGTCTTTTTTAAGTCCCTTTATTGCCCTGTGCAGAGGATATGCACAGCTTTTCGTCTTCTGCAGATGCAGAAGCCACATGCTCCGCCCTTGGGTTTATCCGTCTTTTTGAGATGTTGTCTTAGAGGACAGTGTCCAGTTAAAATACCTCTTACCATTCTTAGTCTGATTTGTGAGTGTGAGATATGTTTTGTGCTATTGCGAGTTGTTGATAAACTTTTTCGTTAGTTTCAATCCTAGTAGTTTTTCCCAGGTTATTCCTCCTTTCCCAGAATCAAATGTGTATCGCGAACTGGCTTTTTGAATAGTCACAAAACAGTTTAGGGCCCTCAAATGTTCCTTCTACTCTCTTGCCTGCTTTACCCTCCATTTTGGATTAATTTTTGGAATCATTTTAGAGCCTCGATATCACTGTGAGTTTTAATTTGCAATTTGCTATAAATTAAAAATTCACTCCGTCTCTGGGCTGTTATCTACCTCCCAGCAATGCAAAAACAAGACATCATTCCCGTTACCCTAATACCCTTCCGGACAAGGCATTATAAAGCATCATACGGTAGTCTCCTAGGCTTTGGCTATATCATAAAAAAATCCGTTTACCATATAAGCGATCCTTTTTCGAAAGAGTAATGAGTGCCAGTGCTCTCGAGCTCCTATTATCACTTTAAATGGTTTTTCGAAATTATACTCTTTCTTCTTTCATGACCAGCTTATCTGTATGACTTCAGGAGACCCAGTCTGTGCAGCCTAATTGCACTGAGCCGCCTCCTACCTTTCATAAATGTGGAAGGGGTAAAGGTTTAACATTGCTCATATGAATGAAGTTGGGTGGGTGCGCATAGCACTGGTTAGCCTTAGACATACAGGTTTCTGCGGACGTTGTAGCTTCACCTGTGCTATCTCTTTCTTCGTTTTTGAACACCATATACTAAAGCTGCATATGGGACCACGGGTCTTATAATCGCCTTGTACAGGTACACAGGGTCATTTTAGACGTGAGAACCAATATTTTTCCAAAAACAAAAACCGCCGGCACATACTTTCTTCAGGACGGCTTCCAGCTGAGGATTCCTGGTAAGTTGGTGGTCAAAGAATACTACTAAATACTTAACTGCTCTGGAGAATTCTAGTTCTATTCCCTAAAGGGCAGAAGCTTTCAGTTTTAGCTTCCCTTTACACGTGAAGTGAACTATAACTGTTTTGTCGGGGTTGGCACCAGACATGGATTACCGGCACCATCCATGGATTATATCTAGGGCCTTTTGCATTTGTTCAGAGATTTTCTGATCATGCTTGCCCTTGATTATAACAATCATGTCGTGTGCAGATCTTTGGTCAGCAAAACCGGCATCTATTAGCTTAGGAGTTCATCAACAACCAGTGACCATAAAAGAGGTGACAGGATCCCTTCTTGGGGGAAGCCCTTAGTATCCATAATAGATGCAGACTTTTCTCCGAGGCTAGTTGTAACTTTCCGGCAGCTGAGCATTTGCCGTTGTCCTCTTCAATGGATGTAAAGGAGCTGTTATCAGAGGCGTGTTCATTGTCCATGAAGGCACAAGCGCCCATTCTAGTCCATTTGTTAGTTGGTATAGGACTGTAATTGTAGATTTTACCGCCTGGTATGCATGCTGATGTTCATGCGGTTTTTTTGGTTTTGTTTTCAGTATCCCATATCTGAGGTGAAGGTCAATTACCGTTATTGCTTTGAGTAGGTAAGGCTCAGATAGACAAATTTTTACCGAATTGCTTTAGGTGGATCCAACTGGTCAGCTTTCAAATTCAAAATCATCTTAATGCAAATAAAGGGGACAATCGAGTGCACTGTTAACGATGAACAAGCTGGATTTTCTGGCGGATTTTCCTGCAGCGATGGCATTATCATCAAATCGAGGAATCCGCCTAATAGTGATCTTTATTATATCTTATGCTCATCGATTTCAATAAGTCGTTTGACATTATTGATCCTGAAGTCAAACGGGCAGCTTTACTCAGGAAGGGAAAATTATTACGACCATTAGAGAGTCCACTGAAGTCCAATGAAATGTATTATACAAAGAAAAACTGTAAGAGCCCATCCAAGTGGTACACGGTGTGAGATTCTATTATGCATTACTATTACTATTGATTCTATTACACATTACGTCATCCATGACGCATGCGATCAATGTGCAGGGCCCTAAGTAATCACCTACCGCGAAGGATTAGATCACAGCCAACTCTAGATACAAACCGAAAGCAAATACCAACGACGGGTAGTATTTTCTTAATTTGCAATTTACTTGAGTTTAACATACAACTATTCTGAACATGTGATCATGAGTAAAAGTGTCTCCCTGTAGAATTTACATTGTGTTTTAAAGGGAAAACACTTTGCTGTGTTCGTTTTGTTAATCTATTTATTGAGCTTAAAATGCGTCAATGACATCAGAATTTCTCTTTGGTTTTGGTCAAGGGAGTGTGCAGTTTTATTTGTGTACAAGGACTGGTTCATATATAGCACAACAAATATGAAATAGTGACAAAACGCTTGGTGATAAAATGATCGAACTGTCATGTTTGAAACAAGTTACGTACCTGTACTACACTCATCATGTATGTCTCCTATCCAAGAAGGAGATTAACTTGATTGCAAAAGCTAGCGGAGTAGGGCTTAAGATGAATCCTGCTAAAACAAAACTAATGAGTTTAGACTCTAGGTAATAACTCTAGGCGAGCGAAGCCCCGGAACTCCATGAAACGTAAAATCTGTTTTGTTGCTCGGCTAATCAGCATGAATAGTGATCTTTCGAATTACATTAAAGCTTTAGACATTTGTAAACCAATGTCTCTTGTGCATCCTGAACTTCAATTGGCCCGAGGTGACATACGTATACATACGCTGACAGGCCAAGACGGGGTAGGCATCGGTATTCGGAGACAAAGGTGGCAATATATAGGCACTTAGAAAAAAGCTGAACACCATCGCTCAATGGGCTCTAGATAGGAACTGGCATGGGACCGAAAGAAGGTACCAAAATGTACGACCGCGCAAAACATAGAGAAGGTCGGTTGGAACGAAAATACGGAAATCCTGGTAAACATTAAAGGCGTTGGTGCGAAATAAACGTAGAGCGTCGGTGTAGCAGACTCCCTATGCCTACAAGGGGTTAAAAGGGTTACAAGGGGTTAACGGAAACCGAGATGTGTTAATCAAATAGCTCAAGCTCGGCGATTTTACATAGCGACCCTTTCGGACGTAGCACTGCAAGACCTCGACGAAATTTTATAATTCTCTTTGAAATTTTCCAAAAGTAGCAAAATAAATTCAACGAATAAGAAGAGGTACAAATACAGCAAATAAACGTAATTGAATTATTATTGCTCCAAATGTAATGGATCATGGCCGTTTTCCGAATTACATGCAGAGATATAGTTAAGAAATTCAAAATTAAGGAATAATATTAAAATTAATGGAAACAAATTAATTATTACGGTCGTAATGGGAAAAGGTTCATAACCTCAAATATTGTTGAATTAAATATTGGTAACCGAAAAATGTCAGATTTAGAAGACCATCCCATTGTCGCCATAATTTGCTTAAATCAAATACCACAAATTTGCATACCCTTGTCAGTTGTACATGTTCGCCGCAAAAGGAAAATTATTTGGGACAGCGTATTTCATCTAACCTTTTCCCCGGCCATTTTAATTGACGCTATTAGGGTAATTACGTTAGTAGAATATATTACAATATGGCTGGCTGTGTTAAATTAACCATATGTACACAGAGCTTACTGCTCCAACTGATGTATAAATTTAAACATATGAGAAACCTCCAACAAATTTGTTTTGCAGAATGAAATTGTCGGTGCATTCGAATCAGAGTTTGTCCAAAAGCTGTAATTCATAAACTACAAAATATGGGAAATTTTGTCAATGCAATGATGATTGTATATTTACAAGTCATGGGAGAAATATTGAATGCTCTGGGATTTATGAACGTACAAAGTAAACAAAGTAGAATGTGGAAGGGTCACCATGTATGTATGACTTTTAATCACCTTGAACCTTTTTAATGTGGGTTATACCGAAGTTTCTTTGGCGTCATATAAAACAAAATATTTCTACGATACACGCACGTTTTTGATCGATTTTTATATGACAAACCTCCTTAAAAATCCACATTTACACATGAGGTTCGCCACTGTCCGAGATTTTACACGAATAGAACAAAATTCAAATTTATACAAGGTTTACACAGTTTTTGCAACAGAAACTCCTCGCAGAGGTTTCGGTGTGGTATTGACGTGCCCCACATTTGTACACTCATGAATCCTGTATACCCAGCCATCTGCACAGATTTCGCGTCTTCCTAACATTTCGTTTTATGTGAGGTTGTCTTTGGCGGTGACTTCAACTCCACACTTGATTCTTCAATCGATCGTCACTCTAGAGTTGAATTTAATGCAGTGAACGCCGCGTAATTGTTGATACTAGTCAGAAGTAGCAACCTTGTGGATGTCTATAGTTGGCTCAATCAACGACTAGGTCATACACAAGGGTTTTCCGAAATGTCCGTGGAAGCTTTTTGGATTCGAAGATAGCAGACTTTACGACTTACGATCACTAAGTGATGACCTTCTTGTTGTGGCGACTAGCACTCTGGTCAAAAAGCGAACTGCCTACTGGATTTTCAACAACAACTTGTTAAATTCGGAGCAGTACATCAAACAATTCATTTAGTTTTGGAACCAATGGCACGAAAATAAAAATATATATTCAAACCTTAGCCATTAATGTTGAAAAACTTTAGATTCGCTCATTTATTGAGTCCAATTTCAATCGAAGCAGATATTATGCATCACAGCCTACTCTAGATAGAAGCCCGGAAAACATGACAGTTCGGCCATTTCACCACCAAGCGTTTCGTCATTATTACATTTTTCTTGTATGACAGATTAACCAAACCTTGCACACAAATAAAACTGCTCACTTTCCTAACCAAAACCAAACAAATGCTGATGTCACTGATGTATTTTAAATTCAATACTTTAACAAAACGAACACAAGAGGGAGTATTTCCTTTAAAAGACATAACAATTAAAATTGAGAAACCTTTCATTGTGTTCATGTTGTTCAGAACATTTGTAAGTTCACGTCAAAAAACTTACAAAAGAGACTTTAAAAATATTACGAGAAATACTATGACAAAGTAGAATTTCCCAAACTTTTCTAATTGTGTACTGTGGCAAGTTTCGGTTTGTTTACACCACCAATGCTCAGCTGTTCGAGTCAGGTTCCGCGCTTGTATCTGAAGTAGGCTGTGCATGCATCGACGCAACCAGTTTGTGCTCCGAAACCAGTCGTGGTACTTGCGAGATGGCGAATCTCCGACTGAGTACTTTTTACAGATAACTCGACGGACGGAGAGAAGCTTGTGAATTATATTCGCAACTACAACACGCGTCTTTATGCTGCATCGACGCTGCCAACATTCTCATCCAAACATGAGTTCTTTAATCCTGTGTCTTCTTTCTCTGATTAAGTAGAGAATCCCTGCACGGAGCGCTTACTCTCGATGATATGCTTACGGCAACGAAGAATCTTCAACGTCATACTTCTCCTGGTTATGACGGGCTTCAAGGAATCGTTTTATTCCTAACTTTGAGGGGCGTCTTTAATTCTGCACTGGTTAGACATAACGAATTTCCCTAAAATTGGGGACTCCACTTCTCTGATTAATTGTCTAAGTACAGTAATACACCCGTCATAGTATTACTGCGTTCCAGGTCGAAGTATCTACGACAACATCGTCGTAGCAAAGAATCTTTTCGCCTACCATGAAAAAACTGGGTCGCAAATGGCCATGACTTCTTTAGATCAAGAAAGGCGTTTGCCAGCGTCTCGCATGAGTATCTAGTTAGCGATATCGATGTGTTGGGGCTTCCGTCCGCCAATGACTCTGCAGACTGGTCCCGCGGGACTTTAATCGGTTCAAAATTTTTGTTCGTTCGCCTAGTACGTTTTTGGATGAGTGCTCTTGGTGGATTAAAAAATTGGGGAGCGGCTGTATGGGGAGTGCATCTGCCTGTAGCTATGTTCAAGTTTATTTTTTCTCGTTTTCCGTTAAATGGTTCGTTTGTTTGTGTTTAGCTACAGGGTTAGTTCCGCAAATTTTGCAAAATTTGTTGGGAGTTTTTCTAAGAGCTAGAACTCACTTGAAGATATTTAAAAATTTCTTTGTATCTTCTTTTTACAGGTTTTTCTCTTCAAATTTTAGAATCATTTTTATTTAATCTATTCAAGTAACGTAATATCTAGAGTCATTTCTACTGTTACTGTTTCTTTCTAATATTAGTACAATTTTTAGGTTAGCTAGTTTTTATAGAATTTTTACGCTCTATAACGATGAACCACATAAAGAGCCAAATTTAGATAAGAAAAATTATTATTTTATTATTACCGCCGAAAACAACCATGAATTGCCGTCACTGGGGTTCGAACCTGATACCTCCGGGATGGAAGATCAATACGTTATCGGTTACTTCAGCGATGAAAATTGATCTTAAGGGATTCAATTCTTTTGATAAAACAGAGGTAAGTGCAATCGGACTGCAGGTTTAGATCGCCTCGCCTTTTTACAGGCTCGGCTGGGCGGCTCGAAGATTCTACACGGAGGAGAACACTCCTGTTTAGTGTCATACTCATGCATAGGTAAGAAAGATTGCCAAGAGGTTTTCAAAAGTGTTGAGTTTTGAGAGTACTTGGAAAACTTCCCGCGTGCGGAAACGTAGCGGCATTTGGCTAAAGATAGAGAAGGCTTAAAAGAAGGTGATAAATAGAAAGATCAGAAGTCCCTGCTACTTTTTGGGCAGAAAATACCTTACACTGTAATAAAAAATCATTGTTGCCAAATTTTGCAAGATTTGAGTGGCATTGGTACGAACGATAGCCCAAAAAAATCTTTGTACTTCTTCTTCTAGAAATATACAGTCATTTCAGAAGGGGGCGCAATGGAGGGAGTAGTAACAAACAGAACTTTTGCCTTGAGAAGTATTTCTAGTTCTTCCGGAGGGTTAAAGCAATATATCAGAGATGAAAAACTTTTGATTTTCTTTTCATTGGTTTTCATGTTACATTAATATGTTAGTGTAATGCTCGAACTTGTGCTGATCCAATTAAAGGAATGTTATATACACACATACGTCTCGTAGGTCTTCTCAATTTCATTTCATCAATTCCATAGTATTAATCAATCAATGTCAAAGTTATCGAAGAAGTCTTAATAAGTTTCCGACATAGCGACATCACTACTATGGTTTTGTGTTGATCAAATCTCTTCCCTTGGTAATAGACTTTATTTTAAATACCGTCTTTAGAATAATTTGTTATTCAAATGATCTATTTCACAAAGCTTCTACGTAAAAGATTGCTTCCGACTATTAAATTCACTTCATTCACAAAACGGAAGGAATTACTTGTTATCAGGACAAGGGCACTTCATGCGGATACTCACAAGTGGTACTTCCTTCTTATTCATTTTAAGTATTATCTAAATATTAATTCCATGTACATATATCAATGTCATCTCGGCAAAGTACAAGCTCAACTAAAAACTGGAAAAATATAAATATTTGGATTGTAGAGTAGATTCAGTGAGAATCTCTAAAAATTCATGTGTCACGGGAGAGTTATGCAGCGCATGAATATGGAAATTGCTTTATTGTTCGCAATCTATCATCCAGAAGCACCAGGACGACCTGACCCTTTAAAATATAAACATCCCTTTGTTCCTGACGCTGGAAAAATTGTGCCGACCCATCCTAAGGGAACGAGGTGATAATCCGCCACAGGAACATTTTATTCAGCAAAATGTTGGCCCATTTGTATTCCCATTCACAAGCCGAAAGATAAACGAAAAACATGTCAGAAATAAGAGGAAAAGCTATGGGATGCCATTCAAATAAATAAAAAAATCATTTTTGACAAGTGTCGTGTTAATAATGAATTGATCGACGCTGTGAGTGTAAAAATCCTTTTATGCGTCTTTCGGTTTAATTTGTCATCGATTTCTGAGTGAATCAGGTGTGTCGATTGAAAATGAAATTTTGTGTTAAATTAACTGCAATCACCTCCGTCAGTAAGGATTACACATAAAATACAAACCACTTCCGTCCGTATCCATGACAAATTACTTTCGGATTATTATGAAATTTTAATCTCCGGCTTATGACTTATTACAATAGTATTGTGACAAGTCAGAGATTTTTGGACTCAAATGTCGAACAGAAACGTGTGGTATGTTTAGTGAACCTGTTGATTTATTGCCGTAATTTATAATTCTCGCACATTTATTGAAATATATTGGAAATTATAAAGCCAGCTTAATTGGGTATATATCAAGTAAATTTACCAACTGTCTTCCTTGTCACCACACTTCGATTCAATTTTTTGTGACTCAATTTAAACTTTGTCACTGAATGTCTCAGTATGTTAAGCGCTGAGATGAAGTAATAAAGGACATTGCCTCTCTAATAACTTTAGTGGTTGATAAAGTATGAGGTTCACCCTAAAAGAGATACACGTTCATGTTCATTTTAGGGGGTCAGGAGGCTGAGACCCTGAAAGAAAATAATCTCTCCATTTTGCGTAACCCCTTGCGGGAGGGATAAGTGGAAAGAGGGCAGGAGAAGAACTTCACATGATTCGACAGCAACGATTTCAGGTGGACCTAAAATTCAAGATGAATTTCTAAAGTGCAAACTCCAATGACTTTTTAGCATAAACTGTTGTCAACAGAAAACAACCATTGGTTCCCGTAGTTGGGGTTCGAACCTAGCACAATAAATAACCGTTTCAGCGGGTTCAATTTGGAAATATCTTATCTATATAATCCACTTTCTTTACTAAGCGGGGTAGCTCAAGGCTCTATTCTTGGACCACTATTTTTAGTTTATATATAAACGATCTGGCTGCTGTTGTACGTAACATGAGATCACATCTTTATGTTCATGCCGTTTAGATGTACTAACAAAAGTCAACTGGATTGATAGAGGACTGCATATACAGAATTAATAGTGACTTTGAAAGAGTTTATAAGTTGAGAAAAGAAAATCTATTAAATCGTATTTTATTATCTTTCACACAAGTGCAGTGTTAAATTACTGACTGTCGTTCGCAGATAAGATTTCTAGCTTGAAAAATTTATGGTGGGTTAAAAAGGCGTTGTTTATCTCCTTATATGCTCCCATGGAACTACGTTTGCGAAAACTTATGATGTTATTGCTCCCGCAATTTACCAATGGAACCTTAGGTTTCCTTAACTTAAGTCTGTCTGTGGTAGTAGATTAGAGGTTACGTTTTACGATTGTGTGTGATTTGTTTATTTGGTGATAAAATCTGACCATCTATAAGCTGTCTATAGTTGGTGGCTCTGTTGAAATCAATTTCAAATGAAAATTGTTAGTTTTATTATATAAGTTAATTCATAAGGGAGAGTCTCTTTACTTGGATAAGTAATTTCAAGCTTTAAGGTCGGTACGTATCGGTGTTCATTGGTTTATTATATAGCCAAAGACCAGGGGACAACCCTATGATGCGTTTAGCATTGCTATGGCTGAAAGGGGAATGAGAAAAATCGAACGTTTGCTTTTTTGGAAGTCTACGAGCTAGACAATAGCCCAGAGACGAAATGGATTGATAGAAACTTGTCTTGCGTGAGGTTTCTATTAATAACTTTTTCCTGGAGCGTATGATCTTCATTCCTCTGTTCTCACTGCCTCATCTCTAGCTTTTCTTGATCTCCTCTTGATCTTTCTGGCCTCTAAAGTCACAGCTGTGGCTTTTATCACAGCCATGCGCAGCCACACCTGTGTCCTGGGACAGATTGGGGCGGATGGCGAATGACGACTCTCGGTGCTCCGATTGTAGTTCCGTAACGGCTTAGAATATTTAAGTGTGGGTTTTTTCTCTTAAAGAGGAATGTTTAAACTATCAAAAAAGTCTTGAATTTTTTTCTTCATTCTTTTCACCTCCAACCGTGGTCAAACCGCGTAAGTTATAGTTAATGTTTTGGAATTATATAGAGCAATTTTTGTTATCCATTTTCAATAGTTAAGATAACGTTCTTGAGTGCACCATAGCGTAAATAAATAAATATAAAATATGAAATAAATATGATGGAAGGCCAATACGTTATACATTACTCTGCGAATGACAGGTTCAAAAGAAATGAATTGTCAAATCACCCATGACGTAGACTGGTCTGTCTTACTTTTACAGTAAAGCGGATGAAGTGGCTTAATGACTTAACTAATAACGAAAACATTAAAATTCTACGACGGTGATGGCATCTTTCTGAATCTGTGCGAACAAGAAGTATATTTTATCTCTTGCCAATCCTTAATTAAATCTTTAGGAGCAGCTAAGCTATGCCTAATATTTTGGAGCTTAGAAGAGGTAGTAAGAATACTCAAAGACGGAGGGTGATTAATGCAACTTAAGGCTAACTGAAGTTCCTCCTCGTACTACTCGTGCTACTCGTATGTTTTCTATATCATGAAGAATCAATTATTACTAAAAACGGCGCCATCAAGAGAACCACCAAAACCAGTACGCTTATAAATCGATGAAATTCACCATTACATGGGGCGACCCTTCATATTTTTATATGGAAGATAAGGCAGATAAATCCTCAACGGTTTGATGGAATTGAGCAATCATCAGCAGTCAAAAGATCACAACCAAGATAGAGGATAAATCTGTTACTAAAGGTACACAGTAAAAATCATTTCGAAAGACTTTCGGTTATATCCAATCCGGTAAATATGCTTAGAAGTACTGCCGTAAAAAATCGCAGATGTGATCCGCTAACCAATACTCTCTGCATTCGTTGATGAACTATAATTTCGTTAGCATTACATTTGAAATTTAGCTTACCGACCTACAACGTCGTCTGACGACTTTTCGTGGCTTATTATGTTATCTAATTTTACGATCATTGGTTTTAATTTGTGTTATAGAAACCACAATTGTGTCAATATCCTGCTTAGTAACAACAATAAATCAGAAGACTTCCTGACTCTTGCTCATTCGCTGCATCTTCGAGTGATTAATGGTTCTCCAACATTCTCCACTGCTTCTCCCTCTCAATTGGGTCTTTTACTAACCACTGATTCTGCAAGTGTAATACGTCTTTCTCAACTCTCCCCCCCCCCTCCCCCACCCCTTGAAATCCTTGATAAACGACATACTATTCCTTAAATATAAATTAGCCATACCTAATCAATCAACTCCTTTTCGAACTATGAAATTTAGGGATTTAGCAAGTATTAACACTGATCTTCTTTTTGATGAGTGCAGCGGCACTAATTGGAATCTATTCTTGGATTTGAATATAACCTCTTCTTTGCATTCTCTTGATACAGATGTACTGTCTTTTAGTAACATCTTGTTGGAACTGATGAATAAATACGCTCCCCTGCAGTGCAGAGTTGTAAAAATAAAAGGCTTCCCGTGGTTATCGCCTGAAATCAAGAAGTTAATTGCTGAACGTGACTTTATTCCGCCAGCATAAACGACTCAGATCCTCAAATAGTCGTCTCCTTTTCAGGAAATCGCGGAACCTCGTGAACAAAAGGATTAGAGAAGCAAATTCAACATATTATGCCTCTAAGCTGGACTGCTATACTGCACCCGAGAAGCTTTGGGACTCCCTGCGTAGACTGGGTGTCAGTGGAAAGTATTCCTTAGCATGAAATTTAGATGCTAACGAGCTTAATAAGTTCTTTACTTCAAATACTGGCAGTTGCATAAACTCCAATACTGCATCCTCTCCACTGAATTTCTCCGTAGATCAGTCTGGATCACAGTTTAGCTTTCGCTGCATTGATGAGGTTGAGGCTGCGAACGCTATTAATTCTATTCGGTCTAATGCAACTGGGCCAGATGATATCTCCCTACGCTTTGTAAAGCTAATTTTACCTTTCATCATTGGAGCCATCACTAAAATTTACAATAGCTGCCTCACATTCAACGTGTTTCCATCTCCTTGGAAGGAGGCATTAGTAGTCCCTTTAGCTAAGAATTCTCGTCCAAATGCCACATCAGATTTTAGGCCAATAAGTTTATTATGTTTTTCTAGCGAAGGCCTTGGAGAAGATAATGGCAAAACAGATATCGGAGCATTTAAATCTAACTGGCTCTTTAAGTCGTTGGCAATCGGGATTTCGTCCTTAACATAGTTGCGATACGGCTCTCCTAAAAATCACAACTGATATTAGAACTGCTTTGGATAATGATCGAGTAGTGTTTTTAGTCCTTTTAGACTTCACGAAGGGTTTTGACAGTGTCGAGCACGCTAAACTCCTTCTCAAGCTGAAAGACTCTTTTGGATTTGGCTCATCTGCTCTGCAATTACTTAAAGGCTTTCTGACTCATCGCTCACAGCGGGTTAAAATCGACGAAACCATCTCGCCAAAGCTTTTGCTGTATACTGGTGTCCCCCAAGGATAAACATTAGGACCTTTGCTGTTCAGTCTTTTTATTAATAATTTGCTGTCTGTTATTAAAAATTGTTCTATGCACTTGTATGCTGATGATGTGCAAATCTATCTAGATCGCCCCATTGGTATCCTGGAGGATTGTGTCAGCAGAATAAATAAAGATCTTCAGCGCATCTTACAATGTTCAGCAATCAATAATCTCATACTTAACCCAAAAAAGTCGTAAGCATTAGTGATGGGCAGAGAAAGTTATGACCTCACCTATTTTCCTCCTTTAGAGCTGGGCCGGTTTACCATACAAAGCTAAAAATTTGGGAATTATGCTTAATGCTCGTATGATTACGTTAATATGAAACTGGGTAAAATTTATGGGGTACTACAATGACTGTGGCTGTATGCTTATGTTCTCTATACCAACCTTCACATAAAGTTAGTCAAAACGTTAATATTGCCACATATCACACATGGCTCCATTATTTATCCCAGACTCGACTCACGTTGCAAGCGCAAGCTTGAAATAGCTTACAACGATTCCATTAGGTTTGCATTCAGGTTGCGTAGGTATGATCAGATCTCTCCCTGCCGATATAAAATTCTAGATTGCTAATTGGAAATCTACTTAAAACGCAGAGAACTACTTTTTAACCGACTTCCCAAAAACAAAGAGGTTCTAAGTTCGACGCGTATTTTATTTTTCCTTCATCAAATCCCTTATAATCGAGGTCCGACATATCTTTACGACCTGGTTAATTTTTTCCGTGGTAATAGACGCTACGACCTGCTATTACCTCGCTGTAAACATTCCGTCTTAGATAGTTCTTACCTTGTTCAGGTTGGTCGTATTTGGAACGCACTTCCTGTTCCGATCCAGCGACCGGGTTCGACTGCTTCCTTCAAACGGTTACGGCATACATCTTAAGGATAATGTTGTTATCATAAAATTTAATTTTTACAGAATGATCTCACGCGCATTCGGATTGCAGTAGTTTTTGATTTCTTTTTCTTTTTTTTTATCTTTTCTCTTGTACTTCATTTTGTATCTTGCTTTCATATAATGTACATAAATAACTTCTTGATAGGTATTACAATTGCTTTGGTTGAATTTTTATTTAGTAACTTTAGTAGTACTGATTAAAAGACTTTCTTTTTGTCTTGTTGTACTCCACTTGTTGAATAAATTTATTATTATTATTAATACCTGCTAAGAATTTTCTGACCTGAAAATGTAAAACGTAAACAAAAGGCATTAACACGTCCCAGTAGTTGAACTGACGGCATCTTGGATCACTCCCTGCCTTGGATAACCATCCAGCGGTGGATGCAAGGAGCAGCAGTGCAGTAATAAATGGCGCCCAAGGTGAGGCCTTCTCTTGTTATGCCGCCGAAATCAACTGCCTGTTTAAACTGCCGACGAGTCAAGTACCGCACAAGTTTGCTTTGTCTGCTTGACGCTAGTAACACTAAAAATAAGAAATAAGCAGGTCTCAGCGATATTTAGAGCAGATTTCATGTCTTTTCTTAACGATAATTTTGTTTCCTTGTGGTACCATGCAAAGACGACTATTTTGGTCCATCTGTGGTTCGTGAGAATGAATTTGTCTTAAAGAAAAATAACAAATGAAGAAAACAGACAAAATTTATAAAAATTTAATATGAAGCTATATAGTAAAAGACTAAGAGTAAGAGTTATTGAGTTGGACTTCGAACCACACCGGCGGCAGAGAAATATCGGCGGTTCAGGATCCGTTTAAAATAGTAGGATCACTTGAAACCCCACAACCCATATATCAACAAGGGGTTACGGGAACTATATAGAGAAATAGCTGAACTAAGCAAACGTACTTTTCGACGATCGTTACATGACACCTCTAGAATACAAGACACCAGATAGTGGTCCGCAATGTGGTCTATGTGAGGCATTGGCAGTCGCCACCATAACCTAACCTAAACTCGAAATGAATATAAACCAAAAATTTATTCCAACTTTAAATGCACGGATCAAAATAACAACATAAGAACTTCAAATTCCTCCTCCTTAAAGGATAACGCAACAAGAGCCAAACTACAAAATAACTGAAACTTTGGTTGGAAGGCATGAATATGATGTTCTTTTATTTTGTTTGATGTTCTTTTATTTTTGTCCTCGTAAATACGCATCCTTTTACATTAAATTCAATTGTATTACATCGTTTGGGCGCCATAAGAATTGAGATTGAAACAATTTTCTTCAAGATATACAAAAGACTAACATTGATCCTTTTCCTCCATAAAATTTTTCGGAAAACAACACAAAAATCGAATCGGAAAAGAAGCTTCTGTAAAGTGTATAGAGAAATTCTTTTCGATTTCATCAGCCTCCTTGGTATCCTTCTCATGTCCCAGTTTTGTGATTATGTTCTTATATCGCGTGATTTATGCAAAAGTGTCCTGTGTGGGGAAAATAGTCTGAAGACCGACGGTCGACGAATATCTGAAAGTACTATGTTATCATTGTGTAGTGAATTGGCACATCCCAAAGCGCATATGTGCTATTGAATTGATGCCAAGCATAATACAGAGTGCAGGATAACGACCAATTCATGCTATAAGGATAAGCCAAATCAATGCAACAACTTACATTTTGTCGGCGAATAAGTTGGATGTGAAACCATGAAATATCGGCAATACTTTATACGGTTGTGAATGAATCCTTAGTTCTTATGATAACTCCTTTTGTAGTGGAATTATTTGAGAGGTGTTGCTAAGATCACGTTAAGATATCGCTTATCATTTACTACTACTAATTTCTCAGATAGTCGTCTGCCTGTAAAGTTGTGGGATTAATTTATACATCAATGAACCTGACGTCCACACTTTTCCACTTAAGATGTCTTGATCTCTCAAAAGTGTAATGAAAGATTTTAATTTAGGGATAAAACGAGGTAAAATCTGAGATACTCTCACTGCACAAAATTTCATTATTGAGAAGAGGTAGCTGAGGTGGTTTGAACACATTTTCTGAACGACCAGCCACAAGAATACATAATCGTTTTAAGAGGAGGAACTTGAGGTAGAAACTGGCCATTAAAGCCTTAAACAAAGTGATCAATTGGTGTTGAATGAAATCTCAGGGGTTTATTATGCTCCGTAACTTGCTGAGTTTGGTAGAGCAGTAGATGCAAATGTCCGAAAACCAATATTGAAGGGAATTACTCTGAAATAATGACGGGTCAAACTACTGTGCTATGCACAAATTGTTCGCAGGAATTTATGAGAAAAGTTTAGTTGTGATGTTATGTTAAGTTTATTTATATACTTGTTTCGCCGAAGTATAATATGCCAGTTGAAGAAAGGTTCAGTTCCTGTAGTTGGTTAGCTATAAAATAAGTTAAATAAGAAATAAAGTGTGGGCCATCTGTTGGTTTCTTTTTGAAGTACATATTATTTCGGCTCAGGCAACACTAACGCTATTGAAATATTTACAGTAGTATCAAACTATCGCGATAATAAATCGATTATTTTAAGGTCAAACTCTGTTTCTCCGTTTATCGGATAAAAACTTACCACCCAAAAACTTCCCCATTTGGTGGGGGAAAAATTGACCAAAAACCAGAAATACGATGGAACATTTTTCATGAAAAGTCCTGAGAAACAAATATATAAAATTTGAGGCTAAACTTGATGTGCCGAGGGCATATTGAAGTTTTTGTTCCATGATAATTGTAAATTTGTATTTTATATATACATCCTTAGTGAAATGAAAGCTATAAAAAGACAATTAGATTGGGTTATTTGTATATACCCACAGAAAAGGAGGAACATTTCTAAAAAAACATCGAGCACCTATTCAACAGCTGTTTGCACTTTTGTAAGAAAATATGGTCGACCATGTACCAGCTAAAAAATCTGATTAATTTTGTGCTGTAATGGAACATGTGACATCAACCTTTTCCACCCCTTTTCCTGCCCAGAAAAGCAAGTAACGAGAAATCCTTCGTTATTCGTCAGGCCTTCCCAGGGACGGCTGTTGGGATCAATTAAGATAAAGAAAAAGTTACATGCAGTGGAAGAAGCATCAACTGTTCCCAGTAGATTCTAAATATACTTAGAGAAAAGTATACATTAATTAAATAGATTGAGGTAAATACGTGATGCAGTAAACGTTTATTTTCTTAGTTTCTGTGTTCATTCCTGTTTTGATTCTCTAAGTTACAGATAATGTAATGTCTGACATAAACGTTAAATCTGTCCTAACTAAACCGGTCCTGAACATATCATCGAGAATCAAGGCGTGAATCTAGTAACTAATGGCAATGGTGAGGTTTTCGTTGACTTTTGTAATTCTCACCAACTTATGGTGGGAGAACCAACTTCTATCACAAGAAGATACATAAAGAGACCTGTGTATCACCGGATGGTAGAACAAGAAAACACCAGATAGACCAGAGAGAAACTGGAAGTGACCAATACTTGGTAATAGCTACTCTTCACCTTTAAATCGCCACTGTCAAAAACGGCCAACATAATGTCACAAGCCAGAGACGGTTTAATGTACATTCTTTGCCGGGCAATACCAAAAGGTTGGTATACCAGCACTTCCAACAAAATTTGAACAAACGAAACGTTTCTGACGATAAAAGTATGGTGGAATTATGAAGTACAAAAAAGGGTGCTTTACTAATAGCAGACAGCATAGGGTGCGTTCAAAGAAGCTGGCAAGAGTAGATTTTGGACACATTCTGAAAAAATATGCGAGAAGGAGCCTGAAATACAGCGTGAACTCTACAAGCGATCAGGAACACCGTCGCAAACTACAAGACGAATACCCCCATATATAATAAATAACCTCGCGGAACAGCGGACAACAGTACCGAATAACTAAACAGCTATGGGGAAAGCACTCTACCAAGATACGTGGCCTAAAGAGTGCGGATGGAAAGCTGCTGTGAACTGATAAAGAAATGGAAGAAACTCTTTTTCAACGTCCTAAATAGATCCTTAATAAAGGCGGCGTATATGAATCAAAACCCGCTTTTCATCCGAGAGGGAAAAAAGAACCGCAATTTTTGCAATGGTCAACCGTAAAGCGGCTGGTAAGGATGGTGTCTCTCCCAAATTGTTGCGCTAGATCCAATCTTGAAAATAGTCTGGAAGACTTTTCTTATCCGCATAATGTTATATAGGATGAGGGAGGCAGTAGATCCAACGAAGTTGTCAGTGGAATAAGTGGTAATGTGTCGGCTTAGCAATCCGGAGGTACCAGATTCGAATCCTATCGATAGGCCGAGTTTGGAAAGGATTGCTACTGTTTAGGCTATATTAACAAATTAAGGATCATTGTGGAGCAATCTGAATTATGGTCCCTCTTTAGCTTGCATTTATAATTTATAAAAACATTCGACTCGATTAATATAAGCTTTATGTGGTAGGCATTTCGGCAACGCGGTCTACCAGACAAAATAATGGAATTAATAAAGAAAATTGTCAGATAGCATTGAAGTAAGTTCTGGTGTTCGACAAGAATGTTTTTTTTCCTACGTCCTTGTCAACGCTCTCGATAAGGACTGGTAGGTCCGCTTAAAGATCTGTACTACGCTGCTGGCCTATCGTCACCAGGACCTAAACAACATGACACAAAATTTTGGCGATACACATTGTTCGGCAGTCACAAAAAACATTCGGATTAATACAAACACTACTTCGCAAACGTCGCTGGATAGCCAAGTTAGCTCGGTAGTTTAATTACAGAAGATGGTTGACCTAAGGAAGATGTCAGTTTCCAAATAAAAAGGATATACAGGATATGGAGTTCAGCAGAGGTTTAAATTAAAACTAAACTGCAGCTGTTCAACTCCAACCTAAAGGCTGTACGGCTGCGAAACATAGAAGGCTTATTAACCCATCCCAAGGGGCCTTTAAGTTTTCATCAAACGATGCCTATGTTACATCTGAAAATTCGCTGGCAGGATAGAGTAAGAAATTGTGGCGCCATGTAGGTCAGGAAAGTATTGACAAGGAAATTCGGAAAAAAAAGTGGAACTGGATCAGCCATACCCTCAGATGCGATAATGAACGTTCGAGACACATTCCTCTTTATTCTGTACGGCTCCGTGTAGTTTTTTTTAGGGTTTCGCTATAACGGAGGGGGTTAAGTGTTGCCCCTAAGGGAAATACGAGTATTCAATGAAGAGTATTATTGTTGGGTCCCAAAATACAGCTGGTGAGATTCGGAATCGGGACACTCATTTCAAAATGGCAAGCTTTCAACCGACCGAAGTGGACGACCTCTGATTTTACTTGAAAGCAGTGCTGCCAAAGTAGTAAAAAAAATTCCCTTTCAGCTTTAGAGGCTCAGTATCCTCTCTATATCTATCTCAGGATATTCTATATCATTTACATGACTGGTATGCTCCACAGAATCAGATGTGATGGGTGCCCATGGTTTAAATGAAATACATTTACATTTCTACGTGTAAAAACCAGCGAAAGTCGTTACCGTTTCAAGATCATTTGAAACAAGGTAAATTCTAAAACTCGAGTATCGCAAAAAGGCGATGTTTTGCAGCTATTATAAATTCTCTTCTGATTTACCCCAAAAAAGTTATCGTCGATTTGCGGAGGACTGGTGAGTATTGTGAGGGTAAACCCTGATGTGATCTGATCCTGATTTACTAAACTTTCATTTTTTATCTGAACATATCGCTTCTATTAACAATGTAACAACGGGACGCACGTCAAATTCTGTTAGCAGCTGTCCAACAATCATTCATTCTGCTTCAGATGTGTTGATACCATGGAACTTACCAGTGCATTTAACTTAATTGAATTCAATGTTATAGGTCATAATGGAATTCTTGGCAGGTTTGTAAAAATCCTACTGCCGTGACTATTAAATATTTAACTACCTCTAATTTTCCTGAAAAATTGCCAATGTTGTTTCTGTGCCTAAGTCCGGGTGATTATCGTCCAATTATTGCTTTAAGTTTTCTGGTCCAAGTATAAGAAAAACTATTGTCCCAACAATCAGTTAAATTTTTAGATGACTCCCCACCAGTCGGGTTTTTGAAAGTCCCATAGTTGTGAGGCGACACTGATTGTAATTACGTCCAATATTCCCTTGATTAGAACCAATAGGGCGTCTTATCTCTTCTCAATTTCTCAAAGGGGTTTCATTCGACGGAACATTTTAGACTCCTGGCAAAGTTGGAATCCAATTTTAATTTTTCCCCCTCATATGTTTCGCTCATCCGTAGTTTTTTATCAGATAAATTCGAGCAAGGTGACCTTTTCGTCTGGAATGCTGTCTCTTAGTTGCGACGTGCCGCAGGGCTCAATCCTAGGTCCTCTCTTATTTAGCCTATGTATTATTGTCCTATCTGAAGTGGTTGAGGATTGTTATATTTACCTGTATAACGATGACGTACAGAGACGTAGAGAGTAGACCCATTAACCCATCGCCATGGCAGAGGATTTTATTGATCAGTACAACTCAGACTTAGCGACTGTCTCCTCTTGGGCTGCCGAAACTGATTTAATACTCAATCCAGTAAAGTCGCAATATGTTTCCTTTTATCGTAATGATACCACAGGGTTGCTGGAGAATGGACGAACGAGTTGAAGCGTCTAGGATACGGCGATCCTCATCTGGACATTATCAAGTGTTAGTTACACCTCCAAGCGGTAGCAACCGGGAAATGCATCCTAGAAAGTAGCCAAGTAACTAATGTGGGAGGAGATAGGCTCTTAAAAAATTCCCCTAACTCCAAGGTTGTGGGAGGCCATGCCAATCGAGTCTGCAGTGGTGTCGTCCCCTCTGCAGGACCCAGGGGTATTTGGGTCGCGAATGGCATTTTCTCAGGCACTTCTGTGGAAGTGGAGGTGGAGGGTATGGTAGACCTTAACAGGTTGGCTTTACCCACGGTACCTACTACACAACTGAAGCAGCTTTGGGAAAATTACCTTTCGAAGGTTCTACGATGGCTATGGAGGCTGGCTTGCGCCGGCTGACAGTGCTGTAGCAGTTATGGAGGAAGGTGCCATTTGCAAAATAATAATGAGTACTTCATGAGGTGCGGCGGTGCAGAGAGGGTTGACTCTAACGAGTTGGCTATCTCCGCGGTACACGCACGAGTAGAAGATGCAGACCTGCCGTCCAATGGGTTAGCTACGGTTAATTCGGAGGAGGTTACTTGTCCTGGCTCTGGACTAAAGCTTTATGGCCTAGAACCCTTCAAAACCGTAGGTAGAGAAGGGTGAGGGTTGTAATTAACGCATTCACCAAAAAGGAACACTGTAGACGGTGGGACGACATGGATTCCTGCAGATAGGCTAGGATTCTAGCAGTGACCCAGGAAGCCGAGGTCAGTGGCGACAGTGGGATAACTGGATACTCAGTTGCTTCCACTACGGGTGACTGGGAGAGGACGAAAAGGGACCCGATTCTATGTGGTATGTTTCGGCTAATCCCCAGAGAGGTGTTTTTAGTGAGTACCGAAGGGAACGGGCTGTCCGGTGTCTTTTGGAGGATTTTCACCTCTCCCGCTAAAAAAAATTATATCACAGATCTTGACCTTTCCACTATTATACTCATCGGTGGTTCAATTCCCTTCTCTGACCGTGTAATAAATTTAAGTATTGATTTAAATTCCAAAATGAATTGCTACGATCATATCTCTAGCATGATCGGTAGAATATATGAGGACTACGTCGTTTGGTTTCGTTATCTGCTGGCGCACTGTCAATTAACACCCTAATGATGCTCGTTAGATCATTTCTTCTTCTGTATTTCGTGCAAGACAGTCTACTATTCCTTCATTTAGACTCTTTGTGTTTTAGAAGTTCAATGATTGTGTTAAATTTATCTACGGCCTCAGAAGGTTTGACCACATCTCAATTACTTGTGTACTTATTGTTATAACTGTTATACATTTTTTATTGGTTAGATTATTTCAAATGAAGTAGCTTTTTCTTTTATATTGTTATAGTATCTCTTATTATCATATATCATAACTCGTTTTTGTAAGTCTTGCCATAATTTTGAGTATTTCAAAAGGTTAAATAATTTTAATGTAAAATCAATT
Source organism: Leptarthrus brevirostris (assembly GCA_964036015.1). NCBI lineage: Eukaryota > Metazoa > Arthropoda > Insecta > Diptera > Asilidae > Leptarthrus > Leptarthrus brevirostris. Next base: position 128,884,942 of record OZ038374.1, on the reverse strand, counting down.
GAATTGGAATAACTTACCCGACTTGATACAACGATTGCAGGTGGTACCTACAATTTTAACTATATTCCGAACCACCGACGCTTTTGCTGCAACCACCCAATGGCCTTTTATTTTGTCGTAGCCTGGTTGTCAGCAGAAAACAAGCATGCATCGCCGCCAGTGGGATTCGAACCTGTGAGTTCCGGGTTGGAAGAGCGATAGATTATCACTAACTCCTTTGATGAGCTTTTTGTAGTACCAGACTAAGTTCTAGGTCATCAGAGGGAAAATAGAGAAGACATAAGTCAGTGGTCTGAATCGTCCAAGGAAGAAGAGTGTGTGATGCGTTGTAAAGAGGAGCTCCCCATAGTATCAAGAACACAAGTTGGACACTCAACCAGTTGGTTCAGATTAAAAGACTTTAAAAGAATCTTAAAAGAGTCGATTAACTTAACTAAACCTAATAGTATTCGCTCTGTAGTATACATAATCAAATAACATTTCCTGAAGTTACTCATGCATAAATTCATTGTAATTTACTCTCATTGTATGCTACTTGAAACTTCCGGTGCCGTCATTTGGCGGTTAAGTTCGGGTTGAAAAAGGTTGAATACTCAAATTGGCCTAAAGAGAGCATAAGAATTATTATCGTAAGGGAAAGCCCTTAAGCCTGTTTCCATTATCCGGAAGGGATCAGGGTGTAAAGGAAATTAGAAAGTGTTGAAGTATAAAAAGTATTACGTGCATTAGATTAAAATTAATGATAGATGCCTTTCAGCAGCAGAAAAAGGAAACAACTTCAGTACTATTGTATAACTTTAATTTATAACGACACAAATGAACTTGTGAAATGTGCTACCAGTGTTGTATACACAAATTAATTTTGCTGAATTTTCGTTTTCAAAGTAGGTTACCTTACCTTGTTCCCAAGAGATGGGAAATGTTGTTAGTTTTGTGTATAGAGCCGAGAATGGAGAAAAGGTTTGCTGCAATTGTGTAAATCAAATCACTGGATGAGCAACATTTTCATTTCGTTTTCAATTAAGTTTTTATTTATAGTTTAAATTTGTCATCCTTAATTTTCTTTTAATGTCACATTTTCCTAAACAATTACTTTATTTATTCACATCACGTTAACGCAAATAATATAGAGATACCGATTGGGAATTTGCATTTTCACTTTTAGTGTTACCAAACATACAGTGCTTTAAATAAGTATTAGAAATAATTACTAATTACCGGGTAGGGTATAATGTAAATTGTATTGACAATAATTTGTTCCTTCCTTGGAATTCCACTTCACACTTCATAGTTAACAAACAATTTAAAAAGGTTTCAGTACCTCAAACTAAAGCAATAGAAATTCAATGAATAGGTAAATAAATTTAAGTACCAAAATATAAGTAAAATAAAAGAAGATAAAAGAACAAATAACCCAAAAGAATACTGATGAAAGAAACAATCTAACACATTTAATGGGGAACTTAAGATCTACCACATTGTTCCGATTTTCTAGACGATTGAGTGAAAAAATAATGTTGTTTTGTAGACGTTGGCGTTAGGTAGAATCCAATTTGGGAGGGCCTGTCGGAATGTTTCCTGCGACATTTTGTTTGTAAACTGAGAGAATTTACCTGGGATTTTCTTCTTCAAATTCAATTACAAAACCATTAAAGATTGAAATATTTAAATGTTCACAACGGAAAGCTTTCAGTGTAGATTTACTTGTACAAGTGACAAGGAAAAATATAAGTCCCCAAAGTAACGCTAATACTTCTTGTAAAGGGTTTTTGAGTAGGTTATTCAAATTTTATGCTGCCACGTGCTGCTGGTTTTGAAGAAATACTGCGAAAGCAAGCTATTTGTTTAGATGAATATTATTTTATACTCATCTTAAGGATTCGAATTCATAAACCATTAAAAATTCAAGAGTGTAGCAGATGCTCTCTTTTCGCACTGCCGATACAAATTGTAAAGAATGTGACTAAAAATTCCCCTTAATACCATAAAATCGCGACACGCCTCTCGAAAGGAATTTGAAAAGCTATATGAAGTGCCACAAGGTTCGCACTTAGGTCTTCATCTAGCTTTTAAGACTTCCAGTATAATGAATACTGAATATTATGAATGAATATATAAAATAACAATTATTAAAAATTAACAAATTTATTTTTATCAATACATATAATAATAAATATAGTAATAGTGGGATCGAGGCATCTCTATGAAAAAAACTGGGGGTTGGTAACACTGTTTGAGAGTTAAAGTACGAAGTTTTTTTGCGGGAACACGTAGTTTGCGAGAAAAACTCGATCATAGCTCAGCCTATTTGAAGGAGCACCTAAACTGCAATTTTGCCCGATACCAGCATCATTTCTTTTTTCGTACTTAGTTGAATCTCTGAGGTACAAAACACGTGTTTTGGTGCAAATTCTGGGCCCAGTAGCTGTCAGAGTTCAGCGACCAAAATTTCGGAATTTTTTGATAGCGCCAATCGATTCAGAATGGTCGTTTCATACCCCTTAGAAACCCCGAAGGGGCAAATAAGGCCTGGGACCGCGTAGTTTGCGAGAAAAACTGGATTATAGTTTCAGCCTATTTGAAGGAATACCTAAACTGCAATTTTGCCGGATACCAGCATCAGTTCTTTTTTCGTACTTAGTTGAATCTCTGAGGTACAAAACACGTGTTTTGGTGCAAATTCTGGGCCCAGTAGCTGTCAGAGTTCAGCGACCAAAATTTCGAAATTTTTTGATAGCGCCAATCGATTCAGAATGGTCGTTTCATACCCCTTAGAAACTCCGAAGGGGCAAATAAGGCCTGGGAACGCGTAGTTTGCGAGAAAAACTCGATTATAGTTTCAGCCTATTTGAAGGAGTACCTAAACTGCAATTTTGCCCGATACCAGCATCATTTCTTTTTTCGTACTTAGTTGAATCTCTGAGGTACAAAACACGTGTTTTGGTGCAAATTCTGGGCCCAGTAGCTGTCAGAGTTCAGCGACCAAAATTTCGAAATTTTTTGATAGCGCCAATCGATTCAGAATGGTCGTTTCATACCCCTTAGAAAGCCCGAAGGGGCAAATAAGGCCTGGGAACGCGTAGGTTGCGAGAAAAACTCGATTATAGTTTCAGCTATTTGAAGGAGTACCTAAACTGCAATTTTGCCCGATACCAGCATCATTTCTTTTTTCGTACTTAGTTGAATCTCTAAGGTACAAAACACGTGTTTTGGTGCAAATTCTGGGCCCAGTAGCTGTCAGAGTTCAGCGACCAAAATTTCGAAATTTTTTGATAGCGCCAATCGATTCAGAATGGTCGTTTCATACCCCTTAGAAACCCCGAAGGGGCAAATAAGGCCTGGGAACGCGTAGTTTGCGAGAAAAACTCGATTATAGTTTCAGCCTATTTGAAGGAGTACCTGAACTGCAATTTTGCCCGATACCAGCATCATTTCTTTTTTCGTACTTAGTTGAATCTCTGAGGTACAAAACACGTGTTTTGGTGCAAATTCTGGGCCCAGTAGCTGTCAGAGTTCAGCGACCAAAATTTCGAAATTTTTTTATAGCGCCAATCGATTCAGAATGGTCGTTACATACCCCTTAGAAACCACGAAGGGGCAAATAATGCCTGGGAACGCGTAGTTTGCGAGAAAAACTCGATTATAGTTTCAGCCTATTTGAAGGAGTACCTAAACTGCAATTTTGCCCGATACCAGCATCATTTCTTTTTTCGTACTTAGTTGAATCTCTGAGGTACAAAACACGTGTCTTGGTGCAAATTCTGGGCCCAGTAGCTGTCAGAGTTCAGCGACCAAAATTTCGAAATTTTTTGATAGCGCCAATCGATTCAGAATGGTCGTTTCATACCCCTTAGAAACCACGAAGGGGCAAATAATGCCTGGGAACGCGTAGTTTGCGAGAAAAACTCGATTATAGTTTCAGCCTATTTGAAGGAGTACCTAAACTGCAATTTTGCCCGATACCAGCATCATTTCTTTTTTCGTACTTAGTTGAATCTCTGAGGTACAAAACACGTGTTTTGGTGCAAATTCTGGGCCCAGTAGCTGTCAGAGTTCAGCGACCAAAATTTCGAAATTTTTTGATAGCGCCAATCGATTCAGAATGGTCGTTTCATACCCCTTAGAAACCCCGAAGGGGCAAATAAGGCCTGGGAACGCGTAGTTTGCGAGAAAAACTCGATTATAGTTTCAGCCTATTTGAAGGAGTACCTGAACTGGAATTTTGCCCGATACCAGCATCATTTCTTTTTTCGTACTTAGTTGAATCTCTGAGGTACAAAACACGTGTTTTGGTGCAAATTCTGGGCCCAGTAGCTGTCAGAGTTCAGCGACCAAAATTTCGAAATTTTTTTATAGCGCCAATCGATTCAGAATGGTCGTTACATACCCCTTAGAAACCACGAAGGGGCAAATAATGCCTGGGAACGCGTAGTTTGCGAGAAAAACTCGATTATAGTTTCAGCCTATTTGAAGGAGTACCTAAACTGCAATTTTGCCCGATACCAGCATCATTTCTTTTTTCGTACTTAGTTGAATCTCTGAGGTACAAAACACGTGTTTTGGTGCAAATTCTGGGCCCAGTAGCTGTCAGAGTTCAGCAACCAAAATTTCGAAATTTTTTGATAGCGCCAACCGATTCGGAATGGTCGTTTCATACCCCTTAGAAACCCCGAAGGGGCAAATAAGGCCAGGGAACGCGTAGTTTGCGAGAAAACTCGATTATAGTTTCAGCCTATTTGAAGGAGTACCTAAACTGCAATTTTGCCCGATACCAGCATCATTTCTTTTTTCGTACTTAGTTGAATCTCTGAGGTACAAAACACGTGTTTTGGTGCAAATTCTGGGCCCAGTAGCTGTCAGAGTTCAGCGACCAAAATTTCGAAATTTTTTGATAGCGCCAATCGATTCAGAATGGTCGTTTCATACCCCTTAGAAACCCCGAAGGGGCAAATAAGGCCTGGGAACGCGTAGTTTGCGAGAAAAACTCGATTATAGTTTCAGCCTATTTGAAGGAGTACCTGAACTGCAATTTTGCCCGATACCAGCATCATTTCTTTTTTCGTACTTAGTTGAATCTCTGAAGTACAAAACACGTGTTTTGGTGCAAATTCTGGGCCCAGTAGCTGTCAGAGTTCAGCGACCAAAATTTCGAAATTTTTTTATAGCGCCAATCGATTCAGAATGGTCGTTACATACCCCTTAGAAACCACGAAGGGGCAAATAATGCCTGGGAACGCGTAGTTTGCGAGAAAAACTCGATTATAGTTTCAGCCTATTTGAAGGAGTACCTAAACTGCAATTTTGCCCGATACCAGCATCATTTCTTTTTTCGTACTTAGTTGAATCTCTGAGGTACAAAACACGTGTTTTGGTGCAAATTCTGGGCCCAGTAGCTGTCAGAGTTCAGCGACCAAAATTTCGAAATTTTTTGATAGCGCCAATCGATACAGAATGGTCGTTTCATACCCCTTAGAAACCCCGAAGGGGCAAATAAGGCCTGGGAACGCGTAGTTTGCGAGAAAAACTCGATTATAGTTTCAGCCTATTTGAAGGAGTACCTGAACTGCAATTTTGCCCGATACCAGCATCATTTCTTTTTTCGTACTTAGTTGAATCTCTGAGGTACAAAACACGTGTTTTGGTGCAAATTCTGGGCCCAGTAGCTGTCAGAGTTCAGCAACCAAAATTTCGAAATTTTTTGATAGCGCCAATCGATTCAGAATGGTCGTTTCATACCCCTTAGAAACCCCGAAGGGGCAAATAAGGCCTGGGAACGCGTAGTTTGCGAGAAAAACTCGATTATAGTTTCAGCCTATTTGAAGGAGTACCTAAACTGCAATTTTGCCCGATACCAGCATCATTTCTTTTTTCGTACTTAGTTGAATCTCTGAGGTACAAAACACGTGTTTTGGTGCAAATTCTGGGCCCAGTAGCTGTCAGAGTTCAGCAACCAAAATTTCGAAATTTTTTGATAGCGCCAATCGATTCAGAATGGTCGTTTCATACCCCTTAGAAACCCCGAAGGGGCAAATAAGGCCTGGGAACGCGTAGTTTGCGAGAAAAACTCGATTATAGTTTCAGCCTATTTGAAGGAGTACCTGAACTGCAATTTTGCCCGATACCAGCATCATTTCTTTTTTCGTACTTAGTTGAATCTCTGAGGTACAAAACACGTGTTTTGGTGCAAATTCTGGGCCCAGTAGCTGTCAGAGTTCAGCGACCAAAATTTCGAAATTTTTTGATAGCGCCAATCGATTCAGAATGGTCGTTTCATACCCCTTAGAAACCCCTAAGGGGCAGGTAAGGCCTGGGAACGCGTAGTTTGCGAGAAAAACTCGATTATAGTTTCAGCCTATTTGAAGGAGTACCTGAACTGCAATTTTGCCCGATACCAGCATCATTTCTTTTTTCGTACTTAGTTGAATCTCTGAAGTACAAAACACGTGTTTTGGTGCAAATTCTGGGCCCAGTAGCTGTCAGAGTTCAGCGACCAAAATTTCGAAATTTTATTATAGCGCCAATCGATTCAGAATGGTCGTTTCATACCCCTTAGAAACCCCGAAGGGGCACATAAGGCCTGGGAACGCGTAGTTTGCGAGAAAAACTCGATTATAGTTTCAGCCTATTTGAAGGAGTACCTCAACTGCAATTTTGCCCGATACCAGCATCATTTCTTTTTTCGTACTTAGTTGAATCTCTGAGGTACAAAACACGTGTTTTGGTGCAAATTCTGGGCCCAGTAGCTGTCAGAGTTCAGCGACCAAAATTTCGAAATTTTATTATAGCGCCAATCGATTCAGAATGGTCGTTTCATACCCCTTAGAAACCCCGAAGGGGCACATAAGGCCTGGGAACGCGTAGTTTGCGAGAAAAACTCGATTATAGTTTCAGCCTATTTGAAGGAGTACCTGAACTGCAATTTTGCCCGATACCAGCATCATTTCTTTTTTCGTACTTAGTTGAATCTCTGAAGTACAAAACACGTGTTTTGGTGCAAATTCTGGGCCCAGTAGCTGTCAGAGTTCAGCGACCAAAATTTCGAAATTTTTTGATAGCGCCAATCGATTCAGAATGGTCGTTTCATACCCCTTAGAAAGCCCGAAGGGGCAAATAAGGCCTGGGAACGCGTAGGTTGCGAGAAAAACTCGATTATAGTTTCAGCTATTTGAAGGAGTACCTAAACTGCAATTTTGCCCGATACCAGCATCATTTCTTTTTTCGTACTTAGTTGAATCTCTAAGGTACAAAACACGTGTTTTGGTGCAAATTCTGGGCCCAGTAGCTGTCAGAGTTCAGCGACCAAAATTTCGAAATTTTTTGATAGCGCCAATCGATTCAGAATGGTCGTTTCATACCCCTTAGAAACCCCGAAGGGGCAAATAAGGCCTGGGAACGCGTAGTTTGCGAGAAAAACTCGATTATAGTTTCAGCCTATTTGAAGGAGTACCTGAACTGCAATTTTGCCCGATACCAGCATCATTTCTTTTTTCGTACTTAGTTGAATCTCTGAGGTACAAAACACGTGTTTTGGTGCAAATTCTGGGCCCAGTAGCTGTCAGAGTTCAGCAACCAAAATTTCGAAATTTTTTGATAGCGCCAATCGATTCAGAATGGTCGTTTCATACCCCTTAGAAACCCCGAAGGGGCAAATAAGGCCTGGGAACGCGTAGTTTGCGAGAAAAACTCGATTATAGTTTCAGCCTATTTGAAGGAGTACCTAAACTGCAATTTTGCCCGATACCAGCATCATTTCTTTTTTCGTACTTAGTTGAATCTCTGAGGTACAAAACACGTGTTTTGGTGCAAATTCTGGGCCCAGTAGCTGTCAGAGTTCAGCAACCAAAATTTCGAAATTTTTTGATAGCGCCAATCGATTCAGAATGGTCGTTTCATACCCCTTAGAAACCCCGAAGGGGCAAATAAGGCCTGGGAACGCGTAGTTTGCGAGAAAAACTCGATTATAGTTTCAGCCTATTTGAAGGAGTACCTGAACTGCAATTTTGCCCGATACCAGCATCATTTCTTTTTTCGTACTTAGTTGAATCTCTGAGGTACAAAACACGTGTTTTGGTGCAAATTCTGGGCCCAGTAGCTGTCAGAGTTCAGCGACCAAAATTTCGAAATTTTTTGATAGCGCCAATCGATTCAGAATGGTCGTTTCATACCCCTTAGAAACCCCTAAGGGGCAGGTAAGGCCTGGGAACGCGTAGTTTGCGAGAAAAACTCGATTATAGTTTCAGCCTATTTGAAGGAGTACCTGAACTGCAATTTTGCCCGATACCAGCATCATTTCTTTTTTCGTACTTAGTTGAATCTCTGAAGTACAAAACACGTGTTTTGGTGCAAATTCTGGGCCCAGTAGCTGTCAGAGTTCAGCGACCAAAATTTCGAAATTTTATTATAGCGCCAATCGATTCAGAATGGTCGTTTCATACCCCTTAGAAACCCCGAAGGGGCACATAAGGCCTGGGAACGCGTAGTTTGCGAGAAAAACTCGATTATAGTTTCAGCCTATTTGAAGGAGTACCTCAACTGCAATTTTGCCCGATACCAGCATCATTTCTTTTTTCGTACTTAGTTGAATCTCTGAGGTACAAAACACGTGTTTTGGTGCAAATTCTGGGCCCAGTAGCTGTCAGAGTTCAGCGACCAAAATTTCGAAATTTTATTATAGCGCCAATCGATTCAGAATGGTCGTTTCATACCCCTTAGAAACCCCGAAGGGGCACATAAGGCCTGGGAACGCGTAGTTTGCGAGAAAAACTCGATTATAGTTTCAGCCTATTTGAAGGAGTACCTCAACTGCAATTTTGCCCGATACCAGCATCATTTCTTTTTTCGTACTTAGTTGAATCTCTGAGGTACAAAACACGTGTTTTGGTGCAAATTCTGGGCCCAGTAGCTGTCAGAGTTCAGCGACCAAAATTTCGAAATTTTATTATAGCGCCAATCGATTCAGAATGGTCGTTTCATACCCCTTAGAAACCCCGAAGGGGCACATAAGGCCTGGGAACGCGTAGTTTGCGAGAAAAACTCGATTATAGTTTCAGCCTATTTGAAGGAGTACCTGAACTGCAATTTTGCCCGATACCAGCATCATTTCTTTTTTCGTACTTAGTTGAATCTCTGAAGTACAAAACACGTGTTTTGGTGCAAATTCTGGGCCCAGTAGCTGTCAGAGTTCAGCGACCAAAATTTCGAAATTTTATTATAGCGCCAATCGATTCAGAATGGTCGTTTCATACCCCTTAGAAACCCCGAAGGGGCACATAAGGCCTGGGAACGCGTAGTTTGCGAGAAAAACTCGATTATAGTTTCAGCCTATTTGAAGGAGTACCTCAACTGCAATTTTGCCCGATACCAGCATCATTTCTTTTTTCGTACTTAGTTGAATCTCTGAGGTACAAAACACGTGTTTTGGTGCAAATTCTGGGCCCAGTAGCTGTCAGAGTTCAGCGACCAAAATTTCGAAATTTTTTGATAGCGCCAATCGATTCAGAATGGTCGTTTCATACCCCTTAGAAACCCCGAAGGGGCAAATAAGGCCTGGGAACGCGTAGTTTGCGATAAAAACTCGATTATAGTTTCAGCCTATTTGAAGGAGTACCTTAACTGCAATTTTACCCGATACCAGCATCATTTCTTTTTTCGTACTTAGTTGAATCTCTGAGGTACAAAACACGTGTTTTGGTGCAAATTCTGGGGCCAGTAGCTGTCAGAGTTCAGCGACCAAAATTTCGAAATTTTATTATAGCGCCAATCGATTCAGAATGGTCGTTTCATACCCCTTAGAAACCCCGAAGGGGCAAATAAGGCCTGGGAACGCGTAGTTTGCGAGAAAAACTCGATTATAGTTTCAGCCTATTTGAAGGAGTACCTCAACTGCAATTTTGCCCGATACCAGCATCATTTCTTTTTTCGTACTTAGTTGAATCTCTGAGGTACAAAACACGTGTTTTGGTGCAAATTCTGGGCCCAGTAGCTGTCAGAGTTCAGCGACCAAAATTTCGAAATTTTTTGAGAGCGCCAATCGATTCAGAATGGTCGTTTCATACCCCTTAGAAACCCCGAAGGGGCAAATAAGGCCTGGGAACGCGTAGTTTGCGATAAAAACTCGATTATAGTTTCAGCCTATTTGAAGGAGTACCTTAACTGCAATTTTGCCCGATACCAGCATCATTTCTTTTTTCGTACTTAGTTGAATCTCTGAGGTACAAAACACGTGTTTTGGTGCAAATTCTGGGCCCAGTAGCTGTCAGAGTTCAGCGACCAAAATTTCGAAATTTTATTATAGCGCCAATCGATTCAGAATGGTCGTTTCATACCCCTTAGAAACCCCGAAGGGGCAAATAAGGCCTGGGAACGCGTAGTTTGCGATAAAAACTCGATTATAGTTTCAGCCTATTTGAAGGAGTACCTTAACTGCAATTTTGCCCGATACCAGCATCATTTCTTTTTTCGTACTTAGTTGAATCTCTGAAGTACAAAACACGTGTTTTGGTGCAAATTCTGGGCCCAGTAGCTGTCAGAGTTCAGCGACCAAAATTTCGAAATTTTATTATAGCGCCAATCGATTCAGAATGGTCGTTTCATACCCCTTAGAAACCCCGAAGGGGCAAATAAGGCCTGGGAACGCGTAGTTTGCGAGAAAAACTCGATTATAGTTTCAGCCTATTTGAAGGAGCACCTCAACTGCAATTTTGCCCGATACCAGCATCATTTCTTTTTTCGTACTTAGTTGAATCTCTGAGGTACAAAACACGTGTTTTGGTGCAAATTCTGGGCCCAGTAGCTGTCAGAGTTCAGCGACCAAAATTTCGAAATTTTATTATAGCGCCAATCGATTCAGAATGGTCGTTTCATACCCCTTAGAAACCCCGAAGGGGCAAATAAGGCCTGGGAACGCGTAGTTTTCGAGAAAAACTCGATTATAGTTTCAGCCTATTTGAAGGAGTACCTCAACTGCAATTTTGCCCGATACCAGCATCATTTCTTTTTTCGTACTTAGTTGAATCTCTGAGGTACAAAACACGTGTTTTGGTGCAAATTCTGGGCCCAGTAGCTGTCAGAGTTCAGCGACCAAAATTTCGAAATTTTATTATAGCGCCAATCGATTCAGAATGGTCGTTTCATACCCCTTAGAAACCCCGAAGGGGCAAATAAGGCCTGGGAACGCGTAGTTTGCGAGAAAAACTCGATTATAGTTTCAGCCTATTTGAAGGAGTACCTCAACTGCAATTTTGCCCGATACCAGCATCATTTCTTTTTTCGTACTTAGTTGAATCTCTGAGGTACAAAACACGTGTTTTGGTGCAAATTCTGGGCCCAGTAGCTGTCAGAGTTCAGCGACCAAAATTTCGAAATTTTTTGAGAGCGCCAATCGATTCAGAATGGTCATTTCATACCCCTTAGAAACCCCGAAGGGGCAAATAAGGCCTGGGAACGCGTAGTTTGCGATAAAAACTCGATTATAGTTTCAGCCTATTTGAAGGAGTACCTTAACTGCAATTTTGCCCGATACCAGCATCATTTCTTTTTTCGTACTTAGTTGAATCTCTGAGGTACAAAACACGTGTTTTGGTGCAAATTCTGGGCCCAGTAGCTGTCAGAGTTCAGCGACCAAAATTTCGAAATTTTATTATAGCGCCAATCGATTCAGAATGGTCGTTTCATACCCCTTAGAAACCCCGAAGGGGCAAATAAGGCCTGGGAACGCGTAGTTTGCGAGAAAAACTCGATTATAGTTTCAGCCTATTTGAAGGAGTACCTGAACTGCAATTTTGCCCGATACCAGCATCATTTCTTTTTTCGTACTTAGTTGAATCTCTGAGGTACAAAACACGTGTCTTGGTGCAAATTCTGGGCCCAGTAGCTGTCAGAGTTCAGCGACCAAAATTTCGACATTTTTTGATAGCGCCAATCGATTCAGAATGGTCGTTTCATACCCCTTAGAAACCCCGAAGGGGCAAATAAGGCCTGGGAACGCGTAGTTTGCGATAAAAACTCGATTATAGTTTCAGCCTATTTGAAGGAGTACCTTAACTGCAATTTTGCCCGATACCAGCATCATTTCTTTTTTCGTACTTAGTTGAATCTCTGAGGTACAAAACCCGTGTTTTGGTGCAAATTCTGGGCCCGGTAGCTGTCAGAGTTCAGCGACCAAAATTTCGAAATTTTTTTATAGCGCCAATCGATTCAGAATGGTCGTTTCATACCCCTTAGAAACCCCGAAGGGGCAAATAAGGCCTGGGAACGCGTAGTATGTGAGAAAAACTCGATTATAGTTTCAGCCTATTTGAAGGAGTACCTAAACTGCAATTTTGCCCGATACCAGCATCATTTCCTTTTTCGTACTTAGTTGAATCTCTGAGGTACAAAACCCGTGTTTTGGTGCAAATTCTGGGCCCAGTAGCTGTCAGAGTTCAGCGACCAAAATTTCGAAATTTTTTGATAGCGCCAATCGATTCAGAATGGTCGTTTCATACCCCTTAGAAACCACGAAGGGGCAAATAAGGCCTGGGAACGCGTAGTTTGGGAGAAAAAATCGATTATAGTTTCAGCCTATTTGAAGGAGTACCTAAACTGCAATTTTGCCCGATACCAGCATCATTTCCTTTTTCGTACTTAGTTGAATCTCTGAGGTACAAAACACGTGTTTTGGTGCAAATTCTGGGCCCAGTAGCTGCCAGAGTTCAGCGAACAAAATTTCGAAATTTTTTGATAGCGCCAATCGATTCAGAATGGTCGTTTCATACCCCTTAGAAACCCCGAAGGGGCAAATAAGGCCTGGGAACGCGTAGTTTGCGAGAAAAACTCGATTATAGTTTCAGTCTATTTGAAGGAGTACCTTAACTGCAATTTTGCCGGATACCAGCATCATTTCTTTTTTCGTACTTAGTTGAATCTCTGAGGTACAAAACACGTGTTTTGGTGCAAATTCTGGGCCCAGTAGCTGTCAGAGTTCAGCGACCAAAATTTCGAAATTTTTTGATAGCGCCAATCGATTCAGAATGGTCGTTTCATACCCCTTAGAAACCCCGAAGGGGCAAATAAGGCCTGGGAACGCGTAGTTTGCGAGAAAAACTCGATTATAGTTTCAGCCTATTTGAAGGAGTACCTAAACTGCAATTTTGCCCGATACCAGCATCATTTCTTTTTTTGTACTTAGTTGAATCTCTGAGGTACAAAACACGTGTTTTGGTGCAAATTCTGGGACCAGTAGCTGTCAGAGTTCAGCGACCAAAATTTCGAAATTTTTTGATAGCGCCAATCGATTCAGAATGGTCGTTTCATACCCCTTAGAAACCACGAAGGGGCAAATAGGGCCTGGGAACGCGTAGTTTGCGAGAAAAACTCGATTATAGTTTCAGCCTATTTGAAGGAGTACCTGAACTGCAATTTTGCCCGATACCAGCATCATTTCTTTTTTCGTACTTAGTTGAATCTCTGAGGTACAAAACACGTGTCTTGGTGCAAATTCTGGGCCCAGTAGCTGTCAGAGTTCAGCGACCAAAATTTCGAAATTTTTTGATAGCGCCAATCGATTCAGAATGGTCGTTTCATACCCCTTAGAAACCCCGAAGGGGCAAATAAGGCCTGGGAACGCGTAGTTTGCGAGAAAAACTCGATTATAGTTTCAGCCTATTTGAAGGAGTACCTAAACTGCAATTTTGCCCGATACCAGCATCATTTCTTTTTTTGTACTTAGTTGAATCTCTGAGGTACAAAACACGTGTTTTGGTGCAAATTCTGGGACCAGTAGCTGTCAGAGTTCAGCGACCAAAATTTCGAAATTTTTTGATAGCGCCAATCGATTCAGAATGGTCGTTTCATACCCCTTAGAAACCACGAAGGGGCAAATAGGGCCTGGGAACGCGTAGTTTGCGAGAAAAACTCGATTATAGTTTCAGCCTATTTGAAGGAGTACCTAAACTGCAATTTTGCCCGATACCAGGATAATTTCTTCTTTTTTCGTACTTAGTTGAATCTCTGAGGTAGAAAACACGTGTTTTGGTGCAAATTCTGGGCCCAGTAGCTGCCAGAGTTCAGCGACCAAAATTTCGAAATTTTTTGATAGCGCCAATCGATTCAGAATGGTCGTTTCATACCCCTTAGAAACCCCGAAGGGGCAAATAAAGCCTGGGAACGCGTAGTTTGCGAGAAAAACTCGATTATAGTTTCAGCCTATTTGAAGGAGTATCTAAACTGCAATTTTGCCCGATACCAGGATAATTTCTTTTTTCGTACTTAGTTGAATCTCTGAGGTACAAAACACGTGTTTTGGTGCAAATTCTGGGCCCAGTAGCTGCCAGAGTTCAGCGAACAAAATTTCGAAATTTTTTGATAGCGCCAATCGATTCAGAATGGTCGTTTCATACCCCTTAGAAACCCCGAAGGGGCAAATAAGGCCTGGGAACGCGTAGTTTGCGAGAAAAACTCGATTATAGTTTCAGCCTATTTGAAGGAGTACCTAAACTGCAATTTTGCCCGATACCAGCATCATTTCTTTTTTCGTACTTAGTTGAATCTCTGAGGTACAAAACACGTGTTTTGGTGCAAATTCTGGGCCCAGTAGCTGTCAGAGTTCAGCGACCAAAATTTCGAAATTTTTTGATAGCGCCAATCGATTCAGAATGGTCGTTTCATACCCCTTAGAAACCCCGAAGGGGCAAATAAGGCCTGGGAACGCGTAGTTTGCGAGAAAAACTCGATTATAGTTTCAGCCTATTTGAAGGAGTACCTAAACTGCAATTTTGCCCGATACCAGCATCATTTCTTTTTTTGTACTTAGTTGAATCTCTGAGGTACAAAACACGTGTTTTGGTGCAAATTCTGGGACCAGTAGCTGTCAGAGTTCAGCGACCAAAATTTCGAAATTTTTTGATAGCGCCAATCGATTCAGAATGGTCGTTTCATACCCCTTAGAAACCACGAAGGGGCAAATAGGGCCTGGGAACGCGTAGTTTGCGAGAAAAACTCGATTATAGTTTCAGCCTATTTGAAGGAGTACCTAAACTGCAATTTTGCCCGATACCAGCATCATTTCTTTTTTCGTACTTAGTTGAATCTCTGAGGTACAAAACACGTGTTTTGGTGCAAATTCTGGGACCAGTAGCTGTCAGAGTTCAGCGACCAAAATTTCGAAATTTTTTGATAGCGCCAATCGATTCAGAATGGTCGTTTCATACCCCTTAGAAACCCCGAAGGGGCAAATAAGGCCTGGGAACGCGTAGTTTGCGAGAAAAACTCGATTATAGTTTCAGCCTATTTGAAGGAGTACCTAAACTGCAATTTTGCCCGATACCAGCATCATTTCTTTTTTCGTACTTAGTTGAATCTCTGAGGTACAAAACACGTGTTTTGGTGCAAATTCTGGGCCCAGTAGCTGTCAGAGTTCAGCGACCAAAATTTCGAAATTTTTTGATAGCGCCAATCGATTCAGAATGGTCGTTTCATACCCCTTAGAAACCCCGAAGGGGCAAATAAGGCCTGGGAACGCGTAGTTTGCGAGAAAAACTCGATTATAGTTTCAGCCTATTTGAAGGAGTACCTAAACTGCAATTTTGCCCGATACCAGCATAATTTCTTTTTTCGTACTTAGTTGAATCTCTGAGGTACAAAACACGTGTTTTGGTGCAAATTCTGGGCCCAGTAGCTGTCAGAGTTCAGCGACCAAAATTTCGAAATTTTTTGATAGCGCCAATCGATTCAGAATGGTCGTTTCATACCCCTTAGAAACCCCGAAGGGGCAAATAAGGCCTGGGAACGCGTTGTTTGCGAGAAAAACTCGATTATAGTTTCAGCCTATTTGAAGGAGTACCTAAACTGCAATTTTGCCCGATACCAGCATCATTTCTTTTTTCGTACTTAGTTGAATCTCTGAGGTACAAAACACGTGTTTTGGTGCAAATTCTGGGCCCAGTAGCTGTCAGAGTTCAGCGACCAAAATTTCGAAATTTTTTGATAGCGCCAATCGATTCAGAATGGTCGTTTCATACCCCTTAGAAACCCCGAAGGGGCAAATAAGGCCTGGGAACGCGTAGTTTGCGAGAAAAACTCGATTATAGTTTCAGCCTATTTGAAGGAGTACCTAAACTGCAATTTTGCCCGATACCAGCATCATTTCTTTTTTTGTACTTAGTTGAATCTCTGAGGTACAAAACACGTGTTTTGGTGCAAATTCTGGGACCAGTAGCTGTCAGAGTTCAGCGACCAAAATTTCGAAATTTTTTGATAGCGCCAATCGATTCAGAATGGTCGTTTCATACCCCTTAGAAACCACGAAGGGGCAAATAGGGCCTGGGAACGCGTAGTTTGCGAGAAAAACTCGATTATAGTTTCAGCCTATTTGAAGGAGTACCTAAACTGCAATTTTGCCCGATACCAGCATCATTTCTTTTTTCGTACTTAGTTGAATCTCTGAGGTACAAAACACGTGTTTTGGTGCAAATTCTGGGACCAGTAGCTGTCAGAGTTCAGCGACCAAAATTTCGAAATTTTTTGATAGCGCCAATCGATTCAGAATGGTCGTTTCATACCCCTTAGAAACCCCGAAGGGGCAAATAAGGCCAGGGAACGCGTAGTTTGCGAGAAAAACTCGATTATAGTTTCAGCCTATTTGAAGGAGTACCTAAACTGCAATTTTGCCCGATACCAGCATCATTTCTTTTTTCGTACTTAGTTGAATCTCTGAGGTACAAAACACGTGTTTTGGTGCAAATTCTGGGCCCAGTAGCTGTCAGAGTTCAGCGACCAAAATTTCGAAATTTTTTGATAGCGCCAATCGATTCAGAATGGTCGTTTCATACCCCTTAGAAACCCCGAAACGGCAAATAAGGCCTGGGAACGCGTAGTTTGCGAGAAAAACTCGATTATAGTTTCAGCCTATTTGAAGGAGTACCTAAACTGCAATTTTGCCCGATACCAGCATCATTTCTTTTTTCGTACTTAGTTGAATCTCTGAAGTACAAAACACGTGTTTTGGTGCAAATTCTGGGCCCAGTAGCTGTCAGAGTTCGGCGACCAAAATTTCGAAATTTTTTATAGCGCCAATCGATTCAGAATGGTCGTTTCATACCCCTTAGAAACCACGAAGGGGCAAATAAGGCCTGGGAACGGGTAGTTTGCGAGAAAAACTCGATTATAGTTTCAGCCTATTTGAAGGAGTACCTAAACTGCAATTTTGCCCGATACCAGCATCATTTCTTTTTTCGTACTTAGTTGAATCTCTGAGGTACAAAACACGTGTTTTGGTGCAAATTCTGGGCCCGGTAGCTGTCAGAGTTCAGCGACCAAAATTTCGAAATTTTTTATAGCGCCAATCGATTCAGAATGGTCGTTTCGTACCCCTTAGAAACCCCGAAGGGGCAAATAAGGCCTGGGAACGCGTAGTTTGCGAGAAAAACTCGATTATAGTTTCAGCCTATTTGAAGGAGTACCTAAACTGCAATTTTGCCCGATACCAGCATCATTTCTTTTTTCGTACTTAGTTGAATCTCTGAGGTACAAAACACGTGTTTTGGTGCAAATTCTGGGCCCGGTAGCTGTCAGAGTTCAGCGACCAAAATTTCGAAATTTTTTTATAGCGCCAATCGATTCAGAATGGTCGTTTCATACCCCTTAGAAACCCCGAAGGGGCAAATAAGGCCTGGGAACGCGTAGTATGTGAGAAAAACTCGATTATAGTTTCAGCCTATTTGAAGGAGTACCTAAACTGCAATTTTACCCGATACCAGCATCATTTCTTTTTTCGTACTTAGTTGAATCTCTGAGGTACAAAACACGTGTTTTGGTGCAAATTCTGGGCCCAGTAGCTGTCAGAGTTCAGCGACCCAAATTTCGAAATTTTTTGATGGCGCCAATCGATTCAGAATGGTCGTTTCATACCCCTTAGAAACCCCGAAGGGGCAAATAAGGCCTGGGAACGCGTAGTATGTGAGAAAAACTCGATTATAGTTTCAGCCTATTTGAATGAGTACCTAAACTGCAATTTTGCCCGATACCAGCATCATTTCTTTTTTCGTACTTAGTTGAATCTCTGAGGTACAAAACACGTGTTTTGGTGCAAATTCTGGGCCCAGTAGCTGTCAGAGTTCAGCGACCAAAATTTCGAAATTTTTTGATAGCGCCAATCGATTCAGAATGGTCGTTTCATACCCCTTAGAAACCCCGAAGGGGCAAATAAGGCCTGGGAACGCGTAGTTTGCGGGAAAAACTTGATTATAGTTTCAGCCTATTCAAAGGAGTACCTAAACTGCAATTTTGCCCGATACCAGCATCATTTCTTTTTTCGTACTTAGTTGAATCTCTGAGGTACAAAACACGTGTTTTGGTGCAAATTCTGGGCCCGGTAGCTGTCAGAGTTCAGCGACCAAAATTTCGAAATTTTTTTATAGCGCCAATCGATTCAGAATGGTCGTTTCATACCCCTTAGAAACCCCGAAGGGGCAAATAAGGCCTGGGAACGCGTAGTATGTGAGAAAAACTCGATTATAGTTTCAGCCTATTTGAAGGAGTACCTAAACTGCAATTTTACCCGATACCAGCATCATTTCTTTTTTCGTACTTAGTTGAATCTCTGAGGTACAAAACACGTGTTTTGGTGCAAATTCTGGGCCCAGTAGCTGTCAGAGTTCAGCGACCCAAATTTCGAAATTTTTTGATGGCGCCAATCGATTCAGAATGGTCGTTTCATACCCCTTAGAAACCACGAAGGGGCAAATAAGGCCTGGGAACGCGTAGTATGTGAGAAAAACTCGATTATAGTTTCAGCCTATTTGAAGGAGTACCTAAACTGCAATTTTGCCCGATACCAGCATCATTTCTTTTTCCGTACTTAGTTGAATCTCTGAGGTACAAAACACGTGTTTTGGTGCAAATTCTGGGGCCAGTAGCTGTCAGAGTTCAGCGACCAAAATTTCGAAATTTTTTGATAGCGCCAATCGATTCAGTTTCAGTTTCTATTATAGTTTCAGCCTATTTGAAGGAGTACCTAAACTGCAATTTTGCCCGATACCAGCATCATTTCTTTTTTCGTACTTAGTTGAATCTCTGAGGTACAAAACACGTGTTTTGGTGCAAATTCTGGGCCCAGTAGCTGTCAGAGTTCAGCGACCAAAATTTCGAAATTTTTTGATAGCGCCAATCGATTCAGAATGGTCGTTTCATACCCCTTAGAAACCCCGAAGGGGCAAATAAGGCCTGGGAACGCGTAGTTTGCGGGAAAAACTTGATTATAGTTTCAGCCTATTCAAAGGAGTACCTAAACTGCAATTTTGCCCGATACCAGCATCATTTCTTTTTTCGTACGTAGTTGAATCTCTGAGGTACAAAACACGTGTTTTGGTGCAAATTCTGGGCCCAGTAGCTGTCAGAGTTCAGCGACCAAAATTTCGAAATTTTTTGATAGCGCCAATCGATTCAGAATGGTCGTTTCATACCCCTTAGAAACCCCGAAGGGGCAAATAAGACCTGGGAACGCGTAGTTTGCGAGAAAAACTCGATTATAGTTTCAGCCTATTTGAAGGAGTACCTAAACTGAACTTTTGCCCGATACCAGCATCATTTCTTTTTTCGTACTTAGTTGAATCTCTGAGGTACAAAACACAAATTTTTTGGGCCCAATAGCCGTCAGAGTTCAGCGACCAAAATTTCGAAATTTTTTGATAGCGCCAATCGATTCAGAATGGTCCCCCTTAGAAACCCCGCAAGGGCAAATAAGGCCCGGGAACGCATATACCAGCATTGGGCCTTGGTGCAAGTTTCTGTCAGCCCTTGACCAAGTTTTAGTACAACTGTTGCGTCTTCTTCAATGCCAATATCCAAATATTTTGCCAAACTTGAACCATGCTTCGATGTTAAGCTTGGTCTAGGATTTAAATGAAGTGGAACAAGCTTTGGCCTATGACGAGCCTTTTGTTATGTCCTACATGGGTAAGTGAAAAAAAGATTTGAGTACACTTCTATGGATGGAGTCTAAAAATATTTTTTTACAATAATTTTATCATTTGTATTTTTGGGTACTATAAACTGGTTCACCATTGAACCATTTGTAAACGAACATTTTCAATTTGTGTATTTATTTAAATAGCAAATAACCACTTCAAATACATAATCACATCCTAAATGAAAACGATTTCTTAAGGAAAAACTTTGTCCAAACAACTCTCTTTCAAAACTGAAGTAAAAAGACAAACAATGTTGTAAAAAGTTAAACGTAGCAATTAAATTCAACATAATTACTTAACCTTTAATTAAAACAAAATATTTGTCAAATCTTGCTTAAATAAGACAAAACCATTTTCATTCTCTGAGTGAACTGAGTGGCCAAAAAAGTAAAAATTAATTGGAATCGCGGCTAATTATCTCTAAATTTTATTACAGCTGTTGCCTGCAGTTGAATTTAAGCATTCAAATTAAGTCCAACTTCTTCCTACAGACCGCTCTACTCCAGATGTTAACGATAATGGGACTCTATTTGTCTCAGAAATTTCCCTAAAGTTGAAGTAAACTGTTAAGTTGTTTTGGGCCCAACCCAACACTTTAATTCGGAAGACTGAAGATTTTAACTGCCAAGAAGTCTCTGCTCTTTTTATTTTCGTTAAGTGAATCGAATGGAGTATTTTTGTTGGTGGTAAGCGTTTGCTTTTCCATTCTGCCAGTAGTCATAGTTGCAGCGGTGGTTGAACTTCAAGTTCCTAAATTCGGTCAAACGACATCCATTTATCTCACAAAATGGAAACCTCTTATTTCAAGTTCTTCAATTTTTATCAATTTCAATTTATCTTTCGTTCATCTGGCTCTTTCCAAAGAAAGTTTTACTTTCGAGTTGTTTGAGTAAACCCATCTATAAGAAGTTGGAGGATGCGGACTTAAAGAAAATACCAAATACAAGTACACTGCAATGGGATGGAGAATACTTTAAGTGCCCTGGATAAAGTAATTAAGTCTGAAGAGAGAAATGAGAAAGACTTGAAAGAATTAAGAATTCAATATTCAAAACTTCCGCTTTTTCAGTTATTCCCACTCTCAAACTCTAAATGTACTTATCCCCACCACTAACGAGAAAATATCTTTCTACTTCTGCGACAAATTATTCCCTCTTGTAGGCCTCGTAACTCGTAAGTATCCAACTTCTGATTCCCGAGGTCTTGTTTATGTTTCGGCTTTCAGTTGTCGTCAACTTGAAACTTTCTCCTGCTTAGAAAAGGCTTTAGTTCAGCTGTTCGCAACCAAAGCATTCAAAGTATAACGAGAGCTTTTAATCCGTCTTTATAATGACACAGGAACAAACTTTGACATAGAATTCTCCTTAAGAAATGCAAGTGTTCAAGTACTTCACTTTCATAGGCAGTTAGTGAGAAATGTTTTAACCAATGAACATTTTGCCGATGGGCTCAAAATATTGTTGAGAAAAGAGCAAATTTCATTATTACAAAGCCTTAAATGAAATTTTGATGCCAAATATAACTAAGAGAAAGTTCCATTTTGTACACACATAAACAGAAAACTTTTTTAACATCAAAAGTGCATCCCCTCTGAAATGGTTTTTCGGAAAAGTCAAGTTGCAATCATACGATAAAGTTTTCCAACTTGCAAAATTAAATTACATTTTAAATGAAGTTTTGTTGTCCGTTGAACTTTTCAAAATGGCTAAACTTCGATGTCTTGGAGAATTTTAATGACTTTAAAATTCCATCTGATTATGTTTGGAAAACCGAGTCTCGTGTCCTTACAGTCAAGTGGCGGAAAGGACCTTTTGATTACAGTCTTCGGCCTCATATGACGAAATTTCGTCTCAAAAGCTATCTATTTGACATTTTATATGAAACAACTACAAAACTCTTGGAAACATATTTGTACTTTCGTCGAACTGCAATATTAACTTTACAAGTACTTTAAAGCTAGAGAGTCGACAGCTTTCGACTTCTAACTCAATCGGCTTACATAACTTTGATTCGATCATTTAGAACGAATTGTTGAACATCTAAGAAAAGATGGCCGATATTAATATTTGATAAAAAACATATTTAATTAATATTTGCAAGAGATTCGCGTGAGATTCCGGGCAAAAACAAATTGTAGAAAATTTCTGGGCAAAAACAACTTAACTGCCTAACTGCATTAACTTTGCATTACTTTTTGTAGTTAAATCGTTTTTGCCCGGAAATTTTCTACGATTCGTTTTTGCCCGGAATCTCACGCGATTCGTTTTTGCGCGGAACATTTTCTAAGCCACTTTTGCCCAAACCTAATAAATAGGTCACTTTTACCCTCAGCCCGTCATATTTATTCATCAACAGATTACAGAACCCTCTGTCTCACAGAAGAAAAAAGAAACCAAACATTGAAAAAAGTTATCAACATAACATAACATACTTAAAATTAAAATTAAAATTGAAAATTGTCATTAAATGCTCTGCACTTAGAAGTGAAACATTCAAAACCTCCGTAATTGGTGCGATGATTATCTAGACGTAAAAACAAACCCGCTCTAAAATTACAGCCAAGTGCCGTAATAGATATCCTACCAAGTATATATAGCGAATCAATTGTACCCTGCAATATTTGAAACACGAACAGAACCTTAGCAACCTTACGACCCCTCTCCAAATTCTCAAGATAAATGAGTTTCAGCCTATGTTGATATGGTGGGAGATTGCTTGAATCCATCCAAGGTAACCAAGGGCAAAGCGTAAGAAACTACGCTGAACCGATCGCAATCGAGCAGTATGGGAGGAATAAAATGGGCTCCAAACAGGACTAGCATACTCCAAAATGGATCTAATAATGTTTTTTTTTACGATATGGCCTAGGGGATAATCCTTTGATGCGTTAGCATGGCTTTGGCCCGAAGGGAATTAGGGTAAGAGGAGTGAAGAAACTTGAATGTCTTGTTTTTGCATTGCTGCGAGCAAGATAACAGCATAGAGATGGAGTGGATTTTTTAATTCAATTTTTAAAAAGACCTCAATTGCAGGTGTTTTTATCATTTACGTTTCTTTTTCCTTTTTTCTGACGCCCCAAAATTGAGCTACAACCGCCACCGATTTCCTCCCAAAGTTTTTTCGCTCAACTTTCAGCGCCATCTATACAGAACCAGGAGGTAAAGAAAAAAAAATAAAAAAATTTTTTGTAATTGCAACTACTTAAATAAAAATTTTAAAAAAAATATCAATCTCATTTGAACTTTTTTTACAACCCCTTTGTAAGGAAACGTCTAAAATTCACACTCCAGGTCACGATGACCCCCTTAAACGATATTTCCCAAAAATAAAATTGAAATTAAAGCACTATTTCATTTGCATAAGAAAATAAAAATTTTAAATTTGAATATATTGTTATATCAGTTGTTCCAGTTCTCTCTAACTAGAAGGATCAACAAAAGTATTTTATGCTCCTTCCTTATGATCCCTGAAAATGAGCTGAAATGTTTAGGTCGTTTGTGAGTCTTCCAATTACCGCCTAATCGATCGGACGCGTTGCGTGATCGCTCCTCACTCAGTTCAATTTCTTCGCAGTATTTTCGTTTCGTGTGTTTTGTGCGTGTCTCAGCAAAATTGAGTGCCACTCTTTCCCGGTCAATAACTTACCTGACACAGTTTCTCCTTGTTTACATTTTTGTCAGTGACCTTATTTTCAACTGGCCGCTATTTTGTAAGTGACTCAGTTAATTTTTTCGCTTTTTACAGTGCCGGGAAATATTTTTGTTTTTCAAACGGAAGTGACTCAGTTTGTTTATTTTGTTTTAATCTGGTATTACTGCAACCTGGTGTAAAGCCTTTTGTTTATCTTTTTATTGTTAAATATTTCCGACCAAATCTTCACGCACAAAATGGCCCTTTGCAAGTCATGCTCTAATGAATTGCTAAACAACGGTGTTACCTGTGATGGCATCTGCGGAGGTGTTTTTCATAGCACCTGTCTTTCACGTGGTCTTTCTACATGTAAAGAGTGCTCCAACATTAGGCCCTGTCACGTCTTACGGCTCATGAAGGAAGTCGTTTCTACGCTCTCCACTGATCAATCCTACATCGCTGATAAGGTCAACGAGATCTTCACAAATTTTGCTGGACTTCAAATTTTGTCCGATGACTGCGCTAGTCTAAACTTAAAACTGGACAAGCTGCTTAAGATCGCTGAGGGTTTGACTAACGACTCATCGCTTCTTTCAAGCAGGATTTGTGAGCTTTCCTTAAAGCTGAGCGGCCTGGTCGCTTCCTTGGATGACCTCCGCGCTGGATCACCATCACCTTCCATCGGCCAACCTGCGGAACCTATCATGCCAATCTTAGACGACATTCGGCGTGGTGTCCGGCACGTCAAGCGGGATCTGGATTCGTGCTCAACAGCCATAGTGAAGAACTCTGAATTAATTGGCTCAGTCAGCTGTGATATTAAGAGTTTATCCACAAAAAGCTATCTCGGCCCCTCTCTTCCTCGGTCTGACACCACAGATGCTTCTGGTTTGAATTCTTCATCTTCTGGACCTACATCTTCTGATGGGGACTGCTCCACTCTCCGTGATGCAACCTCCGCAGTTCCGCCTCAATCCACCGTGAATGTGATTCCTCCGCATTCCTCCTCGGTGCAGCCTGCCTCAGATGGTGATGCTCCTGTTGGTTTGGTCAAGCCCGTTATAGAGAATTCTTCTTCTTCTGGACCTACCTCTTCTGATGGGGACTGTTCCACTCTCCGGGATGCAACCTCCGCAGTTCCGCCTCAATCCACCGTGAATGTGATTCCTCCGCATTCCTCCTCGGTGCAGCCTGCCTCAGATGTTGATGCTCTTGCTGGTTTGGTCAAGCCCGTTATAGAGAAGGTTGCTGATGTTGCCATCAATGTATCTCCGCCAGTGTCATCCCAACCAACTTCCACCACATTTACGATCAACAAACTTGGCACCACCTGGACAGTATCGGAATGGGAGCAGAGACTAAAAAGGCTAGGCAGTAAACATTCATCTTTATCAAGCACAACTCCATTCCTTCTAAAGGGTGCACCTCATAACGCCAACGATTCCTGGGCCCACAGTTTTTTTTCCCGAAATTTTGGATTCACCCCCGTTAGCTGCCTGAAGTTACTCTCGTCAGACGCAGAGAAATCCAGCAACTTCAAGATCTCCATCCCAAACAAATATGTCTGGCTCATCAGTAACCCCTCCAGCAAATTCTTCACTCTCGGGAACATCACAATTTCTAAGTGGACTAGGAAGTACGTTAAGTTTAACCCTAAGCCCACTATACCTAACCCTAAATTAAACACTAAAAAACCTAACCTCACTAACTACCCCAAACGACCTCCTCCCATACCTAAATTTAGCATTCACCCTAACCATAAGAATCTTAGAACTAGTAACAACATAATCACTCCTCACTCTTCCGCACATCTCACCATTAATCCTAAAGCTAGTGATCCTAACTCCAATTGGCAGTTCAAAATGGGAGTATTTCCAAATTTTAATCTAAGTACTCCAGTCAAGTATCCCAACTTTATATATTCTCACACCCTTAACCCCCCTGTTCCAGTTACACCGAAGCCCTCGAACACGTCCATTCCAACCGTCAACCCAACCAATACTGTTTTGAGTTCCGTATGTCCAGCGCACCCACCTAACCATGCACTCCCAACTTCTTCCGCGTGCCCTCCTAACCTCAAGCCAACCTCTTCCGACCACTCCACCACCTCTGCTCCGATTTCCGTCTGTCCCACCTCTCCTCTATCTACGCCAAATCTTGCACCCGCTACTTCCTCCGCATGCCCACCTAATTCCATGCCGTCATCCTCCTACACTGTCGCCCCGTCTCAATCAACTTCTACCTCCGTTAACCCGCCCATTCCGTCAGCCAAAACTCCGTTATCCGAACATCATTCATTTATCGATCCCCTTCTCCCACCTACAGTTAAATTGACTTTGCGTTCTGCTGATTCTAGCGATGGACGATACCTCTTGTCCCGTTTACGGGACCGTCGCATTTATGACAACGTACGTCTATTTCTAGCCTATCTCCACGACAAACCGAACTCCGTCTGTGTTGAAGGTAAAACGAGCACCAACGTCATGTTAAGTATACAACAAGAAGGCCTGCCCACAGACCCATCAGTTTTACTCCAACTCTTCACTAAATACCATGAATCATTCAACATACCTTCCCATAAGGTTTCAGAAGATCTATCTACCTATGCTGCGTACGTGAGTTCTCGCCGTATTTCCCATCTTCAAAAAAGTCGTAACGACTCCTTAAACTACTTTCGTTCCTAACCCCCTTGATTTCCCTATTTCTGACTTCCCCTCTATTGCACCCGCGGTTTCCGATCAAGATCCTCTCCCCAACAGCTTGTCGGTCTATTACCAGAACGTAAGAGGACTTCGTACAAAAACAACAAATATTTTCCTTAACTCTCACAAATTCCCGCACGATATCTTTGCCTTAACTGAAACCAATCTAACACCAGGAATTCTCGACAACGAACTATTCCCTCCAAACTATACCATTTTCCGTGTTGACGGTTGTATAGGCACCAATGAGCCACCAGGTCGCGGGGTTCTCATAGCTGCTCACAACCGTTATGATGCCACCCTGCTAAAGACCTCCGACTCTACAATATCAGAATTTGTATGTATAAAAATAGCACTAAATAAGTGCCTTCTGTACATTCTCTGTTGTTACATTCGTCCCTCTCAACCACTTGACGCCTACGAGCCCATAATCGAAGCGATCGATACCCTGCTAGAGAACGCTAACGCGTCCGATGAATTTATTTTATTGGGTGACTTTAACCTCCCCCGTATCCAATGGTCATTGTCCGAGGACTGTTCTCACTTTGTCCCCCTTAACGCGTCTTCGGCCAAAGAAGCCTTCTTTACCGATCAGCTCTCCGTTTCAGGTCTCTTTCAAGTAAGCGGAGTCAGGAACTTCCTGGACAGACAATTAGACTTAATCTTTTCTTCAGACCCAGTTAACTCGGCTGTCGCAGAAAGCAACCATCTTCTCTCCTCCCTCGACCGTCACCATCCTCCTTTGTTCCTCGTTTTCTCCTACGAGCACCCTCATGCCGTTTCAGGCTCCGAGTCTTCTTTATCCTTCAATTTTCGTAAAGGCGACTTTGACAAATTAAATCACTTGCTCCTCAACTCTAATATTGGGGATATCCCTCAACATCTCCCAGTTGACGTTGCTTTAGAGGCGTTCTACTCGGAAATACACGCTTGTCTTACACAATCTATCCCTCTTCTTCCTCGTAAAAACTACTCCTCATCCCCCGTATGGTACGACAAAGAATTGCGCTCTCTTCGCAACAGGAGAAATAAACGTTGGCAAACTTTTCTTCTAACCCAGACTGAGTCTGACTATTCTTCCTATCTATCTGCTTATACCTCTTTTTCTGAACGTTGTGATACCCTCTACCATGAGTACCTCCAACGGATGGAAACTAGCCTCATATCCGACCCCAAGCGTTTTTATAGCTTTATTAATTCTAAGAAGAAATCCAATGGTTACCCTTCCACCCTAAAGCTCGAGAATACCTCTTCATCTGATCCTAAGGTTATCGCTAACCTCTTTGCACACTTCTTCAGTAAATCTTTCAGCGACAATTCTCTACAACCCGACCTAAACTATTTTGCATTCATGGACAAATGCACTCAAACGTCGTTTTCATCTTTTGACCCTGATCCTGAACTAATCGCCGCCAGTATTAATAGGCTTGAGGACGACTTTCACCCAGGTCCTGATGGCATTCCGGCCATCGTTCTGAAAAAGTGTGCCATGCATCTAGTCCAACCCCTTACTTTGCTTTTTCGTCTCTCGGTCACTCAAGGGGTTTTCCCTCAATTATGGAAAAATTCGTATATTATTCCCATCTTCAAAAAAGGTTGCAAGAACGATGTGTCCAACTACAGACCCATTGCTAAATTATCATCCATACCTAAACTATTCGAAAAATTGGTCTATGATTCCATGTTCTTCCACTGTAAGTCTATCTTCTCACTCTACCAGCATGGCTTCCTCAAAGGTAGATCTACAACCACCAACCTTACTGACTTCGTCTCTAAAACCCTATGTGCCCTGGAAAACGGTAAAGATGTTGATGTTATAGCCACCGATTTTAGTAAAGCCTTCGACAAGATCTCCCATAACGTTATCTTGTTCAAACTCGATCGCCTAGGCTTCCCCCCCAGATTCTTTTCCTGGATTCGATCCTACCTCAACAACCGTCAGTACAATATTCTTTTCAGTTCATCCATTTCTAACCCTATTGTCGCTCGTTCCGGCGTCCCTCAGGGCAGCCACCTTGGTCCATTGATTTTTATCCTCACAATAAATGATGTTGAATGTGTCATCAAACACTCAGAGTTGTCCATCTATGCCGATGACATGAAAATAATCAAACATATCTCCTCCACTACCGACTCTCTTCTCCTGCAAGAAGACCTCGATTCATTCATCACATGGTGCATGAAAAACTTTCTGGAGCTCAATGTCTCCAAATGCCAGTCCATCTCTTATTCCCGCAAGCGTCTTACCACCACCCCGAGAGTCTATATGTTAACCGACGTACCAGTCCCTATCGTTACCTCTTTGTGTGACTTAGGAATAATCTGTGATAGTGAACTCAATTTCCGTTCCCACATTGACAGCATAATTAACAGAGCTAACTCCGCGCTAGGGTTTGTGAAGCGCTGGTCTAGAGAGTTCTCCAATCCTTATGTTTCCAAATCTCTCTACGTCTCCTTCGTTAGACCTCTCCTTGAATATGCCAGCCAGGTATGGTCCCCTACACAAACAACTCACATTAATAGGATTGAATCTGTCCAGCGCAGGTTTATTCGCTTCGCTCTACGTGATCTTCCGTGGGTTGACAGATTCAACCTTCCTCCCTATGAAAACCGTCTTAAACTGATCGACTTACAACCGCTAAGCAAACGTCGTGATGTTTCCGACATTCTCTTCATCTACCAATTATTAACTGGTGCCATAGACTGCCCCTCCATCCTGCAATCTTTACCCATCTATACCAATCCCCGTAACCTAAGGTCCACTCCCCTTTTCCGTCTCGACCGCCATCGCACAAACTACGGTCAAAGCGAGCCAATTACCAGGATGTTACGAAAAGTCAACGACCTTTCCTCTTTTGACTTCCATATGAGTAAATCATCACTCCACAAAGCCCTATATCTTGACCCCGCCCATCTTGATCCTGATCGCCTACTTTAATTCTTCTTCCTTACGCCCTCTGCTATTAATCAATATATATAGCTCATATTGTAGCTTATACCTTTTATGTATTTATTCTTATTATTCATTTATTATAGTCTGTTGAATTAGTATTAAGTTATAGCTTGTATTTTATTTTTTATTTTTGTATTTTTTTACGTAATAGCTTGTATTAAGCTTAAATAAAAAATAAATAAAATAAATATAGTATCATCGATAGTGGTTGCATAGGTGTTTTGTTCACTCAATTTAAAATTACAGTTGAAGAGATATTGCACTCTATAAAAACGAAATCCGGCATCTGAAATCGTAATCCGGCAACATATTTCAAAATTAGTCGCGGTCACCCTTTCACACCCTTTCCTTATATAGTTTTAACATCGCCACCGTACTTTATACAGCAAGAGAGAATCAACCTTGTCCGAGAATCACGTAGTCCCTCTAGGTAGAATTTATATTATTTACCAATCAGGAAGCGTTTTTATACAACATAATCAAAATCATCGAAATCGGTCTACGTCTTACGAAGCTAGGCGCCGCCTCTCCTTCAGCTCTCACCATAGGCCACAATTTTTGTCATGACACAAATTGATACTCTATGCATTCAGAATCATCTAAATTAGTCCACGCGTTACAAATTTAGACTACCTCCATCACAACCCTTGGTCTGTATTTTTCCTTATAGTTGCAATGTATACAACAAAAAAGAATCATTCAAATAGATCTATGTGTTAAGATGTTGGGTAACGGACCCTTCCCACCCCACCCTACCTTATACATTTCTGTCGTGGTAACAATGGGGCAACATATTCTACACATCAAAAGAAGAATCATCCAAATCGGTCTATTAGTTAAGATGTTGACATCCACCACCTTCTACACCCGAACCCGTCTAAAATTTTGTCGCGGCAACATACTTTATACATCAAAAAACAATCAACCAAATCGATCCACGCGTTACGAAGTTGGACTACCATCTCCTCCTTCCCCGCCCCACCTAGGAAGACTTTTTTTCCATTATTAATAATAGGCGATCCCAATCTATTCGACAAAAAAAGAACCATCTAATTCGGTCCGTATATTTAGAAGTTAGATTCCACCAAGCAAGATTTTTGACATGGTACCAATCGGGGAACGTACACTTTCTACAACGAGAGTCATATCGGTTCCATCAACAAAATCCACATTACCTTTATAAAGAGCTTTACATAAGCTATTATATGCTTTTTTTGAGTACATGAATAAGACGCTGGTTTTGGCCGGATGGGAATTAGGGTCGGAGGGAATTAAAGACAGAGTGGATTATTTTAATTTCTCAATAAAAGCTCACGGGGAGACCTGGTCTCGAACGCGGGGCCCATGACATGGTGGTCGTGCGGCTCAACGACTTGATCCAACTCCGTCTTGTTAAGCGAGTCCACGAAATATTTTCTCACCAGGCGAAATGTCAATAAAAAAAAGAGGTCTTCCACTTTTCTTTAAATTTTAGTCACACAAAAACCACTTCTAAAGAGATGCATGACCCCCTTGGTTCCTGAATCGCGTCACCACCCTTCGCTTTTGGTTGTCATGCGTCTCCATGCTACTGAGACTTGTCCTCCTTTACTTGCCGACTTTTTTTCAATTTCAGGCGGGCTTACTTCTTGTGATTGGTCTGGCGTGTTGGGGGAGAGTGCGATGTCGATCTGGCTTTGGGCACTTTTTACGATGTTCTGTATGCCTGTTTTACTAGTTGTGTTCCTATTGGCATCTCTAGGTCGGGATCCGCTAAGTAGTCTCGCCCATGGCTCGATGGTGCCTCACGTCACCTGAAGAACTTGAGAGGCAAAGCTTGGAGGAGGTTCTGTGCATCGGGTAGTCACGATAATTACCTAGCTTACTCTAATCTCAATCTCCAGATTTCTGCGCGCCTGCAGGTCTCCTATTCTGAGTACCTTTCTAATGCGAGAGTCATGCTGCGTACTGACCCTAAACAGTTCTGGAGGCTTATTAACTCGAAGCGCAATTGTGACGCTTATCCCTCCTTGAGGTACCACGACTGTGAGAGTGACGATTCTCTAACAATTGCCAATCTCTTTGCGAACTTTTTTCGAACCTCCTTCTGTGATTCCTCAGGACTTGGTATTTGACGATGCACTTATTGCTGATCATATTTCTAACTTGACTGGCGGCTTCTCGAGTGGTACCGATGGTATCCCTGCTTCCTTTTTTAAGAGTTGCCGATCATCTCTTGCTCGTGTTCTTTGTTATTTGTTCAATCTTTCTTTACATTTTGGCCGTTTTCCAGCGTTGTGGAAGTCTTCCTTTCTAATTCCATTCCATAAGAAGGGATGTAAGTCCGACGTCTCTAACTATAGACCGATCGCCAACCTGTGCCATGTTGCGAAGGTTTCTGAGTCCCTCGTTAGTGACATACTTCGATTTCACTGTAGGCCTTTTTTACAATCTTTCCAGCATGGCTTCCTTAAAGGGAAATCGACGACTACTAACCTTCTTGAATTCATTAATTATTCTTTAGGCTGGCAAGCAGGTCGTACACAGCGTGTCTTGTTTCGTGGAGTCCTTTCCGACCTTATCCTTGTCACCTCGGGGGTGCCTCAAGGTAGAATACTTGGACCAGTCCTGTTTGTCGTATATATCAACGATGTTTCGCTTCTTTTGTCCAGTAGTAAAATTCTCTGTTACTTCTGCTAAGATTTTCCGCACGGTTTCTCATGAGTTAGACATTAATCTCCTGACCTAGATTTAGCGGTGTTTATGTTCGATCTTTTGCAGGGAACTATTAATTCACCTGAATTACTGGAGGCTGTTAATTTTGCTATACCTCAACGCACCTTGAGGAATCACGACTTCCTATTCGTCCCAGGCCACCGTACTCTTTACGGCATGCACAAACCCGTCACGTCGATGTCCCGCCTCTTCAATCAACACTTCCGTAGTTTCGACTTGGACATATCTAGGCGGAATTTGAAGCGTATGATAAGACAGTACATTGGCTGATGTGGTGTTCCCTGTCTGGATGAATATTTGTTCCGACTGTTATATTTGGCAGTACCTTTCTATTCTTTATTTTTGAATTTTATATATATTTGATGAATCTGTAATGAATAAAATAAAATAAACATGTAGGTCGCGTATGAAAACTTAACATTTTCTCCCTTTTCTCTGTGAGATTTCCCTGAAACATCACATACTAAAATCAAAAAAAAATATTGTTTTCCAATGTGTGATAACGCTGTAATTTCGATTTGATTTGGTTCACTTCGAACATGGATTCTAAGGTGATGTACCACAATTCAACATCCGTTGCTTCGAATGGCGGGGTATTGATTTTATTTATAACAATAATTATAACAGATAAATTTTAGGCTAATTCCAATATAATATTTTTAATGTAGCTCTACATTCTTTTTAAAGCTGTAATTGTTACAATCAGCGCAAATAAGAAACCATTTCCCAATGCGATGAAGTTACAAGAGTTAAATTTTTTATTTTTACTGGTTAACTAAAACTACCCGGTTTGCGACAGATGTCTTACCTTAAATAGTGGTTTATTTTTCCGTACATTTATAATGAAAAAGTCCTGAGAATATTATAAGGTTCCAGTGTAATTACCTGAAAAAAAAAAAAGAAAAACTTATTAGAATTTTTATTTCATAAAAAAAATTGTTTTATACAACTAATGTTTTCTCTCTCTCGCTCTCTCTCTAGCTTCCGTAACCCCTTGTTGGGCATGAGGTCGGAGAAAAACTTAACCCGATTCGAGACAACGGTTGCAAGTGGATCTACAATTTAGAGAGGATTCCGAACCAAGATACAGTGTAAGTCCAACATCGTAGTAGTTTTGAGTTTTCCTTCAGACAAATAAATGCTTCTTCCGACCATTGGAATGATCTGCGTTTTTCTATTAGCTAGGTAAGTGCTGCATCATTCCAATGGTCCGAAAATTGCACAAAAATAATTATCTGCCTCAAGGATCTCACAACCACTTCGATGTTGGACTTACACTTTATCTTGGACACGGCGTATGAGGGCACCTTGAGCGAAATAATTGTGTAACCCGAAAGGAACTAGTACTTATCGTCAAAGCCTGCGCTGAGCGTACTTTCGACAGACACATATTGGGAAGGAAGGTTACGATGCAGATCGACCACACATCCTTACGATGGCTAAGAAATCTTTAACTCTCTAAAGGGACATGTTGCTCGGTGTATTGAAGAATTAGACGCGGTCGATTTTTATATTGTACACCATCGTCCAAAAATCTCTCGCAAAGCGCAGATAATATGCACAAAGGTGCAGGAAAGACTTCTGTTTTATTTCGGGGCCTTAGCCAATTTTGGACATCTTTGGGTTTACCTGGATCTGTTGATTTTCCATCCGCGCTGCGGATATGTCATAAGAACTTTACTTTACGGTAATTTTTAGGTCTGCTAAACTTATTCGTTTTACCGCCAAACTCAAGTCCACCATTTCTTCGAAAGTTCCACCGTATCCATCTAGGTAAACTAGACATGATTGAGTGATTATTTCTTGTAGCACAATTTCCATGAGCCTTTGAAACGTTGCCGGTGCGTTAGTCAGTCCAAACGGCATATCTTCGAACTCCTAAAGACCATGGATAAAAGAAAACGCAGTCTTTTCTTGATTTTCCTGACGTATCTTAACCTGCAAGTATCCCGACTGCAAAAAGAGGTTGAAAAACCATTTGAACCTCTGAGAATAGAATCGATTCCAGACAGCCAATAGGAATCTTTTTGGTCACTGAGTTGAGACGGCGGTAGTTGACGCAAAATTACAAGGTGTTTGGGTTTCTTCCGTACCAACACAACTGGAGAGAGCCTTGATTCTTCATGTTCCGCAGTGTTTCTTCAGCCTATTGTCTTCTACCGAGTGGTAACTGCTATTTTATTGGGAGACGCTCGACCCAAGTCTGTTTTCGGTTAAGCAAGGACTGAATGGGCTGAATGCAAGGTAGGCAAGCGGCATACCAGTCTTTAACTCCATCGGAATTTCACTAGTTTGAACAACTTGTGCTGCAGACATTTCGTGTTTGGCGTTACCAATCGCGAGTAAAATGATTAGATCTTTTAGGAGATTTGAAGATTTGATTAAAAAATACGATTTGATGGTACCAGCGGTAGGGTGTAGTCCATAAGTAGTCGCACAGGATTAACAATTTGGCAGCTGTATGATTTCATTACCGTATTTTAAATCCATGTGCTTGGGGGTCTATGGAACTCTAGTTATCCGCCAACAGTCCACTCCAATGATGCATGCATTGAATTTTAAACTCAATACCGATCAAAATACAAGATTACGGTTTAATTAAATGGAATGTTGTTGATCGATATAATGTCATCACACATTCGACATACAGCTTCTGCTGTTAAGCCCGTAGGTCTTGATATGTATAGCTGCAGAACGTCAGCGTACATGTGAAAATTATAGATTGATTAGCTACGGAAATATCATCCAAATAATACAACAATGGTCTCATTATAGATCCTTGTGGAATACCAGTATAACCTTGGACCTTGGAAATATGGGCTAAGTAGTTGTTGTAGTAGTAATTTGTGAAACTGAATTGCGTTGATAGCTTATAAATAGTCGAATGTGGTTCGCCTATCAAAAGCCACCCATTTGAATGCGTAAAGATGCATGTCCTTCTACGGGATTAGATTCACCAGTAACACTTTGTAACAAGGTTCGAGAGGCGGTTTTAGAAATATCTTCTGGAAAATTTGAAGATGTAGTATCGAATGCATAGCCCCAGTGTCGATTACTATGACGGTGGCCGCAAGCTTTATTGTCGGAGAAAACTGTGGGAGCCTGCCTTATAGAGTAGGAGTTCCTTTGGTGGTGTGATATCTGACAGGAAAGTATTTTATACGGGTTGATTGGAGTTGGAACTTATCTAAACAGCGCTGTTCCTCGCTTCTCTACAGCAGCGCATGATAGTTTAACGGCGACCTACTAGAAGCTTCTTTTAGCTCTAGGAGGTATTCGTGTAGCATGGGAGGAAATGGTTGAGTCTGTTGGCGTAGTTTGAGTTGCGGCGACTGTGGTAAGGATGGTTGCGAATCTTGGTGGTGTAGTTGGTTTAAGCGAATTTAGCTTGGCTTATGTTGGTTGCGTGATTGGATAGTGCTTCTTACTGGTGAAAGCAAATTTGAGCATCTGGCTGTAGATTGGCTGTGGATTCTGCGATACATAAGAAGACGCATGAAAGAAAACATCGCCGTTCAAGGAACCAAAGAACTTGAATATAAAGCGTTACGAGTTACTATAAAGTGGTCTCTTGCATTCCTTTGACGATGCTGGAGTCGCTCTAAATTGAATTGACGTGAAAACATTTTCTAAAGTATTTGGAAATTTTTAAATTTTCTATCATTCCAAAGCTTTAAAAAGATTTTTCGTTCGCAATACCCATATTTTTAGTGATTTTAAGTTCCAAAATCACCTTGAAATATTGCCATTTAACGCGATATTGTGTCGAAATTTCTGTTTGAAGTGATTTCAAATTTTGTGGGTCTACGGCATAACATGGTTTAGTAAACAACTCTCTAGTTCCCTTTAACCCTAGTTGTGAAAATTCTCCCGATTCGATGACAATGATTGCAAGTGGAACCTCCGACATTACTCAGCAGAATGAACCACAGGTCGCTGTCAGTTGGGTTTAAACCCGGGACCCTCATGACGAACACATTGTCTCTGACTCCACCAACGACAGCAATTACATCGCACTTAGTTAATTACATTTTTGTTATTTTTTATTTCAGCTACTTATACAAGCCTAGTTTACTATACCCACTTAAGCAACGATTTTCGCTAAAATAGACACAAAACACTCAGACAAAAGCTCCTATACGACTGGAAAGCTATCTGAGTCCACTGATTCTATTATTTTTTTATTATTTACATCAACGATGTATTTGTATATCATTCAATATAAAAATGTCATACTATATGACCAATATATTTTGCATTATTGAATTGAAGATTCGTGTGGACCTGTTATTTTTCAAATAATATCAACCAAATAGAGGCTGGCTTGTATAGAAACACCAGAATAGGTTTTACGGTTTATTATTTTGGTTTAACTGTTTTTAAATCCTGTTTTTTATTGTTGGTTATTTCGTTTTCATTTTTATTCCACTATAATAGCTAGACGGAGTTGGATCAGTTCGTCAACCGGCACGACCACCATGACATGTGTCCCGGGTTCGAGACCAGGTCTCAAGGTGAGATTTCATTATAAAATTAAAATAATCCATTCCGTCTCTGGGCTGATGTCTAGCTCGCAGCAATGCAAAAAAAACAAAGACATTCAAGTTTGCTCACTTCCCTTACCCTAATTCCCATCCGGCCAAAACCATGCTAATGTATCAAAGGGTTGTCCCCTAGGCTTTGGCCCCATCGTATAAAAAAAATAAAAGTTCTTACGTTTTTCCTTGATGTGTTTTTTTAATAATACAAAATCAAAGAATTATTTAATTAATAAATCATAAAATTGAAGGAGGAATTGAATATGTTACTTTTAACAATTATGATAAATGACAAAACGAAATTTAATTAATTAAAATGAAAAGAAAAGTATTCCTGAATAAGGAGAAAATAATCTACTCTAGTGAGGTCCTGTACGCGTAGGTAAAACAAGGTTCATTCGTTCGATCGGAGCTAACCTAACCTGGATTCGGAGGCAATGTGGCATATGCACAGACACATTCATTGATCTGAGTAATACTCCACGGTTAGTTTACGAACTCAACAGGCATCTGTTTAAGAAATACACATGTGCAATGTAATTCATATCACGTAGCAAACCAATTCTAGTAGTTAAACCCAAACGAAATCTAATCGAGGTTCGTAAATTAAATTTTACAATTTAACATTTCTAATGAAGCAATCGACACACCTTATTAGACAACTGAACTAACCACAGATATTGCAGTTAATCGATTGTGGCATTTGCATGCTTCTCGAGAAGCATGTAATAGCGTTCAGTTACAAATTCAGAATCCCGCTCAAGTCTACTATAGTCGACAATTTTCTATGATACAGTGGGGATAGCTTCTCTCAATTTCCGCTTATATTAAGGATTATACCTGCAGGAGATTAAGAGTTCTTAGTTAATTTGTAATTTTCAAGTTTTGGGATTTAATTGTGAGTCTCACGTGGAAAGCACTTAGCCGCTTTTCAAATCCCTACCACACGTGTCAAGTGAATAGAGCTAAGCACGAATGCCTACGGGAATCGAGGCAGCACCAAGTAAGTTTACTGGTTTTACGTGAATGCACACGTGTAAACGAGCCTTATTTACGACAAAGCTAGAATTACAATACTGAGTGCAACGGTCGAGAAGCGATTTGTACAATTTGTGTGTTAATTTAAATCCTTACACATGTCCCGAGGCTTCTAAGTTCCTTACGTCTTGTACAAGTATGTCAAATTTATCTGCAGGAACCATTTTGAAGTACGTAGTTTGAAACAGTCCTGCTCTTGCATATCAATATAAGGATCTGAAAAGGCTTAATGTGTTCATGCACATGCACATGCACATGCACATGCAACTGCAAATGCTGCAACTTGAGACCGTCAAACAATGTGGTCTACATGAAATGTCGGTCGATTCATTCGGCGAGATAACATACATTTTCCGCGTTGTCCGGGCTTACCTCCTTTTCCAGTGCACTAATGGGGCCTTGGGATTGGGACTTTGGAACCGGTACTGGGACTGGGACTGGGAAGCCCACTCAAATGTTTCCAGCTCCTTAATTTATGCGAGCTGTAAACTTTACTTATGCGAACAAAACCAACACATGCGATGAAGTTATGTAGTTTGTTTCTGATGTTGTTCAAAAAGCTTTTCTTATTTTATTGTTCCATTTTTAGACAAAACGGAGTTAGAGGGTGCTTAGTTGATGAATGACTGAATGCAGAGCACTCGAGTATAAATAAATACTAAGTTGGGGTTGTTAACCATTTTAAGATACCATTCCTTGAAGCTGTCTTCTATCCAAGTACTGTAAAGTCACGAACTATAAATTTTGCTGTATTACTTAGAGGAGTGTTTTACTTAATTGCCTCATAGGTAGGTATATACGTATGGATGGTCGAGAAGAATACCATTAAATTTCATTATATGCCCGTTGTATTATTCACGAAATGGAGCATTTAATTAAAGACTTCTTCATATGTCTCAGGATTAAAGATTAGTAGCTTTAAGCAGGTTGTCAATTCAAAGTATTAAATAAAACTACCTGTTCTTGAATATCTACAAAGAAATTTTTTAATTTTTGGAACATCATAACATTTTAAAATAAAAATGTTTAACATCCATGTTTTTGTTTCATATAAAAATAAAGTATTCAAATTTTTGGATTGATACCCATTGTTACAAAAATTATCTGAGCTGGCAACTCCGATGACCAAAGGTCTAAACAAAGATAGGTTAGGTTAAATTCGGAGCAACGGCCGATCAGCCTCACATAGAACTAAGAATGGTCTGTTGTGTTGCTACATCCATGGGACCGCACCTGAATATTAATAAAGGGTTTATTTAGAACCAGCCACAACTGTTAATAAACCTGAGAAGTTGCTTCGGTCCTATATTAGCAACATTGTCCAGTCCTCGAAAAAAATATGAGCCTTAC
Organism: Leptarthrus brevirostris; assembly: GCA_964036015.1. Classification (NCBI taxonomy): domain Eukaryota; kingdom Metazoa; phylum Arthropoda; class Insecta; order Diptera; family Asilidae; genus Leptarthrus; species Leptarthrus brevirostris. Next base: position 128,846,070 of record OZ038374.1, on the reverse strand, counting down.
GCAGAGTGCATGCTAAATTATTTGCACTTCTTCCTCGTGCAGACAACTTCTGTAAAAGTCGTTGGCGGGGATGCGTAAATATTCTGCATGTCTACCGAAAATTCGTTGGCTAGTTATGGCTGTCATTATATTTCGGATATCCTTGCTGTGTCTGCTTAGCAGAAAAGCCGTTTTTCTAAGTCCCAATCGGGCTACATCTGTTGTCAGATTGCTCTATTTTTCCTTAGTAAACTTGCTTTGATGTCAATATCTCCATAAACTAATTCTATGGATCAGCCGATCTACATATCGATACAGAAAGCATTCAGTTGAGAACCTTCCTTTGCAAGCGTATCAGTCGCCTCATTTCACTGAATCCCTTTATGACCAGCAGATAGTTACCTGCGTATTGCTCCTAAGTTCTGGACACTATTTTGACATCTATGTACAGGCTGTGATCGTATTATGTTTCAGTCCAGCGTCGTTATTGCCGCTAAACTGACGATATAAATCATGTGTCGCTACCGTTAGCTAGATTTGAGCTTATAATAACTTCGTCCCTATTTTAACAAGATAACAGGCTCTAGGGTAGATCCTCGCTCTCCAGCCCCACAACTTGCGTTGTACTAAATGCTTCAGAGATGTTTACACAGGCAGCTCTTTAAATTTTGGTTAGCTTCCTAAGGTTGTTCGGCTTTTCTGGAGCAGTCTGGGGAGACTATCAGTTGGTCGGCTGGCTCTACTGAAGTTAGCAACATTTCGTACTACAAAATACACTTTGACATTATTTCCCATCACAAACATAGTAACCTTTCACTCCTTGTATTTAGGTATAAAAGAACCCAGAAAATTGGCACAGTTACAGTTGGCATTTAGTATCGGAATGTAAGGGTCTACGTCTAACCCAACGCTATTAAGAAGACGACTCACTGTCTCATCACTTGCCTGCAATAGAATCAGCCATTCTAACCAGAAGACTGCCTCATCACTCGCTGTAGCCATACTATCAAGAAGACGACACACCGTATCATAACACGTAGCAATCGTACTAACACGCAGATGCCACGTAGTCACATCATTCGCTCAAGGAAGCATCCCGTTTCCTCACTTACCTACAGCGGTACCAGCTAGAAGAAAACATATCGTCGCTTTAATAAACAAACGACTACTTAAACTCACTGACGTTATCAAAAAGACGTCACTTAGTCTACTTGTAATAGCGTATACCCATACTCAGTGCATTCTTCCACCAACAGATCAGCAATCAAATCTAAGAAGACCGCAAGCCAGAAATGGAATAGCACAACATTTTTAAGCAAGCATGAAACTTTGAGTACTACAAGTCTACCAGACTAATATCTCGTAAGAAAGAATTGGTCTCACAATGGAAATGTACATACTAGCGATCGCTTAGGCCTTTTTTCTTACCCAACATTTATTTAGGCGAAAAACAAACTTCTAATTTAATTAATAGGTTTACTTAAACAGCAGTAACGCCTTATGATGTACATAGAGTGCTCTTCGCTATAAAAGCTAACGCTTGTGGCCTGGATTATGTCCACCCAAGGTTTATTTAAATGAGCTCACCCGTTATACTGTCATTTATCACTTGTTCAACTCTATATAGTAGGAGATTTAAATTGTTTATCTATTAATATATTAAATGATGAGGGATGAGTAATATTAAAGGGAATAATTGGTCTATTAGTTATAAGAATTTTAGGTGGATCTATATTAATATGATTACATCTATATATCCGTCTAAATGGAACGCAGATGGTTTCTATTCTTGATATCGAAAATACCTTGTTCCAATATCAATCCCGCTTTAGACCTGAGCAAAAAGCGAGGCCAAAAATACCTTGTTCCAATATCAATCCCGCAGACCTGAGCAAACTGCGTAACAGCCATTAATCAAGGTTTCAGACAACATTCGTGACGCCATAGACAATGACATGATGTCTCTTTTACTTTTGTTGAACTTCTCTAAGCTATTGATATGGTGGACCACAGTGGACTTATTCTTAAGCTATCAACGAAATTCATATATCCACGGGCACATTAAGAGGGTTCACTAAAATGTATTCCAGTTTCGAACGCAATTATACTGGTATTCCACAAGGATCTATAGTGAGGCCGTTATTGTTTTAGATTGATCTTATTTTTCGAAGCTAATAAGTCTGTAATTTTCATATGTACGCCGACGCCCTGCAGCTATACATATCAAGACCTAGGGGCTTAACAGAAAAGGCTGTATGTCGAATGAGTGATGAACAACATCGACGAACAACGTTGCGTTTAATTTCACAGTACGATATATATTGAACCTTAGATGCTACGATCATGTCTTTTTTGATCGTGTACTTGACTGCATCTCGATAAATTATTTGTATGCAATATTAGCTGAAAAAAAGCCCAGCTATACTTATTTAATAAAATTGGTTTTACGCAATCGACGGAACTTCTGTCTTTTCTGTGCCATTTCGCATACACAGAGCGTTAATTGTTCAGTTCGTTAGAATGTGAAACTCTCTCCCCGTTCATATTAGAAGGAGTAAAAACAATAAAGAGAACAATAACTTTAACTTTGATTTTAATTTCACAAAGATACTCTTAATGTATCTATGCTGTAGGTAGTTGGTTTGAAACATGTATCTTTTCCTTCTTTTTTTTATTTCGGTGTACTCCCGGATGATCTTCTTTATGCTTTCCTACGATAATTAGAAATGTAAGTTTATTTTCGCAGATAAATAAATAAATAAAAAATAGAACGCTACCGAAGCCGAAGTTCAGTTTCGAGTCGCTTATGACACGTAAGTATAATTTTGGTGGTTGGAAGGATTCAATCACTCTCCTCCTTGGGAAGAGGACTACTTGCGTACACAATGATCAACTGCACTTTCCTGTACACAATAAGTTAGTCGAGTAGCATAACCTTCAGCGAACGGAAATACCAAAAAATGTTAAGGAGATCAACTAATTTTTCAATTAAATATTAACAATAGTGTTCTCATGTATTTTCTTACAAACAAAAGATCACAATGTCGCTATAACAACTGTTGTTGAGTGGCCAGACCACGACGACATTGGTGTCCCTATAAGTTTGCAATTTGCAATTTCAATAAATTAAAAATGCACTCTGTCTTTCGCAACAATGACTTTCCCTCATTCCTCTTACCCTAATTTATTCCGGCCAAAGCCATGCAGATGCATCATAAGGTTGTTCCTTCGGGTTAGGCTTTACCATGTAAAAATAAAAATTATTTCTCTTGTAGCATATTGCAACATGTATATATTCGTTTTTACGAAGGACACAGCCTACGCGGCCATCTTACCACGAAGAGTATCGTCACAAGTTTACTTACTTGTACTTTTGTTTTTCTTAAATTAAAAATTCTTGCAACACAATAGCACTGACCTAACCAATAACAAATACACTACATACGTCGTCAATACTAACCTAATATAAATTTCAAGACATTAATAATATCCAGAAAAGTACTACGAGAATGTAAAATTTCCCAATCTATATCTATAGTTTACTAGACAAGTTCGGTTTGCTTACACCACCAAACCCCAGCTGTTCATATATGATTGCAGGCTTGTAAACTGTGCCAATTAATATTTGAATATTTATCTTGTAGACATTAAAAATACCATCTAGTCAGAACAACCCACGTGTGGGAGCATGACATCTAGAAAACTTTTCACATTATCCTGCGTCGTCTGGCCACTAACTTCTAGCTATGAACAGATTATAAAACAAGTTTTATCGGCATCTACTAATTTTATGTAACGAAGTTATCTTGCACACCCAAGTTATTTCAGTCGAAAGTGTATCTGCAGCTTATTGGGCGTTGTCAGGGTTTAATCATCAGCAATCAGCATGGGTTCTTGCCTGTAGGATCAACCAATACTTACTTGTTGGAATTTACCTCCCACATTATTTCAGGCTTCCAGCGATGCATGCATACGGACTGTATTCACGTAAAGTGAAGACTTTGATAAACTTCCTCACTCTGTAATTATATTTAAAGTCAAGAGGCTGTGTTTCCCCCTTCTGCTTTTCGCCTGGATTTGTTCTTATTTAAGAGGTAGGACATATCAAGTGGGGCCTTGTTGGTCCACCCCAGCAATTTTTTGGGCTTTAACTAATGTGCCGTAAGATAACCATCTCGGTCCTCTACTATTCCTTGTTGCAATTTTTTTCAAGATTTCGCCAAAGCCTAGGGGACAACGTTTTGATGCGTTAGCATGGCTTTAGTCGGAAGGAAATTAGGGTAAGGGGAGTGAGGAAACTTGAATATCTTGTTATGCATTGCTGCGAGCTAGACAACAGCCCAGAGACGGAGAGGATTTTTAATTAATTTTTTTTATAAATCCACGGGTAGACCTGGACCAACTCCTCCATTGATTGCACTGTCCGTCTGATCTCACACTCTTATGTTCTGATCTGCACTGATGACATTAAGAACTTCATTAAAAAGGAGTTAGACACGTTCCTGGATTGGTAAGGTCAAAGTGGCTTACGCCACAATTTTGAACAATATGAGGCTATGTTCTTTTCCAGGAGCCTTACCTTACACCTTTAATGCGAATGGCCTCTGTCGCGTGCTGCCTGTAACTGATCTTGAGGTAAAACATGATAGCAAACTTAATTTTACTCTGCAAGTTAATTATAGGTAGTTAGGTAGCTTAATCTGCTTAATCTTACTCTTTGTAAAGCGTTGGTATAGAGAATTCTCGGATTAACCAAATTTAATTTTTTTGTACTGCTCTTTAGTTAGGCCTATCCTAGAATATGGATCTTAGGTATGTTTTTTTATACGATGTGGCCAAAGCCTAGGGGCCTAGGGGCCTGATGCGTGAGCATGGTTTTGGCCCGAAGGGAATTAGGATAAGAGAAGTGAGGAAACTTGAGTTAACGTCTTTATACTTACTAAATTGTATAATTTTATTAATACATTATTAAGCCCTATGTTAGGAGGCCCCACGAACAAAACAACATCCTATGAAACGAGCCACAACTCTTAAATTGCCTTAGTAGCCACGACGTTGGCGCGTGCTGCTTAGGACTAGGGTTCGAATTTCAGACCGTATACATTTTTTATTTGGCTTTTTTTTTGCTAAATATGAATTAATTTGATTATTGTTGAAAGCTGTTTGAATTCTATGCTAGGAAAATCCTTCGAAGCCGAGCAGGTACTCGGGGCTCGTAGTTTCGAAAAAATTTTACGGTTCTGTAAAACTAAGGTAGCAGTCGGTTGCAATGCATTACAGCTGAAAACCGTAATTTGTACCGGAATTTTCGTAACAGATCAAACGACTTTAGTTTCAGGTTTTACTACGAGTTTCTCTAAAGGTTTTCTTATTGTTTTAAATAAGGGGATTTTAATTTCACCGTTAAATATAAAAATACGTTAAAAGCACATAGTTTCCGTAGACTTATTTCTAAATTTTTCATAAACTTATTTCGTTACAGTGTTGCTTATAATTTTCATTCAAGGGCTAAGGGCTAAATTCGGGAATTTTTTCAGATATTGCGTATAAATAGTTTAGAAACTATAAGGTCCCAAAACATTTTTGTTGCATTTTAGTAGACATATCTGAATACATCCCACTGAATGGATAAGTGAAAAAAAATGTTTAGTAAGCTTTTCACTCTATAGGAGGAGGTATTTTAACTTAAGATAATCTCTGGAAACTTCTGTCTTCTCCTATAATTATGATATCCTCATCACTAATCCAATATATTTTGTGCCCTGGTAAAAGCGCAAACCCTATAATGAGAAAGGAGTTTGTTAAACTTCTAATCAATATTAAATCCACACATAATTCAACTTGGTTATGCAAACTGGTTACAAATTAAGTGCTATGCCATTTTTTTATCTCTTTAGGCGTTTGAATATGCCCACTTTAATTGACTCCTACACAATTTCCACTCACTTTGGCAGAATGCAAAATTTCTAGTGGCAACTTTTGCCAAACCATATATCCAATCCACCCCTCAGATTACACCTACGAGTATGGTATTCAGCATAGACTATGCTCACGTACATCGGATGTGGTTTAGAAATAGGCGGCAAAATTTTAATATGAGTTCAGCGTAATGTCAATTGTGAGCCCAGTAACCACATTGGGGAAATCAACTAGAAGCCTGCAGCAACCATAAAACGTATTCCTGTTCCAAGAGCCTTTCAAAATGTCACAAAACTCTGTCGTCCAAGTTATTTTAGAAAACGAAGAGAATTTTAAGTTGTTAAAATTGCCACAAGTACCCCGTGCCCGTCATATATACTCGTAATGTGCCGTAAATTGGAATTATTCTCTTGGCAATCACGCACTTGAAAGACTATTTACGGCTGAATTGAGAAAATGAGGTTGTCAGTATTTTTTTGCTACGTTTTAAAGGGACTGACGTGACTTTTGCATATTAAGTTAAAAAGTTTTAACGTCTATTGCTATGGCGAAAGCTAAAAGTTTCGTTGATTAAAGCGAATTTACCTTGGAAAGGTGGTAGAATTTAAAACAAAAGCAAAACTAAGAAGAAAAAAACGAAAAAATATGACTTTTTGTCAATTCTGAGCATTTGCTATAAATATAAAAATATAAGTTGAAAGTGATAAGTTAAATTAAGATACAAAGGCATTAATTAAAGTATTAAACAATTTTTATCTCAGTTCACACGTTTCACATACATATTTTAATTTAGCATATAATTCGTACTTGAAATTATAAATAAGAAAAACAGAACAAACCTATTATGCATCCTGTTTGTCGTGGAAACGGTAGGAAACTGTATTGAAATATTATGCAAACGTCTTTTGAGAATCGACCAATTGAGATCGGAATCGGTTAGGTTAGGTTAAAGTGGCTGCCTGAGAAAGGCACACTTAGGCCAAGGAGGCCCATTGTGATACCACGTTGAGGCTACAAAAACTTTAGCAACCCCCATTAAAATAACCTAAGTAATAGGAGGGTGGCCATATTCCCCCCTGTGCACCGAGCCAGCTCTCTGTTTCCAGTGGGACCAGCTCTAGGAAAACCAAAATAGATTTGCTTAGGTTGGGAAAGGTGTACGGCCCTAACTCGTCGTCGGGAACCATTTTAAACTTCTGATAAATCGAGCCAGGTCCCTGACATCAGTGGAGCCTCGCTCGGTTAACTCTTCAAAGAAGGAGAAGCCTAGAAACTGGTTCCTACGGTTGGCTAGGGCCGGACAGTTTCCGAGGAGGTGGATTATGGTTTCCTCTTCCTCTTCGTCATGGCAACTCCTACAGAAGTCGTTTGAGGGCGCGCCCAGTCTAGAAGCAAGAGCGATGTTTTGAACTGTTTGGGAAGAGTAGCCTGGAAACTCTCTTGACCTTAACCCAATCGAACACGTTTGAGCTCGACTTCAGGAGAGTGTATTGAGACATCCGATGCCGAAGAATAGACGATAATTAATTGCGAGAGTATAGTAGTACGAATAAGAATCTGTATTCTGTTTACACCTTAAATAAATTTAAATTTCTAAATTATGTTTGTTGGTTTGGTTTTTATAGCAAAAACTTTGTGGAGAGAAACTTTTGGGCCACCCTGTATGTATGTTTGTGGTTATGAATGTTCATCAGTTCCCTCGTAGTTCCTTAACTACTTATCACATTTGCACAAATGAGTTGTCATTGGATTTGTATGGATGCTCCGAATAACATAGGCTATATTGCGAGCAGCGCAGTAGCGGGGCGGGGTTGCGGTATGTTTCCTCGTAGCTCCTAAACTACTCCTTAGATATGGACAAATGAGGTGTCAGTTAATCGCTAGGCAGTTTTAGTCACTTTAAGTTCTCGGCACATTCAAACACCTTGACATTGGGTGGAAGAATAGTCATTTTTTGTGATTCAAGTATTCCACCACCTTAGGGCGACCACCAAACTTAACAAACTACTTTATAAATGTTTCCCTATCCACAAAAACCTGAAGTAAAGTATACCATGCACTGCAACATATGAATGTGTGAAAAAATCAAGCAAGCACTGTAAAGTAGCAAAAACGAAATCCGGAGGCAAAAAATATCCTATTCATATTTAATCCTTTCAATATGTTTTTTGGCAGATTTTTCATAAACTCTCCTCCCTCCAATTTAACTTGCTAAAGAAAGCTACTTTTAATTATTTTCTTTCTCTTTTGATTACAGAGAATGGAAAGACCGCAAATTACGCGTCTATCCGCCCCGAAGCGAGGTACAGAATAAAATTCAGCAAATTTAAATGCATTCAAAAAGTTTTCATTTTATGAGCAAAAATTAAGGCAGAGTTTTTCTCTCTCAAACAATGCAATCAAGTAAGGGCACGTGATAAAGTAAAATGCAAAATAAAAATAGCTGAGTTCCATATTAAACGGAGGGAGGGATTCCTTCCTCTGGGAATTTTTTGTTATCCATTCGTTTTCTATGCAACAAGCTTTTTGGCACGTAATGAAAAGCCCAAGGAGCATTGCAAAAAATCATCGTTCTGGTTTCCGGTCTACGGATCAAAATCGCCATAAATTTATTTTTATGTCTGGCTGCACTTGGTCCTTTCGTTCCGCTCTTGACTTCCCAAAACGTTTTGGTTTTTTTTGGTGCTTATTCAGTGCAAGAGCTTAAGATATTTGAATGCATTAAGCATCTTGGAAATGTTTTTTATAATTTGGGGTTTTTCTTAAGTGCTACGAAATGTTTGGAACATAAAGGAGTTTCTATTTTGCAGTTTTTCAGAAATCTTTTCCATTTCTCTTTTTTCCACTTTCTATTGCAACACATTCCAAATTTAGAGATGCCACTTAAGGGAAATTTTTTGCTTTTGGTAAGCATAGACAGACTGACGAGAGCCGGGGAAGGTACGGACTAACTTAGGAAGCTCGATGCTCATCCAAAGAATTCGCGATTTATAAAATTGTTCATATTTTTCATATACCCCGACATAGACACCTTTGATAAATGGTCTTTCATCAATTTTCTGACATAATACCATTTTGGATTTCACTTGATTTTGCTAATATTACAATATGTCTTAATTGCAGATATGTCCAGTCTACTGTTAACTCACATTAATCTCATCAAGGCAGTTCCGCGACGTTTCGTCCGTTTCTCGCTTCGTGAACAGACTTGGTAACCCCCCCCCCCCCCAACCTCCCCCGCAATCCCTTTATTTAACACCCTACACTGATAAGTTTAAGCTCATTGGGTTTGAGTGAAGACGTAAAAAATTTAAAAACTACTGTTTTTGTTTTTGATTCTTTATGTGGTGCTATAGAATTTAGAATTTTTAAAAAATAACCTTTAAAAAAATTTAGTACAAATTATGGTATTGTCGAGACTTTCTGGTCGATGTCTCGGGATTTTGGTTCTTAATAGTTATCATAATAAGAAATCGTCATTATGAGGAAACCAGTTTCGAATTCCACCGATGGCAACATAAAGCTAAAAACCCATTAGGAGCTGCAGAGTAATGCTAGTTGTTCGCAATCCACCTTAAATTGTAACGTTAACGTTGAGTCAGGTGTGTCTGCAAGAAATCATTCTTGCAATTTCGTTGGAACAAAAGCCGTGCAAATAGCAATAGAAGAATGAAAGACACCGACATTTTCTCGATGCTCCAGAGAGTCAAGGCCCTCACAGGTTGTGGAATTGCCAATAATTTTAATAGTGAAATATTTCGTTCATCTATGTAGAAAACTCAAACTTTTCGTGGCATTTTTAACGACTAAAAATATATGAGTCCAGCTAAGATTGCTGGATATCTCCATGCCCAAGATGTTTAAAGAGTGAAAATTTGCTATATTTACTCCATCGGCAGAAATGGGTTGAGGGTCTTTTTTTAAGTGTCTTCTTTAACAGGATTTGTTTTGCACCAAGTGGGAGATAAAGGATCACTAATAAAAATAAGAAATAAGGAGTGGGAGAATTGAACCCTAAGGTATACCGGCATTTATTACTAGGGACCAGATATACCTCTGTCTGTAATTACACCGATGCAATGAATAGCCACTATCTCGCTATCCATTTTACGATGTAAGAGTGCAGACCAAATTCTTCATGTTTGTCTAGAAGGGCAGCACGCGAGGCTCTATCAAAAGTTTCTGAAATGTCCAGAGGGACTATTTCAGTTTCTAAAAAAATATGGAGACAAAGCTCTGGAAAAGGAGTTAGTAATTTAGGCGGAGACTAGGGAGATACTAGGTGTAATAAAACATAAAAATACTGAGTATGGAAAAGCCAATGGGTAAGGGTTATCGAAAGATACTACGAAATTCTAATAAATGGTGAATCACTTCCTGAGAGAAGAATAACAGATATCACGATTTTCATAAATGAAGGGAAAGCCGGAGCAGATCTCTAGAGTACGGAACTGCATCTGGAATGTCATCTAAGCCTGAGAAATACACCATGATATACTAAGCTGAAATGTTGGCCGTGTACGCGCGGAATTACTTGAGAAAGAGTCAAGTCATGGGCAAAAATGTACTCATAGCGCATTATTATCAGGCAGTGATTAAGTTCATGAAATCAACAGAGTTGAACACATCTCGGTATGTGTTCTAAAACTTGTAAACAACAAAATCTGTAAACAGCATCATGAAAATTGAAGAATTTAGTGAACCACCAGATCACCTTGGCACTAAGAAGGGCTAACTCAGTAGATCGGTCTGTCATAGATTAGTACGGGAACCGAAAGGACCTAGCAGGGGAACAAGCAGCAACCGAGGTAACTAAATATTTATGAATTGAGAGCTGATTCAGGATAAAAATCAGATGGGCTCAGTGCAGTTGGCAGTAGCAGTCCAGTGGCCGAGCAGACCGCTATTGACCGAGCGAGGACAGGCAAGTCATAGGAAAGGTAAATTGTTTTTTTCAGCAACAGGGCTTGGCGATACGGGCTATATAGAAGGGTCCACCACCGCGTCGAAGACAGTCTAGGACTTAGACCAGGCATCGGACAGACCACAGCGGGGAGCCCAGGAGCTCTCCAAGGTGGTAAAAGTACTTAGTTAGGATCCGGTCGAATTCACTGGTATTAGGGAAGAGTTATGTATATATTTATTTGTTGGCTTATTGCTCTTGCTTGTTTGTCTTGTTATTGTCGTAATCTAGGCCTTACTTACTCGGTCGGAATTATCTGTCCCCGTCTTTTCCCAAGAGGAAAATACCCGTCCCAGTCACAGAAGATTTTACTCGCCGTCCAACACAACCATCAGACAGAACGGCACGAAGACTACCACCAGCAATAGGCTCATATAACCAATGGATGGAGACTCCACAGGCATCACCGCTACCGTTCGGTTACAATGAAACTACTGTACGACAAGGATAATACGTAGTTATAAGCTTGAACTTGTGATACAATGCATAGCTCTAAGTGGGAACTCGTAGCCATAGGACAGTGAAATCTAGTTAATAGTTTTTTCTTCAAAAGCCTTGACTCTGAAGCCGACGAACTTATCCCCTGGAGACAATCAAAACTGCCTGACTGCCAAGAAAACCCATTAGAAACTCAATGAGCCTGCATTAATAAACAGGGTGACAGTGGTTTGAGTAAGGGGAAATGTAGGGATTGAAAGCAATACGAAGGTGCAAGCAAAGAGCTCACCTGAACTTTCAAAGACCGAAGCCATGTGTTGTTTAAGAAAAAGCCAATGTTAGACGCCTGGTTGAAAAATGGGCCATAGAGGAACACTAGAGGTAGTGGGATGAAGTGGACTTGTGTAGACAGGCCAAAATGGCGTGCAATTTCGGGTGTCACCTGATGAAAGTGGCATTTATTGAGGACGACAACTGTAGATTATGCCTGGAGGATGAGGAAACGGTGGTGCATATCCTGTGCCATTGTCCTGCCTTAGCAAGCAAGAGATGTACACCGCTAGGGAAATATTGGATTGGAGAGGAAGAGCTTGGCGCTGTAACCTACAAACATACGATTGCAATAACCAAGGGAATTGAGATAAGGATAGAGGACTGAAGAAATACAGTCAATCCTTGTTAATTGGTCTGAGCAAGGCACCCAATAGAGGTTTGCTTCGAGGAACTCAGGGGTGGTTTTAGTGGGTCAAAATCCCACAAGTTTAGCGGTACGGTCCTCCAAGTGTCTTTAGAAATATAAAAAAAAAATTCTCCGATTAAATGGTTACCACGGAAACCGTACCAACAATCGAAAACCGCTACTGATCAACATGGCCTAGTGGCGGAGCCATTACACCATCAATACGACTATAATTGTGATGCATTACATGGCTGTTACTTAAATCCTTGGAAAGAATTCTCGATTTGTATATAAGTGAAAATCTCAATCACCACCTACTATCCCGGAACCAACATGCTTATATAAAAGGCAAGTAGGTAGACAATGAGGTGGTGTAGTCGAGAAGGCCGTGCACAATAAAGAGTACACCTTGGGAGCCTTTACTGATATAAACGAGACTTTCAATAACGTAACCACAGAGTCAATCGGGCATGGATCTCATGGGGCGGATATATGTATACTCCGAAAACGAATGGACAGGGGCACGCCTCAGGGAGGAGTCCTCTCGCGACTTCTACGGTTGCTGGTTGGAGGGGGGTAAAAGTGGTCCCCTACGCCGATGATGTAGTTGTACTAGTATCTGGCAAGTGTTTGAACTGAATACGGTTAGACCTCAGTCAAAATACCTGGGAATCACTCTGGACAGTAAACTGACATGGAAGGTTAATGTAGAGGAAAGGATTGCCAAGGCAAACAAAGCTTTCTACAAAATTGGGGGGTGGGGGGCATCACTCAATCGATTTAAACGGCAATAGTTCGACCAATCATGTTGTACGGCATCATGCTTTTATTGGCCAGCTGTGGACAAGAAAACTTACCTGGCTAGATTGGGGCATGCACAAAGATTAACGGGCTTGGGAATTACTGATGTTTTCAAATCCAACCCCTCCGTCTTGAGACGATTCTTCACCTTCCTCACGTGGACATGTACACAAAGAATGCCGCGCTGAGGGCAATGTTGCGCCTTAAAGAGTTAAAACTCCCACGGACTACATGCTACCGATTAAGGACTTCAACAGGAAGATCGAGATGGTAGTACCGGACAGGCTGTTCTAGGAAACAAGAACAGAAGAACCTAAAGATACAGTAAACATCTACACAGATCGTTCTAAGATGAGATCCGGAGTAGGAGCATCAGTGTTTTGCCAGGAGCTTGACATCTACTCATCCCACAGACTTCTCAGTGATTGCAACGTCTTTCAGGCCGAAGTGTCTGCTGTACACAAGTCGGCGGAGTTGGCGCACAGTCAGCTGGTACCGGGCACTTCAATTATTATATGGACTACCAAGCAGCGATAAAGGCTTTTGGGTCCAACGAATTCAAATCTAAATCAATTTTCAGAGTTCAACGGGACACAGAGACATCACCGAAAACGAAGCTGAAGATGTTTTAGCTAAGAGAGGAGCTTAAATGGAAGCTCAGGAAGCGGAACAAGTTCTTCCTTCGATATGCAGGGTAATTAAATCACTGGAAATGCTATGTTAGTAGGAAGACTGAATGACTTCTCAACCTAACACGGGCTCAATGTTGAACCGGCCAAGGTCTAATGGGGCCACTGATCTGTGTAGGCATTGTAGGGACCCCAATTTAAAAGGGACTATAGAACATCTTTTATGCTGTTGTCCTGTGCTCGCAAGGGTAAGACAGGAGTTACTAGGCAAGTTTTCAATCGAAGATTTGGTATGCGTAGTACTCTGAAGTTAGCAACGGATACGGGTAGCTTTGACATGAATAAGGTAGTTTTCTAGGGCATCTGTATTTTCTCGTAGGGTCTATGCGGTACCTTTTTAGTCGCGTGTATAGGGTCCTTAAGATTTTTTGCACCTGTGATAAGTTTGGGAAGATTAAGAGGAATTTTTATCATTAATGAGGACAACATAGTATAGTAGTAGGCCCACTACTATGTATGTTGTTATTGAAAGAAAACTGTCAAAATTAATTTCTTAAAGAATTTCTCCTACTGATTTTACACATTTTGAAAGTTATTTATCAGGATTTCGTTGCTCATTTATCAAAAGTTTCGAATGCTACATTAAAATATATTGAGATTTTATGGCAGTTGGATAAATATTAAGAGCTTAATTCTTGCGAACACTTTAAAACGACATAACGCAAAAACTTTGTACGTTTTAAATGTCCTGAATTGCTGCCCTAATCCAAACCGGCTAGGCTATTTTAATCCTTAGCTGGGATGGCAGTGAGAAGCATTTATGTATATTTATAACAATTGCGAACTCTCATATTTTACTTCATTGAACTAATAATAAAGATAAATGTCCTTTTACTGTGGATTGGGAACTAATTCCACTAGGGGAGGGTTTTCCAGTCATTACGAACCATTTGAAATCTGGACGACTACCTAAGTGTTTAAGAGAAATCAAAATTTCCCTTAATGGGCTCAAAGTTTTAAATTTATTGCTGCCTTTTGAGCCTTGTCTGAGGATAACAGCAAACTTTGTACCCGAAATACTTTAAACCAACGAGAGAATCGATAACTTTGAAAATACCTCGGCACATCGACTAATCCGCCAGTTTCAGTCCCATAATCAATGAAGCGACGGATTGCCGTGCTTATAGAGGAAATTAAAACTTTTACTCCCTCCCCATATACCAGGATATAATCGATTGACGAACCAAGTGCTGAACAGTGTTTACTGCGAACAGGCAAAATTAAAGAGGAAATGAATGCCATCATATCCTCGATCAGAAAGGACATGAATCTTGGGGAGGTGACGCTAATTTGTTTGCTGTAAAATAATTTATCAGCACTTTTTCGCTTCTTTCAAGCGAAAAATTTAATTAGGCTAAAAAACGCACCGATGATATGGGCAATGTCATTGGAGGACCAGTCAAGCGTAATAATGATACACCCAAGATTAGGCCTTTCAGAAATGCTACGAAATTCATTATTTAAAAAAAAATGTTATATGTCTTTGGGAATTTTGCTTTATAAAGGAACTCCCGAGGGTATTTTTTCTCTTGTTTATGATAATTTTTCCCTTCTTATCTGGTGGGTATACCAAAATTAGGATCGTCTTTATTATAAGACAGATGTCTGTGAAATATTACCGCAGTGATAAAATACAAAATGAGCTTAATTTCTTTTTTACCCTTTACAGCCATCGCGCCGGTTTTAATAATAATTTTTCACTCCATTTGCCGAGGAAAAGGAGCATTTCTAATTTTCATAAACTCTGAGGATTTACTGCTGATCCGAGATATATATTTTCGGAAATAAATTTTCTTTTTCAATTCTGCTTAATAAAAGGTATCTTTTCAACCCAAACTGAAAGGGATAAAGGACCAGGGCTAGAACATCAAAATTATCTTAAATCCTCTTAAATGTTGAAGCGTTTTCACCCGGGAATTGTTTTCCGGATAGCATTTGCCCCGATAACTTTGTTTTATTTCAGCATCACAACATTTATCGTTAAGTTTCTTTAAACATATGTTTATTGTTTCTTTTTTTGAATTAAGTACTTCTGCTTAAAATTTATTTTACTTATTTGGTTAGAGGCTAATATAAATTGCAAAATTTATGTATTTGATTTCCGTGTAGTAAATATAGCATTTGATAAATATATATATAGTTCGGTGATTAAAACATATGCTGCATTATCTCATTGTCTAATGCAAAAGAAATTCAACCAAGGTGCCAACGTATGTTTGGTAATAAAAGTAAGAAATTGATTTTTATCGGAGTATACGCGTCATCTCACCTGACAAGTAAAAGTCAAATGATTAAGACGTGATTGATGAGGGGGACGGACATTCTACCGGTCCTGTTTTCAACATTTACCGTGAATTTAAATTCCGTCTCTTGAGCGGGAGCGGAAGTGTAAGCTGCCATCTTGCTAAGGGGAACAGCTTTTTATGCCTAATTGAAAACACAGTCGAGTGAGCCTGTTTTTTTTTCTATTTCCGAGATAATTTAGGTATTTTCATTGCTATCACCATTACAGGTATAAAAGTTTATGTAGGTCATTTCTCTTAATTCACTACTACTAGTCCAGAATTTAATTATGTATGGCTTGGCTTTAAACTGCATCGCCATATCATTCTACTTTGTACACGGCAGTTCGATTATTTCTGAAGCTGATACTGAGTATTCCATTGATAAACTGTTTTGAGACATCGATAAGATTCTAGAAATATATCCTTCTGAAATCGTTCTGGGCTGGTGATTTCAATATTCATAACAAGCAGTGTTCCGGCATTTTTTTTACCATAAGGCCATCTTGGAGACACTTCGAGTTACTAAGTGAGTCCTTTAAGTTGTAACAATTGGTTGAGTGTTCCACTGATATTCATGATATTATAGGCACAACACACGTCTTTAAGATATTTGTATGCATCGTATCTCGGCAAGTATTCGGTTTCAGTCACAGCTTCCTTGGACAATTTGGACCATGATCTAATATAATCGGATAGAGATACATGCAAAATACATACAAGCATCAAGTGTGTGATAAGCGGGATAAGTTCAATTTCGACCAGGGCGTTGGATGTTGGACGTTGGTAGTTCCTAGTGAAAAGGAAAGTAGAGGCTTGTGGTCTCTCGTAAAATCCGCAAAGAATAATTTAACCTGTTCTTCTGCATTTGTTAGTATTAAGAGTGAGACGGTTACTAGAGCACAAGTGATGCCAAACATGAATATCGGAGCTCAACAGAGCACAGTCATCGTCCCTAGAGCCGACACAGAATATTTCGGCATCATCTGCATAACCCAGGATTTTGGAGCTAGAATGGAGCAACGAGACATCATTGATAAAAATGGTAAAGGGTGAAATGAGTTAAGAATGCTGCCTTGAGGCACCCCAGAAAAAACAGAAAATTCGTAGGCCTCGAACGCCTTCGCAGCATGCCACAAGTTGGCTATGGGTCTATAATTGCAGTTGTCGAACTTGTCGCACTTTTTGTGAAGGGGAATTATTACAAAATCCTTCCAGAACCTGGGGAAACGGCCACAGGACAGAGACAGGTTGAGCAAGTGACAAAGAATAGGGGAGACAGGTGAACAGCAATTTTTCAGGAAAGACAAAGGGACCTCGACCACGCGAAAATCCGTTGGACAAATTTGACAAATATTCAGTGACGGTACCGTCATCAAAAACCAAATCCTTAAGTTCAAGTGAAGTATGGGGAAGCCTAGTTAAGTGGGTAAAATCGGAGGAAACAGTATCACAGCCAGAATCACAGAACAAGAAGTAATGAAGAAGTCGGCGAAAAAATTGGTTACAACGACGGGGTCTCTCGCTCTCGCGATCACCAAGCCTAAGAGAGGAAGGGTATCCATCACTATGTCCCTTAAATAAATAAAATTAATAAATCTCCAAAACTGTCTAGGGTTGGAATGCAGTATATGTCTCGTATCGGACAGTGGAGCAGCTCTGCACGCAGGCTTAAAACCTACTTACCGGACATCAACGGTTCTTAAAAAAAATTTATTTTAGCAAGCGCAATCCGCAGAATAATTAGTAATGATGGATTGAATTTGAGGATGTAGAAGGATAACTGCAGATGATATAGAAAAAGACAACAACTTGGACTAAAGTTCCCGTCATCACGTCTAGATGAGCTGTACTTTCAGATGCTCAGCTATGTCATTTAGTGTTGAGCGACATATTATAGCCGTTTTGGAGGTCGTGTATACTCCCGAAAGGGATTTAATAGCTGCCTGACTATCTGTGAAAATACATACATTGTCTGTAGGTAGCGATAGTTGATTCAGGCGGTCCGCAGCTACTTTTATAGCCATGATTTCTGCTTGAAACACGCTGCAGTAGTCAGCTAAGCGGAATGAGACATCGAGGTCCAAATGTTCCGAGAATATTCCTCCACCCACTTTGCCATCCAATTTGGAGCCGTCAGTGTAGAGATGCACTGAGTTCTCCCATTGGGGAGGACCTTTCTCCCATTCCGATCTGGTGGGAAAAAAGGAATCGAATTTTGCTCCAAAGAAAGGCTTGGGCGAGGCGTAGTCGATATTGCTGGCAGTTCTACTGTGCAATATTTTGGAGTGACCGAAATCAGTTCGCTTCCAGGTCAGGATTGAGTTAAGCCTAATGGCGGCTGATGATGCGGTTTTGCTTACCAAAGAGATCCAACGGAAGAATGTGGAAAATAGTGTTCAGGGCTTTAGAAGGTGTAGTTCTCAGGGCACCTGTTATCAGCAGTGCTGCCATCCTCTGAACTTTGTCCATTGCTTTGAGATGGGTTGCTATATTTAGTGCCGGCTACCAGACCCCACCCACCCTATGCATGAGTATAGGCCGTATGACACTTGTATATTTTCCCTATAGCCTTCTTACACGAGTACAGCGCTACTGTAGCTCTCCGTACTCTTTCTTGGATGTTAGGCTTCCAGGTAAGTTTTCTATCTAGGACTAAACCTAGATACTTAACCTGATTAGACAGTTCCAGCCTAACCCCGTCTAGTGTAGGGCAATTAATAGGAGGTGTTTTATGCTTCCGAGAGAAGAGTATTAACTCTGTTTTGTTAGGGTTTATACCTAGACCACACCCATCACTCCATGATGAAGTCTTGTAACACCTCAGCCAGTGTATTGGGGTGCTTACCTGAACATATCAGGACAATATCATCGGCATAGGCAATAACCTTGTGATCGGACAACTCCAGGTCTATGTGTAACCTTGTACCATTCCTACAGCTAAAAGCATTTCGTTGGAGGTGAGATAGCGACGCGTACTACCCGGCCCCATATTACCCAAAACAAATCAATACCTTAGAAATTTTCTTTAGTGACCAATTTGAACATTTACCATGCACAAGTAACACACAACTGAAAGAAAAAGTGACTTTGCTTCGTATTTAATTAATTACCCCCACCACCTTTTCGAATGTAGGTACCTGAAAATTCTTGTGCAAACAATGCACATACCTATTGCGTACCTGTAGTCAAGAAATGAAAACGATCGGTAATTGTTTCTGAAAACGACAGTGGAAAAACCCCGTGTTCCTTAGCATTTTTTGAAGTGTGTATTATAATAATAAGTTCATCTTAGAAAAAAATTTTCATCTTTCGTTTGTCACCAATTTCACGTTGCTAGTTACGTCAATATTATGAAAAGAAGATCCTTGATGCCTTAAAGAGTGGAATTTTATAATCACCCTGCAACTCCTACACTCTTAAATTTGACTTTCCCTGCCATACAATTTTCTGTTTGTTTGCATGAGTTTTCACAGGGAAACGCCCTGTATTAAAGGTTTATATCATTTTATTGATGCTTGCTTACTTTTACAGGCAGCTTGCAGCCATTGTTGTAGGTTTTTAGGATAAAAGTAGGTAGATATTTGCACTATACTTATAATAATTGAAAACGAATTAAAATATATGTTTTTGTATCCGAATTTAAATTTAATTCTATAAGCATATATTCTTTTAAATAAATTTAGGAGCCCCCTATATTTTCAAAACGAACAACCTATAGCATCTGCAAAAAATGTTTCATTTCTTTTAAGTCTCAAATATTAATAAATTTAGTAAATGTGGAACCGCTGCAGGACCTTATTCTTAGAAAAATAAAAGCAGGTATGTTAGGAAAAACCATTCTATGAGAAAATATGTGAATATTTGAAATACCACGGTAAGTGAATTGTATCAGGAAAACATTAAAACACAGAATAGAAGGAGCCACCCGTCAATTCACATCGTTTGCTTATCGAAAATGGAATTTCTTTGAGAGAAAAGAAACAGCATGACGAACAAAGGAAATTGAAAAAAATATCTACAAAGCAGTATAGTTACGAGATTGTCTCTAATTTTCGTTTTGAGAAGCAGATAAAAGGAAAATGCTATTATCTTGAGTAAATATGCATACAAAATGGATCCCTTTTCCGGGAATAAATTTCAAATTGATAAGGGAGTTCACGTCATATCCTTCTTGAGGGTCGGGCATTCAAATATAAATTGATAGCTGAATGTCGAACAAGATACTGAAGAGAGAAAATAAAAGCCAAGATAAAGTCTAGGCTAATTATGAGACTCTGTGTGGTTAACGAACTTGTATGTCTATAAATCCTGTAAGACGATTACACATGTAAGCCCGGCCATTAATTTCTCTTAATTAATTCAAGAACAAGCTCTTCAGTTTCTTAAAACAACCAAGACCAGAATTTCAGAGACGCACTGTATGGATTTGGTCACGACAAAACTTTCATCATAAGCTTCATTTGGGATACTTTAAACTTGGCTCATTTACACTCATATGAAGCATGTTCTCCTTCCGGTTTGGTATGCAAATTAAATTATCAAGGCAACCGTATATTTCCGGTGTGGTTCCATCCGGGGCCAAATCCAGAACTACTTCAACTTCAGTAACATTGCAGGCGACAACAAATTTTACATTTCATTTTGGAGCAATCTCGCGCCAGCTTTCAAAACCAATTAGGAATGACTCAAGTTTTTTTTGGATGTTAACTAATGACATTGACAGTGATTGCTACTCCTACCCTATCCGATGTCGTGTTCGTTCCTTGCAAGTATATTATATCCTTTGGGAATATATTCCACTTCCAGTAAAATAAGTGAACATAAACTTGTATTTATATATTCTACTTGCCTCCGCCATCTCTCCGTGTCTACGACAAATTTCCTTTTCAAGTTTTCTCTACAGATGTCGCCGTATTTAATGTGCTATTTCCTACAGGGAATAGGTACATCGAGTTATTACTTTTTGAGCTCCTTTCCCAACACTGCCCTAATGTGTTCCTAATAGCCGCAAACAGATGCTTGCTTTGCTACTTCTTAACCCCCAGAACAGTATTTCCATAGTGTTAGAAAATTTTACGAAATTTTCCAAATACTTGCGACAAGAGATGTGGGAAAGCTTTTCCTTACCGAGTGCCGTCATAAATTATTAACTGTGACGGTAAAGTGCCGTTCAAATACGTTTAAATGGCATTAATAGCGCCGCGGGCGCTTCGCATGAAAATGGAATAGTATTGATTTTATAAAAGGACGGATAGCTTTAAAAACGCTTTGAATAATGGAGTGTAAACTTGGATAACGCTATTTTTGCTAATTAACTCGCCCGTGCTATTTATCTTGGTTTTTCTCGAAGAACATCATTAATAGATGTTAGCTACAGGTGTTGTTTCTTTTTTCTGTTAAAAGAAATTTTCCAAAAATAATAAAAATGTGACAGTCATTTATATCTCAAGAAGGTAAATCGGCAACAATACATTGTCTTGAAAGGTTCTACACTGTTTTCTGAAAGCTATTTCAATGTAATTTCCGAGATATCGAGAATATGTTCACTATAGGTGGGACTACAATGGCACGTTTTGATTAATGGTAAATGCTGCGATATATTTTTACAGTGATATACTATTTTTACACTGAACCAAATCACTGACCGACGTCAAAGTGCATCGCGTAGCAAAAGGAAGCTCGAGCAATTAAAGAAAGTAAGGCACCTGATACTTACAGGTGAATGCACTGGATCTGAGTATTTAGCAATAGTGATAATCGAGTAAATTATTAGGAAACTATGTTAGCTAATAAGTACTTTAAACTACGGTAGTAAGCACAAATTTTGTATAAATACAGAACGCTAGTAGAATAAATGAGATTAGTCGAAAACCAATCTTTCGTTATAGGAGTCTAATCTATTAATTTGGAGTCAAAGCTAATTTAGCAGCTGCATTGGAGTTAAAGCCTATCGGCTGCTCCTAGGAAATACCACCGGAGTTAAAGCTTTGACAAGCTGGTTCAAGGTAACTCTACTCGCAAGAAGAACAGTTGCACGCTGACGAACGACGCTAACCAGGAGGGTTATCACATTGCGACCGTGACCGTTTCTTATCATATATAGCTGAAAATTTTTTGATCTAAGCATTCATCGATAATATGAACAACCGAGCGCTCATTTTAAAAGCTAGTAATCTCACAACACTGCAGATAACGGCAAATGCGACAGCAATAGACAAAGAACAACCATGTAACATCCTTCAATATAGAAGCAACCATCCCGAAAGATCAGTTAACTACCCAAACAATAATGGCAGATATAATAGATATAACAATTGCAGACAAAATTACAATAATTCCAACAGGCAGGTCTACAACAATCAAAACAGGTCAAATTATAATAATAACAATAGCTATAATAGGAATTACCGGCCCATGCAAGTACAGCAGGCAAACCGGACTCAAAATATAGCAATCGAGTAAACTTGCAAAACAGAAGAATAAACCACTACGGGTCGGGCGAATACCAGGACCCCCAGCCTGATACAGAAATGGCCTGGTTGGGGGGCATAACGCAATCAAACCCCGAATTTACCAATTAAACTTTTCACTGACAAATTTTATGCAAGCGCATGTGGAAATGTGCGACTCAACCTGTACATTTATCATAGACACTGGCGCGGACATTTCGATATTTAAACGTAGAAAAATCAGTGATGACCAGTTATACAATCCAAAGAATTACTGCATAATACAAGGAGTAACTAACGCGAAAAAACAATCTATCGGGACAACCACAACTAAACTTATTTTCAACGAACAAGCCTCAGTCGAGCACTCGTTCCAAATTGTGGACGAAGATTTCACTATTGAAGCCGATGCAATATTAGGGTTAGTACGTGGACACTCTCAATCACCATTAATAACGAATTAGTAGTATTGGCCATTTCAAGTGGACCAACACCAAACTCAATAGCCATACCGCCTCGATGTGAAACCTCATGTCCGGCTTTCACCAAATTTCGCTAGAAGAAAACTAGAGAAAGTTCACCGCTTTCTCCACAAACCAAGGACATTACCAATATACGCCACTCTCCTTCGGACTCAATATAAGTCCAAATAGTTTTCAACGAATGATGGCTGTCGCCACGGCGGGTTTGATCCCAAAAATAGCATTCCAATATATTGACGATAGGATGCTCCCAGTCGTATCACCTTAAAAATTTAATAACAGTATTTAAAAGACTAACGAAATCTCAAATTAAACCCTAAAAAATGGAAGTTCTTTCAGACAGAAGTCACTTATTTAGGGCATTAAATATCGGCTCAAGGCATCAAATCGGATAACTCAAAATATGAAGCTATAACAAACTACCCTGTCCCGAAAAACGCAGACGAAGTATGACGCTTCGTTGCATTCTGTAACTATTACAGACGTTTCGTCCCAAATTTTCGCATATATTGCATTACCCTTGAATAAGTTACTCCGCAAAAATATAAAATTCGATTGGACCAACGCACATCAGCAAGCGTTCAACACGCTAAGAAATATCCTAATGTCGCCTACGATACTGCAACACCCTGATTTTGGGAAACCCTTCATAATTTCAACCGATGCATCAAATGATGCATGCGGAGTAATATTGTCGCAAAATATTGATGGAATATGCCTATCGCATACGCAAGTAAAACTTTTTCCCCCGGAGAAAAAAATAAATCTACTATAGAAAACCTTCAAACCCTAAGTTTACTGTAGGAGATTTCGAGTAAAAACAGACCACCGGCCACTAGTGTACCTGTTTGGAATGAAAAATCCCTCATCAAAACTTACACGGATGAGATTAGACCTGGAAGAATTCGATTTCGAAATTGAATATGTGAAAGGAAAAGAAAACGTGGGACCAGATGCTTTGTCAAGCATAAATGTTAATATAAATGACTTGAAGGAAATTAATATAATGCGAATACAAGTCCGCGCAATGACAAATCAAAGTAATAAAAAAACAATAAGCGCTGAAGAGAAAGAGATAAGCTCCATAATACCGCAGTCTGATCAACTGCGCATAATGGAAGCGATATCTCCAACAAAAGTAGAACACTTACCGGACCTACAATTAAAAAACTGTAGCTACAGATTTAAATTCGAAGTAAATATGACGGGCTGAGAGTAAAAGTCACCTATTTATAGTATAAGGATCGGGCAAAAGTTGCTTAGAAGATGTTCCGCGCAAAAACGAATCGCGTGAGATTCCGGGCAAAAACGAATCGTAGAAAATTTCCGGGCAAACACGATTTAACTACAAAAAGTAATGCAAAGTTAATGCAGTTAAGTAGTTAAGTCGTTTTTGCTAAGACATTTTCTACGATTCGTTTTTGCCCGGAATCTCACGCGATTCGTTTTTGTGCAGAACACTTTTGCCCGAACCTTATAAATAGGTCACTTTTACTCTCAGCCCGTCATATAATGCATAAAAATATGAGGTATTCGAAATACTGGAAAATGACGTTATTAAACAACTTCAGACTTCGACTCTGAAAGTGAAATATTTAAATTAATCAGTATAACCGCATTTAAAGAATTAGGCAGCCAACAATTAAAAGAAGTGAATATTCAAATATATTAACCGCAGAGATATATGTATCTCAGATAAAGAAGATATCCAGGAAATATATACATTTAACACCGACTGATGGGCATATAGGACAGTCAAGGATGTTTAACAAACTCAAAGAGCTATATAAATGGAGCAAAACGAGGAAAACTATAGCGAAATACGTAAATAAATGCGAACTATGTGCGAAAAATAAATATCAGAAACGCAACAAAGAAGTAATACAAATTACAACAACACCAGTGAACACATTCGATGTAGTATCTATAGATACGGTAGGACCATTCACTAGAGATGGGAATTGAATCAAAATATATCGATATCCGGTATTATAAAGACTTAAATCTTCCGATGCAGTGTATCGATGTTATCGACAAAAAAATATCGATATTTAGATAATATCGGTATTGTATTTGAAAGTATAACAAATTGCTCTTGACGGATGTAAACATGTCTTTATATGAATAGACAAACGTCATTTGAAGTACTTTCTTAGTTAGAATAAAGATTATAGAATATACAGGATAGTCATTTACAGATATGAGCCTTGTACGTGAGACCAACCAACCTGCTCGTTGGGAAGATGATGACCAGGAAAGGGAGGAAAATAAAAGTGACCTGCCAACTTGTACTTGTGATATCCGTCCAAAGCGTTCGTGAAGAAGATTTTTAAGTTTATGTAGAAATTAGAAGTAAATTATTAATTTTATTTGACTAAACAGACAAAGAACATAATAAAGTGTTTTAAAAAACATTTCTCTCCAAATCTATCCTAAAAATTTAAGGAAAGATTAGGAAAGATTTCATAATTTGATTGTGTGCGACTGTGCGTAACTGAAATGAAAGGTTTCACAAGTTTTTAACAATTTTTATAACCGAAAAACTAGTTAAGTGAATAAATATTTTACGATTTCTTTTCGTAAGTTGGAAAAATTAGTTAACTTTGATTAAACAATGCGCTATATTAATATAGAAAATGACAATGGACAGCTGATGTTACTCATATATGGAATAGATGTCGTTCATTTTCGTCAATAACTTTATTTATTTATTTATTTAAGATTCATCAACGGGCTGATTACTTAACATTTAAATATAAAAACAGTCACAAAATAAAATAAGAATCACAATAATTACAATAATCAATAATTAATATAAATAACTAGAAAATAATTAATTTAAAACAATAACTAGAAAAATAGAAAAATAATTAACTAGAAAAATAATTAACTAGAAAAACAATTAATAATAGGTTTGTTCGATAAGCGGCCGTCTGGAGCGATTCGGGATTTTTTGAGAGATATCAAAAAAGCCTGGGGCACCCCAGGATTTGAAATCTTATCGAACGACAATAGACAATAGACAATAGACAAAGCCTTTATTGCGATTTTTGACAAGTTAATACATGTATGATTTCTTATTACTAACATTGCAATAGCTTAATATAACCTACTGATAATCTTTTCAGGTACCATACATCTATAATATAGTTTATTCAACACATTTGTACTCTGTTTCTTTTATAACTTAATATCCACTATCATAACTTTATCAGTATGTACGCAAACCCATACTATCAGTTTTTCTCTTTCTCTTTATGAGTTTGTATAATTCTTAACCTAACCTATACTAAACTAACCTATGAGAGGAAATCACATTTCGATTCCCTTATTGCTGCCGAGACTTGCACTGTCCAAACCGAGCAACACATTCACAAGCAATTGCGTATGTGTTACCCAACTCGGACAGCACACCATCAGCCCATTTATTTAATGCTCAGCCTTTTCATCGTGTTGATGGATCACAATTATTCTCATTCACAATGATTTGCTGATTAGCAACCCACTTTACATTCCTAAATTTCTCTAACTGATTTTACAGAGCCTTGCAGTCAGAATCATGAACGTTCATAACTCCATCCGCAAAGCCCTGCAAAATTTATTTAATTTTATTCAGTTTTCTTAGATATAGCTTTGTTAATTTCACATATTTTAATATATTTTATTTTATTTATCCTCTATAGTTGTCTGTGCCACTATTCTGATAGAATACCGGTATTGTATTTGCCTTATCAAGTTTGAATAAGTACGCAGATGATTCTTCGTTTAAATAATTGAATGGGGACAGATAGTATTGCATCTTTGCCCTATAATACTTTTGGCTCTCTACCGCCTCTTTTATTAGTATGTTGCGGTGTTTTTCGCATCTTTTATTATTTTTGTCCATCAGGTTAATTTGGTATATTAGAAGATGGAGCATTTTGGCTTCTTTAAAGATATATTCATTACTATATCTTTTATGCCTCGATTTGTAATTTTTTCCTATAGCTAGTCTAACAATATTTCTTTCAAAAACTGCTAATTGTTTAGCCACAGATGGAGAGATTGAGTGCCATATAGGAAATGCATAGCATAGTATGGGCCTAATTAACTGCTTATACATTAGTAGTTTGGTTTTTTCACTAAGTGCCTTGTTATAGAATAGACTTTTGAGAGCTTGGAATGCTTTTTTCGCTTTACCTAAAGCAAACCTGCCTTGTTTGTTGAATTTCAACTTGTTTGTGAAGATCACTCCCAAGTATTTGATTTCCTCTTTCAAAGGTATATCTAAATTGCCTATTTTAGTCTGTGCAAATCTACTTTTAACTACCAGGTCTCTGGTGATGGCTTTTCTATATGCATTTCTTATACATATCGACTCTGATTTGTTTATATTAATTTTAATCCCCCAAGATTTATAAAATTCATCTATTTCCTCAAGATGTTTGTTTACTATTCCCGCTGCCTCTAACGGACACCAATGCTGGGCATATACCAACGTATCGTCTGCATATAATAATGCTCTAGATGAGATATTCCCTTCCTCATCCTGCACTATATGTGGAAAATCTGCTAAAAAGATGTTATAAAGTTTGGGGCCCGTCAATGATCCTTGCGGTACCCCTGAACGGACTTGTGTTATTTCAGAGTTTCGGCCGTTAACAGACACCGACATTGTCCTATCGGAGAGGAAGTTGTCAATCCACAGTATCAATCTAGGAGGTAACCCCAGCGTGATAAGTTTATACATTAGTGCTTCTGTCCAAACCGAGTCAAAAGCTTTCTCAATGTCCAAGGCACATGCTACCGTTGCGTTGTACTTTGTCAGATTATTTATAGTGTCTGTCTGAAATTTGGACAGTGCGTCCACCGTAGAATGTCCTGCCCTAAAACCGAACTGGTAGGCTGGTATTATTTCCTCAGATTCCGTAAAATCATCCAGCTTATCAGCCATGATTCTTTCAAGTACTTTGCCCATATTCGATAACAATGATATTGGCCTAAATTCCTGTACATTTTTAGCATATGGTTTCTTTGGAATTGGAATTACTTTCGCTATTTTCCATGCTTTCGGGAAATATGAGTTATTGATGCAATTGTTGAAGATTACGGTCATAGATCTAATCATTCTTTCCGGTAGGTGTTTAATGACTAGGTTAGGTATTTCATCGTGACCGTATGAAGTTTTCCTATTCATTTTTGCAATGATTATTTCCTCCACTTCCATTTGTTGGACGAATTGTGACCTATTTTCGCTTGGGTTGTCTGCCGGATTGCTGTCGTTAAACCGCGTGATTTTACTGATTTTGCTGTTGTTGTCCTCATCCTTATAGATTTCTCTGAATTTCATTACCTCCAATTTAACATTGTTGTTTAATTCTAAACAATGTGTTGGGTCTTTTTCTTTATATAATTCCTGGTAGTATTCTGAGAATGTCTTTGCTATTTCATTAGTGTCATTAGTGATAACTTGGTTAATGTTATTGCTAGTATTATCAACAATGCCGTTGATCCTGTTTCCTTTCTTCCTACCCGTGATCCTGTTTATTTCCCGGAAAGCATCTACACCTGGTCTAATTTTTTCCAATTGTTTCCTGAACAATTCATCCGTGTGTATTTCAATTTTTATTTTTATCAGTTTCCTGTAATAGAGTATTTCTTCGGATAATTGAACATATCTTGTATCTTCACGATTGTACGTGCTTTCCAAGATTCGTTTTCTTTTCCTTTGAAGTTTGTGTTTCTCCCTAATATCATTAATAATTTCTCTCGGCAGGATCCTATATTTTTTTGGGCTTTTAATTTCTTTCCTGGCTAGCCTATCATGCGTGTTCTGGATACTTTTTGTTAAGTCGGTGATATGTTTATCTATTTCTTCATTTTCAAGACACCTATTATTAACGATGGTTATATTTCCCATGTTTATTTCAATATCTGCTTTAAACATGTTCCAGTCCATGTCTTTATATATATATCTGGTTTCTGGTTCATTAAAGTCTATTGTTAATGTTGTAAATTCTATTGTCATGATTACACCATAGTGGTCAGAAAAGGTGGGTATTGTACTGCATGTATTATTACTATTTGACATGATAGCGTTACTAACTAAGAATAGATCAATAATTGATCCACTGAGTGGAAATGTAGGTTTGAATGGTGAAACTACTTCATAGTCCACATTATTTCCCCCTTGAAGCCAATCATATAAAAGTTTCCCATAATAGTTTATATTTGGATCCCCCCAAAGCGTATGTTTGGCATTAAAATCCCCCCCTATAATAATATCGTCGAACTCTGTGTTTATTTTAATAAAGGTGTTTATTAGGTTCTCGAATTGCAATGCCGTTACTTTAGCCGAGATATATACACTTACTATCAATAATGTTTTCGCTTCATTATTCCTCCAGATTTTTACTTTCGCTGCTGATACTGGTATTTCTGAATTAATATAAATAGTCTCGTATTTATATTCTTTTTGTATTCCTATCATAGTACCATTTTCATTATCATTTCTAATAAGGTTGTAATTGTCTATGATGACATTATGATTTGGTTTTATATTTGTTTCTGTGATGGTAAAGATATCTATTTTGTTATCATTTACTAGAGTTGTGAGTAGAGCTCTCCTAGCACTACTTCTTATACTATTGACGTTTAAGTTTAATATTTTTAATATATTTTGTCCCATTATTGTTTATTACCACTTTATTCAGCCACTGTCTGTGCTGTCTGTTTTCCCTACTATTATTATTATTTTGGTTAATATTAGTAATTTGTCTATACTCATTTATAAGTACTACTAGTTCTAATAATATTCTGTTATTCAGTGTTTTGCTCATGTAATATTTTAATATAGTGTTTATTAACTTAAAAATCATTAGCTGCAATTTTTGAATAAATGCAAAAGTATTTCATCCTTGCCTCTTGAGGAGACAGCGTTTTGTAGGTTTGGATAAAGTTAATTATTATCCCTTGAAGCTTATTGTGATTATTTCCAAATAATTCTCTGCCGATAGACTCAAAGTCATTACCTATTCCCATACCTGTGCTCTGGAAGTTAGGTTCAGTCGTACTGTAATCATTATCCCGTAGTGAGAATGATTGTTTGCTATTTGTTTTGTTCGTATTGTTATTTATGTTGTATCTCGATGCTCCCAATTCTGGGAAGTTATTTGTACAAGCATCGGCATAGCTTATACCCCTGACCACGTTCGACCTATTTATTGGTCTAGTCTGATTATTCGCCTTTCTCTTTGCTAAATTTTTATTGATTGTCTCTATGTATTTCTTATAGTAAGGGCATCCTCTATAACTAGCAGGATGTCCTCTCTGTCCACAATTTGTACAGATTGGTTTTTCTGAATCCTCCAGCAAACATCTTTCATCTGGATGACTCTTTGCGCATTTTACGCAAATTGGTGTTTTGTAGCAGTTTACTGCCAAGTGCCCGTATTTCTGACATTTTTTGCACCTTACTGGGCCGTTTAATTTTGGTTTTTCCCATGTTACCTTTGTATGGTAGAAGCACTGTTTTTCTATTAATTTTTCAATATTTGTCCCTGGTTTCAGAACAATTCGGAATATATTTAATTTATTATTTTCGGATTTGGATCTAGAGGTCTCGAAGTTGCTAATTGAAATAATTTCTATTTTGGGATCGATGTACAGAATTTCGTCATTAATTTCCTCAATTGGAACCGAACTGTGAATACCTTTGACTAACAAAACAATGGGTTTATCATCTTTTGGAGTATGTGTATACATATCAGCGAAACCTGCGATATGCATATCCTCCATAATGTCGTTTCTAAGTTCTTTAAAGTCTTCCCTAATATATAATCTTGCCTGATTGTTCATCGATGTTTTAACTTTGAAATTTATTTTCTTTTTCTTTAAAAGTTCAATTAATTCTCCCGTTTTTTCATTGGCACAGAACATTATGGGTGGCAAATATTTTGGGGTTTTTGGTTTTTCCCCCTTCTTATCAGAGTTTGCATTTATATTATTATTTTTTTCAATATTTTCAATATTATCATTATTCAATATATTAGAATTTCTATTAACTACTTGAGCATTTTCATTAAACATATTATTATGCTCGCTTTTCTTATTTTTATTGCTTATTTTAAAATCAAGTATTTTGTACCTGTTTACACTTGTTGCGAAGCCTTCTTCATCCAGGCTTATCGTTGAGTTTCTTCGCTTTAGTGTATGCCTTTTGGATGGCAAGACAAAGTCTCCTTCCTCGAAGTCTCCTTCCATTAGCTGATCCATATTGTCAGCCACTAGAGCGTTTTGAATTTCCTGCTGGCTGAGTAATCTTATAGGTGTACTTTGACTTTCCAGTAATTCCTGTGCTGCCATTTTTAGGTCGGTTGATGTACCTGCTTTTGTTTTTTTTGTAGATTTCCTGCAAATAATCTTATTAGTAATGGGTTTGTTTACTGTTGTATTGGACGATGTCTTAACTTTTACGTTGGTTTCTTTAACTTTGGAGCCTTCCTGGTTCAGGGTGTTATTACTGTTTTGTGGCATAGCTTGTTGAGAAGTAGCTAGCTGGGAATTATTATATAGCTGCGATTTATTCAGCATTTCGCTTTCTTGCTCGGTCATTTCTATCTCCTGGTATAGACTGTTGATTGTTGTTGGTTGGAATTCCTCAAATTGTAGGAAATCGGTGTCTGCATTGCCAATTAGTTTATCCAATTGGGCGACATTAGTTGCCTCACAGGGATGGAGGTCCGCCTCCGGTGGCTTGCCACCAATTAAATGCTTATCCTCTTCCACTTTCGGATCTTGACTCCTCACTAGATGAAAATTACAATATTAGCACAACGGTGCTAAGTACAAAATGTTTTCTTTATAAGAAAAGCGAGCACTTTTCCTCTTGGCACAATAAAATACTTTCTGATGTGTAAATTTTAGCACATTAACACTTTTGAGATTGTTTTCACGTATCTTGGGAATAATCAAACCACTGTCCTGCCTATTACAGGTACAGCATCTACAGTAATGTTGGGAACTATCTCTATACTAGATAGTTATTCTCTCGCTTGTCGAGCCAATCTTATACGAAGATTAACTCTAGACTACCCACATAAGGGCGATAGACACTTAATCTAATTTATTGTTTGTTCGCTTTATTAAGAATATTTTGTAATATTTCCAAGAATCATTAAAAAAAGTCAATAATTTCATAAAAGTACCTTAACTTAACTTAATTAAGCTATTGCAAAGTTAGTTTATCAATTTCCAAAAGAAACCCTTAAATGCTTGTTGTGCATGTTGCAACATGTTCATATTTCCAAGCGACGCTACCTCAACAAAGGAGGACGCCGGTTTTCACAACCTCACTTTTGCTGACTTTCTCACTATTTCATGTAATTTCTTTTAAACCACTCCAAAAGAATTAACTAATTTGCAATTTATTATTGCGCAATTAAATTTGCATAAAATTTGCATAAAATGCTCAAACAAAACTTTAAACTTTATAACTTTCCACAGCTTTCCTTAAGTACGACCATTCACTTTCGCTGTTCAAACCGAACTCCGATACAAAACCATAGACAATAGACAATAGACCCTTATCGAACGCAAGTTTGATTGAGAACTGTCATCGTGGCAAAAGTGACAGTTCACGAAAGTTGTGTTTATTGGGTAAATGACTTTAAGTAAGATTTGTGAAATGGATGCAACTAATTAACTCTGCTGAGTGAAATATTGGACGATTATTGGTTGCTGTTAGATGATTCCAGCCTTTCAGATGAATCAAGAGACAAAAGACAACTAAACAAAGACAGCTAAACAAACACACAAAAGTCAACTAAACAAATACAGCTAAACAAAATGACAGCTCTACTTTCTTTCTCCAACATTTTCCTGGGGCAAGTTGGGAGCACTTCCGAACAGCTAAGAAGATCTCGTCGAACACATAACTAACTAGCTTCAGGGCTAGTTATTGAACAGACCTATAACTATGGACCGATAGAGCTGTCAAAATTACATGCAGCAAAGTGAAACACTTTTGTATGTTCATCCTTTTCCCTATAAGCACATTACATTGAACTCTAAAAGATAAATTCGTACACAGTTCATTGAGCTATTTCGGCCCTACCAACATGAAGACTCTGGGAATATTTTGTTTAAAAATGCGAATTTTCCTTTATTTAATTATAATCGATATGTTATACCGCGTATAAGGCACTACAATATTTATTATATTCATTATTTGAGATATAGAAGTGCCCGCCGATCTAAAATATTTTCGATTAAATTCTCGATCTCGATTTTAAATTGCCACCAGCAAATACAATTGCGTTCTTATGTTGGTGTCATATACAAAACAAGAAAGCACATGTAATAGAAATAGAGGAATATAAAGGAAAATATATCCGCTCTCATTCGGGTTAAGCACATTAAAGAGGAAAATAACCATTTATTTCTAAATTTTATTTTAAGAAATACGAGGGAGTACAGAGAAATAGTGTATCACAAAAAATAATTTCAGGGAAGGCAATTTAATCTATATATGACGGGCTGAGAGTAAAAGTTACCTAGTTATAAGGTTCGGGCAAAAGTGGCTTAGAAAATGTTCCGCGCAAAAACGACTCGCGTGAGATTCCAGGCAAAAATGAATCGTAGAAAATGCCTGGGCAAAAACGACTTAACTACTTAACTGTATTAACTTTGCATTACTTTTTGTAGTTAAATCGTTTTTGCACGGAAATTTTCTACGATTCTTTTTTGCCCGGAATCTCACGTGATTCGTTTTTGCGCGGAACATTTTCTAAGCCACTTTTGCCCGAACCTTATAAATAGGTCACTTTTACTCTCAGCCCGTCATATCATAATGTCTTTTTCTCTTGACAGTGTTAGCAAAATACTCGAAATAAAAATGCAAGCAAAAAAGGTTTCCCTCTACTGGTAGCAAAAGTTGTTTCAAAATGAAATAGCATACGATCGGTCCATAGCTATATGTCAGTGATTTTAGTTTAATTCCACAGATCGTGTTTTTACTAAGGAGAGAGTGTTTCCTGCTTTTTGACATCTCTCTAAATCTATCCCTGTTAAAGAAAACGAACGCGACTTGTGTAAGGAACAGAAGGAATACAATACGCGCCTGAATAAACGGAGTAGAAGAAATATGAAAACACAAAGGAATAAAGCATCTTACAAAAAGAAAGGAAATCCCACCAAAAACATTTCATGTAAAGAAGGTTGGCAAGACTCACAAGCTCATAACGCTTTCACTGTTAAAAAGTTATCAGATCTCATGTGGAGCCAAGGTCCTAACTCTACAAGGACTAACTCTACAAGGCCTAACTCTACAACCCCTAACCATAGAAACCCTATATCTTGGTCAAAAAGTATTGCTTGGCCGTTTCATGGAATTAATGCATGACATAACATTAAAGACCAGTGACTTAATTGCTTACCATTAGTCCATAGGAGTGCTGTGCGACGGCCGCGAAACTGTTAGTTATTGCCATTAGTTTTACAACAGTAGTTAAGGAGAAAAAACAAACAAGTTCTTTATTAAATTTGTGGTATAAACGCAACCTGATTTCGATATCAGAGTTATTCTGTATTAATAATTCCACGGTCTAAACGTCCTAATAATATCCATATGCCGGCGTTT
Source organism: Leptarthrus brevirostris (assembly GCA_964036015.1). Taxonomy (NCBI): domain Eukaryota; kingdom Metazoa; phylum Arthropoda; class Insecta; order Diptera; family Asilidae; genus Leptarthrus; species Leptarthrus brevirostris. The sequence goes on along the minus strand of OZ038374.1, from coordinate 128,811,769 downwards.
TAGACTATCGCTTTTCTAACCAGTCCACTAAATTTTGACTTCAACTGTATAGATATTTATTGATCCATTGAACAAATGCAGCAGCATCAAAATAAACAAGATCAAAAGCGTCAGATAACGCTAAGTGGACAAGATGACAACAAACTTTGTAATGAATCTGTCTGCCTTTAACTAAACAGCTGTTCATTTGTGAGCTGTTGATTGGGAGAATTTTGTACTCGGTAGTGCTGATCGTTGGCGCAGTACTCATTGGCGTTTGCTGAAGTATACTTGGCTATTTCTTATCTTCATTACATCGTGCGAAAAGATGTTCTTTGTGTTAAAGTTTGCTTTTATTTTGATATTTCGTAGTTTAACTTCTGAGGCTAAATTGATTCGTAAGCAGAAATTAGAAAAGTTTAAACGATCATTAAAATTTCAAACTTTTTCAGATCTCACGGAAGAAAACTCGGAATATGCAATACCGCCAAAACTGGAAGAAGGTCTTGACGTCTTTTGCTACGAACCCTGGCAAATACTTCAAGATCGTATTTTAAATTGGGAATATTTGTTAATCCGAGAAATCAGTGATATAACCGATTTTGAATTTCATGAAGGAAAAGATGCAAAAGAAGAAGACTTTATCCCGAAAATAAAAATCTTAGCGATTTTGCTTATAATGCAACTTCAAAAGAGATAAGAATTTCTTTTAATCCTTATTGTAGTTATTGCTTAGGAATCAAAACGAGAATGGAATACAGTATAGGAGTTATTTACTTTAAAGGTTTCGACGTTTTTAGGTCAATATTAACATGTTTGTGTTTTTTCATGTTTTTCTACGCAAAGAATATAGTTCCCGACAAAACGTTTAAATTTCTATGGAACGAAGGTTCAATTATTATAAATTTATTTGTTAATTTTATTGAGAGAGTTAAAAGACGAGAAAGACTCCCAATTTTTATTGCTTTAGTAATTCCCTATATTTCTTATATGTATCTACCTTATTGTACTCTTATTGTAATTATTTACCTCGTAATAAAATATAAACAATTTAGGATAACAAGGTCTATTAGATATCGTCACGTAGAATCTTTTCAAATAGTATGTTTTTTTATAGCCTCATTAGTAACAGAATGGTACTATCCGTACGTAGTAATAATTTTCTTTGTACTTTCTGCTAGTTTATAAAATATATGAGACTTTACAACCAAACACTTTAATGACCATTTCTTGTAATTCTTTTAAGTACCTATATTTAAAAATTATTTTTAAGTCATTAAATAAAAGTAAATAAAATGTGTGTTTACACTCTCATAGTTGCCTTTGTTTGTTCGGTAGCATTTATTTCTGAACTTACCATTTAAGTTAAGAATAGGTGCAACAGAGTCAAAAATACATTATGTTACAATTTTTCTATTCGTGATTATTCCGAGGGGGAGACTTTACAATTTTTTCTAATATAGTGGAGGGAAAGATAACTCGCGTAATTAGCGAAGGCACGATAGTTGAGAGGAAGTTGAAAGAAAGTACGCAACTTGTGATCGTAAACAATTTGCAGGTGCGATGCTTAACGTTGACAGGCCTTACTGGCTAAATGGGTATGTAAGTCCCTGTCGCGATAGACTTAAAGTACAGGTGTTATTTCGTTTTTCAGGTTACGACTTATTCTCCGGGCAACTATTCCACAGCCACTCCAAAACACAATGCGGACAAAAGATTCGTCGCAACAGTAAAGGTGGAAGTACAATGCGCGCTTGATTTGCTTCGCTTGCTTTGACAGAAGATTGAAATAAAGACTTTGTATGAGTGCGAACCAAACGAAGGAAGCAAGAAAAGCATTTGAAGCGAAAGTTGACCAACTTTCTACTTTTGAAATCTTCGGATGCTTTGACATGTAAACATAACCTCTCAAATTAGATGCTAGCTGCTAGCTAGCATAAAATATGTCATACAGTAAATAAATAAACTCTTCTAAATTTGTTATAATACGAAATTTTGTTTATTTTTAAATTTTACATACTAGTATGCAAAGTATGTATCTTAACCAAAACTAAAAGAAATACTGATGTTATTGACGCATTCTAATCTCAATACTTCAACAAAACGAAGACAAGAGAGAGTCTTTCCGTTAAAACACATAAAAATTGTAAATAAAAAATGTCTTAGCGTAACCACAATGTTAAGAACATTTGTAGTCTTCAATATAGAAAAAAAATATTTTTGAATTTGGATCCGGTTCTTTTTCGCCAACATCGAAGGTCGATGTTCTGTCATTAACATCGATTGTGCGATATTCTATACACTTCAACATCGATGTTAAAACATCGATGTTGATTCGCTCAATATGTACTCGTGATAAATTTTAGTTTTTGTGAAATTTTAAATGGTCAAGTATTAGGCTTCAGTACAGCATGCTTAAATTTTGTTTCATTATCAAAACGAAAGTGATATTTTTCTGTTATCGTGGTATCCAAATCAACAGTATTAATTGATTTATAAATCATTTCAGTGTAGAAAAACGAGATTATAAACAATCTCACCCAATTTTAGAAACTGAAAAGAATCCGAAATAAAGAAAGTTCGGAATTATCGGACGTAAAACCGAATTTATAGTTTATGTTCTATATTAGCTAGGCGATAAGCTCAGGTATTATTCACGTAGTCAGTATATAAGAATCAATTTCAAAATTTTATTTTGTTTGTAACTAAGAAGAATCGATGATCGCTGAATTTATTTTTGATAGCTTATCTACCGCGCACTAGCGAACCTTTAGAATTTGAATTCTTGGAGTTTTTTTTGTATCTATAGTTAAGTTTTGGTTCAATCAGAAGTTTCAAATTGATATAGGTTAAGCACCCATCAATGAATTATAATAATTATAATCAGTCGACAGCCCCACAGTAATGGATCAAATTGTTTGTAAATGTTTTAGTCACGATATTTATTCATGAGCTCTCTTCGATTCACTGTTAGCACGATCAAATATTTTTGACTAGAACATATGGTATTTGAGTTTTCCTTCGGAAGTACGCTTAGATGTGATCCTAGTACAAATCATAATAGGAATTCAGATTAATCGTTAAACATTTTTTTGCTGTAGCTTTACTAAGTCTCGATAAGACCAAAAATTAAAGAACTAACATGTTTAAGTTTGGTTTATATAAATTTTGTTCTAATATACCGTTGAATATGTTATAAATAGCTTCTTTTAATTTCAGGAATCCCCTAACGCTTCTTCTCCGTCTTGTATCCTTCCCTTATCCCTTCTCACTATTTCCTAATGTTTTTTTTATGTAATTTTATAACATTTTGATTTTGTTTCAGCACCCTTTATCGGTTGGGCGTGTACCCTAGCCAGGTACAGGGATGGAGTGGATTGTAGCCTGAACTGTCAGTCTAGGGGGTAGATTTTTTTTGGAGTATTTTCCATGACAGTTCAGCGCGGCTAGGAACAACTGGTGAAACCAGACCTGTTGTTCTTCCTTCAAGTGCTGTTTTCTCGTTTGTTTTTCTTTTTGTGGCAGACCTGAAGAAAGGATACCACAACCTTTCTTCGCCACAGGCACGCGAAATTCTGTTGTGGATGTGTGAATCGGATGTTCAAGGACCTACACCCCATACCGACGAGCTAGGACGTACTGCCAGCTAGCGCGTGCCACTTGAACATCTTGCAGCAACTTCACGTTGCACATTCCGCACACACATACATTACATGTGAATTAGGCCTAACGGGGAAACCACGTAAAACAACGCATCTATGTTGTTCTACCTCTAGGGTGATGTGGAAAAGAACATTTTTTTTGTAATTTGGCTATTAAATTAATATAAAATGCAAATAAAGAAACAACTTCATTATTATATTATTATTTATTGTGATATTAAGTTACAACACGCACATACATTTGTAAATGCATTGTGTATACGGCTTATATGCTTAAAACTTCAGTTCTATATCTGATAATATACATACATGTATGTAACTTCACTAAAGAAAATCTCTTACTTATGTGATAAAAGAAAAATAGATGCCCTAATGAAAATAATTAAATGATTTAAAATAAAATAAATTTTTTATTACGTCTCCTAAATTGCATAGGCATGATTTTCACGGTTAATGCTCTTCTGACATCTTGATTAAACTATCCTGAGAACTTTTCCGGGGAATTCCTTTTTTATGTGAAATCTTGATATTTATCTATAAAAATTTAAAGATCATTATCTGAAATTTTAACTGTAAATATATATTCATTACCCGTAGTAATTTAAGGTCATGTCTCTTATTTCAGTCCACTCTATTCCATCAATCAAATCAAATTAATAGTTGATGTTTATGTCACAATTATCACTTATCACAAATTCTGGGTCCATTAAGCTGAAACATACATTTATAGTGTTCTTAAATGTTAAAACTATTACCTGTAAAGCAGTAATAGGCTAACGTTATAATTTGAAGTTTTCAGCCGAAGATTGTAACATTTACTCATACAATTAGTTGATAGCATGCGATCAATTGCACCTAGTGGTAGAGATGGCAGCCGAATCGAAAAGTAGCGATACTTGGCATTGCAATATATTCGCATCTTTCGATACTTAGATACAAATATACCGTTGAAAAAATATCGATACTTAAAAGTATTGGAACCATATGGTTAAAAAGTTTAAAAATATATATATATGGTGTGGAAATTGCATATAAATTACAATTATTGGTTTTTTTGCAACAACATCGTTGAGAAATATCAAAATATCGATTTGCTCAGAAGATAAATTGATAAGTTTTTACAAATGAAGACGCATCTCAGCGGCTGATTTCATATACCTTTTTAGCAAATGAATAATTTGAAATTCCGCAAGAACTTTTTAGCAGATGAATAAAGCTTTAGAATTTTAACATTTGTGATATAATAATATCTCACCTTCCAACGAATCCAACCGAAAAAATGAAAATACTTATACCACTGAGCCGGCGTTGTACTGTTTATACTTTTAGCTGGTGCATACTAATACTGTATTATTGTCCCGGACAGCGATTATTCAACTCATGCACAAAATAATGAGGCGTTCAATACTTTAAGTATTGAAAGAATAGTATCGAGGATCGGGAGTATCGGGGGTTGAAAGTACCGATTACAAAACCTCGAAGTATTGAAAGCAAAGTATCGATACCCCGCTTAGAACATAAAGCTAAACAGGAATGGCAGTATCGCGTATATGGCTGTAGGTGTGATCGGTATCTGAACGTATGAAGAAGTGTGGAAGTGGGGAAAGTTTTGAGGTACTGTTCCTATATCGAAGTGTTTTGCTTTTATTTACAGAAGTGTCAAAGTTTAAGTTTTGTTGTGAAAGTTTTATGAAAACAGCAATTTATCGAGGTGATAAGTATTACTGATTGCTAATTATAGCCTTATAAAGTGTAAAAATACTTTGTGATATCTTATTGTGCCCATTTATTGTGTAAAACTCCACAATAAATCACAAATTTAGTGATGAAGTGTGCTGTGTACTGCTGCATAAATTATCGCCAGAGAGCTCAAGAATAGTCTTTTTTTCAGGAAAGTATATTTTATAATTATAATCTCTAAGGTATCTTTGCTTATATTAATCTGATTATATTAAGCGACAGTCATTTATAATAGTAAATATTCATTACTTTCGTGGAGATAGATCTTTGATTACATTTGTAATCTAGCCAAATATAGCTTTGCCCTTATTGTCACTGTCGGCTCGCGGAAAATTTTTCAGAAGGGGGCAGAACATATTTTTCGATTTAAAACTAAAAATATTTTAAGTATAATTATATATTTCCCAAAATTAGCAAATAATATATATAAGTAATTACAATAAAGAATTTTAAATGCAATAGACAAAAGACAAACGGCTGGGGACCAAAACGGATACATAAGTTATAATAATATCAGATTTTAACTTATTTATCTAAATCACCTATCTCAACCTCCACGTGGTGGTCCCTGGAAACAAGTGAGCACTGTCTGTATTCAATAACAATGCTCACTTGGCTAAAAGAGAAGGTGGAACAGTTTAAATGCATAAATTATTGAAAATTTCAAAGCATTTCGCAACTGTTTTTCTAAATTGTGTTAGTTCTTATTATAATTAGAAAATCAATCAGCATCTTTGCGCACATTTTTTAATGTAATTTAATAATAAAATTTTAAAAATAAATATTAATTAATTTTGATTTAATACAATTTGTAATTATTCAAAAGATACATCAGCCCCGCTTCAAAAAATCTCAAATTTGACTACTGCCATGGTGTACAAACACATAGAAAACCCTCACCTCTACAGAAAGGAAAATGCCGACGTTTTCCTAGCTTACTGCCATTCCTGTTTAGCTTTATGTTCTAAGATACCCCGATATATCGAGACCTACGAATAAAGAACTGAAGGAAAGGCTCAACGCAAAATATCGTGAAGCATTACACAAATACTGAAACACTTTCCACCACACGCACATATTCATCATGGCCGTTGTACATTTTTTCTTTCAAGTTGGGGTTCATTCTAAAATTCTTTGGATAATTAGTATTTTCCAATTCCACCACCACCAATTCCATATGACATTTATATATTTTACTCTTGGGAATCTATAACAAAAATTAAATTATTTTAAGCGCTTTAAACAATATTTCTATAATACTGATAACCAATTTAATTTTGGCCTCTCAAAACCGAATATTTACGACGTCTCTGCACCAAAATACGCAACTTACTGCAAGAAGAACACAACTTGTAAACAATAATAATATTTAATTGTTTCTTCTTTTCTGACTGAAACTTCATTAGAACTTGCTTTGGTTGTGTTACTATCGAGCTATCTTAACATTTACATTAAAAAATTTAGCGAAAAAGATGTTCCCGACAGTCGGCAACGGAATTTATTTCCACAGTTTGCACTACACAACTTAATATAGTTTGTTTCACACACTTTTTAAATGTTTTTTACAACTAATTATGTTCAAAAAATCTATTTAACTGCACAATATCACGACTTTCGTTCCTTCTTCTTATTGACGAATCTACAATTCTCCCCACATCTCTTCCACTTCGCCTAAAAGATTTTTGCTTCATTCACATATACGACTTTTACGAGTTAGGGCCTTTCCTTTAGCTCTTTATTCGTAGATCGAGACAGTATCGCCCATCTCTACCTAGTGGATATATCAAGCCGCCACCGCCTCATGGATTTTTAAACGGAAGTATCTCTTCTCACAAAACAGAATACCGTCACTTAATACACATTTCATTGACATACGACCAATTGCACTTAGTTGGTATGTTAAGCAACATCACGTACATCCGGACGAAAATCTCTTTTTACAGCTGATCACTTTATAATCACTTAATTTTTACAATGCAATTATCTCACGTAATGTGGTTAGTTCGCAATTCCAACTGCACAAATTCTTCATTTTTATGTAGCATAACATCTTTTACAGAACTAAATTTTAATCTTCGCATATTTTATTTTAATTACACGTTAAAATATTTAAAATTTTCTTCTTCTTCTTTTATTGATTTCAGAGAGGTGGACTAGTGGTGGCTGTACTAGCGCAGCTGAAGTCCCCAATCTCCTGGTTCGACCCTTTGGGTATAACGCCAAAAAAGTAAGTAAGTTTTGTTAATTAGATTATCATATTTGTTCACACATTTATTTTAGGTTGTTTATATAGTTTAATTTTTCACTTGTTTAAGTATGTTTTAGTTCACATTAAATTTAATGTCATTTGTTTTTATATCTGTATGTGTTAGTTTCACTTATTTTTGTTAATTTAAAAAAAATATTGTATTTTTATAAGTTCCGACGTCACTCCATAAAGACCCTACGCATTTCGCAACATGACCGCTCTAGCAAATTAAACATTGATTTAATTTGCAGAGCAGTCTGTCCAAAATACGTCTGATCATCATGGAGTCCATGATGGACATGGAACTGTGTTAAAATTTTCAGAAGATACGATATTCCCGACGAGTATACTATTTTGTAAGGTGAACTGTCAAAACAAACAATTTCTCCTCATTACCGGGTGGGACAAATAATTTTACGTTTCGATCTGTTGCAGAGTTGCCAATTCGATCGATTTCTCGAAGATTGGGCTACTTGAGCGATCAGTTGGGCGACAAAATTTTGCTCTCTGCGACTATGCACTTTTTGGCCGATTTTTCAATTCTTGCTGGGCGCCTTTGGGCCAAAGAATAACTAAGGCAAAGTAGACGCACCTTATTGAGAAGAAAAATGGGAAAGAGAGGCAAATACTTGAAAGCTCCGAAAAGTAGTGTTGGTAGAGCTTCAAAGTTTTCAAAGCTTCCTGTGGCCATTAGTATCGTAAGAGTAAAAGAAAAAGAAAAATTTAAGGCCATTTCTACATTCGTGTGAAGAGTACGACTGCATTCAAAAAATTTGACGTTAGATTAATTGCACTCACACAAAAATGACTCGCAATACTAACCCATTGGCCAGGCATTTTCCAGTTTATTTTACTACACCATACTCAGTGGCCAGACATTTTGTGTAAAATAACCGAAGAGCTTTCAACCCATTCATAAAATCAGCCGGTCAGACGTAAAACTATACTCCAACACATTTCCATTGCCCAGGCATTTTATGTAGGGACAATGAAATTGTTTCAATACATATGACTTGGCTGACTTAAAAAGGTAAACAAACATTAGTCTGTCAGAAATTTGTTGGGGATGGCGAAATTTTGTAAAGAAGTTTAAAAATCTAAGTAATAAGTGGTTTTAAGAAAAGAAAGTGAAAGTACATAATGTGGTAAAGAGTGTATTATATTGTTTTACACTTATTTGTGGTGCTTTATAACAGTTGGTAGAAAATCAGTTGGCTTCTTTTGCAATTGATAAGGTTGTCACTGGTATTCTTCCGATTGTAAAAGAATTCAACAGTTTTAGCTTTAAAAATTTATTTATAATTAATATTCGCATGAATTAAAATATATCTGTGTGAGTGCATTTAACTTTTTGCTTTTTTGCAATAAAAAGTGTTGGCGGGAAAATAAACTGTCAGTTTATTTATATTCGCGCGCGGATAGTGTACCAAAATGAATAAACAAACTAGGAAATGTGCTGCTGGTTGCGGAAGTTTTAAATATTTATTTAGTTTTCCGAAAGATGTTGAATGGTAAGTACTTTTCTAAAAGTTGTCATGAATTTTTAAACTTTAAAAGAAAGCATTTGGGTTCCTCATCAGTCCTCTTCCCGCGACTCTAACAACCTCGCTAGGCAAAAAACCTCATTTTAAAAATCACCTTACATAAGTATTAAGTATTTATAAATTGAAATTGTATTAAGAATCGGAGTCAACGCACCAATTCCTAATAGTTAAGAGGAATATTCTTTATCGGTGTTAAATGGAATTAACACATATTTAATGTCTACACGACCGCCTTAATTATCTAGAAATTTGGGCTCTTACGCAGATATAGTTCAACATAATGATTTTACAATTAAAAAGTGTAGACGTAAGCCGTTAAAGTAATTTGTATAACGTTCACATATTTTCGATACCACGCTCATTTTCATCTGCTGTAATACAAATCAAATCAATATACATGTACAAAGCCCGGTTGCCTTGACCTCACTTTTAGTATATTCTAGGTGCTTCCTTTATTAATTTATGTCTTTGAAATCTGCAACGTATCGAACCGTGCAAAAACAGAATTTAGATATTTGCAAATTAATTTAAATACTTTAATTTTAATTTCAAAATTTTTAACATTAAACCTCGGCCATATAAACATGTTTTGTTTTTAAGCAACTTACCTTGGAACAGAAATCACACATTAAATACTTTCATGATATAATTTCAATTTTCATGAGGAAAGAAACCAAGGGCGTGAAGTTTTCGTACTTGCCATTTCCAAAATAATTTAATATTTTGTAGGTATTTCCGAAAACATAAATTAATTAAATTTTATTTAAATAACTGTAATTGGCACTATTTTCACTTACGCAACCGATATATTAGTATTGGCGGTTTCATACAATTGTGTGGAAAAAATATTTTTTTTTAGAATCGTAAATACCGAAAACGTTGTGTACAAATCTGTGGCTTCTCGGAATAACCACTGTCTTTGGGATAACTGTATGAAAGGTACTATATAGAAGATTTAAAATCCGGATAAAACGGACTTAAGGGGTTATTCATTTTATTATTATTATGATTACACTTAAGTAATTAGGTTCTTTTATTAGCCGTAGATGACTATGACATTTACAATAATGTTACAATTTAAAAAAGTATACTAATATTTTCCTTTCCCGCATTGCAGAACCTTCTTTTTAAATTCACATATATTATTATTGTACTTTGTATTTCGTTTGATAAGTTATTAAACAAATTTAACCCGTTATGAAAAATTGAATTTTCTTTTCAGTTTAAGCATTCCAACATCCATGCTATAGGGATGTTGGACTTCAAGTGTAGGAAAATCTCATCGCTTTATTTTGCAACACTCAAAATTCGGCTTCATCACAGACTTTGGCGACAAATATATGCTGGTTGGTTGTAATATAAGTTGCACTATACAGGTCCCCAAATAGCTCAGTTGCTATGTTCTGCGATCAAATAAATCTATTGAAATTGTACCATAGTGATATTAGTATCGAACAAGTGAATAGTATTTAAATTTCATACAATAGACATGAGTACATTTATTGAAATATGTCAATCAGTAAGTAAAAAGAATGACTTCAATTATATGAAAACGAAGATGACTCGACACAATATTCATAAACTTAGACAGATTTTATTGAATACATATAATAAACAAATCACACACGGAAGGAATATTCCCTAATTCATGGAAGGGATCGTTAATAGTGCCAGTTGAGAATGTGAAAAATAGCAAGCAATGCGAAAATTTTAGACCGATTAATATGATGGAAATCTATGAAAAAATACTCGAGAAAGCGGTGCAAATTATTCATTATTCAAAACTATCCTTTTTCGCAATAATGAAAACGAAATCATAAATACGTAAAACGAACAAGATGTTTTTAAAAACATGGAATGATTTTTTAAAAACTGGGAATGATCGCGATAATCATCTACAATTTATCTATGTGCTCTTCTTACCTGATGAAACAAATGGACCAACGTAATTGCTTGGAAAGAGCCCTGTAAGACCATTTAATTCACCTCTCTATCATTCTGGCTCATCTCTAATATCATCATATCATCCTTTTCAAATGACAACTCCTCGTTGTTTTGCGCTTTGTACGCTTATAAGGGGATTACTTTGTCTGAAATTAGAAATTTTTTAGAAAATGTAACACCCAATACCAAAAATAAATAAATGAAATAGTTTATCATTGCTATTTTGCTTGCGGAAACCAGAGTATTTCATCCACTGTTTCGTCCACCCTGAAGTATTTCAACATAAGAAGCTGGAAACCATTCAATTTGCTGCAGGTAAAGTTGCTCAGGACTAATTGACGCATACGGAGCAATTACTTGAGCAATTTCTGGCTTCTTATTATTATATTTCAGTTATCTGAAACAAGACAAATATTAATAACATATTGCCGAACCTTCAAAAACAAAACAGAAAACTAAAAACTTTAACTGACCAGTTTATTAGCAAATGCCGCATTAATTTGTTCCTGATGTACAGCGTCAGAAAATTGGCCACTCTTGGTACTTTGACCTTATTATGCTTACCAAGTCACGAAGTAAAATTCAATTTGTGTGTAGGTAATGAATTCTAAATTTGGTACAATTAGGTACAATAGACTTTTTACCATGCCTTTTGGTACCACAACTGTTTTTGGCAGCTTTTGCTGCTCTATGAAACTTAATTATATGTCACAAATCATGTTCTGCATAGTCAAAAAGTAAAAACACTTTCCTGTCCGTATGAAACAAGAACACTCGATTGAGGTTAATAACATTGGGATGTTTTAGCTCCCTCAAAAGCTGAAATAGTTTTGAATCGTTATAATTGAATTTAGCAACCTAATGATTACTTACCGCTATTTCTTTGCAAGGATATGTGGGTGCCTTCAATTTGTTTAAGAGCAAATTAGCAAATTCTTTAGTGTCGTTTGCTTCTTTTCGTCTGACTTTGTACACATGTCCATAAGTACCACAACCTAATTTGCACCCCTCATAGTTGAACAGATCTTCTACTTTTTTAAAATCGTAATTTGTCATTAAAATTTGTTTGTTTTTATTTGTTTAATCAAATAAAATTCCTTTCCATACTAGCTAGCTGGAGATGTTTGACATTTCTTTGGCAAAACGTGAGAATTGTCAAAGTGGCGTTTATGATGAAATAACGCACATCTATTAATAATATGCTATCACCTTTTAGCACACGCTATCAAGTAAGCGAGCTTTGGCAAATAATATGTTTCTCTCCTTTGTACAGTGTTTTTTGCACGCAACTTGATTTATAACGTCGGTGAATAAAATTGAAACTAACACTAAGACATTTTTTCCTTTCACAAAAATTTTTGCTCACGGAGGTGCGTCTACTTCTTCTTATATATACTTTGCTTTGGGCTATTTGCTGTCACAGTAGAAAAATTTTTCTATCGAGTCATCTCAAATTCTAGTTTTGCGCGAATAACTCTTAATTGAACTCCGAACAAGTCCAAACTGATATTTATCGCAATGGCATTTTTTCGCTCAAACTCAAAGTATGCTCAATGCCGTCGTGTTAATATCTGAAATATGTTCATTTTTAATCCCACCAATTGCACAAAGACAGTTCTTGGTTATGTTTTGAAAAGGGGCATGCACGATTCACTGTATAATAATATTCGTTTTCCTTTATATAAATAATAATTCTTAAATTGTTTAAGACTGTGACTATTTGTAATTACATGTATTTACTGGGAGGAAGAGGTGTGACTTTTAGTTACTTCATTAACTGTCTTCTGTTGTATTTTCTTTGTTTTGTTGGTAAGTTGGGAGAGTTATAACTTCTCTCCAGAGGGACGTGACAAACAACTCTCACTTCTTCTATTTCCACACTGACTAAGGAAAACTCAATTTCTTGATAACCAGTTTTATTTCATTTCATATTATTAACTTATGCTTTAGTTCACACAATTCCTTTATTAACGAGAATTACTTCTTTTTACACTCAACAAATTTCTCCGATTAACTCTTGATTAATTACTAAATTCAACTCTATTTGCAAGACAATTTGCAACCCTTTCGTGCAGTCGAAATTTGACACTATTTACTTCGTCTCTATGTATAAAGAACTACTCTCTACGGAGTATCAACTGTTCCCTTCAACGTTTTAGCAACTACTTTTTAAACTTTACTTCAGTATCTTAAAAGAAGATTCTGTTTTCCAAAATGTTTTGTCAACATTCTTCTTCCGGTTAGATGAAGAATCTTGACTTCGCACAGGTGTTCCGCCTCAATAGCAAAACTTTTTAAACAACGGAAAGATTTTCACTTCTGTGTTTTACCACAGGTGTGAAAATCTGCTTCCGTGATAAAGATTCGCTCATGAGACGAATCTACACCTGCACGGAATACAACACTTCCCGCCAGGGAATATATTTGTATACTAGTACATAAAAGCGGAACTTTCCCGAATACAAAAGTACACGTAAGTACACGTAAGTGCAAATAGTCACTTCCATTACTAAATAATTAAAAGTATGTTTTGTTTTTCACGACGCCTCTACCAAAATTTTAAATTTGTGTTACTTGTATCTGTTGTTGTTATTTTGTAGTTAATATTATTATATATTAAAGTTGTAAAAACAACAATTTTAATGAATATAAAATCAAAAGGCGATTTTTGGGCGATTTCAAATATTGGCGCGGCGACTTCAGCATCACGGCTCGGCGACTATTGCTCCATACCGTCTGGCATCTCTGTTCTGTTGGCCAGAGAAACAGATGTTTGCTTTTTCTGGAAGATTTATATTTTCTGCCTTCGTTTTGCATATAAGCGCTACAACGACTGAGTGAAATAAATGTACCTATGTATAATACCGTAAATTCAGCTCTGGTATTTCATGTCTCGTTTTTACTTGCATATGTCGTGACTGATAATCTATTGCTCTCATCTTTTTATGTAAAGGAATATCTATTTTCTTACTTTTTTCCTCTTACTGAATGCATGCACACAAGAAGTGTTTTTTGCCTTAAAATGTTGCGAGGTTAACGAAATTGGGCAAACTGACCTGAGTCGTGGTTCAATGGAATTCTTGTTCGTTGGGATAAACTCAGACTGAATTCGATATCAGAGTTATTCTATATTAATAAATCCACGGTCTAAACGTCCTATTAATATCACATGCCGGCGTTTTAGATTATCGCTTTTCTAACCAGTACACTAACTAAATTTCGATTCAACTATAGATATTTATGGATCCATTGAACAAATGCAACAGTAAACAAGATCAAAAGCATGAGATAACGCTAAGTGGACAAGATGATAACAAACTTTGTAATGAATCTGTCACTGTCTGCCTTTAACTAAACTGTGAGAATTTTGTACTCGGTATTGCTGATCGTCGGCGCAGTACTCATTTGTGTTTGCTGAAGTATACTTGGCTGTTTCTTATCTTCATTTAATTGTGCGAAAAGATGTTCTTTGTGTTAAAATTTGCTTTTATTTTGATATTTCTTAGTTTAACTTCTGAAGCTAAATTGTTTCGTAAGTAGAAATTAGAAAAGTTTAAACGATCATTAAAATTTCAAATATTTTCAGATCTCACGGAAGAAAACTCGGAATATGCAATACCGCCAAAACTGGAAGAAGGTCTTGACGTCTTTTGCTACGAACCCTGGGAAATACTTCAAGATCGTATTTTAAATTGGGAATATTTGTTAATCCGAGAAATCAATCAAATAACCGATTTTGAATTTCATGAAGGAAAAGATGCAAAAGAAATGACTCTATTTTATCCGGAAAATAAAAATGTTAGCGATTTTGCTTATAATGCAACTTCAAAAGAGATAAGAATTTCTTTTTATCCTTATTATAGTTATTGCTTAGGAATCAAAACGAGAATGGAATACAGTATAGGAGTTATTTACTTTAAAGGTTTCGACGCTTTTAGGTCAATATTAACATGTTTGTGTATTTTAATGTTTTTCTACGCAAAGGATATATTTCGCGACAGAACGTTACAATTTCTATGGAACGAAGGATCACTTATTATAAATTCATTTGTTAATTTAATTGAGAGAGTTAAAAGACGTGAAAGCCTCCCAATTTTGATTGCTTTAGTAATTCTCTATATTTCTTATATAGCTTGGATGTATCTGTCTGAGTGTACTCTAATTGTAATTATTTACCTCGGAATAAAATATAAACAATTAAGGATAACA
This sequence comes from Leptarthrus brevirostris, assembly GCA_964036015.1. Lineage (NCBI taxonomy): Eukaryota > Metazoa > Arthropoda > Insecta > Diptera > Asilidae > Leptarthrus > Leptarthrus brevirostris. Next base: position 128,796,443 of record OZ038374.1, on the reverse strand, counting down.
AGGGCTACTAGATATGGTTACATAAAACCTTTTCAAATAGCATGTTTTTTTATAGCGTTATTAGTAACAGATTGGTACTACCCGTACGTAGTAATAATTTTCATTGTACTTTCTGCTACTTTATATGACTAAAATAAATGAGACTTTACAACCAAACAATTTGAATGACCATTTCTTGTAATTCTTTTCAGTACCTATATTTAAAAATTATGTTTAAGTCATTAAATAAAATATAATATAATAATAAATTTGTGTTTACATTCTGATAGTTGCGTTTGTTCATTCGGTCGCATTTATTTCTGAACTCACAATTTAAGTTAAGAATAGGTGCAACAGAGTCAAAAATACATATTGTTACAATTTTCCTATTCGTGATTATTCCGATGGGGAGACTTTACAATTTTTTCTAATACATATGGTGCAGGGAAAGAATTTGCAAGCAGTTACTCAACCTGCGAACGTAAACAATGAGTATACTCGTTCAACGATAACCGTCCTATCAATTTGCAGGTGCGATGCTTAACGTTGGCAGGCCTTACTTGCTAAATGGGTGTGTAAGTCCCTGCATACAGTGTTCCGTGTAAGGGCCGTCGCGATAGACTTAAAGTGCAGGTGTTATTTCGTTTTTCAGGTTACGACTTATACTCAATAAAATGATTCCAACCACTCCAAAACACAGTGCAGAAAAAAGATTCGTCGCAAGTGTTATGTTGTGCTAAAAACAAGGTAAGCCCTTTCGCTTACCTGGTGACTATCGGGCGGGAGTGGGTATGAACTCGAACGACCTTTCTTCAGATTTATTTAATTACAATTTCGCCAAATACTGACTACTATAAATCAACGAACTCTAAACAGTAAATATAACGAAAAATGAAATATCAAAATAAACTACAGAATCAAAGTGATTAACTATTAAGACTTATCAAATACTGACTACTGCAAAAAAATAAAATAAACAACAATATAACTACAAAGAAAAAGAAAAAGTAACCCTAACAAAGCTGATTCTTCAGATGAGATCTAGATAAGTGAAAATCAACAAGTTCAAAATGATTATTAAAAAGACGAAACATAGATGTAATAGGCTCATGCATACCATAATTAGTGCGGTGGTGGGGAATATGGAGAAAGCCTTGGTTCCTCAAGGGGCGAGCAGGAATCGATTAACCTATAGCTCCCAGTAGTTCGGGGGAATCAACCACGCCCCACAAGCAATCAAAGGCAAAGACAACTCTGGAGTTGTCGCGTCTGCTTTCAAGGGACTCCAATGAAATAAGCTTTAATCGGTTAGCGTAGGAAGGCAGCTGAAGAGGATCGGTCGAAAAAAGGCCGCGAAGGGCAAAATATACGATTAATATGAGTCGCATAGAAAGGAGACCACACAGGACTAGCATACTCCAAAACAGGTCTCACGAACGTAAAATAAAGGAGTTTAGTTATATATGGATCATCAAACTCCTTAGACCATCGCTTGACGAAGCCCAGAGCAGAATTAGCTTTGTTTACAATAGTGTTGATATGGTCGTCAAATGAAAAGGTCGTTTTTAGCACTACCCCTAAATCTTTGGTCTTGTCAAGTCTGTTCAGAGAGCCACCGTCTAAGGTGTAGTTAAAGTGCACTGGATTTCTTGATCGAGAGAATGACATAGTAGTGCACTTGCTCATATTTAGGGGAAGGAAGTTTATATAACACCAATTATGAAAGGCGTCTAAGTACGAGTTTAATAGTGCACAGTCATTCGCACTTGAAATAAGGCGGATAATTTTGCGTCATAAGCGTAACATAGAAATCTGGAATTAGGGAGAATTAAGCATACATCTTTGATGTAAGTGATAAAAAGCAATGGTCCTAGATGACTTTCTTGAGGAACACCGGAGGTAACATAAATATTGTTCGAAAGTGAGCCTCGAAATAGCACACGTTCCGTGCGATCAGACAGATAGGAACGAATCCAATTAACAAAAATTGATGGAAACCCTAGAAAAGACAACTTACGAACAAGAACACTATGGTTAATTCTGTCAAAAGCCTTGCTAAAATCAGTAAAAATGCAGTCGACCTGCTTGCCAGCTTTAATGGCAGAAATACAGCAATTAGAGAATTCCAGCAAGTTAGTCACAGTAGATCTACCCTTCATGAAGCCATGCTGAAAGGAACCTAGAAAAGATTGGCAGTGGAAGTTAAGAGCATTGCACACGAGAGCCTCAAACATTTTACCGATACAACATAAATTGGCAATGGAGCAGTAGTTTGATATTTCCTTTTTACTTCCTTTCTTATGTAGGGGAATGATGACAGATGCTTTCCAAGATTTCGGAAAAACACCACAACAAATAGATAAGTTAAATAAGTGACAAAGTATAGAAACTAGGGACAAGCGACAATTTTTTACAAAGCAAGCAGGGATACCATCAGGACCGCACGAGAAACTATCAACCAAATCAGAAATATGCTTTAGCACAGCATCCTCGGCAAACACAAGGTCTTTGGTTTCAAGAGTAGTCGGAGCAAACCTCGTCAAATGAGTAAAATCCTTGTCACTAGTATCACAGTCTGTAGTCAAAAATGCGGTGCCAAAAAATTCGCCAAATAGGTTGGCAGTCGTCAGGGGGTCGTCGCTCTCGACATCACCAAAACTTAACACACATGGGTAGCCATCACAATTGCGCTTACAATTTACGAACCTCCAGAACTGTTTAGGCTCAACACGCAAAGTCGATTTAATTCTCTCTTAATAGTCAGAATAAGGAAATATCAAGTGCAGAGCAAAATTGGTTGCGTAACATGGAGTAAGTGAAGTAGTCAGCATCACTCCTTGAAGAACGAAACCGCTTCCAAGCGTTATTCTTTAGAACTATTGAGCCAAGGCTGATATAAACGCGAACCACGAGACCTTGAAACAGGAACACAAGTAGCAAAACAAACAAAGAGAATCGTAAAATAATTTTACAGCGTTATCAATATCACGTTCATTCAGAACATTCGATCAATCACAGGCAAAGAGCCAAATAGTAAGTTTAGAATAATCAGCCTTGCTAAAGTTATAACAAAAATGACTTGAGTCAGAAGATGCCGTCAGTACAGGATCAAAACCAAAAATGATATGCACTGCTGGATAATGACGAGATTCAGGAGCCAGGGGAGACAGACAGTGCTTCACGAGAGTACTCGAGCAGTCAGATGAGAACACCAAATCCAGGAACCTGCCCGAGTCATTCATCACGTCACGGGGCATACCGAGGGGCAGCCCAAAAAGATGGTAGTAGGCAATCCTTATCCAAGGAGCGCTCCCAACTGATCCAAGGCATATTAAAATCTCCAAGCAGCATAAGGTCAGGAAGCAGCAAATCAGCCAGTCCTTCAACACAAGTAGACATCGACTCATAGTAATCAGAGGGCGATCCAGGTGGAACCACAAGGCGGAAGCTTGAGAACCACACAAATGAATTCTAGGGGATCAGAACCCGCAACATCAACGACCATGCAAGGAATGTCATGGCGGACAGCGCAGAGAACACCACCTCCTACTGGAGCATCAGGAGCGGAAAGGTGGCGGTCACGGCGGAAAACCAAGTACTCAGAGCCAAAGAGCTCAGCGTCTGCTATTCTTCCACAAAGCCAAGTCTCAGTCAGGCAGACCCCGTCGAAATATTTATTCGTAGAGCCAATGAAGAGTCGAGTCGTCTTCGATCGCAATCCGGTTACGTTGGCATAGTGAAGGGAGAACTCATTAATGCGTTTTTTGATGAAATATTACGAGCTGTAGTTGCGTTCAAGGGAGTCCTTGGAATGAATTCACGGACGATAGAATTAAGTGGCCAGATGTCGGGGCAAAGTACCGAATCAAAAACAGCATCCGGTACAAGAAGCTTAAATGAAGCAGAGAAGGCAAGACCCTGCTGTCCGCGTCGTGCATCAATTCTTTTGCAGACAATTAAGCTCCGATCAGTCCCGGTGCATGGTGAAATGAAGCTGACGATATCATCCACAGTGGTGTCGTGATGCAACCGTGACAAGAAAATCTGTCGTGGAAGCTTAGCCAGTCTCAAAACCACCGCTGCATACACAGGTCAAACGGCGTCAACCAGTGAGGGAGCAGTAGTCGACCTCGACAATGCATCAGGAAAGCAAACGTCCTCAAGAGTACCAGCAAGCGGAACCCCATCCCTCCTGCGTCTACACCTAGAGCGTGAATTATTCGAAGGTGGTACCTTAGGAGAAGGAGGCGTAGCAGTAGATTGTGCAGTGTTCAAAGCGCCCCCATCAGGACTCGGCACAAAAGTGGTAGTCACTTCAGCTCCACCATCGGCCCGCTCAGTATCGAGAGGCACACAAACGACGTCCAAAGCCGCAGGCCGATCTGAGTTGCGACGCAGGAAACGCACATCAGACAAAGATCGCCTGAATGAGATCTGAACTGCCCTTCGCAGCCGATGACAACGATTCTATATCCCGCAAATCAAACAGTGGATTATTGTGTTGTTTTGGGAATTCCTGGAATGGTGTGGCTGCGCAGAGCACTGCAGACATGTTTTGACAGTAAAATAATAATAAGAGACTGTGCCTACTCTAGATACAAGCCCGGAAAACAGGACGCTTCGACTATTTTACCACTAAGCGTGTCGTCATTACTTCATTAATTTTTGTACCACAGATTAACCCATCGTTGTACAAATATAAAACTGCATTCTGTTTTAACCAAAGCTAAAGAGAAATTCTGAAGTCATTGACGCATTCTAAGCTCAATACTTCAACAAAACGAACACAAGAGAGAGTCTTACCATTAAAAGACTTGACGATGCTTATCGTGACCATAATGTTAAGAACATTTGTACGTTCATGTCAAGTAAATTCCAAGTTAAGTCTTTAAAAATACTGCGAAAAATACTACGAAGCAGACTTCCCCAACCTTTTCCGATTCTTTACTGTAGCAAGTTTTGGTTTGTTTACACCACCAATGCTCAGCTGTTCGTGTCAGCTTTCGGGCTTGTATCTAGAGTAGAAAGAAAGAAGCTGCTCTCAGCTCATGCACTAGTAGTGTTGGGCTATAGTTCACGATGTTTCCGGGGTCGCTGGCTCAGGGCAGTTTCTGGTTGGTTCGTTTCCCATGGAAGAAAAGAAAAAAGCATTAGCATCTATATTAACGAAAAATTATCTCGCATTTCTAGGTTTAACTCCTCATCTCTCTTTTATTCTTTCGTTATTGTTGGAATATCTAAACAACAAATCAACAGCTGTTTTATCGTCCATTTGTGCGACGTTTTGTATAGCTGCTAGAGCTTTATACGACTATCTCTTCTGGAATAAAGATACAAGTGTTCACCACGATCACCACATTGATTGTCGGATTGTCTGCCCGGCGAAGGTTTCCTGTTCCAGGCGATCTTCTCGTCCCATACGATCTTATCCGGCCTGTAGGAACTCATAGAACTTATTGGTCGATTATGTCGGCGGATCAGTCTTTGTGCTTTCTCGATGCATTTAATTGGTCTCCACTAAGTTGAGCACAAGAAGCATAACACTATTGTTTGCTTTGATCTCACTAAGACAGGTGGTATTTGTTGATCCCATTTATCAGCCTTCGAGTCGTTTTACTTTTCGTGTTTTTGTTGTGGGCAATTTGAGTTCATACGAGACAATGCAGAAATTCTCTTTGGATTTTTGCAATATTCGTGATTTAAGTAGCCAAAGTCCTGGGGTCAACCCTATGATGCATTATATCAGTGATGTCCAAACCTATGCCCCCCGAGCAATTGAGCTTTTAAGTTTTTAGTTTCTTATATGCCCTTGTTTCGCTGTATTCGGTTTCTTTTTTGGCGTTTTTTAATCGTTAAAGCATACAAAAGATACTTTACTTTGAAGTAGTTATTAAACAAACATTATGGAACGTTCGTAAAGCTTTTAAGCATTGCTCACATTAAATAGCGTGAGACTGGCCGTCACTGCATTACAAGCATAGCTATTGCCAGAAGAGAATGTTAGGGTAAGGGAAATGAAGGAAATTTTGCATTGTTGCCAGCTAGAGACTGAGTAAATCTTTTATTTACTGTAATTGCAAATGAAAGAAATACTCACAAGCAGACTGAGATTTTAACCTGCAGTTTTTTTTATCAGTGACCGTGTCAGTCAACCATTGAATCAACTCTGTATATTTTTTTATGACCGGGCATATTTTTGTCAAGCGTAACCCGTAAGGATGATTTTTTTATGTTTTCTACCATAGGCATAGCAAAATTATGAGGTGGTGGTTGAGATGGGGTGTGGGAGGGGGTGTAACGCAATTCCATAACTCATGGACCTATTTGGATGCTTATTTTTTTTTGTAGCATGTCACAGGTAGAGTGGGATTGGTGGAGAAGTGAAGACTAATATAGTATCATGTGGACGGAATTGGATAATTCGTTTATTGCTAAATAGAATATCTTGTTCCATTTATATCGTAACGAAAGTTGTGTCTTAGGGTGAGGGTGGGAGAAGTGTCGTTACCTAATTTTGCAGGATGTCGACCTATTTTGATGATTTTGTACAGAACACCACCATTGCTACAATTATAGAAAATGTGGCACCTGGGGGTACTATGGGAAAAAAGAGGTAGCCGTCGCCTAAATTGGAAATGTGTGGCCCGATTTTGTTGGCTCTCATTCTATGTAGAGTATGTTGCCGTGCTATAGCCATGGTTAGAAATTTGTATCTAAAACGACGGTATGACTTACTCAATTTGAGGCCGTGATTAATTTCGTAACGTGTTGCTGGATTCTTAAAAGTGCGACCGGAAAGATTAGAGCAATTCGTGTGGTGTCTGCCATCTACATGTATTCTTCAAAATAATAGCAAAGATCATACTAGTGCCAATGAAAAAAACAATCCAGATTCCTCACAAGAGGAAGGGAAGATGCTCGCTTTCAGAGGATTTTTTGCTAGAGTGACCACATCAAGTGACCTCTGTATTATCATCAAGCAACCTGCCTCATGCATGTTCCCATAAGATATAATGTTCATCGATTTTAAGAAAGCATTATAAAAATAAACATTACAACTATCAACGAGTCCTAATCAGAAACCGACAACGTACTCAATGGCGTGAGATAAGGATGCATGTTGTCAACATTGTCATTTTTTACTGTAATTAATTTGTAAGTCCTAGATAATCACACATTGCGAGGGATAACGTGAAAACTTTTTAAGGTCGACGTATACATTTTATCGCTGGATAGAGATATAGTGATGTATCTTAAATATCCGAAGCCCTTAGTACAGAAGGTCACAGAGCAGGACATAAAATAAATGCTGCTATAACCGAACTTATTGAAGAGCATCGAATAGAACATGTAAAGTAATAGTATTATCTCGAAGCATAGTAACAGAAAATGGCGGAACTGAAGCTGAACTAATAGCTGGTCTTAACAAGGCTTGAACTGTACTTAATATCCTTGCTAAGATATGTCGGAATAACAACACATCTAGAGGCAGAATATGGTTCTTTGAATCAAACGTAAAATTTGAATGGTTGAACAAATTTTTAGTGTCCTGTCAAATAATAACTTTAGTGCGAAATTGTTGTTTTGAATGTTTCAAAGAGCTTTAATAGAGTCTGGTATAATGCTGTTTTAGCAAACCTTCAAATATTTGGTCCTGCTCCCAGTCTAATCAAATGGATTAAAAAGTTTTCATATCGGCGTTCCATTCAGGTTATAGTAGAATGACGTCCAATCCATATTAAGTTAACGAAGGTATACAACAAGGTTGTGTTCTTACACCAGCACTTTTTCTTCAACTTATTATCAGTGCTAAACGTAACTTCGCCGATGCCAGCGACCTTGATTTCTCGTTCTAGTTTGACTATCTTTGGGAATCCTAAATTACCTTTATTTAACTACGCCATATTACAGATACTCGCCTGGAGCAATGTGAATGGTATCTTGTTTATTGCTCGAAAACTGTATACTGTCTTCTATTTCTCAAACGCAGCTTAAACCCTATTCTGTTAATTTATGCCTGTTGAGTCAATCTAGATAGTTCGTCCTCTTTGAATATATTAGGCATTGACATATCCAGCAACCTTAGTTTGAAAAACCACATACTAAACAAGGGGATGACATCTGTTGGGGTTCTAACAAGGACGTAAGAAAACTTATCTCTGATCTTAACCTCCGAACCAAGTGTTAGAAACAGATTTGTTTTAGTCAAATCTTGATATGCGTGTAGATTGGGAAGACATATTTTATTTTATAATGCAGGTTTTAAAAGATTGTAACAAAAGTTCGCAGTTTAATTAATCAAAACAATTTAAATTCTATTTTTACCTGAAACCAGAAAGTAAATATTTAAAATAAAACCGCCTGTTTTACCCACAGGACTTTTACTTCAATTTCCATCAAATAATTCGAACGACTTCTCCAGAAACACACAAGGGAATTCATTTGCGAATTGCTTGAAATCCTCTGTCACTTTATTAAAATCTTCGCCGGAGTCCCTTCCATTTTCCTTTGAGACCCATATAAAACAGACTTTTCTTAATGAATGTCATAAGTACTTGGGAATTTATCCACGCTTCACAAATTTTTAATATGCAGAACATCAATTGCGAGGTACATAGTTGTCTAAGAAATGGCGTTCAATTTTCCTGACAAGGTAAGAAAGTTTTGCCCACGGAAAAATATTCATATAGAAAGGGAAGCATAGGCTTATTGCAGGATCTTTGCTTGTAAAATTTTTATTTGTTGACTCCTAGTAAACGTACTTTCACTTCTATGGCCCCGTAAAGCCCGTTTATGGTGGTGGATACATGACTTTGAAGCAACTTTGTATGGATATGTGCCATCTGCTATACCCACGCCTGATAACTAGGCCTTCATTGACGAGAGACCAAAGATGTGGATCACATGGCACAAGAAAAAATATAGGACGTCCTCGATTTCCCTGTTGCCTTTCACCTTCGAAGCTTTGAGGCTTTCATCGGCGTTGTCTCACCTTTTAAATTATTGATGACATTTTATTGCTAGCAGCATCCCTTGTCGACAAGTGAATCAGTTAAGCCCATTGACTTTGAAGGTCTTTAATGCTTTAATACAGTCGGTCCTTCTAATGGTTTCTCTTGCAATTAATATAAAGTGAATCTCGAAATGTGCGTGCTTTTAATAGAGAATCAGATAATCTGAATGGTTGAAATTTACCTGCTATAGAGACAAGAAGGACGAATCTGTTAAGCATTTAAATAGGAAAAGTTTAGTAGGACGCGCGTGAATAAAATGTATATTTTAAGTTCACTCAATAATCCTGCATTATATTTATCACTGAATACAATGTCCCGTGTACCGTGAAGGTTCTTAATCAATATACATTCAGGAGGGAGTGTGGAGGGGGGGTGATGATTAATACGTATTATTCGTCAACCCATACCATACAAAATTCGACGGTCCCCATTAAAATAATCCTTTTACCTCCAGTGTAGTATTACGCGACCAAAATAGAGTGAAAAGGTTTCGGTCTAAATAATTTATCATGTGCGCATTTTGCAGGTTCTAGTGTCTGCTTTGAGATCTATATCCAGTAGAATTTTGAAACACTGCTCCCGACGTAGCCATAACACTAGCACTACCTAGAGAATCCATAAGTGAAACTTATTTAGGGAATACAATCAAGACTAACTGTGTTCATAGATGTCGAAGGAGCCTTAAATTCTACTAACACAAGTTATATTCGGGTTGAATTTAAGTTGAACTATGATTTGATCGCAACAAATTTAAGAAACTGGGAAATGTTGAGGATCTATGTAAGTGGAAAATAAAGTCAACAAAGAAAAGTACGCTACTGTTGCATTCAGTGTACATTTGAATCTGACCAGAGATTCATACCTCCCGCATATATGTTGTGAGTTTGGTGCTGAAGTAAGGCCTATTGCGCTAACCCTCGCACTTCCTTAAGTAAATCTAATCCCTTTGAGAAGGTACCACAACTCTGTGGGATCCAATCAGGACTTCCTAAAGATAGATATTATACGCCTAGCACTGGCAGGGAACTCGCAGGTAATGTGAAGAGCTTCATCATCCTCCAGACATAGTCTACTAGTAGGGTCAGTTTCTTTGCAGAAGTATGCCAAATGCTCTCTAAGTTAACAATGAACGATTATTAAACCAGTGATCAGTTTTAAGTATATATTATTAAGAGCTCCTTAGCTCTTCTCAGTGACAGAGCTGACATCAGACTTTTAGAGAGATCTGGCTCTTTGATCTTCGCCTGACTGTCGGAGAAAATAAGTATATTATGCTTAAGTAGGTTTCGTGTAGGTGCTGTTCTACAACGGCTGAAAGTGCATAAACTGCTAGCTTAAAAACAGTGGCAAGTTTACCTAGTGGCAATATGCGTTAAATTAAGGAGACTCCTTATTGTACGTGATTAGAGTGTTAACAGCCTGGAAGTTTTTTTTTAATCGAGTAATTCTTGTTTTAACCTAGCCTAGGCTTATAAGATGCTCGCAAATCTGGACGCGTAAAATGCTGCTGAGCTTGATAGTATTTCGCTAATAGTTCGTAAGTGTTGTTCTTCTACTTTTGCGAAACTTTTTTATCTGTCTCATCATTATCAGGAGTCCTCTAATCGTGGAAATTTCTCATTTTCAGGCAGTACTTAAAAAAGAAGCGCTAATTTCTTATCTCCCCTACTCCCAAATGGCAAGTCAATTGCATTAACTTTCATCCTATTAAAAGTTTTTAAAGCGCTTAAAAATAGCACATTGATGAAGTATCTTGAAACGAACCAACTTTTCAATGATCGTCAGTATGGTTTCCGTGCTGGCCGCTGTACCAAAAATCTACTAGCTTACGTCACAAAGCATTAAGATCATTATTTTTATAGCTTTGGCGAGTCCGAAATTCCGAATTCCTTTGTATAAGATTTTTAAAAATCCTTTGACAGAGGCAGGTACTATGCTTCTTTAGCCTAGCTTCACACATGAATTGAAAGCTTTTATTCTCGACGTTCGATTGGATGAAGTAACACCTAATCACTATAAAGGAACACCAGCGTACTACAAGGTTCTGTTCTTTCACCTAATATTTTTCTTCTATACACATACTTGCTTCGGACAGAGCGAACCGTATCTTCTTTTATGCTTCCTATATCTCTGTCTTGGCCTTAAATATATTTAAGCTCTCCAATGCAGCCCACCACCAATTCTATAAATTTTTGTTGGTGGAGTAAATATAGATAATTCTACAACTTTAACTATCTAGCAACCACAGCTGACAAGACCATATGGAATATATTTGTCCATCACAAAAAATGGGCGCAAATAATTGTTCCTGCAGAGATGTAAGAACAACTTTACTCCTTGTGATTTAGTGCTAATCTGCAAATCCCATGTCAGGCCTATACTGGTAATTTGGCAGTGTTAAAATAACACCAAGTTTGGTAGATTAAGTTAGTTTCTTTCATCTACGGTAATTATGTTTGCGAAACTTCTATTTGAATGCTAAGTAAAGTGTTAATGGTGACGAAAGAAAAACTGCTGAAAATGTACAACCTTATACCATCACTCACTAATCACTTCAGACAGCTTGCGGATGGGCAGAATATCAGTGACAGTTGGTTTAAACATCTCACTGATGAAAGTTATGATGTTTATAAAAATTCGTTGCAGCTTAAAGCTATTTATGCTATATCTGTGGTCATAGGGAACAACTTAGTAAGTCGACAAATGGCCAAAATGCTGTAATTGTACTTTGGTCATCTCTAATGTCTTATACGCACTGTTAAGAAGTTGGTAACTCATGACTCTAATTCTTTCCGACCACGTTGTTATCAACAAAATGTATTTTCTCCCAAAAATGGATAAGGAATTGTTCAAAAGCAAAATAGTGCTGCCCTGTATAGTTGCGAACTTATTCCCTGTGACCACAGATATATTCTTAAATTAAATATAAGGCTACCTATTCAAATGTCGCTTTTTTCGTCGGTGGAGTAAGCGATAATGTTTGGGACTCCATCATGAGAGTCTCAAGTTCAAATCCTACTGTAGCGACTCATGGTTGATTTTTCCTGATGATAGATTACGCTAAAAAGTCATTGGGGATTGCAGAGTAATATCGGTAGTTCAGAATCCACCTTAAATTGCAGATTCACCTTCTTCTTATTGAAACCTGGTTTATTAATTTTATAGATTGACTGACCCCTGAGCTTTGGCATCATTATACATATACATATAAAAAAAATAAAAAAATTTTTTAATCCGTATGTGTAAGTTACAGCCAGCAAACAAACATAGGTTCGTCTCGCCTTAATAAACATTACTCTTTACCTACCAAAATTATTTTATATTTTCATTTCCGTCATCACTTTTATAATGCAATTTAAGAGAGTGATCACCTTAGCAACTGTGCATTGCATTTGACAAAAGCGATGCGCCTTTGGCATTCCACATTTACACGAAAACTACTCAATGAAACTTTTGTGAGTACAAAAAGAGGGGAAATTTTTGACTGTCAGTGCTTCCGGGATCGCGACATTTTCGTTCAAGCGATTTTAAGCTTAGAACAGAAAACGAAAGGAAGTGCACCATGCTCAAAAAGTGTCCGAATTTTCCTTCTGTGTTCGAAAGGTGTAAATGTGTTAGTTTTCACCATGGAAGTAGTAAATTTTTGACTCATTCGAAGTGGTCCTCGCAAATATTACTACCATCGGATGGTATATAATCAGTTCTACCGATGGATTTTAACCAGAGTTCTCTGAAGTCTTTATCTTTTGGAAGCCTAAAATACCAAAAAGTAGAAAAATATTTTAATATTTTTCAAGTTTTATTAGAGCTCCTAGGCAAAAACTTCCGTCAGCTGTCGCTGAACCACCAAGGCGATCCAAAACTCTGATGAAGCTCAAATGTAAACAAACGAGCACCATCAAGAGAAATGTTTATATTCTTTGGTAATTTAGCATTTATTTATACAGCTTTTGCACATATTTCAAAGAAAATGCTGTATAATTGCTTATTACATTATTTAACTTTCCTGAAAAATGATTTTCCACACCAATTGCGCCGATTATTTTTACAACAAAATACCGCACACTTCATCACGAAAAATGTTCAAATTAAGCACCTCAGATTCTTAGTAAACTAAACCAAAACAGTCTCTTAAATGTTAATTGTCTTTATTTGTAAAATTACACCACTTTTAATAATAGAACAGTGAAAATTATTCAATAAACACTCTATAAACTTTGAAGGTGCACTCTTCAGATAGTCCACGTCAAATTGACATTTCGGAAGGCGTGCTCTGGGTTCCCTTGATTATTTCGTTTAATAACATCTACGCTGATAGCATTTATTTAGCCCACCCTCACTTAATATTTGTCTATCTACCATTACATTCATGACAATCATAGTGTTTTCAATAGATTGAAAATAACTAGTGCATACACATCATTCGCTTAGGAAAGCTATTGAAATAAAATTTAATTACTGACAACCGCTTTAAGCTATTTGAACAAAATAAATTTAATTATAAAGTTAAGCAATCAATACATCCTTGATTAACTTTATAATTAAACGTGACCACATATGCAAAACTGATTTTTCGATACAACACCTAATTATTAGGTTTTATTAATGCCATTAGCATAAAATAAAGCCGATTTGGTAACCAGGTGGTATTATATAGTTCCTCTACACAATGAATTTGATGAGTTTCTGCTCTCCTCAAAAGCTTGCAGGTAATATGCTTTCCGGGTTATCGGTATTTATTTCAATTTTATTCAGTTTCATGTAAATCATACCCAGCCTGTTTTAATTTGAAATGAATTCGCAATTTTTATGGAATATAATTTTATGAAAACAAATATTCCACAAATTTTCAATATAGTGTCAACTTTTTAATTCATTTACTAAACAAAAGAAGCTTTTAATTATTTAACGTAATAAATTGAATTACAAAGGAAATACTTTGCATAATATTATTGCGTTGGTTTAATTGTGACGTTGATTGGTATTCTACGTATAATAGCTTTTTGAATATTGATTTGAGTTATGTGTGTACATAATTTTATACAAAAGTTTATCTAAAATACAGTACCTTTAATATTAAGTACCTAACTATTTAGTAAATTTATTAAGCTTCTTAGAAAACAGATTTACAATAAGCAAGCCAATTACTTATACCAAATTAAATCAGTAATATATCACAGTAGGAAATGGATACATCGTATGATTAACGCCTCTTTTTAAGCTCATCTAGTGTTCTAAGTTCCTCCTTATAAAGCATGTGGTAGAAGAGAAGCTTCACCCGATGTGATGGCAACGATTTCAAGTGGACCTATATCTACCTAACTACTGCGTACATTACTTTGAAGCCCTAAATGGGCTTTTAGCGTAATCTGTCGTCAGTGAACAATAACCATAGGACGCCGATTATGGGATTCGAACCATCAGGAAGGACATTTCCTTATGATAAATACACCCGAAAAACATGGTAAAGGAAGGACCTGTCACAACTAAGTAACATGCATCAAACAAATTTTAAGAGCTTTCTAAATACTATTTAATAGTAGGTGCTACACTACTCCAAAAAATTAGGGAACAGAACATTTTTCGATGTTTTTTTTGCTATTTTGAAGAACTGTATCTTAGTGAAAAATGGTTGGTAGCATTTGAAGCTTCAAGTTTCTCCTATTGAGATCTTTTGGAAAAAATATCTTTCGAGCAACGGTTCTCACGCAATTATAAGAGATAGAGCGAGAAAAAAAATTTTTTTTGTAAGTGTCCACGGGCTTGAACATCTTTTTTCAGTTAAATCAATGTCAATTTCAAACCAGGTAAGTTAGCCTATTTATCCAACTTCAATGTGCTTTTTTATGCTATCTACATCAATTTTTCATTGAGATGTTTGAATTTTAATGAAAAAGGATCCTTTTCTCCTTGATCATAGATATTTGAGCAGCTAATGACCGCACAGAATATGTCAGGACAGTTCTAAAAACTGAAGTAAATTTCCAATGAGATCCTTTCAAGAATTATTATATACCTTCAACATTGATTTTGAAAACATACAAAAAGGACATTTGAAGTTTTTTAGAAAATCTACAGCTTATATACAAATATTCATTTAGAGACTAATGTTTCCAGGTTTTTTACAGTATAATTTGGCCGCAATAGCGCGGTAAATTTTCAAAGCGATCCATCAAATCATTTTTCCTGACCTATTGATCAAAGTTTTACAAAAGAATTAAAGAAACAAGTGTATTGTTCCTGAAGATTATCTAATAATAAGTAAAAGATGGGTAAAATTAGGGTACGCAAAGACTGAATCGTCTTAAAAATTAGTTAGTCTTGTTTCTTCATTTTTATACAAATTTTGAAAAAAAATAATAATCAAAACAAAAAAACATTAAATAAATATCGGAAAAATTAAAAAAAAAAACAATTTCTAATTTTTAAATTTTTTTATATATAAATTTTAGTATATAAAAGTCCGACGCAGCATTTCTCTCTTGAGTTGTCGTAAGCCCTTATGGGGTATGGAGCGGGAGAGGTACTCCACCCGATTCGAGGCAACGATTGCAGCACATTACTCTGGAAACCCCAATGGTCATTCATTGTAATCTGTAGTCAGGAGAAAACAACTGGGACCTCCGGGATGGAAGGTCGACACATTATAATTTACTCTACCGACGACGAAGACTTTACGCAGCGTAATATTTACCTATATTTTTTCAATATCAAACAACAGTCCAGCGGAGCCGCTCTGCTAGTAGTAGTACACCCGTTTACATATTATCTTTTTGTTGCAGCAACCTAGCACTATAAAATTGGTATCAAATAAAATATCTTTTCAGACGAGATAGATAATATACGAACCCTATTTGACAATCTTTACTTTGTGCCCTTTTGAGAGATATATATATAATATTATTATTATCGTATAGTAAGTTTAGAAGAAATTGGTCAAAAATTGTTTCTCGATTCTAATTGGTTTTATTGAAATTATAGGTAGTAACGTACGTAGTTAGCGCAACCACTTGCGGAGCTTGGGGAAGAAAATAACTTCACCATTTTCTATTAAACGATTGCAGGTGGTTTCCAGAGGGCGTTAGATACTCCGCAAGACTCCACAAAGCCCTTATGAAAGCAACCTCCACAGACCTGAACTCGCTTAGGCAGTAAGACGAATCATTTACCCGCACTCAAGCCAAGATGATCGAAATGTTGTTGGTAGTGTAATCGAAGAGGCTAATGCAACGGTCATAATAGTCCTTGGTGACCCAGTAGCTGGAATTGAGGCTGCTTTGACTTTCAGTTACAGGAAAATCAAGGATACCATCTTCTCCTTTGAATCCTTTAAATCCCCGAGCATAGAAAGGGTGTATCCTGCATTCTGTGCTTTGTAAGCTTTTAAAAATCTCCTTCACTGTTGGTTTTTAGGCGCTCGTGTGGAGATCTGCCAGGCCGGACAGACTATGCATTGCTATGAAGTATCTGCAACACTTCCCTGTCAGCCTACGCACCAAGCAGGGCAACCTATGCTTACAGCACTTCACGACCTCTGGTATCCAGATTAGCAGGATCTGTCTACAACAGAGAGGTAGCAACTTTCTTTGATATTGAGGCAGCATTTGATAATACATCCTCTGTTGATGGATAGAGTCAATGCTGAGATCATATAAACTCACTGCAAATTTTCTAGCATGATCGATCCGGGCCGCGGTCGCCAGGGGCTTCTAGGCTCGTGCTGCGGCTCAATGGGAGAAATACCTTCGCACAGAGCTTCGCGGATGACATAGTCATCGTGACAATAGAGACGCTGGTAACAGTGCTGCCGAGCCTCTGCAGGCTACACTTGACATGGCTATTTAATAGGTATAAGCTTCACTTTAATTAGTTCTTAAGATCGAATCAAAAAATTATTCGGCAGCTTTGACTAGGGCTTCACAAACTTCTACAGCAATGCTTGCTTCAGCCTTAGCCTCTTCAGTGCTTGCTGAGCTTAATTGCGATTGATACTGAGACAATAGTTGTCTACATTCTCCAGCATCTAAATTTTCAACGGGATGGGCTTCTTCTGCTAGCACTTGAACAGAAGAATCTTCATTGACTGTGACAGTGCCACTGGAAACGAAAACTTTTGCAGATTTACCATCAGCTTCATAAACTTGAACAACACCAGGTTTTAAGACAGCTAGAGTGGGCACATGCTTAGCAAGGATACCGAAACTACCGCTGAATGTTGGAACGTCGATTTGCCGTACTTCTACATCACTATAGAAGACCTTATTTGCAGCGGCAAAGGTTAATTTCATTTCATCTGCATATCCGCGAGTTTGCATTTGCACAAGACGTGCACTATGTGAAACAATTGATCTCGCATTCCTTACGGCAAAAGACATTTTGAATTCGACGTTCCTTGGCTTGACAAACCGAATGAAAGTGACACACGGTAGTGGCAGAATTTTTGGACGAAGGGTATTTATTCATTTTTCCATACTTCCAAGAGCCTACAATAACCGAAGTGAACTAGTAAAATATCTTGGAATAACACCGGGCTCCAAACTATACCGAAACCTACACCTAGATAGCATAATCCAGAAAACCAGGAAATATTTGCATGCAAATGCACTGGATTTACAAAAAGGTGTAAATTACCTTTTGGGTTGTCACATGGTGGCATAGAGCTAAGCTCAATATGGTCAACCAAATTGAGCAGCTTACAACAGATAGCCTGCTTAAGTAACACTAGAGCCATCTGCACCTCATCGAGTGTAGCCCTTGAAACCTTGTTGAACCTCTTCCCTCTTCACATTTTGGTGGACGGTGTGGTAATCCATACAGCCTGAAGGGGGGGGGGGGGTGTAAATTTAGGAAAGGGTCACTTGTCTATAAGTGAAATTCTAAATAGGGTATCTAAGCTCAGATTGGTCTCAGACACCTGGCAACACTTTAACCACCAACGGTAAAGGTGAAGTAAAAAAGTTAAAGAGTAGACTCGGCTAGTTGATGTGAGCGTAGAGCGGGTATCTGTGGCTTGTCCCCTAAATTCAATGCATCATTGCCACTAGGAAAACGCAATGGTTTTTAAGCGAAATATACTGACGACAACCTAAAGCCAGCCTATTCATGCAGGAAAATATTTATTTGCTTCGACAGTTAGGCGGCAATCAAAGCAATTTGCACCTCCGTGACCAAATCAAACCTTCCTGGAAATGTGAGTAGATAAACTGGGAAAAACAAATCGAGTCAACTTCGTTTAGATACCGGGGCATCGGGGTTTACATGGTATGCACCCTAAGCCGTCCTGTGTATTTGATTCCGAAAGGAGCAATACATAATTGCACATATAAGAAGCTCAAATGCATTTGGGAATTCTGTGTCGGAGATGTTCATTTCAAAACCTTAATGTCAATTCAAACATTGAGTAGAGCTAAGAAGCTCCTTGTGTTTGGTAAACCGGATGAGAGACTGATCACCGAACACTGTCAACTAAGAAAGCACTTAGGATAAATCGGTAGAGCAGCTTCCTTCACATGAAGATTGTGTCTGAAAGAGAACAAGCACGACCCCGCCATTATCGTTGTCCTGCACAGAATGTGTTGTTTTTATACGATGTGGTCAAATCCTAGGGGACAACCCTTTGATGATAAAATTTAAAATGTCAAAAAATTTAAGAAGAATTTAATAGAATGCAATTTGGCTATCAACTTTACTCTTATCGGCTTTCATTTTAGGGGAACTTCCAGCTAAAGTTATTATTACTTTTGATAAAATTAATTCGCGTAGATAAAAGACAGAAATTGACTAACAATTTACATGTATTCTTCCTTTCTAACTAATACACACGTAAATTTTAAATTCTTCAATTAGAAAAACAAACATAAATCACGAAGTTTCATAAGTCATCCAGCTGTGATATTACTTATCAGGTAGCATGTCAATAATCAGAGAAAAGTAAAGTAACCGACATAAATCACGACCCACTAACGGAAATTATGATTTATGCGAAATAAACGTGACTACTTTCTCCAGGAGATTGCTAGTAAACAACAGCTGAGAAAGCTATCGAAAAATGAAATAAATCGCCTCCTTTGAAATTGATACAACTTTTCGGTTTGATAAAGTTTTCGAGGTGAGATAACAAGAAGCACTTGTAAACATCAGGCATGCCGTTTACATAAATATTGTTTTGCTCACGACATTTTTCAACTTTTGGAATCAGACGTAAATATCTTTTAATTTTAAATTGGTTCCTTGTGCCAACATGTACATCGATTTCGAAAAGAAATAAGATAAACACAGAAGAAATACGGATCAGTTGACACAAAATTTGTTTAATAAGTAAGACAACTTTGTGGTATAGCCTGATGAATATTTGAGTTAAGTAAGTAAAATACAATGAAAGATTTCCTGTTTGAAATCTGAATGCTAACTAAAAAAGCGTATTAAACCGAGCTGCTCTCTTAAAGGTCTCGACGGGAATTTACGAAGTTTAAAAATGCTGCCACTTTACAGCTCTTATTTACTAACAATGAGCATTAAACTAAGTTGAGTATCATTGCGTAAAGTGGAGTAAAAATGTCCAATCTCAGATAGATATTCCTCTGTTTTGGTGTCCCGCAAGACTCTATGGTTTGCTCTTCTTTATTTAGTTTACGGATCAATGACCCTACCACTGATGGTTATTAATTGTACCTACTTGTGCACTAATTAGTTGCATGTGCCCGGAGTTGCGTGGATTTTAGGTAGGCATTTTTATATGTCACTAGCTACCCACCCCATCCTTAAGAATGTTAGGGCTGTCTTACCGCCCGAGCATCTATCGGCATGGAGCATCGGCCGAAAACTATGGATACGACACTAACATCGCTCGTTTTGACTAGCAGCTGCTTCGCATTTTCAAGGTCCGGAGCAGGGTCCTAAGCAGGGGCACGGCAGTGAGCCTGTTAGAGAGACGTGGGCCACGAGGGAACAGTGGAACGTAGAGGACTCGTGTAGGCAGGCTAAGATGGCGATCGTAGCGATAGTTAGTGTTGAACAGAGGAAGGTCCTGGATATGAATGGTAGGGCTCTGAGATAGCTGACAGCATTACTAATAGGACTATAATATGTAATAACATCAGGTGTCATCTAAAGTAGATGAACATTCTCGAGGATGATACCTGCAGGCTATGCCTGAAGGCATGAAGACATTCCGACAAAAGAAAACTAAGCTTTTCCTAAAGGATACTTTAGATATATTTCTTCCTATGGAACCTTATTCAGCACATGGTAACACGACACAGGAATCTTGTAATGCAGAGAGTAGAGATGATTCTAAACTGTTGTCTTACAAAGAAAAATCATATTTCGAATAACCTAAGTCAAAGAAATTTTTTTAATCTTCAGTGAGGTCCCGATTAGGGAGACTGGTAGGGAACGAAAACGGACCCGCATCTATGTGGCATGTTTCGGCTAATCCTCGGAGAGGTGTTTTTAGTGAGTAAGAATCTCACACACGGGCTGTACAGTGTCTTAAGGAAGATTTTCACCTTTCTTGCTAAAAAAAAACGTTAGTGTTTACTGTACCTTCTGTAAATAGATATTGATCAAATTTAAAAAATCTTTAATTTTTCGGTGTTATCTTCTTTCCAATCCCAAAAAATAGCACAAACCAGTAAGATAACACAATCCGAACCAATTTAACCCAAAAATAATTTTGGCCGCCCAGATCGCTCAAATACCCCACTGTGCACCAATGTAGAGAAGAAGTTCACCTGCGACTCCACAAGTAGTGGAGCAGTTGCTTACTGGCTCTATATTAGCCAGTATCAGTTTTTAAAAGTTTACCATCACATTAATATATCCGAAAATAAAAAGTAGATTAATATAATAGTTCTACACAATAAATCTCTTGATATCAAAGCAACAAAAATAGCAACTGCAATTCCTAATTATAAAAATCCCTACACCAACTTTAATCACGGTTCTTCTTGTGGTGTAGTTTCCAAAGGAAAATTAACACACTTTTGAAAAATGTTTGCATTACCATCATGTAAATGGCTTTAATAAAATTCCACCAAAACGAATATATTCAAAATTTATGACATGCTAATTTTATGAATACAATGCTTCCGCAACTGACGAGTTGCAAAGATATGTTATTCTGAAAATAAACGGAAGAAAACAAGTCCTTGGCAGCCCCATCTACATCATCAGTGATGCGATAAATTTCTGCTTACTCAGGAAAAGGCGTAATCCGGCTTCTGTAAGTCAAAAAACAACAAATCCATTAAAAACTCATAATCGCGAGATTTACTCTTTTACATCTGCCTTTTCCCAGTTTTTTACATTTATATAAAATTGAAGGTTTCCTTCGACTCGTTTCAAGCCACCTGCAAATAACCAAATTGCTTTGCTTTGAGTTTATGTAATTTGACGGCTGCACAATGTGTTACAAATTTAATTATGTCGATGTTAAAGCAATCAGAACGTAACTGAATTGAAAAACGTCGTGATCATTAGTATGGGATGGGCCTTACAACGATTTTCCAGCAGATGGATAAACATGTACCTACCAGGAACTGAAATAAACAGACCCTGACATCTCCCAAAGGAATAACGGAAACAGGAATTCGTAATCTTTTCAAAATTTCTGACAGCTGACATGTCAGAAGTTCTTTAAGGAAAATAGGGAAAAAAATAAGGTACCGCGTCCCTGGCACGCATCCTTTTTTACACGGTGTGTTGAAATGTATCATGTGATGTATATAAAATATATGATATAGTGTATTGTACAAGACGGTTGAGATAGCACCCTCAAGCGCTTCATTTTTCTTTGCCAGTTGGAGCTCTGTTTGCACGAGTTATTTGATGGTACATGAGAGAAACCAATACAGGTATATATGCCTGTCCTGAATATCATTTATGACTTCTCCCAGACTTATTAATTATGTAAGAAATTCTTCTTTAACGTTGTTTTACGTTCAATCTAAATCCTCGAAGGAAAGGTTGTGTGAAGCAGTACTTTGAAAAGCAGGAGGATTATAGAAAAACTGCAGCACTTCTGGTTACATAAACTAAGAGTCAATCCCCATTAGTTTGCAGAACAACTTTTCCCCAGGGTAAGTTAATTTTAAAACAAAATAGTTAGTAGTGAGATAAGTACTGATGTTGTCTTTAAGCTTTTTCATATATATAAAACCATGCAAAAATAGTACTTAGCACTAACACTCTTACCTTTTAACTAAGTCTTCAATTCCGTGTGCATATAAAAGATGATCAATAGTAGATATTCACTAAGTCCATATTATATTATTTCTGAAAATAAATTAGAAAAAAAATCCATTAGATAGATTTATACTTACACTCAAAATTTACGCACTATTTGGATATCCAGTGCAATAGGCGTAATATTGAAAAAGTTAAAACTATTATCCGGCATAAAAGCCTTCAAAGTTACAAGTACAAGAAATAGTTTTACTCCAATAATGATAATTAAAAATTTTCGTGTCAAATTAATTCCACCAAAAACATTTCATGTAAAGAAGGTTGGCAAGACTCACAAGCTCATACTGCTTTCACTGTTAAAAATTTATCAGATCTCTTGTGGAGCCAAGCCCCTAACTCTACAACCTCTAACTCTAGAAACCCTACATCTTGGTCAAAATCTAGCCTGCATACGAAATTTCAGCTGGTTGGTTAGTAGAGCTGTTTGCTGCCGAAGCACCAAGTCCACTCGGAGGCCAGCTAGGCCCATTGTGAATGCCCTTAAAATAAGGCAGCATAGTCAGAACTTAAAACCATCCAGATCTCTGTAAAAATTTATTTAGATCCACCAGTGGTTTTTCAGCTAAGTCTTCCAGATTGTCAAAGATCCTTGCTCCCAAGCAGGCGGTCCTCGTCGTTCTTTTAGAGTTGGACACTCACAGAGTAGGTGCACTATGGATTCAGTCTCCTCCTCATCTCTGCAACTTCCACAGACCTCATTCGATGGTACATCAACTCTTGTGGTTATCACTGCTATAGGGTAATATCCAGTGATGACGCCAACGAGTGAAGGAGGATGGTGAGATTAGAATTTTTGCTGTAAGACTAATATTTTTTTTTCTGAGTCAATATTTTCAGAATTCTTGATGGAGTAGTATCTTTCAGTTTGACTTTTCACCACGTAATGGAAGAGTGAACACTATCCATTATCATGTTCATATCTATATATGAACGTTTTTTAGCCAGTTCGCCGCTTTTTCGTTACCCTCATTGCCGACATGTCCCGAAACACAGCAGATACCATCTGAACAATCTCTTAGGGCTACAGTCTTTGACGTATTTTCATTTTATCAGGTGGGAGTTTTAAGCCTTGATTGCTGCTTGACTATTTGTGTGGACAAAATAGTAGTTCTCGGTTGCTAACATCTGCTTTGCTTGGGCAGTGAGTGCAGCTTTCATAATGGCGTAAATTTCCGCTTGGAAGATGTGGCAATCGTGCGTGAGTCTATAAGACTTACTTATTTGGAGCGCTTCTGAAAAAAAAATCTAGCTCCAATCCCCAATTCCATTTTCGAACCGTCTGAGAAAATGGAAGTTCCTCTAATGATATTTTCAGGATCATTACGTAAACACAAAATAAATTTTAAAAGGCACATGGCCCAAATAACGTAAAAATTTACGTGGCAAATCAAAATGACTACGATAATTTAATTATAGACCTGGAGGAAAAATATTGTATATTTTGCCACTATATAGGGCTGCCCCACTTCTACACGCCAAAAGACATGGGAACATTTCTATAGACCCAACTACGCTTTGAAACCCCAAATTCCAAAAAACGTTGACAATTATCTGAAAGGGATAAACAAATCACGTCTGGGGGTAGTGCGCGGATAGATTCTAAGACGTTATTCTTTGGAACGCCACCTCCAACAATCTACTTAGATTCGAATTGCCCGAAGAGACACGCGTGGTCAAATATGCGGATGATGCTCTGCACTTATCTCGGCACGTGACGTGCATTTGGGACACTTAAGCTCAACCATATAATTCGAACCGTAAAAAGTTGGTGACAGCGTAGTGAATGTCGCTGGCTTTAAGTAAGGCGGAGGTTGTTGTCCTGACAATCATTTCAGTGCGAGTTGGCGAGTACATTATACAAACAAAACCAGCGGTGAGGTCTTCTCTCAACAGTGCAGTCGACACTGCTATTTGGTGCAAAGGTGTGAGCGGAACCCCTAAATAAGGAGTCGTACCGGAAGAGACTGGATAAGGTGCAAAGACGCACAGGTACCCTCGGCAAAGACGCTAAGGGTAGCTTCAGCATGCTGAATTGCCTCCGAACCAGCCGTTAGAGTGGCCCTGACGGGTTTCCTGCTGTTATCTTAAAGAAGTGTTCTTCGGCGTTATTATGTCCTTTAGTTTTACTCTTTCGGCGGTCTTTCTTGGTGGGCCGCTTCCTTCCACTATGGAAGACTTCATTCTTAATCCCCATTTTTAAGAGTGACAATAGGAGAGAGATTGCTAACTACAGACCTATTGATTAATTATCTTGCATTCCAAAACTCCCAACTAGTTAGAGTTTGTTTCTGGCAATGTGGGTGGATTTTTTAATGGTTGCCAGACTGACTGCATTTATACCGACTTTAGTAAGGCCTTTGATAAGCTGTCTCACTCTATTATCGTTTTCAAATTGGCCAGGTTGGGTTTCCCGGCCCAACTCATTGCATGTATTAAGTCGTATTTATCCAGTAGGACTCATAGAGTGCGTTTTTGTGCCGTGCTCTCTGATGCTTTTGTGTGTCCTTCCGGCGTTCCTCAGGGTAGTCATCTTGGTCCTTTGTTATTCCTCTTATCTATTGATCATATTATTTATTTACTTCAAAGAAGCAAAATTCTTATTAATGCAGACGATATCAAGATTTTTCTCCCAATCAAATCTTTTGAGGATTGCGAGATCTTGCAGTCGGACCTACACATATTTTACAGCTGGTGCGCCAATAATAATCTTAAATTGAACATTGGTAAATGTCAGGTTATGACCTTCCCGAGGTCCCGCAACTACTGTACTTTTCAGTATATGTTTGAAGTTACTTGTCTTCAACGGGTGGAAGGAGTGAAGGACCTGGGTGTGTATCTTGACAGACAACTTAACTTTATCCCTCACATTAATAATATCGTTGCCAATGCCAACTCTTTGCTTAGATTTATCCTCCGTTGGTACAGGGAATTTTCTAGCCCTCTCATAAGACTCCACCTTTATATATCCCTTGTTAGACCACTACTGGAGTATGCTAGTCCGGTTTCGTCTCCGTTTTATGGATCTCACATTAAACGTATTGAATCCGTACAGCGTAGATTTGTGAGATCGACCCTTCGTGCTCTGCCATGGAGTGACCCTCTTATTCTGCATCCATATGATGATCGGTTGGGACTGCTCCAACTTGATACTCTAGAGAAGCGTCGCTGGGTTGCTGATATAATTTATCTACTTCAGCTTCTGCAGGGAAAGATTGACAGTGCGGAACGTTCTTCCAAAATATTACCCAGAGAACTGTCCTATTCCCTTCGAAACCGTTCGAGCTTTCAGATAGCTTTCTCGCGCACTGATGTTGATGATGTTTTCAGCACTAACGTGGACAAGTTCACATTAAAGAGGAGCCTCTACAACTTGTAACCGTCCTGTTGTACTCACTTGTTTTTTGTAAGCCGTAAGGTTTCGTGTGTTGGTTTGTGTATTGGCTTGGCTTAAGCGTTCTTTGTTGCCTGTGGATCACTGATTGCTGTGTTTGGGTGTTTTGGCTATTGTTTACTAATGATTTTATGCATGTTGGTGTGGGAGCCTCATCCACCATCTTTTTTTTTGTGGGGTAGGTCAATTGATTCCTGGTTTCTGCCTGTGAAGTGCGCCTTCTGAGTTAGGATTAATTCTATTTATCACGGAATCCAAGGAAGACGCCGAATTGGACGACGGCGCAACACATGGAGAAGCTCCGTCGAGAGGAAAGGTACCCAGATCAACAAATGGGAGGTCTCGTACTAATGTGAATGAGTGATGGCAATGCACGATGGTAATGCGAACTACTCTGAGCGACGCCACCTATCATCAAACCCAGGCACTTATTGTTTAGCCCTCGTAGATAGCCATACAAATAGAGTCACGCATTTATCGATGTGCTTGTAACTGCCAGCATTCTCAGGAATATCAGAGGTGGGGAAAATGTGTATGTATAAATTTTCGAATGAATCCTTGAAACGAATGCACATTTGTAAAACTGGGTGAGACGGGAACAAGAATTGAACTAACAAATTAGAAGAACCCTTACATCTTTTGAAAGTGTTACATCTCAACCCTACTTTCATTTTGCCCTGAAATTAATGAATGCTTAAAACCCTTGTTCGGAGAGTCTTAGTTTCAATTAAATGTTTGTTGATGGCCTTTAACTACTTGAACGTTAATACGTTTTTACCAGTAATCTGTAATTATGTACATTTCACCCTAAAAGGGTTAGCATCACTTGCACGTCACTAAATACGCAGAAAAAGTTAACTACTTACAAAACAAAAACTCAAATCACTTACAGTAATGGATTAAGCAATCATCGGGGTTGACTGATTAGAGCAAAATTCAAATGAACTGCCAAATGTTTCTCTCAACATTAAACTTATAATATCATAAAAAGCAAAAGATTGTTCCAGAGATATGTCGTATGTTACGTTAGCAGCCTTTTGTTGACCATTTCACGTCAATCTTTCAAGTTCTGACAAATTTGGTTCAACTCTCAAAGAAAGATACTCGAGATAAGCAAAAATGTCAAAGAATGAAAGTCCCTTTTCAAAACGTTTCACACAATAAAGGATATGGGCATACATTTCAGCAGCCCTTATCCCCGCGTATGTGACTGAACATGGTCATGTCGTAAGATATCAGTTTCAGTTTCGGAACAGTTCTAATAATTTCAAGTCATTGGGGCAACTGTGGGGCCGGATGTCACATTGTGTTCCACAAGGGGACACTATAGCTAACGTGAATAGAAAAGGGTAATTAAGTTTCCCCCTGAACTTAACGTGACCAACAGTAATTGAAGATTTGTAGCCACTTAGTTGGCTTAGTCGTTTTATGCTGGTCATTTTGACATGGTGATTATCCAAGCTGCCCAGGGCAGATTCTTTGGAGTTCACGGGCATTCAAACACTGAATTTATGGAATAGGAAGTGTATTTCTTTCGGATAATAAATAGATCTTAAGAATACAACCAGGAAGCCAAGAAAGCAAAAGTTTAAGTTTTCCAGCTTTTTGGAAAGTTGTAAGAAAGTTGCTAGCTGTTACAGTATACCTATTACCTTACGGTAAACAGCTGTAAGTTATGGGTTTGTTATTCCGGACTACTTGCACAGGAAGAAATTTATTGAATCCCAAGGGTTACGGGAAGTTTCTTGCTTGATACCTTTTTTTTTGGAGATGTTACCAAACAACATACATTTTTCACTTTCAGCACACGTTTTCTTTGGCCCAACCCACGTTTGTGGCTAGATTGGGGCATATTTATTCAGGTCAAAGTACATGCGGAAAAGTTTGGAAATAAAAGGGTTAACGTTAGCTATTTTGGTTAGCAAATAGCACAACAGTCTGGCTGATGGTGTAGGTATTATTAGTTGGCTAGACTACTACATCGCCAAACAAGGTCGAGACCATAATAAGAAACATTGGCGTTGTCGTCTGATTGTATTGGACCGAAGGGTGTGATCGCGCAGAGCGCGAATCCTCCATGTAGTTCTTTAGAAATTGAATGCATATAAATGGTTGTCCCAACTGGATTCAACAGAGTGACCAAATTTAAAAAGAACGTCAGAAATAATTATTTGAAAACCCAAGCAATTCTTAGCTATGTATTTTATTAGTTCAGGAATTATGACATTGATGGCATGAAATTTTAAGAAGTTCTTGACATTTACTTGGTCGCAATTAGAATTATCCAACATTTTTGCAAATTTCGAATTTCAGAAAAGTATAAGAAAATAGGGTGAGAGATGGAGGAAGGATATATAGTAGGGCTTCACGGCACCGAGACAAGACCGAGACTTTGGCAGATCTCGGTCTTGGTCTCGTCAAGGTGAAGACGATCTCGCTCTCGATCTCGATCTCGGCGAGATAAAGGCCAGTCTCGGTGCGATCTCGCTCTCGGCAAGATAAAAAAAGGGTATTTCGGTGGAATAACGGGGAGCGAGGACAAGTGATATATCTATGTATATATGCATTTTCTTCATATTTCCATCGTCAAAATAAGGTAGCAAAGGCTCTTGTTTGCTATTGGGGATAAAGCGCAAATATCTGAAGAAGGAAATAATGTAGAAAGAAGCGATTGGGGAGAGCAGTGTATACTTATATGCCCCATAAATCACACAATTGGAATTTTTCGGAGCGACATAAAAGCTGAAACAACTAAAAAAAATTTTCCACAATAAAATGATAAAAACTAATATCTCGTCCACTCTCGTCATCTCAATCTCGCTCTCGGTATCGTACTGTTACCAATGATATTGGTCTCGCTGCCGGTCTCGGTATCGTGTCGAGACCGATACCGGCAGCGAGATTTATCTCGAGTATCGTGAAGCCCTAATATATAGTTTCGGGTATCCCTTTCAATTAAACTCAGAGGACTCGAAATTCTTGTCTACAAAGGTTAAAGAAGTAGTGTCGGTTGTAGTAAATGTAAGGGAGTAAGACTCACGATGTAAAAGCTATGGAAAACGATGAAACTTTAATACAATTGTCCATCACGAGTTAAATTCATTTTTCATACCAACACAATAAAAATAAAGGTCAGCAAAATATAAAAGTTACACTATGTTACAACTGGCCTCTCTTGGTGCTCCACTTACACTTTTAAATTATAGTGTCTCTGCTACTTAAGACTACACTTTACATCATTGCGCAGTCTGTAATCAGCTAGAACAGGTCGGCTAGCAGGAACCCGATCTCTTCGCTCTACTCATTTTTTTTCGTAGAATATGTCCCTGAACAACTTTTATTGCATCTAATTACGCAATTAGTTGAACTTAGTTACCACTTGGTCACTCCAAAATCTTGGACAGAAGAATTGCCAGCAATATCGACTATACCTCGCCAAAAGCCTTTCCTTGAGTTTAAATTTGGCGCCTTCTTTCCTACCAGATCGAAATGGGAGGAGAGTCCTCCCCAATGGGGGGGGGGGGGTCAGCAAATCTTTACACTGACGGCTCCAAATTAGAAGGCAAAGTGGGTGGAGGTATCTTCTCGGAACATTTGAACCTCGATATCTCATTCCGCTTACCTGACTACTGCAGCGTGTTTCAAGCGGCAATCATGGCTATAAAGGTAGCTGCGGACCGCCTGTATGTATTTTCACAAATAGTCAGGCCGCTATTAAATCCCTCTCGGGATTATACACCACTTCCAAAACGGTTATAATATGTCGCTCAGCACTAAATGACATAGCTGATCATCTGAAAGTACGGCTCATCTGGGTGCCTGGACGTAGTGATATTCTGGGCAAATGCAGAGCCGATGAACTAGCGAGAATCGGTACCACTCGTCCTGATTCAGACATTAACCAGCAGCTGGGTAAACCACTGGCCACATGCAAACTTACTTACAGGAGTATCTCAGGATTGCAAACACTTATTGGCAGGAGGAACACACCTGCCTGATTACCCGACAGATATGGCCAAAGCTTGACCTTAGACGGTCAAGAGAGCTCATCCTACTCGGACGCGAATCAATTAGCACTACCGTAGTTGTTATCACGGGCCACTGTCTCATAGGTAGACACGCCGAGAGACTGGGCGCGCCTTCAAACGACTTCTGTAGGAGTTGCCATGACGAAGAGGAAGAGGAAACCATACTTCACTTCCTCGGCCCCAGCCAATCGTAGGAATCGGTTTTTGGGCTTCTCCTTCTTTGAAGAGCTAACCGAATTAGGCTCCACTAATGTCAAACACGTAGCTCGATTTATCATGAGTTCATAATGGTTCCCGACGACGAGTTAAGGCTGAACACCCTTCCCAGTCCAGACAAATTTATTTTGACTTCCCGTAAACTGGCTCCACTGGAGACAAGGAACTGGCTCGGTGCACAGGGGATAACAGGTTCACCCTCTTATTTCTGAGGCATTTTTATGGGGTTTGTAAAATTGTAGCCTCAACGTGGTATCACAATGGGCCCTGTTGGTCTATGTGTGCCTTCTTAGGCAGCCACTTTAACCTAACCTAACCTACTACCTGGGGGCTAAAAATACAAAATTGTATTTTTAGTGTTCCGTACCAAAATTGGAAAAATGGACACATAGGTATGGTCTCACTTCGGTCGCTGCCCGTCTGTGTCTGTTAGGCACCTATTCGTAACTGGGTTCAACTAATTCAAGTGCGGGGTCGCTGCTGCGTTATGGAGTAAATCCGCGATGTAGGGGATGCGTTGACCTGAAAACAAAATTATATTTGGAATAAAACTTTTTTTTTTTTAATATATGCCAACATAATTACCTGTCCATATATGCCAACATAATTACCTGTGCATTCGCCCCCCCCCCCCCTCGCCCAACCGGCCCATAGTTACCATGGCAATTGCTACGATTTCTTAGGTCGCCGTTTTTGGTAATCTTCACAATTATGCCTGTTTTCCATTTAGTAAAATAAGTCTCGGTTTCCTAACACTCTTCGCTTGCGGACGGCTATAGGATGCGCCCTAAGTAATTCCAATCTTGACGGCGGTTTTTCACGCTCGAATGAATAGATCGACGGCCCAAAGGTGTTGTTTCGGATATCAACTAAATATTCTTCCCATCCAGGTGATGCTCCTTCGTAACAAATAGGGATTCGTCGGTATCTTTTACAAGATTTTCAGTTATAAGATACTTTCCTGCCAGTTTCTTAGCAATCTTACATA
Organism: Leptarthrus brevirostris; assembly: GCA_964036015.1. NCBI lineage: Eukaryota > Metazoa > Arthropoda > Insecta > Diptera > Asilidae > Leptarthrus > Leptarthrus brevirostris. The sequence goes on along the minus strand of OZ038374.1, from coordinate 128,765,582 downwards.
CACTCGCGGTCATAAAAATCGCACCGCACAGGTGAGCAAGTCATTAAGAAATATTTTGGTACCAGCCATTGAAGAGCACTTGTCGTATTCAGTAGGTAATTTTCCAAGAAAACTGACTCTGCACGTTGTCATGGAACAAAATCGGGATAAGTAAACTGTGAAAAATGAACTTCCGAAAGTCTACTCTTATTTCGATAAATGTGAATTGGTGCAGTGTTTTTGACCGCACATTTAGATCTCAACTGTTACTGCGATAGACCGCTTCTTCTGCATTTTCTGCTAGCACGTTGATGTAGTTGCGCTTGTTCCTTCTTGCAGTTGTTGAGTTGTTTGACTGCAACACCAGTAGTAGTATTACACTTGAAGGTGAAAAGTGATGTAAATAAGGTATCAAGAATCATATCTAATAAATTGCTTTATTTTTTCAAGTGTTTTGACACCTAAGTGTCTCAATACCAACTGTTTCACCCTATACCCTTTTTGGCCAAAATTATATTATTTTCTGCAATTGAAACCGAGAGTTTCAAATACAATTCAAAAAACACTTAATAATACTACATTTATAACCAGTAAGTATATCGTCGACAGAAAACTAACGCAAACCCATTATTAATCAATTAGTCGTTCCATCCAAATATATTGATATCTCATATAATTTTATCTCAACCTCCATAAAGGAAAAAAACAAATGACTACAAATGTGACATGTGTTAAGTTTTGGCATAAACCTACAAAAGTCTCGTAAGAATCATGTTTCCACGTAAAAATCCCTCAATTCATTGTTCGATTTTCCTTCCAGGCGATTGACGAGACACGATACGGTCGAAGCTGGCGATGGCAAACAATATCTCTTAACGTGTAACAATAATTTTGATAAAACACACCATGTAGCGCGATTCAGCATTATTACCTTATATCAAGCTGCATTCAGCAATAATCCATAAAGATATGAGATGAAAAGGAACGATTTATGGCGACAATCTTTATTTACTGTTCCTTTTCCCAGAACATCTTTGGGGACGGGTTGATTTTAGTTAGTGTCCATAAGGGGGTCAGCGGGTATGATGTATATACGTTCATTTTACCCTTGCCATATCTTAAGAGCTTAGTTGAGAGACTTTTTACTCCCAAGGGATGACAGTACCGGTAAAAAAGGGACATGTTCCCAGCATAAACACGGCGGGGAATCGAACATCATCAATCAAAAACTCGATAATTTTGGGGACCAAATCGATCCAACACATGTTACAGTAAATGCTGAAATTTATTAGACATCGAGTCAAGAGTGTAGTCTGAAGTGGTTTCTGTCGTTTTCGATTCTTCATTGTGTACATATCCAGATTCATCTCTGCTTAATGGTCTGTGAATTTGTCCTTGATTGATTTTTCGATAAGGAGATGAGGAGAAAAAACCGCAATGAAGAAAAATCCATGGGAAGAATGGGGACAATTTGATTCATTGAACAAAAGGTGGAAGGTTAGTATTGATAAGCTAAATTAGGGAGATTTTCACCTTCTTTGCATACCCATGTCAGTTATTAGGTAAAGTTTGGACTTTAAAGACAACAATGGTTTTCAAGTCTAAATGAATACAAAATGATTCTAACATTCTAGTCCACCCTATGAAAGATGCAATAATCGTCATATTGTTTCTACTCGTCACAAAAGATGAATAGAATAGCAGGTACACCTTGCTAGTAATACCAACAAGACTAAACACAACTTTTACTTTACCTACCTGAAAGAAAATTATACCCATCACTCATCCTGTATCAACCCTATTCTGACGTGGGCATGATCTGACGATGACATCTTGAGGTAAAGCTTATAATAATTTGACCCTTTCTTCATGGTATGGTAACTTAAGTGAAAGAAGGTAAAGAAAAGCGGGAGTGAAATGATGCTAAGAGAATTATTAATAATTTTACGATTGTTGCGGTACCAACCAAAGTCTGGAACGATACACGTATAGCCAATTAAAAGTTGCGAAAGACTTTTGTGCCTTATATTTTTCGAATTAATTAATCCGTACGGAGGGGAACTGAACAATATAGTATTGTTCAGTTGTGCGGAATGACTGATGGCAGCGACAAATTCTCCAATTTTGAGCTTTATGTCATAGAAACTGGCAGGGAAGTTCACTGCGTATCTGACTTAAGTTAGGTTAGATTATAGGGGTGCTGCGAAGAATATATTGCGACTACGTCACTTAGACCGCTGTCCGAGTTCTTTGTGTCCGTTTTTCCGTGGGGGGCCATCTTTTAGTCTACCGTCCGCATTCCCAAAGAAACTTCAGGATACCTCTCAGGTCTGCATTACTCAGTTCGCAAAGCTCCCCAAAGAAATAACTACCATGTAGCCTTTTTCTTCTCACCGCCAGAGTAGGGCATTAAAAAAGCATATGGCGAACTGAATCGATTTCCTTCGGATCCAATATCATTAGCAATAAATACCAGTATTCTTGCGTGATTACCTATGGACCACTGGTCCGTTAATGCCACCATTAAACTTTTGGTATCGCCTCTATTTCCACTGAGTGTTTTGAGTTAAGCTATTGACAAAATAAATTACGAGGTTGTCATTATCCAATTTATTTTGCTGGTGTGACTCGCATTGTGATTTCTTTAACATCCTATCGTTTGTTATAGATTGGTTTAAAAATTGACAGCTCTTAGATTTTGCCCTTAATTTATTAATTGTAACTGGTCTCTATGCGGTGGCAGAAGAACTTCATTCATTTTGACGACAACAATTGCACGTCGACCTACAATTTAAGTTGCATGGCAGAACAACGGCTTTATTCAGCAACCCCAATGGCCTTTCATCGCAATCTGTTGTCAGCAGAACACAACCATGGGTGGTAAGGTTCCCTTACCTAGTGACGACTTGATTTTCACGGCTACTAATTGAATTCCCCCCATACAGCGATTTCTGCTTTGTGGGTGGATCTCTACTTAGTATAATGTCCAATGTCTTCGGTGTACCTCAGAGTAGCCAACTTGGCCACTCTTGTTTATTAGTTACATAAGCTACATTTCCACATTGCTGTTCAATTTAAAAATGTTGTGTGTTTTGTTTCGTGTTTGGGCGGCTACGAAATTTTATACTTTAACCTAGATGACCCTTGCGTATTTTGACAATATTTTATCGCAAGGTTGGGTGTACACTGCCTCATAGGAGCTGTGGCCATTAGACTAAGCGTACCATCGAAAGAGTTCTGTAGAAGCTGCAGAGATGAAGAAGAAATTGAGTCCATAGTGCACCTACTCTGCGAATGTCGGGCTTTAAAAGAACGACGACTCGCCTGTTTGGGAGCAAGGTTCTTTGACAACTTGGACGACTTAGCGGAGATAGCACTGGTGGACCTAAATAGATTCATACAGAGATCTGGGTGGCGTTAAGTTCTGACCATGCTTCTTCTTTTTAAGGGCATTCACAATGGGCCTTCATGGCCTCCGAGTGAATTTGGTGCTTCTTAGCAATAAACAGCCCGACTAACCAACCATCAACCAACCAAGGTTGGGTGTAACTGTGGTCATGTGATTCAGTGTTTTGTTATAATTTTGTTGAATTAACATCTACTTATCGCTTTTTGCGAAGGCGTCCAGCAGCTAATGAAAAGCTTGCACTTGGTATGCTGGTAAAGAAAAGCCAAGAAAAGTAAGCTTTTGATTATCATGATTATAGTCGTGATAGCTACAATAGTATGGTTATGAACGCGTTCTGAGCTTCTCAAATGGATAAAAAGTCTCAATTATGGTTGGAAAAGTTTTGAGTTGTATTAATAAATAATTGTCAATCTTTTTGGAGTTTTTATAGAAATTCATTACTATAAGGACAATGATATGCATAATAAACAGCAGAGACATCCTAATTTGCCATAGAAGAACTGGCATTACGACAGACATTTACGCATTGTTATAAAGCATACCCAAATCAAAACAAGGCACTTTATCCTCCGAAATGTTAATTCCATTGAACTATAATAAAATTTCCCTCACTTTACTAAGCATTCCCTTCATCACCAAAATGGTATACGTTTTGTCATTGTATTCAAATTAGTTGCATCCTCAATGATCCTTTTGTAGAGTCCCAAAGGATTGACGGTTGGTTGCGCGGAATATACACAATTTTGTCTGGGTACACATTTGATTTCATTCGATGAACAAATTGTTCTAAATCACTGATTTGCTTGTACCTCGGTTCATTAACTTAGCCATCATTTACAAGGGGAATACTTAAAGACGATTTGAATTTTTATTTGCGGTATGTGCCTTAATGGAATCAGAGGAAGCAATGTTACATCAAATGCTTGTAAAGTCGGTTCTTGCTTTGAAAATATTTACATTTTGTAGCCAAACTTCATAGATGTGTTCACTTGAGCAGCTCGTGAGTATTATCAAATCAATATGAGGGCAATTTAAAAAACACTGTGCAGTGCAAGTGTTCACAAGTGAGCAGCATAGGAGCACCTTTTACATTACATGACAATTTAACTGATTTTACTTTCCATAAATTTTCAATATTTTGTTTATGAGTTTAAAAACCTTATGGTTTAGGGTTTAATCGAGTAATGTATTGATTATTTTTATTCATCTGGAGTTTTTACAACGAATTACGCTTAAAGCGTACATACAGCAAATGTTTCCATCGATGTAGAAACTTATACATGTACAAATAATAGCTACAAATCATAGTAGATATGATAATGTGTATGTCTTCCATCCCGAAGGCCCCAAGTTCGAAGCCCACAGGCGGCGAAACTGTGACGAAAAGGGACCCAAATAAAAAAACTCGTCTGTTTCGGTCAATGCCTGGAAAATAAAAGGTCTTGACAGAAAGACAGCAGGCGGATGTAGCAGTAGCTACAAATTTAATATATTATATTTTAAGTAAAAGTTTATTATTTTGATTATATTATTAATAAAATATCTACTTCAATAATATCCAATTAGACTGTACTGTCAAAAATATTTTAATCAACCTGTACACTTCGATAAAATTTGAATAGTGTGAAACACAAACACTTTAAAAATTATCGTAATCATTTATTCATTGACAATAAAATACTGAACTCAATACAAAGAAAATTTTAACAAACTATCTATGTATATAACGTAAAGTAGGATACAAAAATATTGTAAATAATTTTAGTCTAGCCAGAACAACCGAACTGGTAACAATTAAAATAACTAAAAAAATTTAAAAAGTTTTTCCTTATTAAAATGAAAATATATTTTTTTTTTAAATAAAATGTATCTAGACCATTTCTAGATATAAAGAAGGGCTAGGATTTGAGGCCCCACAACTGAAGGGACTTCCCTCGATTCAATTTGGCTCCAATCCTATACAAACAACTTCAGCGGACAACGAAGTGATCCTATAAGTGTTTATTTTTTTTTCCTTTTTCGTTTTGAGGTGGTACGAAACCCTAAAAATACCTAAAAACGGGAGAACTTTAATATTTAAATGACATATTAATAATAGTAATAATTGATGAAATATAAAATACTTGTTGTTTTCCTCATAACTTAATGAATTTCACAAGCCTTTAACAGAGTCTGGCATAATGCTCTTTTAATCAAGCTTCAAACATTTACTTTTGTTTCTTTTACAATACCACGGCTTGAAAAGATTTTGATCTCCAGTCCATTTAAGCTTTGCGCTTATGTACCGCAGGGTTCTGTTCTTTTCTCTACTCTTTTTCTCCTATTTATTAATGACATTTCATCGCTCACTTTTTTTCATTCTCTACATAATTTCTCTGATTTTTTATTCTGCGTTCTGCGTCGGTTCAGTAGCAGAATTCAATGATAACGCTGTAAATAATAACTGAGGCAGTATGATTCATTAAATCACGACAGATTATAAATATTTGCGGAATCGTAATTCGTTTAAGTTTGCAAAACTTAATGCCGTCTCTCAGAAGAAACTTACCCGATATTCAGTCAATTTCCTGTCTATGGAATCACTAAATATAGTTTGCTGTCTAATTTAGGCATTGAAGAATCCTTAGTTGGATATATTTTCTGTCCCAAAAAATCCGATGAAATGTTTGGGGTTCTTATAAAAATGTAAGAAATATTTCATTCGATCTGACTTAGCCTTGACCTACAAGTCCCAGCTCAGGCGTAGACAACGTAATTGACATTTTTCGCATTATAAAGAATTCAACGAAATTCACAATTATTGGTGATGCTGTGATCACTGCGAAGATCTCGACAATTGTCCATCACTTCCCTGCTGCTACTTCGATTATTGTTTTAAAGAAAGTTTTAACCTGTAGATCCTTCCCATTGCGCACAACTCGAGCCTGAATGAGCTGACTAATACAATGTACAGTTTACAATATAGTAATAGCATAGTAATAATAATAAATAATACAATATAAAGCGAAAAAAAAAATGATACAAGCAAATAAAAATTTTAAAAGGAAGCTAACAAAAGTATTTAAGGTAATCTTAAGGAAGCTGATTCCTCAAATAACCTTGGCCATCATTGACATCGGCGTGAATTTGCCATAATTAGTGTGATTCTAAGGAACATGAAAGAAATCGTGATTCCTCAAAAAGTGAGCAGGAACAGATGTGCTAAAAGAAGCCAACAGAATGGGAGAATCAGCAGTCCCATGCTGGCAACTAAAGGCAAACATAACACTGGAGTTGCAGCGTCTTCTTTTAAAAGGATCGAGATTAAGCAGCTCAAGCCGGTCAACATACAGAGGTAGAATAAGGGAATTATTCCAAAGTAAGCCACGCAGGGCAAAATGAACAAACCTCCGCTGATCACCCTCAATGCGATTGATGAAGACCAAACGGGGAAGGCGTATTCCAAAATGGGTCTTTTGACCAACGCTTAATGAGGACCAAGGATATGCTGGCCTTATAACCTATGGCATTAAAGTGGCGAAGGCGCAAACATCGATGGTGAAATTGAATTTTATTCCTTTTCGGAAAAAAAGGATATGTATGTATATTTGCCAATGTTTAGATGGTGTTGGTTGACGGAGCATTAGCTCTGGAAGGCATCCGAGTCAGAATTTAGTAGAAGACAGTCAGAAACTTTTGACATGATACGGAATATCTTGTCGTCGTCAGCGTAACAAAGAATTTTAGTATGAAGCAAAGTCAAGAATGCATCATTAGTGTAAATGATAAAAAGCAATGGTCCGAGATGGCTGCCTTGTGGCACCCAGAAATGTTTAAGAATGACTCGAAGGGAGCTCCACGAAACGCGACTCGCTAAGTACGATTATAACCAATCGAAAAAATAGAAGAGAGAGCTTAAGAACAAGAATTTTATAATTGATTATATCAAATGCCCTAATAAAGTCAGTGAAAATTCAATCACTTCGATTTGCCATGTTGGAAACACAATATGAAAATAATGAATGAAAATAAAGGACGTCACAAATCAGACCTCAAAAATCTTAGCGACACAGCAAAGATTAGCAATTGGTCTGTAATTGATATATCGCACTTATCGTCTTTTTTATGCAGAGGAATAATAAGGGAGAGTTTCTATGAATTCGGTAAAATACCCCAGCTTACCGATAGATAAAATAAATAACATATAACTGGAGCCAGAGACGAACTGCACTTTTTACAAAAGAGGTGGGAATTCCATGAGAGCCAACTGAGAAGCTATCATTCAAGGTAGAGATCTGCTATAAAATAATGGGCTCGTCAAATAAAACGTTTTTGAATTCGAGAGAGGTCAGTAGTAGCTTCGGAATATGGGGAAAATCATTAATACTATGATCATAGCTATCATCCAAAAATCCAAACTCTCAAAAAACGCTTACGATCACTATGCAGGCTCATCGTCAGTTTATAGCTGCAGTCGTTGTAAGAAGAAAATGATTCAGATATAAACTGGTCACTTAAGGTAGTGCAAAGTAAGTAGTCAGCGTCACTCTGAGGGAAGCAAAACCTCCTCCAGGCCTTATTTTCAAAGAGCTGTCAAACCAAGGTGAATTAGTAGCTGTGACATTAGGTTTAGTAATTGGAACAACATAAGTAAAACAGAGGGACAATAAATTGTAGAGAGAACTCACGACTTTGTTTATATCACCCTCACCGTGGAAACTACTACAATCGCAATCATAGAGCCAATTATCAATTAAAGAGAAACAGCCTCCGAAGTCGATGTCATCAAATATAACGATGTCATCAAAAAATACGATGACATCAAGATCGGATCCAAAAATAGATCAGTGTGTACAGAATGGTGACTCCGAAACAAGGGGGACAGAACATAGCAGTAAGTCTTATTAGCTTTTCACGCATTGATTAACAGAAAAAAAAGACTGCTCGAAGACATCATCCGAGCAGAAGGTCTCCCAGCCTACAACAGATAGGTTGAAATCACCAAACAGAAAAAAACTCGTGAAAAGGCCTCATGACCCAACAAAGATTATCTAGATAGAAAGCAAGTCGTTCATTAACGTTGGAGTGAGCAACGTATATTGTAGCTTTATACACGTACTTGTGAGGTAGCCCAATGGTAATGCACAAAATCTTCAAGTCGCCAGAGTAAGGAATGTCAACAAGGCTACATGGGAGGTCATGGCAAACTTTATAGAGGACTCCACCCCCAACGGACGCGTCAAGAATAGCAACGTGATGATCAATTTAGGTACTGGGAATTTAAAAAAACAGCGTCCAAGATCCCTTGGTGCGAGCAAGGTTTCAGTCAAACAAACCACGTCGAAAGAATAATCGTTGGAGTTAATATGTAGGTACGTTGAGCGGAGGCCTGTTTCGTTAGCAAAATAGATGGAGTTCTCTTTGTATTGTCTCTTGGAGGAGCTTCAATATCAAACCGAGTTTTAGGAACAAACTTAACTGGCCTTAAAGTATAAGCCTCCGTACGCGTAGCAATATCAGGAAGAACTGTGCCCAGAGGCCTAGAACTACTTTCAAATGCAAGAGTATAAATAATATGAGTACATCGGAAAAAATTATAAAAAAGTGTTTTTTTGTTGTTGCTTAAACCTTGTGCGCTCTTAAGATGTCCTTTTACTTTTTGGCATTCTCAGGTCCTTCAATCAAATAAAATTGTTCAACGCCATAATGTTAAAAGCACCGCCACATGATGCTAGGTGAACTTCCTGTTGTTTTCTTGTTTTTCTTTTTGAATCTTCTGCGTATAGTTAGGACCCTTACGCCGACATCACACTGTTCCTGTAATTCCCTTCTTAAATCGGTTGCAAAACAAAATAAGTTCCTCAAACTAGTCCTTCGCAAGAGTCGAACGGCGTTTCTTCTAAGATATTTCCGGATTTGTCTATCTACGGAGACAATTTCTCAATTTTTCTTTAGTAAACGCACTACAGTGGAATGACTACATCACGCAATCCCCGCCATTTCACGAGCGGTCTTTAGATAACGTCAAAATTTTAGGTTTTTTTTCGCGAAGTCAATTTTATGTATCTTGCCATATTTTCTTCCAGTTTACAAATATCATAGACATACCTTCAACCAACAGATAACGTTGAAAGTATTGCAAAATTTCCTTTTATACGAAGCACAAATAGCAAAATATGGCAGTACCTGCAGTTTGCTGCTTTTGAGAATCGAAGGAAATCATGAGATTTATCAGTGGTGCAGTTTGCTTGAACGCTACTGAATACATATTTGCAATCCCTTCATAATATCCTAGATTTTGATATACCTAACTTGAGATTTGGGTGACTTTTGATTTTAGCGACTAGCTATATGGCATATGGCTTACGTTATATTTGATTGTAAGTCACAAAGTGATACTCGCGAGAGGAATCCATTGACACATCGTTCATCAAAATCCATCAACTTAGAATATGAAAATAACGAGACAGCCATACATAGTTACATATTTACATAAACCTTAAGAATATTACTTTCCTTTACCTTTGCAACTTGTTTTATTTCCACCATTTCGAAAACTTTTAAATTGAATTTTGATCAATAATGAGCAATTGAGGCTCGAAATTCTGACAACTCCTGGCTCCAAATTCTGAGAACTCCTGGCTCGAAATTCTCAGAACTCCTGGCTTGAAATTCTGAGAACTGCTGACTCGCGTTGTATTATTAATTAATATTTTACCCTTACCTATCTGAAACAACTGAACCAATTAATGTGTTTTGTATACCTAAACGAACATCCTAAAGAGAAGTAAAATAACAAACATAAATCTTTGTACATAATTACACCTGTAATCTGGGCCTAAACAATCTTTTCGTAATGACAAAAGTTTTTTGGGTGCAAAAAAAATAATCCACGGAGATTTACAAAGTGTCCAATATTTCTAATTAACTTACAAATAAGGGGAAGCTCCTTTCTACTGCCCTTTTTGCTCTCGCAACCTTTTTTTCTAGGCGGCGGCATACAATTACGAAGCACTTTGGATACAAAAACGTTCATGATAAATTGCACAGGCAATGATAACAGGTATAACTAAAATTTTCAGTATGCCAAAATTAACATGTTCTCTGAAATTAACTCAGGATACTTATAATTCACTTACACAAGAAGATAATTACGGGGTATCCTCATTGCTTGACTACTTAATTACTCGCTCGCCTCCAATCAAAACAACGCTGATATTAGTGACTCCAGCCAGGAGTCAGGAGGTAATTGAGGGCTTCCCGTGTGATAGGTCTAGGGTTTTGGAGAAAAGTGGCAGTACTAAAGGGGAATTATGGCAGTCGTTCAATGTAAAGAGGTTTCGGAATTGTTTACATTTGAGGCTTACTACCTAATCACGGCTGATGTTATACTTGTTAGTATTAAATCATTTTTGGAATTAATAGGGCTTCCTAACTCTCACACATTCGCGCGAATGTTTGCGCTTAATTTTGCTGACGTTGAGTAACGATGAAATTCTAGTAAAGTTGTCTCAGTGGTCCACTTAGCTTCACTTTGGATTCGTCGAAAAGAAAAATGGCTGACGTGGATCTCCATCTCAGCAACAAATCAAAGTGTTGGTCGCGCTCGAGATTTCTAAGTGCCCTAATGTAAATAATAATGACAAATAACTTCCAGGAGTGACAACAACGTAAAGAAGAGTAATGAAGGGAGGGAAACAAATGAAAGTGCTTCCAATCCAAAATCACTTCTTTTTTTTCAATCCGTCTTGCTTGTCCCTAATCAATTTGGTCGTTGTGGGAGGGTCAGATCTGCCAGTAAAAGATTCTTCAATGGAAAATTCCAATGTCCGGAGAACAGGAGCTCTGATAGCGCATAACAACCCTTCAGACGCTGTTCCAGACGTGTACTATGTCTGGATCAAAATCGCATTAGAAATTTATCTAGGTGAAAACTGAGGGGTGTTCCGCAAATCAATTTTTCATTATTTCCGGTTTAAATTTGTCTCTACCTTCTTGCGTCTTAAGGCGATGGAAATTCCTTGGGGATTTTCTGGGTGATGGATACATTTCTCACTTCAAAGTTCATTATGAATGTCAGCTGTACGTATGTCAAATAAAATTATTTATTCACAACGCAATCAATAGAATTGAGTGAAATTTGTTTGCCAAATTTGGATCATCTTACCTCGAATAAAATTGTAGAAAATCATATCTCTTACCGAAAACTTTCTCAAAAAGTCCCTTTTGGGTTTCATCGTGACTGGAATAATTGTGTAGCTTAGAATCCTACTTGTGTCAGCAGATTAGTTCCTTGTACACTATCTAGCTTACTTTTAGATATTAACCAATCCTGCGTCTCCATTAAATCCCAACCTTGCATGAATTTAGTACCGACGACGTAGCCATGAAAGACAGTGAAAGCAATTAAAATTGTCAAGAAATATATAAATGCTTGTCTTGTTCAAGGAGTTGAGAAGGAAGCAGTTTTCATCATTAGAACGAAAATTACTTGCAATTACCACTGTACTAGACATAAGAAGAAATTATTCCTTCACCACAAAGTACAGTGAGGTTAACCTGAAAGTTGACCCACTTTCATCTGATTCAGCCCAATAAGGCCTCCATGTAAGAAAGAAAAGGAACACGATGCGAGGCGAAAATATCGATTGGCAGAACGATTTAGGAAGTAGTGCTTAAGTCAACGGAGAGGGTTATTGCAACCGGAAATTAACATTTTGGCAGCCAGTGGATCTGTTCTTTTCTTTCCGGGACTTATGAAACCTAGCCTCAAGTGCTTTTCTTTCCTCGGTATATTTACGTATGCGTGCTATTTTACTGGTGTTTTTGGTAGTTTACATGTTCATATCGCTTTACATAATATATTCTTATTCCTTTGTTACTTTTGTCATAAAGGATTATTTACTTTAGCTGAAAGCGAACAGTACAGGAAGGAGGAAGTCACATAAAATTCACTTATTATGCAAAGTTTTCATTGTTCAAAGACGAATGGATTAACGAAAGCTGATGACTGTTAGATCTCTGAGCTTAAGCTACTCTCGGGTCCATTATTCACTCTCGGAAAATAACGAACAGTGACTAGCTAATTCCATCAGTTCTATAGTAAATTTATTGGTACCTGTGCTAGAATGGCAGTGTATTGAAAGATAGTCCTCTGTAACGATAGAGAATAGGCTACAGTTCAGTTCTTTAAATCCTAAAAAGTCCGTGTTATTTGTCAATTTAAGACTGCTTCTGACAGAAAAGTAGCTAATATTGGTTATTTAGGAAGGAGTGGAAATCAATCGTCCCATCCGCGTTTAAACTTTTTGCAACTTGAAATAGATCCTGAGCGCTCCGAAAAAAAGTTGCCACTTAATTAGTTACATTGACGATTTTAGTTAAAACGATTTACAGGAAAGATCGAGAGGATTTTCAAGCGAAAATAATGAAACGTAATTTTTTTTTTGGTTTAAAATTTGTTTATTTGTTAATACAAACGAAAATGAGGAATCGACATATATTGGAAACATCTTAGAGATTTGCAGGTTGCTGTAGTTCTGCGAAGGTTCAAGATGTCCCGTTCACTCTTTTCACTCTTTTGAAATCCTTTGATCACAATGAGTTTAAGTTCCTTAAATTATTATTGCCAGTTTTTCGGATCAGGATGCACAACAGCTCAAAAATAATGAGACCTTCTAACTACTCCTCGGCGACACCTTTCATTAAGGTCCTAATGGTTATATCCAAGTCGCTGTGGGGATCTCAATGCCAAGATTGGCTCAAGTAACATCTACATGAAACAATTAATGAAATGTTTGAATTCGGAAACAAGAACGCAAATGTGAAGTTGTTTGTTGAATTTTGTAACGAAAACTTGTTGTCTTTAAACGCAATACAATTTAATCAATTATATATAAATAATTATAAATGTATAATGCAAAAACGACTCTTAAAACACCGAACATCCGCAGCGCATATTCCAACGCATTGCGCCAAAAAGCTGATGAACTGCCCCATAGTACCGACTACTCCATCGACCAAAAATGGGAAAGGACGAATGAATAGTTTACGAGCTGTGGTAGGACTTCAAATTATTAAAACGCTTCAATGTTTCAGAAGTGACAAGAGCGACTACATCAACGCGATAGCAAAAAAGGTAGAAGGAGTGAGTGGCCTACTTCTATGACAGTGGAGATCTTTACAAAATTGCAAAAAAACTGCCAAGAAAGTCTCTTGCTACTGACTTGCTACGGAGGAGAATCAACTGTAGCGGGGAGAATATTTTGTTGAAAACCGAACGAACGTAACATCAGTACTTCGAGAAGTGGCGAAGACAATAACATGAATAGACCTTATGATGGAATACCAGCGGAATACTCATGGTGAATCCGATTGCAGGGCCTGATATTCTCCCTCCAGCAATTCAGGAAAGTTAAAAAAGCGAGACCAATTGCACTGAATGAAGAAAGGCATAATTGTGGAAAGTCCTAAAAACGGCGGTGTAAGGACTGTTAAAAATTTTTGTGGTATCTATATTTTAATTGTAGTGTTCAAAGTGATGGAAAAATCCTCTGAATGCGAATCAAGATTTCTTAGCGAAAAGGTGAATGGTGTGGCCCAGCACAGTCATTTTAGTCCCCTTTTTTGAATCATTTTATCAATGACATGGGTCCCATCTTAGCGAACTCGAAAATTGCTCTATGCTGACGATGCTAAGATTTTTCGTGACATTAATGATTGTTCTCCACCAAACGTCAGCCTTTTAATTGTTGGTGTATTGTGAACAATATGCCTCTGAACATTGATCTATACCCGCTGATCTCGTATTCTACAAGAAGTTGCATAGTTAACAGATTTTCTTTGAGAGATGGTCTAAGGACCATCAAATTTGTATTTTCTAAATCTTCCTTGGGCCTGTGGTGGAGTATGCCTGTTTTGTCTGATCTCTGTCCTATGCGGTACACATTGCTCGTTTTGAAACTGTACAGTGCAGGTTTCTCAGATTTACAATTCGTGGCCTTCGATGATTCTGCCCGCGTATAATGATAGGCTTGGACTGCTCTCTGTAGATCTAAGACTTCTATCTAAGGCCGTTTTATGCCCCAGAGTTTGTTGTATTAGCTTTTTCTACTCAAGTTTAAATTGTATTTCAAGTTGCAATTGTTTTGAACTGTAAAAATGTTTAACTCCCTTTTTGTTAATTGGGCATTCTCACTTTTTTTTTTTTTTTAATTCCATTCAATTTTTAATTTTTTCATTGTGTTTTATAAGTAATGAATCTTTTTAAAAATAAATGAGCAGGCAGGCTTTCTTGAGGGTTGTTCCTGCAGCGATCACATCGACACCTTCCGACAAATCGTCGCCATAGCTGAAAGCGTTAGGGCAGTACTGGACCAGGTGGAAAGTCGGTGTAGTAGAAGCCCTATGACCAATAAGGGGTTAAAAAAACAAGAGAGAGAATATATCAAACAGATATCCCCTATACATCTAATGTTCGTCTACTTCCTCTAATGTCACCAACATCAGGAAGTCCCACTGTTACGTATTTCACAAAGAAAAACTTTCGTGTCTCTGTATTTCGATGTATATTTCAGCGTTATCGTGAGAAATTAAACGGAAACTTTTTCAACGCCTTCTGCACCTGGACTACGCCGGCGATGTATATCCCGTATCCAATAGTCAGAGCCATTTAGTTCAAATCTCCTGGTAGCCGAGCAACATATATCCGTACTTCAGAGCAATACCCTTTTGCTCACAAAATATAAAATTTTACAGGAGAGCGTAAAATACAATGATTTATTGGAAATAATTATTATAATATTTCTACTTGTTTTGTAGCCTGCATAAATTAATAATTTAAATTTGATTTAGATAATACTTGTATGAATAATCATAAAAAGAAAACAAAAAACCGGAATATTTAAATTTTGGACTTAATACGCTTTTGCTCTGAGGTACGGATATACTACCTTTGGTATGTATGCTAAAATTTTGTGTCCTGTTGCAAGTGAAAATGCATTTACTCTTTTAAATTCTGACTAAAGCGCCTTTCATAAATGGTGCTCTACAAACTTTCTTCCTCTCAATATTAGTAAGTGCACCACTATATCGTTCTTTCGAAAAAGGAGTCCAGTGCACTTCAATTTTACCATAGACGGTAGCTCGTTGAATAGACTTGCCAAATTCAAAGATTTCGGGATTATTCCCAAACCAACTTTCACTCGAGGACCACATTGACAATATCGTAAATAAAGCTTATGCTAATCTGAGCTTCCTTACAGATGATCTAAGGAGTTTCATGACCCTTATTTAACGCAGCTCGTTAATTTTGCGTTTATTATACCGATTTTGGAGTACGCTAGTCCAGTTTGGTCTCCTTTCTATGCAATTCATGTTAATCACATTAAAACAATCCAGCGTATATTCGTAAGATCCGCCTTCATGGCTGTCCTTGGACCACCTTGCGTTCTTTTTCGAATCGTTTCAAGCTCAACCCTCGAAAACAAACGCGTGATTAATTCTGATTTGATCAAATTGAGGGAGCAGCTTAGTTAAGGTTATTTTTACTTTAATTTATTTTTATCCGCAAATGTAAAGTTTGTTAGTGATCTTTATTTATTTATCAAAACTAAATGAATCGTCAATACCTAGATAATTGTATAAAAAAGAACTAATAAAAATGTAAACTACGACAAAGTAGTTTGTAGCCATATCTTCATCAAACAGCTAATGATCTGGCAAGTTGACAGAGTATACAGGGCCGCCGAGAAGGAGGGGCGAAGGGGGGAAACCCCCCGGGCCCGGGCTTTCAAAAGGGGCGCTGTCATCTAAGTCATCAACAGAACATTTTTTCCATTTTAATTAAAAAAGTTTAATATACTAGACATATTTTAAATTGAAAGTCACTCATTCGATTGGATTTGGGCCCGTTAACGGTTAGTCCCAGTACCGAAATTCCTTTCGGGGGTATGGTACCCCCTGGGCCCAAATTTTGTCTCTACAGGCCTGAGAGTATATACAAAGTTAATGAATTGTGCGACAAAACCGGTGCCGTGCTACCTATAAACAAAGTAAAAGCACAGAGTAGGTACGGACTGCTTCTCTATGGAGAAGTCAAAACGACATACATAAAACGAGAATAAATGAAAATAAACAGAATTATATGAACAGCTACAAGACTCAGACGAACGACACAGATACCGGCGTTGACGATAGATTTGGGTATGAACCTAATAGTTGAAAGAATCGACAACACCTGAATCAAATTTGGGGCAAAACACATAATTATGATCAACGGACCATACAATAACGCAATTAAAAAACACCTAGACGAAAAAATGGGCAGGCGAAAACAAATTAAATACGGAATCAACGATGCAATCAGGGTGCTCTTAGAGCTTAAGGCAGTATTCTGCTTTGAAACTTTGAAAAAATCAATTTAATTTTTTACATTTTTCGAAAGTAAATATATTCAAGAATTTTGTCTTAAAATTTTAAACCGATTCAAGCAGTCTAAGTATACTTTTCCGCCCCTCAAACGTAACTACCTCAGCGACGCTGACCTTAAACGCTTTTATCTCAAAACTATTTTTTTTACACCGCTTGGTGCTAAAATTTCCCAAACTACTAAACGGATTGTTATAAAATTTTTACCACATATTCTGCACACCTATAACAACCGACTGAACTAGAATTATGTAAAAAATTTGAGTTTTACTATTTTGTTATGGCAAAACTCAGTGAAAAAACATGCAATTTTTTATCTTCCTTCTTTTTATCGCCGGCATTTTGTTATTTTTGCATATACATTAGAAATTCTAGTTCAGTCGGTTGATATATTGATCTAAAAATTTAAAACTTTTCTGTTTTAGATGGCCCATTTTTAAAATTTCTATACCAGCGCAGACCCACCTACTAATCGAAGCGTTGTATTCAAATCCTGTTTTTGTGCGCTAAAAGTGCATAAAATATATAATAACCATTTTTTTAATGTATTTCAAGAGTATATTTGTTAAGCCTAACAAACCCTACGTCAATATCTTCATTCGTAATCTCATGAAAAATTCATAAAATACTCTTTTTTCGAGCGCCCAAAGTAGAATACTGCCTTAAGCTCCCTATCCCAACCCCCCTGCCTCCGGATCCCCACTCTATGTCTCCTAAAAATTGCTCATTGCAATTGAGCACATTATCACAGCCATACCAAACGACCACACACAGCAGAAGGAAGCAGAAGACTACACTAGGAAGCAAGAAACGAAAACAATAACAGATAGCACATCTACACAAACGGGTCCAAAACAATCACGGCTACTATAGTTACCAAGCACTCAGAATTACCAACAGAAGTCTTGGCCCAACAAATATCGCTTCCACGAGAAGCCTCAATACTCTAAGCTGAACTGATCGTAATCCTACAGGCCATCCAGACAATATTAGACAATAACGTTCAGTTCGCCATATTTTTTGATGCCAAAAGTGTCCAGGTAGTCATAAAAATGCCCAATAGCCGAGAATAAATAATCAACTGGATAAGAGATACCATCCTATCTGATCAGAAAAAACTAAAGCTGGGATGGATTCCAGGGAACGAAGCGGCCGACGAGGAAGCGAAAATGCTGTCCTAGAAGGAAGCTTAGTTTGTACACCGTCAAGAACGGTAAAGCAAGAAATGAAAAAAAAAGAAATAATACAGAGAAGAAACGAAACCTTTCTTGGGACTTTCTGGAGTAAGACCACGCCTCCAGAATATGCTGCGAGTATGCCAAATGAGGATAAGGATGGGACACACAAATTTAGCGCATTGTTATTTATTTAACCATTCAACATCACCAGGATGCGTAACTCTGCCAGAGACATCTGACTATGAGACACTTCCTCACAGAATGCTCAATTACAAGAAGCAATCAGGACTGGAATATTTCCCTCATCCATCAAACCCTCCTCCGTAAAACCTTTAATGAATTTAAAAAAAATGTAATTGACCTGACTTAAATTTCAATCCTTTTGCAATAAAAATAAAAAAAATTTATAAATTTAAATTAAAAATAAACTATTCCAGATTTCAAGTCGATCCCATTAGTATTATTTGCTCTAAGAAATTAATTAAAATTTGTAAAATATAGCCAAGAAATGAATAGTAAAAATATGCAAATATGGAAAGAATGTAAAATATAAAATAGTTTTTAAAAAAAAAGTTGAACCGACTTCACAAAAAGCGCTAAAAAGCATAAAATAATTTTTAATTTTATATCTATTACGACATTTTGAAGTCGGTGCAAATCAAACAAACCAAACAACTACAACAAAAGTATTAAATCGTCATTCCTTTTGATCCCGTGAGCTGAAACGTGCAGGTAGAATTACGTAAATTTTCAATTGTGGTTCTGTAGTTGTTTTATTTGTTTAATTTGCACCGACTTCAAAATGTCGTAATAGATATAAAATTAAAAATTATTTTATGCTTTTTAGCGCTTTTTGTGAAGTCGGTTCAACTTTTTTTTTAAAAACTATTTTATTTTTCACTTTTTAATGTCTTCGACTCTATACGATGAAAAGAACCATCCAAATCGGTCCACGCGGTAAAAGTTAGTTATAACCCCCTACCCCACCCCCATTCCACTAAACTTTTTTTCTCATGGTATCAATCAAGGAACATACTCTTCTGAACAGAAAAGGAATCATCGAAATCGGTCCACGTATTACGAAGTTACTACCCCTCCCCCTCCCCCACCACCACCATGGGACCAAATTATTCTCCTATTAGCAATGGGTGATCACACTATACAACAGCAAAAGAACCATCCAAATCGGTCCACGCGTTACAAAGTTAGGTTCCACCCCCCTTCTCCCACCCCAACCATACCAACAATTTTTTTTCCCGTGGTATCAACCAGCGAGCATACTCTACCCAAAAGAAAAAGAAATATACATATCGGTCCACGCGTTACGAAGTTAGACTACTCCTTCCCTCGCCCAACCCCCACCATGGGCCAAATTATTCTTCTATTAGCAATGGGTGATCACACTCTATACAACAGCAAAAGAACCATCCAAATCGGTCCACTTGGTAAAAAGTTAGGTTCCACCCTCCCCCCCTCCTCACCCCAGCAACATTTGTTTTCTCGTAGTATCAACCAAGCATCATTTTCTACCCAATAGAAAAAGAATTATCCAAATCGGTCCACGCGTTACGAAGTTAGGCAACCCCTCCCCCCCACCCACAACTTTCACCATAGGACCAAATTATTCTCCTATTGGCAATGGTGGATCATACTCTATACAACAGAAAAAGAAGCATCGAAATCGGACCACGCGTTACAAAGTTAGGTTTCACCCTCACCCCCATCCCTCCAAAATTTTTTTCTCCTGGAATCAACCACGGAACATACTCTACCCAACAGAAAAAGAATTATCTAAATCGGTCCACTCGTTACAAAGTTAGCCTACCCCTCACCCCCCCCCCTCCTCCCACCCTAGGCCAAATTTTTTTCTCCTATTAGCAATGGGGGGTCATACTCTGTACAACAAAAAAAGAACCATCCAAATCGGACCACGCGTTACAAAGTTAGGTTTCACCCCCACCCCCCACACCCACCCTACCAAAAATTTTTTTGACATGGTACCAATCGGTGAACATACTCTACCCAACAAAAAAAGAATCATCAAAATCGGTCGACGCGCTACGAAGTTATGCCCGGTCAGACATAAAAAAATAAATAAATAAAAAAAAAAATACGCGTCGAACTTAGAACCTCTGTGTTTTTGGGAAGTCGGTTAAAAACTAAAATATAAAGAATTTGATATGTTAAAACCTGAAAAAGAAATGTAAAATAAAATATTAAGTCAAAAGAAAGAACTAATAAAATAATATTAGGCAGTATAAAAATACCAATGTGAAAATAGTATCAAGTAGGATTTTTCGAGGCGCAATATGGGCTAGATCTCGAACGCGTATAAGCTTATATTATTGTATGTAACTGATAGTAAGATATCATAAAAATATTTGAATTATTTGAATAAAAAAATTTTCCATAAATTATAGATCCCTTATATTGACACTTTCTTATTTAATTTCGTTTCAGTTTAAAAGTCCGAGAACAAAAGTGCCGTCGTGCACATACACGAGCTGTTTACAGATAACCATAAGAGCACTAAATGTTGCACATTTTTCATTTACACTTATTCGAGCCATACTCAGCTTACTTAAACTTTGTTTACAGGTAATACTCATACTACAATTTTCTTACAACCCTTTAGAAAAAAGGTTCAACATAATCATTAAAAAATAACTTATTTCATATTTTATAAATCCAAAGCTTTAATTGAAATCATAATTCCTGACAGCATCCCCGTCAGTATAATTAGATAATTATAAACTTGTAAGAGAATATGAATACATTTGTCTCATTTTGATGATGGCTCGTCTTTTAGGTGTAATTGAAACTTAATTACAAAATAACATCAAAGATGAAAAAAGGCAAAAGGATAACTTTCAAGCACTCTGAATAGAGCATCCTTCATTGACCTCAAAAAGAGGGTTACTTGACAGAGGTTTCAGAATGAGAGGTGAAGTTATTTAATGCTCAAAATAGAAGCTTAAAAGGCTAAAAGATGTCCTTTCAAAACCGATTAAATAGATGGAGATATTCCTTAATCCTTTTAAAGGTATATCTGAGAAATGTTGCAATAGAACCTTAGATAATATTTTATACTTGAAATATCACCAACTCTGTTTTATTAATTCGTTTAAAGGCTTTTTAGTTTAATAAAAACATGGGAAAACTGGGGTAAAGCCATGGAAAACGGTTTTGGATTTCTACATCGAAACTTAGTATTAATACATCGTGTGTGTAAGGCGGTTTTTGTTGATGGGGGTAGTGGAATTTGGCGGGGGGGAGGGGTAGGATTTGTATTAAATCAACTCCTCTTTCGTGAAATTAGTTGAATATTCATCATATAATATCTATAAAGAAAAGACATGGTGATAAAAAATGAGCCAAAATGTTGGTCGTTTAAATCATAAACGCTGTTTTTACCAGTTATTTACAAACAGTAAATACACCAATATTTGTGTAACACTTTAGTTACTACCATTTATAACCGTTGTAAAGTTTTAAGCTTAATATTTACATTACTTTTCTCACCTCTTTAATTTAAATTTATGAACTGATAAATACAAAAGAAGTTTATCCGAGGGCTTACGTAAGTAAAGTTTAGGTTTAAGAGTTCCGTAGCAACAAATAATAATTATAGTTTTTGTCTGTCCGTCCGTCAGAGCCTTCCCGTCCTCTCATTTGTTAACCTATTAAGATGAAATTTGGTATACGGACGTTACCAAAAAGAAATTTGGTGAGACTTTTTAAAAAATAATATTAACCTGGTGAGCAGTTCAGTTGTTGCTATTGATACGTTCAATATTTTGAATAAAACACTTTCTTTTTCGAACAATCATTAAAAAAAAGAAAAATTATGGTCTTCAAGATAGGGGCAGTGTTGAATCCCCCCCCCAACTTACCTTCCCAACAATTGTTTGAAAAATATTCTGTCAAGCGCCTGAAGAAACTAAGTTGGATAGCTTCGACGGCAAACTAGGATTATAGTCTGTTAAGCCGCATACTCGAACATCGCCTTCTCTTAAAATGCTAGCTTCTTTATTTTATCTCTTTTAATACAGGTTTGTAAAATAAATATGCAGGATACAAGAGCAGATTTTGTTTACCCATTTTATTAGACAAAATTCCTTCTACGTTTTTAGACACTTCTTCTACAAAAACTTGTCCTGCTTTATTATTTAATTGGACACCTGTCTCGTCAAGGCTTATCACGAAGGTTATTGTCCAAAATCTCGATATAATTTCGAACGTCCTCTTTCTTGATAGAAAGACTTTCGGATTTTCTGACGGATAACTACGAGTTCTGTCTTAAAAGCGAGGTCAAGCATTGGTATCCTGCCATTCCACTTTGCAAACTTAATCTAAAAAATAGAGTCTTCCACAAAACTCTACGTGCAGCGAAGAATATTTTGAAAACGATGCCTATATAAATTCAGCGCCAATGAAGCATTTTCAAAAAAGTTATATTTAAGTAAAACAATATTCGATGCATTATTTTTCAACAAAGTAAACTGTAGTTTATTGTTCTTTACAAAAAAACTTAACAAAAACTCAAAGAACTCATTTAAGCAAATCCACAAAGGTCTACGTACATATGCCCCCATTCTTTGTTTCCGCTGCTTAAAAGTAACTATACATTTTTTTCTTCGAATTTTATCAAATCAGTGCGTGCATATTTTGGTTTTGTGCGTAAAAACTAAAGTATTCGTGTCCAGAAAAGAATTAAGCCTAGCTGAAAGACAATTGATTATAAATTTGCATATAACGCAACGAAAATCTTTTACGGAAATATCAAAATTAACTTCTCGGAGCCGTTCAAAAATTCAGACAGTCATAAGTCGCTTTAAAAATGAAGGACGCATTGAAAACAAGGCAAGATCTGCACGACCCATAAACCTTACCATAAGGAATAAACGAAGAATAAAACAGATGGTGGATCAGAACCTCTTTGTTAATGCGAAAAGATATGTGTGGGTCTCGAAAAATATAGTAATAAAAAGGTGTATTAAGGAATCCGAAGTGCACAATTAAGACGGTGAAGCATGGTGGTGGAGGAATTATGGTGTGGGGCTGTATGTCAGCGTCAGGGGTCGGTAAGTTGGAAGTCATACAAGGAGCGATGGATGGATCAGTATGTCTATATTGATATACTTAAAGAAATCTTAAAGAATGTGTTGAACATCTTGGGGTTTTAGACGACTTTTACTTCCAGCAGAACAACGACCCCAAACTCACAGCTCATAAAGTGCGGATGTGGCTATTGTTTAACACCCCAAACCTATTGCCGACCCCTCCACAAAGTCCGCATCATAATCCCATCGAGCACGTGTGAAATGAACTGGAAAACAAGATCCGGACGCACGAAATAAGAAATAAACAGAAGCTAAAAGACGTTATGTTATCTAATTGGCATGACATCAACAGTTCTTACACAGTAAAACTCGATGCCGAACCGCCTAAGAGCAGTTTTAAAAATGAAAGGATATTCAACAAATTATTGCGAAGACAAGTCATAAAAATACAATAATAATTTATTCGATTTTAATAATTTATTCCAATTTCTTTTACAGGTGTACGTAGACTTTTGTGGAGTTAATTTCATGTTTTTTTTTAGTTTTTGTTAATGTTGTTTTTTAATGAATACTGTTTTACTTAAATATAACATTTTTAAAAATGCATCATTGGCACCGCATTAATATAGGCACCCTTTTCAAAATATTAATCGCTGTATGTAAAGTTTTGTGGAATACTGACAAACCGAGATTTTAAAAATCAACCATTATATCACCATTGTCTGAGTGCTTCATACAGCACCCAGCACACTCCCTACTTCATGTATCCCTGCTCGTGAGCAGAAACACTCTCATTAACAAACAAGCAGAACAATGGAGATGGAGTTTGATCAATTGGTTGAGTGGCAACATCACCACGCCATCCATGGTTCCACGGCTCGAGATTGGTTTCCCCGTGAGTTTTTAATAAGAAATTTAAAAATCCACTCCTCTGTGGGCTGTTGTATAGCTCGTAGCAATGCAAAAATAAAACATTCAATTTCCTATCTTCCCCTTACCCTATTCTCTTTCAAGCGAAAGGCATGCTAAAAAACGCATCATACGGTGGTCCCCTGGGCTTTGACTACATCATAAAAAACATAGAGGACCAAGCACTGATTCCTGTGGAACACCACTACGAATAGGTTTCACTTCGTCTTGCTATAAAAAAAATGAGATGCTTCAAAAAAGCAGCTGAATCTTTTTTTGTAGCGAATTTCGATATTCGAAAAACTACTCTTCACCCCCTTTCAAACCCTGTAAAAAGTTATGCTTTTAGGGTATCGATGGTAACTTCTCGGAGGTTGTTTAATAAAGCAATATCATTGTATACAAATACAGCCAGATAGGAATTCCTCCAGAGACGAATGAGAACTTAACTGAGCTATGTATCGCAAGACCATTATGAGTTATCACAAAATGCACAAAATGTGCAGCAAAAATTCACTTGACCCGAGTTAATTTTCAAAATAAAAATCAAAACAAACTACTTGTACACTCGAGCGATGTAAGAAATATAAAAATTTCTTAACATGATCGGCGTTTCTAATGAAGAAAAGTTAAGCTCCTTTGGCTCGTTCTCAACAGCAGCACCAAAGGGTTAACGTCCAGCAGCTGAAGAAAAGTTAACCCTTTGGTGCTGCTGTTGAGAACGAGCCAAAGGAGCTTTACTTTTCTTCATTAGAAACGCCGATCATGTTAAGAAATTTTTATATTTCTTACATCGCTCCAGTGTACAAGTAGTTTGTTTTGATTTTTATCATTATGAGTTATTTTTAGGTACTGATATGCCTTTAGGGGGCCTATAATTCTTTTTATTCGGAACTTAATATCTTATTTTGGGGTTACATACAAAACAAGATATTTAAAACAAGGAGAAAAGCTAATGCGGAAAGAGCTGATCAGTATTGCGAAAATTTTAAATACAAGCAATTACACACCACGGCCCTCTGCATGAATTTTAAGGCTTTTATTGTGAGCTTTCAATATATACAGTATGCGGAAGCATATATTATCCGGCCATCGTCCAAAAAGGTTTGAATTTAGGTTTCATCAAAGCTAAACTTTACTTTAAATAAAAAATCCCTCACGGAAGTTGTAGTTTTGTGGCGTTTTAGCGAATTAATTGTAACTCAGTGTATAGTCGAATTTACATTTTAATGCACTTTCATCAGCATTGTACATATGTAAAATTTTGCAAAACTCGTGATTGCAGCTATAATATGTAAAATTCATTCCCGAAATAAAACCGTTTTATCTTTCAAGTCTTAATTGTTAGAAACTACCTTAAAAGCCCTCAGACACTCTGCAGTCACGTTTGCAACTCTACTTTTTCCGCATAACACAACAGCTTTCACAGACAATACAAAATGGGATGCAATCTTTAAAATTGCTTGCATTTCGTTTGAATGTTGCTCGCAGGTTTATCCTTATGCAAATAATTTTCCCTTTCTAGATCATAAAATTCCTGCTCATTTCATGCTTCAAAAATTGCATGCTTTTCGGTTGAGTGACAGTAAAATTCTGAATGAGCGTTGTAAATAGCATCGAGTGAAATTTAAATGGCTAACACAATCTAGGATGCGGAAGGCATCGTAATGTGGCCGCTATATCCTTCAGTTTCGCACGCAATCATAAATTAACCTATTTTGACAACTTTGAATGATGGATTGAAACCAAAGAGACCGTTAACTATCACTACTTTGATTAATTTCCCATCATGTCGACGCAAGCTATTATTTCAGAAATTTGAGGAATGTTATACGCATTCCATTTGAGTTAAGGGAAGTAGGTCGCACAAGGCATGCTTTTACTCAGAAATCAAAAACTTTTCAAAATGTTCTGGAAAATTATTGGAGCTCGTGGAATCATTCTTCAAGAATTCCTTTCCGCAATACATACCATTGACCTGAAGCAGGTTTTAACCAATTTAAATAACGAGTATTTCCTTTAATATGAGGGGGAGGGGGGGGGGAGCTTTAATTGCCAGTGAACTTACAACTTAAGGTTGGTTTTGAACTATCAGACAATCCGTTTTTTGCCGTAATCAATTGACTAGTTAAACACTATTTTCAAAACTTCTACACTTGCATACTTGCAACACTTTTTCGCACAAAACAGGTTGTTAGTTACTGGAACTGATTAACAAAAAATTAAATTAGTAACCTTTGATGTACGCGGCCCCAAATATGCAACGGCATCTTTACCCGAGTCTCTCAATACTCAAGGCATATATTACGATATTTTGTGCGTAGTCCTCCCCTTTTTCCTTACAATCAATCGATATAAATCCTACAAATTTTACACTAAAGAAAGGCTTCTATAATTGTTGCCAATTTTATTTGTTTACAATTTACATTTTATATGTGCATAAAAACATTTCTGCGACGCATCCGTATATATTTCCTCTCTCCCGGGCCAATTCAAAAACAACAAATAATAAATATACTCGTAAATAAAATAAAAATTAAATCCGCAGAAAAATTAACATCACAAAAGGAAATTTGGAAGTAAGTCCCAACGGAACTCGTCAAATAATAAAATTCAGAACGATTTGGAACACAACCATTTTGGCTTAAACCAGAACAATTGCAACATCATGAAATATACTCATAGTGTTTACAAAAAAGAAATCCAATACTATACGTCCTGCGGGAAATTAAAGGAAGCTATAAAGGACGGTGATAAGGGGAAAAACTATATGAAAAAATATCAATTTTTTACACAATATAGAAAAAATATTTCCAAGTAAAATCTTACCTTCTCCACAAGCGCTGCGGAATATGCACTATCAAATAGCAGTGCTGGTTTCTCTAGTGGACTAGTCATAAAACTTAGGTATCCGCAGACAGCAAGAATAACAACTTATTTATATAAGTACAACTTAAGCTACTTCGATTAACACCATCCCCCTGAAACTAACATTTGAGGACCACTCAAATGCACTACCCAGAACTTTATAAAAGTTCATAGTAGAGACCGAAAATAACTGATATTCTCGCAATTTTAAACAAGAGTCCAAGATAATTGGAGCAGCAAAATTTGTATCTAGAAGATTCTCATAAAGCTATAACAGTTCTTGCTAAATGTATCCTGCGTTTTGTTATGAAGGTTCCATCTGGATTTTGTGGTGAAGTCACTTCCTTTTTTAAGGGATGCCCTATGATGCTAATAAACGGCCTTGGTATGAAAGGAATTAAGATTATGGAAAATGGGTTGTGGGTCTTGAATAAAAGTTAACCTTCTTTGAAATTGAGAATTTTAAAATAGTGGTTGGATTTTAAGTCGTGGTGTTGGTAGTGGTATTATCAGTGATGTTAGTGGTTAGGTTAGGTTAGGTGAAAGTGGCTGCCTGAGAAACTCACACTAAGGCCACGGAGACTCATTGTGTTACCACGTTGAGGCTACAAACTGTAGCAACCCCCATAAAAATAAGTAATAGGAGGGTGGACATGTGCACCGAGCCAGCTCCCTGTCTCCATTGGGACCAGCTTTTGGGAAGCCAAAATAGATTTGCCTAAGTTGGGAAGGGTGTACGGCCCTAACTCGTCGTCGGGAACCATTTTGAACTTCTGATAA
Organism: Leptarthrus brevirostris; assembly: GCA_964036015.1. Lineage (NCBI taxonomy): Eukaryota > Metazoa > Arthropoda > Insecta > Diptera > Asilidae > Leptarthrus > Leptarthrus brevirostris. The sequence continues at coordinate 128,737,989 of OZ038374.1, read as the reverse complement.
ATCGAGTCAGGTGCCTGACATCAGTGGAGCCTCGCTCGGTTAACTCTTCAAAGAAGGAGAAGCCCAGAAACTGGTTCCTACGGTTGGCTAGGGCCGGACAATTGCCGAGGAGGTGGATTATGGTTTCCTCTTCCTCTTCGTCATGGCAACTCCTACAGAAGTCGTGTCTGTCTATGAGGCAGTGACCCGTGATAACGGCTACGGTACTGCTAATTGTTTTGCGTCCGAGTCAGATGAGCTCCCTTGACCGTTTAGGGTCAAGCTTTGGCCATATCTAACGGGTAATCAGGCAGGTGTGTTCCTCCTGCCAGTTAGTGTTTGCAATCCTGAGTGGTAGTTTTGGAGGAGTGGGCAGAGTTTCACCAACTCAATTTAGTGTGCGGATTGGATTCAAATAAGGGTTCTGATGAAATAGAGGTATCATATTGAATATTTTATATAAACCCTATCAAATATGTATTCTCTGGAGCAATGCAAAAGCAAAACATTCACGTTCCCTCAGGCCGCTTACCCTAATTCTCTTTTTGTTATAAAGGACTCTAGATTATGCAAACCTGCAAGGAAAACCTGTCTCAGATCTGAAAGGTGAATAGATTTTTGTGTGCTGGTCGCGAAAAAACATTTATGAAACAAGTAGAATTTTTCAAAAAATTATTTGGTTTTGATTTAATTTGTCGATTGTTGCATGATTTACTCTCACGTGCTAGACCAAACTGAAGTTCATATTTGTAATCTGCTCTAAAAGAGACGGAGCTGTATGAATTAGTTGAATGACACGATCACCACACCATAGATGCAGGGTTGAACCCAGGTCCGCAGAGACAAAATCTGGGCCCGGGGGGTACCACATACGGGCCCCCGCGAAAGGAACTTCGGGCCCGGGGCTAAGCATTTACGGGCCCATATACAATCGAATGAGTGACTTTCAATTTAAAATCTGTCTAGTATATTACACTTTTTCAATCGTGAAAATTTTTTTTTATATATAATTAAAATGGAAAAATTTTTCTATTGATGACTTTGATGACGGGGCCCCTTTTGAATCCCCGGTTGAACCTCTCCGTCTCTGGGCTGCTGTCTAGCTTACAGCAACGCAAAACTCAAGACAACAAATCCGGCCAAAATCATGGTACCGAATCATAGAGGTGGATAACTAGCTACACCCACTTTTCAGCATATAAAATTTTATGAGTTGAATTTCAGTATGAAAATTTCGTAATTATTCAGTTACTACGTTGCTCCTATTTTAAAAAATATTTCGAATATTTTTTCCGCTCTTGTCCGAACAAAACCCCGAAGACCAGTAAACCGGTTTTCGATATTGATTTTTTTTTTATTTCTTCGCAATCGCAGCGGTTTATGATCCATAAAAGTAGTGAACATACGCCCTTCCAATAGGTGCTGGAAGTGTTTTACATCGTGGAATGCACTCAAAAGTTCCTTATCGTAGGTACTGTGCCTCTTCTGTGCCGTTGATAGCTTTGCGGAAAAAAATTCTACAGTTTGCCATGAGCCTTTAGAACGTTAATGCAGGACTGCGCCTATTGCTGAATCAAACGCGTCTACTTGAGGATGGGCAAGGGTTGTTGATTCCCTAGGTAGTTTCTTACACTATTCAAAAACTTTTCCGTCTCTTCAGTCCACTCGACTCATATGAGGTAATTTTTCTTGTTTCCTCTTCAATTGTTGCCGAGATAAATGCGCTTCCGCAGCGTGAGGTATATACCGCCTGTAGAAATTTATAGTTGCTAAAAAACGTCGTAGTTCGCAGATACGGTAAAGCCATTCGATTTTGTTGATAATTTCCAAATTCTCCGCTAATGGTTGTATCCCTTTAGCGCTAACGAGATGTCCCAAAAAACGGACTTTTCTGTTTCGGAACAGGCACTTGGCTTCTGAAATTGTTCTAGATATTCCTGAACACTATGTGATGCAACTAATGTATCGTCGAATAGGTCTGGACGAAATCGAAGTCTTTAAGAACCTCGTCCGTAAAACGCTGAAATGTTCGTCCGGCATCGCAAAAGCAGAAGACTATGTAAAAAAACTCGTATAACCGAAATGGTACGGTTATAGCTGTCTTTTCAACATCAAATGATTCGGCGGGTATTTATCAATATGCACTTTGGAGGTCCAGTGTGGAAAAAATTGTCTGATTGGTGAGTATACACGTAAAATCCTGTATCTGTAGTGTTGGGTACTTGTCAGGCAATGTTTCGACGTTCAATCTGCGAAAATCCTTGCAGGGTGTCCATTCCCCATTGGGTTTTAAGAGTATATGCAATGGGCTTTTCTGGGGCTTCATATGTCTTGCTTTGTCATCGATTCGAATTCCGTCTTGGATATTTTGAGCGTCTTGGGTGAGAATCGACGTGGTCGTGACGAAAGTGGTGGGCCTTTTGTTATAATATGATGTGTGATATTTTGTTGTACGTACTTTCTGCTTAACCGAGGTTTCGTTATGTTGTTGTAATCTGGAATGAGCGAATGATGATTGGTGATTCTACAGCAATTTTTGAAAGATGGAGAGACGGAACTCTCTTTATAATACCATAAGATTTTTGTAAATCCACAATAAGTCCGTGGTGAGCTAAAAAACGTCAGCGATCACAAATTTCCAAATGAACTGATTTTAGTCGGAATTAGAAGCCGGAAATAGTTCACTGTCTTCCGAATCTGCAATCGATTTTCTACAACAGTTTCTTTTTGTATTTTTTCAAAACGCCGGGTTTTAATGTTCGTTTTTAGTTTTTGGGTCGTCCTCGTTACGAGGATTATTTTGTGACTCATTTGGAAGGCCAGAAGTAGCGTTAGACGGACCTAGAACTGGGTTTGAATGCAATTATTCCGAGGAAATGCTTTTTTCAGAAGGATCGCACTATTACACACACTTACTCACTTATTTTTAAAAAGAGTGTTTATGTGTTTTTTTCGCACTGGAACCAAATTAAATGTTTTTTTTACAATAACTACTATAACATATATATTATTGTTAACATTCCTAGCTTTCATTTGAAAAAGAAGTTTTGCCACTTAACACCCCACCGAAAAACAACAAAAACCCGATTTTCTTTTCTAATTGTTGCGAGAATTTTTTGAATATTATATCAAGTGAAAATATAACCAATGTTTCTACTTTTTTTGTACTACACAAAAGATAATTTTTAATTACAAAAACCTATCTACGCCACTTATGGTGAGCGATGAGTTTTCCCGGTTTCGAGTCTCTGAACTTGGGATATGTGATGCTGTTCTGTATCGAACTCTAGTTTTTGGAATTTTCCATTCTCGTGCTCATTTCGGGGGCTTATTGAGTAGGTAACGTAAAGGAAACTTTAATTTAAGGATTTAAAAAAAAAATTTTTTTTATTTTAAATCGCATTAGTTTTTTTCTCATCTCCAAAAAAAATACCATCCACTTCCTTATTTTCGAAATTTGCAAGCCAAAAAATCTGAAATAATTCATATTAATAAAAGGTCTGATATAAGTATATTTCAGGAAAAATAAGACAAAGTTTCAGTCATTTATTGTTTCCGAAAAAAAATTGTTCATTTTCCTTTAATATTGTATGGAACTCTCGGTGCCCGAGTCTGATTCGCACTTGGCCAGTATTTTTATTATTAATTTTATTAAAATTTTATAAATGAATTGTTTTAAATAAAAACTTAATTCAATCCCAATTTTTCAGAGCACTTTTAGCTAGGCCACTTTTGGGGTTTGGACTAGTACAACATTTCTTTAGTTAAATTAGCTTGTTTGGACAACACTATAACTTTCTATGAAGAAGTAAGCATTAAATTCTATATAAGAGTAGTGGCAGGCCATTGGCCCGGGACTATAATCATTTACACGACGTTTTTCAAATTCGTAGTATTATACAAATATTTCAATTGTTCCACTTATTCATTTTTTTATTTATTTTTATTTATAAATATATATTTACCCATACGTAGTAGAGTTCTCGAAGCAGCGATCTCTTACCTGTAAAAACAAAATAGATATTTGTGACTTCTTTTTAAAATTGGTACCTACTATAGAGAAAAATGTATAACCGAGAACTAAAAACTTTTTGTTAAAAATTTAGCAAATGAGTCATATTTAAAAATGATACTTGACATTTGGCTGCAATAAATAATTTAGAAGACGTCCAGTAGGTATATCACAAACACTCTTTCAAATTCCCGTAACCCCCTTGTAAATCATGGAGGAACAACTTCTCTCAAATCAATATCAAAGATTAAAAGTTTACCTAAATTTAAGTCGGCTTCCAAACCACCGACCTTGAAATATTCGGTATTTCAACCAGCGACTATTTGGTTTAAGGCGTACACGTTATTCTTTATACCAATTGTCTATCGTCAGTAGTGTAATAACAATAAATCTGCAAAATTGATTTAAAATTGTGATTAAAATCTAAATTGAACTTTTTGATTCCTTTGAAAAAGGTAGAACACTTTCATTCGTGCAAAGGTGATGCAAAGTGTAACGTTATAATAAAATTACATTTTTGCCAGCAAGGTCATACATCCGACAACGAAGTAAAGGGTTAATTTAGCCGCCCGACCCCAGTGAGACTAGGTGTAACTGGCTCAGTACTCTGGGTCTTTCGAAAGTCAATCGTCACAGTGACCAGATCGACAAGAATAAGTCAGCATCCAGAACTGGACCACTCCAGACCCAGCAAACTGATCAGAAGCGAGAGGAACTAGCAGCCAACAGAAGTTAAATTGAGAATTTGGAGGAAATCGGGAGCCACTACCATATATGTAAGCAAGACTGGCTACCGAACTTTTCACAGTTGCTGTCCGGTGGTCGACCAGACCACAACTAGCCAACCAGCCACCACAGTCAAAAGTTTAGTTATTCTAGGTAACTAATTTAGTTTTATTCTTCTCTTTAATTCAATTTTCGTAAAGGCGACTTTGAAAAATTAAATTACTTGCTCCTCAACTCCACCATTGGCACTATCCCTCAAAATCTTCTAATAGACGTTGCTGTAGAGGCGTTTTATTCGAAAATACACATTTGTCCTACACAATCTATTCCTCTTCTTCCTCGTAAAAACTGCTCCTCCGCCCCCGTTTAGTACGACAAAGAATTACGCTCTCTCCGCAACAGGAGAAATAAACGTTGGCAAACTTTTCTCCTGATCCAGACTGAGTCTGACTATTCTTCCTACTTGTCTTCTTACACATCTATTTTTGAACGTTGTGATACCCTCTACCATGAGTACCTCTAACGGATGGAAACAAGCTTCATATCCGACCCAAAGCGTTTTTATAGCTTTATTATTACTAAGAAGAAATCCAATCCCTCCACCCTAAAGCTCGAGAATACCTCTTCATCTGATCCTCAGGTTATCGCCGACCTCTTTGCACACTTCTTCAGTAAATCTTTCAGCGACAATTCCCTACAACCTGACCTTAACTACTTTTCATTCTTGGACACGTCGTTGAAACGTCGTTTACATATTTCGACCCTGACCCCGAACAAATCGCCGCCAGTATTAACGGGCCTTAGAACGACTTTCACCCCGCTCCTGACGTTCTCAAAAAGTGTGCCTTGCATCTAGTTCAACCCATTACTTTGCTTTTCCGCCTCTCGGTCACTCAAGGGGTTTTCCCTCAATTATGGAAAAACTCTTATATTATTCCCATATTCAAAAAAAGGCTGCAAGAACGATGTATCTAACTACAGACCCATTGCTAAATTATCATATTATGTTTGGAAAAATAAGTGAAACCAATCGCAGAAGACGAATCATTCTCCACCACTACAATGCAGGCTCTCACAAATCGGCTGAAACAAGTGAATTGTTGAGCATTAAAAACATCGGATTGATGGGTCATCCGCGGTACAGTCCTGATTTGACACCCTATGATTTCTTCTTATTCCCGCAGATGAAAAATAAAATATGAGCTCAACGTTTTTCGAAGATTGAAGAAGCGGTTGATGCGTTTAAATCGCATGTTTTGGAGGTACCTGAATCGGAGTGGAAAAAGTGCTTCGAAAATTGGTTCAAACGCATGCAAAAGTGAAGTTCAATCATGGATAATATTTTGAAAAACAATAAAGCCATTTTTGATCATAAATATTTATATTTATTTTGCCTATCTCAAAACTTAAGTAGCAACTCTCGTATGAATATCCAATTCCTCGAGTACGATTCACCAGTCTCCAGACACCCATTACTTAAGCAATCACCCGTCCTTACGACAGTCTGTGATTATCGGCTCTCTTCTGACCACCACCCGCCATGTTCTATCTTACCACCCACTCTTATTTTTCAACTCATCCATAGCATTACCTGATCCATTTTGATACAGAACCATTCATTTTAGCATTACCACCCCTTCTAAAGTAACCCAACCACCCACTACCCTCATTTTTTCAATATGACAAAGTCGACGCTGTTCCAGCCATTCCAATAAAAAACCAATCATTTTGTACTTACCGCCCTCTTTGCCAAAGCCCAACACACGTACTCACTCACTGACTCACCTAGTTACGGAACTGTTCACCCTCAGCATTCTTGCTACCAATCCGTAACAAAACGAAATAATTTTAAATATACCCCTCAAACCGAGAACTCATCACATACTAACCACACCAGCCCTCCATACACTTACTTATCATCCAACCACCCAACCTTAACATTTCCCCGGCTATTTGGATACAAAATTAATCAGTTTGTTATTGTCGCTCTCCTGTTTCAACTTACTCTAAAATCAAACAAATTATTTTTATAAAACCATCAGTTGACCACCACCGCTCATCCATCCACTCTACCGCAGCCTTCTCCTGCCATTTTTGTATTTCCCCCCATAAACCCTCATCCACTCACCCACTCAAAAACCAAAATATATCCGAGGGACGTCATTTTTAAATAACATATTAAATAGTCTTTTGAAAATTTTTTTTCATTTTATATCTATTGCGACATTTTGAAGTCGGTGCAAATTAACAAAACAAAGGAACTACCCATCCATAATTGAAGATAATACATAAACCTACCTGAATGATTCAACTCAGGAAGGAAGGACGATTAAATACTTTTGTTGCAGTTGTTTAGTTTGTTTGATTTGCACCGACTTCTAAATGTCGCAATAGATATAAAATGAAAAATTATTTTATGCTTTTTAGCGCTTTTTGTGAAGTCGGTTCAAATTTTTTTTAAAAAACTATTTTATTTTTTACTTTTTAGTGTCTTCATTTATACGACTCGAAGAATGCTGCTGGTACGAAAAAAGTGATTTCAAAAGTTGTAGCGGTAGTGCACTTACAGAATTATCCAAATCCGGCAACATATTACGAAATTAGTCACGATCATCCTTTAGTACGCTCACCTTAGAAAATTTTTAACATGACCCTAGTGCGCCACTTTTCTCTATGCAGCAAGAGAGAATTATCGTAGTCAAAGAATCATCGTAATCACTCTAAGAACAAAATTGTTATCATTTATCAATCAGGAAACGTACGGTTTACGCCTTATGAAGATAGGCGGCGGCCATCTTCCAACTCTCATCATAAGCCATAATTTTTCTCAGAATACAAAAAGATACTCTATTCAGAATAATCTAAATCAGTCCACGCGGTACAAATTTAGGTTTCCCCTCACCCCACCCCAACCCTAGATCAACATTTGTTCATAGAGTAGCGATGGGGGATCATATAATACACAACAGAAAGGAATCTTCCAAATAGGTGTGTGAGTTAAGAAATTTTGTAACGCCCCCTACGTGCACCACCCAAATTATAAATTTTTTCGTCGCATCAGTGAGGCAACATATTCTACACTTCAAAAGAAGAATCATCGAAATCGGTCCACGCGTTACGAAGTTAGACTACCCCTCTCCCTCCCTTAACACCACCGTAGGACCAAATTATTCCTCTATTAGCAATGGAAGATCACGCTCTCTACAACAGTAAAAGAACCATCCAGTTCATGTTACAAAGTCAGGTTCCAGTCCCACCCCACCAGCATTTTATCTCGTGGTATTAACCAGGGAACATAGTCTACCCAACGGAAAAAGAATTATCCAAATCGGTCCACGCGTTGCGTTACGAAGTTAAACTACCCCTCCCCCACCCTAGGCCAAATTTTTTTCTTCTATTAGGAATGGAGGATCATACTCTATACAACAACAAAAAACCATCCAAATCGGTACACACGTTGCAAAGTTAAGTTCCACCACCACCAAAATGTTTTTTTCTCATTTTATCAACCAGGGAACATACTCTACCATGATTATCCTAATCGGTCCACGCGTTACGATGTTAGACTGCCCCCCCCCCCCCCTCCCCGCCGTAAAATATTGATTTCTCCTATTAGCAATGGGGGCTCATACTCTGTACAAGAAAAAAAGAACCATCCAAATCGGTCCAAGCGTTACAAAGTCAATCGGTGAACATACTCTACCCAACAAAAAAAGAATCATCAAAATCGGTCAACGCGTTACGAAGTTATGCCCGGTTGAACATAAAAAAAAATCTACACGTCGAACTTATAACCTCTTTGTTTTTTGAAGTCGCTTAATAATTTTAAAAATTAACTATGGTCTATTGTTTTACGGCTTTTTGGGATATTTAATGTTTACGTGAAAAAATAGAATGAATCAGATAATTTGGAGACGGAGTTAAATCAATTGGTTGAACGGCACAACCAAAACATCATGGTTCCCGCGTTCGAGACCAGGTCTTCCCGTGGGTTTTTAAAACTGAATTAAAAAATCACTCCTTCTCTGGGTGTTGTCTAGCTCGCAGCAACGCAAAAAGAAGACATTCAAGTTTCCTCAACCCCTAACCCTAATCCCCCACCGACCAAAGCTACGCTAACTCAACACAGCATTGTCCCCTAGGCTTTGCCCATATCGAAAGAAAACAAATTTTTGTAAAACATCGCGAAAATACGTAAAATTGGTAGAACTTTTTCTGGAAATGGTTATTAAAAAATATAAAAGTTCGGTTTAAAAAAAATTTTATTTAAAAATAAAAAAAAATTAAATAATGTTTAAAATGTTGTTCGTACGCTCCATTCTTTTTTTTGACAAATCGTATTTTTTGAAGGGGTTCAAAAATGGCAGGGATTTTGGAAAGTGTTAAAATAACGTTGACCAATAAAAATAAAATTTAGTGAGAAACTTACGTTTTCATTTCTTACACCGATACTTACTAAAAAACACTCGTGCATTCTTTTTTATACCGTTTTTATATGAAAGTCGCCTTTTTTCAATTCAAGTTCACTAAAATTTGATTCTAAGTCAGCTTTCTTGAATTTGTCCAAGTGTTTCTGTTTTAAACTCACCGCCTTTTTCAAACTAAACATTACCAATTTTGAATAAAAATCACTCACCTTATTACTGTTAAAGTCCAATATTCATTATAAGTATAAGTGCAAACACTCACTATTGTTATTACTTATTTACTTAAAATAATAATGGAATTTCGCAGTGAATTATATTTTTTTTTTCGTCGGGTGATTTTGATTCAAATTTGGTTTGAAAAAGTCGGTGAGTTTGAAAAACAGTTGGAAAAGATTTGAAAAAGGGTGACTTAGATTCAAATTTCATGGAACCTGAGTTGAAAAGAGGCAACTTTCATATAAAAAATGTATATACAACTGAAATAACTTTTTAATAGATAGCTACAAAACTTTTAGAAGTTTTGTACGTTGCGTCAGAAATAAGTTTTAATTAAATATGTATAACAAAATTTGTTTGCCCATTTTCTATTCCCCAATTTGAAGTTGCAATTTTAATATGCTCGGTGGCTTCATATTAATTGAAGCAAGTTTTCTGGCACTTAAAAAGAAGGTGCCAAAGCCTCATTAGACAACACCTGTGCCGTAAAGAGGATAAGATAAGACTTTGTACTTGAATAAAAACGTATTATAAATTCAAAGTGTTTACCGTCCTCAAAGAACAATTTATTCCTGAAATTGTTCAGTAAATAAAAACAAAAGTTTATTATCAAAATTTAACATCTCACATAATTAAGCAGGTTCCATTTTTAATGAAGTTTTCGTTTAGAACTAACAACAGTATCGAAGTTCATAGCTCTGCCGTAGTTATGTTAGCGCTCTGCAGCTTCCGAAATGCAGAGTGCTAGAAATACTCTCACTGCCTGATACCTATATCAATTTTCTAAGAGTAGCAAAGGTGTCTGGAAAAAGCACCAAGTTCGGGAAAGTGCGGTAGTTTATACAGAATATGCTTAGTCCATGACTGACTTGTAAAAAGACTTCTCACTCTTAAATCACACTGTGGAACAAGAAGCTAATGGAAACCCGATGATAAGCTCATACTCTAGCTATCTATCTGCAGGACCTATCTGTTTCAGTGGATAGGGACGCTACGTTCTACGTCCGTACGTTATCCCGGTTAGCAACGACTACATTCATACTTATTATGTTTGAAGATGTTTTATATCGTTGTTTTTATAAAATCTCGGGGTAAATATAATTCTGCTACATTTAGAAAGAGCAAACTGAAAAAAGCTCGAATAGAGGAAAACTATCGTATTGAAGCAGATGAAATAAGAAAACTAAGTAGATCTGGATGCTTTATAGAAGACGACAAAAACATGGGCAAATCTTCGAAGGCCAAACGCAAAACGTACCCAATCATTAAAAGCCATAATCAACCAGAGCAGGAACTAACTAATTTTGGAAAAAAATTAATAAAGAATTAAAAATAGCACAATATTAAAGATGTTATTAATCTTGAATGATTAAGATTAAACCTAGTCAATAAACGCGCCGGCGGACGTAAAGTACATAGATCATAAACCGTCTCTGACACATTCTTAACGAACAACATAAACAATAGTGGAGCTAGTATAGAACCCTGTGGTACATTACGGATAAAAAGTTACGTAGCGGATTTATCGCTAATGTACTTTAATTGGAAACGGGGGGCTTTTTTCAAATTTGTAATCAATTTTAAAACAAAGGTATCAGAACTGTGAAAACACTAGAAGTCCAGTAACCAGCGCGAGAGCAAACAAGTGTTATCAAGAAATTCGAAAAATTAAATGCTTTTTGAGCAATTTGAATAAGAAGCACAATAATGATGTCTAAGCCTATGTCCGCGCGAAAGTGAGCTTTTAAGCTTTTAAATTCGAATGTGCCCCCGTTTGGCTGTATTCGGTTTATTTTTTTTGAGTTTTGCATCATAGAAATATACAAAAGAGAAAAAAACCTTAATTTTTCAGTAGTCTTATAAGCAATTGTACCATATCTTAAAATACGCAACATTTTGAAAGGTTTATTTTTGCAAGTTATTTAATAAGTTTTCTTATATAGTAGTCCTTGTTTATTGATACCTTAGGATACCTAAGGACGGACGATCTTAAAACATTTGTAGTTGATTTTATTCAGCTTATTGCAGCTAAAATGTCTCCAAAGCCAGTAAGTATAATACAAAGACGAGGTTTTCATCGGAATACAAGGTAGGGGGGGGGGGGGGGGGGGGGGGGGGGGGGTGAATCTAATGTTGAAATTACTCAAATTTTGCGGTCGCCATGATTATTGCAAAATATTTTAGCCGTAACCCCTTATGGGGTAATGGGGCGAACGAATAATTTAATGGGATTAGAGAACAAAGATTGAAAGCGGACCAACAATTAAAGCTGGTGGATTCCGAGACACCAACATTATTCTTTAAACCCAAATAGCGTTATTTGTTGCCAGAAGAAAACAGCCATTGGTCGTCGGCGGCAAAATTCATACGTGTAAGTCCATGTGTAAGCACATGTCTCTATCTGTGAGCTAGTTTTAGTAGCGACGGATAAATCGAATTAAAATGGACTTTGAAGTAATTAGCAACGTTGGGCTATGGCTACTTTAAGGAGAATTCATAACATTCCATCGATATATCGATATATTTAAATGATCGATAGTTCACGATAATGAGCCGAACTGGTCGACGAATCCATGCTGTCATGCATTATATACGAATTGCTCTTTATCGATCTACATCTCGGATTTAATCTAAAACATTACTTGTTTTAAGGGGATTTATATTTCCCACAATTATCTATCGCATTTTAAAGGAAGTTGAAGTTAAATCTCTCCTCGTCTTACAAAAATGGCTTTTCTAATTATTTCACTAATTGACATTTACGTAGAAAGAAATCGATTTTATTGCGTTGCTGTGTAGATACGTAAGCGGAACAGACGTTCATATGTATATCCAAATAGATCCATATGTGCCAACTGTCGCTCCTTAATATAGTGAATATATACATCGTAAGTCATCCTTTTTTCTTGGAAACTTACGTAAGAGGTTGTATCAATCATCATCTTCTTTTAGATAACAAGATAATGCATAACAGTAGAAAATTCACATACAACGTAACGTAACCCCATCAGGATTTCGCTTTTAATATTTAATACGAAAAACCAAGAGCCAGTGAGTAAGAAGGTCATCCATAACCTTTTCCCTTTTTCGACGAAATATTCAATAGTCTCGAAGTGTAGAAATTATCTGCCTTGACATGAATGTTGGCTGAAATACAATAGGAAAAATAGAAGACGGAAAATTAACGAGATGCTAACTGTTGGGTGTATTCAGGATGCCATTGATTATTTCCTCTACAGATCCAATTTTATTAGTGAAGACTAACTCGTTCGTACAATTTGAAAATCAGAAGGAACCGCAAAAGGATACGAAACGCGGAGCGGGACGACCTAGTCATTTGGCAAACAGTCTATGCTTTATTTAATGCGATGAAACTGCATCTGAAAGGACTTTCAATGAGGCGAGCATAATGAGGCGCGTCTAGACGATGGGACATTTACCAGTATCTGATTTGAAAAGGGATTTAGCAGGCTGTTAAGGATACATTTCTTGATAATGATGAATTTGCGCTTTTATTTAATCCTGAAAAGGGATAGGCTTTATTTAGTGAATTTTAAATTGCTGAGCTTCCCTGATGTACGAAGTAATTAGGAAGCCAAGTTTGAAAATTTTTAATAGGGCAGAAGGAGAAATAATCTAATATTAAACCGAAATCGTTGCATTTATTTGAAATTCGATTTTAATGCTGCAGAGCGATCTTAGGTAGGGTAAGGAAGAAAACTTTCTTGCACTATTTTACAGAAAAATATTATATAAAAAGGAATACCACTTAGTTTTGTATTTGGTTTAAATGAAAGATGTAGATTTAAAGTTTTCGTGAGTAAACTATACAGCTTTCAGGGTGTTGATTTTTTATGTAGCCAAAGCCCAGGGGCAACAAGCGTTTTGCTCGAACCTGCATCAATGGCACTGTGGTCATGCCACTCATTGATCTAACTCCATCTTGCTAACTATTAAAGAGCACAGGTCATATATCTTTAGGATAAAATAGTCGTGGACATAGTACTACTACAGATAATAAAGATCAAAGCCATACGCGAAGGCTGTCTAACTAATTTAATTGTTCTGAATTTTACAAAGGCTCTTGATTCGGTCAATCATTAATTATTATTTATTGACAAACTCAGTTCCTCCTACAATTTTTCTGCGGATACACGGGCCTGCGAGGTTTAGGTTTCTCCCCCCCCCCCCCCCTGGACAATTTAAGTAATTTCTCCCGCTGAAACCGAATCCGGGCTCAAAATTGCTCTATCACGTCATCAAACTTTTTATATACCGAGAAATTCATGAACATGAAATTTTAAAATGCGATATCTCGGCGAAAATAACTCAACGGCATTTGAAAGAGGAAGACTTGTACTATAAGATCCCATACATAGGTTTTTGAAGAAAAAACATCGCGGTGCTACATAACCTCAAATATGACAAAAAACCGTGTTTTTGCACTTTTAGGTTAGAATATCTCAAACCTGACGTGATAGAGCAATTATGAGCCCGGATTCGGTTTCAGCGGGAGAAATTACTTCGATAACAACTATTCATTGTCCAGGGGGACAATTTTTTCAAAATTTCGCAGGCCTGTGATATTCTTAGACATTTTGCAAGTTATCTTAATAATAGGCTTCAGCACGTCGAAGTTAATGTACGATGTTCTTCTTGGCTAATGTGTTTCAGGGTTCGTTTATTGGACCGCTCCCGTTTTCAATGTTTATTAATGATATACATGACATTACAAAATTCATTTTTACGCTGACGATGTACAGATGTATATTCAAAGATCCTTGAGGCTTATTGAGGATGCAGTGTCTCGAACGAACGAAGATTTATTAGCGGTTGCACCCTGGGCTGGGAGTGGGGGGTAGATGTGTAACCTAACTTTCTAATGTGTGGACCGAATTCGATGATTATTTTTTTTGGGTAGAGTATGTTCCCCGATTGATACCATATCAAAAATTTTTTTTTTGGTGAGGTGGGGATAGGGGAGGGGGTAGAAGCTAACTTTGTAATGTGTGGACTGATTTGGATGGTTCTTTTTTTGCTGTATAGTATGTGATCCCCCATTGAAAAAAATTATCCAAAGTTTCATATCTTTAGTTTGATGGCGTATAACGTTGTACTGATGTGTCTTTTTAAACTCTTTCCCTTGCCCTTAGATTGTGAAAATTTCACACTGCGTCTAAGTGCCGATGGCGAAATATAGATATTTTTTTGCAGCACCCCTATCACCTAACCTTACCTAAAGTTGCTTTATTATTATCGTGAACTAGATATGTTTTTCTTCGAAGACGATTCAACCATGTTTCTCATTAATCTAGTGCAATCTGTGTCTGCAAAATTATGCTTCTTCTATGTAAATGATAATATTTCGTCATGTCTCTTTTAGCTAATTTATTTTGTATAGGCACATGTTTAATTCACTATATGTTTTATAATAACATTTTTTTTACGATGTGGCCAAAGCCTAGGGGACAACGTTTTGATGCGTTAGCATGGCATTGGACGGAAGAGAATTAGGGTAAGGGGAGTAAGGAAACTTGAATTTCTTGTTTTTGCATTGCTGCGAGCTAGACAACAGCCCAGGGAGTCTCGAACCCGGGAACCTTGGTGGTTGTGCCGCTCAACTAATTGATCCAACTCTGTCCTTTGGCTTAATATAATATAATTAAGGACATAATATTTGCGACGGAATGCTCCTGTTATGATTGTGACAGCTGATAAACTACTCAACTATATACTAGTCAATCAAGGATATACTGGTCGTAGGTGGAGTAAATGTTAAGGATTACATCGACTCAGAGTGGCTGCAACCAATGATTGTTTTTCGCTGCCATCAAGGGTAATCCAGAGTAATATAGGTAGTTCAGACCAATGCCTCACTAGGATTCATAAAGAGATATCCACTCAACGATTGATTATAAGGTTTAAGAGAGAACTATTTAAGGTAGAAAATAAAATTTCGCATGTTTTATTATCTTTATTGAACAAAATTTAAATTGTTTTATATTATTAGGGGGGGGGGGGCATATATAAAGCAAAAAAATTAATCAGTTAAATAAAAAATATCTTATGAAGAAACAATCTTTTTCAGTGACCATAACTCAAACAAAAAATTTTATATTTAGTGTATTTTAGTCTAATAATAATATAATATAATAAAAATAAAAATATAAAAAATAATTCTGTGTCTGTTGGAGAGAGTATGTTCCCTGGTTGATACCACGAGAAAAAAAAAGTTGGTACGTTGGGGGTGGGGATGGAACCTCACTTTGTATCGCGTGGACCGATTTAGATGGATCTTTTGCTGTTGCATAGAGTGTGATCCCCCATTGCTAATAGGAAAATAATTTGGTCCTATGGTAAGTGGTTGGGGAGGGGAGGGTGAGGGGAGGGGAGGGTGAGGGGAGGGGAGGGTGTGGGGAGGGGAGGGTGAGGGGAGGGGTACTCTAACTTCGCAACGCATGGACCGATTTCGATGATTCTTTTTCTGTTGGGTAGAGTATGATTGATACCACGAGAAAAAAAATTTTCTGGGATGGAGGTGGGGGTAGGGGATTGAACCTAACTTTATAATGCGTGGACCGATTTGGATGGTTCCTTTTTCGCAGTATAGAGTAAATAGTTTTAAAAAAAAAGAAGTTGAACCGACTTCACAAATAAAAAAGTGTAAAATACTTATAAATTTTATATCTATTACGACATTTTGAAGTCGGTGCAAATTAAACAAATAAAACAACTACAGAACCACAATTGAAAATAAGACCACAAGGGATCCTAAGAAAGAACGATTAAATACTTTTTTTGTAGTTGTTTGGTGTGTTTGATTTGCACCGACTTCAAAATGTCGTAATAGATATAAAATTTAAAATTATTTTATGCTTTTTAAAAACTATTTTTTAAATAAAGACGTGCGTTGTTCTTTTTGTATATTCCAACTTAAGAAAGGTTTTTCCACAAAATCTACCTTAGCTAAAAAATATGACCTTCTTGCCTGCCGAAGGGCGGCTGTAACAGTGCTACGTGAAGTTTTATACTGTAAATTCGCTTTGAAGTTTTAAGCTCTTTACAATAATTTACCTTTAAACTGTATAGAGACCATACAAATAAAATGCAGGAAATCAATTCGGGAATCGTCCTTTACCTTAACAGTACGGATATGAAACAGTTTACCATCTTCTCCTTTTCCAGTATTACGAGCATTGAGGGGAAAGTGCTTGGCCATCTACTGTTAAGTCCTTAATCCTGTGATCTCAGAAAATTTGTTCCTTTTCTCTCAAGGCTATGCTTAAGCATCCTACAGTAGTTTTTTTTCATTTTAGGTCATTTAGGTATTAAAATGGTCCCATATGAAGTTTAAAAAAAAATTTCCTTTTCACCGTAGCTGAGCGTTCAGAGTGCAGAACATTAATTTAAGGATTCCAAATTTGTTCTTAACATTTTTTCCTAATATTTTGACCCAAGATGTTCGTTTTTTATTACTTTAACCCCCCCCCCCCCCCACCATATCCCCCCTCCCAGCACTCTTAACACTGCATTGCACCAAAATTTTTAGCAACATCTTGAATAGCAAGGACATTTAGAAAATTTACGGAAAATTATTAGTGATCCACCGCGAAACCTGCAGAAAAGAACTATTACTTAAAACCTTGTAAGGTTAACAACCCCCGGGGATTTAATAAAGTTTATACTCGAATTTTTTAAATGATGTTTGGGAAAAGAAAACGCTCGGTATCAGAAACCAAAAGGACAAATATGTCTTGTAAGGTTTAAGATGTTGTCGACTTTTTCATTACCCTAGTTTTTATCTACTGCATTCACTTCCTTTACAAAAAAAAAAAAGAATCACCACATAATCCAAGAAAGGAAGAATTTCTTTATTAGTTCCCACATCAATTTTTTTTTAAAATTCAATTACATTTTGTAAATAAATTTGCTACAACATCACGAATATACTTAAATTTATCTTCTCATTCATTAATGATTAATGAAGAGCATTTTAAACCCTGGCAGGAGAATCTTTCTCGAAAATGTCCACGTCCAATTTTTTCTGATAAACGCAATTTTTCCAGGAAAATTTGCAAATATTTTTTAAAGCATCCTCCTTGTTTGCTGACGTAATTTATTCATAAAAAGTTTGTCAATGCCCGAGCACGTCTCCACCCATTGCATTTGATGTAAATTCAAAGTTTGTAACTTCAATTTGAATACAAAATTGTTGTCTTATTAAAGAGGTTTCACTCTGGAACAATTCGCGAACCGCCACTCACACAACAATTCTAAACTTTTTGTTTAAAGTCATTCTTAGATTTTATTGTAGTTAGGGAACATGGGGCGGGAGGGTTCTCTATTTCCACAGAGTCAACAACAAAACTTTTGTTTCCACAACTCCATCCAACTGAATTGGGCTAATCCGGCTTCTCGGATGCGTTGTTTCAGTTGTAGATAGTAGATAAATACTCTAGACGACATAGTTATGGAGCATTTTTCAGGAAGCACTACTGCGAGGGTATAAATCATTTGCTAGATGCAGGAAATTCAAGTTGAAAATGTTCACCAATGGAATAGTTATATACAGTCAGCTACTTGGGAAACCCACAGATAATGAGAGTTAGTTAGGCATTTACTCCAAGGTGAGCTCCGCTTAAATATTTCATGGCCCGTAGCGAATGTTACTATGGTTCGTTAATTTCTGTTATCTTAATTCAGTTGGCTTGTTAAATTTATGAAATGAATTTATTATAAGTTAACAACACTGTTGCTTTTAATGACGAACAAAGTACGACTAAAATGATTATATTAGTGAGAAAGTTTTGATTGCTTTAAACATAAGAAATATGTGGAACACTCCACGTTAAATATACAATTAGATTGTTTTAATTCGAGTCGTGCATCTGTCTGTTTGTCACAGATGCATATGTATCTCTGGAATAGGTAAAGCCCCCGACGTGAAATTGTAAATAGTTGTAAAACACACTATTCTACCGCTAAAACTAAAATTTATTCATGTACCTCCCGCCAAAACTGTTGTGAAACAACGCCTGGACTAATTAATTTTGGTAAAATCTCGTATATTCATCGGCTGATTTCATCCCTCAATTGACTGCAGCTTTGTCATGGCGGTATGTAAAGCCTGTTCTATTGGGATCACTGGAATCTCCATGCATCATGCTTCAAGCGGAGTACTAGAGCTTCGTCGGCTGAAACTTCAACCTGGGCTGTCATTGACGCATTTTAAGCTCAATTCTATCACAAAACGAGCACAATAGCGATTTTCCTTTAAAACACATGAAAATTGTATAAGAGAGACACTTTTTATCGTGTTCACATGTTCAGAACATTTGTAGGTTAACCTCAAGTAAAGTACAATTTAAGAATTTAAGTATATTACCAGAAATACTACGAGAAAGTACAATTTCCTAAACTTTTCCTTATGATTAATGTGGCAAGTTTTGGTTTATTTACACCACCAATGCTCAGCTGTTAATGTCAGCTGCAGGGCTTGTATCTAGAGCAGTGATGTCCAAACCTATGCCCGCGGGCAAGTGAGCTTTTGAGCTTTTAAATTCGTATATGCACATGTTTGGTTGTATGCGGTTTATTGTTTTTGCGTTTTTTAATTGTTAAAGCATACAAAAGTTAAAAAAATCGTCATATTTAAGTAGTTCTGTAAGCAATCATACAATATCTTAAGATATACAACCTTTTGCATGCATTTTAAGATTCAAAAATAAACAAACAGTAATAAATGCTTCTAAAGCTTTTAAGCATTCCTCACATTAAGTGGTGTGAGTTTGGCAATCACTGATCTAGAGTAGGCTGGGATTCGTATTCGAGTGCTTTACTTGAGAGATCGCACGAAAATTTTTCTAAGGTATTATTGGTGTCTGGTGCCCTAGACGATTTGCACGCTGTAGCGTCATACGGTGACGCTCATGTAAGCCCGGATAAGAATTGTGGCAAATCTCTGCCTCTTGTGGAAGATATTTGTCGGCTGGGAAAGTAGGTTAATAGTGACGTCGGAACCTGATCTTCGAATGCCGCCAAATTTCGGATCTACTTACTTCTTTCGCCCACGACATTACTACTACCCTTCTTCACTTTCTTCCTCGGAGAGTCCACTTTCAGAACAACTGATCATGAGCGCCGCCAGAGGCGGAAAACTCAATATAAAGCTCCTACCGATGACAATATCTGCGAGATCCCGGGCGTGGCTCCGTCTGACTTCCCCACCGTCTCGATCGATACTAATGTTGGTCTATCGGAAATACTGCTCAAAAGAGCAATTTATCTGGTTCTGCTGCAGTTGCCGATGTATCCGCAGTAAGACCAGCTGTTCTTCCGCGATGCATTTTGGTCTCAATTTTCAAGCTTTTCTAGCTTTTTCTTATCTTTTTAACTTATGATACAGGAAATGCAAATCGTCCTGAGAAGACTTTTTCTTATCATAATTTTAAATCCGTTGATCTAAACTCTACTAAATGAAGCATGTTCTTGGGAGCAGTCTACTATCTTACATCTACAAATGAGCAACATCTACTATTTTGAACAACTTCTAAGGAAACTCATTCATAAGTATGAACCAATTAGAACACGAAGAGTTATTGATGATAGCTGTCCTTGGTTTAATGCGAGAATTAGATCTTTGATCTCTCAGCGCAATAGTGCGTATGCGCGCTGGAGGCTTTTTCGTACATCTGAAATGCGTGAACGTTTCCGCTGCTTACGAAAAGGAGCGCACAGGGAGATTAGAATAATTTGAGAAATGTGGGTATAGGTCGATCAAAGGATGCTCACGTCTCCAAGGATGCTAATGAACTTAATCGAATGTTTACTGGTCAATTTTCGAGCAACAATTGTAATAGCGACATCATCCAGGTCGGCTTTCCTTCATTGAGCAATCCTTACGAAGGTTTCTCGTTTGCTTCAGTAACCACTCGCGATGTTAATAACGCGTTTTTCTCTATCAAGTCTAAGCCGGTGGGACTTGATAATGTGCATCCTACTTTCATTAAAATACTCCTGCCGGTTGTGTTATCATCTCTTACGCACATATTTAATACAATAATTGTTACTTTAATTTTCCCTGAGAAATGGAAGAGATCCAAGGTAATCCCCATACCCAGTAAAAAAACTGGTACTAATGTTGAAGACTATCGCCCTATCGCTATATTGCCATTTTTATCTAAAGTATTTGAGAGGCTTTTACACACGCAGATGCTATCCTACATTAATAAGCAAGATCTCTTGTGTCCACTTCAATCAGGATTTAGACCTAAACATAGCTGCGTGCCAGTATTAATTAAGGTGATGATATTCGCTGAGCAATTGATCGTGACCTGTTATCATTTCTTCTTCTGCTTGACTTCTCTAATGCTTTTGACAGAGTTCATCATATTACTATGATTCAGAAGATGTCTAGGCAGTTTTTCTTTACGGACTCTGCCTGTAAATTGATCTGGACTTATCTTGGGGGCCGCATGCAGAAATTATTCTGTAAAGGATTGTATTCGAGTTTTCTTGACATACATACTGGTGTTCCTCAGGGATCTATCTTGGGTCCACTTCTATTCTAGAATTGTAGCTTTTACATGTATACCGATGACGTTCAGTTGCATATTTTCAGGCCTCTTGGCTTGATGGCCGTCCATAGGTTGAATGAGGATATCTCATCTATCAATGACTGGGCTTTTGGTAACAAACTACTTCTCAGCGCATCCAAGTCCGACTCAATTGTTATCTATCGAGACTGCATTGATACAACGGTTTTTCCTAAAATCTTTTTGAATGGCATTGTAATACCCTACAAGGATACGGTAAGAAACTTAGGAATTCTTTTTAACAAAACGCTATCTTGGTCTCATTATGTGAAGGGCATTGTATCTAAAATATATGAGCTCTTCGACGGCTGTGGTTATCTGCACCTTTTACGCCACTTGAAACCAGGATGATGTTGGTCAAAGCCTTGTTTATTTATGGATGTGAGATTTTTTGTCGGCTGGACACTGACTCACAAAGATAACTTAATATGGCTTTCAATTCTGCAGCCCGTTATATATGGTACCCAATCACAAAAGTATTGGGACACTTGCATTTTTTTTTACATTTTCAACTTTGTGGGTATACAAAGAAGTGTATATTTATAAAAGTAAATTTCGTAATGGTAATAATTACTGTATTTGTTTTGTTCGAAATTATTTTCACAGTTACAAAAAATTTAAATAAATAACAAAAATATAATGAAAATAATGCACAATTGCAGAAAGACAACCGTAGTCATGTTATACGGAAAAAGTCCGAAGCATACCAGACAGAATGCTTGAAGCATCCTGTCAAATTTTTACTTCTTTAATGGTTTGGGGCTGCATGTCCGGATATGGAGTTGGGTCCCTCCATTTTATTGAGGGTGCAATTAACTCCGAAAAATACCAAAATTTGCTGCCAGCAATACCTCTCCTTCAGTCGCCTCAAAGGAGTTCGTGTTTCAACAGGATGAAGCACCAAGCCATACTTCAAAATCCAGTAAAGCCTGGTTGCAGGTCAATGGAGTACCAAGAATGGAGTGGCCCGCTTATAGTCCAGATCTTTCCCCAAATAGAAAATTTATGGGAAGTTATTAAGAAAAGACTTGGGGCGGATCCATTCAGGAGGACTAAAACTGTCATTCGTGAAAAAATTAAAGAAATTTGGAATTCTTTTACCGCCGGGGATTGTGAAAGACTTGTTAAATCAATACTACTCCGTATTAAAGAGGCTGTAAAACAAAAACGTAATGCAAAGAAATCCTGAACATAAAGAAGTCTACAGCAAATTTAATTTATTTTTTTCTATTTTTCCAATCAATATTTATTTATTTATTTTATTTTATTTAATATTATTTTCGTTTTTTTGTTGTTATTTATTTGAATTTTTTGTAACTGTGAAAAGACAAACAAACAAACCAAATAAAATAATTATTGTTATAACGAAATTTTCTTTTATAAATATTATTTTTTATATGGTATACCCACAAAGTTGAAAATGTGAAAAAAATGCAAGTGTCCCAATACTTTTGTGGTTGGGAAGTATAATATTAGACGCTTTGATCATGTGTTCTCTTACACTAACTCAATCATGGGGTGCGCTATACTATAATATAATGAGTTTCATACTACTCTGTTTTTGTGCAACATTATTAAAAATAGGACACCAAAGTATTTTTTTGAAAAACTTACTCAATCACAAAGAACTGCTTCCATAACAATACCACAATTTCGATAGAGAATAACTGAGTGAGAATTTTTTGTACAAGGTATTAGAATGTGGAAAGTTCTTCCTACTGAGGCTAGAAGAGTATGTGGTGGCAGCGGGTTCAGAGAGAAATTTTTTCAATTGATATTATGATTCCGTACGACTGCTAGTCTATTAGCAAATTTCAAATCTATAAGTGTCAATTTCACTTTAAAATAATTTATCAAAATACAAACAGTTTATTTTTTTATATACAAATAAATCGAAACAATTCAATAAATGCAAATTTAAAACATTTTAAAAGGAAAATATTTTCGAATAACTTGTCTTGTCTTGTTAAATAATTCTCAAAGGCTCCTTTTTCCTCCTTGTTGTCAACACTTGTCTTTAGGCAAAATGCCTTTGAGATGCCACTTTCAATTGATTTTTCAACTATGTTTGTCACTGTAAAATACTTTTAAGGCAATCATTTCGAATTTACTTTATATTTATCAATAAATTACATAAAAAAGCACTCAATGTAGCAAGAAGGAACCAAAATGTCGAAGAGAAATTTCCTTGAGATTTTTATTTATCGAAAAACTTCCTACTCCTTCCTATAGCATTTTTCCGAGATAAATTCATTTTAGTGTTTGTGTGTAAGTAAAAGATACCATAGAGAAAAAGAAACCGCCGAAAATAATTCGAGAAAAATTGCTGAAAGGATACAGTTTCCTTGTTTGATACTGCAGAAGAGCAGATCTGGTTGTACTTTACGTTTTTGATATACTTCCCGTAACAGCCCAATATCAATCATATTTTATAGCTTTTCCAGCAAATTCACACGGGTTACGTCTCTGCAGTATTTCTGTTGTATAGAATAAACAGCCTCGAGTGGTGAATATTCGTCCCACTTTTCAAAAATTTCTGATTTATACTGCATTATATTGCATGTTAGAGATTTATCCGGGAGTTCCGTGAAGATACATGCGAAAGTATGTCTTTACGGAGAATATCTTTTTTAATAAAATGTAAGTCAACAACATCATGGCTTTTTTGTGATTTCTCAAGGGATCGAGTTTCGTTGCTCGTTTTTACAAAAACAAATATTTTTTAATTCGTTCGAGGGGAAAAATGTGATAACATTGTCAAATTGTTAGTACCATTTTGTGTTCCTACGATACTGAAATTTTGTTGACCTTTTTCGTCTCAAAAGTGTTAAATCTACTCGACAAGACTTCGGAAACTTTTCTAAATCGGGGAAAGTCGTCAAGACATGAAAAGATTAAAAAAAAAACTGTTTTGTTCACATGAAAAGATCAACTGAAGTGTATGAGGGTGTATCTGTCTGTTGTCACCCTAATCTTCAAGTGCTTACACTTCTGTCATTCTTTAAAGTTAATCAAGATTGGACAGCCCAACAAGGAGAAATTTCCACTTGAGTTAATTAACAATTTTCACTTCGAAAATGATTTTGTATGTTGCAAACAGTTTAAAACCAACAAAGGCATTTACAGGTTAAAGATTGATCTGGAGTAAAACAAACGAAGCACCCCAATTTACGCATCCATACACCTTCAGAAATCTCAAATAGTTAACTTCTGTACTCATAGAATCTTCAGAAGTGTAACTCAAACTTTATCAATTAAAGTAAAATCTGCTGTCTTTGCAAACAGAATCCTGTCACCCTTGAATAAACTCCAGCCCAATGGAAAGTAGTGAAAACATCCCCCATGTACAAGGTGGCAACCCAGACACAAAATGTTTTTAGTGAATTTCATCCCAGTTTTTTGTCGATTGTCCTTCTTTCCGCCTCAAAGTTTCCTTCTGGCTGGCGGAGACTCAATTACCAAAATCAAAATTTAGGAGGCAAAGAAATGGTTTTTCTCATAACCAGGCAGTTTTCCAACCAGAAAAGTTATAATCCTTGTTAAAGCACCACAAATGATACTTTCAATATGGAGCGGAAAGAACCGAATCGGTTTATAGGATATTAGCCGGATCCATGAATACAAGGAAAACGCACGTATTTGCGGAAATATGTATTAAGCTGTAAAATGTGTCATGGAAATGGGTTTGTTTGGCTAGGTGAATTTTGTAGGATGAATAAACAGGACAAAAGCTTGTCTTCCAGGTAGTTTTAGATCTTATCGTTCCTTTGTAAACAAGAACAATTTAAATTTTTGTTTCTATTATGGATTTCTGGAATTATTACGTATTAGTGCGAAAGTATGGATGGTGTTTTCAGTGTTTCTAGTGATAGTGTTTAGAACCTACGTTACAGGATAATAATAAGAGTTGAATTTTCAATATTATTTACGGATTAGATGTAGTAAGAACTATTATGAGGATGAGCCGTAAATTACGTAGGTTTACTGGGTCAGCTTGAAGGTTTTCTCTGACGAGTATTTTGGTTATTCAAACTATAGAATTCATCCTTCTAACTCAGAAGGCGCACTTCTCAGGCAGAAGCCTAGATTCAATTGATCTATTAGCCAGAATATAACAATATATTGAGGCAAATTAGGCTCCCATACCAACATGCAAAAAACATTAGTAAACAAAAACAGCAGACAACAGAGAACGTTTCAGCAAATTCTTAGTAAGAGTCAGGTCAAAAACACGAAAATTATTCACGGCTCTTCACAGGATTTATAAGCCCGCTCGTGAGTACCATAGTTAGAGAGTGAACAACATGCAGTAAAAGCAATCTCCTTAAGCTATACGGAGTACGTAGGTATGATAAGAAATCATACCTGCGAGAGTGCAAGAATCTATGTTCGAATTCAAAAGCTGGTTAATAAAGACTAGGTCAGCAACTCTACGTCGTTCTTCCAACGAGTGCATATAAATCAACCGGAGGCGATCCACATAAGGAGGAAGCCTGGAAGGTCTCTTTGTGCGATCCTAACAAAGTTCCGCTGCACCAACTCAAGGCGTCTAGAATGAATAGCATAGCAAGGAAACCAAACCTAAGATGCATACTCGAGAAATGGAATAAGTGAATTAAGGTTTTCCGATCAGAAAATTCCCTTGACCACCGCTTTACGTAACCCAGAACTAATTTACTCTTAGAAACAATGTAGTTAATGTCCCAGAGCAGTAACGGACTGCATGCGAAAGATATTAGTTTCCGCAAAGATATAATCAAATACGAACTGATTTTGGTTCCTAGAGAATGACACAACCTCACATTTATAAAAGTTAAGCTGCAGTCCATTAGATCCACACCAGTTCTTGAATGTATTCAAATCATCCTGAATGCAAGAAGAATCATAACTGTTTCTAATTCACGAGAAAATCTTCATATCGACTACGTAGATTAAAACTTTGGTGTGCTTAATCAGAGGGACAATGACGTCAATGGCAAGAATAAAAAGCAACGGCCTCAGATGGCTACCCTGCGGATAAAGTACTCGTATTACGGAAGGATACTGGGTATGTCCTATCTTTAAAGTAAGAGCAGATCCAGTCGAGCAATAAAGGCGGAAGACCCTACTTTTCAAGTTTAAGCATAATCACAGAGTGAAGGAGCTTATCAAATGCCTTGCTAAAGTCAGTGTAGACGCAGTCAGTCTAGAAACCTTGTTGGAAGGCAGAGATAATGTGGGATGTTGATTCAAGTAGGTTTGTTGTCGTCTACCTACCCGGCAGAAAGCCATATTGATTAGATGAGATTAACCCCTTACACTGCCCAACGAGCTGTGAATATATAACAGATTCGAAAAACTTGGGTATGCAGGAAAGCTTCGCGATTGGCCTATAATTTGTTATTAAGTTGTTTTTATGCCCCTTTTTATAAACAGGAATTAAAAAGGAGCTCTTACATAATGTAGGAAATCTACCGTCCTGAAGAGATTTGTTGAAGATGAGTTCCAGTGGAGTGAGAACAGGATCTCAAGAATGCAGGTGGAACACCATCAGGGCCAAAAGAGAAGTCCATTTCAAGTTCCTTGATACCATTCATGATAATATCACGAGATATAATGGGCAAAGCAATGGAAGCAGCGGGACGATCCTGGATACGACCAAACTCTTCCAGGGAAGGCACAAAGTTGCCTAATGAAAAGCCCTTAGAAAACAATGCAAAGTTATCGGGCGCACTGCAACTAAAGGATCCATTGTACCACATTGTAGATGGATAATTATCACTTCTCTTCTTCATATTTACAATTTAAATAAGGTACAAGGATCATTACGCAAGTAATCACAAACATTATCAAGATATTCCCTGTATAAAGATGATGATAATGCTGAAAAGCTGTCATGACAATAAACGAAATCACAATAAGCTGACGTATTTCTACAGCGTACAGGTTTTCCATAATCTATTTCTTTTATTCTTAAGGCTCCGTAGTTTTCTAGTATACCACGGGGGAGAATGACAGGATGACCGTTTGAGTGGTATACACAAATTAAACAGATCATAATTCCTATCATAAAACACGGAAACGCAATCGTCGATATCACTATCATAAAAAAAGAGATGGGAAGAGAATCCTGTTTGAAAGATCAGAGAAGTCCGCCCTTTTAAAATCAAGAACGTACTGATCTACGTTGGGGTCAGCAATATTAGAACCATCGTAGCAAACAGAGATGAAAATGGGCGGATGTAAACTGTCGATAGCGGACAAGTTACAAGAAGTCAGTTCGACTATAGTGTTACTCAACCCAGAAGAAAAGATAAGATCTAACTGTCTTCCCATAGAATTAATTACATCACTCATTTTGTGTAAACCATAGAAGAAGATGGCGTCAAGAAAATGGGAGTCTTTCGCAGTAAGACAATTTAAGGGAAGGCAGTGATCGTCATCAGCGTTGAATACCCATTGAACGTTGGGTAAGTTAAAGTCACCAAGAAGGATGATTTCGTTCTCTTACTAATAAAATCTAGGGTAAGAATTAAAATATCGTAAAGATTTCGGCCATCTGCATCAGCATAGTTTGTCAAGTTTAGAGGGATATAACAACATAGCAGGGAAATATGCAAACTAAAACAGAAGGCCGCCCGATCCTACAAATTAATATTTGCTGGTTCGGGAGCCAACAAAAAATTTTAAAGAGGTAGTCAGCGGCATGAAGAAATGAGTATTTTCGGTTTAAGATTGACCTTCGGGTCTTTTGTACATGTTTATTAGCACAACAGATAACCAAAAATTTGATCAAATCTTTTCAACAAATAATCAAACCTCACACAATCGTTAAAAGTTACCTCCAATCTGCGCTTACTTGACTATGTCTAGTTTTGAGAAGAGAAGACTCCCATAAGTAAAATGTGAAAGTAGTAGGACCCTGACAAGCCTTAAAGAGAGTACAGTAGCGGATAGCTATAGTTTTTTTTAGACCACCATATACTTTGTCAAAATAGCTTTCGTACGATCACAGCAGGAAAAAACGCTGTTTAATCTAACAACTAAATTAGTAACTTTGTCAACAAAGAGTAGAACGATAATAATAAGAGTAACCGAGGAGAGATCTCCAATGTAAAGTGTCGATCTGGCCTGAAAGACGATGATGATGAACTGGCTCTTAACAGAGCAATCGCGAATTCTTGAGAGATCATCGTTGATTCTTCGTAAGCAGTCATCCATCATCTCACTAGATCCAGAAAGGTACTGCTGGCCGTCATCAGCATAAAGATGAAATTAAACATCAGTAACAACTGAAGTTAGATTATTTATGTAGAAACTGAATAGTATAGGTCCAAAATAGAACCTTGAGGGACCGGTATGCAAAAGGAGAGGATTTGAGAAATTATCACCGATTTGAACTAATCGGTGACGGTCCTGCAGGAAGTTGCTAATTAATTCCACAACAAAAACTGAAGTTACAACACAACTTTTCCAATAATATTGCATTATTAACGCAGTCAAACCGCAAAGTTAAATAAAACCAAAAACCCACACATCCTACGTCTACAGCTCTACGAAGATTAGAAGAGACATCTAATAAGGTAATTTCACAACTATGACTAGCACGGAAACCAGACTAAAGAACGTTATATTATGCTAAAATTGTTGGCTTTGTATTGTCATTAATTTTTCCAATACTGTAAAGCTCAAAATACTGATAGGCTGGTAGTCAGATTCACTGGAACCTCTGGAATGCTTCAGAATTGGTACAACATTTGAGATGTAAGGCAATACAATTTTAAGAAAATGAGGTTAATTCCATTGAATCCAACTGCATTTGATTTGATAGAAAAGATCGCCGAATATACAATAGTTCCTCATAATCGACATATCGAGACGAAGAAGAATCAATTATACCGTTCCTCCAACTCTCCACGCGAGCAACTTTGCAAGGCGGCAAGTCAGAAATACATGAAGTGAAAAATTTCTTCATATTAATTAAGTCAAGAGGGCGTTGAGGGATATCATACTGATAAGCCCCATGACTTGGTATGTAGATTTTCCCGAAGAATTTTAGAAGATAAGTCAAGATGAAGTATAGCTTTAAGGTATTTTCGCTAGCTTTGCGAAGTTCACCAGTTATCTTTCTACAAACACTCTTATATAATGAATGGCTATGCATCGTTTTGAGACATCTCCACTTACGGTATAAAAACCCACGCTCACAAATTACTACTGTCGAAATCAAGCACAGTGGGGAAAAAGTGGGGAAATCACGGGGGCAAAAGTGGGGAAATCACGGTAGAAGATACAGTAACTGATTGCCGATATTGAAAACCGTAGATCACCAACAAAATATCGTAGTCAAAAGTGTTAGGAGGTGAAAGTTGGTTGTTAAATAACACCCTGTTCAATTCAGTAACAAATAGACGATCATGGTGGAAGTTTTAAGGTTTCAGTTCCAGCAGCTGCATATAATACAAGAAACGGTATTAGTTCAATAAAGAGTTGGTCAATTCATCAAGTTCTATAGTATAAAAAAATCCAGCTAGACGAAAAACTTATGTTATGAGACACTTTTCTAACATAGCGTCGCAGAACGAGTAGCATGCTTAGATGAAACCTTTTATTGAAGCATAGTAATTTAAAATGACACCTTTTGTCGAAACACAGTATATTTCAAATCGAATATTTTATATAAATATAATACAGATGAGATCTCAGCCCTAATCCTCTAAAAGCCTACTCCTATTAATATGTAATTATTATTTAATGTTTGTGCTATATATTGTGTGATAGTTAGATGAAGAAAAGAAACGAGGGGAATGAGTTTCCTTCGCCCTTCTTTCCTAGACTCTTAATGGTTATTCTACTTTCCCACAAAAGGGGAGTTTTCATTATATGTCAAAATGTCACTTCACTAATTTGTCCCGTAATGCTAAAGTAAAAAAATACTAAATAAAAACTAAAAATATAATAAGGAATTAAGAATTGTAACACAAAAGAGTCTATACAAAAATTCGGAAAAAGGAATGGAATGGATTAAGCAGAATTACCGATTGAAGCCCACGAGGAATTTGTTGAATTGGGAGAATGGAAGTAGAGCTTGGAAGAACCAGCTCTACTACACCATACAATTCATTTAAATTGTTTCACATAACAATTAATTACAATTTTTTTGTGGGTTTTGTTGTCCTTTGAAATATACGGAAAGCTCGACGGCTATAGACGTTATTAACGTTAACGTGTTAAGTCTAATATAATAAGGTATTATGTATATATAATTCTGTAAAAGATTACGAGGGAATTGGAGAATGTTATTTTCTCATCGTCGGTCCTAGTATTTGGTATTTGGTCATAACTTCATCACCAGAATTTTCTTTAACTGAAATTCAGTCAAGACATTCAGGAATGACTGCTCCCAGCACCCAGTTTCTGTAACTCAAGTGAGTATTTTCTTACTCGCAGTGACGTAAAACTCAATGAAGTTGTTGTTACTTTTACATGACGTAATAAGAAAATACCCACATGTGTTACAGCAATTAGCTACTGATTCCATTAGTAGCTGAACAATGAAGCTTTTCAATAACTAAAAGCTCTAGTGCAAGAGATTTGAGGCAAAAACTTTTGTGGAACAATGATCGAAATCAGACCATGGGTAGGATATTCAGAAAGGCATGACATGACATTATATTCTTTTGCGTTTAGAAATAATTTCCAATGTGTTTATTCCGATACTTATTACTTTCTTTTCATTCCATCCAAGGAAGTAAAAAGAAATACACACTCTACGGAACATTACTTTTAAAAAATTCGTTTGTTTGAATTAGATCTATGCACGGAGAGAGACTTCCAGGAAAAATTACGGTTCCACTCAGCGTGATCGTGTTGCAAGTACGACATTTTACCAAAATTTAAGCAGCAGGAACTATAAAATTGACAATCTATCCAGCAAATTTTTAATGTATTCATATGAAATTTTTACAGCACCGTAAAATTTACGTAATTCGTAAAATTAACTGTGTGATTTAGAAAAAATTTACAGGTTAATACACAATTTTTTCCGGAATAACCGGCAAATTGAAGTGAAAATATATAAGCAATGGACTACCTATTAAAGACAAAATCAAAATTATATAATACTATAGCATTTATAAAATTAAACTAACAAAATAAAAATAACAATAAAATAACAATTCAAAACAAAGTCTTTCATGCAAGACAGAAAAGAAAAGAAAAATAATAGTATTAATAGCAACCTATGACCCCGCGAAACTGTGTACCACCCTCATTCAAAACCACCACAATTCTCTAACCTCTCAAAGAAAAGCCGAATGGAGCCCGCCCTCTGAACACTAATCGGAAGAGTATTCCATTAACGTATAGCCTAAACAAAGTAAGACCTCTCTCCATACTGTGACAAGCATCTTGGAGCCAGAAGCCTAATACCTCCGAGAGTAC
Organism: Leptarthrus brevirostris; assembly: GCA_964036015.1. NCBI lineage: Eukaryota > Metazoa > Arthropoda > Insecta > Diptera > Asilidae > Leptarthrus > Leptarthrus brevirostris. Next base: position 128,706,613 of record OZ038374.1, on the reverse strand, counting down.
GCAGGAAATGCAGCTTTTCATACAAATATGCAGGAAGTTTGTAAGATAACAACTTATATTAGAAAATTAGTTGACGACGCTCAAGGAATACTCCAATGGACGTGCCAAGTAGTGGTGTAAGGTGCGATACATGAGCATTTCGGGGAAGCCCGTAAACGTAGCCCATAACATAATTAAAGGCCACCGTCATCGTCCTCCGAGAAATCGAGTCCAATTTTGGAATTACATTACTGCCGTAGGTAAAAAAAGGTAAGATAAGCGATTTGGCCAGTTTCATACGAATTTCCAATGATAAAAAATTAGAAGTTATCCGTAGCCGTCGTAATCCACCATACACCTTACCCAACATGTGAGAGACCTGATCACAGCAGCTGAAGCTTGAGTTAAGACACACACCTAGATTTCTGACTTTTTCGACGTATTACAGGACACAATCACCTAAGAGGACAGCAGGTAGATCAGACCTATCAATATAGTTTCTATATATGACCAGACTACTCGACTTACCTGGATTAACGGATAGATTGTTCCTTACTGACCATTCATGGATGTGACGAAGATCCTTATTAATTCTACAGACACAATCCTCAATTAAATCTATGGGTCTACTTAGATATATTTGAACATCATCAGCGTACAGGTGTATGGAAGAATTACTGATTGTAGATAGTAGATCATTCAGTTAGAGACTAAATAAGAGCGGGCCAAATATTGAGCCTTGCGGAACACCCGAATGAAGGTACTCTGTCTGTGAGTTTGAGTCGTCGATCCTCACGTATTGGCACCGATTAGATAAGAAACTTCCAACCAACCTAACCCCTGATGATGAGAAACTGAAATTATCAACCAATTTACAAAGAAGTTTGGAATGGTTAACAGAGTCAAATGTCTCGCTAAAGTTAAGCAGGACAAGAATTGTCAAATAGTCTCTATCAAGAGCCTCATGGATATCAGACGTCACCCTAGAAAGAAATTAAAACAAAAGAACGCGTTTGATCAAGTTCGAATTCGACCGGCGTGCACCTACGACTACGAGAAAGAAACTAAATAGTGATGCAATCGAAAAAGCGTGCCAACTTTAATAGTGTGCGATAATCTTTCATACACTACGCAAAACGGCAGGCGGCTGAAAATTATTTTATTTGAGAGGGTTCTTGGCGCGTTTTTTAAACAACCTAAAGCGAATTTCGACGAAGTGAAATTATAGTATATTTGCGACTTAGGATTGCGGATAGTACAGCTGGTCAAATTATAGTACACGTACTATAATTATAGGACGGTTGAGAACCCTGGGGACAACAAACCACTCTCCTCCATAAATTCCATTATCCGCCTATATATGAGTTTATCCAGCAACTTAGCAAGGAAACTTAACAAGCTGATTGGTCTAAAATCTGATGTTTGAGTAGGAAAGGTCTTCTTTGGAATGGGAACAACCATAGCTTTCTTCCATTCCGTCGGGTACTGAGATGTTGTTAATGCGAAGTTATAAATATGTAGTAATGGAACAGTTATATGTGGCGCTAGTAGTAGTTTAATAAAATTGGGAGGAAGATTATCAGGTCCTGGTCCAGTTGCCTTTATGGAGTACAAAGTTAGTAAAAGCTCATCAGTGCTGACAGATCTAAAAGCAAAACCCTCAAAAGCGTTGGAAATATGCGCGTCCCTTGAGTGATTAGATTGAGCTGCAACTCCAGTGCCACTAGTGAAGAAAATTTTCAGATTGTCAGGATCAAAACCCCCGCAAGGGACGTTCCGCTCATATACACCCAAATTCCTAATATTCCTCCATAAGTTTTTAGGAGGTAGATTTGTTTTCCAACTTGGATGCAAAGTAAGCTCGTTTAGAGGTGCGACGCATTGCTGTAACCCTGTTACGCAATAACTTGTACCTATTTAACATTCGCGTGTATCTATTTAACATTCAATAAAAAAATCACGCTCCGCTATTGCACTATGAATCTCCTGAGTAATCCACGGGCATTTGTCCGAACGAACCGTGCATACCTTTAATGGTACATAGTTGTTGTACAAATATGATAGCATATTAGACAATATCGCTATCTTGCCATCCAAATCATAACAGTTATAAATGTCGGACCATGGCATAGAGCCACATTCGTCAATCAGCTGAGCACTGTTAAGATTCTTGAAGTCCCTATATGTAAAGGTAACACTATCAGCAACCCCCTGCAAGTTAAATTTGTAGGTCCGAAAAAGAAAGTCATTGTCGAGTAATTTGATTATGAAATAGGATCTTCCTCAAGTCTGTTGTAAGAATATAATCTAGTTGTAGTTGTAGTAAATTGTTTAAAGTGAAGATTGACTGAGTAATGAAGACGTTGGAGCGTGCTGCTGAGGACTAAGATCTAATCTCAGACTGTGTAAATTTTTATTTGGTTTTTCCTTGCTAAAGGTGAATTAATTTGATGACTTTTAAAAGCCTTTTGAATTCTATGCTCGTAATATCCTTTGAAACTGAACAAATACTGGGGGCTCATCGTTCCGGAAATTTTACGATCTAACAGTTGCAACACGATTGCAGTTGAAAAACGTAGTTTTTATCGAAATTTTCGTATAAAAATTCCAAAACTTTTCTCTCCATGGAGTATAAAGAACATTTGTCGACCATATCGTATAATGTCAAAGCGTAGGGGATGCGCTATGATACTAAAGCTTTGGTAGCAAAGGAAATTGGAGTAAGGGAAACTATTAGAAATTTGTTAGGTGTGTAATGAGTCGCCAGAACGTTACTCATTACTCAACAGCATATAATACCCCCCAATGAGCTTCACCCAAAATTCTCATATCACACCCAAATGACATCATAAATTTCTTGAAAGAAACTTCTTCAAGAAATGCGAGGAAAGTCATTAAATTAGTTTTCGTTCTCTAAATATCAAATGTCCCATGGTCTCTTTAAATTTCTGACCCAATAAATTGCAATAACAAATCACTACCTCGATCGTCTGATTGATTCTATATTTATTGATATTCTTCCTTCTTCGAATTATTCAAAATACTCACTCTGGTATTGTGCTATTCTATGATTAACTACTTATTCTATGATTTTTTTAATGCTACCTTTTTTTGAATTGTTCTTTATTATTCAATACATATTATCTGGCTTGGTGTTCATTTATTCCAACCATCCATAAACTTCAATTTCTCAACCGCTGATTGCTTTCGATTAAGTTACTTAAATGAGTTTAATCTGACTCACTGACCGTACGAAGGCCCTTCTACTAGGCAAAGCAAGTTTTTTCTTAAGTCTTCTTTTCGGGTACTTGATCCTTTGGAATTTTCTGTGGGACTTTTTGTTATCAAACATTGAAAAAAATATCAGACAGGAATATCATTTGAATTAAGTTCAGCGTCAAAAATATCTTTTTCTCTTGTTTGCCCATTGAGTAAAGTTCTTTCTTCAATTAAAAATGAGCAGCACTACTAACAGCTAAATCCTTATGAACATTCCAGACAAAGCAATTCCTTTTAATTCGCTTCAGCGGTTAATTAATTTTATATAATAACCCCACGAAATCTTCGAACGATAATATTGCCACGTAAAGTGAGGGAAGATTGCCTGAACTTCCTCAAATATTCTTTGTAAATTAATTTCAAATTTGACTTTTGGCAACTTATGGATCGATTAATTTAAAGAGCTTCACTGGCTGAATTTGAAGTTTTAATAGACTTGTTAATTCAGTAAATGTGGTTTCCAGCAAACTCAATTCCGAGTCGTTGGATATTTCCCTTTAATTAGAATTAAATTAGAATTCGTCGAGTGTTATTGATTGACGAATCTGACGGGCCTGTAGGGCTGTTTAATATAAGTTCACTTTATGGAAGGCTTCTTATTCCCTAAGATAGATTTGTCCGATTGATTTTAAGGTAATTATTAAGACATTTTAAGAAGGGGATGACTTGAAAATTGTACACAGTTGTTTTAGAGTTTTAAAGTTTTTGAGGGGTTTGTTATTCCAAGAAAAGTTAAGAATGAAAAAAAAATGTATTTCCTTTCGAATATACTTATAATATTCTCTTTCAAGTTCCCTATATCCCTTCTGCGACATGAAGTGGGAGAAGAACTTAACTCGATTAGAGTCAACAATTGCAAGTTGACGTACAATATAAGTTGGATTGCCATTTGTAGTCATTTGTTGTCAACAGCAAACAACAATACATCGCTAACGCTGGTCCTCGAACCCTGAACCTCCGATATTAAAGCCTAACACGTTACCATATACTGCACCGACGACTTTATTAGTATTTATAATACCTATAATATTAATACTCTTTAAACCTTAAAATCGGTTCCCTTAACTACGATAACAGATAAATAATTATTGTAACCACTGTCTAACATTTAGCTTGCTTACCCCTGATATATGCTCCATTACTCAAATTGCAATGAAAGTCCCGGACACATAGATGTAGATCAGAAGGCTGCAAAGACCCATTGTGCTTGCTTTAAGCAAAAGTCTGTCATCTACTTTAATCTCCTTCGATAAGGTGGCTCCTTAGGGCAACATTTTCGTTGTTAATAGTCTTTTCCAAAAGAAATCTTTTATTAATGTAAGAAGGACACGGCTAAGAAATGTAATATTGGGCTTATTTCTTCGTTTGTCGGGTAAAAACTTTTCATGCAAAACTTTGAACCTACAAATGTTCTGTACATTGTGGTCATGATAAAAAAATTTCTCATTTACAATTTGCATTTTTTAATGGGAAAACTATCTCTTGTGTTTGTTTTGAGGTTAGAATGCGTTAATGACATCAGCATTTCTCTTTAGTTTTGGTTAAGACAGTTGCAGTTTTATATGTGTTGAAGGATTGGTTATTCTGTAGTCCAAAAATAAATGAAATAATGACGACACGCTTGGTGGTAAAATGGCCGAGCTGTCATGTTTTCCGGGCTTGTATTTAGAATAGCCTGTAGCCTATCGCATATTGATGTTTCTGCTCCATGGTAATTGCAAATGTGAATTAGTTAAAAAATGCCCTATCAGTGAGATATCCCAGCGGTAAATATAACAAACGCTTCCAACTGAAGCGTAGAAGAAGCGCTTCGTTTTCACTGTTTTGAGAAGCACACTTGAAACGACATTTTTTTATTAAGAAGTTTTTCGTAGAATGCGTAACTGGTAGTGTCGTCTTACTTTCGTCGCTTTGAAAGAAACATTTTTAGTTTTATTTTCCAAGTGAAGTTGTTAAGTTCGTGCACAAAATTAAATTGACTTAATTTAGTGAAGCACAAATTAAGGCAAGTAATTTACATTTAAAAAGGAATATTACTACAAGTATTGTATTAGGCGCGCAACTAAGTTCTCGCTGTTTTTTTATGAAAATGCAACTTTATTGTAAAGAAAATGGTTACAAATGAATCATTCAAAGTATTGCCCATCGCTAGTTACAACTTTTTCCCGTATTTCAGGCAGAGCTCGAATACCGTTACGGTAAAAGTGTTCATCTTTTGAGGCTATCCACGAATCAAGCCATTTTTTGATGTCTTCATATGAGTGGAACTGCTGATCAGCCAAACCATGTGCGATCGAACGGAACAAGTAATAATCGGACGGCGCAATATTTGGGGAATATGGCGGGTGGGGTAGGACTTTCCATTTCAGCGTGTCCAGGTAGGTTTTAACGGATTTGGCAACGTGAGGCCGAGCGTTGTCATGCTGCAGAATTACTTTTTCGTGACTCTGATCAGATTGTAGCCGTTTTTCGCGCAATGCTCGGCTGAATCGCATCAAATGAAATCGATAACGTTCTCCAGTGATGGTTTCATTCGGCTTCAACAGCTCATAATAAACAACACCGACCTGGTCCCTCCAAATACACAGCGTAACCTTCGCAGCGTGAATATTCGGACGAGCCGACGACGTAGAAGCATGACCGGGGAGTCCCCATAACTTTCTTTTCTTTGAGTTGCTGTAATGAATCCATTTTTCATCACCCGTCACGATGCGATGAAGAAAACCCTTCCTTTTTTACCGCTGGAGCAGTTGTTCCCAGGTGAAAAAAACAACGCTCAACCACCCTTGGCTTCAAATCATAAGGAACCCAAGTTCCTTGGTTGTGAATCATTCCCAACGCATGCAATCGCTTGGAGATGGCTTGGCGGGTAACTCCTAATGCTGAAGCAAGCACTTCTTGCGTTTGGCACGGATCCTCATCGAGCAATGCCTCCAATTCAGCGTGTTCGAAGGTTTTCGGCCTTCCTTCATCCGGACGATCTCCAATATCGAAATCACCGTCTTCGAAGCGACGGAACCAATTACGGCACGTTGTTTCATTTAGAGCAGCACCTCTGTAAACTTTTTGGAGCTCTCGATGCGCTTCAGCCGCCGTTTTTTTCGAATGACAGAAGAAAATCAACACTTCCCGCAAATGACGATTATTTGACACAAAATCAGACATTTTCACTCAACTTAAAGTATATCATGCCAAAAAAAACACTAATGTGTCAAAACGGTTTGTTTACCATATGTCTAAGCTTGTTTCATGACGTTTTGGATATGTCAAAATCGACCAGCACTTACTGCTGCTATTGACAAACAGCGAGAACTTAGTTGCACACCTAATATAGTAGTATTTTTATTTAAAATGACTGGAAAAATCTATTTTTTTTCTATTTTTTTAATGAATTACTTATTTTGTTTATATTTTCTATAGTGAATTGTTCTGTTTTAAATACTGTAGATTTTAATAAAAAAAAATGGTTGGTTTTATGTAAAATTCTCTGGCTGTTCTATTTTTTTTACTCGATAGGATATAATTATCTGAAGCGCCCCGAAAGAGCTGAAAAAGCGGTTACTTAGAAGCACTATACTCTATAATCAGCGGGAAACGGAGCGCTCTATAAGAAATGGCGAAGCGCTTACTAAGAAGCTCGATGCGCTAACGTAACGCGTATGATGGTTCATTTCTTTTTAACATTGCATGTCAGCAGAAGCAAGCGCTCTCATGTTATTTAACTCCGAGCGCTACTTAAGCGCCTTAAAACAATGCAGAGCGATTCCCTCTGCCTTCTTTTGAAGCGCTTAACTTGCGCTCGAAGTGAAATAACATGGAAGCGCTTACTTTTTGCGGACATGAAATGTTAAAACGAAATGAACCATCATACGGATAGTAAGCGCATCGAGCTTCCAAGTAAGCGCTTCGCCATTTCTTATAAAGCGCTTCATTTCCCGCTGGGATGGTAGCTTCAAAAATACAATTAGCTTGGGTTATATCCACAAAAGAGGAAGAAATTTTTTTTTCAATAGTTGTTTGTATTTTTGAAAGAAAACATGACCGACTATGCACCAGCTAAAATGTTTCAGTAAGTTGGTGCTGGCGGGGAACATGTGACGTCAACTTTTTTTCGCCATTTTTCCTGCCAATAAAAAAGCGAAGGAACGCGAAATGGATCGTGCACACGCGGGATCCCGAATTCTGATGAAAGAATAGACGTATTGTCTTCTATGAATCGCAAGAACACGATTGTCTGCAATTTCACCTCTATCTATGACCAGGAAGTTCCTGGCAGGAACTCTACACATTGTTTGATCGCATTTCAAGTCGAGAAAACGTAATTCATCCTTGGACGCGATTTTATCCATTAAGAGATAGCCATTTATATTGCTTTTTTTGTCGAAAAGAATGATAACGCTTATCCCGAACAATTTAAATTAACGGCACATATTTTAGAATAGAGTATATTTTTGCTTTAAAGAATCTTAAATTATATATGACACGCTGAAAAAAAAACATTGCGAGCAAAAGCGAAAACGGAACAACTATAGTTAAGAACAAAAGTGGTAGAAAACACGAGCAAAAACGAATTAACTAATGAACTCGGTTCTGTTCGCAGCGAAAAGGTAACTCGTTTTTGCTCGGACAGGAAACTTACCTCGTTTTTGCTCACAGGAAAAAACGCAATAATTAGTGTATGAATGGCTGAGCAAAGTATTAGCTATTTTATTTTAATTTAGAGAATTTTACTTTTTAATTAAAAGTGTAAAATTTATTTAAAAGTCAAAGAGACCCTACAGATCTTTATAAATTCGCTGCGGACAAAAAACGAGTTAAGTTTCCGCTGCGGGCAAAAATTAATTAAATACTTAACTCGATTTTGCTCCCAGTTTTTTCTATACCACTTTTGCTACTAGATTTGTTTCATTTTTACTCTGAGATTAATGAGTCATGCCATTTTTGCTCATTACGTGTATGAGCCTTGTACGCGTGACCAGATACGTGGGCAAGATGAAGGAAGGAGTGCTAACTTTTATTTGTGGTATTTTCTGTTCAAATCGTGTGTGGAAACGATTTCTTTAAACAAAATTAGGTTTGTTTAACTTAGTAGCCTATCGGTTCTCTTTCCATCATAGGTATTCCACATTACCTTCGTGATTCTACACGTTGTGATCCCTTCCTATCTTCTCTTCGCACGATCCAGCAAGCCGTCACTGAGGTGCTTGATAACGACTTGTATTGGAAATAGTATTTTCTCTGCCACATGAGCCACATCAAACACTTCTCAGGATAAAATAATATAAAGAAATCTAAAAGTTTGCCCAATAGCCCGCAACATAAGGTAGGACAGTTTAGCAATTGCCGCAGGTTAAACCACTCGCTAAATAACCCTTCGGACTAATTGTGGAAGAAAAGGTAGACAGTTCTCATTTTTGTTTCTATTTGTCTGAAGTGAATTTTTTGCAAGAGCAGTCCGATATATGCAGGTTGCGATATAAACGTATTCATAAAATTTGAGTCTACTCCAGAATAATTAAATTCTGAATTAGTAGAAGAAATTTAAGGTACAACAGAAAATGGCACTTTGAAAATCCCGAGTACCCCTTGGGAGGAGAACAGAAGCACTAAGTGATATCCAAGTATATAATCTCGTTGGTTTCCGTCAATTGTTATGGGGTGTGTTACGGGATAAGAACTTGATACGAATCGATAACGATTGCAAGTGGACCTACAATTTAAGGTGGATTTCGACGCCCTGACTCTGTAACCCCAATGACCCTTTAGCGTAATCTGCTGTCCGCAGAAAACCACCATGGATTGCCACCGGTGGGGTTCGATTTTAGAATCCTCATGATGGAAGGCCAACATATTATCACTTTTTATTACACCAACTGAAAAATTTGAGCAAGAGAAACGCAGTTTAATAAATAGTAACCCTAGATACAAGCAAACAGTTTGACTGCAACCGAAACGACAGAACGACTATATAAATAGGTTTGACAGCCCATGGGAGCTGTATGAGGTCGTCAAAAACCAGAACGTTGATCTTCCTAAAGTAACCTTGATATTGTTCAGGCTTGTCTCCGTGGACCAAAAATTACGAATCTACTTACCGTAACCGTGTTGCAAATTAAAAATTTAGATTCTTTCCGTAATTTTTACGGAAAAGCACTGTAAGCCTATTCCCGGAATAACCGGTAAATTTTACGGCTCACCACTGTAGTTTTCCTAGTACTATGCACTGATACTCTGGATTCTCGAAATTTTCGTTTTTATTAAGATCCTATGGAGATGTATTTGGTAATGCCCCTATTATTCAACGATTAAGCATTGTTTTAAACGGGTTTTACGGTTTTCTTATTCGTTGTAATTAGGATATATTAATTTGAGTTTTTTGTTTTTTTAATGCACTTTTGTGTAGCCTAATTTATATCTCTTCAACTGCCTACTGAAATAAGTCGTGTATGATCATAACATTACATTAGAAATCTTCCTACACATGTACCTGGAACAAACAAAAGACTGGTTAATGGATGGCGAACACATTTATATATATCGAGCACATTAAGGATGGGACTGAAAATTTGAAAGCTCTGAATCTTTATCTGTTTCATTGGTCAAAAAAAAGTTCTGTTCCGTGTCCCCAAGCCTCATTTTATCTGTGTTAAAAAAACCTGAAAAATGCTTGTTTGCATTCGTAGTCCTTTTCCACTGAAAAATAGCTGGTTGGTTTTACATGTAAGGTTTATGTGTTTTTATATTCCGGAATGGCGTACCAAGTGGAATACGTGCCATTTAACACTAAATGCATTTTTATGCTCATGCAATTTTTAAAAGCGTTCCAGACTCTCTGTTCGTGTCATACCATACATAACTCAGTGTTGGCCTCTGCTGCTTAGTGCTTAATGATGTCGAGTATATGAAGAAACGAAAACTCTGAAAAATGTTTCACTCTGATAATAGTAAGAAGACACCAATCTTTTCTTAGAAAAGATCTTCCCAACTATAAAAGTCCACTAAATCTCATCGAATTTTAAAGGGGAGAATTTAGGATTTGTTTAATAGCCTCATAAGAGACAAGCAATTTCCAGAAGGGCATTACAGCGGCAGGTCGAAATGTGTTAAATTAGGAGTGAAATATGTTTGCCTAAAACATGTGAATTTTGTGAAGTAAATTAGCAAGGAATTATTCATCAAAGCAACACTTCCGCAGGAGCGAAGGAATTTACAGGCGTTTTTCATGAGAGGGATCCTTTTTCATAATTCATCTTCCCATCTGTGGAAGCTATCCTGGAATCTTACCCAGCGAATATATCGTCGCATTTGTGTTATATTTATACAAACCTACATCAAAGGCTGGTGCGAAGCGGTGGAAAGGTATCATCTTTATATCTTGGGTGAGAAGAAAATTCTCAGACTGATATCTACGGGAGCCAACCAGATAAAATTTAGCATTTCAACCTCGTTTGGTCGTCATCGTCATTGCTGTCGTTTTCTTTATGTGCATCTTTCCGTGCCGAAGGACAGAAAAAGCTCCACATAGTTGCCTCGCATAAGAAAACGGCTGCCAGGGGTTTTTAGACGTAAGGGCGCACTCATACACCACCACGCGAATTCTTGTAGAGAAGGAAAAGGATTTCAACTTTGGCTATCAGATACGTATGCACGGAGAAGACGTTCGAGGTAAACACACTATACATCATTCGGGAAAGATTTTCGCTTTTTAGAAACGGCCTTGTTCCCCTTTTCTGTGCTCGATTTTCTGTTTCCACTCCTTGGGCTGTTCATCCTCCCCGCGGTCCATGGCCAAGTTTGCGATCCTGTATTTATATGAATATGTACTCTTTCCGGAGAAACGTATAGTAGTCCCAAAATAAGAAAACTTTGTCGTACATACTTTAATGCTTGGGTCATATGCAGACACATGAAAATTGGTAAAATTTTTGCTTTATCCTTTTTCACTGCAAAACATAGTTTTCTTCTGTTTAGTAATCAAATGGTGGTCGAATTTTTCATTTTTTTTTCAATTCTTGTTTATTTGGTTCATCTTTAGCGGTGAGATTTCTACAAGGATTCTAGGACTTTCACAATACCAAAACGACCTTTGAAGTTTTACTTCAAGGCTTTGATTTCGCCGTTTTTGGGTGCCGTGTTCCAATTTTTCACTTCGCTTATTCATGGCCAGTTATTGTTTGCTTGCTGCAGTTAAGAGGTGATTTATAGAAGTCATTTGGGTTAAGTCAAAGTTACTTCGAAGAGTAATAACTGCGTCTGCATGGGTAAAAAAAGGGGTAAAATTCTCCTTGCTTTAAATGGGCTTGGAGTTGAAAAGTTTTCTAGCACTAAAATAATTTGGCGTTTTCTTAGGTATCTCGAAAAATAGGAATGCCAAAAAAATCAGAAGACCGTATTGAACAATTCTCTCTCTAGTTCTGGTAACCCCTTGTAGATCAGTGTTGGGAGATCGTGGGCATTTTCCCATATTGTGGGAATTTTCACCCTTAAAAAATTGAAAAAGGGTATAGCTAATAATTTCGTCTCTTCGAGCAAAAATGGAAAAAAATTATACACAAATCACACAAATCATAACCTTTTGTTTTTTGCAGATTTCGACCTTCCATTTTGTTTATTTCTTATGATTAGTAGGTTTTGTTATAACTATTTTATTGAACCAATTTCATTCTTCCCTGCGTAAAATTTAGTTTCTTTTCAATACATGAATTCAAACACCAATAAATTGAAATCATTACTGTGTGGGTTTTGCATAACAACGTCCAATTTATGTCATTTTTAGAGAGAGGAATAGGAACAATGACAAATTTTTAAGAAAATTTTATGTATGATTCCAAATTTAAGCTTTTGCCACATTTAAATTCTGAGTTGAAAAGAATATTCTGCATATTTTATTTTAAATTAATTTGTTTTGAAAAATTCCGTGAGTTGTTTCTTTTCGAGTATTTCGTATGCGTTTTCGTCCAGGGGAAAAAGTGTGGGAATTGCATCATAATCTGTGGGGAAAGAACCCAGAAATTCCTTTTTTGGGGGAAATTTTTGTCACAACCACCTACCAACACTGTTGTAGAGCATAGGGCGAGAGAAGTGATTCACTCAAATCGAAACAACGATTGCAGAGTAATATCGTTCGATCCCCAGTAATCAGGAAGTATTTTTGTTATTTTTAATGATTATAACGTGGACGGTAATCAGGACGAACATTTTGAAAAATTTTCCCAATTCCCAGGGTGGTCAGCATTTCTAACATTTATTGTATATCTCCGTAATCATAGACAATAGAATAAGGTACATTCCCGTTTGAAACTATTTCAAGATAAGGCTTATGTCTTATAATACGCCAATAATTTCTAATACACTCTCACTTGGGTTTCCCTTAATTAATTACTAGAAAAATCTGTATGTCCTTGAAGGACAGTCAAAACAAAAGGACAAAAAGGGAATCAGTTCGATGTGTGTCGCAGCTTACGATCTGTTCCGGCTAACGCTCTTCCCCTCATAAAACAAATCTCGAAAATATCATTAAATAAAAATTTTTTTCGGCTTTAGTGTTAAAATATTAAATAATTAAATAAAAAAAATTTAATTGTTATTTTATACTACGTTTTTATTGATCCCACTATCCAACGTATAGATGAAGTGGAAACCGTTTTTTAGCCGAAAGCGTCACGTTTCAAATGATATCAAACTCAAAATGATAGCGTTTAATTTGGATGAGATTTTTGAAAAATTCGGGACCAGTCTCTTTATTTATGAGAAAATTTAATTTTTACTTTGTGTTAAGTTTTATTAAAAAGCATAAGGCTAAGTGGGGTATGTATAGTGTTAAATTTAATGTTATAGGATTAAATTTGGTTTCGTTTTTTGAAAAACAATTGCCCCTCTTTGCTTACAATTGAGTGATCAAATGATAACATGTAACCTTCAAATGCGTTAAGTGACATTAAACTAGTGTTAAAAATGTGACGATATAATCCAAAAGATTTGCATGACGATCAAAGTAAAAATTATTTCGATTGATTAAATATAGTAATTTAAATATAATGAGTTCAATTTTGTGGATTCGTTGAAAAATCACAAATTTTGTTAATAATAGCAAGTCGCAGCAAGATAAAAATTATGCCAAAATGTAGCTAAGGGTTGTCTCGTTCGATTAATATAAAATTCGGAAAATCTTAAAATGATAATTTTATATTTTTTCTTCTTACATGACGTAGATATGCTCAAATAGGGTACCGATAACGTAAAACACTGGTGGCAGATGAATGTAACACGAATAAACGCTAAAATAGCGTAAATCCGGCATTAGTAACCATTTTTCGTGAAATCTGGATTTAGCGGTTTTACGAATTATCCGGATTTTGCGGATTTACGGATACTTCGGATTTTACGGATTCACGGATTTGTACATGAAAAAATCCGAAAATCCGGAATCACAGATTAAGGAAATCGGTTTTCTTAAAATCCGAATTTTCGGACTTTAGTAAATCCGGATACTTGCAGCCCTATACTTCATTTTTTATAAAGATAGGTGTGTATGAAAACTGAAAAGTAATGATGCACTATGCAGGCCACCGCCACACAGTGGCGCGAAAACCCCGTTTTGGCTGCCAAAACTAAAAAAAAGTTTTTTTTCCGACTTGTCACGGTATGCTATTTTGAAGGACTACCTAATGTCCAGAGCCTCAATAACTAAGAAGCAACGTAAATTAACGAAATTTCAGCCCACTTTGGCCCTAATGTGTGTGCTTGAAATTCGTAAGTTCATGGTTTGTAGTTTTGGTGGTTTTGCCTGACCGAAGCGGTCGGACTCTTAGAATCCGAACTATGGACTCGTCGTACACATATTATTGTGGTTATTGGCCATATATATACTTCTGTATACTGTGTGACGCTACTCTTTTCGTATGTAATCAAAATAGGTGTAGTGTAGATATACCATATAAACTGAGCCGCGAGTCACGAGTTAAGAGTTAGGACTTTTAATTTTAACAAAAACTTAATGTTACGTAACGCGTTGCTGCCCCCCCCCCCCCCCCACCCGCATATATCACAACGTTACGTTTCAGAAGACCCCCTCCTCCCTTAGTGCGTTACGGTGTTTCTACCGTAATTCTTTTTCTTGTCTCATTCAAAACAAAGATATTATGAAGCAAATAGCAATAGTCTCAGGAAAATTAAACAAAGTGTCTCACTATTCTTATTTGATGATAAATTCATGAAGGAGGTTACGGACTCAATTAAGCTTCTTGATCCAGTATGTGAACTTGTCAATTTCTCCCAGAACTCTTCTGTTTTTATCGCAAATTCAGCATTATACTCTTAAGTGGCATATTACCTTCATTATTCACATGACAATGCGTTTCTGAGTATTGAACAAGAAGACATCATAAACGATTTTCTTTTCTACCATCTAGATACCAACGGTATTGAAGACTGGCATCATTTTTGAAAACAATCAGGGCCTGTTTTTCCAAAATTAGTAGAGAAAAATGTTGAAAAATCTATTGCATTTTGGAGCATGGCTGAATTTAACCATCCAGCTTTATCTAAATTAGCCATTAAACTTCTGCAAATTTCAGCTTAATCGGCTGAACTGGAGATGTCCTTTTCCAATTGGGCATACGTTCACCCACCAACAAGGAATAGTTTATCTTTTGAACATTCAAAAAAATTGTTACATGTATACTTTACCCTAAGACTAGCAGACTCAAATGTTACAAACGAATACTAATCAATAAAGTAAAAATTATGGGCTATATAAACGTTAATACCTTTTCATGAAACCTTGTAAAAAATCAAAATTATGTATTTACTTTACGTGTAGATGTAAAGTATTCCATGTAGATTGCGTGTAGATTACACGTAAATTATCGTGTAGAGTACACGATGTAATCTACACGCACAGCACTGGTATAAAGCATATGGCTGCAGACAGGGCTTCACTAATGAGACATAAGTGGCCATGAAAATGGCTTGCGAAGAAGTTGATAAGACAAAAGAAAATTTATTTTTAAATCTTGTATTTGGTGGTGTGCCTGCACTGATCATTCAACTACTAAAGTGTTATCAACTAACACACAAATTATAGGTTATCGCACTTCCTTTTAGTTTTTAACCGACTTCCCAAAAACAACAAGGTTCTAAGTTCGACATGTATTTTTTAATTTTTGTTTATGCATGTCCGGGCATAATTTCGTAACGCGTGGACCGATTTTTCCCCAGGGTTGGGTTGGGAGGGGGTGGTAGTCTAAGTTTATATCGCGTGGACAGAGTGGGATGATTCTTTTTCTGAAGTATAGAGTATGTTCCCCCATTGGTACCGCTACATAATTTTAAACGGTGGGGTTGTAGTACGGGAGGGGTTGGATGCCGTAGACCGATTTGGATTCTCTATAGTCCATAGTCGCTATATATATTATAGTCCCTCATTGCTAATATCAGGATAAAATTTTCACTAGGGTGGCGGTGGGGGAGGGGTAGGCTAACTTCGTAACGTGTGGACCGATTCGGATGATTCTTCTTTTTATGTGTAGAATATGTTACCCAACTGGTACCACGACAAAAATTTATGCGGTGAGGTGGAGTGCGGATGGGGGTTGCCAGATTTCTTAATGCACACACCTATTTGGATGATTTTATTTTGTTGTATACAGCATGTTTCCCCCATTGCTACTACATATATGGAAAAAATTTGACCTAGGGTGGGGGGGGGGGAGGTAACCTATCATTGTAACGCGTGATAATTTCGAATGCGTAGAGTATCTATTTATATTCTCAGAAAAATTTTTGTTTGTGGTGAGAGTTAGAGGAGGGACGGCGCATAGGTTCATAAGGCATAGACTTCAAAATCCGTCTATGATTTTGATTCTATAATACAGAATACATTTCCTGATTGATAAATGATGATAATTTTGTACCTAGAGTGACTGGGATGATTGTCTGACTATGATAATGCTCTCTTGCTGTATAGAGTATGGTGGCGCACTAGGGCCATGGTAAGAACTTTCTAAGGTGAAGGTCTGAAAAGGTGACCATTACTAATTTCGTAATATGTTGCCATTTTTGGAAATTTCTCTTTCCTTTCTTTAAAGTACACTAGATTTGCAAATTTTGAAATTGCTATGTTCGTACGAGCAACATTTTTCGAGTCGTATATATGAAGACACTAAGTAAAAAATTAAATAGTTTTTAAAAAAAAAGTTCAACCGACTTCACAAAAAGCGCTAAGAAGCATAATATATAAAACTACCTGAACGCTTCAGCGTACGGGATCATAAAGAAGGACGATTAAACACTTTTATTGTTAATATTAACACAAAACCGAAAATTTTTAAAATGTCTATTTCACTAATTTACCTTACTAGGTTACTGCGGTTTCGCCTCACTCCCGTAGGCATCTTCAGATCGATGCCTACGGGAGTGAGGTGAAACCGCGGTAACCTAGTAAGGTAAATTAGTGGGATAGACATTTTAAAAATTTTCGCTTTCGTGTTAATATTAAAAATGGAATTCCACCAAGAAATATCGATTACGTCAATTAACGCTTTTATTGTTGTGGTTTGGTTTGTTTAATTTGCACCGACTTCAAAAAAAATTTGTTTTTTATATAGGATGTGGCCAAAGCTTAGGGGACAACCCTTTGATGCGTTAGCATGGTTTTGTTTGGAAGGGAATTAGTGTAAGGGAAGTGTGGAAACTTGAATGTCTTGTTTTTTGCTTTGCTGCAAGCTAGACAACAGCCCAGAGACGGAGTGGATTATTTTAGTTTCTTAATAAAAGCTCACGGGGAGACCTGGTCTCGAACCCGAGACCCATGGCATGGGGGTCGTGCCGCTCAACGAATTGATGCAACTCCGTGTCGTAATATATATAAAATTAAAAATTAGTTTATGCTTTTTATGAAGTTTTGTAAGCCTGGGTAGTATAACCACTATAAACTTTTCTAAAGCGAAAAGTAACATTTAAGAAAAATAAAAATGGTTTTCGCGTAAAGTCTGCTTTCAAGATGTATAGTGCACTATTTTCTTGTTTCTAGGTAGTATACTTACTTTTAACTTAGGAGCTTCACGAAAACTATTGAGACTTAATAAAAAAAAATGCACTGAAGTTGTTAAAGTAATGGAAATACAAATATTTCACAATTTAATATTTATGACCAAAGTGGTAATGCGAGTTTGAGAGTCTCAGCCTGAATTCACACATTTTCTTTTCTGCTAGCAACATATTCCGCTTAAATAAATCGATTTTTTATTTGTTTCATAAAAGGGTCTATAAATGTGTCAAGAATATGTACTTAAAATTTCAGATCAAAATTCCAAATAGAAAAAAAGTTATACAGATTTTTGTATAGTCAGGTTTTGATGACGCTTGTAACTTTAAACGCGTTTTTCTCGAAATGACATTTTTCAAATTTGCCCAAATTCTAGCTCAAAAACTTGTCCGATTTAATAAAACTTTGCTTATTTTGTTTATTATTATGTCTATTGTGCATCCCCCACAGACCCTGGTAACTTAAAAGCCCGGGAATATGAGGCTGTTTTTAAAACCTTTTTTCAAATAGGCGCCATTTTTCGAGAAAACGCTTTACTTTCGGTTTTGATGGGGGAATGTACAACTTAATATGTCTATATTAAAATGCAATTTGATTTTTTTTTCTTCAGATGTACTGGAGAGGCTCTATCATTTCCGCAGATTTGGCCTCTTTTTTTTTCAACTTCAACGCCCTCTAAACTAAAGAAAAAAAATTATAATTAAAAAAAAAAATTATTTTATGTAAAAAAATTAAGCTATTAAAATAAATTTTTCACTTAAAGAAAAAGCATTTAAAAAATTTCTTTTTTTTTTAACTTTACTCGCTAATAGTACCTTAAGCGGTACTTCTAAGCAGAAATTAGCCCGCGGGATTTGAACCTGCGACTCAATTTATAAAAATCCAGCATGTTATCCTTTATACCACAGATAAACTGAGAAAATAACGTGTTGGTTTTTTTACGCTGAGAGCAGACACGATGTTGAAAAGATATTGTACTTAAAATCCATTGAGGATTGCAGAACAGTATTCGAAGTCCACCTCAAGCTGGAGGTCAACCTGCAGTTATTTATCATTGAATCGGATATAAAGTTCTTCAACCGCTTACGGTTAACGTTTTGGGGAACTACGGCAACCTGCTTCAAGAAGATACTATCTAATTTAGTAACAGACTTAATATATCCGTCAAACGGAACTATATTAATTATACTCAACTCTTTGGTACAATTTTGGTTCCAATTTCGCAATGCAAATAAGACCAATGTACCTTGATGTGATAAAAATATATTATTTATGATTGAGTTATTGCGAATATTAATTATTCAATATTGAAACATCTCTTAAATTATGGAGCTTAAATTACCCAATTACAACATGAATTCATCGGAAATCTTTGATTGAAGAGAACACTTTTGTACAAAGCCAAAAACGAATAGTGAAAAATTGTAATGAGTTTGCATTTGGTAATTTCCGTATTTTACAAGTTTCCTGTATGCCTTCGATTCGTTCCACGTTGCTCCCTAATTAAAAACTTTTAAAGCAACACTTCCTGCTGATTCGATTGTAATTAAATTTTTGCAATCGCAAATTGGTTTTACCCAATTTTAACCGATACAACACAAGAATTAAATTCAACTGCATTTCCGACATGACCTACAAAAACTTCTGAAACCGAAATTCAATTTTTGTTTTTGCTTTAAAACTCGTTCCCCCTCTCATCGAAACTTGGTAAAAGCGGTCGGGAAGCTTAAAATCGTTCAATTATAATTAGCGTTCAATTTGAGGTTAATTTTCATTAAGAGGTTGAATGCAGTCGCCATAAATATGCAGGAAGTAATAACGTGTGTAAGCGAAGTTTCTCTGGTGGTACTTACCTTATTTATTAAATCGTGAAAACCACTTAGGTGTGCGTGTTTAATTTAGGCTAGAAAAATACTGCACAAGTTGCAGGAGGTGTTTCTTGCGAGTATTTAAGGAAAAATTGCACAAAAACTATGTTTTCCTAGCTCTCTTAAGAAAGGGATTAAAGGAATCACTAACAGACGTAGCAGTTCCCTCGGAGATATAAAAACACAACTCACAAAGTTCTCTACGTCAAAGGAGCTTTAATTTTTGTTTAAATTTCCAGTGATAACACAAACATAAACGCACTTAGAAACACACAATTTTCACTCGAGAGTTAATGAAAACCCTGTAGACGGGTTTATTCAAATTCCTCGTAATTATCCAACTTGTAATTATGAAAAGATGAATAATTATATATTCGCAGCAAAGAAAACACCGACACTACTCGTGTCGTAGGTGGAAGGGTTTAAACGTTAAACGGGTTTGTTTACAGTATTGCTTATCACTTAATTTCCAAAGGAATCCACCTCGTCGAGGGGGGCAACACGTTATGATGCGAGCTGAAATTTTGTAATGTGGAAATTAACACGCGTCGCAAGCAATGTTGAAACGACAAAACATTAAATTCCTTAGTCGGGATTCTGGGTAAGGACCCTTCTCCAACAGTGTATACGAACCCAGCCTCAATTGTTGTCGCGACTGCCAGGTTTATATCCTCGTTTTAATGTCTTACATAATTCAGGCATTTCGTCCAAGATCGAAACAACTTAATGAGAACCCCCCGAATGAGTTATTCCCTATTCATGCGCCCACTATCTTGCTAAATTCCTAACATTCTTGAGTCCAACACTATACTCGCGATCCCAGGGATTTGGATAAAATTAACTCCAAAAAGATCCGAACACTTCTCACCGAAACGTTACGTCCAAAGTACACTTTGTCTCCAGTTCCACTCCTGGCTTTCACATGCAATGCAAACCTTTCACCTGGAATTTGTTCATGTTTTAATGAAATATTTCAAAACACTTTTCCCTTTCATATTCGCACTACACACGGCCGACAGGAGACTCAATGCGCTTAAAAGTATGCCCCGATTCGTACTACTGGCATAAAACCACCATTGCACCAAGGAATATCCAAGTCCTGATTTTCTCTCCGAACGTATCTCATTTTATGCTGGGACTTTACAAGTGTACTCCTGAGTAAAAGCTCCGCATCGTTTTAAGTGATGGCAGAAAAACAACTCTAGGTCACTGGAGCTCTTGAAATTCTGCTGACATCTCTAGCGAAGACTGGGGAGCATCTCCCATCAACAAGATTTGGCTGGCACTTTAAAGTACCCTCGTGCTGTCAGAGGAAAGAGTTTGTTTGGCGCCAACGCCCGTTCAAAGCGCAAGACATTGTCTATGGAGCTTTTTCACATCAATGGCAACAAAACCCGTGAATGCAAACTTTCACAGAGAGAAATTGAGAGGCTGCTTATTGTTCGAAATCTTATCAGTCGCCTCTAAGTGTTGGCATATTTAAATTCTATAGAAAATTCAATAAACATTTCTATTGTTTTCAAATGTCACTGCTGTTTGCAAAAACAATATACATATCTACGTCACCACAGCCTTTAAATTCTATTTGAGCCATATCGAGATCAGTTCTGGAAGATTTGTATTTTAAAAAGTAAAAGCACAGACATATTAAAACAGGATAATTAGTGAAATGTTTCCCACGTCATCTGAAGTACCTTAAGGTTCCGTCTTAGGTCTATTATTGTTTTCTCAGTTATTCATGGAACTGAAAATTTTTCAGCGCGGTAGTGCGAGTCCACCTCATAGCAATCAAAGTTAAAAGAACAATGAAACGAAAGTCGCAGTACCTTAACTCACGGGCTTAGAGTAAAAGTGACCTATTTATAAGGTTCGGGCAAAAGTGGCTTAGAAAATGTTTCGCGCAAAAATGAATCGTGAGTGAGATTCCGGGCAAAAACGAATCGTAGCAAATTTAAGGGCAAAAACGATTTAACTACAAAAAGTAATGCAAAGTTAATGCAGTTAAGTAATTAAGTCGTTTTTGCCCAGAAATTTTCTACGAATCGTTTTTGCCCGGAATCTCACGCGATTCGTTTTTGCGCGGAACATTTTCTAAGCCACTTTTGCCCGAACCTTACAACTTTTACTCTCAGCCCGTGAACTATCCGTGCATTTTCTCAAATGAAATTTCGTACAATTCGTCAATTTCCCTCGTCTATGGCAACACTTAAATAAGCCTTAGCGTTGAATTTTCTTCTTAGTCAACTAATTTTACCCACTTCATAAACTGAAATGAATTCTCATATCATAATACATAGGGTTGGGATGGATTTGACTGGCTGATCAAATAGAACATACGAAAAACATTTTCAGAATTTTATAAACGAGTTAGACTTTTGGTTAGTTTGTGGGTTAAGGATGGAGATGAAGGGAATTAAATGCTGTGATCCTTGAGGGTTCAATGTGCCTATCGCCTTAAAACAAGGCTGTTCATTTAAAAAGGTGCAGAATCTCCTCCCATCATTTTGGTCTAACAAAGATTTTCTGAATATGTAGAGGGGTTTCCTCCTATTTCTAACCCAACCTACAATTAGGGTATGTTTCCCTGCCAATTCTCACCAGGTAATTTCTTAGCTATTAGTGGCTTCTAATTTATACCTGCTATGATTCTACTAGTCGTTTCACTTTCAAACTTCAAAATCCCCCTAATTTAAAATTAAATGGAGTTGAAAAATAAACACCTTATTGTACTGTTTAATTACACTTTTTATTTATCGCACAACGCGTTTCGAACACTATGTGTTCATTATCACGTCAATGAAGACATAGTGTTCGAAACACGTTGTGCGATAAATAAAAAGTGTAATTAAACAGGACAATAAGGTGTTTATTTTTCAACTCCCTATAATTTTTAAATCTGTCCTGTTAGAAATCTCGCGTGTTTAAAGAAATCTCCCTAATTATTCTCTATGTATAAAATTTATTTATTTATTTTATTATTTATTTATTTATTACAGATTCATCAAAAAAACATAGATTACTGCAATATATATCAAATAAAAAAATAAATAAAGAATAGAATACCAAGGCCAAAGATAATCGTCGGAACAAACAGTCATCCAGACAGGGCTAGCGTATTCCAAAATAGGTCTAACGAAAGTACCGTATAGAAGCTTGGTCAGGTAGGGATCATCAAGTTCCTTAGACCATATTTTAACGAAGCCCGACATCGAGTTAGCACTACCAACAATAAAATCAACGCCGTTGATGAAGTAGTCGGAGAAGACAGGATGTCTTCTTCGGGAAAAGGTCATAACGGTGCACTTGCCCGCAACCGGATGACTGGTCGCGAAGGAGATGACGTTAAATTTCGTATTTCGTATTAATCTTGACGTCATGTTAATTTATTATCATGTAAAGTGTAAAATCATGAGTTATTTTAGTTTTAAATGTGTGACTGTTACAAAAAATTGAAAAATTAATGTTTTTATATAAGTTAACGCAATAGGACCTTCTGATGATGCTCTGTGACAACGAGCGAAACGTTAAGGCAAAATAAATATCTAAGAAAAACCCAAACGAATAGTTTTCTATTTATGACTAAAGCCCATGAAATTAATAATTGAAGATATGTTTACCGGTCAAAGTAACTCTGATATTTGTAAATCGTAAATGTCTGTATACCGAAGGGTTCAGTCCTTTCACCAAGCCTCGTTTTCCTTTGCATTAATGATCTTTTTATAAATGATCTTTACATAGTTTTATTATCTGCGAAACTGTTGATTTCCCGCACTCTTTGACTGTGTATACAGAGCGTAGAGTAGAACGGGGTAATGTGGTGCACGGGGTAATGTGGTGCATTGGATGTACTGACTGAACCAACGGAACAAACTGCTTGCCGTTTGTATAGTAGGTGCGTGGTGTTCGACGATGCTCATGCCAGTCATTGCAGCTACCTTCGTAAATATGTCACAAAAGTTGCTGCTTCATTCGCAAAACACGTGTTGACGGAACGATAATTTTTTTATTTATTTTAGTATGAAAAAATATTATTTCCCGTTAAAAAAATATCAGGTCAGTACTTACTTGAGTGAAATTTCCCGTTTAACAAGAATCTTGTGTTGTTGTGGCGATTACTTCGATTTTCACCGAGATGTCGAATTTGATGTGAAAAAAGTGATTCGGGGCAATGTGGTGCATTCCGTTCGGGTAATATGGTGCAAACTTGAAAACCACCCTCTTTATTATTGCTTTTGTTTTTTAGCAAAATGGTGCGCAATCGACCAAGAACAACCCAAAAACCGGACGAAGAAAATATTAATAAAGCAATAGAAGCTGTCCAGGCTGGAAGAAGTGTGCGAGGTGCAGCAAAGCAAACTGAAATCAGTAGAGTCTGCACTTCTAACTAGCCCAGAGATGATGGAGTCATTGCGCGCTGAACAAGAAGCAACAGCCCAAGAGAAGGTAGCTCATGCAGCCAAAAAGCAGTTGACTGCCAACAGAAAGATCGAAAAAGAGGTGGTGAAGCAACAAAAAGACGCCGAAAAGTCAGCCAAAGTCGCCGGAAAAGCAGCCACTAAGACATCCCCAAACGAAAACGCGGCCACCCTAGTGTCGCGAAGAACGTTGACTTCGGAGACACTGACAAAGAAGAAATCATTTTGAAGCACCAAACAAAAAGTCGTAACTGAGTAAATAATTTTTTCAGTAATTCTTTTCATTGCACCATTTTTTTGTACATTTCTACCTAACGTGGGTATATAAAAACCCTTAATTTGCATTTTATTTTCATTGGCATATGTTTAATTACACACCATTTCATTCAATAAAACTGTTCAAAACCATTTCCGACGCATTTTGGTATTCCTACTGCAACCGGAAAATAGTGCACCACATTACCCCGAAAATTTTGGAAGGTCAAAAAAAGGTACCTTCGGTTTTTTGATCGTAGTTCAGCGCCATTATGTGCAACACAAAAACTTTTTGCATAAGAAATGTAGTCAGACAAATTGTCTTTCTAATGAATACTCAATCTTCTTATTCGGTTAAAAAATACAGCCGTACGAGCACTCCGCCGAAACGTGCACCACATTACCCCGTTCTACTCTACATATGTTCGGAGCATTAAGGGCGTATTTGCATAATTTTTGTAAAGAACGGGTTCATTTTAAAATTTTTTTCTCGAAATCTTTATTGTTTATATGTATAAAAATATGTTTTAGTTAAAAAAAATATTTGTTTGTGTCATGGCTCCTGTAGGATCCTTTTTTTACTGCACCAAGAAAAAAAAAAGATATAATTGGTGCAAGTGAGATGTCACAGGATCATCTTAAACAAAAAAGGGAAGCAGGGTTTTAAAGTAACATTAAAATACTAAGCACCGCACCTCTATGGTGCATTTTTATTGCAATGCCCATTATTGGCGCTCAATTAAAAAAAAGTACAAAAATTTTTAAAAATTTCGATTTAAGTGTCCCGCCAAAAATCGAGGTTCAGTACCTAAAAGGCTAATTGGATAGTTTTTTCTAAATTATTTGCAACAACTCTGACGTTACTTGAGACAAACGCTTTGAAATGTTATCACTCATTTATTTAATAATCCAAATATACAGAGGTAGTATGCTTAAAAATTATATCAAAATGTTGTAAACAAAACCCTTTTATAAATATATTATAGACATATGAAACTATATAAAAATATAATAACATTTCTATTGATCAAACATTTTACAACATAACTTTTATAAATTTTTGAATGCGCTAAAACGTTATTATAGTGAAATTTTGTTTAGTTTGTAATTTATAGCCACTCTGAATGAAAACGTATACCTTTCCGGTGTATGAATGCATCAATTTTAAACGCATTTTTCTCAAAACTTCTTTTTTCGACTGACGTTTCTGAAAAAAAGAAAACTCTAATTTTGACACAGTTTCTCTATACTAGTAGCTCGGTCCCAAAACAAAAATTATTATTTAAAAAATGTCATTTATTGTAAATTTATTAAAAACTCGCTTGAGGACGACTCGAAACAGTTATATTTGACGAAAATTCGGCACTATTTTATCAACTATTACAAAAAATGGTTTATTTGTGGCTCGGGATATTAACATAAGAATACTTATACATATATGAGGAGCCACACTGCGGTCTCGAATATTTTATTAACAAATAAATGAAATTTTGTATTTTTTTGTACTTAACAGTTGAAGATAAGATAAACAAAAAGTAAAAAATTAAAAGTAAACATCACACAATAGGCTACTCGTAAGTGACCTAAGGAAATCGCCGAATTGGAAGAATGGAGAAGATCCGTAGAGAAGGAACGTACCCAAATCAACAAATCGTGGCCACAGTTGAAGGCTGTGACGCAGAATCGCATCAGGGGGAGAGTCGGTGACACTGACTCGGTGTAGTAGACGCCCTATACCAAACAAAACACCAGGAACCAGAGAGAGTGATTTTTTCATGAAAAAAAATTCACAGAAATTTACCATTTTTTACCCTTTAAGCAAAAACGACTAGCACTCAACCTATTTCTGTCGTTTAGATAAATATATCTAGGTCGCCCTCTGAAGAAATCCAAATTTCAATTTAATTTAATTCCGCCATTTGAAATTGTGAAATTGATAACCAAGAAAAATAATTTTGAATAAATTGTACTAACCACCCTAATTTGATTTTGTCAAAAAAACTGTACAAAATTTGCAGATTTTTACATACAGGTACTTTAAAATAATCTTGGGAAATTTGGGTTTCTTCAGAGGGCGACCTAGATATATTTATCTAAACGACAGAATTAGGTTGAGTGCTAGTCGTTTTTGTTTAAAGGGTAAAAAATGGTAAATTTCTGTGAATTTTTTTTCATGAAAAAATCTCTCTCTCTGGTTCCTGGTGTTTTGCTTGGTATAGGGCGTCTACTACACCGAGTCAGTGTCACCGACTCTCCCCCTGATGCGATTCTGTGTCACAGCCTTCAACTCTGGCCACGATTTGTTGATTTGGGTACGTTCCTTCTCTAAGGATCTTCTCCATTCTTCCAATTCGGCGATTTCCTTAGGTCACTCACGAGTTCCAATCTAGAGCCTATTGTGTGATGTTTAATTTTAATTTTCAGTCATTCGCGAATTTAATTATTAAAAATATAAAATTGGTCAGTAGTGGAGAAGTGGAAATGAAAAAAGTAATTGTTTAATATCGGAATGGTAAAGACAAACGTTGGCTTTGAGTTGTGGATGGGTTGGTAGAGTAAAGATGGTAAAACCAAAATGGTTGGTTTTGTAGATACCTTTTCTATTCACATCACAGTCCCCGTAACTGGAGACCGCTCGAAAGATTTTAGTGTCGTCAGCATAACACAGAATTCTGAAGCTTGGGAGAAGCAGCGAGATGTCAGTAATGGAAATTATGAACAGGAGCGGGCCAAGGATGCTATCCTGAAGCACCCCAGAGGTGACAGAGATTTCGCTGGATAGGCCGCCACAAAACAAGACGCGCTGGTAGCGACCGGACAGCCACTTAACAAAGAGCTGCCAAAAACTAAGCAGGTAAAGCTTATGACTGAGAATGCTATAAT
Source organism: Leptarthrus brevirostris (assembly GCA_964036015.1). Classification (NCBI taxonomy): domain Eukaryota; kingdom Metazoa; phylum Arthropoda; class Insecta; order Diptera; family Asilidae; genus Leptarthrus; species Leptarthrus brevirostris. Next base: position 128,679,887 of record OZ038374.1, on the reverse strand, counting down.
TAATCCTATCAAAAGTCTTGCTAAAATCGGTGAATATGCAATCAACTTATCCGACTCCATCAGGGGCATACAGTGATGCACGAATTCGTGTAAAGTGATGGTGATTGATTTACCGTCAATGAAGCCGTGCTTGAAGAGCCCATGAAGGGAGTGCAATGAAAGTGGAACACGTCGCTTATTAGAATTTCGAAAGCCTTCTCAATGTAGCAGAAGTTGGCGATGGGTCTGTAATTATATATGTCCGTCTTGTCTTCTTCCAAAGCCCCGGAAAATGACCACAGTGCAAAGACAAATTGAAGAAATAACAGAGGATAGAAATAACCGTATAGCAGCACCTTCTCAAAAACGACGCGGGGACACCAGTGGTGACCACATCAAAACATATCAGGCAGGCTCAACAGGTAGTCCAAGACAACTCATCGTGGAAAACCAAACTTTTGGATTGAAGGAATGTGAGCGAAAGCCTTTTCAAGTGGGTAAAACGATATCACAGTAATACCCACAGAAAGTGGGACTGAAGAAGTCTGTGAACGAATTGGACACATCAAGAGGGTCATGGCCGTGTGCCGTTGGTGTTCAAAGTGGATCTCGTGGTAGACAGAAATTTGCTGTATGAGTCCTGCAGATCAGAGGAGAGTCGAATGTGAAGGGAGCAGAGCCTTTAAGAGGTTTAAAGTGTCTCCTATGGACATCCATCCAGTGCGAAGACGAACATGGGAGCCAGAAAAGGAGATCGGCACAGACTGCTAGAAACAGGTAGAAAGGACGTTGTAAAAAGACTGGACATCCCAGTCACTATCCCGCTCAGCTTGTACATCCGTCCAGTCATAGTTCGATAGTTAAAAGAACCTGGAGTGCAATATGGTGACAGGACTTGTTGGTCGAACAAACTAAGTCGAAAAACCTACCCAAATCATTAGGCACTGTATATGGGCAGCAGTAAGAACAGCGCATGCTGAGGAGTACCTGAATAGGACTGTACTAGAACTTCAGTCTGAGAAGATTAGATCCAACCGACAGCCGAAATATTGAAATTGCCACAAACGACAGCCTTGTCGGAAGACAAAAGGACGCTCCTCAAGCCAGCAATGGACATGACCAGCTGGTCGAAAACTCCAGGGGTAATGTAAGTAGTGAAAACGTATAAATTGCTGTGAAGGAACCTCAAGGCGACGCAAAGGAGCTGCAAGGTGTCACAATAAGCAACCTGTACGATAGAAAAAGGATGCCCCTTCTAACAGCGCAGATCTTATCCGCATCGATGTGATTATAAGAAAATACAACTACAAACGGATTTTAGAGCATTTAGTGCTAGATTTATCGTCATGAAAAATAATGATTCAAAATCCTGTTCCCTCCTCTGTGCGAATTATTTTCACAAAGGAAATAGGTGAATATGAACAGAACGTAAATTAGCCAGTTAAATAACTTGGCATTAATCCTATCCTACTTCTCTGAAGTGAGCTATGCCGTGAAGTGAAAAGGTACTGCCCTACGTCAAAATAGTATGTTTAGGACATTCTGCATAGATAGAAAGCCTAGAATATGAGAAAAAGTTGTCGTTATAACTTATCTGCTCCAACGACGACTTTTTGTTGTTGTACTATCTGATGCTAATTTTCCGCGAATTTACACTGCTGACATAAATGGTTCTAAATTGGTTTAAGAAAGGCACATAATCTCTAAGTTATACTTTCATTTATTACGATTTGGCTTTTGACGTATGGATTTTCCTCCCTAATGTTTCTACCTGACATATTTCGAAAAAATTACCAATTTAAACAAAAAGTTTTGCTTTTTAGCAATCATTTGCTTACATTTCACCATTCCACGGCAAAAACAAACTAGTGGACAGAAAAACCTATAGTTCTCAACACAGACGAGTCAAAAGCACTAAATTGGACCACTCAGAAATATATGCGTGGACGTGTTTTAATATTCATTGAATTTTTAACATATCGATAACTTTATACGAGCACTTTTAGTTTATCATTGCTTATTATACTGCTGCCGCCAACCAACTTAAATACTAAAGGAGCTTATGTCTAGTTGGCTTTCCTAACAACCTATACGGGAACACTAATTCACAAGCATTGTCATCGTGTATGTCATAGTAGTCATTAATCCGCTATTAACTTTGCTTCTTTGGCAGTATAATACATCAGGACCCCCCAAAATGGTGAGGAGGAATAATTCAGTAGTTTTCACCAATATCCTTTTTTTTTCAAAGGAAAAACTAACTATTTCCTATGCATTTAAACTACAGGAACGGCTCCTTATAGTGATTTATGGTAGCTTCGATGTAAGCCTATATGACTGACTGGCGATGCCTTAAGTGCATTTATATATGGAAGGAAATATGCTATTTGGGAAGGTGTGCTCTGAATACTAAATTTGATTCATGTATGCATGCCAAGATGATGAAATAGACGAAAAAATATTTTTTGTCTTGAATATATACAGTCATGACCCAAGGTGCCTTCTCTATATCAGTATTCATGAGATGCTCTCACCACTCCCAGTGAGTTATCTAAGCAAAGCCTGCAAAAATGGAAAGTTCATGTTTATAACATCGAATCTAATTGTGATTTTTACACCCTTCCCGTATGCTATGCGTTTGAGCATATTTCGACTGAAATACCGTCCAAATTTGTTGAGTTCGTATATCTCCTTAAGTATTCTCAGATGAATGTGCTCCTTGTAAGGTTGTGAATTTACTCGAAAGATTGAGTTTAACATACACTTTCAGATCGGAGTTTCTCTTTCTCCATTACAAAGCTGGAAACACCTTTGTCGCCAAATACATTTTTGTACGAGTTTCCTTTACTTAATCATGTAAATTTCAGCATATGTAAAGACGACTGCATTACGGATTTTTTGCAACATCGTCTACACCCTTTATCCATCTTATCAGTACATAATGTACGGGCTAGGTGCAGACTCAAAATTTTGCGAATATTTTAAGTCCCAGGATAATATTTTCCGTTCGGATAAAAGTTTAAACTCTCCATGGTTGGTTTCCCTGATGCTGTTTGCCTGCAGTTCCTGTCGAAAGTTTCAAGTTTAGATCAAAATGCTTTAAAGGGACGCATATTTAAGGGGAAGTAGAGGGTGTAGATGCATAGCTGAGTTTTTTGTACTTTGTTCAGTACACCCTATAAAACGCTGTTTTTGTCTCTGCCTTAACTCACTTTTGCCTAAAAGAGTTTTTGTAAAAGCCATGAAAATTGTATGGTAAATTGGAATCGTTTTGAATACACGCTGCAACTGAACTCCAACTGCACGAATTAGTTTTTGATACGCAAAGTCAATTTACTATGAAAAACAGTTGTACTAAATAAATCGAGATGCAACTTTTTAGCGTCGCAATGCCAGACAACTACGATTTTTAATGACCTGAAAATGTAAAGTTTATGTCATACTCTATGGATTTGGAACGGAATAATTTTAACCTGTTTGCTCTCGAAGGCATACTTGAAAAAATTATTTCGATTTTGACATTTTGACACATGTCTATACGAATGAGCTCAGTGTACAAATTTAGCATTAAAGGAACTAGTGTTCCTGTCTTCTAAACATAAAATTTTGATAAAGCAAAATCAGCTGTTTTGTTTTATAAGTGATGATTTCTCAGATAATTTTCTAGAAAAGACCCCACCCTGAGGGGTTCGAAAAAATCGATTTTTTTTCCTTTTTAATGCCCTTATAGTGTCTAAATTGTTGTTCTGAAGAGCGTTTTTGAAAATTTTATGTTATTTGAAGTTATAGTCTAAGCTGTTTTGCCGCGTTCACGTAACTTTATAACCGACCCAAAACTTTAAACGCGTTTTCTTGGTGTTTCTTGACCTGCCGTTTAAAAAATCTCTAAATATTTTGGTAAATTTTTTTTAACGTTGTCTCTAAGATGTAACATAAGCTTTTGAATGGCAATTTTTTAGGTAAACACTAAATTTTTTTTCAAAATTTGTTTTGTTAATTTTTAGAATTTAAAAAAAATTATGTGCTACATCTTATAATTTTTTTTTATGCGTATATGGCTCTTTATTTGGCACAATCGTTATAAAGCGTAAAAATCCTACAAAAACTAGCTACCCTGAAAATCACATAAACATTAAAAAGACACAGTAATAAGGATCAAAAAGAACATAACAAAAAATGACTTAATATACTACGTTACTGTAAATAGGTTAAATAAAAAGGACTCTAAAACTTGAAGGCAAAAACCTGTAAAAATGAGAATACAAAGAAATTTTGAAATGCCTCCAAGCGAGAGCCAGCTCTAAGAAAAGTTCAGGAAAATTTTGAAAAGAATCCGAAACAAAACCTAGAGCTTAACCTAAAACGAACGAACAAAATAAACCGAAACCGAAAAATCAAACTGGAACATGATTGTCTGAGTGTTCCCAGAGGGTAGATGCAGCACCGGGCGAAGTTCCTACTTCGGGAACCACTGGTCCCCATCAAATGCCCTCTCCGAAGAACCGTTCGCCACTTTTCTAGTCCTCCGGGAGCACACATCCAAACATGTTCTAAGCGAACGCACAAAAATTCCGAACCGATTAGAGTCCCGCGGGACCAGTCTGCAGAGTCATTGACGTCTGCAAACTGCTACCATCATCCTCCCAGTTCTACGATTCCAACGTGAGACTTGTCCTTCCCGCAGCACTTGCAGCAATACCAAAGCGAAGAGAAGCTTCGTGGACAAGCTGCTGCAAGTCTGCGGCCTGTTATTCCCAGTGATAGACGAGGCTTCCGTTCCGCACCGACGATAAAGGTTGCCAGGTGCAGTTGAATGTGTCGGCCTTCGTTGCCATGAATTCTAAACGTAATCGCCTCTTCAATCTGGCAATGAAGTGGTTCTTTAGTGCATGTTTGTGAAACTGTGGGTTAGTGGGCTGTTGCCCAGGCTCGATCCGCATGCAGTACAGATGAATTGTCGATTTAGCAAGTGTAAAGATAAAGCTTATCAAGCAATTTATCTGGTTACATGTCCTTGGCCCCAGTAGAAACGACGTTCTTGTAATACTGAATGTCGGGCAGATATGCTGGCACATATCGCGAACAAGATTATTAATGTCGCACAAGGTCGGGCATGTGAAGTATCTGCGGAACAGGGTTCCTTCACCACCACAAATCGTGCAGGCTCTTTGAATTCGTCGATCGATATACGACAGCTGGTTTGGATGCACGAGGCTGTGATGGAGCAGTTTGAATGCCACATCAGAGTCTCTGTAATTGGACGGATAACTATAGATGACTCTGCTAGTTATAGTCCCCATTACTCCCAAGTCTACCCCAAGATGTGCGCGCCATCTATTAACCCCTAAGGTATTCGTAGGATTTACTCCTACGAAGAGCTCGCGCAGCCTACTTATAATAATAATAATAATGTTTATTCTTAAATTCATTAAAAATAAAATACAATTAGGGTTATTCATTCGCTGTTAATTTGTCTATATACTAAAATTCATTATTTCATTTACCTTGTACCTAATTTAAGAAGTAAGTCTAATAAACTGCGACAATAGCTTAGAGCCGTCTGCCGAGATTGACAACAATATCCAATATCATATAGTACAATATAGTATGTAAGATAATATAATACAAAGTTTATATATTTGTATCTAGAACTCGCATAGGGTGATACTACAATTTCATTGAGCGACTGTATATTACATTTATAATGAAATTATTTTGAATCACGCAAGAAAAAACGGAAAAAGTAAATCAATTATTATATTCAGATACGAGGAATTCCCTAAATTTCCAGGCTGTGATAGCAAACTGATAAAGGTCCGAGTACATGTTCTTACCATTCAAAATCTCAATAACTTCAGTTTCAGATAATTTCTTTTTCCCAAAGGATTTTGATCGGAATTCTGATAGGATGGGACATACACCAAGGAAGTGAAAAAAATCCTCATCCTCCAAAAGATTGCAGTGAGAACAAAGACTACTACCGCCCCTTCTCCATGGACTAGCATTTAATTTGAAAAGACCGCATCTATAACTGAAAACCAGGCTTATCTTCTTAATCGCAAAATCATTTCTAAAGTAGTTTTGCTCAGAAGAATAGCTAAATTTATCGTATAAGCCGTGCCTAACTGTAGTCGTTGCTCTGCTCGTGAGAGTTTCTCTTTCAGTTCGAAAAACGAGGCTCGTTCTGCATTCAACTCAACATTGTGCTTTTCTGCTAAATCTTGTCATACATATTTCAAACCAAAAGATATTTTTATCCAAAATTTTCCAACTTATCTTGTGAGGGAGCCTATCAGGATCGTAATGGAATAACGTCCTAAGCACGTATTTAAAATGACATTTTAACGTGTCGATGTATAGATTCGATAAGCCTGTCTCAAGTATGAGTGCGTAGTTTGAGGTTTGGAGAGGCAGTAGGAGTAGTTTTTTCAAAAAGAATCTCTGCAACCTTTCAACGTCATCATACTGCTTGTAGCCCCATACCTGTGAAGCATAACAGAGTATGGACTTGCTGACCGCGTTAAATAGTTCGACTTTTTGAGAGTGTTCTATATTAGATTTCCTTATGAAATTTTGCCACGTTGAGTTAAGACTAACTTTAGCCAGAGACAAGCGATGTTTTAGGTGTTCAGTCATAGACAACTTTGTAGAAACAGTGACCCCAAGGTACGTATATCTCTTGACCACTTCAATGCTTTCACCATTAAAAACCCAATTTTCAGATGTTTTTCTTGGACCAGCCCCTCTTTGAAAGATCATTATTTTGGGTTTGACATAAACAATAATGGGCTTAGTACACATCCCTGCTTAACCCCGCGGTTCGTTGAGAAGCTTTCGAATAGTTCCACGCCATCCCATACTTGCGCCGTAGTGTTTAAAGCTCTTGCAAAATACGAATAATTTTAGAAGAAATACCGCAGTTATACAACTTATAAAATAAAGAGGTACGGACAATTGTGTCAAAGGCTGACCAAAAGTCAATGAAAAATACATACACTTCTTTTATATTATAACAATGAGCCAGCTTTACTAGGCTAATAAGGTTATACACATTGTCAATTGCTGAGTAACCAGTGCGGAATCCAGCCTGGTTCTCTGAAAGGATCTTATGCGCTCTTTCCCAATTACTTAGTCGCTGGTAAATTATTCCTGCAAAAATTTTTACTGCACTGTCCATAAAGGAAAGGCCCCGATAATTCACAGCATTATTAGGATCGCCCTTTTTGAATATTGGGAAAATTACCGTTCTGGTAAAACTATGAGGAACGACCTCCTTCTCTAAAATTGAGTTATATGCATAAACTAACTTGCTGTGAAAAATTTCTGGCGCATTTTTATAAAACTCATATGGTATACGGTCCATTCAGAAAGCTTTTCCATCTTTCAAATTTCCCAATACTGTAATGAGTTCATCTATTGCGATCTGTCTATTTAACGTTTCATCTTGTATACTAGGTGCAGCATATATAATAGCGTTATAGCTCTGCGTTGGATTAACTAATGTCTGGAAGTGACTTCTAAACGAATCTGTACTAATGGACATAAACCTTTTGCCACATAATTCACGAGCTAGTTTCCACCAAGATTTTGAATCGCTGATCGCCCCCAATTCTTTTGCCAGAGATTCGAAATAAAGTTTTTTTTAGTTTCACATAATTCTTTATAGTTTTTGTTTATTCGTAAGTAATTTGCTACGAAAAGTAAAAGCTACATGCAAGGTTCGAAGTTAATTCTTTTTTAATGCCAAGCAGCCATCCGCCACTTGCCCTTCCACGTTGCGCGCTTCTAGTTGCCCTTACCCAGCACAAGTCATATCCCCCAAAATATTTACAAAACTTATCGCACCTATCTCCTTCGACGTGGGTTTCATATAAGCAAAATATATCAAACGATTTTACATGATTAAAAAAACCTGGAATAATCAGTTTGCTACGCAGACCTGCAATGTTATACGATAATATCTTAATAAAATTACTTTCCTCGGCTGTGTTAATATCTGCTTTGACCTGTCTATTATCTCTGTATCTTAAAGCCTTGCCATCTTATATACTACCCTAAACTTTGTATTGTGTATTTTGTGACAGTAGTTAACACGCTGCGCTGTAAACACGACAGGTCTAGAAATTTTTTTGCAATAATAAATAATAAAACAAATAAAGTGAAATGAACTGCGCGTGTCTTCAATTTATTTCAAGTTTTCAAAAAATATTCTCAAAATAAAATAGTTTTTTTGATAGCGCTCAGGGTGGGGTCCCCCTTTAATTTAGGATCACTTACAAATTTTCGGTTTTTATTTATTGTCAAAATAACGAGTTGGATCAATTCGTTAAGCGGCACGATCACCATGGGTTCCGGGTTCGAAACCAGGTCTCTCTGTAAGAGAGTTTTTTTGTGTTTTGTACAATAAATTATACATATTAAAGTAAATGAAAAAATTTAAAATTTTTGTTTTTTAATTTATGGCAACTAAATGGCGGTCATAAGAGAACCCTGTAAAAAACTGGTTGACAAGATATCTCGGGTCAAGAACGTCTGAAACAAAAAAATTCAAACGGGATATTAAAGTATAAGTAAGTGGTTATATCCGGAACTAGAATTGAACATTTTGGGTAAAAGAAAACAAAATGGCGTACTTTTAAATTTTTGAGCCTTTTTTGCAACTAAAATTGTTTAAAAAAAGAGTTAAAAATTAATAAATATTTATGATTCTAGTTCAGGCTATGCTGAATAATCCCTGAAAATTTCAGCCCAATCGGTTAAATAGTTTTTTTAAAATCGTGTCAACCAGATCAAAAAACGTTGTTTCGAGAAAAATGCGTTAAAGTTCCGAAACACCGGCTGTGCGCGCTCACAATTCTATTATGTCGCCTTATATACTTATTTCTGGGGATCTCCAACCTAAATAAGAGTTTATACACTAATTCTACATACATATATATAGTACACGAAAATGATGTTTTTAAAAAATCGATTTTCTTAAAAAAATTAACCCAGACCCTTAAGAAATTAAAATAATCCACTCCGTCTCTGGGCTATTGTCTAGCTTGCAGCAATGCAAAAACAAGCCTCAAGTTTCCTCACTTCCCTTACCCTAATTCCCTTCCGGCCAAAACCATGCTAACGCATCAAAGGGTTATCCCCTAGCTTTGGCCACATCGTATAAAAAAAAATTTACAAAAAAAAATCTTCACAAACCTATACAGAATGTTCCTAAGGGTTGTATCATTACTTTGACCTTGTATACTAGTCTTCAAGAGAAAGAGATTTTTGAGCCATAAGACGGTCTCGTAAATTTAATATTATTTAAGCTCCACAAGTTAAAAAACTTAAAACCTAACTTTTTAGTGCATAGACCGATTTGGATAATTTTTTTTGTGTTACAGAGTATGATTCCCCATTCCTAATAACGAAAAAAATTTGGTCCTAGGGTGGGGTGGGGATGGAAGATGATTGGATGGTTGGCGGGAGGAGGGGGTGGGTAGCCTGACTTCGTAACGCGCGGACCGATTTGGATGGCTTTGTGAAGTATGATCCCCGACTGGTACCATGTCAAAAAATATGTTTGGTGTGGTGGGGCAGGGGTGAAACCTAACTTCGTAATGCGTGGGCCGATTTGAATGATTCTTTTGCTGTTGTATAGAGTATGATCCCCCATTGCAAATTTTGGTGGGAAGAGGGAGGTAGTCTAACTTTATAACGCGTAGATAGATTTAGATGATTCTTTTTTCGATGTATAGGTACCGCGACACAAATTTAAACGGTGGAGTTGTAGTAGCGGAGGAGTTGCATGTCAACTTGTTAAGGCGTAGAACGATTTGGATGATTCTCTTTACGTTTTATTGCTTACGTTGATTCCTCAACGTACAAAGAAACCAATATTAGAGTCCTAACCAACACAAACTTATTGACATTTCCCATGACAGTTTTGATTGCCATTAGATGTTTCAACCACTCTCACATAAAATCCATCCGAAAAGCAACTACGGTATTTTTCCCATTTAACTATTGCTTTTCGGACAGTATAAAGTTTATGTAAATGTTTAATTAAAATAATAATAAATGTCAGAAATAGAAATTAACTGCCGTCCAATAAATTAAAAAATCAGGGCCAAATTATAGACTAGCTCGTAAGTAGGTACAAATAAAACAGATGTACTTAGATTAGAAAAAACCCCATATATGTATGTATAAGGAAATTCATTCTGCTTTCAGAACTCATACGTGTCGTTTGACTTGAGCCGCTTTCGGTTAAATAATGTTTAAAGATTTCTCTATACTATTTAAAGGTGATACTGATTGCACCGTTTTTATCTTTCTTTTTAATTCCAATATCCATTTTTTTTATTTTCGTGTATTGTGTACCTAATTTATCCCTGCTCCTAATTCTCCCACTAGGGTTAATAAAATCGTTTCGTTCTGTTTTCAGCGAAATATTTTTATATATTTCAACTAATCTTTTGTTTTATTACAGAATCGGACCGAGCTTCTTCTTCTTTTGAATTATTTTTTTTTATTTGTTTGAATTTCTCATTTTTCTTCTTAGTTTTCATTAGAAGTATGAAAGCAACAACAACAATTATAACATGAAGATTTCATTTATTAATTGAGAATTGAGATTGCCAGCAATTTACTTGTCCATGAAGGAATGTTGGCATTATGAATCGTAAGTAATTCACTCACCTCTTGCGATGAGTATTTCGGATCATTGTCTTGCTGATACCCCCATCTAAGAAAGTACATATATCATTTTGCAAAATGCCCCTAAAACTATCTTGGTCATCGTCTCTTTAATCCATATAATAGAGCCGACACCGTACTAAGAAAAGCTTCCCTATAGTATGACAACTCCACCAATACTTAATTGTGTTTTTGTGAATCCTGGTATTCTTTGCCGTTTGGGCGTCGAATATTTCGGTTACTACCGGATCCAAATATGTAATTTGACCTTTGTTTTGTCGCTCCATAGAATATTGTGCCACCTTTTCACATTACGTTTCCCAGCCCAAACTCTATGCTTAATAGCAAAATCTTTTTCAACTTTATATTTTTCCATGAAGTTCCAGCAATTCTTTCTTCGACCAACCAACAATTTTATTGCGTTTTTACAACTGCTTACGTAAATAAATGAGGAAAATAACAGCAGATTTCATTTAAATCACAATGATCACATATGTGTGTTGGGGAAGTTCGGTTACAAATGAACGGGGAGTTAATCTTCTAAATTACCTCATGAGTACCGAGTTCACCATATTAAGCATTAGTGGTAAACCTACTCTTGGCAATTCTCTTCGACAAGAGGTAGTAGGCATCAAGCTGTGTTCCCTCACCACAAGTCAGTTTCTAAATCAATGGAAAGTGCCGAATCAAATTTTAACGTCTGAGCGCAAAGGAATATCGTTTGGGTTTCGTGGGAATCTGTATTCCGCAGTCGAAGAAAAACGAACTGAAACAATTTCAGGACAATTTCGGAGCTGGTTGGTTGGGATCCGCCTCTGAGAGACCCAAATACTGCAATTAAAAAACTAGAAAACATTCTTAGAAGAGACGTTAAAGAATCATGTTCCCTAAACAAAATATTAAGGGTCGCTGGTGGAGCAAAGAATTTGGGTACTGAATCTGAGTGGGCTTTTCACACATTTCTTCAGAAACAGTACAAAAAAGAAATAAAAATTGCATTGGAAAAATTTCTGCACAAATACCGAATCAATAAGCAAACAGCAAGAATTCACAAGATCCTTGCAAAAGAAAAATTTAACTAACTGGCGCCGTTGCAGCTGCCAAATGGTGAGTACATCATAGAAGATCATATCATCCATTGTACAGGGTGCAGCGAAACCAGTGAGATAGAAAGTAATTCCGTGCAACACTATCTTCATATAGAAGACTGACTTATAGATAATACCATTATCTCGGAACAGAGAATTATATTGCTTCCTGCCATATAAGAGTCCATCAAATGATGATATTCTTCCCATTATGATGCAGAAAAGAATAGACAGACTAGTATCGTTTCTGAAAAATATATTTAAAGCTTGCGTGGCACTTGGTTATATCCCATGCTGTGAGGCAAAGCCCAAATTTATTCCTAAACCTGGCACATATATCTACCAATTATCCAAATACTTTCGTCCCATTTGTCTTACATGCTTTTTTCTGAAAACCTTGGAAAAATTTGTGAACGAATATATTATACCGGCATGTCTTACAAGCTCCCCCTTTACCTTTATAACATGCTAATCAAAAAGCTTATTGAAAAAGGAGTTCGTTCTAGGTGTTTTTATAGACATTGAAGGAGCCTTTGGTAATACTACCTTCGAATGCATAAAAGACGCAGTGCATGACAAAGATGAAACCTTGTTGAAGTGGTTCCGTAATCGCACTGTGTCAACTCTAGTCGACGCAGCCAAAAGAAAGGTGGACAGAGGGTGCTCTCAAGAAAGAATACTCTTCTCGCCCCTGTGGAACCTGGATGTAGACTACCTAATCACAAAGTTGACGAAGCTGGGTAAAAGTTCTTAAATACTATTTGTGACCTACAATAGAAAGTTCTAAACGTGAATGAAAAATTGTGTACAAAAAGTAATTTATCCAAAAATCCAGACAAAACATCTGTGCTCCTCTTTCGAAGGCATGAAGACTTTAAAGATCTTTTGCAAAGATTTAATTTAATTTAATTTTCAATATTTTAAACAAATTTTTAAATAAACAAACAAAAAATATGGTAAATATAAATTTATTTTTAAGTTAAGTTCATAGTAGTACAATATTTCAAGAATCTTCTGTTAAATTTGTGGGTAAAAAAAATTATGAATTGAGCGACTGACAGGAAATTTTCGTATACACAAAAAAAAAGATACTTTGCGGTGATCATCATAACCCATTACTGGAGCATATGTTGATAAAAACATCAAAAAGATTTCGTTAGTTTATGAGTTTCTAGGGGTAACAACGTCGAGATTTTGTTTATTTTATTGATTTTTAAATTTTTAGAAGTAAAAAAAGACGAATTTTTTGAATTTATGAAAATTTATTGATAAAAATCGGAGAATTCGTTGTTGTAAAATTAATTATAATAATAAAAAAATACAAAATCTCGACGTTGTTATTTCGTCATTTATGTATAAAAGAAGTGTGCAATATTTGAGAAGGATCGGATGAGTAGTTTTTGAGCTACATTGATCACTGACTTTGCAAAAACTAATTCTGAGAAAAAGTGTTTAAAGTTTTTACACTGTTTTTTGTACAATATATGGAATGTATCGAATGGAAGAAGACCCGAGGAACTGTATCTTCGGCAGCTTTGCTCCAATCGACCAATCGATTTTAACTGGATACTCTTGAAGAGCTGTACTATAGGATAAAATAATAAAAAAATTTAAAAAAAAACCATGGCTGTTATGCGAATCAACATTGATATTTCAACATCGATGTTGAAGTGTATAGAATATCGCACAATCGATGTTAATGACAGCACATCGACCTTCGATGTTGGCGAAAAAGAACCGGATTCAAATTAAAAAATATTGATTTTCTATATTGAAGACGAAGCATATGTGACAGGCTGTGAGTAAAAGTGACTTATTTATAAGGTTCGGGCAAAAGTGGCTTAGAAAATGTTCCGCGCAAAAACGAATCGCGTGAGATTCCGGGCAAAAACGAATCATAGAAAATTTCTGGGCAAAAACGACTTAACTGCATTAACTTTGCATTACTTTTTGTAGTTAAATCGTTTTTGCCCGGAATCTCACCCGATTCATTTTTGCGCGGAACATTTTCTAAGCCACTTTTGCCCGAACCTTATAAATAGGTCACTTTTACGTCATGTTGCTTTATAATTATACCAGACTAAAAAATACCTTTATACATACATATTTATATAGTTCGACTGAGAAGAAAGTAACTTAGAATTTTGGTTGGTCGGATGCTCTCTTCTACTGATATCCACATAGTGAGGAAAACTGAATTTCTATTTAGAGAGCAGCAGTAGAAGCAATCGGCAAAACTTTTAAATTCTGAGCTAGAATAAGGCTGGTTTTCAGCTGATTTGTTATTTGAATCATATTCTAATATATAGATAATAAAATAAAAAAGCTAAGCAATAATGGGTTGATAATGGTACTCAAAGTTGTCACAGGGTTTTTGCTGCTGTCGAATGAGGTCGTTGCGCTGCTTGCTTTATATGCGGAGGCAGCTGAGGGTCAGTTACATTATGTTTTCCATTTAAGCTGCATAAACAGGTTTACTTATGTTTTAGTAAAAAGAGATTTCCATTTTCTGGTAACCCAAACACATAACATTCCAAAACACACTTATTTACTTTTATGCGTACTTTGTCGTTCTTAAAATTTTTTTTAAACAAAATCAAATAAATACAAAAACAAATCAAATCAGAAACAAAGAGGTGACGTTAGACACGCTGGATGTTTAAATGGCATTTTATTTGAGCTTTAGGCATGTTTAAGTAAAGTGCATCCCAATGATCATTCAAAAGACAAAGAATTGATAGGTTCATTAAAAGCGTAGTTAGGCCGAAAGATGTACAGGAAGTCATAATTCCCGAAAGGGCGACAAGGAACTAAGATATTCAACTTCGGTGTTTTAATTGTGCCCTGCAAACATTCATAAACGAATAGAATCCCAAATACTCGCGTCTCTTCTGTAGAGTGCCCATAGAAAGAAGCTTTAGTATATTCGTGTAGGTAGGCAATATAACAGGATTGTTCTATGGAAGGCTACAAAGCTCAAATGTAAGACCCTACGTTAAATCGCTTCGAAGAAAATAATATGAACCAAAGAAAATGGTGATCAGATCGCGGAAGCGTACTCTAAAATCGGTCGGACTAAAAAGCAATAAAGAGTTCTGGTGACAAAGCAATCATCAAACTCACGAGACCATTTCTTTGCGGAGCCTTAAACCAAATATATACGACAATAGTTATTCCCGATCTTGTATTCGATATTGTTCAATCTTTGTTCAGTTTTAATTTTAGTTAGTTGTCTTCGACGTTCACATTAAAGTCACCGCTCAGTATAATTGGTATTTTGTTCCAACTTTTGTTCCATAAAGCTGCGCATGTTGCAGGATCTCTGTCCCACGATATTCTTCATGGAATGGCCTCGACCCCGCATAAATAGATAGTTGTAAACCTACCTTTAGAAAAGCCATATAGGAACTGCCCATAAATTGATTTAAGTGAAAAACAGCAAATCAGAAATAAAGGAACTTACCAACTGTAGATATATTATCAACAAATCGTTAGTTACATTATTCCTACTGTACTTCTTATAGTGCAGAAAAATGACAGTTTCTATACCATTCAAGCATCTTGTTTTCTTACGCCCTTCTACAAATTCATTGTATTTAACATCGATATTAAGGCTCATCGATGTTTTTAGTTCGATTATTATCGATCATCGATGTTTAGTCATCGACATGTTGACATCGATGTCAATATCGATGTTATGTGAACATCGCTCATCCCTACTCTCAAGAACCTCAGCACTCCATAGAGGTATACCGATTCTGGTGTATATGGTGGAGAGGAGGTAAAAAAGTCTTCGAGGCTCTTCAAAATTAAATAAATTACCTATCTAGTTTGTTATTTACAACAATGTACACATCATAATAGTGATAAAGATCGTGAATCGACGCGAAGTAAATCATCTCTACTTTTTTGGCAGTAATCTGAAGAGCGTCATTACTCGTGTTTAATTGGACTGAATGAGCGAGCTCTTCTAAACTTTTATCGAAGAACCAAACATCAGTTCGGACAAATACTGTTGCTAACTGAACAAATTGAAGATAGATATTGTCGAAGGGTTCGAAATTATTCAACCTTAAGGGCATTGCATTCCGCGACGATAACGCCCGACCACATAACTGTTCGGTCTTTTCATAGCCGACAAAAATTATTGGAACTTGACTAAGATGTTTTACCACACCCGACCTAGATCTTTCAAATTACCACTTATTTCGGTCGCTAGAGAACTTCCATAATAGAGGAAACTTCGCTTCTTCGGCGCCCCTTAAAACTTGGAACACTTCTACGAACATGAAATTGTAAAATTACCCAAAACATGTCGAAAGGTAGTTGAACTAAATGGTGTATGTGTATATATCACTATATCAAACTATTTTCAACTTTAAAAATTGTTCACTTCAGTTTTACTTGAAAATCCACACGAATTTCTCGGTTAACCCAATAAAACCAAAATTATGTTTGCAACCCTCAACGACAACTACCAAATTAGAAATCGCCTTAAAGTCAGAGTTTGTGCAAAAAAATACGGAGGTAGTCAATTATCTTAATTGTGCCCATACAACTTTCAGGTAAGTATGAACTTTCCAAAACTTCAACGGTGAATTTGTTTCATAATTATGACCGACATAGTTTTAAGCCTTTGGGGAAAGGTGTTTTCTTGGGTGAAACATTTCATGACATTAGAGTTACTACACTGTCATTCAGGACCTTAAATCTTTTTTAAGTAAAAATATCAACAAAGAGAAAAAAGGATTAGTCAAAGTTTGGTTTGGTGTTAGCACCAGCATAATTGTGTACGCCTCACAAATATTAAACACTCCTTGAATGAAATTACAAAGAAGAACTAAAAGGAATTTCTACTTTAAGTAATTTTAAATTAAAAGACAAAGTTGTACCAAAATTAATATAAATTTCTTAAAGTTTCATTCTAGGATGTAAACTTCATAAAATTTTCAACATAATCGTCGTCGCAAAGGCAGACACTTCAATCAAACCCTTTTCCTTTCAAAGTATTCTACTGTCTGATTAATAAATGATGAGAAAGTTTTGCTCAAAGTTTTCAGAGTAAAAGTTTAAAAATTATTTACTTGGCAGAACTTAAATTAAGGTAGACGTTATAGTACTTATAAATCATTCAATTGTTTTGTTTCAAGTACTCTGAACATTTCCGTGATTTGTGCAGTCCCCGTAGATGAGAATTCATTCCTGAGGGAAAGTGCAGTGGTTTAAAGTAAAGACAAACAATAAAGAGACCGAAAAATTAGTATTTATTCACAACCAACCGTTTGCTTCATAAATATTTTGCATTCAGAAAAGTACATTATTGCAGCGCTGTCGTCGTAAGTATAAAAGTCGTTTTTATCAAAATCGAGTTTAGAACATAGATGCCCATAATTATCAAAGTGGCCTTAGTCAATTTTGGAAGTAAGCTCCAATGAAATGTTTGCTTTATTTTGAATTACCTGAAGCTGTTGAAGGTATTATCCTATATGTACAGCAATTCCATAAATCATCTATTAGTGAAAGAGTGAATAACAGACTTATACAAATAACTCGACAGAATTTTTTTGATTCTTCGAAAAACTCTAGCAATTTCATTAACTTTTTTTAAGTAAACCCTCTTTGATTATCCGATCTTAATTTTAAATCTACATATTTATCCACTCTCTAAAACGCATTTCCAACTCAAACAAATAGGAGCCGCTTAAATAATAGCTATGTCATCAGCGATCAGAAAAACTGATCCTCGCAAAGCCACTATCGTCACATTGTATTAAAAGAACAGTAGAGAGCCCAGGTTACTTCCCTGAGGAACTTCGAAGTTTACTCACTCGGTTGAGTTAATAAGTTGATCCAACGAACTGTGCTCCCCAAGCAACACGTAAACTCTACTCCATGTACATCAACTTCACACATTCTCTGCTAGAGAGTGTGTCATCGATGAATCTAGATCTTATGTCAATCTCCCATTGAGCATGGAAAACCAAATCATGGGGCTTATTGATTGCTGTAGTCGGGAATCCTTATGAAATCGTACTCCTTATTCGTAAGTAGGTTATTTGGGACGATATAATGTTGCAGTTACCAATTGACTATAATTTTCAGCGTCGAAGCGAAGTAAGCTGATTGGTCGAACATCTTTAATGAATCGGACGAATATGAAAGAAATTGGGGCACATGCAAGACCAAGTGCCTACCGTTTCCGAGGTCGCTTAACCCGAATATCATAGTAAAGAATAATTATGGCAGGGACATGACCATTATTAACCTTGCGGGTCGATTCTACCTTTCCAGGCGGTGGATACGTGTTTTTTATCTATTGTCCGAGTTTAAATGTTTTTGTTGTATAGTTTCAGATAAATGTAACCCTTTTTACACACTCAAACGGGCAGAGACCACCCGTTTTGCTTATATACTTACAGTAATGTTCACAAGTGGAAGGGATGAATTTGATATAAGTGAGATCACAAGGAAAGGGAATAGGCTTTGGTACAATCCTTGGGAGTCGACACTATCCGTGGTTGTTGACAGTACCCTTTTACCCTCTTTTTCTGAAATCGCTACATAATAAAGAAGATGTAGAAACTTGATAATTGTTTGTTATAATAAGTTATGTACATATATAAAATGGGTACATACACTAGCAGATCTATGGGGGGGAATTGTGGTAAAGAAAGTTAGGGTATAGGGAATCAGGGAACTTGAATGTCTTATTTGTTGCATTTCGGCGAGCTCGAATATAGTCAAGAGGCCGAGTGGATTTTTTAATTTAAATTTAAAAACTCACGCGGAGACCGAGGCTAGAACCTTAGATTCTTGGCGTTGTGATCGTGCCAATTAACCGGGTTTGCGCGTTTAAATTCAGAAGGTAGATAAAACAATTTTCCACCCCCTAGAGGGTAGAATAAACTAACAAGGATAGTTACAGTCATGTCCCTGCGATAATTCTTCTTCCTTTCCTATAGCCCGATCAAATTATCAACAATTTACATTAGAACCCATGCTGCTTCGCGAAAACCGAAAAAACCACATATGTTAGAAGTTCGATTCATAAATTGATTAACTTGGCATTGATGAAAGAGTTCTTCATGAACTTATTAATACCTTTCATCAATGAACTTATTAATACCTTTGCACAGAGTAATCAGGATACATTACATTCCAATAACATTGCCATGTTGAATGTAATCGATGTAGTCATCTGAAGAATACTACGTTTATATATAATAGATTACCGCATTGAACCGAATTGATTACCGAATTTCACCTAATTGGCTGAGACAAGGGCTTTTTTCACGAATGGGTAAAGATAAAAGGTACTTATCTCCTTTTCAAGGACGAATAATCGGAATTCGATGAGCTACCCTCCGAAGCAATCCTTCAAATGCGAAAAACCAAAATTTTTTCTGTTATGCCTGTTATGTATGTTTTAGCAGTGCTGTTGGGGTTACCGATTTTTACATTTCTTTGGTTTTTTTCTTAATTTTATTGACAATTATGACGGTATGGACCTGCTGCACTTGTATGTGTAGGCTTATACTGCTTGATAACGGGTAGGCATACATATATAGCTCGGAATTATTTCGGTAGGAGGCTAACCAGTTGTCACAACGGAGCACTGTATTCGAGAGTTTATTTCGAAATTTCGAAAGCGGACTCGAAAACGCTATACTGAATTCATCTCATAGAATGTCTTGATATAAAAGAATCTCCGATCGCATGTCTAATTACTGTCTAGACCGAATTCCCGGTACACAGCTATAAAACGCGTTGATCCTAAGCGATTTGGCGGTTTATGAACTTAAAGCGCAATTCTGATGGCTATCCATCTTCTTTGTCTTTCGGAGATAGCGAAATCAATGAGCCCTCGGCTCTCGAATCCAAATAAACTATTTGGATTTTGAAGCAAATTTCTACCTCGGCTGATAGTTTTTCAATCGGTCCTATCGATATTCCCGCCTCACTCGTGAAAAGCGGTGTTTTTTCGAAAGCTTGGAAAGCCTCATTAATTATGTCCCTTCACAAAAAAGGTCATGGATGCGAAATTTCGAACTATGGACCAATTGCGAATCTTTGCTGTATATCCAAGATTTTTGAGGCACTTATTTGCGATGCTCTATACTTCCACTGCAAGCCGTTTCAACATGGCTTCATAAGGGGTAAATCAACTACCACCAATTTATTGGAACTATCAAACTTTTGTATTTCTACAATTGAAGGTGCACCAAGACTTCCGATAAAATAAATCATTGAATTCTTGTTCTCAAACACTCCCTTCTAGGGTTACCGCGGGTTTTTGTCATTCGTACTTATCTGAACGCAAACAGCGGGTTTCTTTTCGTGGATGTTATTTTCAACACTTCCGGAGTACCGCAGAGCTCCCACCTCGGGCCAATGTTATTTATAATTTATATCAATTTGTATCTACGATTCTGTCTCATTCAAATATTCTCTGTTATGCCGACGACGCTAAGATATTTCGTACTGTGTCAGACAATGCCGACTGCCTACTTTTAAATTCTGACTTGGACGGATTTCGGATTTGGTATTACATTAACGATCTTCCCCTAAATATCGGCAAGTGTACATCTATGTCGTTTTCACGAAAAATATCTCCCTTTCAATTTAAATTTACCATAGAGGGTTGTGCTTTATCAAGAGTTACAAAGACTAAGGACCTAGGTGTCTGGCTTTATTCCCAATTTTCTTCCGAGGGGTATTTTGATGCCATAGTTACCAAGGCTAATATGACTCTGGGTTTCGTGAAGAGGTGGTCAAGGGAGTTTGATGACCTCTATGTTACAAAACTTTTACATTGTACTTTTGTCAGATCTATTCTGGAATATGCCTCTCCAGTCTGGTGACCGCTCTATGCCACACATATCAATCGCATTGAAGCTGTTCAACGGAGGTTCGTTAGGTTCGCTCTTCGAGGCCTTCCTTGGAATAACTCCCTTATATTACCACCTTATGTTGATGGACTTGGACTGCTGTACTTGGATACACTTGAAATGAGACGCCGTAACTCCAGTATCCTTTTTGCTTTCGACTGCATTCGGGTGTATCTAGACACTTCTGTTCTCTTGGTTTGTTTTGGCATATCGGTTGCGGCTCGCTCCCTGAGGAATCACGACTTCCTTCATCTATCCGTTCCGTTCTTATCATTTGAAGTGCAGAACCCTAAGAAGAGGACTTTTTCAGTTTGAAGCGTATATTTTTTAATTTACAATATGTTCGCACATACTTTCGTAAGGCGTGGACCGATTTGGATGATTATTCTTTTCAACTCACTAGCAATTAAAAGTTTTGCTAGTTTTTACAGTTTTTTAATAATTTATATTTATATTATTTATATTTAAATTCTTTCGATTTTTTCTTAGAATGAAATCCGAAATTATGAAGTCGAACCGCACTTCTTTACTTTTCCGAAAGACTTATGTGACCACCTGAGCTCACGAGGAGTTTTCTAATATTTTCTTTTAATAGTATTTTATGCCACTAGCTTTCGACTAAATTTTTGTCAATAACCATATGAAAGCTATTACGGAAATTTGTACGCAATTTTCGAAGTAAAATAAAAGTTAAACAAATATTGTAGGCATGTTGAATATGTTAAAGTTCGATTATTAATGGTAAATTAATTTATTATTTCTAATAAAATCCAATCGATCCACGTAACAAGACCTTCTAGCTGACATAGACACAGGAATTGCAACCCACTTGGCAAATTCCAAGCATTCATCTGTCGAAAGCAAATTTATATTGATTTGCGGTGTCTTAAACAACGATATTGGATATTTCTGTAGCTCTACCTGAATTTATCTTACCGCATGAAATGTTATTATGTGGAAAGAGTAAAACCACGATAGTCTTCATTTTAGACAACGATTGATGTTATTGTCGTGTAATGGTCCAAATCCATGAAATTGCCGCTTTTCTAAGTCTGGCTATTTCTGTTCTCCATTCGAAAATATCGAGAATTCCCTTATCTAACATTAGACCTGAAATGTAAGTAGGAGATATCGTTTTATGTCCGACAGTGAAGGGATATTTACTTTAACAGCAGGGTGTTTTAAGTTCATGCACTTGCATTTTCGAACAAATAGTCTGTGGACTAGTTGATGGGTGGAAATTAATTTGAAATGTTAGAGTTCTGCTTTAGTAGTTTTAAATAAAAGGGTAGCAAGTGGATAATATTCTTTCCGCCAACAAGAAAATAAAAAAATATTTAATCAAGTCTTAAATAACATATCCAATATAGGTAAGAATACCTTTAACATAGAAGAAATGAAAGGAGCGCCCAGGAAACCAACGCTCAACAGACGCCAAAAGAAAATTGTCAGGATTCAAAATTGTTCTGTCTTATGTCGTAAAGACACTACACATGTTAGTCTTAGCCTTTAATATGTGTTATGCCATATAATTAAAATAAAGTACAGAAATAAATAAATAAAATGAACTAAGCGAAGTAAAGAATTATGAAAGGAGTAAGTTAAGTAAATTATTGACCCCCGCACATATTATCTGAAAAGATAATTGTCGAGATCGTTGCGGTAGCAATACCTCCTTAGAACCGCAGAAAGACCGTTCCATACCAAAACCACCTTACCAAAACATAAGTTCTCTATTAAGATACCGAAAACAAGGAGTGGATGATATAAAAGTCATAACAGATTGATTTAAAAAGAGTTTGATGATTAAGTAAAGTTTGGCTTTTTTTTTTTAATTGAGATTTGTTATAGAAACTATAGAGCGGAATCTAATGCGTTGAGATTTCTTTCTTTATATTCAAAAATAGGACCATCCATTTCACAGTAAATTTCACTACCGCATAGAAGGTGGTAAAAATCATTACCACTCGTTATTGAAATTACATGATTTTAGTTTTCTGTGAAATGAACTGGGCATTGAGTTTATGAAGGGTGCCATATATCGAGAAAAAACTACATCAATATGACATTATTAATACTTCTCAGACTTTCAACTATTGTTTTATAAGGTATAGGAATCTAATTTAAAATTTTTTAAATTCATAAATTGAAGTTTAAAAAGTATTAAGAAAGTGTTAACTTTCCTGAGCCTATTTGTATATCGAAAAGAGATCAATATTAATGCGACAAAACAGGATCATGGATAATACCCATGTGTCCAGAGGTATCCAGTTGAATATTTATTTATTTATTTCTTTACAAAATTCATCAAATAACTGATAACATCCAAGGTCATACAACTTAAAACTAAAAACTTAATCTTAACGAAGCTGAGGCTTCACTTCTTTTCCAAACATGTGAAAATCATCGACAAGACGGTGTTGGATGAATTCGTTGAGCGGCACGACCACCATGCCATGGGTCCCGGGTTCGAGACCAGATTTCCCCGTGAGCTTTTATTAAGAAATTAAAATAATCCACTACGTCTCTGGGCTGTTGTCTAGCTCGCAGCAATGCAAAAACAAGACATTCGAATTTCCTCACTTCCCTTACCCTAATTCCTTTCCCGCCAAAACCATGCTAACGCATCAAAGGGTTGTCCCCTAAGCTTTGGCCACATAGTATAAAAAAAGACAGGGTCGTGAAAACCATAGATGAGTCAATGAAGAGATACCTAGAAAAGGTTCTGTCCTCTCAAGGAGCGCGCCAGGTCTGGTGCATACATGTGAAAACGTCATCATAATTTTAAAAATTAAAAAGTGTGGCGGCCCAAGAATAGAACTCTGTGAAGCAACCCTACTAAGTGAGATTAAAAAATGTCCTGTTGGAGAACAAGCTTGGATGACGAATGCGAATAAATGAGTTTATAAGCAAAGCTAGAAAAATTAAGTTATTTAAAAATTTTTAATTAGAGTAACAATATTAACGCATGAATTATATATTGTAGCTTAATTTCAAACTGTAGAAGACTGAAGAATTTCACAACAAATATAGCATTAAATTCAGCATGGAAGATTATTTTTAAAGATTTTAGACAAAGAGGGCAGAATTGATATGGGTCTAACTCTTAACTCTTCGCCAGTGTAACTCGATTTTTTAGGTGAAGGAAGTATTTAATTTCGCCCGGCGAAAAATCCCTATCTTCTGAAAAGACTATTTTACTATATCTCTGATGTTCCGGTGAGATATTGCCATGACTTCTACCCTTGAAACCTGCAACTCACCTGACGCGTAAGAGACCCGGAAACTAAAGGCTTTTGATCGGCCGAGAGGTTGATCGGTTTCTTTATTAGTATGAAGAATATAGTCCATGCGCGACCAAAATGTTTTACGGGCTACCCAACACCCTTTCAATTATAAAGTCTGCCACCTGTCGGCCGACCGCTTAATTAGTACAACATACTATGTGAGCACTCGCTAACTGCTTAGTCTATGACGCAGCTCAGTTCGCCCCGGAATTCTGTCTGTATTAAAAAAAATTCTCCGAACTGTTGATTGCGGAGGTCGGGAATGGCAAATACATGATAGGTCGATGACATTTCTTTATCGTTAGTTTAATCCAAGCGTAATTTATAAATTTTAAAATTGTATAAAATGCTAGTAACGCTTTCGGCCGTGTTTTAATAGGCTGCGTTCCCACCGACCAAATAGTTTAATTTGCGTAGTGTCCGAGGATGTAGTCCAATCCAACTAAATAGTCGGCCGATCGTTACGTCTGTAGTCCGTGGAGACTTTAAAAGTTCATAATTTTGCAACGCAAATTTAAGTAAAGACAGTAAAATACTGAAAACATTTGGAAGCATTTGCATTGCTCTTTTATCGCAGTAGAAATTTTTGACCTCTCGCTCTCTCTCTAATTTTCGTAACCCCTTGTGAGGCATGAGGCGATAGAAGAACTTTTCCCGATTTAATACAACCATGGCAAGTGGACCTACAAATTTAAGGTAGGTAAATTCCAAACCACCGACTCTGAATGAGCAATATTGATAATACATTCCCTTATATTTGATGGTATATGGAATTATGGTATACGCAAACGCACGGACGGACAGGTGGCTAGATTGTTGGATCGATTGGTAGACGGACTGGTGAATGGCCGCATCTGTGGCTTAGTGGAGGGTGACGTGGGCAGATAGACCGACGAACAGACACCAGCCTTAAAATGATCGAAATGAATTCACAGGACTCACAACGTATGTATATACCAATTGAAACCTTGATTTTCAAAATTTTTATGATACAATTGGAGTCATGGAAAAAAATAAAATACCTAAAAATTCAAAAGTGAAAATTCCTAGAATTTCAGTTTTAAAAAAGCCGTAGATTAAATGACGGGCTGAGAGTAAAAGTGACCTATTTATAAGATTCGGGCAAAAGTGGCTTAGAAAATGTTCCGCGCAAAAACGAATCGCATGAGAGTCCGGGCAAAAACAAATCGTAGAATATTTCCGGGCGAAAACGATTTAACTACAAAAAGTAATGCAAAGTTAATGCAGTTAAGTAGTTAAGTCGTTTTTGTCCAGAAATTTTCTTCGATTCTTTTTTGCCCGGAATCTCACGCGATTCGTTTTTGCGCGGAACATTTTCTAAGCCACTTTTGCCCGAACCTTATAAATAGGTCACTTTTAGTCTCAGCCCGTCAAATAATCCAAGAAAAGTTTTTAATATAAATCCAAAACTTTCTGAGTCTAATAAGGGGAACAAACCGGTCTACCTAAAGCTTAATCGTTTACGCTTTGACAATAAATTATAAGACTACTGTTGTGAAACCTCTATCAACAATTATTCCTTATTCGCTTTATATTTTCAGCCAGCATTTCTTCCTGAAATCCATTCTGCAAAATGTAAATTTGATTTGTAAAACTTATTAAATGTGCATGCAATGAAACGCCTCAGAAACAATGGGCATCTAGAAGTTTCTATCGTAAAACCCTTCGCCATTAAAATGCATAGGAATTATTTTCTATAAATTTTAAGCTAAAGGAATTCTGAAACGTGTTAATTAATGCAATCTAACCGCAGGGACTTTCCATTGCAAAACTCAGAATTCCCTTGGAATGTGCTTTGCTTAAGTAATTAATCCCATACATTTTACCTTACACCTGGACTAGTGCACCTCTATAGATTCAAAGTTCTTAGGTTACATTGTGGAAGCATCCTCAGTCTGAAGGATTATGCGATTTGAAAAATACAATAAATACGTTAAGGTAAAACCGCCACGAAAAACTTTTCATTGAATTGATTTCCAGCAGTGGACTAACTAGAACATAACAATGTTCATATATGCATCACAAGCGAAAAATTCTTTCCTCAAAAGAAAGAACTACGTAAAGAGCTGGCTTCCGTTTTTCCACCGGATGAGATCCTCGGAATGCATCTATGATATTCTCCGTGATTGTTTGGCTTCCACTTGTATCCTTAAAAATGGCATACGAAGAACGAAGGGAAACTTGCGCTGAAAAATGAAACTGAAACGATTCTATGAGAATTTCTTATTTGTCTAGTCGCAGTTATCGCAGCAGAATCGTGTTTCCTTTCTTTTCATTCCAGGGACATGTCACACACAAATTTTCTTGTAGATGTTGCCCTTCTTTTCATGGCAACATTTAAAAATAATCCATTATAAGTGGTTCTGAATAAAGTTCAAAAGGATTTATGCGTACTTACTAGGGTGAGCAAATAGTAATTCAGAGCACATGAGTGGAGGTACAATTAGCATAGTAAGAAAGAAAGACGTGCTTCATCTGGAGATTTTGCTGCACTGTTGAGTTAAGTAATGAAATGAGGATATGAAGATGTGGAAATAGTCTGAAAGAAATTCAGAAAATAGTAAACTCATAAACCGTTGATTTCTTTATTAATTACAGACGATTTAAAAACGTTTTTCTCATTTATAATGGGAATATATGGCCTAGCCCATTAAATAAGGCCAAACCCTTTGCTTTTCAATTTGCTGGTAAATTGACCTTCAACCGACCCTATTTCTTTTTTCGTGCACTCATGAGGAAATACCCCTGGGGAACTTCCAAGCTTGACAAGTTCAAAGCTCTTGGACATGATGATTTTTGTCCCTGATATTGAACGATGCATCTTTGTTTCCGTACACAACAGCAGTTTTTCTCACCGCAAGAAAACTTCTTTATTTTCGGCTAATACCTAAAAACGGAGAAGAAAGCGACCCCTCAAATTAAAGACGAATTTCACTCTTTTTAGTCCAAGCTAGGTCTTCGGAGCTCCTATAACCCATCAGTTTATAAAATACCAAAAAGAATAACTATCTTTTCAGTGACCGTCAATAAGGTGTTCGAATTGGACTCTTAAGACTTACTAACAGCTCTTGCCTTAATAACTTTCATGAGTCCAAAATTTAGGCTTTATATTGTTAAAGGCGTTTGATAGAGCCTGACATACCACCCTTTTAACTAGAGTTTCATCTGACCGCCACGAAATAAATGCCGTCGAGCCACAGGGTTCAGTACTTTCATCAATTTTGTTTCTTACTTTTCTAACTGACCTCTTATCTTACTTAAAATCTCATTCACAGTCGATGACAGCTGTACTCTTTTAACTGTGTAGTGGATTCCCGCAGACACTATATAAACAACAATCGCCAACATAAGTTTGGATAATTAAACAACGACATTTCTATAATATAATAGCATCAAGTTTAATACCACAAAGACTCAATGAACCGAACCGTCCACTCAACATATTTTGTTTGATGGAGTGAATATTTGTAATTCGCTAAATGAGAACATCTTTCGAATTGGGATCTTTAGCAATCTTAAATGGGCTGATCATATGTTCACCATCGCAAAAAATAGGATGAAATTCCTCGACATTCAACAAGGATGTAAAAAATATTTTGGACTTGACGTTGATCTACAAGTTCAACAAGTTCAGGTCTCGATTTTCATATAACTCCAATATATGGACAGGAACTGGGCACACAGCACTGTCCGTTAAAATAAAACTATTAAGATTATTAATGACCCTATCATCTCTTTAACTATTGAGTCCTTGGAACATTGACGTAATTTCGGTTGTCTGTCACTATATCCACGGTTCTGGTACTAACGAAATTGTTAGCTTGATTCCATAAAGACGTTTCACTACGTACAATACAAGTGCTTCAAGTCGTTCTCACCACCCTACCTTTGAGGTCAAATTTTAAGTTATTGCAAAATTTTGAGAATCCTTTATAATCAGAGCAATACAAATGTGGAACGGTTTACTATCTTCTGTTTTTCTTCGTTTTACGATAGTTATGCATTTAAACGAAACGTACACTGTCATCCTTTTCACTCAACCCATTACTTCTTTTTCTGCAAAAGATGCGCTACATCATAGGGTATCTCCCTGAGCTTTGACCTTAAAGGAAAATAAAAGAAGTACACTTTGTTCAGAAAAAAGTATGCTGTAGTCCAGCAAGATTTAGAACAGAAAGCAAAAACAACACAAGGATAATTGAAGACCAATTTTCATAAATTTAACGTCAGTAAAAATTGATTCACGACGCGTTTTTTATGTGCGATACAAAAGACTTTTCCATAAAACAGCAACTACTACTAATTCATATTACGTTGCCAGTATATAAACATTGGGTTTCGACCGTAAGAAGTTTGATAACTTATTTTCGAAGATAAAACTGGAATTCTTACGGGTTTCGAAGATAACGGAACTTAAGATCATGTAACTCGAAAGCTATATACTTTATGACCTTAGTTAAGGCCTAATTCAATATTAAACACTTTAAAGTTTCCAATGAGAGCTGCGGCATTTGAAAAATTAAGTTTTTCAATTATATAATTTCCAAGGGGTTACCTTTAATTTGAGCCCAAATTATATCACCTTAGCCCTTGCCAACTCCCCCCCCCCCCTTTGTTTTTTAAATAATCAGGAACATTTTTCCTGTACTTAATTCCCTTCCTGCAAGGGCTGCGCATTAGCTTCATAGGGCAACCTCTTAAATATTGGCATTATCTTAAATATTCAAGAACCCCCCCCTACATGAGCCAGCTTGACTACGCCGTGTTTGCCTTAACAATCGACCTTTATGACCAAGCGCGAGTTCTAAAAATGTACATAGCTTGCTCGTTAAAGCATCAGTAACATGTTCTTTTTTAACCTTAGCTTCCGCGCTGTCACCAAGGACTGTTAACTGAACGGGGTGGAGCGCCTGGTTGCCTTCAAGGGTGCAAACGTTTAATTGACTTTCATTCATGTTATTGGCAACGATGCTGCCAAGTATTCAAACGACCTTAAGTAAATACAATATTTTGTACCACTGCTCTTGTATTTTACTATTTAATATGTGCATCTTCAAAATATTCAGGTCAAGGTGATCGCAGTTCTCGTTCAAGAGACATTACTAGCATATTGCATATTACATTGACATTACTGGCATACTGCACACTACAAAGAGTTCAGTTGTAGTAAACCTGGAGAAATTTGTGGTTTCCCACAAAGTCGTTCTCGCTTCCTGCAATGTTTATAGAATTAAGCAATTCAGAGGATTTTTGTAATAAATCGAAAAAAATAACGATCCTACAAATATTAGTCTGCCACAATAAGAAGGAAGTACGATAGAATGACACCAAGAAAGAACACGAGACGCAAACCTACGAATTCTACGTTACATGGCATCAATACTGTTAATACGGCATACAAATAAAGTAGTCAAAAGATGAATTGCGTTTTCTAAGATTGGTCTAATGATACAATAAGAAAACTTTGTGATGCAGGGAACGTCAAGTTCCTTAGGCCGTCTTTTTACAAAGGCCAATGTTGAGTTTTCCCTTCCAACGATAGCATGAATATGATCCACGGAAGATAAACTAGAATTTAGAACCACACCTTAACAGGGCTTCTAGTGCCGGAGAAAGGTATAATTGTGTATTTACAGAAATTTAAGGGAACTATTAGAATATGAATACTGGAACACCAATCCTAAAATATAGTCAGATGTTTAAGAGATCACAGTCTATATCTCCAGAAACAATTCTAAATATTTAAGAATTTTTTAATTAGTAAAAAGCAGTAAAATGTCGTTTATTTAAAAACTAAATAGAAGAGGGCCGAGAATGCTGCCCTGGGGCATCCCGGATGACGCAGAATACGATACATGATATACAAACTTAGACAAGTAAGAGTACAACTAGTCAACGGTACTAGAGCGAAACTCATGCAGTGAAAATTTTTGAATGTCGAGGGACTTACTAAATTTAGTGAATATATAATCCATCTGTTTACCAGATCCGATGGGAAGTAGAGAATAATATACGAATTGAAGTAAGTTGTTGGTAAGAGATTTTTGAAGGCATGTTCCAGGTGGAAACTTACCACTACGCAGGTGTTGTCAAAGGCAAAGTTCATCTCGGATTAGTCTGCATTATAAGTAATGCCTTACAGAATTTAACATTTTTTCGCTCTTCTCTTCTGCATTACCACGTTGAGTGTTTCTGATGGTATTCCCTCTATTTCTCCTGCCTTATTGAGGTTAATCGAATTTATTGCGCCTGACCCCCTATGCTTGTTGTAGATCTGATAATGTTGGCCACAGCTAAAAAAGCAGAGAGGTATTTGACGGTCCAAAGGTGTTGTATAGGACTTCTAGAAAATATTCTCTCTATCTAGTAAGTGGATGACCCACCGTGACAAGAAGGAATCCATAGTGATCTCTTACAGAATGTTCAGTTAATTTCAGCCAATTTCTTCACAATCTTACATAACACATAATATAAAACACTATCATCGGAGTGGGACGTTTCTTCTGCCTTCTCTGTGAGAGCGAGGTAATTACGCTTGTCACGTCTAATACTTCTTTAGACGCCTTTTTGTCGAGAGCAGGATGTAGTTTGAAGAAGCCTCATCAAAGGTTTCGTCAAGAAGCTGGTAAATGCCTTTTTAGTTGTATTCTCTCATTAGGATGTTATAACGCTTAATTATTAAGCAGTTTTTCTTACACTAGAATTCAAAAAAATTTTCGGGTTTTGAAATTGATTATCAAATTGAGTGAAGCTCTTTACTTATCCCATGCCCAAGGAATTATGGGAACAATAAAGAGTAAAAAGTGTTTCTTAATGTAATCTTAAGGAGATTCAACACATCCGTGCAATATTGTCATAATCAAATATTACACTAGAAGTAAAATTTGTTAACCAATCGATATCTGTTTTAACTATATCGTCTTTATTAACTATATCTTCTCGTGCATTCGATTTTACAATATAAAGCATTAATCACGCAAGTAATTTAGTGAAGTCCTTGCTATCCTTTATTGGTGGTCGTTTCAAAAACAACTCCCTTAAGAGGAGATATACATATGAATTCAAGCCCAAACCTCTTTAGAAGAACGTGATAGATGCTTTTATTGCATTCATTGAACAACATACCGTTCCACTTGAACCATATGTTATTTCTATGCCTGAAGCAACACATGGCTCCCTAAGTGCCTATTTACCTTTTCGGTATGTATCTCGTGCTAAGCAATAACAGTTGCTTAATTGGTGATTATGTTTGGATGAACCAAACCATGAAAGCCGTTCAATTCCTGGCAAAATTACCAGAAATAATTGGAACAAAATAAGTTCATGATTGATTACCATTCACGAAGTCCAAAGCACCAGCAATCACTCTGGTTGGGCTGGTCTGAAGCAAATGTCTTCTTTGAAAGTCCTTCGCTCATTGTTTGAGTTCCTGTCCAATTTAATTGATTGCCTTTGAATTTCAACAACCAAAGTCATTGTTTAGAAGGATCATTCATTGCATTGGTTAAAGATTTCGACTTGAAACATGTTCAGAATTAGCTTTGAAAGGAAGTTGAGCACAAGTTGCCGGAAGTTTTGAGTTTGAGTTATTCGCACAGGACTAAACTGCCTGCAAAATTTATTTTCCTATCGGTAGTAATGTAACGTGATGTAGATAAAGGATGAGGCATCATGTACTCGAATTGAAAAGAACTTTAAATAATTCAATATGGCAAGAAATGACGACCACCTTGACATGACATCATTAAATCGTCGTTAGATGCGAAACGACAATACTTATCAGACAAGATGCTTCCTTGACCCGCAGGTTCTTGTCACTTTTGTTCCTTTATCCATAGATATGCTCGACAAAAGCTCTTAGATTTGCACTATGGCAGAATGTGAAGCATTTCCGAACGCAAAATCATCCATTTGATGCTCACTTTCATCTGAGGAGACGAGGATATTAAATATTTGTTTGTGGAATTGCAACTGAATGGCATAAAAATGGGAACAAACGTAACACGGTACCTCCTCAATTTCTGAGTGTTTACAGCGAGGCAAGCCCTTATTCTGAAGATATAATAGCCATTAATGCGATAGTTTGGTAGTTATCGGCAAAAGCATCAAGAAATATCTCATTCCCAGCACGATCTATAGCAATTTCAATTTCAGCGCTGGCCATTACTCGCCTCCCAGTCAAGTAATTTGCTCGACTTGTGATATCTGATACTGCACGACTGCTGCTTTGGTCCTGGGAACTCGGCGCTAATGGTGCTACACAAAGTCTACACACAACAGGACTGTTAGCAACAAAGCCCTACTTTTAGGATTTTTAAAGAGCTTTTGGCCAGACTTGCATGTTTTGAGTGTGAAAAACGTCCTTCTGCTGGGTGAAAATCAAGCTGACATTTTTCGTGTCATTGTCAGCGGAAGGGCTTTAATTTCTTGACCTTTTCCTTCAGACGAAATCCTTAAAAATCTTACCTTTCAGATACAGTCGAACTCTTTAAGACATTTAAGCGGAATAGATTTAACTGTGAATAAAAAAAGTAGTAAATCTTATTTCAATGGCGACATCTTTTGTGTGGTGTTCATTCGGAATGACTAAAGTGCGGTTGGCTGATGTCTGAACGTTATTGTCCTAGAAGAAAAACGATCCAATAAAACCTTCGAAAAATTTCGATTTCGACGAACTAAATACAAGTGGTTTTGTTGGACTTTATTTTGTTGGAAATTTAAATAGTTGTTTCTTGAACCTGATAAGGTGCACTAATATAGTATATGTTTTGGTTTAGGAAAGGCTCGTGTTAGTTTACCTACAAATATTAGTTCAGTAGCAAATCATAAAAGTAATCTATATTTCTTATTTATTTTCGTAGTCGCCTAAGGGCTGACAAATATCTATTTTCTATCTATTCTCTCTCTCTAGTTCCCGTAACCCCTTGTGGGGCATGGGGCGGGAGAAGAACTTCACCCGATTCGAAGCAACGATTGCTAGTGAACCTACACTTGAATTCCAAGCCACTGATTTTTTTTTTTGCAACCCCATGACCTCTTTTTGCTCGTGATCTATTGTCAACAGAAAACAACCATGGGTCGCTGCCAGTGGGATTCGAACCTGGGACCTCCGGATTGGTAGACCGACACGTTATCAATTTATAGAGGCTTAAAGAGCAAATTTTAAAATGTTTGTCTATCGATCGATGCACGCATCACGAGGAAATTACTGCAAGAATTTACATGAAACTTGCCATGTTGGTAGCTTATATCTTTGGTCAATATATAAAATAATTTTTACCGCGGCAAAAAAAAGAAGTTCTTGCGTGGTATTTAAAAAACTGTATCACCGCAATGGAATAAAATGGCAGTTTCATGTTTCCGTTACTCACCAATAGATGTTGCAAACAATAACAGTCACCAAAAGAATTACTGTTGCTATAGCACTTCGAATTAATAATTCAACGGAAAAACTCTCTCCCTAGTTCCCCTAATTCCTTATGGGGCATGGAACGGGAGAAGAACTTCACACGATTCGAGATAACGGTTTGCAAGTAGACCTACAATTTAAAGATGGTTCTGAACCACTGACATTTTCTCTGAAACCCCAATGGTCTTTTTATTGTGATCTGTTGTCAGCAGAAAACAACCATGGGTCGCCGCCGTTTCGGTTCGAACCTGGGACTTCAGATTGATAGGCCGTTGTTTGGATCTTTCCTTAGTGTGTATGTTGTGAATTTTGCGGAATGCTCATGTCTATTCCGTCTTGGCCTGTAAGTTTTTGTAGGTTTTCGTTGGTAATGACCTCCAGCCAATGGATGTTAAGGATGCGCCGGAGGCAAAGGTTGAAAAACGCTTGTAGCTTAGATGTTATTTGACAGGTCATTTTCAATGTTATTGTTATTGCGCCAGATCTCAACAAGAGTATTAAATGCAACTCAAGCCATATTGATGCGAGCCTGTAATCGGCTTCAGTTCCGCCGTTTGCTGTAACTATGCTTCCGAGATTTATCCACTTGCTTTATTTGCCGCTCTTTCAGATAAATTTTATGTTGTCTCCTAGATTCCAAGCTCATAAGATTGGTTTTAGCAGCATCTTAAGCCCTGCTTTGCGACCTTCTCCACTCAGGCCTTCGGACATTTGGATGTTCGATAAGAAACATACATCGTCGGCATAGTTCAGGTGCGTAAGGTGGTTAAAGAATTTCCATCTGATCCTCGCGATGGGTGGTCGTCTAGGTGACTGCGCAATACGTCATTAATGACGATCAGACAAAACAAAGGTGACAGTATGCATCCTTGTCTCACTCTATTCAGTTGGAAGGGCTCCGACATTTTTCCCTGGTGTAGGACATGACATTGGGCTCCCGAGTAGGACTCCTTTATGATGGTGATAATTTTTTCTAGGATGCCTCTCCTAAATAAAGCTGCCCATATATATTCGCAATCAACACTGTGAAACGCCTTCTTAAAATCGACGAACATTAGATGTAAAGGTGACATCCATGCGGCGGATTGCTCGATGATAATTCTGAGGGTGTTGTTGTGATCGCTGCAGGAGAAAGCTTCACTAAAATTCATCGCTAAGAGTGCGCTCGATTGTATTCTTGCTTCGCATTAAGATTATTTCAGCCATCAATTTGGAGACTGGAGATAGATACCGCGTCAATTGCTTTACATAACTCCTCAGGTTGCCTTTTTTGGGAATCTTCACAATTGCACCTGTTTTCCATTTATTAAGATAGTTCCCAGTTTTCCAGCAGGATTACGGGGAGAAGAGTATCAGCCATAGCAATGGGATCCGCCTTTAGTAGTTTCACTGATATTCCATCAGTCTTTGGGGTCTTACCGAGTTCCATCGACTTAATTGTGTCAGTCAACTCCAATCTTGTCGAAATTCTGGTGTTAATGTTGCCCGCAGCCCGCGGGTGTTCAGGCTCGTGTGAAGAGGTATTCGAAGGTCCGAAGGTATTATTTAGTACTTCAACAAAATATTCTTTCCATCTCCGCAGTTAATGTTCCTCCGTGACAAGAAGAGATCCATTAGTATCTCTTACAGGATTTTGTGTTGTAAAAGTCTTTCCTGTCTGTTTTTTTGCAATTTTGAATAGATCTACACTGCACGCCCTCTCTCCAGCAAAATGCGATGAAGCAGGACAAGTGTGGTACGGAACTAAGATGTTGTGCAACGTCGGTAGCAGAATTGATGCGGTCTTTAATCGGCTTCCGTTCCTGTATTTTGGACCATGTGGCGTCACTGATATATGGTCATCTTCCGCTTTCTAATCGTCCTACGTGTTCTGTACTACAGCTCACAATTTTTGATCGATGGATTCGTCGTTATTATGACGCAGTGTATCAGTTTTTTGGAGCAATGCGGTGGTATATGCGCTGCGAATGTTCGGTGTTTTAAGAGTCTGACATCGAGGCGTGGCGTATTAGCTATTACGTGGGCGTACTACTGCCGCGCATTAGCTAAACTTAGCTGTTAGAAGATGGTGATTGCTGCCAATATCAGCGCCGCCTTTAGACCTTACATGGAGAAGACACTTTCTCCAACCTTTCGAAACAGCAATATGGTCAATCTGATTCTCAGTTTTACCATCTGGGGAAACCCAGGATGTTATGTGCGATTTTTTGTGTTTAAATAAGGATGCACCGAAGACAAGTTGCCGCGACAAAAATTCAAAAAACAACTCACCAACTCCTCCATATACTACATACTTTATGATTAACCTCAATTATAGCATTGAAATCAATCCTTACTTTTAATTCATTCAGATTACCGAACTTTATATTTTTCGTCAGTTCCAAAAAGATCCAAGAAGAAATTTTAATGTGAAAAACTAATTCCCAAAAATTTCCTTAGTTTGTGAAACGCAAAATTTTTGCATTATGTGCTTTTGTATCGAAAAGTATTTATTAGTCGCGTACCCGGCTCGGCTGGAATTCCGAAGATCGACAACCTCCGATTGACTTGAAATTTTTTTTCGTACTGTCTATTACTTCAACTGCACACAGGTTTTTTGGCGACTCAAACCAGAACGTTAAAGAAAAATGTATTTTTCAATGTTTTTCGTATAATTATACCATAAAAATGTGACTTTTTACATAATTAAAAATCTCAGGCACAAGTGTAAAGGAAGAAAGAATAAATTATAATTAACAATCATAAATAATAATTAATTAATTAATAACAAATAAAAAATAAGTTTTTTTCGAGTGATGCAGTTTGAAGCAAAATAGAAAAAGGAATAAATATTTCCGCGCAGAAAAAGTTTTCTTCAAATATTTTCTGAGCAAGTTAAAATGTTCCAGGAAAATTTTTAAGTCAATTGGAGGTTATTGGTTTTTGGACCTGCAGCCAAAGTTCTAAACAGAAATTTAAATGTATAGAACAAAATATTTAGTTACCGGATATTTGCTTCGTTTCTATTTAGATGTTGTCTAAACGTTTAACTTTTGCATCGAAAAGTAGACTGGAACAAGTTACCTAGAACCGGGTTATCCGGTAGAGAGGTATCGATTCTCACCAGATACCTACCCGAACTTCCCACGTTTATTGGTTTAATTAAAAGCTTTATTATCGCATACTATGTTCCAAACATATTGACTCGGTTTTAAAGTTGTGCACCTACTTTTTTAGGGTTCCGAAGTCAAGAACGAACACTTATAGTTAGCTTTGTCCATCTGTCTGTATATATGCTGCTTGGCTCAGAGACTCTTAGTACTAAAAAGCTGTAATATGTTATGGGTATACACATTAATCACGCCGACAAAGTGGTATAATAAAATCTTGAAACAAAATGTTGTTAGGGTACTTCCCCTAAACGTAAGGTGGGGTTGATATTTTTTCTCGTCTATCCCATGGTTTGGGGTGTCCTTGGATAGGTCGTTCAAAAATATTGCGGGTGTGTGAAAAGCATTTTTCCGGTTCAGAGATCCGTTTGCGAAATATTAAGCTTTACAGTGCTAACTTATAAAATGTGCTTGGAGAAGTAAAAAGGAAAATTTCGTACAAATTCCATTGAAAATTACTTAGATGAAGTTGTTAGTTGTGTAAAACAGGTAGTAAATATAAGTATATAAACCATGTAAAATTATGCAAAAATAAAATCATAACATCCATAATAATAATAATTCCTAATGTTTACGTTCGAATCAAATAAAGTCCGCATATTGTGACGGGCAACTACGGAACCCTTCAATGCGCGTATCCCGACACGCACTTTCCTCTCTCTACTCTCATAACATGCTTATACAGCTCAATGAAGGTAAGAAACAAATCAAAATCCTTTTTTAATTTTTTAAACTTTAACTCTGTCGATATCCCGAAAATAAAGCCAGACATAGAAAAATTTCTTTTCAGTGTTCTCCAGCAGATTTTTGGAAAAAAAAAATTTCTTTCAAAGAGTGAAAATTTTATTCAAAAAATTGTTTTTATTGTAAGGGAGCTGGCGGCAATTTTAGTATATGATTTCATCGTCGTTGATTATAATATGTAAAGTTGTTTCCATCCATGAGAATAAGAAAAAGTTGGTGGCCAACTCATATTACATCGCATTACAGTTCCTCTGGAAAAATAATTTCCAGAAGACAGACGTCCAGAATGTGGCATTGCCTATAATGGAATTTAAAACCATGCAAAAAAATTACACTATTTTTTTAATATGTGCCTTCGATTGCTTGCAGGGCACAATTAATTCTCCGGAGCTGCTAGGGTCACTGAATATCTCTGTACCGGGTCGCTCCCTACGGACTCACAGTTTCTTCCAAGTTCCTTATCCTTATAGTTGAACGAATCTCTGACATCGATGTGGCGTCTCTTTAACGACAAGTTTGAATATATTGATTTTCATCTCTAGTTAAATCTGATAAAGGATCATTAGTTAAGGTTACTTTTTTCTTATGTCATTGACTGTGTCATATTTTTATATTGAAAATGTCGTAATCAGTTATTTGATGAATTATTTGAATAGATAAAGCCCAGAGGACAACCCTATGATACGCTTAGTGGGCTTTGTCCAGAAGGGAATTAGGGTAAAGGGGTAAGACGGAAATTGAATGTTTTGTTTTTGCATTGCTGCGAGCTAGACAACAGCAGAGAGACGGAGTGTATTTGTATTTTTTAATTTATTTTAAAAACTTGCGGGGAGACCGAGTCTCGAACTCTATGGTTCCAGCGTGGTGATGTTGTTACTTAACCAATAAATCTAACTGGGTCTCTTTATTATACCATTTTATCGTCGTTTTGTACAACAGAGTCTCTACAATGATAATAAAAAGGCAGACAATATGTTCTCTGATTTGAGTTAGAAATAATAAAAATAAATTTTTATAATGATCATTTTTCAAGCATTATTTGGATCATCAATATTTTGATTTATGGTAATTATTTTTGCATTATTAAGTTTATTATTTAAATTATGATTATTTTTATTAATTACTTTCTTAAACCTTTGGGAAAAGTTTCTTTTTTTCCATTATTTTCTACATTGAATAGAAATGTCTCAATTTTTCTGTTAAAGCAGACTCTCCTTTTGTCATATTATACAGTTTGTCGTTATCCAAAGTAGGGTCGAAGGTATTATATCAAGTGATTGATGATAAGAAATCTTCAACGTTAGTGTTATATTTGATTATTGATTTTTCCACATCTTCATCTACGTCTCAAAATGAAGATGTAGAAGGCTGAGTGGCTGATTCTTTTAAGATAGATAAAGATGAGGATGTAGGAGGTTCTAAAGTAGCTTGACCATCTGAATTTTCCATAGATTTCTTTTTTTCAATGTCGAAATGTTTTTTATAGTAATGACTATGACAACCACTTTCACTTTTATTTTCAGGTATTTATTGAATGTCTCTGAATTAAATGGAATAATGCGTCCATAAGCATACACAATACACACTTTGATGCTTCCATTTTCTTTACAATATTAATAAAAAAAATAGTAAATTTTGAAAAATTTGACATTACAACCAATCTCCTCGATTCTCACAAAACAAAGAAAGGAATGTGATTGAAACCATGATAAGTAGTCCTAGCTGAACAACTTACAAAAGAAAGTAAGGAATGTGATTAAAACCATGATAAGTACTTCTAGCTCGCTTAACGATAATAGGGTACACTCCGGCCTATGTTAATATACTAAAAAACAGATGAATTCAAAAAATGTTTATGCAAACCAACTGCCTCTTCTATTTTTATGCTCAGAATATTCAAGAAAACTATTAAGCTTAACGGAGGACGCGATAAAATGACTAACCTAATATTTTATCATTGTAGACGGAGGTGGGTCAATTGGTTGAGCAGCACGGCTCATGTCATGGTTCCCGGGTTCCAGACCAAGTCTCCCCGTGGGTTTTTAAAATTGAATTAAAAAATCTGTTCCGTCTCTGGGCTCTTGTCTAGCTCCCGCCAATGCAAAAACAAGAGTTTCCAGTTCCCTCACTCCCCTTACCTTATTTCCCTTCCCGGCAAAGCCATGCTAACGGATCAAAGGGTGTGGCTTTGGCCACATCGTAAAAAAAACCACTTTGATAAGCTAGCATTTGAATACGCAGCAAAGAAATAATGACAGAAATGGCTTATATTGTTGAATTTAAATAAAGCTTTACATTTATTTTACTTATATGGCAGGAAAGGAATTAAGGGTGAGGGAAATGAGTTAAGAGGTTGAGTAAAGGAGGTGTCGATGTAAGGCCCGTTTGAAAGTTTCGAGCTAATAAGATGAGGGAAAAACAGAAAATGTAAATTTTACGGTACCTCCTGGGGAGTATATGGGTTGGAGCGACTTGCAGCTCTTGTATTGCGCATTGTCATGTGTTCCTTTGCGTTTGTCTAACGCACACCATACGGTGTGTCCGGCCCCTGGCCAAATATAGGAATTATATTCAAGTCTAGGTCTAATGTGGGACTTGTAGATCAGCGCTAAGTCAGGTGGAGTGAAATATGTCTTACATCTCTGTAGAAAAGCCAAGCATTTCATCGCATTTTTAGCTATTGCAAATATAAGATCACTCCAGCTAAGATTGCTGGATATCTCAATACTCAAGATGTTTGGAGGGCACGAATTGAGCATACTCACTCCGTCTACTGAAATAGCTTGAGGGTAAATTGGGCGTTTTTTAAGGGATATTAAACAGTATAGAGTTTTGGATGCATTAAATGAAACACGATTTGGTCTGCCCCAGCGAGGATCATAGAAATGTAGTTGTTTAATGATCCAAACATGCGTTCTCGATTGATTTCTGTAGCATTTTCACGAGAATTCATTTCAGAATCAAAAGAGTACGCCCAATCAAGGGTGGTCTCGTCGGCGAAACTATGAATAGAATTGACAGTAAGGTATAAAACGTCATTAATAAAAAGAAGAAATAAAGGGTGCAGAACAGATGCTTGAAGTTTGGCTAGAAGGACAGCATGCCAGATTCTATGAAAAGTCTTTTAAATATCAAGAGCGACGATTTGGGACTCACCAAAATTATGGAGACAGTGGGATTGTTCGGTAGAGTGAGGGACTGAGCCCAGTCTCACTTTGGGCTTATTTGTAGAATTCTGATGCGAACCGAACGGATCTGTATTAAGGGAATTTGTGACGCTTAGCGTTTTGACGTTTATGAGTATTTAAATTAAAATTTGTTACCAAATGGATAAAATATTACTTGCGCATATTTTAAAGCAGATCAATTCACTAATTAGCAACTGCGATTATAATCTTAATTTAGAAGCTGCGCTAATTTTATGTGAAAACTGCTGCGTATCAAACAAACAACAGCTGACTTATGTCAAATTTTATAAGCTAGATAGACTGATAGATAGATAATAGGTCTGTTCACGTACTTAGTTTTGGGTAAATGCATTATGATATTTTTACCCAAACGCGTTCACGTACTCATGAAATGGGGGGAAATTCGCTGACGTAACATTTCCCCTACTTATAAATGTTAGTCCAAATGTACCCGAAAAAATAAGTTGAGTACTTTTGTTAAGCTTTGTTATAAAGCCACAAATTGTCACTTTGACAGTTATTGCTTTAGGTTTTGTCCAAGACTACTCAAACTTGTTCACGTACTCTTGGTATTTGGTAACTACTCCTATTTAACATTTTTACTCAGAATATTTCTGATCAAAAAGTACGTGAACAGACCTTATGGCTCACTTCCCTACTATTTCCCTCACTAAGCTATTTAACCGAACTCTATCTCTACGTAGCCTCTAGGCAAAGATTACTTACTACTAGATAACCGGCTCCCTAAAATACCCAGCTAATCTTGAAAACGTAACACTGGCACCACAGTAAAACGAAATATATTCAGATTTTATAGTCATAAGAATGTACATGCAAATAAAGAGTACAGGTAGTGTGCAGTCATTTATTCCTGTCAAAATTATTTGAGAGAATCACTTATTCCTGTCAAAATTCTGTTTTCATTCGGAGAGAATCACATATTTCTGTCAAAAAAGTACCGCTAAATCTTGTCGAAGAGAGAAATGTAGTAAAAAGTACCACCAATAAAAAGAATTCATGTGAAGCACGTGACTGAGCTAGTTACTCGTGTGCGTAAGAGACTTTCAAACCGTCAATGTATTCTGATCTTTTAATGAGTGTAGAACATTTGGCATTTGTAAACAAACATAAGAAAAGTATACTTGTCTCTTATCCACAAACTCTCCCGGAAAACAAATTTTTAATTCTGACTGCAGGGTTGCCCGATGCGGGAAATATAAAAAAGCAACCAAAATTTTTTTACTAGTTTGTTCGAAGCCGTTTATCTAGTAGAGTAATCTTTGCTCTAGGTAGCTCCTCAGTGTATCGAACGCGAGCAATGATTCCAAAGCTCCGTTAGGGACGTTAGTAAGTTTCCGGTTGAGCGCCCAGCGCGGAAACCGTACTGGTAATCGTTGATAAGATGGTTATTTTCTAGATATTTCATCAACTGAGAGTTAATGAGTGATTCAAAAACTTTATATAAGACTGAAGCAAATGATCTCTAGTTAGAAAGGTCGCGTGCCTCTCCTTTTTTAAGTATCGGCTGGACATGAGCAAGTTTTCATGTACTTGGAAACACTCCTGTTGAATATGACAGCTGAGAAAGTTTGCCCAGAGGTTTAGCCAGAACAGTGGCGCAGCATTTTAAAACCAGAGGCGAAAAACCATCAGGCCCAGTAGCTTTGGACACGTCGAGTTTCGAAAGTACCCTAAAAACTTCCCGAGTGTGAAAGTGTAGCGGCTTTTGCCTACTAATGCACTGTGATGGAGATGGAAACGGCCGCGATTAAGGTGGCAAGTACGAATTAGCAGCAAACAGGTCGGCCTTGTCCAAGGAGCCAGTAAAGACATTCCTATTATAAATAATAGATGGTTTTGACGAACAGGTGAAATTGTTCTTTACGGTTTTTGCTAGAGACAAGAAGCCCTTACTACCCTTTTGAGTAGAAAATACATTCTCTGGTGGAAATTGAACTTTGCCTGTCTAATATCACTGAATTTCAAATATACCGCGCATCTCTATAGATATATCTCAGTTCCTCCGAAGAACACAATTTATATGCCTGGAAGGCTGCCTCCTTGTTTTTAATGGCTGCGAAACAGTCATTATTGAACCAATTAGTGTTAGTTGGTTTGATGTTTCTGAAGCTATGAGGAATAAAGTGATGCATTCCAAACCATAGGATGTTCAAAATATAATCGGTGTTTTTATTAACGTCTCTCATAGAGAAGCAATTAGACCAGTCCAGCTCTCTGAGATATTTATTAAGTCCCGCCCAATCATCAATTTTATAATACCACACTAATCTTTTGGTGGAATTTAGATTAGTAGTTGTCAGAAAAGAGGTGTAGAAAAAATAAAGAACTAGAGCATCTAACAAAAATAAATGAAATCCCACCAAAAACATTTCATGTACAGTAAGTTGACAAGACTCACAAGCTCATAACGCTTTCACTGTTGAAAAGTTAGTAGATCTCATGTAGAGCCAAGACCCTAACTCTACAAACCCTATATCTCGGTCAAAAAATATTGTTTCGCCGTTTCGTTGAACTATTGCGTGACACAACATTAAAGATCAGTTACTTAGTTTCTTACCATAAGTCCATGGGAGTGTCTGTACTTTTTGAGCAATATGTAGGGTTTGTCGAGTTAGGCCTTGTAGAGTTAGGGGCTTGGTTCTTCATGAGATCTGATAATTTTTTAACACTGAAAGCGTTATGAGCTTGTGACTCTTGGTAACCTCCTTTACAGGAAATACTTTTGGTGGGATTTCATTTATTTTTTAGATGCCCTAGTTCTTTAATTGTTCGTACTTTACTTCTTGCGCGTCAGCTATTTCTTCTTTCATAGCCTATTCTCTATCATTGTCTCTTTTCCTTGTTGGCTTATTATTTGCAATAAGCGATAAATATACGCCTTGAGTTTTTATTGCTTTTATTCCCCTTAAGCGGTGATTGTGCTGATCTTACATACATGCTAAAATCATAACTCTTCCTTCTGGCGTAGTCGGGTAAAAAAGGTATTTCTTGCACGTTAGCAGTTCATTTTTTCATAGCCCACTCACTTTTTCGTTGTTTGTGTACTAATAACATTAGGCTTTCATATAAAATTTCAGTTTTGGAAGTACCTCCCCATGAGAAATTTTATATACAGACCTCGACCCCCGTTTATGGCGGGGGGGGGGGGGGGCGAAAGTTACAGATTTCTAAATTTTTTCTTTGTTTGTGTGCTAATCCTAGCCTTCATATCAAATTTTAGCTTTCTAGGACTTTTGGAAGTTTGCAAGTATACCTATAAGAAATTGTTATACATATAATACCGAACCGAGCGGTTGGAGGGTAAAAGTTACAGATTTTTTTTTTATTGTTTGTGTTCTAATCCTAGACTGCAACTTTCTAGGACTTCAGAAAGTATCCTAGAGGTTTTGATGATCATGAATGAGTCAGTGACGAAATCGATATATTTTTAGGTATTAATAAAATCTAAAGTATTAAAGCTAGACAAATGAAACTTAGTGGGTTTCATTAGTCTGATTACTACATATTATCCTGAATTTGGGCACTTTCCTTTGGCTTGTCTTGCCGGGGCCACTACCTTGCCCTCAGATACGGAATCTTATGATGTTTGGGCCCAACACCTCTCTTAACCAATTTTTGTTTATTTTATCAAATTCACGAAAAACATAATCTAATATGTTATAAATGCTATGTGAAAATTTCTAAAGGGGTAACTACTTCAAAATTGACTTTGA
The DNA here is from genome assembly GCA_964036015.1 of Leptarthrus brevirostris. Taxonomy (NCBI): domain Eukaryota; kingdom Metazoa; phylum Arthropoda; class Insecta; order Diptera; family Asilidae; genus Leptarthrus; species Leptarthrus brevirostris. Next base: position 128,635,723 of record OZ038374.1, on the reverse strand, counting down.
TTCAGAGTATTTCCCTCACTGCAAAAATATAGAAAAACCGCTGGCTTTTTTGCATTGAAAAATTCTCTGGCACACAAAGTATTAATTTATACTTTGGCACACAAAGTATAATATTTATAAGGGAAAACTAAAGAACTCCTATTACAAGACTTCTTTTAAGAATACAAAGAGTACTCCATCCAGTTAGGACACCAGCGTGGAAATCGATGATGTTCCAAAAAACTTTTTCAAACAGTTCCAATCGTAACCCAAGCAATTGTATAAATTTTTCGAGACTAGAGACCTCCACGATCTAAGTTTGTAATCCTAAAAATATAAAACAAATCTAAAAGCAATTACTCAAACAATATCTCGACTCTTCCCACATAAATTTCAATCTTTCAGAGCAATTTGCATATTAGCTCGAAATCTTTCGTTAAAATTGGAGAATCAACTGCTGTAAAAAAATTCCAGTGGAAGTGCTTTAAAATTCTCCGCAAACCGGAACAGGAAACTTTTATAGGCGCTACTTATCTTAACTAATAACTACGCATCTTAATAAAACGGTATATCTTCTAATGCAAACAATTTTCACACTATTTACACAACAAAACTAGAAAAAATTGTAGTTTCCGCCCGAATTTTATCAAATAAGCCAGCATTTTCACAATTTTATATAGTTCATAACTTCTTTGCACCTGAACGAAAACCCGCGAAAAATGTATCGTTCACTTATAACATGGCCGCGTTCGTAGCTAAAATTGGCGACAGAGTGTCCGACAGATGATACCACTTGGAACTGTCAAAAAATTGACAACACAACAAAAGTTGCTGAGGTCTTCTCAGCCTAATTTACGTAAAAATTACTGAAACAACACAAAATTTGAGTCTGATTAGATATATCGCCCCGGGGGATTAAAACATAATGTCAGAGCCAATTGAGAAAAATGCAGTTGAAAATACGAATGATGAAAAGGTATCAGAAATTGCAGCCTCAAGTGTAAGTAGAACGCCGCTTATCGGTGAGCCATAAATCATTTATTGCGATAAACACATTTTTAGATACGCTCGGGATTGGCAGAATTAGAGCTTCGTACATCGCAAACATTACAACGTTTGGAAAATGTCCGTGTCAATCAGAATGCAGACGTAACAATTACCGATAAACTTCCCGCTCCAACACAAGTTTCCAGTCTTCTACATCCCGATAGGAAGTCCCCTGCTGATATATCGAAAAATTTAGAAGCTTTAATTGCCTACTCAGATTCGGATGATGATCCTGAATTTCCATTACCCGCTTTGGATGATGTTTCGCACTTAGCGTTAATTTCTCACAGTATAGTGGCGTACTTGAGTCATTTAGATCGTCAACACCTTGCCCGCGTTACTGGTCATATATCGGGAGACACTTCCAGGTGGTTAGGAAGTCTTTTTCGATATATTGATGCTTCCGCTAGTTATCATACAGACAACGCAGAAGCGACTCTTCGTGCAGTTCGACTAGCAATAATTTCTCGGTGCCCCGGTTATTTGGAGGGAGGAATTCCAGCCCTAGCCAATCCATGTTTATATATTTCTGAAAATACCACACCAATTCGATTACAATTTGCATGTCGTCAATTAGGAATTCCATTAGAATCGATTCGATTTATTCCAACAACGCCTACTTCCGGTACTATGGACTTGTCTAACCTTCAAAAACAAATTCAGGCCGATTTAAGCGTAAACCGAACACCTTTGCTGGTGCTAGCCGATGTGGCCTCATCTTTATGTGGATATGTAGACAACTTAGCTCGCCTAAATGAAATCTGTAAAGCAAACAATATTTGGCTTCATGCCGCTGGTCATAATCTGGCAGCACTAGCGGTCACACAAGGTCCGGGAACGGTAAGTGAATTTCCATAAAAGCTTTTAGTTTTTGTTAACAATGTTTTTTCTAGGTAAGTTCAGTAGCCGATTCAATAACTGTAAATTTAGGAAGCTGGCTTGGAATTCCTAGCTTACCAATTGCTGTAAGGAAAGAGTATTTTATTGCGTCTAAAATCTAAAGTATTCCCTTTACAGCTTTTGCATAGGCAGTTACAAAATGTGGCATTAACAGCCTTTGAATCCGATCCAATATTGTCTCGTCGCCTGACTGCCCTTTCTTTATGGACAAGCTTACAAGCTTTAGGACGGGAAACAGTTGCTGAGAGGATTCTTTTAGCATTCCAAACCTGCAGTATTTTGTACGAAATTGTTTCAAAATCTAATGGACTACGAGTATTAGTATGCTATCTTGATTTATTAAAAACTTTTCACTCATATAAAGCTTTTTTTAGAGTCGCCAGCCTGGTGGCCAATCGGGGATTTCTTTATCCGATGTAATCCATAAACCTTTAGATGTTAATGTAACTATAATAAACTGTTTATCATCTTCAACTGTAATAACCTATTATTTGTAGGTTTTATTTGTAGCAGCAGTTCCTGTAGTCGTTTTCCAATTTGATGGTAGTTCACTTCAGGAAGAAGAATCCCCAACTACTGCCTCAACTGGTGACCAAAATCAAGACCTAACACAAGCGATAATTAATAAATCTATCGAAAAAATAGCGAATGCCGCTTATTTCGATCGATTAAATTCATGGTTAGGACAAATTATGCAGCGAGACTGCCCTACCGTAACTATTTACAAGTAAAAGCACATTTTTTTTACCTACATTAAACCATTACAGTTGGATTTTGAAATTGTGGAACATCAACTACATGGGACATGTATACGATTTTGTCCTTTGGAACTTGGTTTAGGTGAGCAGCCACCTACTGCTGATCATCTAGAGAACTTTGCCCAGTGTTTAGAATCGCATGTTGACATATTGCGAGCTACTATTAAACATAAAGCGACATTTATAAAATTAGTTGAAAAAAGTGATGTTCTCCGATTAGTTCACTTACCCGACTGGGCTGGTATGGGAGGTGTTAGATTCGTTCCGGAGGGTTGGGAAACTCTACTTACTGACCAGGCTAAAACAGAACTTAATAAACTGAATATAGATTTGGTTGAGGCTTTAAAATCCACAGACAGTGCTTTTTCATTAGGTGAAGGTTCTGATGGTCTTATATGCGTACGATTTGGTATGGTAACGCATGATACAGACGTTGAAGAACTTCTTGATTTAGTTATATCAGTCGGAAAGAATGTTCAAGAAAATTCGAGAGTTCTGGATTCCATGTCAGAAATTGTTAAAAAGGTAAGATGAAAACTGTCTTTAAATCATAGCTAAAAGTATTTTTTATTTACATTTAACTGTTCATATTATTATTTCTTAAATTTAAAAAGTAAGAATAACGACAGCTACATGGAGTTATGTAATGAATTATTTCCTAAGAAAAACAAGATATAAAATTCAGTATAAAGTATGCTTTGAACCACTGGTTGAGATCCAAACCATCCAACCACTACTATGTCATACGTGAATGTCATTTGCGTCTTCTGGCTATTCATATGTGAACATGATAATTGTGTAATTCCGTTGAGGTACTTTACACAGTATAGGATTTCCTATTTTACACTTATAGGTGAGAAAGGAGCGCGAGGCACTTTTTTACCTTCCTGCAAGTTAAGTCGAGTCAAGTGCGGAGCGCGCGTATTTCAAATAATGTCCATTTGTAATCTATCTTGATTTGCGATGGTTTCCTTTTACGTAGAGGCTTATCTTCGGCCTTCAGTTCGAGTTGTTGTCCTTCTTCGATGTTTGTCTTCTTGATGAACTTCTCGTTGCGTTGTCTTCCTTCGATACGGTTGTTGCGCTACATCAGCCGTAGGTTTGTCGTTCTCTTAGTGAGTTAGTAAATTAATAGTGGGAGGGTGTAGGAATAGGATTTTGGAATTTTGAGGATGATTAGGGGCAGTTGGTTCCTAATTAATGGTGAGCTTTAGATTTTGGACTACCCTCGGTAGTGAATCCCTTTCGTGTCATAAAAGGTTACTCTTCCGTTGTGGAAATAAATGTCTGAGTTTTCGATCTTAGTGATAAGCAGGGATGATAAATATCTGAAATCTTCCGGTATGAGAAGGTCCGGTAAGTTGTTTATGAGGGAATTGGGAGAAATGTAATCTTTTCCATTTGTTTTTTCGCTAGGTGGACTAGGTATTCCTTGATAGGAGTGATGTTTGCGGCTTTATATAGCTCGCTATTGGAGTAGAATTTGTGAAGCTACTTTCCATAGAGCCCCGTGCATGTACGGAGAATTTTCTCTTCTCGAGATTTCCGAGGCGTTGCATGTAGTTTGGGGAGATGGTGTGCCAAATAGGGAAACAGTACGTAATGACGGGTCTAATAAGTTGCTTGTACATCAAAAGTTTGGTTTCCTGAAATTAATGATTAGGCTGAGCAGGCTGTAGACGAAATTTGCTTTGGCATTTACCTTCCTGCGCATAGGTTTGGTGCTTTAATAGCAAAATCTACGTCATGTAAAGTATCTCATTCTCTTTTTATTTTCTTCAGTTTTTGCTTTTTTAGTAGTGTTGTATGGTGGATGCCATCAATTCTCTATAGTTTTTTTTTACATTTGATTGAGGTTTTCACCTACCTCAACTTTCCTATTCGATGAATTTGTAAGTTTTTTTTTATATACGATGTGGCCAAATCCTAGGGGACAACTCTTTGATGCGTTAGCATGGTTTTGGCCGGAAGGAAATTAGGGTAATGGAAGTGAGGAAACTTGAAATTTATCAGGATATTGAAAAGCCCTTTTTACCTAACTCTACCAATTATCTCGTTCCAAATAATCTTTTGGAAGTATGTTCTTTGCTGATACTTTTACTCTACTTTTACTCTAAATGCTAATACCTAATCTTGTATGTTGGTCAAAATATGGAAGACATCTCTGGGAATTTATTTGATCGAAACCGGATGTTAATTTGTCCAATTTATTTTTAAAGAAGAATATGTTTGAAACGCGCGCGATGCAGAGGTTAATATAGATCTTTTATTTATTTATTTAATTTCCCTAACATACTAGCTACAAGAGTTTAAAAGTCAAATTGTCAAACACAATACGGAGAGAAACAAACAAGAAGAAAAATGCTTACAACTGCAACAAGCTAGAACTACCCAGCATTTTCTTTAATTGGAGATTATTTAAATTAAAATCAATCAGACAATAGTTTGCATCAAAATTAGTGCGCATCCTAGTAATTGGCTCGAATCGTCAATAGTTGGTATGATGTGACGGCAACTAAATGAAATTAGTGTCACTTAAATATCGTGGTCGGAAGTTAATAGAGATTGACTCAAGAAGCAACGGCGTGTCAATCTCACCCTTTAAAAGCCGGAAAATGAAAACAATGTCCGACACCTTTCTTCGGGAATGAAATATTGTTAGATTTATAAATTTTGGTCTGTCCAAATATGGTGGAAGACGAAAGGAATCCCGCCATCAAAGACCCTTCACAGCAAAAAGCAAGAATCTCCTCTGCACACTCTAAATGCGGTCAGAGTGCCTTGCATATAAAGGAGACCATACAGGGCTGGCATAGTCTAATATACGTCGAACGAGGGTGGTAAACAAAGATTTCGTTATATATGGGTCATCCAATTCCTTGGCCCAGCGTTTTATGAACCTTAGCATCGAGTTCGCCCTTTTGGTAATATAATTAACTCGGTCACTGAAGATAAGTTTGAAACCAAATAACACACCCAAGACAAGCATTTTGGGGCCAGTTTACGAGAACGAAAAGATATCCTACATATATTGAAATTAAAAAACAGGGACTTTTTCGAGCACCATTCAACAAATCTATTCAGATCCTCTTGTAACCCCACACAATCTCCATCAGATTTAATGACTGTATAGCTTCAAATCATCCGCATAGATCAGCAGATCAGAGTCAATAACGTTGTAGGAAACATCATTAATGAACAGGATAAACAGAAGGGGCCCCAAGTGACTGCCGGAGCAACAAATTGAACAATAGCGTCAACTGGACAGAAAGAGAGCCGCAACAGTATTTCAAAGCTAAATAAATTTGCTATCACAGATGGATCCTGACTAGAAGAGTTATTATAGGTCAAGGAAGGCGGAAAGCCATTGGACCTTTCTTTAGTGTTGATGAACCGCCAGAACTGTTCAGGATCTACCTTGATGGCACCTCTCATCTCCAGGTATACCTCATAAGCAAGCAGAAGAGCTTCCCGAAACACGTCCCTCAAATTTAAATATGGGATGAAGTCCTCAATGGACTGAGTGAGATTAAACCTCCTCCACGCCTTATTTCTTGAATTGTGCAACGCTTAAAGTCAGCATCATACCAAGGAGGGCAACCCGAATTATTTTTAACACAGGATATAGGAGCAAGCAAAAATAACGTTGTAGAATATTGGAACAAGGTCTACTAAATCATTATATTTAATTAGAAAGGACCAGTCAATATTTGTTAACTTAGAGTTTAGCAAATTAAAGTCAGCTTTACTAAAGTTAAATAAACGCGCATTTTCGATGGTTGAGTATGCTATGGGTTGCTCCATGCAAACAACCACATCCAAGGTGGGATGAGAAAAGTCCTCCGCAAGCACAGGCAGGTATATGGGCGAACGAGACACTTTGAAGCATCAGTGGTAAAGACGAGATCTTTTCGGCAGTTTATAACACTGTTAATCTCCAGATGCAGATAGAGAAGCCAGAAAAGGACAAGCATCAACAGAAGAAGCGGTTGGAGATTTGCGTCGGATATGATCTTTAGGGCGACAGGGAAATTAAAATTCCCAAGGATTAAGATTTCATCACTGTCCTGCGCCAGATCCGTGATATAGCCAACAGCATCCGCATGACCAGCATACGAGGTAAAAGAGGCACCAGGAGGAATGTATACAGCAAGGATATACAAAGTTTTTCTCCCAACTGTTAAAGAAACGCATATAAATTCTAGTACAGCTATAAACATTTCGTACACCAATGAGAATTCGTCACTGTAGCGATCCCGTCGAAAGAAGTTCAGCATCCGGAAAGAAGTTATTAAGCCATGACTGCATCAAGATAATAATATCGTGAGGAATATTAAATGATCTCAGATGTAGCTGGCGAATTTTAGTACTTAGTCCTCGAACATTTTAGTAATAAATTTTTTTTTTTTTTTTTTTTTTTTTTGCGGGAGAGGTGAAAATCTTCCAAAAGACACCAGACAGCCCGTGCCCTCCGGTAGTGTGAGATTCTTACTCACTAAAAACACCTTCTGGGGATTAGCCGAAACAGACCACATAACCGGGTCCCTTTTCGTCCCCTCCCAGTCTCCCTTAGTGGGGGCAACTGAGTATCCAGTTATCCCACTGTCGCCACTAACCTCGGTTTCCTGGGTCACTGCTAGAATCCTAGCCTATCTGCATAAATCCATGATTTCCTACCGTCTCCAGTGTTCCTTCTTGGTCCATGCGTTAGTTACATCATTTACCCCTTCACTGTCTACGACATTGAAGGGTTCCAGGCCGTAACGCTTTAGTCCTGAGCCAGGACAAGGAACCCCCTCCGGATTAACCGCAGCTAACCCTACGGAGGGCAGATCTGCATAAATCCATATTTTCCCACCGTTTCCAGTGTTCCTTTTTGGTCCATGCGTTAGTTACAACCTTCATCCCTTCTCTGCCTACGGCATTGAAGGGTTCCAGGCCGTAACGCTTTAGTCCTGAGCCAGGACAAGAAACCCCCTCCGGATTAACCGCAGCTAACCCTTTGGAAGGCAGATCTGCATCTTCTCCTGGTGTGCGTATCGCGGAGATAGCCAACTCGTTAGAGTCTCCCGTCTCTGCACCGCCGCACCTGAAGAACTGCTAGTTGTTATTATGCCAATGGCACCCTTCTCCAGGACTGCTACAGCAGTTTCAGCCGGTGGAAGAGAGCCAGCCTCCATAGCCGCCACAGTTCCTTCGAAAGGTAATTCTCCCAAAACTGCTACTGTTGTGTTGTGGGTGCCGTGGGTATAGCCAACCTGTTGGGGTCTCCCATACAATCCACCTCCACCACAACAGAAGCGCCCGAGGAAAACGCCATTCGCGACCCAATTACCCCTGGGTCCTGCAGAGGGGACGCAACACTGCAGACTCTCTTGGAGTTAGGGGGATTTTTTCAAGAGGTTATCTCCTCCCGCATTAGTTACTTGGCTACATTCTAGGATGCATTGCCCGGTTGCTACCACTTGGAGGTGTAACTAACACTTGAGAATATCCAGATGAGGATCACCGTATCCTAGAAGGCTTCAACTCGTCCGTCGATTCTCCAGCAACCTTAGTAATAAATTACTAAGCTGCTGTTCAGCGATTTATTATTCGCTCCGTCCTTGCTATTTAGTTTTTTGTATTTCGGGACTAGCGAGGCCAAAAATTAAATTTAAGCATCTGATGTTTGGATGAGAATAATCCACTTTTAATCTCACGTAATTTGGTATGGAGTCGGATGTCGTGTGATAATTCAAGCGCGAAAGAAATATGGCTTTATTAGGAGATACAACTTCCACGACGGCCAGGCTGGGTTGATGTTCCTGTGACTGCTCATGTCCCCTTAGTAGTAATATACATCTTTTTCTATTTCTCCAAAACTTTCTTCACGCAATTTCTCGGTCCTTTAACCCCTTGTGGGGCATAGGGCGTCTACTACACCGGCTCTCCACTTGGTCCGGTTCTGCGAAAACGCCTTCAACTGTGGCCACGATTTGTTAATCTGGATATCTTCCTCCTAGACGGATCTTCTCCATCTGTTGCGCGGTTGTCCAATTCGACGTCTTTCTTGGATCCCGTACGGATTCCAGGATTGACAGGTCACTTTCCATGTTGAACAACCGTACAACAGAATAGATTTTACCTACTGGTAGAACAGCCCGCAAAATACCACTGCTCATTAAGAAACATATTAGAACTCGGAAACAGTTTGCTGCAAATTTAAAGTACCACACATAAGAACTGTTTTGAAACATTCTATAAAGTGACGAAAAAAAATAAATTTATTTGGTTCGGATGGAAATAGATAAGTCCGGCGAACTTAGGGAAAGGAGTTCCACCCTCTTTATACAAAAAGAAACTGTTAAACATGGTGGCGGCAGCACCAATGTTTGGGCATGTTTTTCTTGGTCAGGTATTCCACATAAAGGATATTATGAGCAAGAAAATATACCGAGATATTTTGGATGGAATTATATTGCCATATATATGTAGAGGACAGCATGCCGTTAAAATGGCAGTTCTAGCAGGACAATTATCCCTAGAACTCATCGAAAGTGGTGAGTTCATGTTTGACCGACCAGAAGGAGTCAGTGGACGTCATGGACGTCTCAATCGGAGATCTTAACCCGTTTCAGAGTTTTAGTTGTACATGTTTTACTTTAAATGCATTGATTATAACATTTCTAGATCTGTTTAATGCATTATCAGTAAATTCCAGCGTTTTTTACTTGTCATCATTTTTGCACTGAAACATTGTTCAGGTAAAACAATATTGATTTCGACCCATCTTAAAAATTTAGTCATAGAGATTTTTTTTATATATGTATGATGTTGCCAAAGCTCAGGGGATGTCCTATGATGCTAAAGCACAGCCTTGGCAGGAAAGGAATTAAGGATGAGGGAAGGAGGTGTCGATGTACGCCCCATTTAAAAGTTTCGGGATCATATGGTGCGGAAAAAACAGAAGATGAAAAACTGTTCCAAATTCGTGTTGTTCTGCTTAGAAAAGATTCCCGATATATGACGGTACGTCCAAATTTTACCTGGAGAGTATAGGGGTGGGAGCGTTAGAGCAATGGCCATGGAGTGAAATGGTTCCTTTTTTCGTTTTGAGGAATACGAAAACCGAAAAACAAGTTGTGAAAAGTGAGAATCGACAAATCGTTCCTGCGCTTGAATTTCTGGCTCTTAATTTTGAAAGTATTTTAAACGACTTTCTTACTTTATACATTACCGCTAGCGTGACAAGACTTTTTAATCAAAGAAAGAAATAATTAAGGTCTAATTTAATAGAACCCTTAATTTCATGCTAGGAAAATTTTATAATTACAATTAGGTAAATGATGCAAAAGCTTAAATTTATGGTGGCTTGCTTCAGCTTTGGCAAAGCTCTTGCTAACAGTACAGCTGGCTCTATGAATAAATTTTATCAATCCAAACGCTTTCAAAAGTAGTCTAGTGCTAGAATTTTCGTGATGTTGGCTGGAAAATATTCCATGTATTTGATTTCGTATGTCTTATTGTTATCTAACTACCTCGAATGTTCATAATATGCAATTGTTTTACTTGGTCAACCATATCTATTTATTTCAACGCAGCCTTCAAAAGCTGGGTTTACTCTAATCGACACTTCAATCAAAGTGTTGATAAATGGAAAGCATTACCACTTATACTTTAACACTTTAGAGTAGAATACAGGTAACTCAACTTCCATAATCAGGCTTGGCTGTCGACCAAAGCACAGCTGTAATACTGCTTTTGCATTTTATTCAATAAAGAATTTATCTATTTGAATTAATGTAGGTGCAAATAGATGAGAAATAAAGCGGACTATATCATTTTTTAACATACTCAGTTGTAATTTCCGGTACATATTTACATAGATAGTAACACATTGGTAGTTAAAATTCTTTAGCAATTCTGTTGAGATCAAAATAAAAAACTTACGCACGCATTGCAATTAAAAATCGGATTGTACTTCGTATCTATAACTTCGAAATCTAAATCTTTAACAAACTTTCTAGAAATGGAGTTGTATCAAGGGAATATTAGTGGCACAATCACCACGCCCTGAATTCAGGTTCGAGCCTCGGCTTACCTATGATTTTTTCATTTGCAACTGCAACAAAAAATTCTAGTCCGTCTCTTAGCTGTTTTATAGCTCGCAGCAATGAAAAAATAAAATTCATTTCCCTTACCCTAATTTCCTTCCAGCCAAAGCCATGCTAAATCGTCATAGGGTTGCCCCGTGGGCTTTGGCTAAGTCATAAGAAAAACTATATGTATATGATAAAAGTGGTATATTACGCTATAAATTTAAATTTCTTTACAGGGTATTGAAGCAGCAACAGCTGACTTGCAAAGGGAAACAGAGGAAAAATTATGGCAAGAAGGTATTCTTAGGCATGTACCGGTTGTGGGTCGTGTAGTAAATTGGTGGTCGCCACCAATGAGAGAAGCTGGAATAAGGGGAAGAAGTCTAAATTTGACTCAAGGAGTTGTAGAAAGTACCGAAAATATTTATAAGTAAGCATAATTAAACAGTAAAATTATTATTAACTAACATAATATCAATTTCCTTTAAAGGTACCACATGCAAATGTCGGGTGCGCCAAATCAGTTGCCGAGCAACAAATCACCGCCAACTCCAATGGTACAGACCCCCGTGGGCTCTACTTCAGCTGGACATTCACGAAACGTTAGCCAAAGTAGTGTAACATCTTCCCAAGAAATAACAACGCAAAATTAAATTTTGATAGTAAGAATAATTTTCATCACTCCCAACGCTTTAAAAAGTAGTCTTTAGCCAGTGCAATAAAATTTTCGTGGGGAGGTTTTATTTTCCTATTTTTTTTGTATCATTTTCATGAGTTTTTAGGCTCATAGTCAAGATGAACAAAATACGTATTCGCAAAATTTTTTCTTTCTCTTTTGATAGTTAATTCATTCCAATTTTATTATTACAAAAAATATTCAGCAAGTGAATAAGAATTATTTTACCTACGACAAAATTGTCTTATATGTTGTCTATATTTCGTCAGTGATATCTTATAACCAAAACATCGTCAACCTGTTTCCGATTACTGTTAAATATTTTATTTCATTTTGATTAAGAATTACGAATAGAATTTTGCTGATAAAGTAAAATGCACAATAGTATATTGAGAGTACTTTTTTATTACAACTTCCTATAACGTTTTTATCCTACCTAATTCCTTCACCGTATCGCAGCACTTGCAACTGATGGAAGCAATAAGGCGAGTATAATAATTAAATAAATTAAAGTAGTTTTTGTTTTTAGTTTATGTTGGACAATTTTATATACAAAATTATTTTAATTTTCTTCTATTTGTGTTCATTTAACACAAGAAAGGAAAAAAAAGCTATCGAGAAGAAATTCTAAATTTGATAAATTCTTAGTTGTCTTCGGCTTAGTGTTTTGGGTGCGGAATTTTTACACGCTATTTTGAGATAATAAGGGTTTAAAGTTTTGTATAACATTGAAACGTAGGTAATACCTCGTGGAGTGAACATTGTGACTTTTCGAAATTTGTACACCAAATTTTTACCAATTATTCTTGAGATAATAAAATTGAAGTAAATAAATTCACATGTTGAACCCAAAAAATATGTACTCCCTTATGGAAATTAAAGAATTTGCCTCTTTACTTCCCGATACTTTAACTATTGAATACATGAAAAAAAAAATTCTTAAGGCATGAAAACTGTAAGTGGTTTAAATGCTTAGTTTTCTACTATCTTGCTTAGGAAATTTGCTCCTCTTGCAGCAATCTTTCATTTTGTTCCACCAAATTTAGCTAATTCTGTCGAGTGATTGGCCCACAGTCCTTCTGATGTAGGCATAATAAAAAGTAGAAAAGTGGAAAATGTGTTTTGTGGAATTAAATTGTACAAATGCAATAAAATATTAAGTATATAGTAAAAAGTAAAAAAGCAAAACGTAACCTCAACAAAGCTGACTCCTCACATTATTACGTAATATATGAAAATCAATGCAATCAAAAGAGGAATTAAAAAATCGCGACATCGATGTGATAGGCTCATTTAATCCATAATTAGTGCGATGAAAAGGTAACTGAAGAAAGTGGTGATTCCTCAGGGAGCGAGCCGGAACCGATAAGCCAAAACAAGCCTATAGAACAGAATGCAGTCGAAATCAAAAAGGATCCTGGCGTTACGGCGTCTCTTTTCAAGTGTGTTCAAGTCTATCAACATAAGGAGGTAATATAAGGGAGTTATTCCAAGGAAGGCCTCGAATAGCGAACCTAATGAACCTCCGTTGAACAGCTTTGTAATGTAAGGGTCATCAAATTCCTTTGACCACCTCTTCACGAAACCCAAAGTCATATTAGCCTTGTTGACTATGGCATTAAAATGATCCTAGAAAGAAAATTGTGAATTGAGCCAGGCACCTAGGTCCTTAGTTTTAGTAACTCTTGTTAAAGGACAACCCTCTATGGTAAAGTTGAAATGGAGACCTTTTTCGTGAGAAAGACATAGATGTACACTTGCCGATATTTAGGGGAATGTCGTTAATGGAACACCAATTCTGAAAGGCGTCCAAGTCAGAATTTAAAAGTAGGCAATCGGCTTTGTCAGACACAGTGCGAAATATCTTAGCGTCGTCGGCATAACAAAGAATATTTGAGTGAGACAGTATCGTAGAAACATCATTGATGTAAATTATAAATAACAATGGCCCGAGATGGGAGCCCTGCGGTACACCGGAATTGTTTAAAATAGCAATCAGGACTCCGTCTGTAAAAATAGAACAACTATCCTTTAGTGATAAAATATTCGGCGATAACTAAGTCTTGTTCAGTACCTCCTCCATAACATTCAAGTAAGAATATGTTAATTAAAACAACATAAATTCTATTATATAACATATTAATATATTTCATTAATAAACACTTTACTGAAATGTCTTTGCTTTAATAGTAAACGTCTTGCTTAGGAAGTACGTTATTTTCAATAAAATATAGTCACTGTAGGTCCAATACTCGTAGAGTAAAATAGTTTTATAAAAGAACATTATACACTGCTTAATTTGAATAGCTATAATTGCCTGGAATACATATAGTACATACCTATGTATTCATATTTATAAATAATTACTTATTTCATTTAATTATTTCCATAAAGGTATGCCCCCAAAAATAAGGAACATGAACGAAATTATTTATTAAAACAATTCGAAAAAAATAATCTAAAAATTGCAACATTTTACAAAATGTTATTAATCTACTTACAACATTTATAAACATTCATCGTCTTAGGGTATATAAATGTAAATAATAAAGAAATTGCCTTAGTATTAAACAGTCAATAGTTTTGGTTTTGGTATTGGTATAGTTAATTCACTACTTGTGTCGTTGGCGTTTAGAGCAAATGTTTTTTTTAAACTGAAGGTGAAAGTGAGAGTGAGATATATGAGTTTTATGGAGAGTGAAATGAGGATTGATTAAGATGATTCGTTTCATATTTTAAACTTATTGTGTGATTTGGTGCTTGTTTCGGTACTGGTACAGATTGGATTCAAGTGAAGACTCTAGAAAATGGTCTTATTTTTTAAAGAGTTTAGTCAAAAAATTTGTGTTATGAGCTAAGTTAAGCGAATTAAAATTAAAAGTATTTGTTTTAGTCATTATAAAGATAGTTATTACTCATTACCATTCGATTGCAATCGATCATAATAATAGGAAATTTAGAATTGAATTGACCTAAAGCTAGCAACTCACGCAAGTACAATATCTAATTTTTAACCTCATTTAATCCTAAATTTCCCATGTTTAGATTGCAGTCGAATCGTATTCGGTAATAAGACTGAAGGTTTCGGCACACATGGAAGTATATCCCTTTTCGGCTAGCATAAGAACTACATACATAAGTCGTCGTCATACACTTTAGGAAAAACAACTATTTAAGCTAAAACTGAGACTCACGCCGTAAAACCTTTCATTCTTATCTTTAACGATGAGTTGACGCCTCGTGCTAAATAAGGGCTTGTGAATGGAATTGGGGAAGGAGAAAAAACTGATTCCAACCTAAAGCTTTTAAAATACTTCATCCGATAATCCTTTCGAAGAGAATGCTGCTCATTAAGTAAACCCATGTTAAATTTTTTTTTTTAAAGTGGCTTCAGCTTCAAAATCTACTTAATTCAGTTTATCATTTGATGCCGAAAAATATTTCACAGTTTTTCTGCATTTTGTTCCTAAAAAACTAAATTGTAATAACAGTCACCACCCTTGGTATAATAAATCTCTATTGAGATTAAGAAACGCAAAAAACAAGGCCTACAAGTTGCTTTCATCGTGAAAATTTTAAAACATTACGGAAGAAGTATGAGTTCCTAAATAGACTTCTTTACAGGTAATACATAAATTCAGTTGAATCTAGTATACCAAGTAACTCACGTTCCTTTTGGGTTTACTTGAAGAATAAACGGAAAACTTCTGGGTTTCCGAGCATTATGAGACTAAAGAGCAAGACATCTAATAGTTTGCGGGAAACATGCAATGTTTTTGCTGATTTTTTCCAATCAGTTTACTGTGTGCATGATTGCTATAATGATGCTGAAGATGGCACACTGGTGTAACAATCAAAGCTTAAACATTGGTCTTTTAGAGTTTTCAAATGAGGATGTAGTTGCTGCAATCAAAAATCTTGATAATAACTGTGGGCAAGACTTGGAGGGTTTTTCAAACTTATTTCTAAAAGAATGCGTTGAAACAATTTGTGTTCCTTTAACTTTATTGTTTAATTTATCTCTGGGTTCGGGTGTATTCTTGGATTCGTGGAAGATTTCTTGCCTTGTTCCGATCTACAAGGCTGGAAACAGAAGCGATATAGAGAATTACCGCGGAGTATCACGGTTTTTTCGCTGGGAGATCTACTGTTTCGAACTTAGGCTTATTAACTAACTTTTGTGTACAAAAAATCGAAAATGGTAATCAAGTAGACGTACTCTGTACAGATTTTTTTAAAGCTTTTGATAGAGTATCAATTGCAATTTTACTGAAAAAAATTAAAGGACTAGGAATTCACAGTTATGCTTTTGATTGGTTCCAGTCTTATCTTACTAATCGCAGACAACGTGTCAGAATAGGGAACATGTATTCTAGTGATGTCTTTGCGTTTTCGGGGGTACCACAAGGTAGCCATCTTGGACCGGTATTATTTATAATTTTCATCAACGATATTGTTAATGTGTTATCTTTTGCGAAATATAATAATGCTGATAACTTGAAACTTTTGCTTCCATTCATTCGAGTGAAAATTGTATGCTTCTTCAGATGAACCTGAATAGCTTGACTCATTGGTGTATTCTAAACAAGCTTTCTTTTAATGTAAAGAAATGCAGAATTATGACTATAGATGCTCTACTCCTATATTCTGGGATTATGGTATTAATTGTGTCAGCATTGAGACAACACAAGAATTCAAAGACTGAGGTGTTATTTTTGACTCAAAACTTACTTTCTCAAGCCACATAGACTTCATCCTGAGTAATGCATTCAGGCTGTTAGATTTTATTAAAAGGAGCACGAAGGAATTTCGTAACCCCTTTACAGAAAAGCTTCTCTTCACTTCATTGATAAGATCTGTATTGGAATATGCAGCGGTCATATGGAGTCCTCAACATAATGTTCGGAAGACTAGAATAGAATCTGTGCAGAGAAGTCTTACTCGATTGCTCTTTAAAAGGTATGATATATTAGGTGGTACAATTGCACCTTATGAGAATCGATGCCAACTCTTAGGGTTGCAAAGGCTTGAAAGCCGTTGAACCTATTTGCGTATCTTATTCATAAGAGATATTTTAACATATGATATAGACTGCCCTGAATTGTTATCTCTAATTGCACCAGAACTTACTATGCGTTCGCGGAAATTGTTGTACAGTCCTGCTCATAGAACTAATTATGAATTTTCTGAAGTTATTACAGCATCTATTCAGTCATTTAATGAATTTTGCCCGTTTTTTGAATTTGATCTGCCTAGGAATGAGTTTAAGGATATCATAATTGCATTGACCAATAGAATTTAGGAGTCAAATTTATTTTTAAGTTAATTATTGGTGTAGCCCTACAATTTATTTAGTACTTTAGTAGTTACTGCTCAGTGTGTAAGATCATTGTTATCGGTAGACTATGAATAAATAAATAAAATTCTACCAAGCTGGATTAAGCTTAGATTTAATAACCGAGAAAGCGAAAAAAAAATTCTCTGGGTTTTTCGAAGAGCTTGCGATGCTACCAGTGGCGGATCTGGGATTTTACAAGGGTGGGATTTTGGATTTCTACATCGACCAATTATTAAGACATTGTGTGTGCCAAGCGCAGATCTAGATATTTGTTTAGTAGACGGTTGGGGGGGGATTTTATGAGTTCCCGCTCTTACTTAAAATTCCACATAGAGATAACAGTTCAAAGTGCTGCTTAAACTATAGATGCTGTTTTTGCCAAATATCTAGAAACAGTATATACACCAATATTTGTAGGATACTTTAGTTACCATAAACCATTAGTAACCGTTGCAAATAGTGAAGCTTAATATTTTGCATTACTCTCACCTGGTTAATTTAAATGAAAAAATAAATAGCTTAGAAGTGTGCCTTCTGAGTGAAGGAAAAGTCTATTTTACACCAAAATAACAATGATTCTTTCATCAAGTTCATTTGATTCATTTGCTAATGCTACTAAAATTTGTCGTTCTTTTCTCATAGATATTTTCTATTAATCAGAATGCGGTAAGTCTTGGTCCTATTCCTCGTTGCACACCTCTCTGTCCGAGAGTATAGGGACTGGGCTAAAATCTTAAGGCTAGGCACAGTCAAAGGTTGGGGTGCGATATGGTCCAAATAAGCCCAATAACATCCTTGGGCTGAGGCTGCTTCACCGTCAGGGGCATTGTTGTAGTTTGATCTTCTTTCTTCTTGTTTTTATTCTCTAGTTGTGCATCCTTGCTTTCTTGATATTTTTTCTTCGGTTATTAGGACTTTAAAGAGAGCCTGCAATAAATGTCCCCCCCCCCCCCCCATCCCCCCTGGTATTTCCCTATCCTTCCCAATTCCTTTATGAGTTACGATTAAGTTTTGTCCAATACCAATTGATGGCAGCATGCTCGCATGGATTTCTCCTCAATTATACCATAACAAATTGACAAAAGCGAAAGAAGTTCATCCGTGGGCTTACGTAGGTAAAGTTTAGGTTTTAGGGTTCCGTAGAAATAAAGAATATTTATAGTTTTCGCCTGTCCGTTACAGCCCTCTCATTTATAAACCTATTAAGATGAAATTTGGTATACGGACGTTACCAAAAAAAATTTGGTGAAGTTTTTGGAAAAATAGGACTAAACTGACGGGAAGTTCAAAAGTTGCTATTGGTGAAAAGTTTATACGTTCAATATTTGGAATAAAATACTTTCACTAATAACATCTTTTCCGAATATTCACTAAGAAAAAGAAAAATACCTCCACTCCTCCCCTGGACTTCAGGAATCCACCCGCCCCCCCCCCCCCCCCCCTCTCCTCCGTCGATCCGTTACTGGATCAAGGCTATGACTGGATTTATACTACTTGGATTAGACCTACGATTATACCTACTTTTCTGTCACTGGTCACTGTAGATAAAAGATAAAATGGCTCCAAAATATTACTTTCCATAAGTACGTTTGGTTAAATGTATCGACTTATTTCGGGAAATGATTTCTTTTGACTCAATTTTCATAATGTTATATTATCACCTCACTGAGACAATTCCTAGGATTATTTTGCCTTTGTGAAATATTTGAGAAATAGTGTTGAACCACAACAGTTCTTATATTATGTCTCAATATTGGATTGCCGAATATTATTTCGAAATGTGTTTTCTATATTTTAGTATATTTCAAACTAGAATATTTTATAAAGACTGTTATCTAGAGCCTGCACTTGAAATAAATTTCGAAAGTTGTTTGTTTTACTAAAATTCACGCTATGTGTTGAAATTTAATTTGTTGAATTTGTCATCTGTCTGAGTATAAACTTGTGCTCTTAGACTGTAATTCTAATAGTGATAAATCTCTTTTATTTATTTTCAATTTTTTCTTGAGCCCGTTGCTTACTATTACTTTCTAAATTACGCTTTATAAAATTTTTTAGGGTTTTTTGACTTTCGCTTTTGATTACAGTTTTCAATTAAAATTACTAAATAAATATAATAACGAAATCAGTCCTGTCCTTAAATGTGTTGCTATTAATATCATCATTAATAAAACTAAATTAACTGCATAATCTCACACAGTCTCCATTCAATAAATATAAATTCCAAATTGTCATGCTATAAAATCACAATCACTCGTTCAATTTCACTCGACTGAGATTATTTAGAGGCAAAATATTATTAGTAATTTTTTATATTAAATATTTTTTTCTTTTACATTAAATTAAAAATTTGTCAATCACATTAGGGTTGTCAAGTATTTGTTTTGCCTCTATTTGTTTATAGTTATTATTTTAGCTTTACATTTTATTACTATAAGTATTTTACAAAATTACATTTACAGAACTTTAAAAATTTCGAAATTTTGAAATTAAACAATTTCGTGAGCGTTTTAAGTCTTGAACAAATGCTATGTTTTATCATTATAACTGTGATTTCAAATAGATTTTATTAAATTTAAATTAATATTTTTTTTTAATAATATGTTACGTTAATTTCATATTTTAATAAGGTGAAATAGTGATAAAACGTACCATCTGTTCAAGACATAACATATGTATAAAAACTTATTATATATTCAATAATTATAAATACAAAGATATTTTAAAATCAAACAATTTTTAAAGCACTGGACATATTATTTAAAATCAGTTCATTTAAACAATTGGGTGCATATATGTATGTACATAATATTTCTATAAAACAAATATTTAAATAAAATCATAAATCGCAGCTATTGCCGGTCATATTAAAAAGAAATAAATAAAACAACGTCGGAAAATTGCATAAATATTTTATAAAATCGACACAAAAACGTATTGTACGTTTTTTTGGAGCCGCAATGCAGTTATTCAACACGCCAAATAAAAATTTTAAATAAAATTAATATTTACTACTACAAAAAACAATTTCTAATCATTGGCTGTGTGATCACTTTACAAAATCAAACAGAAGGAACTTTTTATTGATTTTTCCATAAGCTAGTGATCACGGATACTTAGAGTGTCCAAAAAGTTTAAAGGTGTGAGACAATATCAACTAAAAAAGCGGTGTTAAAAAATACACCGATACACTTCTAGGAGGTTCTTCTTTTTCTATGTGCTATAAAGCATTAGTATCAGATCAAGGATCTAACCAACGGATCACTAACAACACAATATCACTGGTACTCAATATTATAAAAAAGAGTTTCGAAATTTTGACCTTCATTATTTAGAATGAGAATTAATTTATCACATTTTTGGATTTTGTAATTGTACATTCCACTTCCTCTTTAATAAGGTGTAACTCAATTCAATTAAATTCACTTTATTTTAGAAAGTTACACTAGTAATATAGAATCTTCTACATATGTAAGTGCAGGAGGTACCCATACCTAAGAATAATAAAAAAATAAATAAATCCGTAGTAGTTTTACAACTAAATGTAATATAAGTGTTAAGTCATAAATTTAGAAATTCAGAACTTTAAAAGGAAGAAAAATTATACGTCATAAAAAGGAAAATAAAAAAATCTTACAATGAATGGATACATCGATTGTACATTCATGTAGATCTTTAAATATTGAACTTAACTACCAAAAAAATCTCGGTTGATATAGCTATTTCTAAGAAGAAGAGGAAGAGAATTACAAGATTTAACGGCCTAGACGTAGGTGGAGTAAATAAAACGTGTCGGCCTACCAATTCGGAGATCCCAAGTTCGAATCCCACCGGCGGTAATCCATGGTTGTTTTCTGCTGACATCAGATTACGATGAAAAAATGTCAGTGGTTCGGAATCCACTTTGAATTATAGGTCCACTTGCACTTGGTTCTCTCGAAGCTGGTGAAGTTGCTCTCCTACCACATGCCCCACAAGGGTTTACGGGAGCTAAGGAATGGCCTAGATAAACTATTTACGCTCACTATAGTGTGGTGTTACCTATTACCTCGTATTAAGTAAAAAGTTTTACCAAATTAAAGAAGTTCCAATCTAGTGTATAGATAACTAGGTTGCGAAAAAAGATTTCGCAACTTCGTAAATTAAAATAAATAAAATATGATTCTTCGTAAATAAATTAAAGTAAAATAAGAATAGCGACTATAGCGTCAGCGTCTTAAGCTAAATATACAGCGAATGGTGAAATTAAAAGCCACATTGAGTTTGTGAGAAGATGAATCTTATTTGCTGCAAACCTCGCAATCGTAGTATGAGGTTGGCTGATGAGGATGTCTAAGAGTTCACCTAATAGCTGCAGTCCATATTTCAATATAATCGATATATCAGTCTTTTGGTGATAACTGATTGTGTCCTAAATAGAATGTGCTCCTGGAAGTCTCAATTTTTTTGAAAGCTGACATGTTTTAATGTCCTCATCTTCATCTAAATCTCTTAGATAGACACGCTGTCTTAGTAACACGTTAGTCATAAGTTTTGGCACTTATTTAAAGCGTTCGTTATAGCACTTTAATTTTTTTTTCTAGTCATAAAATGATTCATGGGGCTCATACAGTCATTCGTTGAAAACGAAAAGTGGTTCCACCATTCGCAGCAGCAATGTCTTATAAATTGAATTTGCGAAGGAGTGCCGCCAATTTATTTGGACGACTATCCAGTTCTGAAATTTTTAACATCTTCAAGGACAAACCAATATTACGCCGAACTATATTTCGTGTTTTTTAGGATTGTGCTGATGGCAAACAACCCGAAAATAGATCAAAAAATGGTCGTCCAACCAAGTTGACCCAAGCAAACTCGGTAAAATTACTGCGGAAGATAATGTCGGTGCATCAGAAAGATGTTTGTCGCGAAAATATGCTAGTTTTTTCTACAACGTTTACTTATTAAATACATATAATAGTCAAGCGTTTCGTTTCACTAGGACATCATCAAGGCTTTATTTGTACTGAGATACTTATTTTTCTTGTTTGATGATAGCGAAAGAACTATCTGAGTCTCATTTCGTTGTTTGTGTGTATTCCTTATCGGTTAAGACATGTTAGGAAATTCCAGAATATCGACCCATTTTTACTTCAGGTTGATAAATCCAGGACGTTGTGAAAGTCTCTTCTTTTTTGAGTACATTTGTGACTGTATTTTTTGTTCTGCTTCGTAATACTTGAAGCAATGATTCTTTTTCTTCTCCAATATCAACCAGATGTCAAGCCGAGCAGAAGGTTTTGACTATCCCCCATAGTGAATGAACTGCTCGCTACGACCATTGAAAATGCGTATCATGATCTGCTTCCCATGGATTACATCGTGATTTTTGGTCTTTATGCTGAGGGCCTTCCGACGCTGATGGCTTGTCGCCCTAATTTGTACTTCAAGCTCGATATCTTCTTATTTTTCATCTTCTTCTTTTTCTTCCTCTATTTTTGATTCCTCTACTATCGCCGATTTCTTCGCGGATTTTTTTCGGTACTGCCTTCTGTGATTGTAACTTACCCATTTGACGAGGCTTCAGCCTACTCGTCTTGAGCCCATGGGACCCAGTCTTTGACGATGCCTCTGTTGCTGAGAACTTATTCGGTCTGTCAGACGGCTTATCGGGAGATCCCGATGGCATTCATGCTTCCTTCTTTAAAAATACATATCGCCTACTGTCCGCGTCCATTGTTATTTATTCAACCTGTCGTTGTGTTTCGGTTGTTTCTGTGTTTTTTGGAAGGGCTCTGATTATTCCTCTTCATAAGTAAGGCAGTAAATCCGATATCTCTTATTACTAACCGATTACTATTCTGTGTCGTGTTTCAAAGATTTTTGAGGCTCCGGTCAGTGACGTGCTTCGCTTTCACTGCAGGCCTTTCATGTGTTCCTTCTAATATGACTTCCTTAAGGATAAATCAACTAACACCAACCTCCTTGAATTTCTGCCAGTCGTTGCATCAGGTGAGCAGGTGGACTGTGTATTTACGGATTTTAGCAAGCCCTTTGATAGGATTGACTATCAAATTTTACTTTACAACCTAATTCTGCTTAGATATACTTCTCGTTAGTCGATTGGTTGTCTTATTATTTGTCTGGCCGTACGCAGCGTGTCTTGTATTGGGGAGCTCTTTCAAACCAAATCCCTGTCATCTCATTGGTGCCTCAGGGCAGCATCCTCGATCCACTCTTTTTCATCCTATATATTAATGATGTTTCGCTTCTTTTATCCAACGCTAAAATTTTGTGTTATGCGGAAGATGGCAAAATTGTTCGCATTGTTTCTCAGGATTCTGACCGTAATCTGCTTAAAACGGATTTTTGTGCGTTTTGTTAATGGTGTGCACGAAATCGCCTAGTAAGTGCACTGCTTTGACTTTCTTCTATAGCAGACTTCCTTTCCTCTTTGATTACTCTGTGTATTGTATTATCTTGAGTAGAGTTGACAAGGCTTGGGATATAGGCGTGGTTATAAACTCTCGGTTCTAATTTGATGCTTGGCTTTGCAAAAGATGGACCAGAGAGCTTGAAGACCCCTACTGAACTAAACTCCTATACTGCACCTTTGTAAGACCAATTCTGGAATACGCCAACCCTGCCTGGGTTCCACACTTCGCTGCACACATCAACCGCATTGAAGCGGTGCTGCCAAGATTTCTAAATATTCGAGTCCGTGGTCTTCCCTGGAATGACCCTGCCATGCTTCATCCTTATACCGACCGTTTTAGGCTTATCTCTGTGGACTCCCTTAAAAAGAAACTCAATATTTTCAAAATACTGTTTATCTTTGATTTATTGTCGGGAACAATAAATTCACCCGAATTACTGATGACTGTGAGCATTTCTACCCCGTCCTGCTCTCTTGGGAGTCAGTGAAGGAAATCACGTTCCTCGCCTCTGAACTCTATATGGTATGCACGAGCCGATTCCGTCGATGTCTCGCCTCTTCAACGAGTACTACGTCAACCTGGGTCAAAACTTTTCCAGGTTTCTATTGAAGAGCCAACTTAAGGTTGGAAGTAGTTAATCACTCATCCTAGTTTGACTAAGTTTGCTGCCGTATAATTTAAGTATACCTAATCTTGTATATTCTGCGTAGTAGTATTGACTAATCTTTGTCGAACAAATAAATAAATAGACAATGTGACATACTTAGTGACTAATAAGGGCCGAAATATTATTTTAACTCATTTAGTTTTGGTTAGACTTCTCTTGGCAAACTAATTATTTCTTCAAGTTAAATAGGTCTCTATAAAGGTGATGTGCTGTTGTACTTCCTCATAGTCCAATTCTAAGTGGTTGTCTTGTATAATAACTGCGGTTTTCTTTAGAGTAGTGGTGTATGGGTGATGATGTTATGTTCTCCAAACTAATGCCTTAGGTGTGCATTTAAAGATGTGTCTAATATCTCTGTGCTCACATGTGTAGTCACCGTTTACATTTTTTCCTTCAGATAAGGTGTTCAGTATACCTTTAAAAAAGATTTCACAAAAACACCGATTAATGGTCGCGACATGAAAACGGCCTTTCGAATTGTCTTTAATTAATGATGTCATTGCTTCTGACATCACAGGTTTGGCTATGCGTTATCATGATGTCTCTGACTACCTTTCTCCTACGACCTAAGTGGTTCGATTGAGAATGTCCTCAACCTTGGAATAAGCATTTTATCAAGGTCAAGATTTATGCATCTCCAACATCGCTTGATGTTTGTACAAGTATCTTATCATACACAAAGTGATTTTTCCAAAGGATTTCCACAAACTAGGAGGAAAAATTTCTGTGGGATATGAGAGCTCAAAGAAAATGATGAATATTTCGACCGAAAGCGCAAGCTGGTCATCATCAGTGTGGTACTTGCACTTTCCACCACGGACATCCATGAAGGAAGGTCAAGAACTCAACTCCTATAAGTACTTAGATTTAAAGCTGAGTAATCGGAGTTGAGCTTTTGACCTTCCTTCATGGATGTCCGTGGTGGAAAGTGCAAGTACCACGCTGATGATGACCAGCTTGCATTTTCGGTCGAAACATTCATCATTTTCTCTGAGCTCTCATATTTTTGAGCGATCACCATCCCAAATAAATTTTTCCTCCTAGTTTGTGGAAGTAAAACAGGTACTTTTACTTTTTCATTTTTAAATAACTTACTTCCACCAAGTGTTTATCGAAAGAAAACGTTCTGATTAAGCGAACGAGAGTTGTCTTAATTTACTATGCAATGAAGACTCCGTTTCGAGACATCTAATTACTTTCTTAGTTTGTGGTTTTCTTCACTGCCTCTTTTCATAAAATAATATTGCTTTTCACGATGCCACTTATAGACTTTGCGATTCTTCCAGACCGATTTATTTCTCTCATATTTTGTCCTCTAAAATTTCAAGGCCATCAATATTAACGTGTTTATAGGCAACGATCCAATGTCATAGAATAAATACTAAGTAGAAGAGCAGCTCCCTCAATCGTGAAAGAAATAATACTCTGGCAATACTGCAGCAAATACATACGACTTATCAGCCCTTGTTTGACGTCTCCTTAAAACACGCCAAAAATACAGTTCCATTCCGTGCTGACTGCAGGGTTACTGATTTCAGTAAAGTTTTCGACTCTAACTCAAGTGTGCCCCAAGGAAATCAGCTTGGACCTATCTTATTCACTTTTTATAATAATCACATATCCATGACCTTTGTCTGATTCTGCGACTATTTCTTATACCGATTTCTGTTGATTTGCTTTTGTAAACAATGTTATTTGTAATGTCATTTTTAAAGTATTAGTTCCAACCAGCTTTTTAAATATTTAACTAACTATTTATCGATGCCATAATAATTATGGTTATCAATAATCCGTAACGTCAATATTTTTGCGTTTTAACAAGATTGACACTCGTAACTACCGTGATGTTCGTATTTGAGAAACTTTTGAATCATATAGTACATTGTTCTTGACAATTATCTAAACATCTAAAATAAAATATTGTCATTATACTAAAAACACTAATTCAACCTAAAGTATTATAATATTCCGATGAAATTGATTGCTAATGTTTTACCCAATCTTACTTGAATATGTTCAGTCAAATAAAATAAAATTTTACTACTATCAACCTAATTTGATTCATATACTCGTCCAGTGCTTAAAAATGCTTGCAATATAATCTTAAAATACATACAATTTAATGATACCTTCGATAAAAAATGTACATTAAAACCTGCAGTTATAACCTAATAAAAAATAATATCAACAGCCATTTGTCTATAAAAGAGATAATAATTCGCAGCCTGTAGCGAAAATTGTCATGAAATATATCATTTTTGTGCATGCTAGTACCTATAGGTACTTAGAATTACAAAAACGTATTAAAGTCATCCGCAATTAGAAATAAATTTGTTTAGAGCTCTGTTACAGCATAGTTTGACTCATCATTCGGATTAATAGTAGATTGTTCGGTTACCTCCACACTTTTGTTGCTATCGGAATTTTTTGGTGATTGAACAGGTGGTGAAGGAGATTTAAGTTGTGAATTGGTCCCTCCTTGGTTTTGTGTAGTATTCTTTTCACCACCTTGAGGTGGTGAAGTTGGAGTGTCTATTTTTGGAGGTGGAATAGCCTTACCCGGTGGAGGTAATTTCATTGGTGGCCTTTGAAGAGTTCTAAGAAACAAAATAAATGTAAAAAGTTAAAAGAAAACTTATATTGTATCTATTACTTGCAATAACTCGTATTCGGTTCTTTAACCGATTCCTTCTTAGGCGAGTCGGCATCCTTCGGAATCTCTGGCAGTGGACAATTCAGAATTGACGGTTTGTATTTGGGATCGAATTTTCCACCCTGCCTTAGTGTGGAGCACTTGTAGATTTGTTTATCACGTTCATACATAGCGCTGTCAATGCTATTAGAACTAGGAATAGATTCAACCGTATCGTGGTGCTTTTGTTGAGAATTCGGTGGTAGATTCTGTCTTCGCATGGTGGCAGTGTTAGAGCTGTTAGCAGAAGACATCACTGGTGGTGTTGACTGATAAATATTTTGATGATTCCCCGATGTCGTCATAGGTACCGATGTTGCTGCTGGAATCTGTTGATAAATTTGTTGTCCCTGCGGATATTGATGTTGATGATGATGATAGGAATGTGAATGATGAGCATGAGAGTGCGGATGATGACAATAAAGCTGATGCTGGCGGCTTGCTTCGCTACAGGCTGGTGATTTTCAGTAAAAGTCATTCGCTTCCAAAGTCTTACATTGTTTGCTTAAAGTTGCGTATTTACCGTTATTTGGTCCTAAATATCAAGGTCAAAATTAGTTAAAGTGAATTTAAAAATAAAACCTAATACAATATTACCTTGAAGATGGGTGGGGCTATGATTATGCGACGGTAGTCTTCCTAAAGTATGAGTTCCCATCGTACGCATATTCTGTTGTTGATGTACATGTCCAACCATCATGTCGTGCTTTCGTGGTGGATGTTGAAGTGTATGAGATCCACTAATGGCGGGAGGACTAAAATGTCTAAAAATAATGTTTTTGAGGTAAAAACGAACATAAATATTAAAATTGTACCCATTATGATTCCTTGGCAGAGTGCGTGCATTCATTTGTTGATGATTTTGAGGTGCCTGATGCGAAATATAAGATGGTTCTTCAACTTGTGCATAGTCATTACGTTTTCTTATATAAATCCAAGTGTGCGAGTCAACCCAAACCATTATAGTAAGTAAGATAGCTGCTATAAAACTAGCAATGAGCATCAAAACCAGTCCAAGTAATCCTCCTTCACATAGTCCTCTGGCCGCGTTTAAGTAGCTATGGTGAACAGCGTTACAATCGACTACAGCAGTAAGTTGTGTAAGCAAACGTTCGCTGCTATTCAAATCAACCGAAACTGCACCCAATTTTGGTTGTAAGCCAGACGACTTAAACAACACCAAAGAGATTTTAGTAACTATAGCCATAGCACTTCTTGCGTTATTGATAGCATTCTGTGATTCGCGTAGCCGCAGGGTAAAAGGATTTGTATGACCCGGCTCACATTGAGTGTAATGAAGAAGCACATTTGTTGGCAATTCACTTGGTGCAATAGATACTAGAAAATCGGCAGGATTAATGCATAAGTCTCCTACAGCAACTGATGTTGAGAGATATAATCCAGACATTAGCCATGATCCAGTTACTGCCAGAAGTCCACATACGCTAAACAGAATCAATGCACACCTGGAATGACGTGCCACACCCACGAGCAAAACAGCACATAAAACCAATAAAAGTGCTAAAACAGCTACAGTACCAGGCCATCGTATTAGTTCCCACTGGTCCCCCTTCTAGGAAAACAATAGTAAAATTAACTAGTGAAAAGGTGCAAAATATAAAATAGCTCACCGATAGGAAAGCTGACATTGATATTCCCATCAACGGCCGTCTGATATCTCCAGCTGCGTTAGTGGCTAAAGTAACATTTCCTTGCACGATATTTAACGACACTATTAATATGGAAAGGGCTGTTTGATTGGATACCGGTTGATCAAATATATCAGCTAGTTCAACAAGCTGTGGCCTTATCCTATTGGTCAATGTGTTTTCAAGAATATTTGTTTGATTTCGAACAGTTGTTACAAGATTGTCAACTTTTCGGCCAGCTGTTAAAACTTCTAATAGTCCGTTGTGTAGGTCGTCATTGCCGTATAATCCTGTAAAAATTTTTATTCGTTAGATAGGACAATGACCAAAAAATTTGGAAAAATTACGGATATAGCAAGAAAAGGTTGCAATGTTTTCAACCCCATTCTTGATCAAAAATATTTCTAAAAAAATTCTAAAATTGTTCTATGTATATAAATTGTAACAAATAGGAAAAGCGAGTAGGTGCCAGACCTGAGCTCTGCTGTACACCATCCAAAATTTAAATTTCAATTTTACCTAAATTAAATGATCAGTTGAAAAGGTTTTAATTTATTTTATTAGAATAAGATCAAAACCAAATTCTTAAAGTTTGGCTGAAACAGTACTATAGCTGGATTTATCAAAAGCTTTCGGGATACCTAAGACAACGCTTTCTGATTCACTAAAGTTGTAAAGACTATCATTCCAACATTATTAAATTCCCCTAATGGAAAATAACCTTAGTTTAATCTCTATAAAATCGGTAGTGATTGCACTCAATTCAAGCAGCACTAAACCGAAAAATAACTTCCCCTTAAAAATGTAGCATTATCCTAAATAAATTCCGACTACTTATAACTGCACGTACAACAATCTGAGGAATGCTACGATATTTTCAAAAGCAGGCAAGTCGCTTGAATAAAACCAAGAAAACATCATTTTTATGTCTGCCATGTTGTACTGTACCAAGGAGCTCAAGCAACACAAATGCGTTGCCTTAAATTTGGTATGGAGAAAATCAGAAAAGGACTCACCTGTTTTTTACTAATGAATTACTAAAGGTTAAAAATCCCGTCTCCTTTGTACCTTTTATTTTGTATAATAATGCCAAACCTCAGAGGATGCCCTATGATGCAAGATTACAACCTTGGCAGTAAAAGAATCAAAGATGAGGGAAATGTGTTACGAGGTTGAGTGATGAAAGTTTCGGGCTAACAGATGAGGAAAAAATTGAAGATAGAAACAATACCGTGGAAATAGTGATTGAAAAGTGCGAGACAATCGGGAAACCATTGATGCTCCAAAGAAACAAACAATTTCACAAATTAACTTTAAATAAAGCATATTATCGAAGTTATTGGTGGAGTAAGTGATGCTGTATAGATCTTCAATCCCGGAGGTCCCAGGTTCGAATCTCACTGGCGGCGGTGACCCATGGTTGTATTCTGCTGACAACAGATTACGATATAAAGTTCATTAGGAGTTGAAGATTAATGTCGGCGGTTCAAAATCCACCTTAAATTGTAGGTTCACAAGCAATCGTTGCATTGAATCCGATGAAGTTCTTCTCCCGCCCCATGCTACGTAAAGGGTTTCGAAAACTAAAGAGAGAAAGAGAAAGTGGATTGCTACGTTCAGTATAAACTCGACAAAAAATAAAACATCGAGTGAAATTAAGTACAATAGTAACGGAAAATCATATTTGAAACGAGTTTGATTTAGAGATTGCACTTTTTAAGCAATTCTAATCCTGAATACCACAGCTGACAGGATGTCATACTGACATCAACAGGGGAAACATTTCCAAAGTCTTAAATCTTGGTTTAAGTACTGACTAGTTTAAACAAATATGATGGATATTTTTGCAATTCTTCATTTTAATTAATCTTTTAAGCCCAGCCTTATAAATGCTTTAATGTAAAAATGTGAGATTAGGTGAAGGAAGAGTGAGTGGAACCTAACTTCGTAACGCGTGAACGGATCTGAATACGTTCTTTTTGTATACAGTATTTATTTATTTATCAAAATTTCATCAAGGCATTATAATATGCATGACAAACGGTATATAGTTGGCTGACTTTTAACTGATATTTAGAGGAAGATGGAACACCAACTTTAGAAAGGCGTTCAAGTCAAAATTTAAAAATTGGCGTTGTCTGACACAGTGAGGAATCTCTTTGCGTTGTCACCAAAACAAAGAATATTTAAGTGAAACAGAATCGTGGACTCATTATTGATGTAAATTATGAATAACAATGGCCCGAGGTGGGACTCTTGCGGTACCTCGAAAGTGTTGAAAATAACATCAGACAGAACACTACGAAAAGAAAACCCGACGTACGAATAAATCCAGTTCACAAGAAGCCACAGAAACTCTATAAAGGAGGGCTTTAAAACGATAATTCGATAATTTATCCTGTCATATATTTTGCTGAAGTGATTAAAAATGCTGTCGACTTGCTTACGTCCTTCCACTGCAGAGATACAAAAATGTAGTACGTTCCCATGATACCATGTCAATAATTTTGCGGGTGAAACGTGAGTAGGATTATAATAATTTGGATTATAATAATGATAATTATAAGGCGTAGCCTGATTTGGAAGATTATTTTATTGTTGTACATAATGTGTTGACCTTGTTAACATGGGATGGGGTGGAGGAGTTGCGCGTAATTTTGTACTTGCTGCAGCTATTTTGACGACTCTTTTTAACCGACTTTTCAAATATGCAACCTATAGTGAGGGGGTAGGAGGGGTATAGCCAAGTTTGGTAACATGTGGTCCGATTTTAATTCTTTTTTTATTGTAGAGTATGTATGCTTCCTCACATTTACTGTTAGAAAAACTTTGCACCTAGTATTGAGGTGGGAGATGTCGATGATTGCTTAATTGTTGTATAGAATATGTTGCTCTATTTGTATCAGGATAAAAATGTTGTTCTTTGGGTCGGGTTCAGAGTAGGAGTTAGTACCTAGCTTCGTAAGACGTAGACCGATTTTGTTGATTTTGATTCTGTTGTACAGAATATGTTTTTTTCATTGGTGCATGGTTGCGAAATGTTGTACCTAGAGTGGCGACGAGCAGGGAGTGGAACAGTCGCTTTACTTCTTAATGCGTGGCTCGATTGTGATGATTGTTTTTTCCTATATAGAGTATGTTGCCGGACTAGCACCATGGTAAGAATTGTGTATCTAGGGATAGGAATAGGAACATTTGCCGTATTTGCATGATTTCCTTTCCTTTCTCACTACATCTGCAACTGTTTCGATCACTTTGTTTATACAAAGAGTACAAAGACCCTTAAAAGTGAAAAAGAAAATACTCTAAAAAAGACTTTACAAAAAACCAATAAAAAACATAAAATGTTATGTAATATTATACGGAAATGGAGGTTGGCCGATGGATTAGTGGCACGATTACCACGCTATGGTTATACGGATCGAACCTCGGTCTCCCCTCTCCCAACCTTTTAAAATTAAAAAATCAACTCCGCCTCTGGGCTGTTGTCTAGCTCGCAGCAATGCAAAAATGTTAATGTTCCCTCATTCCCCTTACCCTAATTCCTTTCCGGTCATAGGGTTGTCCCCTGAGTTTTAGAGACATCATAAAAAGAATGTATATTACGGCATTTTGAGTAAATAAACAAAACAACTACCAATCCACAGTCCAAGGTACCATATAATACTAAGTAAATACCTTAGCTCACGAGATCAGAAGGAAGGAGGATTAATATATGTTTGCATAGATTGAATATCTCTAATTGTATATACATAGGTAGCACAAATGTCAAAAAGAACTGTCATAATGAGTTTGACAAGTGACAGTGCTACCTTTCGAAAGTTCTACTAAAAAAAACATGCTTTAGCTCGCCGCCTTCTTCAGTCTAATTTATAACATGTCTCTCACTTTGGTTTGGTGGTTGCAGACACCGATTGCAAGTGGACCTAAAATTTAAGGTGCGAACCACTAACATTACTCTGTAACCTCCAATGGCCTTTCTATCATAATCTGTTGTTAGCAGAAACAAAAATGGATCGTCGGCGGCGGCGACCTCCGGAATGGAAGGCCGGCACGTTATTACTTATTCCACCGACGACTAATTATTACTATACATGTAACTTTGCATTGTATTTGTGTTTCATTTAGTTGTCATTTAGTATGTCAGTAGCTTTTTCATTTAGTTGTTTAGTGTTTGCTAGCTACATTAGAATTGGTTAAATTATGCATTATATATCGACTACTTCATAAATCTCACACACATAGCAGTGTGTTCTAGTTTTTCTACAACGACATATTGTTCCCCATGGTTTAAAGTGTGGAAAATATATTGTTCGTAAATCTAAACCCACACAGGCACTGGCATCCATTTCGACTTCCATTGCATGTCATATGGGAATTGAAAACGGTCTTAATCAAGTTTCGGGTATGAACATGAGCTCGTCTCTCGAGCAGGAAGTAGTATATTTCCTGCAATATGCTACACAAGTATTTCATGTGCTTTTACAAATCGTGCTTCTATTTGTAAGAAAATCTAAGTATTACAAATAAAAGCTTTTTGTGAAAAATGCACGGCGTTACTTCATCCCTCTCTTTGTTCTTTCTGACACTGAACTCCTCCTTAATCTACCTCCATTTGTAAAATAGAATAGCTGATGGAACGATGGAGTAAGTAAAACTGCAGAATAATTCATGGATTTTCCCCCGTACACTTTGGAGCTTTATTATTCTTGCCAACAAATTGCATGCAATTTTCTTTACACTCAAATTCAATGAGAGACGGTTTTTTCTTCAACAAATTTTATTGGGGTCGAGTAATATTAGCAGTTTGTATTGGATCGATTTCCATGCTTTTTGCATCTGAATCAATTTCGAAAATATTGTTGCAACTTGCAATTTAAACTACATAAATAGTTACATCACCCTGGGGTAGAACTGTTTCCAATTTTTCTTTGAAATTCATATTTTTTCGCAATGGTTGTTTGTCATCAGATGTTTACTTTGAAAATTTGCTGATACTAATTGGTTGGGAATTAATAGGAATATTTGTTGCACAGCAAAGAATATTTAACGAGCTGATTTTATATAATGCTTTACCTCACCTCACCTGGATAACGTTAACAAGCACCAATTAAAACTTCGTTTATTACACCATCGCACGAGCAAACTAAAGGACAACACAAACTTATAGCAAATTTGATGTTATTGACTCATTACGTTTTAATTGATACTGAAAATATTAGGTATATTTAAAACCAAATAAGTCTTTGCGAGTATTTTATAAAAATCACTTTAACTTATACTTATGTAGGTGCATACTAAACCAATGCATACTAAATCTTCCTGCACAGTTACGATAACGAAGTAATCTAGAGATCCCCAGATTGGTACTTGGGGAAATTACAAAACTAAGTCAAATTTGTAGGTACCCAAAACCATAAATTTTAATATCCAAATAGCAGGGATTTGTCATAAAGGTGTTATAGATATAGATGGTCCTCAGGTATACAACAACTGAAGATTACGATACTGAGAATTTACACCCGATACACCTATTTACAATATTGATAGCAGGTGATTAAAAAAGCTAACAAGAATGAACGTAATCATAATATTTCAGTGAAATTCTACAAAACGATACAGGGGCGTTAACGAAGAATTAAAGAAATGCA
This sequence comes from Leptarthrus brevirostris, assembly GCA_964036015.1. Taxonomy (NCBI): domain Eukaryota; kingdom Metazoa; phylum Arthropoda; class Insecta; order Diptera; family Asilidae; genus Leptarthrus; species Leptarthrus brevirostris. The sequence goes on along the minus strand of OZ038374.1, from coordinate 128,601,869 downwards.
CAGGTAATTATTAGGTAATCTGAAACTTAGTTATTGATAAGTTTTTAGTCGGGTAGCAGTCTGGTGAACATGCCAGCCATTCTAATGCTTTAATGTTTTTCTTAAAAACCATTATTTTGTGCTATAGTTGACTAGAGTTATCCTGCTGAAGTAAGCTGTATTCGAAGGAAGTTATGCAGTATTTGACGGAACTTATGGAGACGGAGTTGGATCAATTGGTTGAGCGGCACGACCACCATGCCATGGTTCCCGGGTTCGAAACCAAGTCTTCCTCTTGATTTTTAAAAACAGAATTAAAAAATCCACTCCATCTCTGGGATGTTGTCTAGCTCGCAGCAATGCAAAAACAAGACATTTAAGTTTTCTCACTCCCCTTACCCTAATTTCCTTCCGCACAAAACCATGCTAACGCATCAAAGAGTTGTCCCTAGGCTTTGGCCAAATTGTAAAAGAAATATGGCAAGCAATAATGGGAAAGCACTTGCTGACATTCTTCGCTATTCATTGATGTCGAGGGAATGTCAAGAGATGAAAAAGCGTCCCACACAACTGAGCTTCCTCTATTAAAACTGCGTTTTAAAAAGAAGCAGGGCTCCTTTCTTATACCCCTCCAGTAACCCTAGAATTCTTCCGGTTCATCAAAGTTAAACTTCTTTTCATCGCTGCAGAAAACCTTTTTCACTTCTTATTTGACTTTGATTTAAGTGGAAAAAAATAACAGTTTCCAAATTTTAGCAAAATTTTTTTCAGCAAATTAGGTCGTCGGTGGAATAAGTGATAACGTGTCGTGCTATCAATCCGGAGGTGCCAGGTTCACCAGCGGCGACCCATGGTAGTTTTCTGCTGGCAACAGATCGTGGAAAAGAGGCCATCGGGGTTGGAGAGAAAAATGTCAGTGGTTTGGAATCCACTTTAAGTTGTATCGTTGTCTCAAATCGGGTGACGTTGTTCTCCCGCCTTATGCCCCACAAGGAGTTACGGGAACTAGAAAAATGGAAACCACCATTTTAATAGTAAAATTGTTAACTGAATCCGGAAATCATAGTAGTTTAAAACCATAAAGTAAAAATGTAATTTTACATGATATCATTCTGAAGTTTTTTTTCCCAAAAGTAGATCACCAGAAAAATTTTTAAGTATTATATGTGACAATAGCACTATAACTTTAGTTGCTACGGCCAAATACAGCTTGCAAAAATGCATTTATTGCAATTTTTCAAAAAAAATTCAACTTTGGCAATCATGTTATATCTCTTTCTAAATATGCCAATTCAAATATATTTGGTTATTTTATTCTGCTCACAACAGCTGCAAATTCACAGTAAACATTGGGAATTTAAAATGGTTTTTCCTCCACTGAAAGTAAAATTCTACCCAGATGCGATAGTTCAGTAAAATTCTACCCATATGAGATAGTTCAGTAAATTCTACCCATATGAGATAGTTTAGTAAAATTCTACCCACATGAGATAGTTTATAAGTCACTGCATTTAAAAACATACATGGTTGCAACGTATTAATCCAACCCCCCCCCCCCCCCCTCCCATTCCTGGTAAATGATCCGCCACTGCACTTAACATAATAGGTCTGTCTGTTTACTCAAAACTTTTTACGCAAAAAAAACGTTTTTCTGCACACGCGTCTGTTTACTTTTGGACTTGAAGAAATTTGAGAAATATAATATGGGGAAGCACTAACTGTGTAAATGTTCTCAACGTAACGTTCTTAGTGAAACTAATAGTGGCCTCGCGAATTGAAGTGTACTCGATTGACCTTCACTCTTTTATCATAGCTGCATTGGGTTCAATTCAAGACAAGGTTTACGGAAAATTGTACCAAGGAATTCAGAAACGTGGCCAGAAGGGGTGCCCAGTTGCAATGTGGATTACTCAATATCTAAAATCTGGAGTGAACCACGTCACTTAATCTCTAGTTAAATCCTTTGTACAAGTTTGCCCATAAGCAGCCTCCGAAATAAATCGCCACCACTGGTGAAACAGCGATCTAACGAATGAGCGAGTAAAGTGGGAGAACTGTGGGGCGGCTTTAAAGAATTTTATGAAAAAAGACGACCTGAAAAAATGTAACAATTGGAGTGGCACCTGTTTTCTAAATACTCTATCCATAGCGATAGTAAACATCATCTTAATGCAAATCAAGCAAATTATCAAGAAACGGAGACGGAGTTGGATCAATTGGTTGGTCTCTGGGCTGTTGTCTAAGTCGCAGCAATGCAAAAACAAGACATTCAAGTTTCCTTCTTTCTTCCCTTGCCCTGATTCCCTTCCGACCAAAGCCCTGCTAACAACAAACAGAGAGCACACTCTCAACGATAAGAAACTGGCTCTCGTAACGATCTTTCCTGCAGCGTTCACAACAACACCCTCCGGATTAACATCGAGTAATCCGCCGAATAGAGGCCACTTTTACATCTAATGTTCGTTGATTTCGGAAGGCGTTTGACAGCGTTAATAGGGAGTTCATATCAGCAGCTTTACGAAGCAGAGGGCATCCCAGAAAAAATTATCATCACTATTACGGAGTTCCTCTCAAGAACCCAATGTCACGACCTATACTAGGGAAAACTGTCGGAGCCCCTCCAACAGCTGAACCGATTGAGCCATGCATGCATACTGTCCCCTTTTGCTTTTCTTGATCGTCATTAATGAATAACAAATTCCACGGCGCCCAAGATGACCACCCATCGCCAGGGATTAGATGAAACCTTTTTAACCACCTTACGCATCTGGACCATACCGACAATGTATGTCTATCTATCTATGTCTATCCAACAAACAGAGTCCGAAGACCTGAGAAAGTCGCAGGGCTTAAGATTATTGCTGCTAAAACCAAACTAATGAGCTTTGAATCTAGGTGACAGGTTGAAATTTATCTGGAAGAGCCGCGATTAAAAAGTGTGAAACAAATGATGATATCTCAGATCCATAAACACTACTGAGAAGCTAATTCGCAAAGTTTTTATGTTATGCAGTTTATTCACACTTCTAACGGTAGCGCCTGCGTAGGCTTTGTGGCAACTCGTCACAATTAGCTGAAATAGCGGTAGAGATACTCGTCTAGACAACCTCTATGACAGTAATGGTTCTGTTGGAGGACGCAATTGTTAGGAGCAAAACTACTGCGTTTTAACTGCCAATGTAGAATAGGAGGATACGCTTTCTTCGGTAACTCTAGTTGAATAACAACAACTCCACTCTTTCTGTTATAAAAGTATATCTAGTGCAGACTCTCCAGACACTGGCTTTATATGAAGTAGCGTTTACAAGTCATAGCGTTGTCCTTGACATAAGGATAATTTAAAATCATAAAAAATTACTTCAAGAAACCTTTTTTTTTAATTTGGTTATTTTTAAGCTCAACTAGTTTTTAAAAGCGTGACGGACAAACTACATATAAAAGCTAAGCAATTGCAACTACAATTTGCAAAATTATCGGGTCTTTTTTTTATACGATGTGGCCAAATCCTAGGGGACAACCCTTTGATGCGTTAGCATGGTTTTGGCCGGAAGGAAATTAGGGTAAGGGAAGTGAGGAAGCTTGAGTCTTGTTTTTGCATTGCTGCGAGCTAGACAACAGCCCAGAGACGGAGTGGATTATTTTAATTTCTTAATAAAAGCTCGCGGGGTCATCTGGTCTCGAACCCGGGACCCATGGATTGTTCCAACTCCGTCTCCAATATTATATTACTGGAAATTATTTTATCAGTGTTTCTTCAAATTCTCAAACTAGATTAAACTATATGTAGGTGTACCACAGGGATCCAATATACAACCTTTATAGTTCACTTTAATACTATTTTTGTGCAGATTTAGTGTATGATAGATAGAAGAAAATGTAATAGTTCATCTTGTAATCTTGTAATGTTTTTGAATAATATAATGCTAAATAAAACTTTTAGTTATATATTAAAATTATATATGAAATAATCAATTGTATATTTATAACAGTGTGGTCATATCTACAACCATGCTCGTTAATTAATTTGAAAAACCAATATAATGTTAAAGCAGTAGACATATCTAAAAGCATTTGTACGTATGTATAAAAAATTTTATAATTAAATCTTTTGTTTTTCACAGCCCCATTAAGCGTCAACAACAATGTACCGGCGTTAAGAAGTTTGAATAGCCCTTCAACAAAATATGTCGCCGAACATTTTCAAAGACAACTTGAACTCCCCTGCAAATTCAACGGTGAGTAAAAATGTTTTTCTTCTTTGTATGCGCACTGCTTTTGCAGAGAAACCATCGACTATAGTCATGCAAAAATAGTACACTCAATTGACTCTACTATCTAAATACATTTATTTTGTTGAAAAACCCGATGATGACGTACGTAAATATTTCTCAAAGAATAAACTTGTTCGGCTACCATGCTTAATTGTATTGGCTAAATTTAATTAATTAATCTTTCAATGTTTTGAGTGAGAAACTTACCCAGTCCAATAGCTGCACAACACATAACCGTCACAATAGAAAGAGCAACTTTCAAGCTTGTAATTGAGTGAGCTGGTCTGGGCTTTCTATCACAGCATCGTGTCATCAAATAAAGTAGAAGTCCCAGGAGTGACACTATAAGCAGAGCCGCAGGTACTGACCCCAATATTCCCAAGCTCTGGAATGTAAAAATGCACGTAAAAAAAGATGCTTGAACCGAGCTCAAGTGACGATCTCACCTCTCGGTAGACCTCATCTGTTGGCCTAAAGGTGCTGTTTATCTTGTGAAAACTAATGTTGTAGTGGGGCAGGGCGTGCAAAAGCTTCGCAATCACAGGCACTGTATATTGGTCATTATGAACGTGTTCACCCATTTTTCAACCAAATTTTATGGAGGACTTCTCCAACTATGCGTGTCAAGTAGTTGTCTTGTCGGTGACTTGCACTGTATTCTCCAGTTCCAAGTCGTCCTCTTACGTTTCACGACGGCAAATTAATATCGTCGTATTATTTAATTTCAGTAGTTATTTTTTTCTGTGTACCCGGTTCTCTTATAACCCTTGAGGGGCTGATGAAGAGAAATGGCACACAGGAAGGGCTTAACGACAAACACTCTGTAAGTGGCACTTCTCATGTATACACAATCCTTCTTGATGTTTTTCTTAACTTCTTACTAATTAAATTTTCCGCACTTAAGTTATACTTAAAAATTGAGCTGGTTCCATAGGTTTTGATTTAATTCACAAATATTCTAAAGTACAACAACCTCACTACTACCACTTCGTTTGCTCAATTAAATACGTAAGGCGCAGATACTTGTATTTTGCGTGACCAAAAAACCACCACCCCCAATAATTCTATGAGCAAATAGAAAAGTTCAACACATCTCTAGTGCGGGAGCCTTTCAGTGCGGTTGGTAGACGCACACACTCATGCAAATAAAAAAAAACAAACTATTCAGGGATATGTCTCGCGGTTACTATTCATAAAATGGAGCCCAAAGAGATCCTTTAATTCCTTTTCTTTTTTTACTCAATTATCCTACACACTTTTTCGCCGCCTCTTAACACTTCACTTCTCAGATAAATTAACAAAGCACTCGCGAAAGAAGTGAATATGATTTTATCTGAGCGCACCCTTCTTGATTTCAATGTTTTAACTACACTCGTTCCCGGATCCAGCATCCTTATCCCGAACGAACTGCAATTTGGCCCGGGCCAACATGTCGACTTCTCAACAATCTCGAGGATAACGCTAATATGAGCAATCACAGGTACTGCTTGCAGCTAAAAAGATGCACACCCGGAAAATGCACGACCGCCCGCAACCGACATTCACCGCACTCGCAACGCAAGGAAATTTTTTTTAACTCGGTCACACCCTTTAAGTTCGGTGTCTTTTTCGAAATTATCCTTGATGGCTCCGTAGACGGGATTTCCTCGCCCCCAAGAGCTGGCTAGAGACTCCTGTGTGAGGACTATCTACAGTCGTAATAGAGTCGTGTTTGTTGCTTCCAGGACGAAGATGCATGAGGGAAAGTTCCCAATTTTTACATTTCTACTTTGTAACGAAAAGGGGAAGTTACGTTACTATCCAGTGTACACAGAGTTGCGTTAGTGTTCAGATTTCGAAGAATCATTCGACAGTCGAGTAAGGAACAAATTATTTTATTCACAGGATATTGATTTTGAATGAAATGAGCATAGGATCCGAATAACAGGGAGTCGGACAGGTTATTGTCTAAGATTTGGCTTAACTCCGAATTACGAAAAAAGGAATAAATAGGTTTTTGTTTTCGGTTAAAGGGTTTTATTCGGATTTTCGAGGTAAATCCTCACCAAGGACTTTCAAATTGGATGATTGTCCTGAAAATTCATACGTGGAAAGTACTTTACGATACAAAATTTTTGCGAGGTTGTTTGTTGTACGATAACTGACAATATTTCTGTAGAACGGTTTGGCTTATATAAGCCGTGTTATGTAAAACTGGTATAAGTCAACTGGGAAACCAATGAAGTCACGATAGGACGAAGGAAATAACAATTCAACCAGTGAGGAATCAAAACTCAATTTTATTGACTTTTACACACATGGTTGTTGTCTGCTGACAACAATTGGCGATTGCAGAGTAATGTCGGTGATTCGGAATCATCTTTCAATTTTAGGTCGACTTGCAAACGTTGTCGCGAATAGGTTGAAAGTCTACTCCCAAAAGGGGTTGCGGGAGAGAGACGCCCTTGTGTATAGAAATATGCAATGGATACAACTGACATTTTATTAACTTCTCCATAAATGGCTACATAGGGGAACATTTTCAAAATTTTTTCACTTTTAAAAGAAGTGATTTCCAATGCAAAATTTCTAATTACGAATAGTAATAGATTTAATGAATTTTAAAATAATTAAGAGCAATTTTCACGCCGGAAACAAATGTTAAACTTAAGCTATTTTAATTAATGCTGCCATCTATGGAGAAGTTGACAAAGTGTCACTTGCGACCACCATACACTACTATACACAACGCTTACACCTCTTTTGCTTACGACGGCTCATGTATTACAGTAAGGTTAGATTTAAATTGCAAAGTAACAATAGTTGTATTCGTTGAATCATGTAAGCAATTTCAAGGAAAATATTCATATTCATGGATTCAGGGATACAGTCAGGAAGATCGTATGAACCATATGACTCTGGTGGATTCAACCGTCTATTGATAAAGTCAGGCACCAGTAGATGCTACAATCACCGTGTTTTGGGCTTCGGTGAAATAAGGGGTCATTAATCCTTCTCGTTAGGTTAAATATACCCTGATTATGGATTCTGGGGATAATTTCACCCATTTAGTCCACTTAATTATATCACAATCCACATTTTAAAGTCCAATCAATGGAGAAGATATTAGTTAACGGTCCAGATACTGGGATGAAAATAGAATAGAAAAGGTTCTAGTTTGAAGGATCATCAGCTTGTCGCATCCTATAAATTTCTGGTCACCTCGGACCTCGCAGTCATAACAAGGTCTTTTCCCAAAAATGACAGGAGTTATATTTTTCTCTGTCGATGTTTTTAGTCAAACATATCGAAGTTGGAATCTGTATTCTGAGCTTATTCCCAATACGGACGGATAGGTTTGAGATGAGCTTCTGTAAGGAAGCTCAATCGAACACACCGGAATTTATGTATGTAAGAAATTTCTTCTAAATACGATAAAGAACATTAGGTCGAGATAATTACAAGATATTATTAGCATACCCAGTTTATCAAACCGCCGACAAGATTTGATGGACATCCGTGGATCTCATTGCTTCGGCTGATATTTTTCGTCCCGTAATTCAGATATATTGGAAAATGTGCCACTGAATGGGAAAATAGAGTAATTGAGTAATTAAGATTCCTAAATAAAGCAACAAAGGAGTTATAACAGGCTTGGTATCAGTCTTCTAATTGCAGTCTCCAAAGTGATGGCAAAAATCATGTTAATATGTACATAACACAGCGTTTTTTCTGCAGCGACCATATTAACACCCTTTAAATTAGCATCGATCAATTTTCCGAATCGAGGTCCCCATTACATCTTGTGTTCTTTGATTTCAAGTCGTCGTGGCTTTACGTAGGAGATGTATTGCAGAAAAATATTATCACCTTCATTGAAGAGTCCTATTTAGGAGCGGAATGTCACGTACTTCACAAACAAGAACTGTTGGAACCCTTCCCAAGTGCTGAAAGGAGAGAGACCAGTATGCATATTGTTTGCTTTGCTATTCTTGATTAATGAATATTGTGTGGAGCTAAAGGTAATGTGCAGGCTCGTATCAAAAAGGCTCGAGTTTCATTTTATACTTTTTATTCACGGCTGAAGTTAAAGTGAGCTCGCTGCTAATATAGGGTATTTCAATTAAGAATGGCCCAAGAATGGCGGGTTCAATACAAGACAAGCAAAAAGTTACATCCGAGGTGGGGACCTTAAAACAGCTGAATTTGATTTTATGAGCTACCCTATATCTTGAGAACTATACGCTGCATAAACTTGGTTATGTATGACCTTCTTTAATATAGTAGTAGATAGTACATACAAGCTTTCCACTGACGGAAAATTCTTCTCGGGAGTGCCTTTAATTTGAACCGAAATTGTATTAAGAGGAGGTTACCATTCATGACGTTCAAAAAATTTGAATCCGTATAGTGTCTAGTATATGTAGTTAAAAGGATTTTGTAAAATCTGATACATAGTAGTTTAGAAGTTACAGCGCATTGAGTGGAACTGCGCACCGGCTGGAAAACAGGTAGCTGAGGCGCACTTGCGCCTTGTGAGACGACCTTTTTCTGCTACCTTATCAATCCAGATCCAGCAAAACGAATACTTTGAGGAAGCCGAATTCTGCCTCCATGATGCTGAGATAACTGACTAGATCTAAGTTGTCAAAAATAAACATTAAAAATGATTCTTTATAACTTAAAACTACTGTTTCAAGCAAAATGCATTTTTCTCCACACAGCCTTTTTCAGCGCGCGGGGCGCTCTACAGTTTCAACATATGAACCGATTGACTTGCAATTTGTTCAACCGTTAAGGAAATATAATTTTGGGGGCCTTATCGAGGCGATTTTTTTCGACTTAAACTTGTTTTTTTGCGTCCATTGAAGCTAAAAAAAACAGTGAAACTCTGACGTATTTTTTCAAACGGCCGCGATTTTGATATCCAGGGGTTTTCAGAAAGTTTAAAAACGATAAGACCCCCCAAATTTTAAGTAGATTAATAATTTTTTACACGTTTTTGTTTCGGATTAACTGAAAAGTGGGTGGAACCCCGCGCGCAGACCAATGCACGCGGTGCATGGCTTCAGTTTATAGGACCTACAGCCGCCATTTAAAATTTTTTTTTAATGAAAAAATTTGAAAGTATTCTTTATTTATGGGGAAATTAATTATATTAACTGCCGTTTCAAATAATATTCATTATATACCCGAAAAAAAATCCCAAAGTTGACGGATTTTTCATGCTTATGAATGGTAACCTCCCCTTAAATTAAAGGCCGTATCAGATTGCACGGCAGCCGACAACGGGCGCGACAGTTGCTGTTGCTCTCAACTGTTCTGCAATCTGATATGGCCATAACTTTTACTGCTTTCTAGATAATCAGGAGCTTGTTACCGAGGCCATGAATTAAGTAAGAGTATGCGTTACCTGAAGTGCATCAAACTGGAAAACATTGCATTGATTTACATCAGTGTGAATTCGCTTCTTCACATTCTTTTGCATTTATCTCTCCAGTTTTTCATGTCGCAGAATTCATTCAACTCCGATTACATTAAACAATTTTCTTATTAATTTGACTAATTTTATACTTTTGGTGCCTTTGATATTTCGGGTCCACCTAAAGCTACACCTTTACACCACTAACGACTTCGACTTCATTTGGAACGTTTATATTGCAAACATAAAAATGTCGTTATTGGTTTTCCATTAAAAGTAATAACTACGATTTTAGCTAATTATCGAAAACGGTTAAGACAGGTGCTTATACATTAATGCTTATTAGATTATTAGTCTTTTATTACTTCAAGAACAGATTTCTATCCCTATATATAGTATATATACCTAACCCAGGGCAGTAAAAAATAAGAATAAAATTGATCGATCAGTGTGCTGATCAAATCAAAATTTGATCGCAATCAATGCATAAGTAAAAACTTATTCCGATCAATGAGAGGAATCGCTGATGTGATCGAAATCACTCCCACTAACCACAGGTAATATATCGGCAACTGAAATGCATTTCGAATGTATTACCTATAACAGAACTGAAAAGGATATGATGCATATTTAGTTTCCCTTACATTACTCATAAGTTTTTAATGCATTACAAGTAATATGTTATACCTGCAGACATGGACTGTACAAATTAGTGCATTTAGTTCTGCATACGCGATGGTTAATGTAATTGAATAAATGCCCTTCTGTAATACATACACAATACATTTCGATTGCATTCGTGGCTTGCTGCACTTTCGTCCACTTCACTAATGAGAGACATGAAGAGAATAAATGCATCTAAATTTTCTGCTCTCTCTGCGTTTCTATTATTTTCTTTTAAATTTAAAAATGTGCCCAAGAGCTAGACTTACACTTACAGCAGACAGATCCATTAAAATTTGTAAATTGATGTTTACGTAAATAAAAAAAAAATTATTATAAAAAATGTTGGCTATATTCCTGTAGGCTTCTTATGTCTCTTAATTTCAGAAGTTTCTTGAAATCTTATTTTCGAGTGATCAGAAGTATTTTACATCATTGATTTCGATCATTTTTTGATCGGAATCAACGGATGAGGAAAAATAGATTCCGATCAAAAGATGATCGGAATAACATTTTGAACAGAATCAGTGATGTGATGCAGAAATTGATTTTTTTTAGCAACCCTGCTCTATAAGAATTATACATTAAACATAAAAAAGTAGCGATGTGGCCATACCATTTATATCTATTACAAATGTTGTCTTTCTTGGTAAGGTAAATATCAACATTTCATTAACACTTCCGGTCCTCGTACAGTGTATGTTAGTGTTGTTTCACTTTTTGTGCTAATATATCCAAAACAAATGTAAAGAAGAAAACTTGTTACGGAAAATCCGAAAAAGTGAATAGCATTTGCTAAACAATGCATTATTAAACATTTACTTCATTTCACCATTTACACCATTTTATTAATATAATAAACAAGTTTTATGTTTTACTCACTTCCACGTTTTGAAAGCCAATAGATGTGACATAGAATAGGGAAATCAGATTGCTGATTAATTGATTGTTTACCTAGTTTACCGTTTACTTCAAATCAACGCATTTTTTTTTTGAAAAACTTGTCTTAGTCTTTACCCTTCTCCTCTTCTTTTCTTCACTTTCACAGATCCGAAATAATTATAATACAACAAGCCTTAACCATTCGTTAAGTATAACAGCAGTACGGTTTACTGGCTTGTTATCAGAACTGCACTATGCAATGTATGTACTATTACTATTTTGCCTTGCAATTTTCTAAACAAGCTGATATGAATTCTTAGCTCTCAAAAGAAAACCTGCTAGCAAATTCATATGTGTATAATACTAATTGGAAAATTTATTGCTTATCTAAAGTAATGAAATGTAAACATACTGAAGGTTATCGCTTTCAGCATGTTGAATTCAATTTATCACTTAAGTCCAGGATTGAATAATAAATTATTTAAATTGAGAAATGTTATATTTTTATTAAGAATTTTTAAAGAAATTTAAAAATTTATATTAATAATAAATGAAATTAGTGAGTAGAACTTTTGTGAATGAATACGACATACATATATATGGTATTAAAAGTTCAAAATCCTCTGTGCGCGCACTTGTGAATTTGTAAAATTTTACGCGATATGTTACGCTCATAAAGGAATTAATATATAGTAGCGTGCGAGTGTAATCTCCCAGGCACTAACCAAATATACGCAGAACCAAGAGCAGGCCCGTAGAGACAAAATTCGGCCCCGGGGTGTACCACATACGGGCCCCCGCGAAAGAAATTTCGGACCCGGGACTAAGCGTTTACGGGCCCATACACAATCGAATGAGTGACTTCCAATTTCAAATCTGTCTAGTATATTACCCTTTTTCGATTGTGAAATTTTTTTTTATATATAAAATTAATATGGAAAAAATTTTCTGTTGATGACATAGAAAGCCCGGGCACGGGGGGTTTACCCCCTTCGCCCCCCCCCTCTCGGCGTCCCTGACCAAGAATATGGGAATTGGCAAAATCAAGCTCATAGTTCCTAAGCCATTAATCCTACAAAAAAAAGTGTTTTAGGATATTTTACAATCTCTTATAGCCGGATGGTATAAAAATAAGTACATATTACCTAAGAAAATGTTGAAAATAATACCTAATACTCTACTGCCAAATTTTAATGGAAATTACTTTTACTAATACATCAGTAATCTACTTGAAATTGGGTATGACTTAATTTTAGCATTAAAGCATTACATTACTCCATTACTTAGTATTGCTGTTTGCTACGGTTAGTACATAGCGTTACATCTACAGCACTTTTTACATCAATGAAGTACTTTACAGTACATTTGAATTACTTAATGAATTACATTTCATTAGTAAAAGTATACTAACTTTATAGCCGGCTTTTGTCAATTGGTCTTCTTCCTTCATCATTACTGCTGCGTTAACAAATGTGGAACCGATGTTTATGACTTAGACAGACAAGCAGTTTAAATTTTTAATTTATATAAATTGGCAATTTAGATCCTGCCTGTACAATTACATGTAGCAATTTAGCTATGAAAATTTGAACGAAACTTAGTTCGCTAAACTGTCACTATTCATTAGCAATTTATCATAACATTGCAAATTAACGATTTTGTAATATGCCTACTACAATTAGCTGATCAGTAAACACGTGTTCAGGGTTTCATGAGAATTAGAAATCATTATTGTTTCGGTCTGTCCATCCGCCTATCTGTCTGTATATCATAGTCCTCCCATTGTCTCATTTATATACCTACTAACATAAAATCTACTAATGTTTAGACCACCCTCCCATTGAGAGAAAAGCGTACTGAAATTTTTTTGCTTACCCTATTGAAACGGGTGTTTTTAGTTAGATCTCTATAAATGTAACAAAAAATTTTCTAGAATATTTCTAATTTAACCTCTTAGTCACGAAATTTTAACGTTCAAAGCCACTATAAAAGAGCCCGCTCCCTCTAATTTCTAAACAATCGACGCTTAATATCTGAACCATTTCCTGAGTGTAGCCTTTAGTTAGTATTTTCAGTGAATATACATATATACCAAGCAACATATTCCCACAAATTTATTCAAAAGGGTCCACAAAAGAATGAGGAAACAAAAGAATAAGATAAGATAATATGATAAGGCCCTACTGGGCAGCATCCAACTCGCCCGCGCACCGAAATACCACCCAGTAGCACATGGTGGTATTTCATCTCCACTGTCACTTAAAAGGAACTTCGAAATCTCCTCGCAGTTCTCGCACCAACGCCTCAAAAAATCACGGAAAAAGGTGCTGTGATGCCTCCTTCAAAAGAAATGCAGGCGTTATCGCAGTAAACAACCTCGTCGAAACATTCGTCACCTACGTTTTCACAGTCTTCAAAATCATCACTTTTGTCGCAGTCATCTTGTCCCCAGACTATCCATTTTAAATATTCTTAATATTGTTTACAACACTTATTAATAAACTATTTCATGCTTTAAACAATGTGTAATAATTTTCTTTGAAATTTTTTTTACTTCATAAGTAAAACATTAGTGAAGTGTCCGTAAAATGTAGGTGGAACAATTAGTAAAAGAGCAGTGAAGTATGCGTAACGCGTGAGGCTCACCGACTTGCGTTTGTCGGTGAAACCGCAGTAACATGTGCGTAAACTCAGTCCCAGAACGTGCGTACAGACGTTTTCAGCGTTGAGTTTCATGCGCCGGACCGCTAAAAAGCCTACGGAAAACGTTGGGGGCGCCAACGTATTTTCGGCTTTTCGTTGGTAAAATATTCAACGGGTAGTATATCGTCGGCTTAAGTGTGAGCGAACGTATCTACCAAAAAGCCACTTTTGAGCTCAATATACGAAATACCATAACTTTTGTTACAGTTAAAATTTTGTGAAAACCGATTTATTGTTACTTTTCTGTAACCCTTTTCTGCTGAAAAAATTGAAAAAAAAAATTGAAAAATTTGAAAAAATCAATATGTTTTTAGGATATGCTTACTATCAATTACAAAACTTCCTTACATTGCAATTAAAATCCTTACCGCTCCTTCCATATCAGTCGTATGCGAGCGTTCATTCAGCAAGCTGGGACTTATACAAAACTCAACAAAAAATAAGTTAGGAAACGAAAGAGCTGAAAAATTATTATTCATCTCAGAAAATATCAAATGTATCGATGCGTATGCGAATATTGGACCAAAATTACTTACTACGCCAAAGGATACCATTAGAGATATTGAGCGCAGTCCTGTATTAATAAAGAATTAAGTCGATGAAAGACAGACTGAACAATTGGAAATAATTTCAGAATCCGAAGATACAACATAAAATATTTTTCACTAGCACAAAAATATGTACGGAATAACACATAACCCGAGTGAATATTTCAAAATTTCAATAAAACGAAATTGCGAAAAAATTCCCGATCGTATTAAGAAATATTTTAACATTTCTTTCTCTGCTCTAGTTTGATAAAAAAAATTTTGCAACTTCGTTTTATTGAAATTTTTTATAAAATATTTTTTATTTTTTAAAAGTAGATACAAAAATATTTTCTTAATTAAATATGATGAAAATCTTTTCTTGTGATTTCTAATACAATTAACAATAAAATAATATATAATAAAAAATATATAGTAATAATAAAAAGAGTTCTTAAAATTTATTTTAATCCTTCAAATGTGTATAAATTCTTTAAGAGAAACATACGAAATTCTTATTAATATGGCTATTTTTATGCGCCTTTAAATCTTTGACACAAACTGAATCACACAAGTGCAATGAATGAAGCTCGGAGTATTACGATTGTATTATTTTTCCGGATATGATGAATAAATGAGAAAATTAAGAACAAAGCATGTTATGAAATTTATGAAAAGTTTCACTGAAAAGTGAAAAGTTTCAAAATTACTGAAACTTTTCACAAATGATTGAAAACTTTTCACGCGATGTTTTCACAGTTCTCATGAAACTTTTCATTCAAATTTGAAAAATTTCATGAAACCTTTCAATTTTGAAAACGAAAAGTTACATCCCTAGCATACCGTATAAAACCCCCTCCACACCCAAGGAGGATCACCGGTCTAGGACACATTACCTCGCGGTGGAGTCCTATAAAACAGCCTCCCAACAAGGCACAAAAGCCAACAGGTGCTCCCCTTAGAGGCCCTGCTTTCTTGCCCACCTAGAAGCTAGCTAACACCTCTATTATGGAGTCCCATTGTTGTCTCCTTCCTGTTGGCGAAAGATCCCCCTAATGAAAGAGGCCAGTTGTCCTTCCTCTGCAGCATGAAACCGACTATATTGTCCACGGTTATGCTGCCCGTCTCCGCCTCCAGCGCAGCCCTCTCCGTCGTCAAACGGACACATTCAAAGAATGTGTGGAGAGCAGAGTCCGGTGTAGTAACCAACGAACAAGAATTACATAGAAGCAAGACTCAGTCAAATTCCTAATGAGAAAAGGATTACCACTACGAAATGAGTACACTATATAGATAAATTAAACAACAAAAAACAAACAAATCAAATATAAAGGAAAAATATATCTTATATGGAAACAATACCCATGTAAGAGAGAGAGAGAGAGAGTTATATACACTTTTATCGAAAAGGGGAAATATTTGGCATGCTTAATTAGCAAGCACGCGTTGTTCCGCGGCTTGATACAAATGTGTTAGTTCTTTATAATCCGTATAAAGAGCAGCAAACAAATTTACATTGGCTTAAGTTGCCGCGGCGTGCTGCTTTGGTGTTGGTGATGGTATGGAATTGTTGAGGGTAATAGCTCTTATAAAAATATTGTTATTTTTAGCAAAATATTAACTAAAAATAACGAAATATTTCTTGAACATACTTAATACACTTAAGACTACAAAATGCGGTCCCTCTAAGTAAAATTTACCCATCATTCTGCCAGCTATAATAAGTTTTGTATGCCCAAAGTATCTCTACTCTAATCAAGCTGGCCTGGTTGATTAAAGCATATTTTCCGAAATTAAAAATTCAACATAGGAAAATATGCTAAATCTAAATAATTTACGTGCATAATTACTTTTATAAAAAAATTCCTAACACTTTTTTCAGAAAGTAAAATTACCGATGAACAAAAATTTTGCAACAACATGCCTCGGCATCATAACGTGTCAAAAATATAACCAAAACATTTCCCCTTCTTGCCAGTCGGGATGGAAGAAATAATTTACGTTTCGTTCTGTTGGCCAGAGAAACAGGCGTTTGCTTTATTTATATTTTCTGCCCTCGTTTTGCATATAAGTGCTACCAGGGCTGAGTGAAATAAATGTATGTAAATTCAGCTCTAGTATTTCAAGTCTCATTTTAACTTAGGTATGTCGTGCTATCATATTTTTATAAAAAGGAAAAATTATCTATTTTGTTACTTTTTTCCTCTTAGTGATTGCACGTACACAAGAAGTGTTTTTTGCTTTCAAATGTTGCGAGGTTATCGAATTTATTTGGGGAAAACTGCCTGAGTCGTACTTCTATGAAATTCTTGTTCGTTGGTAGTAACTACGAGGTAGTCAGAGTTTAAGAATCTATTCTGGAGAAATAAAAGTCGTTAAAAATATCCCTGGAAGAGAATAAATACCACTCAATTTGTGAGATAAGTGAGTTTGTCAAATATCTCTAATAACATCATTTCCTTACTAAGATACTTTTATGCTTAAAGATCTTTAAAAAATTTGTATATTTGACTGTGCGAAATTATACTTACTTTGTCAAAAAAAATATTAATACGACGCAGAAAACGAATCGAAGATTTAAACCATTGTCCGAAATGTGCTAAAGAGAAAATTTGACAGCAAATTGTGACAGCTTGAAATAGTTAACCTAAAAATCCAAACAAATCGTAAAAGTTATGAAACATCAAACAAATAATTGGGTTTCCCTTTTAATTTAAAGTGCCGGCCAATGTTTTATTAAAAAATTTGTGGTTTTAAGATGTAGAGACTTAACTGTATAAGTTATTTCTATGGAATTGTTGAACTTAATAGAAAAGAATGCGCGCAGAAGGATTGCGAGGAAACTATGGTCTTTCGACCAGAGTAGCCCTTTCCCGGTTGCATGAGGATATTGGCAATGTTTTAAAGGAGTACGAACAAAAATTCCAATTGGAAAAGTAAGAAATTTAGCATAGATGTTATTGCGTTAAAAATTCTTTACATATTTTATATTTGCATTCCAGCTTACTTATCAAAATTAGATCTGCTTTCGTTAAGAGATATGATAGTCCTCTGGGGTGGTTCTCCATTTTAACAACGATTGTCATTATTATCGCCTTAATTGTTGGAGACCACTACTTTCCAGCAATAATAATTTTACTTATTTTAAGTATTAATTTATTTTTTGTGATAAGAGAAAATAATTTAAGACGGACTGAAATTTTTCGTAAAACTTATCAAGTTCTCAACGAACTGAAATTAGCGGAAGAGTTGTGCGGAGAGTGGGAAAGTCGAAATTATCCCCATCTTTGTTGTCCTTTATCGCCCTGCGTATCTTTACAGTGGACATATCGAGATGGATTTATAGTCAATTTGCCATGGGCTTTGCTTGTTCGAGGTGACTATATTGTAATAAGGCCGGGACAGATAGCACCGGGACCATGCACTGAAATACATGGAAAAAGGAAGTTTAAAGCAAACGAAACTTACGGCATTGCGCAGCTCGTTGAACCTCCGTCTAAGCCTATCGCCAGGTCTCCTTTACCAGATCTGGTTTGTACTTTGGAAAATACACCATACTTAGAGAACCTGAAGATTATTCTGGGAAATTTTTTGAGAAGACCGCCGACAATTTATAATCAACAAAGATATTTGGTACATGTTACCTTTAGATTTTTTAAATAACACAAATTACCATTAAGTTTTATTCCAGTTAGTCACAAAGTATATGCAGCAATGGGGCACAATATGTGCAATATTTATAATTGTATTGACCGGAACTTTACGGAATTTAGGATTTGCGCTACCAGGTTTGCAATAAAATCTTTATTTAAAAATTTACAAAAAGTTAAAAAATGCTAAACCAGAAATTTCTACAATAAATTATTACATCATATTATCGCGATGAAGTTTCGAAAGGCTCTGAACAGAATTTAAAAAAAGTTAGTCGTTATTTGCGCGTGTACGTTTAAAAACGCGTCTACACAAAAGTACACGACCCAATCGGAGCTATACGAGTCGTGTACACGAGAGTATAGCGTGTACACAAAATTACACAAAAGTACACGTATTGTAAAAGAATGCATACACGAAGTTGATTATATCGATCGCTTATCATGATCGCTATCATAACAATTGTGTTTACGTTACTACCGTGCTGAGAAAAACAGCGTTTCGGAGTGACTGCTTCAAAGCAGATTCGGAGCAGCCTCTCTATAACCAGTAAAAATAAGAGGATGACACTTCTCCGGCTCTACTTTGCATTTAGTTTTAACTCCCAGTTTTTAATTTATTGAAAAATAAACAATAAATTTGACAACTAATTTTTTGTAAAAAGTATTTTTTATTTTGTAAATTATTGCCAATCGAACGTTATTTTGTTTACAAACAGTTTTCACAGTTTTTATCTTGGCGGTCTACATTCTGCACATTCTGGATTTGATCGCACTTAACATTTGCCACTGATTTTGTCATATCCTTCTTTCTCGATTTTTTAGATGTTTTTTTTAAATATTGCTGTGGTTTTGGTTATGCCTTTGGGACGTCCTTGGACAATTGGAGCTTTTGGTGTTGTAACGGAGTCTAAACGAACTACGGTCGTGCTAGAATCATTGGAAATGTCATTATTGACCTTAAATGATGTGGGTATTTCCCTATTTTGCTCCCACTTCCTTGCAATATGCTCTATGAGTGCTCTACGCTTTTCGTATTTAGTCCAGACATTCAAGCTAGCTAGATGATTGAGTTTTTTCGTCAAAATCGAAAATTCTTTTAATCGAGCAGATACAGACTCAAAAAAGAAAGGAGCTTAAAAATTTTAGAGAAACTAACATACGCAGAGTCCGAAACCGAATACATATTGTATCACAGAAAATTACAAGCAGAAAGTCCGAAATCCGGTATCGTTTATTTTAATATGAACTGGGAGCCTATGAAAGAGCAGTGGTCGTATTTTAAAATGAAAGAAAAAACTTTTAAAAATTATACTTCTATCGCCCATTCGTGCATTTCTTCGTCGCCTCTAAGTATCAGTGTTTTACGGCGTTTTCTTCCTTTGCGCGTTTCTTTTCTGGGTGCAGCTTTCGGAAGAGATCTCACAGAGTGCAATATTTGCGTCAATTCTTTTTCGCTTCCACTGTTACTCATTTCAGGTAAGACCGTTGGTTTAGCAAATGAGTCTGTGGCTTCAGAAATCTTTGAATATTGACAAGGAAAAGGGGCCGGGTCCTGATTGTTTTTAGACGTCGAAGCAGGGTTTTCGCGGTCGTTCATAATGCTTGGCAGAAACTTATTTTCTTGGAATATATTAGAGTTAGAGATGATATTTTGGTATGTCACGGCCGAAGGCAATGCTTTATTGACGATCGCGGGGATGTCATAAATCGCCATTGGTTCTCGTGGATTAGAGGTCATCCAATAATCGTATTGCGCATTGATAGATGTTTTCAGCTGAAATTTATGTGAGCATTGGGGCGGAAGGGACAAAACAATAATACTATTTTCTGCGCAAAGATTGAGCTCAGCAATGCTTAAGTGGGACTCACGTTTGTCAAGAATAAGAAGAGCTGGAGCCTCAAAAGACGCTCGAACGTGAGATTGGAAGAATTTGAGGAAATTTAAGAAGTGTTCTGAGTTCATCCATCCGCTGGGATTTGTAACGCCGACGCATCCTGATGGTCGAAGTTCTTTTCGATATCACTCTAAGTTACGACTATCAAAACATTTAACAACCAACCAACATACATTCAAATTTAGTTTAACTTTGTTATAAATAGGTCTGTCTGTTTACTTGAAAGTTTTAACACAAAACCGAAAGTTTCAGGCCACACTACGTCTGTTTATTTTTGGACTTGAAGAAATGTGACAGTCGAGTAATTTCCCCCTTTGCCCACATTTTACACACGCTGATGAGTGCGGACAAAATTTCGGCAGAATTTTTTTTTTTTTATGGTTGACAACTAAGTGCCGTACCTCACTTGTCCTGCTTCATCGCAGTTTGATGGAGAGAGTGTGTGCAGGGGTGTATAGGGAAATCCCCACGGAATTTACCTATTTATCGTCGCAACGGTACGCATACATTCAAAGCAAGGTTTATTTGGGTTCGGAAATGCTTTAATATTACCACTAGACATACTACATTTCGTGTTCTACACAAAATCCGCGACACGACAGTGTGGGCACTCGTGTGGACTTCATCGCGCGGAAGCACGACAAGTGTGGGACGGCACTAACAGCTGATTGATGTTTGGCAAGTAACAGCTTAGAAATAAAAATTGAAATAAACACGAGGAACTATTAACTTTGCAGTAAATTGTTATTCATTTTTATTTATTTTTACGATTTCTTGTAAATGCACTGATATTTGCACTGAAATTTACTTTTGACAGTTCGGCAGTTGCCATCAATTTACCCAAAAAGCTTCTGTTAACTTGCGCATTTTCATCCCCTCCAACAGAAGAAAGATTTTTACCTACGTTTTACACACAAAAGTAAACAGACCTATTTTGTTCATGACGACTATATTCGTCATGCGTAAGTTTAGTTACAATTTGTTTTCGTTTGACTTAGCGTTGATCTACAAGTCCCACATTAGGCCTAGACTTGAATATAATTCCCATATTTGGGCAGGGGCAGGACACACCGCATTGTCCGCGTTAGACAAAGTTCAGCGTAAGGCTGTTAAACTTATTGGCGATTCCTCAATCTCTGAGGGCCTTGACTCTCTGGAGCATCGACGGAATGTCGATTGTCTCTCACTCTTCTATCGTTATTTCCATGGCCGTTGTTCTAACGAAATTGCTAGCCTGATTCCTTGTAGACATATGGCAACGCGTGATACAAGATCTACAAATCGCTCCCACCCCTATACTCTCCAGGTCAAATTTGGACGTACCGTCAAATTTCGGGAATCTTTTCTAAGCAGAACAACACGAATGTGGAACAGTTTACCATCTTCTGTTTTTCCCTCGTCTTATGAGCCTGAAACTTTCAAACGGGGCGTACATCGACACCTCCTTCACTCAACCTCCTAACCCACTTTCCCCAACCTTAATTCCTTTCCTGCCAAGGCTGTGCTTTAGCATCAGCATTTGTAAATAAATAAATAAAAAAAAGTATGTTTATGTTAAGTTAATGTGTAAATATTAGTAATCAAATTAAAAAATAAAGCCGTTTTTGTGATCCAATATTGCGCGCTCTGAAATTAGGTCGCCATAGCTGACTGGTTCTGAAAAAACTGCAACCAGCTCCAGGATTTGTGTCCGTTAATGTGATCATGACTTAACACTGAACCACACGAATTATGCTTGTTTATCGTTTCCTATCCACGATATTGTTATAATGTATGCAAAGTAATTGTCAACTTAAATATGTAGTCCAAACTACTAAATTTATTTTTCTTATATTTTCAGAGAAAACAAATGGCTCGTGGAGAGAAGTGTTTTTAGATTCATTTATAACATCAGTTATACCGATGCTCCCGTTAATTTTTCCCTTAATGTGGATCTCGGTTAATCTGTGGGGAATAGCCAGGTTGGATACATTTCTACGAACACCTCAACCTCAATCACCTATTGAAGAGGAATCATCTTTTCAAGAAGACTTAGATACGCCAACTTATGAGTTCGAAAACATATCATTGCCTCGAAGAGCTGTCTTCCGAAATTGGGTCTTAATTTGGAACGGGGAAAGTGAATTGCTAGGACGAAGTGCAAACGTTGTTCAAGTTTTAGGATCAATAACAGCTCTTTGTTGCGTTGATAAAAAGGGAGTTTTATCTTGGCCAAATCCAACTGCAGAAAAAGTTTTCTTTTTACGCGATTCTGGTGACAAATCATCTGTTGAAAGTCAAGCAAGCTTTGAACCTGGAACTCCTAAGAATAACAACGTAAATAAAACAGGAGTAATTGCCGAAGTCTTAGATTTAACACATGACCAACACTGTCCATTCAAACTCGAATTTGATGACCACGATTGGAAAAATCACATCTCATCCCTAAAGCCCTTAGGTAATTGGTTAAAACGAAATTTAAACATCAAATTTATCATCATAACTGTTCGCAGGTTTGGCCATTTTATTGAACACTTGCAGTCCTTTAACGCATGCCCATTATGCCCAGTTTTGCGGACATGTTACAGCTGTTGCTATGCTCGATAAAGATTTGGTGCCAGTCACCAACCGGTATGCGATCGTTGAATCCAGTTTAAATTGCTTTATGCATGGGTATGTAATTTACATGCCAGTTGGAATGGCCTTATTTTAAATCACATATTTATTTAATTCATTCAGGAAATTTAAAGAAAACACTTTTGAATTTTCAGCTTCATTACGGAAAGGAAGTACCTTGCGTGTTTGTTTGGTTTTATATATTTGCCTTTGTCCCGTTTATTGGCTAATTTCAAGTTCTGTCCAGCTTTGTTTGTCCACATTTTTCAAAATTTGTTTTCTCGTGTAATTAACGTGGTGGAGTCAATTTTTATATTATGAATTTGCTTATTTGGTTTTCTTTGTTTTGAATTAATATTTTGAGTGCAGTTTGTGGTTTTATAATCAGGTCTTTGGAAATTTGTCCCGTTTATATATTCTTTGATTTGTCGTGAATGTATGCGAGACTTTACTGTATTTTGTACATATTTAACTGTATTATGCGTCAGTTTACAGTACTTTGGTATTTTTAGTTTGAGCCTCTATTGCTAGCTTATTCGCGGATTAGGAAGAACATTTTAAAGTAAAGATTTCGTTTTATTTAACCATTGCATTTAATTTCGCATTTTTCGAGATATTTGATTTAAATGAAGCTGTTTATTATAAGTTTTTTTGTTTGTTTTTTTTTAACGAAGCTGTTATTACTGATTAGTCTGATTTTTAATATACAAATTGATTAAAAAGTGTTCAACTTGCTTGTCGTACAAGTTCATAGTGTACTTGCAGGTAAAAACAAATAAAATCTTTAGTAGGCAACAAAAATATTTCAGTATCTATTTAAGGCAGTCATTTAGAATAATATACATATAACTAAATCAATCTTTAAACTACGACATTAAGTTTTAACAAAATTTTGGAACATTAAAATATTCCTATACATATTTCCACAATGTATCATGGCAGAGGGAAGTTAAATAAGAAGAGATGCCATTCCGAAGAATTTTAAAAATATGTTCTGAAAATCAACTCAAGAGCAATACCTCCCGGCTCTAGCTTGGAAACACACACAAGTTCCACATGTCATGCTCTTGTGGATTACTTTAGCTGGTTACTGTGGATTGCTTTCCGTGGGTGGTGTCTCGTTGGCGACTTGTATATGTTTGCATGTCTGTGCCGTCTATGTACTGTATCTTTTGCTGGCCGTGAGTAAAAAGATAAAAATAGTCCCGGTAGTACTTGTTACTTTGTTTGGTTCATTTTAAAGATTAAGAGTTTTGGGCTGATTTGTTGGTAAATTCTTAAATTCTTTTCTATTAGGTGTTACATTTCAGAATAATTTTTTAGTCTTGGTAGTTTTAAAGAATTTACCTTAAAGAAATTTAGGTTAGGGCTTTCTTTTTTGAATTTGTTCTTTCATTGGCAGCTATTCAGAATTTAGGTTAGGGCTTTTATATTGCTAAATTTATATATTTTTTTGTTGGTAGTTTAGTAAGGTGCCGACAAGTTAGAAAAATATAGCTTAGATTTTACATATTGGTGGAGTTTTTCTTGATTTTTAAAATGTGTCGTGGTAAAGTTTGGTATGTCAAATGTGTAGTCCCTTCTTGTTTGGCAAAAGGGATAATGCCGAACTAAAGTTTTTTAAATTTCCGACCATAGGCTCCCCCTTTTTTGAAAGATGCATGGCGGCTTGTTTTTTGAAGAGTCCTTTAACAACGAAACTTTCATATGTATGTTCTCGTCATTTTAAGAGTAGTTGTATTGGCAAAAAAAGGCTTCGAAAGGGCTTAATACCTTCAGAAAATCTCCGGGACGTATCTCGAAGTGATCTTTTGAATGCAGCTTGCAATATTCCAGTCCTTCTTTCTGGAAAATGTTATGAAAAACCTATAGCAGAAGGACTTACGATTCAAGAATTGTCTACAATAGAACCAATGGAAGTACAATCATTTCTGAAGATGTTGCAGTGACATGCAATTCTTGCTCAAGTTCAAGAAAGTCTGAAGAATTTTATAGAACAAAATACACCTTGCTATTGACAAAGTATACAAAGCTTAAAAATAAAATAAATGTAAGACCTCTAAAGACAATGGCGAAAAATAAAACAGTTAAGAACGCCATAAAGAATAAAAGGAAATTTGTGAATGACACAATTGATTCTTTTCCTGCAAGCAAACACGCTAAGACAAGTTCTAAAGTGATTTTATTAAAAAATCAAAAACGTCCACTTTGGGAGTCGGAGGAAAAGAATTTAGCTGTAGATCTCCATTATAAATCCGCATATATGTATAATTATTTAAAACGCACATTAGAGTTTAAGTTTCCATCTGTAAGTTCATTACATAGGTGGCAATCCATTAAAAATATTAAACCTGAATTAATTAGTAATATTACTATTAATTTGAAAATATTAGGTCTGTTCCCGTACTTCTGCAACTGCAGCTGGCAGCAGTTTACTTATTTATGTGTTGGGGATGAATTCACTTCAGGAACGACTGCAATTTTCTGAAAAAGCAGAAGAAGATTTGTTTTGGAGAAAAAAAATCTTTTTCTATATATGGAAACTAAACAATCACAGGCCTTCCTTTAGACTACACTTCCTTAATCCGACGCTTAACTTTTAGGATATAAAACTTTATAAAAGTTGGATTCACAAATTTCAATTTCACTCAATTGACGTTTGGGCAGTTGTCACTTTTACGGAAAGAAGATTTAAGTATATTGCAGCTGGTCAAAGTTGCTGCAGAATTCTTAAGTTTTCTGCGGGAGGGGAAGATGTGACGTAGGCAAAATCTTCTTGGAGAAGTGAATACGGGAACACTTTTCTGCAGTTTTCTTCGAAGCGCTTACAATCTCTACAGGTACGGGAACAGACCTAATATCTTCTCAATTAGGTGATAATATGAAAGAGACAGTTTTAATATTTGATGAAATGGCAATAAGACGAGAATTAGTTTACGATTCCACCAAAGATGAAATTATTAGATTTAGGAAATTCAAGGTCTGGTACTTTGGCAAAATATGTCAGTGTATTTATGATACGAGGTATTTTTCAAATTGGAAATTATGGAATTATTATGCAACGGGAACTGCAATAGCTGGCAAGGTTTTACAAGATAAATTATTAGAAATTATTAACTATTGCCACAATGTTGGTTTCAAAATTAGAGTTATGTGTGGGATCAGGTTTCTAATAATAGAAATTGTTTCAGTAGATTAGAAGTAAGTTCAGATGTACCATAATTTTTCTATATGTCACAAAAAATTGATGATGGACTTGCTTCCTAGAAAGTTGTTAATGAGTTATATAACATAAAAAGGACCAATTCAACTAAAATGGTATGTAAATTAACTGAAAAGCATATCAGTTTCGTATGCAGTACAAGGTATTAGTCACACGTGCAGCGCTGCAACCAAAACTCTATTTGAACTGAGCGTATGAATAGATTGTTTGATTGTTTAAATAGCAGAGAATCTTTCCCTAGAAACTACTCTAAGAGTGCT
Organism: Leptarthrus brevirostris; assembly: GCA_964036015.1. Taxonomy (NCBI): domain Eukaryota; kingdom Metazoa; phylum Arthropoda; class Insecta; order Diptera; family Asilidae; genus Leptarthrus; species Leptarthrus brevirostris. The sequence goes on along the minus strand of OZ038374.1, from coordinate 128,575,817 downwards.
CTAGAAAAAAATAACATTTCGAGATCATACTTGGAAGAAATGTTATCATATGTTGAAGGAATAACTTTTGAGAAAAAAAAACAATTTCATTGGGTTAATGGTCTTCAACAAACAATACGATCAATTCTTTTCCTGGCTTTAGAACTTTTTGATGACTACCTAAATAAAAAAGACTACCCAACAAAAAATTATTGACTTATAAAAGGAACGAGCATACAATTGATAATGTGTTTGCTACAATTAGAGCGAAAGGTGGACTTAACAGGAATCCATCGTTGTACAATTTTGGGCATATAATTGCAAGGATTATGTTTCAAATGGTTTTGGAAATATCCTCCCAGAGTAGCAACTGTCAGAATGACAATGAGAATTTTCTTTTGGAAACACATCCCCTAGGAGGTAAGGAGGAGTACTTTTCAAGAACAAGAAATCTTAGAGGATTCTGACACTCCTGCGACTTGCAACCTTAGTATGAAACAGAAAGCGAAATCATATCTTTTCAAAGATATTTCATAAAAATTATTCCACTAAATCAGATTTTGGCAAGATATGCGCCCCTACTGACTTATTCTTTGGTATTTAAAAGCGGAGACGGTGTTGGATCAATTCGTTGAGCCGCACGACCACCATGCAATGGGTCCCGGTTTCCCCGTGGGTTTTATTAAGAAATTAAAATAATCCACTCCGTCTGCAAAAAACAAGACATTCAAGTTTCCTCACTTCCCTTACCACAATTCCCTTCCGGCCTAAACCATGCTAACGCATCAAAGGGTTATCCCCTACGATTTGGCCACATCATCTAAAAAAAGGAGCTTCATTTAAAAATTTTCAAAAAAGTAATTGTAGAAGCTTGTGCTGTTAAAAGAATTAAAGCGGATATAATTAATGAGTGTATACAAGAGACCAATAAAGTCACAGAAGTTTTCGTTTTGGTTTTCTTCTGAAAGTGTATGCTCTAACCATCATAGATGAATAATTTACTATTTTATAGTTATATTAGGTCTGTTCACATACTTAGTTTTGGGTAAATGCATTATGATATTTTTACCCAAACGTGTTCACGTACTCATGAAATGGGGGAAAATTTGCTGACGTAACATTTCCCCTACTTAAAAATGTTAGTTCAAATTTACTCGAAGAAATAAGTTGAGCACTTTTGTTAAGTTTTGTTACAAAGCCACTAATTGTCACTTTGACAGTTATTGCATTAGTTTTTGTCCAAGATTACTCAAACTTGTTCACGTACTCTTGGCATTTGGTAATTTCTCCTACTACTCCTACCTACTCAGAATATTTCAGATCTAAAAGTACGTGAACAGACCTATTAATAAGAAAGTTCTGTCTATGGGAATCCACTTCTGAAAATCATACAAAGAGCACACATCTAAAATTAAAAATTATTCAGCAGTAAACATAAAAGATTTTTAAAAAATTTGTAATTTGTATTTCGATATAATAGCTTAAGATTCCATTTTTCATTTAAGGGGCCTGCGATCGTAAATTTTGAAAAAATCTAATGTTTTTTTTTGCATTTTCGTAACCTTTAGGTATTGCAAAATCACCTTGTAAAAGGATTTAATTGAAGTAGGCGAAATATTTGAGTTATGGAGCGTTAAACCAGGCTGCTTCCACGGCGTGAAATGCAGTTTTAAAACTTAAAACGTGATTTTATCGAAAACACTGTTTTCAAATGTAGCGCTACAATAACACAAAAACAAATGAACCAATCAGTTTGAAATTTCTTGCAATTTTGTTAAACCTTTTTCTCTAGATCGTGAACTAGGATAATTACGATAAAATTGATAGTTTTTTTATAACAATTTTAGCGCCAAAGAAATGCAAAAATTAAGGAGATATATTCTGAATATTCTGGTTAAATTTCATGCCTATTGACTCAAGAGTTTTCGTTTATACATCCCATTCAGTTGCAAATACACTGTTTCGAGAAAAAAAGTTTAAAATATCGATGCGCTCGGAGCTTTCTAATTTCGGCAATTTAATGAATTTAGCCTGAGGTAGAAATGCTGAAGAACAATCTTAAAAACACACAATGATTTCCTCTTAATATTTTTCATTAGCATTTAAGAAATACGCTGCTCTCTCATCATTTGTGGATATTTTTGAGAAAGAGTTTCTTATTCTGACTAAAAGTGGTTTTTTAAAACAAATTAAAGGTTACAAGAGCTATAAACTTTTACGCAGAATCGGAGGAATATATTATTTATTATATGTCAGTGCAGCCGACGAGACACTACCCGCCACCCACTGAAAATAATCCACACGAACCAGTTCAAGTAATCCACAAGAGCATACCATGTGGAACTTGTGTTGTCTCCAAGGTAGCCTGGAGGTATCGCTCTTAGGTTGATTTTCAAAACATATTTTTAAAATTGTTCGCAATGGAATCTCTTGTTATTTAACTTCTCTCTGATCAAAATATATCAAATTTTTAGAAAATTCAAATAAAATTCCACGCTAGATCAATAAAATTCTATGTTTCGCTGAAACTAAGCGTTAAGTGAAATTATAAATGTTATAGCGGAATTTTCAATCAGAATAAATTGTAGACAACCACTCAACATAAACACATATGCTTCTCAAGGCTTCTCCTAAAAATGTGCGAATATTTTGAAATCTCTAAAAGGAAAAAGAAGCTATGTTGTCCTTTAACAGTTAAGTAGACTTTAACCTCAGCAAAAAGTCAAGGCTTTATACTATATAATACATATGTGGCGTGGAACGAGGAAACGTACCTTACAGCACCAAAAATCGAATTTCAGGTTTTTAATGAACCTGCATGAAGAAAGTACGTAGAATCGAATGAGCATACCTTCAAGTTTGTGCGATAAAAATTGAAAAAACTATAGCGCATTTTGTAAAACCTATTTGAGAATACGAGCTTCGCGCGAGGGGAAAAGGTCCACTCCCTCCAGCCGGAGATAGACGCTGCCAGGTGCTGTAAGGTACGTTTCCTCGTTCCACGCCACATATGTTACAAAAAATATTTAATATTTTTCAAATTAATGTTAATTTACTTTTGGGACACAGTTAGTTGAAAATTATATGGTAAATGCAAATCAATTGAATACATTTTTAGAGTCATTGTTGTAGTACTGGTGCTACCAGTCTTAAGGAAGTCTTCAGTATTGTTTTTAGTCTACGCTTCGATATGATGGTTTTAAAATAAATTTCATGCGGTTGCAGAAACGCTACTTAAGTTTCTTGCGAGACACAAATATTTTTAATATTGCAGTAAGATTGTTTTACTTACTATAGCTACAGGGACATCACCAAATAAGGCCGCTAAAATACGCTACAATTTCGGTAAGGCTTTATACTACAAAAAGTAGTCCAAAAGGATTTTAAAACCGATTCTTTGTCTTAAAACTGTTTTTAACTTAACATCGAGATAAGCCATGTTTGAATGCATGGCTCAGTGCCTACTCTAGATACAAGCCCGTATATATAGCAGTCGTAACCATTTCGCCTCCAAGCATTTCGTCACTATTTCATTTTTTTTTGTATCACAGATTAACCAATCCTTGCAAGCAAATAAAACTGCACACTCTGCTAACCAAAACCAAAAATAAATACTGTCAATGACGCATTTCAAGCTCGTTTCAGGTTCTTTTTCTATACCTTTTTGTATTTAGAGTAGACTGCGCATGACTGCAAGCTGACTTTAAATTCCATGAACTTTTCATTATTGTGAGGAAGCATGATGTTTTTCATAATTTTCCTGCCTTTTGTTTCATCCCGGTTGCCCACGCTCCGAAAATGTTGGATATACTTTAAAGGCCGAAGGCTCCATAAGCCATAACATTTTCTCCTGAGTGTTCTACGATGCAAGTGAGGTTTAAATCGTGCAGTGAGAATTAAGTGAAAGGCATCTAACGTAACACGTTTGTTCCCTCTACGCTAAATTGAACTTGAGATCGGTAGTCCATAGTACCTTTTTTGATAATCAACAGCCCTCAGACCTCCAACAAATGTTTTCCCTCCTGTTTTAAGCTCTTTTTCATCTGACGTATTATTAGGCCCCACAGATTTTAAATGAGGGTTAGCATTAATCTAACCCTCAGCTGTTTAATTTAATGCCGCTGCCCTAGTTTTACCCTGAAACATCTTTGCAACTGACTAAGAGTACTAAAATTAGTATCGGAATAATAGGTATCTGAATTTGTTATTTTTATCATGTCTCTCCTTAAACTAGTGATATTGTCTTAGAAGCTCTATTAGCAGTAATATTTCCATGACGTCTTTTCACATCTAAACGATGCGTGAGTTTGAGTATTTTTTTGATGTACTTACGATTTTTCAATTTTACTTCATGTAAATAAGTAAACAAAAGAAAAAAGAGTACAATTTAACGTTCATCTGGTTTTCGTGGTTTGTTGTGTTACAAAAGGCAATTTTGACAAAAGTTAAATTTTCTTAACCACGGAAAGAAATATTAAAATTTTTAACGGTGTCATATCAAAACTTAGAAAACTACGAATCAACTTAATAGATTTTAGTTATAATTTCACTGTTTGCTGGTAGCTCTCAGTTTTTCAGATATCGCAGGGAACAGACATTACTGTTTTTCTTTGTTTGCATGTTTATAAGGCGCAATGGATATACAAATACAATAGGCCCATTCGAAAACGTCGGAAAGCACTTGCATCAAAGCAAACGTGCAGTGGCAGCAACGTTACTCATGCGCCAGAAGTGGAATGTTTGCAAAGCTTTCACAAATGACAGAAGAGAATCTGAACAACTTCGTTGAAAAAAATATCTAGATGAGAAAAAATTTGCGTGAAAATCATGTTACACGTTTTCAGTAATATAATGTTAGATCAATCAAGTTAAACTAGGCAAAAAAAATTCGAAACCCCCAATGGTTAAAAACTAATTATTGACACTTGGTTCATTTTCTTCTTGAATAAAATCAAAAAGTTCAGCCGAAAACGCATTCGCAATTTTTTCCCTTTGCTCGTGCTATTGTAGATTGTCGACGTTTTTCATTTCAAATAAATACTTCTTCTATAGAACACCTTGCCTTGCTTAAGTTTGCGACTTTTGAATTATTCCTCAAATTCAAATTGGGTTTCAATTAATAAATTAAAAGGCCGGTTAAGCTGCCGCTTTAAACATCCAGGATCATATTTACCCTTCTTCCATTTTGTATAACCATAAACGGGATAAACATACGTCCTTTCGATACAAAAACAATACCATTTTAACAGCTGCTAATATGCACCGCTTTATCGGCAAAACTACGCATTTAGTACGTTTTTGGATAACTGCACTGCATTGCATAAAAGTTTTTGGAGAAGATGACACATGTGAACTGCGTTTTCGAATGGGCCCATATTTATAAAAAGAAATGAATAGAAACAAATTAAATTTTATTAATAATGAAAATAGGTTAGTTTATAGGAGTGCTGCAAAAATATATTTCGCAAACATTGCTTAAACCGCCGTCTGCATCCTTTGTGCCCCTTTTCCGTACGGGACCATCTTTTAATTTACCGATGCCCTTCAGATCCATCCGGATTCCTTAAGGAACCGCAGGATATCTGAGCTCTGCATTACTCAGTTTACCGAGCATCATAAAGAAATAACTACCAAGTAGCCTTTTTATCCTTTCTGCCAGAGGAGCGCATTCACAAAGCACATGGCGACATTAGCAACAAGTCCCAGCCTTCCTGCGTGATTATCTTTTGTCCAGTGGCCCGTTAGTGCTCCCCATTAAATTTCTAGCATCACTTCTGTTTCCTCTGAGGAGTGTACTGACGATACATGTGTTCCTGTTTTGCCATCGGAGATCAGCTTTTTTGTATGCATGTTTATAGATGTCCTTCTGTAGCACTCTGATTGGAGTCCTCACGTAGTCCACTAAACTCTCTTTGCATAAATGTACGACCTTTGATTGCACTTTCCTTAATGACAGCCTGACGGTCAGCGTATATGCGGACCGGACTCTTTTCTTCTCAACATCAGCCGTGCTGCCTGGTAAATCTCTACAATACAATACTAATACACTACAATTGTCCGTCTGTTTGTATGATTTATACCACTATCATTTACTAGAGTATAGTCGTGCTCCTGTACCTGCATTCATTTTTAATCCATCCGTATATATGTATATGGATGGCGCTGTTAATTTTACCACTTTATTCTAGTCCCATTAATTTCTTGTTGGGAACTTTGTATTCGTTAAAGTTAGATATTACCTCTAGACTCTATTTGCATAATTGTACGACCTTTGTACCACCACATCTTCCAGCTACAATACTAATACACTACATTTGTCCGGCAGTCTCTAATTCACTGCCAATCTAAGCCCATTCATTTCTTGTAGGAAGCTTTGTATTAAAGCCTAGAACCAGGATCTGGTATCTTCCTTCTAGTCAACGTATCCGGCTTTCCTAACAATGCCATATGACCTCTCTTCCCACCATCCCGCAGCCTTCAGGCTGACTGCGCTGGTCGCTTTTCTAGTATAAATCTTGTTTAATTGAGAAATATTTACATTTTAAATATTTAGCGAGCTTATAATAGAAAATTATTTTTATAATATATAGAATTAATTCTTCAAACTCAGAAGGCGCACTTCTCAGGCAGAAGCCTAGACTCAATTGACCTATTCGTCAGAATATAACAAAATATTGAGGCGAATGAGGCTCCCACACCAACATGCAAAAAAAAAAACATTAGTGAACAAAAAACCAAAACACGTCCAACAATCAGGGGTTCACAGACAACAGAGATCGTTTCAGCAAAGCCTTAGTAAGAGTCACATATTCATGGCTCTACACATGCGATTTATAGGCTCATGCATACCATAGTTAGACAGAGAGTGAACAACATGCAGTAAAGGCAGTCTTCTTAAGCTATACGGGGTATGCCTATGAGAAACCATACCTGCGAGAGTGCAAGAATCTATGTTCGAGTTCAAAAGCTGGTGGATAAAGACTAGGTCAGCAACTCTACGTCGTTCTTCCAATGAGTGCATATTAAGCAACCGGAGGCGATCCACATAAGGAGTGTATCGAATTACTACATCCAACCAATTTTTCGATTCCTTATTCAAAATTTATTAAATATAAATTCTTGGGTTCGTTAATGGAGTTCAAGTACTTGACACTAATATAACGATAACCTCGACGTATGCGACCACTTCTATGTATTTTTTTCGATCTTCAGAAGTATCTCGTTCAAGAATTCCAAGAGTGAACTTTTTGTAGTGGAGGAAATTTTCGAGCTCATGCAGAGCTGTAGAACCATTCACTTTTAATAACTCTTAATTTAGTCAAGAGAATCACGAGCCTTTTCATAGTCAATTTAATTATAATAGATCATTTATGACAAAGTTTTTTTTAACAACTTTAAATAATTTGCTTCCGAGTTAGCTTTTGGCAGAAGTAAGGTTTGTTTTTATTAATTGCTCTTATTCCTTTAATAATTATTAACATAACCTGAGATGTTTCATTGACTTTTGGATTAATATCAAAATAAGAAAAGCAAGCAAGAATCAATTTCACGCATCGCTAAGAAATTTAAGAAAGCCGCATGTTCTTTAGTAGATTAAGAAAAGAGTAGAGTATTTTGAGAAAGGCTTATCAGTAATAAACACCGCACATACATATATCACAAGTATATACATAGGTACATAAAAAGCGCTAAGATTTTAGTTTGTACTCATCTTCATGTCTAACAGCTTTACCAATTGAAATTGCTGAACTAGGTTTGATATTTCATCTTATGAAAAATTTCAGACGCTGCCTTTGTGAGTTAGCGAAGCAAATTGGTTTTTCTTCTCACGCTACTGATCGATTTACACTTGAAGGTCAACTGGCCACATATCGCCACTTGGTAAAAACTAGTTAATCGAAGATTTTTAAATGCTATATTTTTTATATTTTCAGCAACCAGAAGTCGTTCAAAGAGATATTCGCTTTGCACGTCAATTGCAGCTCTCCTCCAAGGTGAAAGTACCTTTTCCACACTCTCTTTCGGTGGTCCTACGAGAGGTGACTGGTGGATATCTTTCTTTATTTACACAAGGAACAGCCGACATTGTTCTTGATTGTTGTGATGATTTTTGGGATGGAAAAGATCTTAGACCGTTAGGACCACAAGAGAGAAAACGAGCCCAAGATTTTTATCAGCGCAGCGCCCTTACAGCTTATTGCACTGCATTTGCCTATCGCCCATTAAGGCATGGTATTTGTGGTGCATTAAGTGGATCTCAAAATGGCAATATTGCATATCTGGAACTGCCACCAGAAACTAAATGCAAAATGCAACATGTTGATAAGTCTCACTGTGATTTTGAAGGCCATGCAAAATTAAGTCATTCAATAAGTACTGATTCATTATTATTCTCCGAAGCTAAGGATGAGGACATCGCTGATGTGGAGGGATGTTTCGAAATGCAGTGCCATCAAGTGTTTATTGGAATGATAACAATGCAATATCAGGCTCAAACTGATATTGTTCAATTAGTAGAACGTTTAGAACGAGCATGTATTCGTTTTGTTCATTTTAGCAAGGAAAATGAACTTCGATCAAGAGTATTTTCCGAAAAAATGGGCCTGGAGTCTGGCTGGAATTGTCATATATCGCTACTTAGTGAAGAGCCTCATTCAAATCCACAATCACCAAAACATTCTGGTCACTTTGAGATTTCGCATAACACAAGTTTTAACAAAGACGATGAACATGGTGAGCATTCTGAAATGAATTGCTTAATACCGCCAATTGGGCTGGAATCTACAAAAACCCTAAGCTCTTCTGCACCAGGAGCTATTTCAAATCAAGAGTACAATATGTTGAGCGTTAATTCCGCTCGCTGTTCAAGAGAGTCTATTAACGAGGAAGTAGACGATAGACCTTCAGATGATTCTGCATTGGGGGAACATTGTCATTCTTTAAGCATTTTAACTGATAGCACAGAACAAAGTGCACCTGTGAACTTTGATATGTCTAATCGTGCTAAGTTACCACGTGGCATTGAGAATATTCGACCACACTTAGAGAAAGTAGATAATGTTCCCCTTCAAGTTTCCTTATTCACAGATTGCTCAGCTGAAGCGACTAGAGAAATGTTGGGCATTATGCAGTCTTATGGTGAAATTGTCGTGTGTATCGGTTCAAGCGCTAGCAACTCGAATGCAGAAATATTTTTACAAGCTGATTGCAGTATTGCTGTCGAACCTCTTTATCCTCAGGTAATATTTCGCTTTGTTTGAATGATATGTATTGTTACAGGTTTTTATGAACAGTATTCTTTTTTCCACATTTTGAAAAATTTCAATAATTTTTTGTGTAGGCAAATTTTTAAACTATTCTTGTTTCTAATATAATACTGTACATATGTTAAGCTTTTTTTCTGGGTAAATTCCACGGTATTTATCAATATTACTTAACGCAGTACAGCTATCTCCAACCTAAGTTGCAGGAGAAGTTTGAGAAACCGCTAGCGTCTTTTAATATATCATATATAATACAGATGATGTGTTTAAACACCGCACTGTGAATAAATGTTTAACAAAAGAAAAAAAAAACATTGAAGCACACTAAAAGCACTTAGATTTCATGTACAAAGGACTTGTGGCGACTATGAGCTATTTTCTCTGAGTCTAAGAGCTGCTAGGTTGTCATTTTTTTGATGTACAGTTCTATGGTTTGCAAGTGTAGGATAGCTTCCAAACAGACCAGCTTGTGGTGTGGATTTTATCACACCGGCTATTACCAAACAAGCTAGCTTTGCACCTTCCTTAGGCTAAGCATCCACTGAATAGAGCCAAAAAAACAGGTACGGAAAAAACAAATATTGTGACTGGTTGCTAAGACAGAATACATCGAGCAGAACAAAAACAATTCAAAAACGTTTTTGACTTGCTTGATTAGATGGGCGTTGATGTTAGTGAATGTTTTCGTTATCGCACATTTTTAAGTTATTCCCCGCACTTCAATGAAAAATGACTGGCAAAACAAGAACCAGGCAGTCATCACAGGCTTGCTCTCTTGACTGGGTCCTGTTTTTTGCCTTGAATGCTTCATTGTAGATTAGTACATTTGAGTGCATGCATTTCTTGCTATTTCGTGTTGCCCTAACTTGTTGTATCAGGGTCGCCACTCTCTGCAAAACCGGGAATATACATATATGTATATCAAAGGGTTTGCCCACTCCACAGGCTATATAACCTTAAAACAATGCATCTTGTCTAAGTAAAATACTTAATTCAACTAGATTTAATGGATATTGATGTATGAGCATACATATAATCTGTATCCAACTAACTAGAAAGCTCCCCAAGACATAGAGGATATTATAGAAAAAAAACATTTTCAATTCACTTTCAAGATAATAACGAGAAAATTCTCTTATGCGTTTGACCTAATGGTCGTCTTATCATATTGGTAAATATTTTATAGAATGTTTCTGGTATACACACACCAATTTACTGAGAAGCAAAGGTGCTTAAATGTGAATAAACTTACAAACTACAGTCCTAATCTAATAGAATAGAATTTATAATTTAATTATATAATAGAATTTAGCCCGTGCCACCTATGAGCGGTATCCCAAGACACTTACTTCACCTCGATATAAAAGTGCCCTTTTTAAACTCAGTGGTTTCCACCACTATTTCTCGTGATACTGAACGAATGTGATACTTCCATGGAAGCAGAGGGCATACTTCGTTAAGTGTCAGCAAAAACAAATGGACGTCAACCACTAGGCAAGTTAAGGGAGAACTTGCCGGCCATCTTTCAAAAACATAAAATCTCTGCGGCCCCTTTAGTTATCACCATCCTGGTACCATAGCCGCGGAGACATTCATTTGAATCAAGAAATCTCCACATAGCCTATACGTCGGTGGCCCTGTTAATATTCAGAGGTTGAAATCGACCAGGATTGCAGATCAAACTGCTAGCATAAGTCAGTGGTGATTGATGTCCCAGAAGAAGCTGGCGCAGGCTATCCCTGACAAAGAAAGCGCTTCGCAGTGCAACCCCCTTCCTTGTTCTGTAATTTCGACAAATATACAGGGTGTTTCAGATCTGACGTGCCAAAATAAGTGGGGTGATAGACCTCAACTAAACAAACAAAAAATTGTATTGCTGGGGGGGGGGGGGGCAATCTCAACCGTTTGGGAGTTACAGGGTGATTCATAAATTTCAGTTTTTCATAGCATGCGCATTTATTTTTATCTTTTGATCCACCCAACATAGCGACATCAAACAAACGCTAAAAAACAACTACCCTAATGATATTTCCAAAAATGTCAACACAACTGATCTGGCTGCTGACACAATTAGTGCCTCTTGGTTTCTCGACCAAGAAAGATCGAAAGAATGGGTGTACACGGTTTTTGGCGAGTTTGAGAAATTGTGCATCATAACTTCTCATTTATCGTGTACTTTCCTTGTAGCAGATAAACATAGCATCATTTTAGTTTTACCCGCAAGTATTAATTAAGCTTTCTTTTATATCGATAGCTTGTATTAAAACTTGTCCTTCAGTAAACCCATTTGCTGTATTAAGTACGTATATATAGAGAGAACCTTGCTTTTAAAGAGAAATTTAAACGTCAGTTCATGAGCAAGGTGTGCTAAGGCTGATAATTTGTTTGAAGTCGACTCACAGCATTAAAGGTTATTTGTGCTAGGCCCCTGACAGTCTTAGTCAGTTAAAGAATCTCTCTTTTGAATAATTGAGGTAACGTAGATGTATAATAAAATTGTGCACAATTTTCTCTCGTCGCTATGCTAATGCAAATTTAATGCCCACTTCTCTCATGATTCATATATTCTTTTTGGTTATATATACATTTTTTTTAATCGGATAGACGAACAATTGACAAATCGATTTAAATCAATTTTCTCCATTTATACGCTGCGCTAATTCCAACTTGTCACTCTGGCAACATATCATATCATATCTTGCTCAATTATAAGCTACATTAATGATTTCGTAAAATTTGAATTTGCCATTGGCTCACCGATGATGTTCCTATTGTTTTGTTAGTTAACCCAGCACATCTTACAATAAGGATAGAGAAAAGTTGTGATTCATGATGGTTCAGCCCTGACCTCAAACCGGGGAGCTATGCATATGCTACAAGCTAAATATTGTTTTGAAAATATCATTAATTTTCAATGTAGTTGCGAAAATGGGGAATGAAAAATTTCCAAAGTATATGCTACTTTTAACAGTTTTCTTTTGCTTCGAGAACGTGTGTCTTTTTTTTTAAATTATGACGGATGTGAAAATTCTTTACTATTATAATATTATGTTGGCATCTCTAGGACCTAAGTAACCCCGGAAGTCTACACATTCTCGTGCATTCCCGATTCATCTGGTAAACAATACTATCCAAGTGCAAATTGACTCGGCTGGAAATTCTTTTGAAAATAGTGCAAATAAATTAAATCATTAATTTAAATCAATGCTTTTTAACATGGTTAGTAGACCAAATGTTAGGATATACATACATGAACAGTCGAGAAAATAAACTTAAAATTGACTTGAAATTTAAATAAAGTTCCGGCTCTTCTACTGGAAATTGCGTCGATTAAACTTAAAATGGCACGTATGGATTTTAAGTTTTTGTGCATACCTGCGATCGTCTCGTCGTTTCTTCTCTTTTTTTTCTTTTTAAATATACATTACGAGATATATCTATAAAAAAACACAAGAAAATTACTTATTTCGCCACTCTGTTTTTATCCTGATATTGATTGTAGGTTCACCAAAAGACCACAAAGCACCTATATTGATGTTTGCATTAAAGTGCCATTATTTGAACAGAAAATGACTATAATCTGTTCTTTTAACCAAATAAGTCACTTGAATTCGTATTGCATTGGAGAACTTCGCATGTAAAAACACCCACCACTGAGTGGTGATCATTGTCGGTCGTCCACAAGCATCTGGCTGCTGAATGTTCTTATCACAATCAGTGCCTCCTGTTTTCACGCCCAAGAAAGATTGAAAGTATAGTTGTACATGGTTTTTGGGGAGTTTGAGAAATTTGGCATCATAACTTGCCATTTACCGTGTACTGTCAATCTTTTTGGAACAGGGTATACATTAACAGCGGTTAATTAGTTCATGCATGCCATAATTTGATCTGGATGGGTCAACATGCAATAAAGGCAGTCTTCGGAGACTATGTTGGGACTGCCTGAAGGTAACCTTGTTAACAAAAATACCCGAGTCTATATTAGAGTTTAAGAGGTGGTGAATAAAGACCAAGTAAGCGATTTTGCGTCTTTTCTCAATTGAGGGCAAACCGAGCAAACGGAGGTGGTCGGTGTAGGGCGGGAGTCTAAGCGGATTGTCCCAAGGGAGCCTTCTTAGGGCAAATCGGACGAAATTATGTTGCTTTGTTACGTTGAATTGCGTAGTAGGGCGACCAGACCTGACATGCATATTCTAGAACAGGTCTAACTAAGAAGCAGTACAAGTGAAACAAAGTTGGTAAATCCGTGAACCCCCTTAGATCAGCGCTTTACAAAGCCTAAGATTAGACTGCCTAGACACAATATAATTGATATGCAGAGTAAAGTCAAGTTTCCTATCAAGTTTTGTTACTTGGTCGACGATAATTTTAATGGACGGCACGCGACGCAGGTCATTCCCCACAAAGATGTAGTCAAAAACTTGTAGATTTAGGCTCCTGGATAAGGACATGGCCTCACATTTCTCAAAATTGAGATGTAAGCCATTGTGCTCGCACCACTCCAGTAACATGTCTAAGTCCCTTTGAATGAGGGCGCCGTCACCATCGCCTTAACATAGGAGAAGATCTTTATGTCGTCAGCGTAGAACAAGGCATTACAGTGCGAGATCAGGATGACAATGTCATCAATGGCAAGAACGAATAGTAGAGGGCCGAGATGGCTACCTTGTGGCACACCAGATAAAGATCTGAAAATTCTTGAGTCACGGAGCGACACACGATATGTCTTGTCTCTCAGATAGGAAGAAATACAGTCGAGAAGAACATGGTAAAACCCAGCCTCTTGAGTTTAAATACAATCACGGAGTGAGAAAGTTTATCAAAGGCTTCTACTGAAATCCATGTATATACAGTCTGTCCGTATGCCTCGTTGGAAACCTGAAAAGGTGAACTTTAGCAAGTTAGTAGTCGTTGATCTAGCGGGCAAAAATCCATGCTGATTTGGGAGATTAAGTCTTGACAGCGCTCAATAAGCTGCGAATACACTTTCAATTCAAATAACTTGGGTATGCAGGATAACTTGGCGATTGGTTTATAATTAGTTATAATATACTTATTGCCCTTTTGATGAACAGTGAATATAAAGGAGCCCATCCATAATGCAGGAAAGTTACCAGCTTGAAGGGACTTATTGAAGAGTATCGCTAATGGAGTGAGAAGGGCATCGGCGCAGGACTTAACGAATGCAGAAGGGATACCGTCAGGGCCGGAGGAAAAGTCCGATTTAAGTTCTTTGATTTTTTCCATAATAAGATCCCTTGATATAAATGGTAAAAAATCGAATGAAGCGGGACGATCCAAAATGTGATCAAAATTATTCTTACAAAGCTCAAAGTTATCGGAAGAAAAGGCACTCTTAAGAAATTAAATGTTATGTCCGACACGACATTACTGGAAGACCCATCATACCACATCGTAGATGGATAGTTGCTAGATTTCTATCTACATATATTATCGCCAACACTATCAAGGTATTCCTTATAGAGCGAGAAAAATAACGCCTTAAAGCTATGATAACAGGTCACAAAATCAGAATACGCTGTTGCATTTTTCGCAACGCAAGTAATTTTTCCAGAGTTTGTGCTTCATATTTCTTAGGTTGCAAAGTTCGGCACTGTACCACGGGGGATAATAGCAGGTAGACCTAATCCGTTTTAATGATAGATAGATAATATAAAACATGGAGACGCTGACATCAATATTATTATTGTCCAGCAGTACCGAAAAGCTATTGTGAGGAGATTAGACGTTATCTCAGATAAGTTCTATCTCTTAGTCATAAACATGGTGCTCTAAATTGGGATTCGCAATACTAGTAAAATGGTAACAGAAAGAGACGAAGATGGGCGGATGAAAACTATCAATAGCGGATAGCTGATTGGATCGACTATAGTGTTATTCGAATCAGAAGTAAACACAAGGTCCAATTGGCTTCCCATAGAGTTTTTTACATCACTCATTTGATTGCAAGCCAGGGGAAGAGATGGCGTTGAGAAATTGAGAAACCCTAGCTGTGTGACAACATGAGGGAAGGAAGTCGTCGTCAAGGTTATTGAGTACCCATAGAACATTGCTCGTTAGAATATCATACAAACTACGACGATCAACGCAATTTGTCAGATTGGAGGGAATATAACAACAGAACAACAATATATTAAGCTTAGCAAGCGATAGCTTAAGAACCAAGAATTTAATAGTGAGTGAAGTAGAGAAGGCAGGGATATCTATTAAGCTGCAGTTTAAGTGCGATCTGCAAGCAACCAGCACTCCACCACCTCGATACACCATCTCGAAATATCTGTCCCTACGAAAAATCTGAAAGGAGTCGTGAAGAATCTTTGCATCGCTAAATCCAAGATGAAGCCAAGTCTCAGTCAACAGCAGGCAAGGGATGCCTGAAATAAATGGCTAGTTTTAGTTCTTAGCCCCCTTACATTTTGATAATAAAGGACCAGCGTCCTTAGTTTTTTTGAGCATTAGTTATTGCTCTGTCATGGGTACCACTGATAAATCTACCTCGAGGCACAAATTCGTGTGAGAAGGTATTCTCAGACCCGAAGCAATGACCTCGAAAAGAGCAGCGGAAGTCGTCAACTTGAAAGACGATACATAAATCTATATATCTCTCGTTTTCTATAAAACAGCAGTGACTTAATATGAATCCAAAATGCGTGCAAATATCTGATCTGTTACATGATTTACACAATATAAAAGCATAAACAACTTTTTTAAATTTTTTTTACATATTTTAACGATACAGCGTAGTCAGGGAAAAAAAGTCAAATATTATCTGGAAAACAGGGAAAAGTGAAGGAAATTTGGTTTTGAAAAAAAGTGGCCACCCTGTCAAGGCAACGACGATAATTTTAAATGGCCTATTTCTTTCGAAATTGTTTATGACTAATTTATTAATTAATAAAAAAAATAAAAATAAAATAATTAATATATTTGACTCTTACAACTTAATGTACTTTAATATTATCTTAAATTTCGTTTTAGGTATGTCAGGACATTCCCGCATATACAGAATCAAACATTCTCAACAATAAATTACGAGTCACAACAATAAAAGACTGTAAACCATCGGAAATATTTCTCGAAAATGGTTTAATTAATTTTGGAAATGGTGGAACAAATACTGTCTCACCGATCTACCTAAGCCGAATGCTTAATTCACTTCCATGTTCAATATCTGTTCGAAGAGACGATCCACTTTCACTAGTTGCACTTATCGAGTTGTCGAGACTATTTTCATTGGGATTGTGGAATTGTATACAATATTGGGCTTGCTGTAGTTGCACTCTGGCTATAATTAACATTTTAAGTGCCTGCCTTTCTTTACCACCGGTATTTACACCAATTACTTTAATCTACCTGATGTGTTGCGTAGTCCCTCTTGTGTCATTGTCCCTAACACACATTGAATCAGATTCAAAAATCATGAATCGAGCCACCGGCAAAAAACAGACCAAATTCGATTCGAGAGTTTTTGGTTTTGTTCTCTGGTGCTACGGATTCAAATTTCTACCATCAATTTTTATTGTCGTAAGTTTTGATTTTACAATAAAATTTTATTATTGTAACAATTGCTGCTTTTCAGGTACTATCTTATTGTGCTATTATGGGCCAACCACTGGAAATCGTTGATATTAATGAAGACCACCAGCAAATTAATGTGCAAACAGCGCAAATATTTGCACTTTTAGCAATAGTTCTTCATTTTGGTAATTTATAGAAAAGTTTCAGTTTACAGGATAGTTTAAATGTTTCACTTTAGTGATAATTTCGGCATCTTTCGTTCATCGAGATCATCTAATGTGGCGAAGAAGTCCTTTCAGTAACAACGTTTGGGTGATTTCAAGCATCACTTTGGTGTTCGTTCACCTAATTATCTGTACCTTACAAATCTGTCTTGATGGCGACGTTTACAGTGAAATTCCCAGAGTTTGGCCTGTGCTGGTTTTTATTACATCGACCGTATTATTAAGTTTTGCAGTAACTGAATTTTGCAAATGGGAAGAAATAAAGTAATTAAGATTTCAGGAGAGAAAAGCGATTTGATCGATTTAAATATTATTTTCTGTTTTAGGGTTAATTCGCGCTATCAACGACGTGCAAGACTAGATTTCGGAACTAAACTAGGTATGAACTCACCCTTTTAAAATAATTTTTGTGAAATATTTTCTAATGTTACAAGTCTACTTAAAATGATTTAACTATCGTATGTTGTACGTACTTATTGTTTTTTTTAATAAACTTTTTTTGAGAATTTTGTCTTTACTTGCAAAAAATTTATAAATTGAGTGCCATCGCAGTGGGTAGTCCTCTAGTCGAACTGGAACGAAATGATTTATGACTACTATTGCCTAACATTTTCATATCTAAGCAAATCTGAATACATACACTGCACGTACCGGAATTCAAAGCATGTAGCGGTGCCCTATGGAGCTGCGGAACAAGATATGTGTGTAAAGAGTTAAAAGGTGAGTCGTCTTCTGTAGGATAAAGTTTCATCATATAACCCGATCATAATCAGGTAAGTTTAGTAGAAAATTACATTTCCTCATTTAAGTGTTAAAACTAAAGTTATTTAGTTTTTTTTCGTAAGAGGTGAAAAACTTCCAAAGACACCAGGAGACCCGATTGTCTCTCTAGTGTCTAGTGTTAGATTTTTACTTACTAAAAACACCCCTCTAGGGATTTGTCGAAACAAAACGCTTTATCCGGATATGTTTTCGTCCCTACGCCTTGCGATCTCAGCGAGAGAGACCCGGACTAATCCAGTTTTCTTCCCTCACCGCCACTCTTTTTTTCTTCTATCCAGTGGTGTCCCATCAGCTTTCTTCTTCTGCTTGCTAGTGCAGGACCCTGACACACTATGTGCGCCGCCGTCTCTTGCTGCTCCAAACATAGCCTGCAGGTATTATTTTCGAGAATATTCATCTTCTTTAGATGACACCTTAAGTTACCATGTCCTGTTAGTAGTGCTGTCAGCCATCTCAGAGTCCTACAATCCATATCCAGGAACTTTCTCTGTTCAACACTTCTGGTCGCTACAATCGCAATCTTTGCCTGTTTACACGAATCCGCGACGTTCCACTGTTCCCAGTGCTCCCCCGTCTCTAACAGGCCCACTGCCGTGCCCCTGCTTTAGGCAGTGAACAGTACAGTATATCTGCTCTCTCGTTTCCTTCGATTCCTGCGTATCCTCGGACCCACGCCAGTGTCATCTCATTTGATGAGGCACACGCGTTGAGTTTACGGACGCACTCAAAGGCCAACACTCTATTGAACTCTGTACTGTCCATACACCTGATTGTCGAGTGTCACCACTATCTTCTTACCCCTCACCCGACTCTCCAACAAGTAATCAAATGCATAAACCAGAGCCAGCATCTCCGCCTGAAAGATTGATGTGTATGTAGATGGGTGTTCAAATTCAGGTATTCACTGAAGATTCCTGCACCTGCTCTCATCAATTTTGGTTCCATCCGTGAAAATTATTATCCCTTATAAGCGTTTCGTGGTGTCTATCAATTACCCTCACTTTGCTTATATCGTCAACATGCATTTCTAATTCTAGTATCTTATTTATAACAAGTTCCAGTATTTTCCTCTGCCCGTGCCTGTACCAGTTTGCGCCTCGATCCATGCGAAGAGCTCCTGATGCAGCAGTTCTCTTCACATATATGTATAATGGCAACAAACCCAGTATCATCTCTAACGCCATTGGCGGCGTGGTTTAAAAGGCGCCACCAGACCACCGAGGCATATGATATAATGGGTCTCACCATCATAGTGTAGATCCAGTACGCGACCTTTGGTGAGATACCCCACCTTCGACCACACACCCTCTCCAAAGAGTTCTACAGGTCTAAAGTCTAGATTCTTCCTTTTCCTAGTGAAAACGATTAGATCAGACTTCTTTGCATTTATGAAGAGCCCCTGTTCCACACACCATTGCTCCACCACCCCCAGACCTCTCCTTATGGTGTCTGCTACGGCGCGTATGAACTTTCCCCTTGCCATAATTGCGATGTCTTCGGCATATCCTACGTTGTGTATGCCTTCTTCCCCGAGTCGACGAAGTAATGAGTCAGTAATCTCTCACATAATGGGGGATAACATCCCTCTCTCTGGACATCCTCTACCTACCCTCCCGTGCAATCTCGATTCACCTCTGGATATTTACTGCTCTTGTTTTTAACTTATTACCAATGCAACTTTCCACGGTAGGATAAGTTCCACGTTCGATCAGACCATGCTCCAGCCGCCCCAAGTCTATATTGTCAAAGGCTCTTGCTCTTGCCATTAAGCTCTTCTTCTGCCACTCGCGCCTGCTGATGGAGTGCCGTTTCGGTAGATCTCCCAGGATAATAAGCGTGCTGGTTCCTACTTAGTGGATAACTAATGAGTACGGTCCCTTCAATGTGGTAAGTGCCACAGTCCTCTGCATTGCTTTGAACAAAAATATGTCAGGCTCTCGGGTCTAAAGGACTTCGGCCTTCCCTATCTGCGGGCCCCATCTGCTAATTTTGCCTAGCGCGCTCTCCACTATGTCGCTGATTACAGGAAAAAACTTTGAAACTGATATAGTTTCAGCTGTATATTATTCATTACTTCCCACCAAAGCAGGAGGGACAGCACTCCTCCGGGATGTACCCCTACATACGTATCTAACAACACGGCTGGTACCCGTTCGGACTGTATTATCCTTGATCGTTAAAATCCAACGTCCAATACCTTGCTCTACACTTAACTCGGTTAGACCATCAAAGACAGATTCAAAGCGAACGTTATTGAATGCCAATTCAATG
The DNA here is from genome assembly GCA_964036015.1 of Leptarthrus brevirostris. Taxonomy (NCBI): domain Eukaryota; kingdom Metazoa; phylum Arthropoda; class Insecta; order Diptera; family Asilidae; genus Leptarthrus; species Leptarthrus brevirostris. Next base: position 128,555,758 of record OZ038374.1, on the reverse strand, counting down.
TATATGAACGCAGTGACAGTGAATTCCTACTAAGTCTGGCAGCTTCTGTATCATGATTGGTATTATTCCATCCGATCGTTCTTTCTGTGGGTCTGATGGCTTCCACCTCACTGTTTTGAATGTAGTTCGTAGCCGAGTTGCGGATGGCTGATGTGCTTTGGCTTTCTGCCCTGCAACTTGAGAACTGAGCATCCATTAGAAGCTCCAGGGTTTCACCAGAGGATTGTCCACGACACATTCGATCTTCTCAGAAAGGAAGGGTTGGTGTGTCCTTTGGACAAAATCGTACTTAGTCTAGCTGCTTCCCTGGAGCTGTCAATAGATTGACAGTACTGCATCCAAGTCTGTTTCTTGTCCTCTTTGAATTCTTTTTTTATAAACCTTAAGAAAGTTCTTAAAAGGTTCGAAATATCTATTCTATAGCAAATATTGAAGATGTCGCGGGTAATCTTCCTGAGATTAGAGATATCTTCATTCCACCAGGGCGGGAGGGATTTTTTTGCTGAACTTTAGGGTACAGGACTATCGGCTTCCCAGCATGCGTACTGTAAAGGGAAGTCTGCAGAGTCTGCACTGCATTCTCTCGTGCGCACTATAGAGAAATCCCTTGATTGCAAGGAGTTCACTCTAGTGGCCCTTATTGACATTGAAGGAGCTTTTAACAATGTTAGTCCGGGGCAATCATGGATGCACTCGCTTTTCTGGGTGTAAATGCCAATCTTATGTCGCTGATCGGTCAGACGCTTCATGGCAGCAGGCCCGTAGATAAAAAATTCCGGCCCGGGGAGTAACATACGGGCCCCCGCGAAATGAATTTCTGGCCCGGGACTAAGCGTTTACGGGAACATATATGTACTATACAATCGTATGTACATATATTACACTTTTTCGATCGTGAAACATTTTTTTATATATATAAATAAAATTTTCTGTTGATGACTTAGATGACGGGGCCCCTTTTGAAAGCCTGGGCCTGGGGGGTACCCTTTAGCCCCCCTCTCGGCTGCCCAGCATGGCAGGACTCCTCTTCTTTGGAATCTGGTGGTGAATAAACTGCTTCTAATCCTGGAAGGGGAGGGCTGTGAAGTGTTTGCCTATGCGGACGACATCGCTATAGCTATCTTGGGCAAATTCCTGCCTGTTTTAAGGAATCTTATGCAGAATGCCCTCACTAAGCTCATCAATTGGGCGGTGAAGTGTGGGCTTTGCGTTAACCCTAACAGGACCGAGATGGTCATCTTTGCTAGGAAATATAAAATTTCTCATGTTGACCCTCTGTATCTGAATGGCACTCGCCTGATTTTTACCGAGGAAACTAAATATCTGGGTATCGTCCTGGATAGGAAGCTTAGCTGGAAACCTAATATTCATGAGATGGTCAAGAAAGCAACTGTAGCTGTATACTCCTGCAAGAGGGCCATGTGGTTTTCAGCACAAGTTAACTCACTGGCTCTATGTTGCAGTCATTAAGCCAATCCTGTTGTATGGTGCAGTTGTCTGGTGGCCATCACTGGACTAGGCAATTTACCTCAGCGTTTTGAGGAAGGTACAGAGGTCGGCCTACATCTGCATCACCGGAGCACTACGGACCACTCCTACTGATGGTCTGGAGATACTTCTTCATTTGCTTCCATTAGATCTGGTGGGTAAACAGATGGCTGCTAATGCTGCCGTTTGACTTACAGTCGCATCTCAGCGGTCCAATACTAGAGTTGGACACTACAATTCTGGACTCCTTTTCGCACCAAGTGGTGCATCTTGACTACACCACACCTAGCTACTCCTTTGTCAAGCAGTTCAGATCGACGATCCCAACCAGGCTTGACTAGGATGGGGTCACCATTCCCCGTGGGGAATCCGTTCAAATTTACACGGATGGTTCAAAACTACAGGGCAGGGTGGGGTTTTCTCAGAAGCACTGAACATTAGCCTGTCCTTCCGTCTTCCGGACTACTGCAGTGTGTTTAAGGCAGAGATCATGACTATTCAGGAAGCTTGGAAGTAGTTGAAGGGGAACGAAGCTCCTTCTTCTTCTTTATTGGGGTTACCACAGGTCATTGCCCTATTGGCTTACACGCGAAGAGACTGGGTATCATCTCAAACGACTTCTGTAGAAGCTGTATGGACGAGGAGGAAACTATTTTCCACTTCCTCTGCCGGTGCCCTGCACTGGCACGCAGGCGGAAGTCCCTCTTGGGCAACTATTTCTTCGATAGTCTTTGCGATCTAGCAGCGATTGACGTTGCAGATTGCTGGCGCTTCATCGACAGCTCCGAATGGTTCCGATGAGGAGATGGCGGGAATTCTTTAATTCTTAAGTGAGTCCATTAGGATAGCCACACGAACCTAACCTAACCTTAGGGGAAAGGAGACATCGAAAGCTGTGACCATTGCTTTTTGAAAGGTGTCTACCCTTGATTCCAGCTCTTGAATGGTTTTAATGCCTACATCGGGTATATTGCAAAGTTTTGATTTTAGTATCTGACTGAATTTCTTCCAGTTGATTCTACTGGGATTTCTGTAAGGCTGCGACCTCTCACCCGCTAGGTTAAGATTGAAGAGTAATCAGTTATGGTCGGAGAATGACCTTAGGTCCGACACTCTCCTATACTCAACCCGCACATTCTCTCTGGTTAGTAATAAAATAACGTCAAGCACCTCTTCCCAACCAACAAAATTATCCGTGCTCGGAAACGTTAAGGTTAGCGAGGTGCCCCTGTTACAAACTAGGAGGTTAGTATTAAATATAAAATCAAAAAGAGACTCACCGCGTTCGTTGTCTTCAGAACTGCCCCATGATGCATGTCTTGCATTGGCGTCACAGTCCAACAATAGATTTTCTCTTTTGGCTTTGAGAGAGGTTGAGAACACTTCCTCTTCTAATAGTGGGATGGGCCCGTCAAGGACCATATAACTCGAAGCTCTGTAGATGTCTGTCTTGTCAAGTCTGCAGAGCTGTTATTGTAACCAATAAAAGCTTTAAGGTTCTTTCTCGCCAGAATGAAAGCTCTAGGCTTATCTACTAGGTTCTCGTTCTGTCTGTAACAAAGGTTTTAATTAGCGTCATCCAGTCCCTTTATTGTCATATCTCTGAGCCAAGGTTCCCGGATGAGGGCAAAGTCGAGGTTCTCTTCTCTTAGGAAGACTAGCAGGTTCTCTGTAGCACACCTCGAGTGCTGCAGATTAATCTATCACAGTACGTACAATAATTTGATGACTGCCGGTAAGGACCTCTGGGCATGCTTACCTGCTGTGCTTATACTACACGTCTCGCATAGCACATACACTACTGATCCCATAAGAACAACCTTCTAGACTACAGGATTAAAGGAGCGACAAAACTGATTGAATAGTAAAACAATATCAGCATTATTTGTGTATAATGGATAAATGAGGTTTATTTGAAATACTTCAATTTAGTCATACCCATCACCCACATAACATTATTTTTAAAAATTAAGGAAAAACTACAACAACTCTGTTTAGTATCTTAGAAGGCCGCCATTCACTATGAAAATAAACAACAGACGGAAATATCCCGTGAAATGAGAATTTCGGGTAAAATAATGTTAACGTGTCCTATTCAATTAATATATTTCACGCAAATGTTACAATGTTCATATAAAAAATAATAACAAATAAAAATAGAAAAATTATTTACAAATTATATTAAACTATGAAAGTAAAGCCTTTCTGCACAGGGAAACATTGCTTGAAAACTAACAAACAAATATTTGAATCATACAAAATATACAAATAGAAACTAATGAAATTCATATATTAACGATCTTTTGTAAACATAATTACATATGTACGTAAATAATGCGAAACACTTTACAACTTTTCTCAAAAGTAACCGACAATATTTGGTTTCGTTAACAATATAAATAGACAACTGCATATTGGAGTGATTATAATTGCAGTTTAATAACTCCGAAAACACAAGAAACAAAGTTCGGTCTTAAATTCAGCAAGTTGGTCACAAAAAGGTTGCATAATTTTCAGCGAATAATCTAAACAGCCTCAGGCTTATCATGAACCTTAAAAATGTTTGATAATTCGTCAAGAAGTGTTTCGTAACGGAAGGACACACGAATGTCTGGTACGTTTGTTCTTGAAATATCGTTGCCCGCTACTCCTTCTCTTGTGTAGTTTGGTCCCAGCCAATGTTGTTTCGTCTAAAATAGATAGTAGAAGATCAATGATAAGATAGAAAGATATTTCTTTACTTTAAAATACCTTATGAGTGAATCCACTCATATACACACTGTTACGTGCCAATTCGGACATGTCGCATGCGCTAAGCTTCCATACTTGTGCTGCAATGCTGTATTCTTCCATGAGAGGTTCCTGGAATGACAAAGATTACCATTAAATTCAAATCATTTATTGAAACTCTACACTGTTTAGCCAAATTCTTTAAAGGTTGAGGAAGCAGGGGGGGGGGGGGGATCACAGTATAATTTAGTGGAAGACCGAATCATAATTACAAGTTTCGGAAATGAACAACTGACGGCGCGGGTAAATAGAGGAACTCCACAAGGAGGGATTCTTTCGCCATTCCTGTGGCTAATAGTGATTGACAAACTACTTGAAACCCTATCGAAGAAAGGTCTCTACGTACCTTGTTATGCGGACGACCTAGCGATAGTAGTCAGAGGTAAGTTTGAAGATAATTTGAGATACTTACTGCAAGAAGCAATCGACACGGCAAACTCTTCGACGCAGGATTGTGGACTGAAGATAAACCCAAATAAAACGGAACTCTGCTGCTTCACCAGAAGACATAAATTAAGAAAGATAGTCCACTTAGGCCAAGGAGGCCTATTGTGATACCACAAGTTGAGGCTATAAAAATTTTAAAACCCCATAAAATACCTGAGAAGAGGAGGGTGAACCTGTTACCCCCTGTACACCGAGCCAGTTCCGTCTCCAGTGAAACCAGTTCACGAGGAGTCAAAATAAATTTGCCTGGGATGGGAAGGGTGTTCAGCCTTAACCCGTCGTCGGGAACCATTTGGAACTCCTGATAAATCGAGCTAGATCTCTGACGTGAGTGGAGCCTTATTCGGTTAGCTCTTCAAAGAAGGGGGAGCCCAAAAACCGGTTCCTACGGTTGCCTGGGGCGGGGCAGTTACCGAGGAGGTGGAGTATGGTTTCCTCTTCCTCTTCGTCGTGGCAACTCTTACAGAAGTCGTTTGAAGGTGCGCCCAGTCTATCGGCGTGTCTACCTATGAGGCAGTGGCTACGAAACTGCTAATTGCTTTGCGTCCGAGCAGGATGAGCTCTCTTGACCGTTTAGGGTCAAGTTTTGGTCTTAAATATATCAGGTCAGAAGCGATAATAGCGATTACGGAGGTTTGAACTTGACGATCATTTCATGAAACTTATTGACCTCATGCTAAAAAGCAGGGTCATCGTCTCAAGTTTGGGAGCATTTAATATCCAAAGAGCGGTTTCTAAAGGTACCCCTCAGGGAGGAATCCTTTCACCACTCTTATGGAACATAACTCTGGATGACTTACTCATAGACCTGGAACTGTCTGGACACAAGGTTATCGCCTACGCTGATGATATTGCCCTGATATGTTCAGGAAAGCATCCAAACACACTGGATGAAGTGTTACAACACGTCCTCTCCAAGATATTATCATGGAGTGATGGGTGTGGTCTGGGCATAAACCCGAACAAAACAGAGTTAATACTCTTCTCTCGGAAACATAAAACACCTCCAATGAATTGCCCTATACTAGACGTAGTTAGGCTGAGACTGTGTAATCAGGTTAAATATCAATGTCTAGTCCTAGATAGAAAACTTACCTGGAAGCCTAACATCCAGGGAAGAGTACGGAAGGCTACAGTAGCACTGTACTCATGTAAGAAGGCATCCAAGAAGGTAGTCAAGTAACTAATGTGGTAGGAGATAACAGGTTAAAAAATCCGCATAATACTCAAAGGAATATACAGAGATTTCCTCCGCACTGCGGGACCCGGGGGTAATTAGGTCACGAATGGTGTTTCCTCAGACAGTTGTGTAGGAGTGAAGGTGCAGAATATGGTAGACCCTAACCGAACCGAAGGTTCTGCGGCGGCTATGGAGGCTGGACTTGCACCGGCTGAAAGTGCTATAGCAGTCCCAGAAGAAGGTGTCATTGGCAAAATAATAACGACAACTTCCTCAGGTGCGGGAGTGGCAGAGATGATATACTAACGTGTTGGCTATCTACACACAGAAGTAGAATATGCAAACCTGCCTTCCGAAGGGTTAGCTGCGGTTAATCCGGAGGAGGTTACCTGTCTTGGCTCTGGACTAAAACTTCATGGTTCGGAACCCATCATTGCCGTGGACAGAAAAGGGGTGAAGGTTATGATTTACTACTAGACGTAGTTAGGCTGAAACTGTGTAATCAGGTTAAATATCAAGGTCTAGTCCTAGATAGAAAACTTACCTGTGCCGAATCAAAACAGAATTGTTATATATTTTATAATATTAATTTGCCAAAAACACACAATATCGATAAACGAAACAAGAAATTCGAAGCAAAGCCGAAGAGGTCAAAGCTAGCAGCAGTGTTATGCTCTCCAAATACTGAGCAGTAGAGACCCGTTAAGCGCATTCATCGAAGTACGGGTGTGCTACTTTGAATGCTTGATGGGAAATAAAAAGAAACAAACTCACCGGCCCGCGCTTTTTAATAGAGGAGAAAAGCTCTTCCACGTGGCGAAATGACTCTGCACTTTTCGAAAACTGACAATTAATTTAATTTGCGCTCTTAGCAGAGTAAACATTTAATTGCAAGGTCGGTGTTAAACTTATATGTGAAACGGATGGCAGCATTAGTTTATTTGGGAAAAGGAAAATCCTGGATCTTATCGGAAATAAGATACCCATCAACAGTATAACCAAAGTTAGGATAACTGATGGTTGCTGGAGGATGAATGGAAGAGTTGAAGCCTTCTTGGACACGACGATCCTCATCTGGACATTCTCAAGTGTTAGTTATACTTCCAAGCGGTAGCAACCGGGCAATGTTAGAAGGTAGCCAAGTTACTAATGTGGTAGGAGATAACATCTTAAAATCCCCATAATCCTCGAGGGAGTCTGCAGAGATTTCATCCGCACTGCGGGACCCAGGGGTAATTAGGCCGCGAATGCTGTTTTCTCAGGCAGTTCTGTAGAAGTGGAGGTGGAAGGTATGGTAGACCCTAGCAGGTTAGCTATATCTACGGTACACACAACATAAGCACCGGCTGAAAGTGCTGTAGCAGTCCCGGAAGAAGGCGCCATTGACAAAATAATAACTACCACTTCCTCAGGTGCGAGATGATAGACTCTAAAAAGTTGGCTATCTCCGCGGTGCACGGTGCAGAAGTAGAAGATGCAGATCTGCCTTCCGAAGGGTTAGCTGCGGTTAATTCGAAGGAGGGTACTTGTCCTGGCTCTGGACTAAAGGTTCGTGGCCCGCAATCCTTCACTGCCGTAGATAAGGAACAGGTGAAGGTTATGATTAACACATAGAACGGTGGAACAACATCGATATCTGCAGATAGGCTAGGATTCTACTATTGACCTAGGGAACCAAGGTTAGCGGCGACGGTGGGATAACTGGATAACTCAGTTGCCCCCGCTAAGGGAGACCGAGAGGGGACGAAAAGGGACTAGCTCCAATGTGGTCTGTCTGTTTCGGGTAATTATTGGGGAGGTGTTTTTAGTAAGTAAGAATGTCACAAAACCGGAGGACACCGATCACCTTTCCCACTAAAAAAAAGAAAGAAAAATAGGTAATTGAAAGATATTATGAAATGCTTATAAGTGATGGGTGGATTATAAGTGATGACTGCCTTAGCAATCAGATGGTGTAGGTTGCTGGGATACCCCTGAATTGAGACCAAAAAGCTCGGAGGGGGTTCCCATAAGAAAATGTTTTAACCTGGGGCATAGAAGTGAGGGAAGAAAACTGGACAGACAAGGCACCCATTGCTGATGCGACAAGAGGTAGGAACGATAACTGACCCAAATAAAGTGATCTCATTCGACTTATCCCTAGGAACGTGTTTTTAGTTAGTAAAAATCTCTGGTAGACATTCGAGGCTATCGGTGTCTTTGGAAGATGTTCACCTGTCAAAAAAAAAAAACATAGGTCAAAACTCAACTCAACTTATACGAGACCATCAACTGCCCAAAATCTCGATTATGAAAATTCTGCATCTGACGGATTGGCAATACTTTTCCTTAGTGTTTTTTTTTTAAACATTTTCCAAATACAGCTACTTTTCTTCATGCCTCCTCTTCATCTCTACAATTTGTGAAATTCGAATTTAATTGATACCAAATCTTCTGCAAGGTTAAGATGCAGCCTGAATATTAAGATAAGTTTTTTTTAAATTATATTAATAAAGTGCACCTATCCAAATGAGTTCGGAGTGATATCTAATACAGTTACACAAAGCTATATACAAATGGCACCTGTCGAGTTGTCTATATAATGTATGTAATGCGATTTATATACCTTAACCACAGGCCAAGGATATATATCGGTAATCGAAGACGAAAATGGCAATGGATAAAATATACACTAAGAAAAAAGTCAAACAACATCGCTCAACAGACTATAAATTGAAACCCCCGTGCGGGACCCAAGGAAGACGCCGAATTAGACGACCGCGCAATACATGGAGAAGATCCATAGAGAAAGATACCCAAAGCAACAAATCATGCCAACAGTTGAAGACGTTTGCGCAGAACCTGACCAAGTGGAGAGTTGGTGTAGTAGACGCCCTATGCTCCACAAGGGGTTAAAGGAACCAGAGATACACCTTAACCACTGAATGTAATTTGCTTACTATGTTTTATTTATAAATATATCTAAAAATCCAAAACCGTCTAATCTTACAAACTCGTAACTGGTACTATGTATATTTTCATTAATTTACACTGACCTTGGTAAAGTGGAATTGAAGTGGATCGTCGGTACTCAGTGATACAATCAATCCTCTTGCTAAATACTCTGGCAAAGGATTTCGATGGTAATTCAAGAAGAGCGAATTATTTGACAGGGGAGACATTGCAATTCCAATCTGAGCCAAATAGTAAAGATACTGAAGTACTGGCACTTTACGAAGTAGCAATCCATGAGAAATATTTTCAGCCATCAGATAACCACAAACCAAATGTTGTACAGGACCTGCTTCACCACAATGTGGTCGAAGTACAAATGTGTTCAAACCGCGTTCTCTGTAAATTAGATCCGTAAAAAATTTATATTTATAAAAAACAAATAAATTCATACTTTCTGAAATGATTTAACACAGTCATATTAGCATACATATAGTAAATATAGTATGCATATGGAGGATTATCTTCTTCAGTCCATTGCGCTGGAGGAGTAATATCTCCATCAAATAGCGGATTTTCAGGCTTAGATTCGTCATCAACAGAATCGAATCCTATAACATATTGAAGGAATCGATGCAGTTCTGGGTGTTTGTGGGGATCATTAGTAGCTTCAAAAAGTGGAAGAAATATATTGTCCAGGATGTCTTGGAATGATGTCATCAGTTTGTTTGTTTTGAAAATATCGCTATATACGTAAATATTAATTAAATTTGAGTTTTGATTAGTAAAACTTTCAAACAACTTACAATAAACGTGGAATTTGTATCAACCAACGAATATTAGTTGAATGTACATTATAAGTAATTGCCCATCTAGCTAGTTTAGTCCATTCATCTCGAGACTTTCCATATATGGATAATCGCAATTCAGCGTTTTGGTACTTGGACTCTTCTAAATCAAAAGCTACTTCCTATAAAAAGTAAATTTTTTTTTAAAAACTCTTTTATCGCGAAGTTGTACTTACATTAATTATTTGGGCAAAATATTTTCCATTAAGAAAATTGTCCGTTTTTAGAAAAACTTCTCGAAGTCGTGATTCTCCAATTGGGTTATATTTGGCATTAAATTTATCGAAACGATGAAATGTATTTCTGTCGGCATGCACATCTAGCATGTCAACTGTGAGATCATATGTTGTTAAATTCATCGATTGAAAAACTTGTGCCAGGGTCATTTCTTGTCCTTTAGTTATTGTTACGACCTCGTCGGCGTTATTTTTAAGAGTTTTCTTGATAAAGCGTAGAAGGTGTTTTTGATTCATACAAGACGCCGCGTGTATGTGAGTGTCAACTTTTCTATAAAAAAATTAAATTTAATTAACGAAATTAGTTTATTGGGTTATTTAAAATTTACCTTATGTTGTAAAAATCTCTATGTGGCACTGCTTTCTGTGAAGCCAACTCTCGCAGTTCATTTAATAAAACATGTAGTTGAAACTTAGAAAACAAATAACTTAGTCTTCGGTAGCAAAATGATTTTCTGAAATATAAAAAAATAAAATGAAGTTTAAAAAATCTTTAAATATAAGTTTGAAACTTACAGTGGTCCATCGGCAATCATGCCGCACATCACATGCATATCACTTACAAAGTCATCTAACTTTGGGTATTCGTAGTTCAGTTGCTCAGTACATTCCTAGTTAAATCAAAGTTTAATTTTAACGTTAAAAAATAATTTAGAGATAACTTCTTTACCTTATCCTTAAAAATATTAAAAACTCCATTGACAGCCTTTATTGTATAACCTAGAGACTTGTAAAAGTCAATATCCCATGGATTCGCTGTTTCCCTGGGAGGATCAATTGGATGATCTGAAAAATTGTAATTTGTGTTCATATATAAACATCGCAAGGTATTACATTTAGTTTAAAAGAAAAAACATAAATTCAAACTATGATTACCATTTTATTTATTGCAAACAGTTACCAAAAAACCCTTAACAAATCATATTGCTTTTAATTCAAGCATAAAAAAATGGTTAGCAAATCCGATTAATTTAAATGTTCAGGTTTTTCAGTAAATGCTTTAAGTCCAGGAAAATTAGACAAATTTCTCCAAAGTTGGAAAAAATTAGATACAGGCTGAAAATTTAGAGGCAGCAGCTTAGTTTTAGTGTTTTAAATGTTATGTGAAAATTCCCTATTGATCTCAGTGTCGTGCGTTAATTACAGGGATCAACAATTACGACCGAAAAATATGGGTTTTGCCAATATCTCGATAACGGTGGAGGTTTTGACTATAGAATTTCAGCAATAAATTGTAGCTGAGTCAATTCTCTACAAGAAAGGTCCAGATGAACTTTTTCGTAAGATAAAGCGCTCTTAAGGATCGCGAGAATTGTGCTACTCACTGCATGTACTTTTTCCCACATCACCTAAGAGGTTGAGCACCACGATGATTTCATAAGTATCCCTTTAGAAATTTAGGCCCTTCTCTGTAAGGAATATGACCTTGACATGCAGCTGTCGTTCGTTCTTTTTGTTAGGGTTTCTATAGAGGTACACATACACTAAGATATGTCAAGTTTGAATGAATTAGATACAAGCCCGGAAAACATAACAGTTCGGCCATTTCACTACCAAGCGTTTCGTGCTTTCGTCATTATTTCATTTCTGTTGCACCAGAGATTAACCAATCCTTGCACACAAATAAAACTACACACTCTCGTAACCAAAACCAAAGAGAAACGCTGATATAATTGGCGCATTTTAAGCTCAATACTTCAACAAAACGAGCAGAAGATGGTTTTCCTTTTAAAACACATGACAGTTGTATAAGAGAGATACTTTTTATCGTGTTTACATGTTCAGAATATTTGGAGGTTAACATCAAGTAAAATCCAATTTAAGACTTTAAATATATTGCGAGAAATACTAAGAGAAAGGTTAATTCCCCAAACGTTTCCTTATGTCTACTGTGACAACTTTCGGTTTGCTTACACCACCAATGCTCAGCTGTTAATGTCAGCTTCTGTGCTTGTATCTAGAGTACGATGTGTATGAGAGTTCCGCCATTATATAAAAGCGTGACGTCGCTGCGAGGTCGTTTATTTACAGTGAGTTCAACACTTTCAATGAGTTTTATTTTTTGCAATTTTGTTTATTTTTCTGTATTTTTGTGCTAACAAAATGGTTAGTTGCATTGTATCAGGGTGTAAAAGTGATTCACGGAGAAAAAACTCGGACAAGAAAGTGAGTAATTTCACTTTCCCGAAGGATAAAGAAATCCTTAACCCTGGAACGCTAACCATAAGTAAAATTTACTCACTGGCTACTTTTTATGCACATGTTTTTCAGGACATATGACCAGAGCTTCTATAGTTCGCAAGTGCATTGTCTTGTGCATGCTTGTTAGATCTTGTTGTGCTCGGCGAAGTGTAAACTTTACAGCTTGAAATTGTGTGCTTTGTATTTCATCTTCTGTGAGTTAAAACGGGTAAGTATTTCAGGGTTAAGTGGATTACTGCTTGCGGAAAAAACATTGAATTTAATGTGAAATGTGTACGAGTTTGTTCTGTGCATTTCTTGGAAGAAGACTATAGGCTTCAGGATATCTTGTTAAAGGACCTGAAACAATGGGACATCTGAAAATTTATACAGTACCAACAAAAAATCTTCTTGGTATCATTCGACACCACATTTCTGTTTACTAATATCACTGTACAGTTGGCGCTGGATACTATCTCCAAAGAATGGGAATTGGTTTCAGAACATACCAATATTCCCAAACGGCTCTTGAAGGATATGCTGCGGTTTTGTATAGTTGATTGTAATTACTTTAAATATCGCGGAAATTTTTTTTAGGCAGGTGTTTGGTATGCCAACGGGCAGCCCGCTCGCTCCCATCATAGCGGATATTGTGCTGGAATCTTTACTTGATTGCTCTGAAATACGTGATTGACCTCTTCACTATCGTTGCTTTGGCACAGCTTTGGAGTGCTTAAAGTCTTTTCACGCAAAACTCAAAATTACAGTGGAAATCGAAGAATACGGCAGTATCCCATTCCTTGACGTCATGATCATACGAGAGGGGTGCAGAATCTCTATGGATTGGTACATGAAACCTACGGCCTCAGAAAGATTGATCAACTACATATCGAACCACTCAATCAGCCAGGGGATCAACAGGGCAATCAATGGGTTATCATAATATGAGTCACAGGGAGCCGCTGAACCAAAGAAATTTTATTAGCAGCATATATGTCGGGAGCATATCCGAGAAAATTCAGCGCATATTGAGGTCACAAACCAATAGTACCAAACTCGCATTTAAATCTCGCAAAACTGTTCAGCGTGTTTTTTTCCAAACTTAAAGACCCCAGCACTAAAGAGGAAAAATATAACGTTGTTTACAATATTCCATGAGGGGGCAATGACAAGGTAGATTGCAACAAAAACTACGTGGAGACAGCTGTTAAAAAATAGGTTAGCCAATCATAGATCTGATCTTAGGAACAAAAATGCAAACAAAACGGCACTTTCCAATCAATGCTTAAGGAACAACCACAGCCCCAAATTTAATAATGGGAGAGTGTTGTGCACAGAGAAGAATTTTCATAAACGTATGACGTTGGAGGCGCTCAATATATACCAACAGGAGCATATAATGAACAGAAGAACGGACACTGATGGTATCAACGAGATTTATTGCTCACTTATAAGCTGCAATCGAGTCTAGCTTTAATATTGAACTTAGACAGTTTGAGAATGTTTTCATAGAAAAGGGATTTAAAAAGAATTAAGGAACTAAAATTTGGTTATGAATAATTCATTTTCAATTACTTTTCATTCCTTTGCCAATCTCGATGGAATATATGATTAATTCCAATTACATACATCTTTACTTGGAATATTAATTCCATTGGTTTATTCCATTCCTAATTAAAAAGTAATGGAATTAAAAAATGTTAATTCCAAAGAATGGAATTGGAATGGGAATGGGTAATGAAGTTTACAACTCTGATATTGAGGACAACGATGACCGGTTTAGTGAAATAAATCTGCAAAGAGGACCCTCTCTATGACAAGACCATTAAAATGAATTTAAAAGAAAAATGTGGCCCTCGTATTATAATAACAGAAAAAAAAGGAAGTACTACGATTATTTGTTTCAACAATAGGTAACATTAAGAGAGCGGAAAAGAGTATATACAGTGAGTAGCGCAATAGCCGCGATCCTTTAGAAAGCTTTATCTCACGAATAATCACTCTTACGAAAAAGTACCCCTTTGTAGTAGAGAGAAAATTGTTGATAAGTCCACGGTTATCGAGATATTGGTGAATCGCGTGACACTCAGATCGATGGGGAACTTTCACACAACATTTAAACCACACTAAAACAATGCTGCCTCTAAATTTCCAGCGGGTATCTAATATTTTCCATGTTGAATGTGTAATTTTCCTAGATTATTAATACAAAAAATGAATAATATTCCTCATTTTATTTACTTAATAGTTAGTAAATTGAGGAGTTTTTAGTTTATATCAGTCAGTCAGTTAACTGATTTTATTGTCAGGTGTTTTGTCTAATATCATGTTAGTAACTTTTATAAGTTTACATACTTTCCTTTATTATCAAAAATTGTTTTATAAGCAGATGACTGTATAAGATAATTATAGAATTTTGTTAGTTGCATTACATTTAGAAAATTTCGAATAAAATTTTGCAACTTTGATGTTGTTCTGTCTTTAAAACAACTGTACCTAAAGGATATTGTAAAGAGCATTGTTTTTTAAGGAAAATTTTAAAGACATGAATAATAATTCGGTACTAAATGTTGATTAATAGTTTTTGCAAAAACGTTTTTTCAATTAAAAATACAAAAACTTGTTGGCTTTTTTGATTTGTATAAATTTTCCTAATTGGCACTAGCATCACTTCAGTATAAATATTTGACAGTTAAATATCGGTATATCTATAAATTAAACTGAATTAAAAATATTTAGGATTCTGTTCCAAGTAGAATATGCAATGTTTACAATTATAAAAATTAATTACAGATCTAAAGTAAACGAAAGAAAATAATACAAGCGAATTCACATTTATTATAAATCAATCTTTCTCCGGTAGAGTATAGCCAAGGAACTGCGTAGAAAAAAATTCACGATCAGTTCTTATGTGGACATTCAGATTTCTTCTATTTCATTGTGGTCATTGATAAAAAATAAACGTTGAAAATATTCGATTCAATCGAATCGAATCGGGCTGATTAACTTACTTAAGAGCCACTTTACGTCTTTGTTAAACCCGTCTTTGATCTGATCCCCAGTGCAGTATGCCGCGCCGAATTTACATGATCCGATTTTTGGTGGCCCAATAGGTTTAATTGAATTTACGGATGACATACAGAACTTAAAAGATAACAAGATACCTGGCTTGAACAGAGTGCCTCACGAATTTTGCATATACGCTCCCTTAATTTTTTTGATCGAATTTGAAATACTATAATTATATTTGGGATAGTGAAGAACTACCAGAAAACTTTACTGTGTTAATCATACACATTTCCTATACATAAGGCAGTCCGAGAATGGGTTGTTGGTTGGTTAGGCAGGCTGTTTGCTGCTGAGGGCAGCAATTCCACTCGAAGGCCAATGACGCCCATTGTGAACGCCCTTTAAATAAAAGTGAATATGGTTGGACCTAAAACCACTCAGATCTCTGTGAAAATCTATTGAGATCCGCTAGTGCTGTCTCCACCAAGTCGTCGAAGTTATCGAAGAACATTGCTCCCATTTAGGTAAGACGTCGTTCTTGTATAACTGGACATGCGTTATGGATTCCATTTTTCTTCATCTCTACAGCTTTTGCAGAATTCATTCGTTGGCACGCCGAGTCCGGCTCCAATTGGGCAATGGCCAGTGAGGACACCGACGAGTGTTTGAATGCGTCCTCTGTAGAAGGTCACGAGGTTTAAAGTTCTTTTAAAATTTATTTTCGGTCATACTCGTAGACTGCGTGTTGTAAGACAATAAGTAATATTTTCCCACCGTTCCGAATTCGTATTGGAATAATATCTTTCAATTTAACTTTTTATTAAGGGGAGGGTGAACCATTTCCATGACTGTATCTATATCTGTGCTTGAACCCTTTTTGGACAGTTTCTCAGCTTTTTCATATCCCTCTATGCCGACATGTCCTGGAACTCAACAGTTCCTATTGCCCTAATATAGTTTCTAACACATTTCGAATTTATCAAATTGTAGTTCAACGCTTTGAGTGCTGCTTAACTGTGTACCGCTGCTGTTGCTTTCTTTAATTTCCTTAAGCAGTACAGGACTTCGACTTTACCTCTAGAAGTTCGCCAGGCTTTCTTTAGGAATTACACAGTTGGAAAACACATTTGGTTGCACTAAATTACTTTATTATTATAACAATTTTAAATTTAAGGCTCAGTCGGTTATTTATATAATTAATTAAACACAAAAGACATGGTTTTTCAAGAAAAACCAAAACTATGGAAGGGATTGAAGATAGCTCAGATTGCAATTTGGCTTCTGTGATTTCTGGTCGACTGACGACTCTCTGCTAGCTTTATCCTCCAGTCCATATTTATTTGATTTATTACCTCAATCGATCAGTTCCAAGCTTGATCAGGTACATACATCAGAGAGAGATCGATATCGTTTGGGAGATTTATGGCGCATTTTTAAGTGCAATGAGTAATTGGTGTAAAGGCAGGGTTTTTATGGATTCATGGTACTGAGCGATGTTTTTGGTTTGCCTTATATATATAGCGGGGTCATCATATGTAGAAAAATAAATAGATTTGATGCAATAATTTGAATGAATAATGTGAACGGAAATATTGATCTGAAAAGAAACGGGTATCGGATGTCTTCATACCAGTTTTCTTTAAAATTACTGTGGCATGGGAAAATGACGAAAATGATTGATTATGACCCAATAATGGAAAATAATAGATTCTAATGCAAATGATTAATAGGCATTATTACTCTTGAGTGCTGAAATGATTACCGACTTCATTAGAACTGTCCACGCAAATGGTGATCTCAGTCCCTGACATATGTTTTGCTTGAACAGCGAGTGAAGCTTTTATTACAGCGTATATTTCCGCTTGGAAGATGCTGCATTCATTTGTGTTTTTTATTTGCAGTACCTCCGAGAAGGCTCCAGCTCCAACGCCCTTTTCTGTTTTTGATTTGCTTATGAATTGGATAATTGTGGAATATCGAGTAAAATGGTACGTATTCTGCAATGCACGTACAAAGACACGAAAGCTCATTTATGGGATGGGGTATGTTTGTCAAATAGTTTCAATACTACATCCGGTGTTAAACAAGGATGTGTTGTAAGTCCATTGGTACGGTATTTGATTTATTCGTTAACACGTTCACGACCGCGTGTCGCAGATATGGTTTACGGGAAACCAGAGTCGTATATATGCGAAATCGATCTATGCTAATATAATTGGGAATCGTCGGAATTGTAGTTCGTAGAATTGATTCTATTTTTAATGGTCTGTCAGTAGGTTTATTGAGTGCACAAATTTTGCAATGGTTTGATGGTAGCGACGCGCACAGACATGTTATCCTTTCAGTCCCTTGGGAGCGAATATCTTCTATATTTTATATTTTTCTTGATATATACCAAAGAAATAAATTACCTCGTTTATGTTTATAGTTTTATAATATTTTTTGTTTGAATTGCGACACGAGGTTTGTGCGGAGAATTTTATTACCACAGACCAGTGTCGCATATGTGCGACACGTCCTTAAGAAACAGGATATCGGCGAAGTCACCATTGCGAGCACCAAACGATATTGTTTACAATGGAATATATGTCCTAAGAGCAATTTAAAAGTTTGGTTTCTGGGATCCCTCACAAATATTGCCTTGGTCGTGAACGTGTTAAAGACCTTGAAGACTTTGGAATTTGGTCTCTGAATTCAAGACATTGCAATTAAGGCCTTGTTATATGCGGATGACATAACTCTCTCTCTGACGATCCTATCAATGATTTTGAAAATTATTGTCGCTTATGGAACCACGAAGTAAATCTTTGGAATTTGGTGTTAAGAAGCAAATCGAGTTTTGGACATTCGCGGGAGTTTCTATAGAAGCTGTAAAAAATATACCTACAATTGGCTCCAAAGCTTTTTAGGACAGAGCACTTCAAACAGCGACTACTAACTGCTAAAATTAGTCTTAATTGTGCTAGCAGAATTTCATTAGCAACAGATTTATTGATCATACGGAGAATTTTAAGCTTTTTAATGCAGTTGATCGTTCAGTTTTATGTTATGGAGCACAAGAATGGGTATTTAAACCGTACGAGTATGTAGAGAAGTTATATTGCTTTTTTGTTAAAACACCATTTTACTTCCCGCAGGACACTCGGAATTACGCTACATAACTAGAAACAGGTTTTTCCAATTTGTATATCTGCATCTTAAAAGTGCACTTTGCAAATATACTAAGAGTACTTTTCGAATATGAATCTCATAGGTTACCACACAAACTCAGTTGACTTTTACTAGAAAAAGAAGTATTCTGGTATGAGTCCTTAAAGGAACTAATGGAAAAACGTTATGTTACAATTAAGGATATACGAAACTGTATCATTCAACATAAACTAGACTACGATTGTGTGTGAATTTAATAACGTTTCCATTGAAAAAATCATCGTGAAAATAAAATACAGGTGTGGCTTAATAAACTTGAATGCTAGCGCTTGGGACATAGTTGGCAGCCCCTTCTGCTTTTTAGGCAACCTATCTCAAGACGAAGATTTGTTCGATTTCGTTGCGGTTTGTCCTATACTGTCTAAATTTATATTGCAAGTTACTGGAAAAGAAGCCCTTACTACATTTGGCATGTTGAACGGTGCTGACGGTTATAGTCTATTTTCCTTTGCCGAAAAGGCTTGGAAATTTAGGAAGTAGGCGAACTTAATTCTTAGTTGTGCTAAAATGGGAATTGCTTTCTAGAATTTTGTTCTCTTTTATTGCTCTTTATTTTATTTTTCTCTATTAATTACACATACATTCTATATACATATATGGTTTTCTGTTATACTATTGTCTTTTATGTTGAATTGAGTTGTTTTCATTTAAACTATTTGTTCCTGGAATTGGATTGTTTGTATATTAGCAATCTAGCTAATTCACTTAAATTTTATTTTATCGATAGATTTAAGTTGCCATCCCCGACAGACGGCACCAGAACCATTATCGTAGGTTGAAGTTTACATAGATACATAGTTAAGATATGAATTAATAAACCTTATTATTATTATCCGGATAAATATGAAAATAAACAGCTACAAAACCGATGAATGCCGATGATGTTGCTACTCCTTAATGCTATTGGAAGAGAGCTCCAAAGTCAAATGGTCTGAACATAAAATTGGCGTTTACTAGGCAGACAGATAAAACGTGCTATAATTAAAGGAAACGTGCGAGAAGTTTAGGAAAGAAAGGAAAATGCATCTAGATCATATTACAAATGGCATCTTCAATTTACCCAATCGGTTTTGAAATATATAGCTAAAGATCTTCTGGATATAAATGAAAATAAACAAACATTACTAAGAAATATAGCAAATAACAACTGTCCAAGAACATATCCTTGTAGCATTCCGCAAAGAACCGGGAAGAATTCGAATGAAATGTTATTGCAAAAACGTTCTGCTGTCGATAGGAGCATACTAATTTACATGCAGAGCTAAAGAAATTTATGTTGTAAAGTGCTGTGAATAACGCTTTCAAAGGCCTTTGAAAAATCCAGTAATAAGGAGAATTTTCGAAACAAACGTGATTAATTTTTTCTTTTTTATAGTTTCATACCTCAAAAGGAAACCCATCCTTATATATATCTGGCATCCGTCCGTCTGTCTTTCTGTTAGGGAAATTTTTCTCGAATACGACGTGATCTAAGACTTTGAAATTTTTCACATTGTTAGGTCATTGTTACACGCTACGTGCACGTCAGTCAAAGATTATGAAATATGTATATTTTTAATTGAGGAGTTAGACCCCCGTGCAAGGTATCGTTTGTAAGGGCTACTTTTAAGGATTCCAAACATTGTGAATCATAATATTTTTGCTCAAAAAGTGTAAAAAACACCATCGATCTTCTCGGGTTCTACAGTTAAAACGAGGTAGGTAAAGATCGGCCCTTTTATGTCCATACTTTTATTTAAGTCTTTATTTTGTATCGGATTAGAATTCAAGAATTGAACTTAACATATATTTAAAATTTCAAAAATATTACAGTAAATTACATAAACAACCCCTTAAACAGAGCATTCTTGTTGATTGTTTGCCTTTTTTGACGCATTTTCGAATATTAGAATATTAGGCTATATTCTTATGTGGCGCGGCATTAACCATAATATTTATGTGTTCCTTGAAGAGCAGAGCTTGTCAAGTGAGGTTTGTTTACTTTGGTGCATTGAGCGCATTTATATCATTGAAAACAAAAAACTTTGTGCGTAAGCCGGGACTGAGTGATCGCCTACATTCGCTAATGTGTTTAATTTGCGTTGGCCTTCGAATCGTTATTTGAGTGGCTACTTTGTTTTGAAAAACATATAATAAATTTTGGTATTTTATATTTCACAGAGTAAAAAAATACAAAAATAATATTATAAGGATATGCCAATGGGCGAAAAACGGTTGATCTTTACCCACCTCCTTTCGATATTATCAGGGTTAGTAGGTATTGAATCTTAGGTAACATGAAAACTGCAGCTTTATTCGTCAGTTCCATAGTTGCTGAAAAAATAAAGGTTTTTTAGTTAACTTATAAGACCATTCTTACTAATAAGGCCAACTAAGATCACTCTTGTGTCCGTCTGTTTGAATGTTATTATTGAAGTTTGATAATAATAGGCTGTTACGAAACCCCGATTGTGCTAGCCCGACTTTCTTTCTTGGCCAGTTTTTTTTTATTGAATCTCAAAATGCAAATACGATACTGTGAAAAGATGATCTGGTAAAAAGTTGCAAAGTAACAAATAGCGGTTATTGGACACTAGATATTACATTTAGCAACTGATTTTAAAGCAAAGTGAAAGACCAAAGCAGTTTTTCCGTTGAAAAGCGAGGTTGTTTTTGAGACTCTTTAGAGTTAAAAAGTGTGCTTCTTTAAAATTGGAAAAAATTTGCATTGTTTTACCTGTATTTAGTATCTTTTAAGTTCTTTTTTTGTTTTTTGTAATTGAAGACCGTCAGCACCAGTAAAGTGGCAGAAATCAAAAGACTCAGGAAAACTTCACTTCACTGTCGACACACAATGAAAAACCCGTAGAAGAAAGCCATTTTGACAAAAGAGGTATAGGGGAAAATTGCACAGCAAGTAAATAATGCAGTCTTACGGCATAAGTTGAGCCACACTGAGAATACGAGTAGTATCGAAAACGTCGACATTATCGGACGAAGAAAAAAAGATTGTCATGTCAAATCTTGAGCAGGCAATATTATACTTTGTAGGAACATGACGAGTCAAAGAGCTGCGTAAAGCCAACGGAGGAGAATGGATGCTGCTTACTTTTCCAGAGGTTACACTTTGTGAAAATTTATAACAGCAGAACCAAAATGTGTCGGACGTTAGCTTTTAACACGATTCCGATCTAAAGCAAGATTCAGAGATTTTAGCACTTGAACTGACTCGTACTGTCCCGGACACCAAAAAGTGCAAAAAACCGGGTAATGAGGCTGTGGATTCAGCATCAAATACTCCAATTTTTGCTGGAAAAAAAACAACGTATTAAAAGGAAAAGAATTTTTGCCTTAAAAAAATTTATCAACTGTTGCTCACACCCAGCTCATTTTCTTTTGCTTAGTCAGCAAGGGTTCAAATAATATCTTATTTGAATTCGGTGCTTATTTGATCAATAAGTAAGTTATGCCTTTATATTTAGTTAACACTGACTCTATATGGCACTCGGACTGCTTAATAGATATCGAAACATCGACACATCTGAATTAAACGAAAACATTGATGAGAAAGAAATGCTTCCATTAATTTTAGAAAAAATAGTGTTCGAAATAAGGTCGACGGGGTAAATCAGCTTAGATCAAATACAAGCTAATTGTGGGTGAAAATACTACTGTCCGCAGGGAGTCATTGCGTGACTAGGAGCATTTTAACAGTGTAAGTTCATGATAAGTCTTCGGTGGTCTAACGTGTTGGCCGTCCATCATGAGGGTTCCAGGTTCAAACCCCACCGACGGCAATACATGGTTGTTTTCTGCTAAAAAAATAGATCACGCTAAAATGGACATGAAGGGAAGGGTGTTAGATAACTGTTGTTAATTCGGAATTCAATTTAAAGTCGATCAAGAAGTAAAGTGATGACTCTATAGGGTTCATAAGAAAAAATATTTAAAATCCACATACACCTTCCGCTTCAAGTAAAAAAGTGGGTAATATTTAGCCGGTTGTCTCCTGCAGAACAGGATATTCAATCGTGTCGACCTCGGAAATTTCTTTAAGCTGTTGAAGAAGTGCATTAAAAAATATAAAATGAGTTCAAGAAAGATCTTCCATGTGAGCAAAAGCGGTATTACCACCGTTGCGAATTAACTGAGTAAAATGTTAGCAATGCAGTGAAGAAAACAAGTAAGATCTCTTCCGAAATCTGTATAACTAATAAAGGCCTATATATGCATGTTGTTAATGTTCATTTTTTTAAAAGAGTACAAGGCGACTTCTTGTCTACCGAAACGACAGCTATATCTGTCGAAGAAGAGCAGTCTGCATATTTACTTTAGACTCAAAGCGCTCATCTGTTTCGAATACGGGAAAATATTCTCTTTAGTGTTTATCCAAACCCATCAAAATCAGGTCCATCCGTGCCAATTATAGGTCTATCATCGACAATTTCTTTCAGAGCTTTTCGAGCTTTTTTCCGAAATGTTACATTTCCCTAAAGGAGCTGCTTAAAAGGCTTATTAACACCCTAAGACCGCAATAAAAATGGAGATAGAATACCAAAGGACTGGAGTAAAGTTTTATGTACACCAGTAAAAGGAACGATTTCACTTCAATTCGTATTGGAGTAAGAATTTATAAGCGACGAGTTAACTAGGGTGCGCTTATTCATCAAATCAGGATTGGCCGACTCCACTAAAAAAATCATTCTTTATTCCCTTAGAAAAAAATAGTAAGTAGAAAGGTGGCCAGTTGCTTTGATTGAAAAGAGTCACTTGAATCAGCAAATGTCTAACTGACCTTTCTATTTGAATAGAAGTCTATTATTTTTGCAAAAAAGGGACACGAGTGGAAAAAGGTAACGCGAGTCACATCACTAGAATTCGTTCTAGTATTCCCAACCAACACAGATTGGGTCACATGTAGATCATGTGACCGAGTAAACGTTCTGCAACAAATTTTATCTGCATGTCCACTATACCTCGGCATCAAGGCATACGCTACATAACATAATGCTGCAAAATGAAAACAAAAGGTCTATTCCCTGATCAGAAATTTGGTTGAAACAATTTTTGTCACACATTTAATACGATGTGGTGGCAGTATTATTCATATTAGAATTTATTTGCATTTATAAGGTTTAGTGATTTTGGGTTACGTTCGCGTTTGTATAATTACTTGTTGCAAATGTTATTAAAGTAAGCCAGAATAATTTTGTTTTTTGAAAATGTTGTAAAAATTTATTTTTCTTGATTGTTCAACTAGTCTGTATTAAGTCCTGCTGGGAGAATATCATAGCAGAAATTATAACTTTTTCGGAGTGTAACTAATTAAAAAATAAATAAAAAGTTAATACTATTTTTTATTCTGGTCGTCGTATTTATTTCTTTTTTGTCGAATCAGTAATATATATTTTTTTTAAATAGGAATATTATATTTGAGCATTCAAGCCGTTGACGGTATTTAGCCGTCAACCGAAGAAAGTCTTCAATACGAAGTATATTAACAAGTCCTCTTAATGAGGCGACACTTTTAAAGCTCTTTTAGATAAGAGATCTGGAGGACGAAAATAAATCAAGATATTGAAGCCTGGATTCTTTGTTAACGGAAAGTGACAGCTAATTAGTGCACGGAAACAACGTCTTTCGAAGTATTGTGGGAGCATCAACTATCGCCCGACATATTCATCAAAACCCACAACGACACGGCAGTGCGACGAAAATTTTTATCGCACACCCATTTATATTTCTAAAATCTGCCGGTTGCACTCAGTACTACCAACAGTGATATTGATATTTTGCTTGGATTTTCATGTTATTTGAGCCGTCAATTATGTCGTCGCATCCGCTGTCATACTATTTCAATCTGTTTCACAGTGCGACAAAGCCATTTCGTCGTATTGTTTGTCGTATGCAATCTGTTTCAGCCTAAGGAAATCCCGCGGGAACCCTCATGTGCACGAACTTACTTATTTTGCGATCCCCCGCTTTTCTTGGCAGCCAAAATGGTTGATAAAAGATTGACGTCACATGTTTCGCTACTACACCAACTTACCCAACTTTCTCGACTTCCAACTTTTGACATCTCCGGCTTGGAGAACTTTAGTAGAATTCGTGGAACACAATGGCAACTTTGCAAACTTTTGAAAGTTCTATTTTTCAAATTCAGTTGGGAGATATTTGTGTAAAAAAAATTTAATAATTAGGTAATTATAATAATTAGAACATTTTTAATTATTAAACTCTGCAAAGTTCCACAATTCGCTTGAAAACATACGCAACAGCTTTCACACTGAAAATAAATGTTAAACGCCGGCGAAGTTAGAATTGAGTAGAAACTAAATCCATTCCGACTTTTGCCAATTTAGCCGACTTTGCGATTATCTCTTTCCTGACTTAATTTCGTGTTTTACTCGATCTGTCAAAAGTCGACTAAGTTGGAAGTTGAGAAAGTTACAATTGTGTTTCCCACTTTAATGCTGTTTCATAAAACATAATTTTTGGCATCTTCTTCTTGCTTTTAATAAACTTGCTGGAAATCCCTTCCTTCGCTTTCGCGGTTTTGAACAAATTCTTCCCTTTCCCTTCGGACAGTTTTTGCACGAAAATTGGAGGAACAGGGCCCGTATTTGGTTTCTTGACTCGATTGATCGAGTCGACAAAATTCTCCTGTCGATTTGTGTACTATTTGGTATTTGGCAACTCGATCGAATCGACAAAAAAGAGTTACAGTTTGAAGCACCAAATTTTTATCTAAATTTTGCATTGTAACCAATTTATAATATATTTGAACTGTTAAATTTGTTCTGCAATTGGTGTTAATCTGAACATTTTAAAATGTTCGTCAGTTAGTTCGGTTAATTTTAAACATATTTTGTAAATGGACTCAATCGGGATACGTTTTCTACAGGGTGAGGATGACGAAATGAATGAAAGAGTGCATTTCAAATCACTACCAGATTCACCCAACCCCTTATCATTACGAGACTCTAGATATAAACAAATTCTTATAATAATCAAAATACTTTGTTAAAACTACTCATGTAGATTTGCTAAAAAATTTCGCTTAAGCAAAGAGGCTGTTTGCTATCTTCTAGACCACTTTAAATGTGACCCCAAGTCAGAAAAGAGCTGCATCAATACCGCCTATATTAAAACTTACGGTAAATTTAAGATTTTTTGCAACTGAATCATTTCAGGAGACTGGAGAATCCTATTTATTTGTAATGTCGCAGCTGGCAATTGATATTTACTTACATTTTTACATCCGCTTCTTGCCTTTGACATTAGCTGTCGACAACGTCAATCTCATCGAGAGTTTTGTCGATCACCGTCGACTTCAACCTTGACGATATCGAGTTACCAAATACAAATTTCTCGATATCGACAAAGATCGACATCGAGTCGAGAAATCGTGTTTTTACTATGTGGAATTATTACTACAAGTAATAAATCGTAAATATTTCGAGTTTTTATAAATTTTTTTTAGTGTCCATTATGCCCCGGATGACCCCACTGTTTAGTCTAAAATGTGGAAAAGCTTGAAGCTTCAATAGAAAATTGATTGAAGCTTGTGCTTTGCTTACTAATCCACAATATACGGAATCCCTTAATTTTAAGTTCACTTGCAAATAAAAATATAAAAGAAAAGAAAGGAAGAAGAAGAAGTAAGTCAATAAGTAACATATATATAAGTGGTAGAATAGAGTTAATATTTAACACAAAATAAGTTTTCTGTTATGTAAATACACATTAAATTTGAAATACCAAGAATTATCTTAAACAGTCAACCTTAAGCAATAAATAAACAATTTTAAAGATGAACAAAAAACAGAAAAGTTTAAATGAATATTAACAAAAATCAATGAATTTTATTCGCCCGCTGAAAACAACGAACGAATTACCTTTAATTATTGGAAGACTGATCTTGCGGATTAATTCTATAAAAATGGGTAGAGAAAATAAAAATAAATAATAGTAAATTAATTAATTGAAGTGCCGTTCATTTACTTAAAACATAAATTTACCGCTTATTAATTTTAAGTAAATCATAATAAGTGTATTATACCTGCGATTGTTTTTCTATCCTCGTGCTCGATGTTATTAAATCTTGATTTTTCATGTACTGATTTGAGAAAACGTGTTGTCGTTGTGGGAAATGTCTGATTTGATAAATCCATATAACGTTCGCGTATTTCAAGAGCTTTTATAAGAAGCGTGGAGGCACGTTCCAAATCTTCTAATGGTACTCCGCTTGTGTCTTCTCCTGATATTGATACTCGCTGGAAATGTGGTACAAATTCGTGGTCGTCCATTGATATTTGATCAGCTTGGCAGATATCTGCCGCTATCGAATGTTTATCACCCATTGCCCTAAAAGAGAAGAAAATAATTTATAAAGAAAACTTGACAACTTTTGTTAAAGACCAATATATTAAGATGAGATGTGTTTTTAAAGCGCAATCTTTGTCCTGCGAATAAAATTGAACTGACAGCTAACGATTATAGCATAACAGATCATAAGTTAAGCCCAAACTTTAGTTCTTGTTATTGTTTATAAACAAAGGATTGTCCTGTAAGTGGAAAAGATAACTCATATTTCTAAGAACGCTTTTTATATAATACTGTGTGCAGTTAAAGAGTGAATAAGTCGAAATATGGTCAAAATGAGTAAGGTATACAGCATCATCTTTCAAGGTTATGCGCCACGTTAATAAATAAATAATTCACAGGCCTACAAGGTCTTCAGTCCTTTAGAAGTATTAGTGAATTAGAATGTAGCTTAGGCCGCTTAATCAGAATCTGCCCGTAAAATTTGCCTAGCACGTCAGGATTTTGAGATATTTTTCTTTTAGTGCAAACCCAACCTTAGAACCTTAAAACTAACAAACGTTGCTCTAAAAATTTTCACTTTTTCTTTACCAACTCTGTGACCAACGATTATCTTGAAGGACAAAAAAAAAGTTATACTTTGACTTTACATTTGCACGATTTTAATAAAATATATATCAGTCATATACGACGAAATAATGGGTAAACCTCGGAATGAGGGGCAGAAAGCAAAATTTTTGTATAAACTCTTTTGTTCTAAAGGACTTGCTCAAAGTCTTACATTATCTCGTGCCTGCGAGTCAAGACATTAAAGGTCAAAGGTCACAAAAATAGATTTTTCCTAAATATCTCGTTTCCTATACACCACATTCCTTGAGAGATCATTATAAAACCTTGAGAGGTATTATAAAAATTTTCTGCAAATTTTGATGTTATTATTTCTGCGACCAACTGTTTTCGAGATATAGCACGGAGAGAGGGAGTATGTGGTCTAATCGACAAAATATTTCACACTCATACGTTATTAAAGGAACAATAAGTGGTTTCACTAACATCTTTCGGGTATTACGCTGGGTAAAAAGCGACAGCTATTGATAATTTACGTAAAGTTCCATATACCCTTGAAACTACAACGTTTGTATGTGCAGACCACATGTCAGCGTTGTGTTAAAAGTTATACCAAGATTTTTAACAGTTTTACTGTATGGTATTGAAGCACCATCCAACATTATCAGTGGGAAATCTGTGGTATCTATGTCACTTCTGTACAAAGCAATTGTATCTGATTTAGAAGGATTCAACAGAAGCTTATTATCACGTGCTCATGTGGATATAGATGAAAGATCATCATTAAAACTAATTACTGCCTCCTCCATTAATCCTCGTCGCCTTGAAATATAAATTTGACAATCATCAGCATATAAATGGTATTTTTTATTACCAAAGCAATATCATTAATAAAAACAAGACCAAGAATTGATCCCTACGGAACACCACTAGATACAGTCAGGAAATCTGAGTACGATTCACCGCAATAAACCTTCTGCTCGCGTTCCCTTAAATAAGACCAAATAAGTTTACAGGCACAGCTAGAAAAATTATATGATCGTTTAAGTTTATCAACTAAAAGCAAGTGGTCCACTTTATCAAAGGCCTTGGAGAAATCAAGAAGGGTAAGCACAGTTATACCCGAATATCATAAGTAGAGCAGTAACGCAGCCATGTTTAGGTCGAAATCCGGACTAAAAACTTGATAAAAGATTATTTTGGTCAACATATGAGACTAGCTGGTGATGTAGCAAGCGCTCGAAGACTTTAGACATAAAAGGCAGAATAGAAATAGGCCGATACTCAGGGACATTCCGCTTAGAATTTTTGGGAATGGGGATAATTTTGGAGAATTTCCAGTTACTAGGAAATACAGATGTAAGTATTATTGTGTTGAATAAATGAGTAAGAGCCAGCAAAATAACAGGCAAAATAAGCTTAACAAATTTTGAATGAATATAATCGAGACCAAAAGCATTGTAGGTGACTGAGACGACAGCTTCAAACACTTTCTCGGAGCATACCTACGTGAAGTAAAACCCATCGTAAGATAAGCCGAAAATAGATTGAAAGATAATTCTTCTATGGTCATCTGTTTAAAAATATTAATTTATTCCATTAATCTGTATTAATCTTATAAATTTCTTATTCAATGATTTTTAATCAGTAACATATGTGTAGTATACTATACACTACTGATCAAAATAAGTGAGCTCCCACATTCGTTCTTGATATGTGAACTTTACCTTCACACCCACCAATTTTTCCACCTGTACGGCAAAGGGGTAGAGTAAGGGATATAAAAGGACCTATTTTGAATGTCTAGATCATAGTGTTCCATCGAATGTGGTGGCAAGTGGGCACAAAATAACAGTTGAATTATGTGACCTAAATTTCTGAAAAAGGCTTAAATTGGTTTACAATGGCTCTGGTGGGACGGTAAGCGTTATTACTATTTTTTTTTCATTGCAATGATAAATAAAGACAATTTTTAATTTGAATAATGAAAGTGAAGCTTTTAACGACTTTAAGTACCGTACTTTCTGCATGTTTGCTTTTCCTTGAAGTTTTTTTGAAATATGAAAAACAAAAACCTAAAATGATTACTCAATTTGTGAGTCTGTGCTTGAAATATGAATTTACCTGTTATTAAGCGTATTTTGGTTCATTTTCCAGTAAACAATTGTTTGAAGCAAACAAAGGATACATTATTGGATTGCACGAAGGTGGAAAATCCCAATGTGTCATCATAAAGGAAAAAAAGGTGCCATCATTAGGGAACTTATGGAGAAAAATAGTTACGCCTTAAAGATGGAAGTATGAAAAAGCAGGAGATCAGCATTTGTGGAACTCGCGGCGAATTTTCAAAGAGTCAGGATCTCAAGTCAGCAGACACACCATTAAAGAACGCCTTAGGGAGATTGGATTTCGAAGTCGTCGTTGTAGATGAGTTCCCCTACTTAGAATGACCCACAAACGAAAAGGGATCGAATGGGCTAACGCACATCAAAATACGGATTGGAGAAAAATTTGATGGTTTGATGAATCCAGGTTTGATCGTCCCCAAGCTTGCGTTTGGAGGTCCTCAATGCATCCAAACAACGACAAAAGGAAATCTGGGAATATTGGTATGGGGATGTTTTTCGGCTGCAGGTGGTGGAAAGCTCGTACGAATCAACCAAGGTGTAAAAAAGATGCGAATATTTATACAAATATCCTAAAAGAAGGTTTAATTTCCACATTAAGAGATCTAAGAAGTGATCAATATACCTTGCAGCAAGACAATGTTGCTTGCCATACTGCCCGGAAGACGAAGACTTGGTTCCAAGAGAAAAATATTCAAATAATGGATCAGTAGCCTACTCAAAGTTCGGATTTGAACTCTATTGAGAATTTACCACATTGATCGAGAAATCCATAAAAATCCTATAAACAACCTTCATGAACTTAGGGTAGCTGTACAAACGGCTTGGAATAAAATTCCATCGTCACTTATTAAAAATTTAGTAATATCCCTGCCAAGGAGGTTAGAGGAAGTTTTGAAAAAGAAAGGGAGAAACATCCCTTATTAGTATATATAAGCAATATTATTGTAAGTATATATTACTGTCATTTAGGAAATACTTAAAAAATATACTGTTGTCAACATATTTTAAGTTTAATTATTTTTTTAACACCCTTATTGCACCAGTTTATTAAATATTTTGCTGTACTTACTTTTTTTTGATCAGTAGTGTATTTATTATATAGCGAAGCTGAAAATACAACTTTTTCCAAAAGTCGCATAAATTGGGCTAAGCATGCTTTGACAACGTTATCAAAGAGCATCTGATATTATAAAAAAGATAACGGTACAGACTTATAAAATAATTAACTACAAAACTAGTGCATTTAACTAACTTGACACCATTTACCTTACCAATTTTTTTTTAATATAATACCATAGTCTTGTTCAAAAAGAATATATTCACATACATCGCTTATGAACAGAAAAGATAATTTCTTTGACAAGTTTCACTACAAAATTAGACAATAAATGTTTCAAGCATATAATACCAAAAGCAACTATCACAAAAGGAATTTTAATGTAACTAGCTGCTGTTATCGAGTAGCAGTAATGGAGCCACTTGAGGAAGTGAAATTTAAAGCGCCTGAAAAAGAATATTTGGATTCCGTGCTACACGAACATTTACCAGAAAGAAAATTTTGCATTGAAGTAAGTTAAAGCTTCTTGTGTATTCCTTGAGAAATCGACCCAATTCACGATAAAGATAATTCGCTTAATCTAAATAAAGAAACAATTACGCAGCCTAAGTGTGAATCTTATAGCGTTTTATGAGCAATACGTTAATTAAATTATCACTAAGACACATCTAGAAATGATTTGTGTTTAGAAAGAACTTAAATTTTATTTTGCAGTTGGAAGGACAGTTTTCTTTTTTTAGATACTTCAGTCAAGTGTCGGTCAATTTTTTTTTTATCAAACAAACAATAAAATAAATTTTTAACGTTGTATGGTGCACGTCCAGTAATTGAATCGGAAAGACTTTGACGACTTGTGAAACATGAGGCCTGGCGTTGTCGTGAAGGAGTATGGTTTGGCCTTGAAGGGGTCTTTTCAGTCGAATGGCCTCTTGCACGCGGTTTAGCTGGGCTATGTAGAGCTCCTTGTTGACCGTGGCATTCCTTTCGAGCATTTCCTAGTGCACCTGCACTCCCAGTCCCACCAAACGCAGATCTTTGGATGGAGGTCAAACTTGACTCTCGACTTTGACGTATCTTCTGGAACCCCATGTTGCACAAGTCATCAAAGCCGCACTCCAAGAGCTCGAATGGGAGGTCCTTCAGCATCCGCGGTATTCTCCGGACCTTGCACCGACGGATTATCACCTTTTCCGCTCCCTGTCGAAGAGGACCTCAAAAAACTGGCTCAACAACTTCTTCGATACCAGACCGGGCGATTTTTGGCGGAACGGCATCGACAAATTGGTCGAGAGGTGGGAGGAGGTCGTAAACAGCAATGGCGAATACATAATTGATTAATTTATTGTTATAACTATTGATTTTTGTTTAAATAAAAGTCTTTGATAAAAACGCTACGAACTTATTCCCCAACCTGATACTTTCAATATTTCTGTAAGATTCGCTATTCAACTTGTTTAAAATTTTCAACATAAAAACCCATTTATTAAATTTCCGAATTTGTGTAGTTACATTGTTTTAAATATCTGTTGAGCAGGATTGAGAAATCATAGTTATAACATACATTCGACCCCCAAAGGAATAGAATGCGAGTCCGCCTGTTCTCGGATTGGTTCAATCAATTGAGCTGTAATGTTGCACATATATTTGGGGGGAACGCCACTGTGAAGGGTGCATTTTCGCAATATATACATATTTAAAAATATGTGAAAATATTGTTAGTCAAAATATTCAAAACTCAGACTCAGACTTCCCTGCTGACCAGGTGCGCACATCATTCACAATAGATGAAATTTTAGGTCCTTTTCTAAAGTGAAAACTCTTTTTGGTTTATGGGATTCGTCAATACTATAAGCCGTTTACAGCATATAAAACTATGCATTGAATTTTAGTTTAAAAATTCTTATTCGCAATAGTAGTGTGTAGCCGATTTTCCAAATTTTGAGTTACTATTGTTAAAAACCATTTTCGAAAATAAAAATAAAACTTTAACTGCCGCGTTTTGTTAAAGTAAATGGCTACGCACAATGCTAACAACATAAATTTTTAATTTTCAGAAAATTCTTCATTAAAATTGCAGTGAAACAATAGAATTACATTTCACGTCGAAGATAATATCTTTGTAAATTTTTAATATTTTTTTTTATTAAAAATTGGTACAAAAATAGTTGAAGGTATACTCAATAATATATCCATATCCTATCCTATCCTTTAACAACAAAGGACTGTGAATTTAAACTTTTAATTTTTCCTTTTAATTATAATAATATTTTTTGAATTTAAGGCAGGTGAAAAATATTTAGTTTACAAACTTAAGGAAATTGAAACGTTTAAATTGTAAGCAACTGAATTTAAAAAACCGAATTCGTAAAATATAATTATTAAAATTCTCAATAGAAAAAACTATATGCAGAATAATTGAAGAGAAACATTCTACATTGTTCCTATAAGTTATCTTTACTATTGGCAAAAAAAACTGCGCAGTGAAAAAAATAGTTTCTTCTAATTTTACACTTACGACTTTTTCATTAAATTATATTTTTAAAAATTAATAAAACTTCTAGAAAATATTTAAATATTAAATATTTCAAGTATTGACCATGGCTTCTTCCTATTTATGGTTTCAGAGGGCCGTCATTACGTTAGGAAAACTTAATATTAATTACATTCTCTCTCTCTCTCTGATTCCTTTATACGTAACCAATTGTGGGGCATAGGCCTTCGAATTTAAACTTCTAGTTTCCCTTTTTAAGAATAATGTTTTTTTAAGGTAATAAAGTGTACTGATTTCAAAAATAGTGTTGATTTTTTTTTATTAATCTTTATTTGATAATTATTTTATCTTAATTTTACTATTCTGGAAAACGTTTACATAGAAAGATAAAGAAGATGATTGTGTATGCTGTCATCTATCTATATTGTCTGGGTTTTTAAGGTCGCCTTCTTAATAAAAAGTAGTTTATATATTTTATATGAAAGACGCGAATTTTTGATTCAGATTCACTAAAATTTTATCTAAGTTAACCTTTTTCGAATCATCTGCAACTGTTTTGATTTCAAACTCACCGACTTTTTCAAACAAAACCCACCCAATTCCAATTTTTATTATAAGTATTAGTATTAACACTAATTATTGTTGTTATATACTTAAAATAATATTGCATTCTAACATTTTTTGTTTGCGTAATTTTAATTCAAAATTGTTTGGGACGATTGGAAAAAGGTTAACTTAGATTCCAATTTAAGTGAACATGAATTAAAAATTGGCGACTTTCATATAAAAAACGTAGGTATATATTCGAAGTAAGAATTGTCGTTACCCAGAAAGAGACAACTTTTGAGAAGTAAGCCCCCATTTTTTAAAAATTCCAATGGATCAAGTACTCCGATTATTTCTTTCTGAACCAAAACTATTAGATTATTTGAAATTTTTTTAAAAAGAAGTTGTGATTGAATTGAATTATTAATTTAAATGTATAGGTATATGATGATGGGAAGAGACCACAACGTGTCGAATTGCGAAGACCATGTGGAGAACCTATGATAAAAAGATGACTACTGGCCTACTTAACTCAATGTAGAACTTTGATTGGGGTCTGCACCAGGCAATGCCTTACGGGGATATATGTGCTAAAAATTGGTGATTCCGACTCTGATATGTGGAAGCACTGTCAGGAACCCAATACTAAAGAAGCTGTAGAGCAAATGCTATGTCACTGTCCTGCGCTTGCTAGGAAAAGATAGGTGGGCAACCACTTTATTGAGGGCTTAAGGAAGCCTCGAAAATGAGTATGAAAAGAATTCTGAAGTTCGCTACGGAGAAAGGTAACTTTGATGTGTTACACCGAGCGCCGTGCTTCCTCTTTAGATCGAAAGGGTAGAACTCTCAGAGGGAGAAAGGATTCGTTTTATTTTTGAAAAGAAACACGGAGTACTGTTTTCACTGCATTTAATTATTCAATCATACCTTTTAAAAACACTTTGAATACATCACATTAACTTTAAAATTAACTATAAATTTTAAGAGCTACACGCATGGTTGGCTCTGGTTCCGAATCCTAACTCTGCCGGTCCAATCCATATTTTTCGGAAGTTTCAAATATGGAGAATATCCTCCTAGAATATTATACATAGTTAAATTCATGAAAATAACGAAACTACAGCGCTTTCTCGTGCGCCGCTCCCTTTTATATACATGCAAAAGACATAAACTTTACACTTTGCAAGTTTTTCTCAAAGTTATGTTTTTTTTGGCAACTGGCGCTCCGTCAGTTTAAATCGGACCCACTTCAATTTTACATGTTTTTACATAAAAGCCGTTTTTTCTTATTATTATATGTTTTTAAGCCCGAAATAAGTCGTTTTTCATGTAATATCCAATTTTTTGTTGTTGATAGACTGTCAAATTAGTTTTTTTTAAAGCGGCTACGTCTAACTGAAGCTACTTTATTATATATTCAAAAAAATCTCACTTTCTTCTTCCGATAAAAAATATTCACGCAGGACTGTCAACCAGGGGACCATGTTTGGCGCGCAGCGTTTTACAGAGACCTCCACAAAATTAATATGAACTATTATTTCTCAATAAAAAAAATTTCTGGAATTATGTTGAAATAATGTTGTAGTTTTTAACCACTCATCAACTACATTATCACGATTTATCAGTGAGCCAAAAAAAATTCTTAAACACAGTTTTGTTTTTAGGGCTGGTCCCCTTAAGTAGCTGAGCGTCACTGTATGTGATGTAGAATCTATTATCCTAAAAAATATTGAACGATTGATGATAAAATATTATTTTTATTTTTTTTTTATTTTAAGCCAAACTTGAAACATTTGACCTGCACCCTCACCTAATTAAATGGATCGACTTTTTGCTCAGGCCGTTACGACGGAGTAACATCTGATCACTGTAAATGCAGGTGTACCTCAGGATTCAGTTCTTTCACCAACCTTATTTCTTTTTTCTTTTTTTTATTAATGACCTTTTATCCCTTACTCTCAATCCTTTTCATAGTTTCGCCAACGACAGGAGCCTTGATTTCGCGTAGTCTTTTGATTTTGTAAATTTTGTAATGAATTCTCGTGGAAATGCTACAGAAATCAATCGAGAACGCATGTTTGGGTCATTAAACAACATTTCAATAATCCTCCCTTGAAGCAGAGCAAATCGTGCTTCGTTTAATGCATTCAAAACCCAATGTTGTTTAATGTCCCTTAAAAAACGTCTAGTTCATCCTCAACCTATTTCAGTCGACGGAGTGAATATGCCCAATTCGCCCTCTCTAAACATTTTGGGTATTGAAATATCCAGCAATTTTAGCTGGACTTCACCCCATCAGACTTAGCGCTGATTTATAAGCCCAACATCAGACCTCGAGTCAAATGTAATTCCCATATTTGGGCCGGACACACCGCAGTGTTCGGTTAGATAAAATTCAGCGTAAGGCTATTAAACTTATTGACGATCTTTCAATCTCTGAGAGCATTGATTCTCTGGAGCATCGACTGCATGTTGGTTGTCTCCCACTTTTTTATCGCCATTTCCACGACCATCGTTCTAACGAAATTGCTGATTCCTTGTAGACACATGACAACGCGTGATACAGGAGCTTGAAGTCGTTCTCACCTCAATACTCTCCAGCAGTCAGTTTCTGTAACTTTCGTGAGTATATTCTCTCACGTAAATTTGAATGAAATTGTTGTTGCATTCAACAACAATTTCATTCAATTTTACGTCTCATAGTGAGAAAATCCTCACGTGAAAGTTGCACAAATAGTTGCAAAAATAGTTTTTAAAAAAAACTTGAACCGACTTCACAAAAAGCGCTAGAAAGCATAAAATAATTTTTAATTTTATATCTATTACGACATTTTGAAGTCGGTGCAAATCAAACAAACCAAACAATTATCCAATACTCTGTACAACAAAAAAAGAACCATCCAAATCGCGTTACAAAGTTAGGTTTCACCCCCACCCTCACCCTAACATGGTACCGATCGGTGAACATACTCTACCCAACAAAAAAAGAATCAAAATCGGTCGCCGCGTTACAAAGTTATGCCCGGTTAGACAAAAAATAAGTAAATAAATAAAAAAAAAAATACGCGCCGAACTTAGAACCTCTTGGTTTTTGGGAAGTCGGTTAAAAACAACACGAATGCGGAACAGTTTACCATCTTCTGTTTTTCCGTCATCTTATGAGCCCGAATCTTTGAAACGGGGTGATACCTCGCGACCTCTTAACCCATTTCCTCACCCTTAATTCCTTTCGTGCCAAGGCTGTGGAGCATCATAGGGCATCCGCGGAGTCTTAGCAACATCGTATATAAAAAAAATTAATCTCATACAGATGCTACAGTTAACATTTGAAGTCAATCGGGTAAAAATTGTTTGATTTATGCTGCAAGCCGATTTGAAAAACATAGTTTTAAGATAAACGAGTTTTAGAATGCGGGATGCTTTATTGACTTGATAGGGTTAAAACCTATTTTTAAAAATTTGTATTCAGTATAAAACGATTTCTATCATATTTCTGAGATGCTAAAGCATCAATTAAGCAAATTAAAATATGATTTTTTCAAAAAATTACAATGGCCTAGGACTTTAAATTGTAGTTTTACTTGCAATCGTTATCTCAAATTGGAGTGAAGTTCTTCTCCCGCTCCATGCACTACAAGAGTACGGGGACTAGAGAGAGATATGATACCTTATAAAATTAAACATCTCAAATAAAATCACTAACACTAAAAGTATTATAGTATCGAGTTTTGATTATTCCCACATTTAAAATTAATTTCATAAAATTAATTTTTCATTTCCAAATTCAAAAACTGACAAAATATATATCCAGTTCGTATGCATATCCATTCCTAATGCACAAATATGAATTACTAGTTAACAATCCGTTGTACTCACCACAATAAATCTAAGCTAACCCTAGGTTTCAGGTAGAAATTCAAACTCATGGCAGTTATTTTTTGAACTTCATTAATTCTTTTTTAAACGTAATAAATACACTGTTTAGGAAACCGCACGTTATGTTACGTCAAACCGCGTTGCAATGGGCAAGAACGACTATCCGCAACTTACAATTTGTCCAAGTTCACTAGGAAATTAACAGACGGTCTTGATTAGAGTGACAACAAAATCAATATGAAAATGACGGTGGCAAATATGCTACTGTTGGTTGTTGCACAATTTTTATAAATTGGATTATGATTAATTCGGCTTGACTGCAGTCAATTTAATGACGTTAATTACAAATAATATGGCAATAATTGCTCGTTTTTGTGGCCAGATGGCAGAGGGTGGAAGAATCGATTGCACAAATTTAACCGATCACCTAAACAGGCGACAATACTCGGGGAGACTAAACTAGCAACTATAATTGACCGCCAAAGTTGGTTGTAATATGTACTTACTGACAAGAAGCTTAAATGTTATTTTTAAAACAATTTCACGCAACAAAGTCTAGGAAACGTTATTGGATTTTGAAAAATTTAGTGACATTGTGAAAAACGCGAAGAGAAATTAAAGGAAGAATTCACTTACTTCACATTAAGTTGCCTTTGGATTTGTAGCTTCTTTTCAATTTGCTCAATGGGAAATTGTGGTACTTCATACGGGGCTGAAATTTCATTTGGCAAAACTGCCGTGTCCACATCCACATCACTATTTGGTCCTTTTGTTTGTGTGCCTGCAATTGAGACCGTTGATGGCGAATCACTGCCTAAAAATATAAAAAAAATTTGTTATAGTGATGGCCATTTTGTGACTTTGATTTTAAATTCTGATTTAATGTAAATAAATACTCAAAGAAAATCCCACCTTTTCGCGGTATTGAGATATGTTCAACATTGGGCATTAGCATAGAAAATTTAACTCGACGGTAATCGAATTACCACCTCAGAAAAGAAACAAAAATTCGAGTTGTGTGATAATAAAGTTATTATATAAATCTGTCGAGGTGATTATCGGGTTCTATGATTTAAAATTAAAATTCCGCCAGAAGCAGCAAATTCGTATTGGCAACCGATTACTTTAGAAAGCAGGAACTGTATAAGCTATGATAAAATGTATAATGGTTTTTTCTAATTAAATTTTATTGCTTAGTTAAGCACTTAACCATTACTTCATAATTTCTAGTTTTTGGTTTATGAAATAAAGAGGTATTTTTCGATTTGTTTTTATTGGATATGTGTTAATTATTACTTCACCATGTTTCACCATGTTGTTTTATATTTCTTGACAGTCGGAAGTTATTTCAAAATGTCTATCTGTTGTTGGATGGGTAGTGGGCGGGTTTTTGGCTGGGTGAGGGTTGTGAACAAGTTGGGGGTTGGTGCTGGTAATTTGTAGATAAGATTAGGCACGTCACCTGAAGACCAATTCACACCTCTCCAAGCTCTCTAAGCGAGAGACAACTTGTCAGATAAACACACGATCGAAGAAATATAAAATATTCATATCTCATATATTATCCAATATAACAATAATTAAAAATTTAAATTGTCCAAGAATGATAACTGAAAATCGGAAAATCAATGAACAGCTTTAAAAGAGTTATTTTGTCGTACAACAAAAAAGTGTTTTTTTACCAAAATACGTTTTCTTACATCATTGAACGCGTGAAGTACAATTAATAAATTAAAAAACAATCTATAAAGCAAAATTATAAAAAAAGTTTAAAATCGGCGGGAAATAAATCGTAACCGTTACATACGGCATTTTTCCCTTGTAAAAGCATCGAGGCATTGACCTCGATATCCAAGGAAAAACCAGTTTGAAATAGGAAGAAACCGTAAGTCACTTTTTAGTCTTTTTAGCTGTATTTTGGCTTTGCAAAAACGCGCAAGTACATTTTTTAATCGATTTCCCAACAGCAACAAGGTTCTAAGTTTGACATGTATTTTTTATTTTTCTTAACGTATGACCGGCCATAATTTCGAAACGCATGGACCAATTTTAATGATTCTTTTTTTGTTGGGTACAGCATGTTATTCGATTGGTACCATGTTAAAAAAAATCGTTGGTGGGGGTGGGGTGAACTCTAACTTCGTAATGCCTGGACCGATTTAGATAACTCTTTTGTTGTTGTATAGAGTATGATACCCCATTACTAATAATGAAAAAATATGTTCCTATAGTGGGGTGTGAAGAGGGAGGGATAGTCTAACTTCGCAACGCACGGACAGAGTTGAATGATTCTTTTTCTGATGTATAGAGTATGTTCCCCAATTGGTACTGGCACATAATTTTAAACGGTGGGATTGTAGTAGGGGATGGGTTGGATGTCAACTTTTTAACGCGTAGACCGATTTGGGTGATTCATTTTATTTTATATCGAGTATAATCCCCCATTGCTAATATGAGGATAAATTTTACACTAGGGTAATGTTGGGGGGATTTTATAACGTGTGAACTGATTTGGATGGTTCTTCTTTTGATGTGTAGAATATGTTACCCCACTAGTACGACAAGAAAAACTTATGGGGTGTGCGGAGGGGGTGTTACTCAAATTTGTAAGAGGGGGTATTTGTTGCAAATTGTTCTGGAATTTTTTTTTATTGTTTCATTCTATAGTACAGCTCTTTCGCTGTAACTCAAAAACTACTCATCCGATCCTTCTCAAATTTTGCACACTTCTTCTATAAATTGCGAGGTAACAACGTCGAAATTGTGTATTTTTTATTATTATAATTAATTCTACAACAAATTCGCCGATTTTTATTAATAAATTTTCATAAATTCAAAAAATTCGTCTTGTTTTACTTCTAAAAATTGACAAATCAATAAAATAAACATAAATCTCGACGTTGTTACCTCGAGAAACTCATAAACTAACGAAATCTTTTTGGCTTTTTATCAACAGATGATCCAGTATTTTTACCCAAAAATTTGTACTATTATGTTCTTATGTTCTTGTACTATTATGTTCTAAACTTACAAATAAATTTATATTTATTATATATTTTGGTTTGTTTATTAAAAATTTGTTTAAAATATTGAAAATTATACCCCTTTTTCCAAAGTTTTTTTTTTGCCAGTATTTTTGGTAATTTTTCATTTGGCATTTCCAGCACCCTCTGGATATAATTAAAACGGCACCCCAATGTAAACCTATAAAGGTCTGGCAGGCCCATTTCAAGCGACAGAATATAATTGGGGGTTGTTTGTGGGAGCCCAAAAACCTTCTTCAGAAAATTTTTTTGAAGTTTTTCAACCTCCTCATAGTATCTCAAACCCCATATCTCGCATAGCAAAGTATCGATCTCGAAACGACGTTAAAGATTTCTACCTTTGCTGAAAACGGCACATCCCTATTTTGTAAGACCTGTTTCCAGTTAGCGTTGATTGAGCACTTGGCTAAATGCAATTTTTCACTCAGATGCTTCCCGAAGCAAAGTCGCGGCGATAATGTGATTCCCAGATAGCGGTATCTCAAGAGCCTTCCCGTCAAGGTCGATTTTGATAGGGTTATCTGCAGGCTCCACGTTTTGCAGTACTCGCTTAGATTATTAATCATTTCCTGCAAAGTTCTTGGATTATGTGCCAAGAGTACCACATCATCCGCATACTGTAGCACCCGTACCTCTATCCCTTCGATCGCGATCCCTCCCCCAACAGCATCATGGATATCGTTGATGTAGAACGAAAAAATAGTGGGACTACCTGGACATCCCTGTTTAAGACCACACTCTGTGTCAAACCATTCTAAGATCTCTTCTCCATTCCATACCGCCGCCCTAGTGCCAGAATAAAGACTTCTCAGGACTCTTACAAACTTTGAAGAGACACCCAAATTTTGTAGCTTGTAGAACAGTGCCTCCCTATTGATGGTATCAAATGCTGCTCGAAAATCGACGAAGCAGCAATATACTTTTTTAATATTATTACTCCAGCTCCAGTGTATTAGGCTCGCCAAATTGAAAATGTTATCAACCGTACAGTAACCTGACCTAAATATCGCTTGGTACTCCACGAGTACATGGTTTTGCCTTTCCCATTCAGATAGCCTTTTAAATAGACAGTACACAAAGACTTTAACAGTTGTATCTAAAAATTATAACCCTCTATAGTTTTCAACCAAATTAACGTCGCCTTTTTTATAAATGGAAAAAATTATTGCCCTCCGAAAGTTGTCAGGGACTTGACCCTCAGTGTAACTAGCATTAAAAGCCGCCGTGAGTTGTTCCAAAAATACTGTAGGAACGTTTTTCTCAAAAGGGATCCTGTCATATCCGGGAGCCTTATTATCCTTGGCCGCCCGTATAACCTCTGCGATTTCATCTCATCTGAATGGGTTATCCAGTATTGGTGTTTTTACATATAGTTCGGCATACTGAATTGGACTTCCTGTGACAGGCGGATTCAACAGGCTCCTAAAATAGGAGTAAAACTGGCCAGTAGAGATTAATCCACCCACAATGCTGCTGCTTCCCCTTATTTCTCTTACGTTTGTCCACCACTCCCTTCCGCCTTTCACCGAGCTCAATTTTTTGCAATTCCACTTATATAATATCTCTATCATACGACTATCTACAGTAGGTACATCGTACGAACACTTTATCGGAAGACCATTTCTAAATAGAATCGAGTTTATTGGCTGGATAAATATAGCTACAATAATTTCGCTATACTGTACACAAAAATTCCAAAGAATATCGCGTCGATTTTCTTCACTTGAATCTTCAGAAAGAAACTGAAGTAAACGAAAAAGAAGATATAAATATTTATAGGAGGCACAGACCATTTTTAATTAATCTTGTGCTGAATTGAAAAATAGTATTTCAAATTGGATAAATAATATTTTTAGTGAGGCCTTAAGGAAGATGAACTCACGTTTATATCGCATCACCACTCCTTAAAATAACACAATAATTGGGCCGTTTATTTTGAAAGTTGTGTAAGTACTAGTATGCCAAATTTCGAGTTTAAGTTCAAAAAAACGTATCAACATTGAAATTCATAACAAATATAACATTTAAAAATCCTCATATTTTTAAGTAAATTGAAACAATAAACTTAAAGTACTCCAAAATCGACTTACACCACTTTCAAAATAAATGGTCCAAATATTAATTCATACTGCACCAATTAATCAGTTATTTCGAAGATCACACATCTGTTAAGAGTAAACTGCCGCGCCCAATACGATTATAATCTGGCGTAGCTTCAATAATGTTGTTAGAATTTACATTTCATTACTTTTGAAAAACAGGCATTCAAAAGTACAAAAAAACACTTGAACAAATATAAATCGCATAAAATTAACATACAGATACGGTGCTACTGGAATTTTCAATTCAAACAAAGACATTGTGCAAATAACACTTAATTGTAAATATCTTTTACTAGGACCAAATTAAATTTAACATTTTACTACTTTGAAACATCAGAAAGTGAATTTCACAGTTGATACAACTTAAAATTTTGAATAAAACCATCTACCACAAACCATAATTCAAAAAAGATTAAACTTATTTACATCCGTCTAACTTCGCAGTTAAATAACTAAACAAACTCACAGCTGCTATTTCTTTTCCGAAACATTCTTTCATCAGCGAGAAGACGTTGCGATAAGTCTATGGTATTGAAGCTCATCATTTTTCAAACAATAAAGTCCAAAATTGCAGTTAGTGATAACCACCCTGTGGACAGCATAAGCTGACAATAATCGCACAAAATAATTTTACTTATTAACGCAATAAGAAATTTTTCACAATCGATAGGTCGACTAGAGTCGCAGTAAGACGAATTGCGCTTATGACTAGTTACCGTCTAGACATCAACTGAATGTTCTCTAGCTAACTCACCAAATATCTACGTCTAACACAAAGCCTCCATCACAACTAGTTTGAGTTCGATTTAAAAATAATCAAAAATTATTTTATGGAAAACTGAAATGAGAAGCGTCGTTATCAGTTAAACATTAAGCGACGGTAGCATATTTGCATTTCACCATAAAATTTGTCAAAAGCAGTGAAATTATCAAGTTTAGTGGAAACTCTTGATAATTACGGCCTACTGTTTACTGAGGGGTACAGTACGCGGTTGGAAAATGTTTACGCCTTTTATGAAATTGTTTTCAATTTAATCAAGCTTTTATTGACCATATTCTATAAATAAATTGATTTTAATCTTAACAGGTAAATATTACACACTTCTCCTTAACTCTCTGACGTGGTGACATAGACGTAATGAATGATTCAAACAAACGAACCAATTATCGATGCCGTCAGTATCATGTTGATGTAAATATTATCAGGTACTTTTTATCACAAATTTTGTTTTTTCGCTCGAACAAATCTAACTCACGCACTCAATCTAAGGCAATCATTGATAACCTTTGCTGTAAGATTATAAAAGCAATAATGTTTATGCTGTTAGGAATAAATAAGTTGAACGAGAAACGAGAAAAACAACATAGATGATTCCTACTAATCTTTGAAGTAGATGCTAACTTTAAGTAAGCAAAATAATTTCAAGGTGGGCTATCACGACTTTTTGAAGTTGGCGGAAAATATAATAAACTAAAACAACTACCTATCTACCAATCAGGAAACAAGCCCACCCTAGGTGCACAATTGTTATTATGGTACAAATGGTGGACATAATCTCTTCAACATAAAACGAATCATCCAAATCTTTCAACGTATTATGAAGTGAGGCTATGTCGCCTCTCTACACCAAACCCCCTCTCTAGGTACCAATGATACCAATGACAAAATATACTCTGTACGCCTTACGAAGTTAGGTAAGACTTCTCCTCAGTGAGTTACTGAGTTACTATTGTGTGCATAAGGTGGTGGTGGGGG
Source organism: Leptarthrus brevirostris (assembly GCA_964036015.1). Taxonomy (NCBI): domain Eukaryota; kingdom Metazoa; phylum Arthropoda; class Insecta; order Diptera; family Asilidae; genus Leptarthrus; species Leptarthrus brevirostris. Next base: position 128,511,566 of record OZ038374.1, on the reverse strand, counting down.
AAGTGGCACCTAACTGCCACTTCCCCCACCACCACCTTATGCACACAATTTTGTCTTGTTTAAAAATAGGAAGAATCATCCAAATAGGTCCACACATTATGGGGATAGGTACGGCTTTCAACCCCCACTCTCCAATACCTTAGCTACACCTCCTCTGCCCCAGCTACAAAGCATGATACTAATGGGGTAATATTTCCTAAGCAAATAATCATCTAAATCATATCAGGACAGTCATAAATATCGAAACTATGCTGCATTTTCAGTTGACAATATCAGTACCTTACATCTCGTAATAAAAAAGCGTTTACTTTTCCACGAAAATTAAATGTTTAAGTTTTGCATTATCGCGCACTCCATCTTTCATGGAAATAAATTATTGATATCATTCAGTTATTTTATACACTAAAGTCATCAAAAATGCAGGAATATGTAATAAACTTACGGCTTAGTGAAAGAACTTTCTCTCTCTCTCGCTATTTCCCGTAAACCCTTGTGGAGCATGGGGGCGGACAAAATAATTCACTTGATTCGAGACTACAATTGCAAGTGGACTTAGAATTTAAAGTGGGTACCGAACCGCCAACATTTTTCTGCAACCAACAATGGCCTTTTTTTTTGACGAAGCTACGATTTTGAAGAAAATCTCTACCTTGGCTGATAGTTTTTCAATTGGTCCTGACGGTATCCCCGCCTCACTCGTGAAAAGATGTGATTCCGTTCTTGCTCCTATACTGTGTTATTTATTGAATTTCTTAACTCGTTGCGGTGTTTTTCCGAAAGCTTGGAAAACCTTATTAATTATTCTCCTTCACAAAAAAGGTGATAACTGCGAAATTTCGAACTATAGACCAATTGCTAATCTTTGTTGTATATTTTGAGGCACTTATTTGCGATGTTCTATACTTCCACTCCAAGCCGTGTTTGCAGCCGTTTCAACATGTCGTCATTAGGGGTAAATGAACCACCACAAATTTATTGGAATTTTCAAACTTCTGTATTTGCAATTGAATTGAAGCAAGTTGATTGTATTTTTATTGACTTCAGCAAAGCTTTCGATAGAATAAATCATAGAATTCTTGTTCTCAAACTCTCCCTTCTCGGGTTTCGCGAGTTTTTGTAAATTGGATTCATTCGTACTTATCTGAATGCACTCAGCGGGTTTCTTTTCGTGGAGCTCTGTCTGATGTTATTTGCAACACTTCCGGTGTACCGCAGGGCTCCCACCTTGGACCATCGTTATTTATAATTTATATCAATGTTGTATGATTCTGTCTCACTCAAATATTTTTTGTTTTGTCGACGACGCTAAGATAATAAGATGCCGATTGCCTACTTTTAAATTCTGACTTGGACGCCTTTCAGAATTGGTGTTCCATTAACCACCTTCCCCTAAATATTGGCAAGTGTACATCTATGTCCTTCTCACGAAAAAAAAAATTTAATTTTACCAAAGAAGGTTGTCCTTTAACAAAAGTTACAAAGACTAAGGACATATATAGGTGTCTGGCTCAATCCTCAGTTTTCTTTTTCTTTCAAGGATCATTTTGATGCCATAGTCACCAAGGCTAATATGACTGGGTTTCGTGAAGAAGTCGTCAAAGGAATTTGATGACCCTGACATTACAAAGCTTGTTCAATGGAGGTTCATTAGATTCGCTCTTCGAGGCCTTCCCTTATATTGCCACCTTAAGTTGATAGACTTAAACTCCTGCACTTGTATACACTTGAAAAGAAACGCCGTCACTCCAGGATCCTTATTGCTTTCGACTGCATTTGAGGGTCCATAGTGTCTTCTGTTCTCTTGGCTTGTTTTGGGATATCGGTTCGGGCTCGCTCCCTGAGGAATCACGAATTTCTTCAGTTACCTTTTCATCGCACTAATTATGGATTAAATAAATGAGCCGATCACTTCGATGTCGCGATTTTTTAATTAATCTTTTGATTAGAAATCAGTTTTGTTGAAGTTACTTTTTATGTACTTTTTAAACACTTGATTTTATATAGTTTATTATACCGGAGCAGAATACAATTACGGGTCGCCGTCGATGGGATTCGAATCTTGGACTTCCGGGTTAGAAGGTTATTAATCCAGCGGCGACTTAAGGGGTTACATACACTTGTGTTGGTCGAAAAAATCGAAAATTTGTTTATTGCATATTCTTAAAGTACAACATCTTGAGAATATTTTTTCAAAATTTCATAGAGATCTGAGCACTAGAGAAAACGTTACAGCTACTAACAGCGCGCTTGCTTCGCTAATTATAGCCGTGAAAAACATAGAACCGAAACTTTAAACGCGATTATCTCGAAATGAAGTATTTCAAAAAGTACTGTTGCGGTGAGCAAGGTTTCTCAAGAACCGTTTTACCGATCGATCGAAATTTTTGTAGGCTAGATTATAACTATACTGGCCTCTTAGTGAACGAAGGAATTTTTATTTGAAGTACAATTTTTTTTACGCCTGCAAAAACCAAAATTGCAGACCTCCGAAAATAAAATATTTTAGGAAAATCATCAACTAAAGAACTAAGTTATCAGAATTTATGGATGAATAAATTTGTAAAATAAGTTTAAACATGTCTAATTATAATAAAATTATATACCTTTGGCAAAAAAAATTAGTAAAATATCCTTTTTTTGGACAATAAGTGTACTATATATAACCCCTGAAGTGAAAGAACAACTAAATACTAATCGCCTTACAACACATTATTTTCGTAAGAACCAATGCATAGAAAACGTTTGTATACATGTATTCATGTCATTTCCCTTCTCATTACAAAACATTACTTTAATAGATACCTGCTTACTTCTTTTATATTAAAGTGATGGCTTACCCTCGCAGCACTGAGTCCCATTGGGGCAGGCCATTTAAAATCTTTTTAATACGCTACCCAGTAGGAATTGCAATCAGCGTTAGTTATTAGTAATCAGGTTAAGTGCTTATTTCAAAATATAAAAATTACCAACATAATAAGAGCCTACAAAAGTAATTCATTATACAAATGAAAATGATACCGCCTATATTAGAGTTTTTTGTATCTTCAATTAAAAGTAGTCCACTTAGTAAAGTTTTTTCGAAATGAATTATTTCAGCAGTATACTTTCATTGACGATCTATGTACAGCCTACTCTAAATTCGAGCCTGAAAGCATATATGAATGAGCTGGGCGTTGGTGGTGCAAACAAACCGCACTTGCGTCTCATTGGTGCCATAGACCATATAAATTAATTGCGATATTATTCAAATTAAGAAATTTGTTTAAGGTCAACCAACAAATGTTTTGAACATGTGGTCACGACAAAAACTTTCTCTCTTGCAATTTTCATGCAAGGTGCGATGTTTAAAGTAAAGACTTTCTTTTGCATTTGTTTTGTTGAAGAAATTGACAATTAAGTTGGAGAAATAAGTATGGTTAGGTGAGTGTGTGTGTTGTTATTGGATTGCAAGAAATGTTTATGGCATAAAAAAGTATAACAAAATGAAATAATGACGACTGGTGGTAAAATGGCGACTGTCAGTATTTCCGAGATAAACTATAGTAGGCTGTGATATATGCAAGGCTGGATAACGCGAAACGTAAGAACTTCGCATGAATGCCCTAGAAAAAGTAACCGCTCTTGTATTGCGAGAATTAAAGTTTTGATATATACTACCAATTGCGAATACAACATTGATTCGGTATTTATTTAATTTTCTACTGTGTAATGCGCATTAGAATTGGGCATTAATCGATTAATCGATTGATTCGATTACCGATTAAAAATTGATAAGTTAAAAGTTAATCGTTCGGCTATTAATCGTGATGTATTTATAATTTTTAATTGGTAATCTTAGTTTTCCGATTATCTTGGATATTTAAGATTTCTTTCAAGTAAACAAGCTTTATCGTAATAAGTAAATTTAGAAAGTGTAAAAGTTTCTCATCCCAGCTCCCTATGCCAAGGATTAAACTAAATAAGCGGAAACTAAGTCTCACGTAACGGAGAAAATGATTTCAAGTATGTTTGAATTAGTCGTAAAATTTTTAGTTATTCCGGGAAAAATTGTTTGTTCGGCGGTAAATTTTTCCCAAATAAAAAAGTGAATTTTACGAGTCACGTAAATTTTACGATTCTTTTTCAAAAAAATAAGGACTACTTAAATTTTGAAAGAATGTGTTACTTGCAAATAGATTACGGTGAATGGTACCGTTATTTTCCTGAATTTTTTTGTCCGTGTACGGCCACTTAAAACCAAATCGAAAATTTTTTGACGTTATCGGACGCCGTCGATGTTGAAGAATTATCTTTAATGTTTTATTAAATCCATAAGCGCATGGATTTTATTTGAAATAGACTCTTTTTTTAAAGAGATACTTGATGACCACGAAGTGCTAGGTTTTATCCATTTCGTAATTTCAGAACATTTGTCTAAGATAAAATCGTACACAATCAATCTAAAGGGCTAACAAATGAAATGAAACGTCGAATAAAAAGTAGAATAATAAGAAATAAAAATTCGGAGGCTTCAAATTTTTTAAACGAAGTTTAGTTGCGGTGATTTTTACCAGCTCGATAAAAAAAATAAAGCAACAGTAAATAGTTCTTACTGAATAGCGACAATAAAACAATACAAAACAAATATATATTAAATTTTTGAATAGGGATTCGACAAAACATAGAGTATAACATTTTCAATTTAAATTGTTTTTTTTAGTATTTAAACACCAAAAAAAGGATTTCCTGTAAAAAAGGTGTACTCCCTACACTAGATATAATCCCGATAATACCGAGTTACAAGCCAATTTACCACCAAGCGTGTCGTCACTATTTGATTTTGTTTGTACTTTTTTTGTGTGCCACAGATTAACCCCGCAACACAATAACAACTGCACACTCAAATAACCAAACATAAAGAAATACTGAAGTCATTAACACATTTCATTCTCATTTTATTTCAACAAAATGAACTTAAAACACCACACCTTCAATGAAAATGAATTATAAAGAAAGTTTTTATTTGTAAGTTGACCTCAAAAAAAGTTCAGGCTGAAACTTTAATATCCAGAAACATATTACGAGAATGTAAAACTTTCCAAGCCTTTCCTACGATTTGCTATATTAATAAGGGGCAAGTGTAGTTGGGGTACCACCAATGCCCAGATGGCCGTACATTTATCCAGGCGCATACTGACGTAGTATGAACATAAACAAAAACAAAAGGAACAACAGACGTCATTTACAAGCTCGCTCTTGCACGAATACAAAAGGGAGCCTTACATTAAAAAACTGCACCTTGAATGAAAATTGCAAAGAAGAAAGTTTTCATCGTGACCGAATGTTTACATTTTTAAGTTCACTTCAAATAAACTTCAAGTTGAGACTTGAAATGCTACGAAAAAGTAGAATTTCCCAATCCATTGTACTGGCACAGAATTTTTTATTTTTTAGCATATAAACTTTCAAATTAATTTTAAATTTTAATGTTTTTTGCCGGAAGATTTAGTACAGTTTGGTCCTTACCTGTTACATCTGTGCAAAAATTAACTCAGTTAATTTCATTGGATATGTGGCTGTTGTACAGGGTGGTTAGTCTAGCTAAGATAGTATATATTTCGGTACTCAATGCGCTTAATGATAATGACTTGATATTGACTTGGCTGAAAGTTTAGCTTTTACGTAAAAAATTTTTATTAGACTTTCTGGAAGGAAGAAGTTTATTATTCAAGAGGCTTTTTATTAACCGCATCTGTATAGTAGCACATAAAAGTACATAAAGTACGAAGCCGAACTTTCCCGAATAAAGTACACGATAAGTGCAAATAGTCACTTCCTCTACAGGAATATTATTATTATTATTGCTGTGTGAAAAAATAACAAGGATTTTTTACATTTCATAGCTTTTATCTTACACATCTAAAGCATGACCGCTTGGTCGTCCGCTAGGCTGGTAACCTAAAATAACTATTAGCTTATGCCTATTCCTATTTCAGTTTCTATGAGTTTTGTTCAATTTATCTTAAATTTCTCAATTAGTTAGCTAGAGTGTAGTACTACATAATACCACAAAAGTTTATCTAATTAATTCCATTATACATATTCCATTATATTATATATGATTTTAATTAATGCCTAGAAAGCAAAAATAATACACAAAACATTCCTTTCTCCATTCTTTTTCTATCACTTGCAAATGAGGTGCGGTGAGTTACGTCAAGGCAATAGTACAGATCTTGTTAAATTCTTCGATTAAATATTTCCGATACTTATATGCTTCACCTACATACCCGTGCAACGCTAACCAATTCTTCCCATTAAGGTATTCTATAGTTTCTTCTGTATTCAACATATCCTTTCCAAAATATAGTAATCTAAATTCTCTCAATAAAGGGCATATTGACAAAAAGTGGTAGAGGTTTTCATCTGAGTCCAAATTGCACATGGAACACTTTGTACTACCCTACTGCCAAAAAGACGCGTTCAAATTGAGTAGCCCTCCCCTAACTCTAAATATTGTACCTATCCACTGTGTAATGCGCAAATTCATGTAGCTGCCTTCATTAAAATCATAGTTCGACCGCGGATATAATTCGTGCCTAATGCTTTGTTTTGCTGATGATATCCTTCTTTGTCTGCATAGTTCTATTTCCTTGTAAAACAACGCTTTAAAATTTTCCTCATTCAATCTACTTGGCTCTACTTCTATATCAAGTATCTGACTTAATTCTTCCCATTGCTCATACCAAAAACCCTTTTTCAGCATGATTTCTTCTAATATTCTACGTGGTAGTCTACTTTCAGACATTATGGACAAGGTCTTTAATATGTATTTAAAAGGGAAATGGAATATGCAGACTGAATAGACGATCAACTATGACTTAGTGATAATAGATTGCCTAGAGTTCAAGAAGCAGTAAGCAATACAAGAATCATTCTGTCACAATTGAGCATCAGCGAACAGTAGTTGTTTAAAGATCTGAACACATACTACAATTGGTTTAACGTGAAGCGGACAACCAACAATTTGGGAAGAGTTAGGTATAACCTATTTTGAAGGAAATTAATCATCTTAAGGAACTTATATAAAAATAAGTGCAAATGTGATTCTTATAGGGAATTGGATGCTCTTTACAGTAAGTGGTATCGAATTCGAAATCTTTTTTCATGCAGAAAAAAAATTTATATTTAAAATTAATTTTTGCAAACTTCGACCATTTTAATACCTCAAAAATAACCTAAACTGTATAGTAAATGCTTGCCAAGTTTCATAACTGGCGTCTGGCCAATGCGTATGTATTTAAGTTTAAATTTTCTATCTTCAAAACGAATGTAGATTCCATTACGAAACTAACAAGTATTTACTATACAATTTAAGTTTGTCGAATTTGATACAACAACTGTAAAGAGCATCTAATTTTAATTTACTGATTCTTACTATTTAATTTATTTTTATATAAGTTTCTTAAGCTTCGAATTAGGTTATACCTAGCTCTTAGCCAAGTTTTTGGAGGCTCGTAAGTCGGTAACTAGGCTTACAGGCGCACAGGATAAAATAAAAAATCTATATAGGGACTTACAGAGGTGTATGGTACTGATATTTCGGTACTATTCACCTCTATAACAAATTTTAAAAACTGTAATCTTTGTGCTTGCCCGCTTGACTTGGTAAGCAGATTCTACACTACTTACAAAAATTAAGGGAACAGAACATTTTTCGAATTTGTTTGCTACATTATTTTTAAAGAGTTGTATCTTAGCGAAAAATGGTCGTATGGAGAAAAAACAAAAATGATTTTGAAGCTTCAAGTTTCTAGTTTCATAAAACACGAGAAAAAAAATTTTTAATTTTTTTTAAGAGTTCACGTGATTGAAAATTTTTTTCAATTGAACCAATGCAAAGGTCAATAAAAGCTTGCTTAACTAGCTTAAATTTCTTTTTTTTATGTAAATTTTTCGCTAAAATATCTGACATTTAATAAAAAAGGATCCTCTTGTCCTTGATCATAGAACCCCAGTAACCAACGACCGCACAGAAAATGTAAGAATAGTTTGAAAAACTGGAATAAATTTCCTGCAAGATCCTTTCAAGATTTTTTGAGAAAAACATGTTTTTCACCCTCAATACAAAAAAAGGACTTTTTACGGATTTTCAGAATATTTCTGCCGATTAGTTACAAATATTGATGGGGGAGACTAATTTTTCCAAGTTGTTTCAGAGCTTAATGTACCCCCAATAGACCTGCATATTTTCAAATCGATTCATTAAACGGTTTTTCCGGACCGCTTGATCAAAGTTTCACAAAAGAATTAAAGGAACAGGTGCATTGTTTCTGAACATTATCTAATGATGAGTAAAAGATGAATAAAATTAGAGTACGCAGTCTGAATCGTCTCAAAAATTAGTCAATATTGTTTCTTGATTTTTTTTGCAAATTTTAAAAGCAAAAGTGAAAAAATTTTTTTCATTTTTTCTTAAAAACCGTAAAAAGTCCTTTTTTGTATTTTTTTCAAATCAATATAAAAATGATATAATAATAAAAAATATGTTTTTCTTGCACTATTTTTTATGATTGCACGATAATCGTTGTTCATAAAATTTTATTCCAAAAAATCTCGAAACTAGAAACTGAAAGCTTCAAAATGAATTTTTTTTATCTCCATTTCCACTAAGATACTTCTCTTCAAAAATAGCAAAAAAAATTGAAAAAATTCTTTGCTCCCTTAATTTTGGTATAAAATTTTTATGGATTTAAACACTGTAGCAGCAAAAGAGTATATCAAATTGGGGGTGCCGTCATCTATTAGGGGGATCCAAAGCTTAAGGGGGTCCTCTACTCTCGCGGTTTCAAAAAATCGATTTTTGTTTTTTTTTTTAATTTCAATCTATATGTATCTGAGAATACGCCACAGAAAGGATTTCATGAAAATCACATTCCTTTGCATGTTTCTGGGAACAGAAAGGTACCCGTCTCCGGCCGTTTCCGAGAAACTAAGCGCGGCGCGCCACGACGGCGCTTGTCCAGTTAAAAATCATTTTCTAAAAACTTTACCGGTCCGTCCTTGAGAAGAATGTGGACAACCAAAAACATCAACGTGATGAGGAAGGAGAACTCTACGGCCCCGGTATAGCAGATTAACTCGTAAGTTACTACAATCAAGTTATACACCGTAATTTATCATTAAACGCGTTTTCCCGAAAGTAGTGTTTTTTTAGCTGCCGAGTAAGACTTCTCATAAAAGTATTGGTCCGATTTCAATAATTTTTTTTTCAATTGTTCAGAAAACATACCGCTATGTTTTCCCGTGTACGATTTTAAAAATTTTATTTTGTTCCATTTTTACAGCCTCTAATAGGTCAAAAATGACGTAAAAATTGGACATTTTTACAAATTGTTGCATAACTTTTACAAATTGCAAAATAAAAAAAATCTGTCACGGGAAAACATAGCCAACGTAACTATGATTATAAAGAATAGAATAGAATTTTCAGATTACAGATTACCCAATTGGCCACAACTTTGCTTAAGCGGGACCCATGCAGTTTTAACATCAATGTCATCAATGACGTTTCAAGGTCGCGAGAGTTATTTTTTTTCATCTTCAAAAGTAAAATTGAAAAGTCAAAACATGTATCTTCGAAATAAAAAAATTTTTTTTAAATGTATTCAGTAGATCCTTCGCAATTTATTCCCCAAAAAACCGCTCAATTTCAGGCCTCGAGAGTAGAGGACCCCCTTAAGGGCTTAACCGGTTACAGCACAGTGATCGGCCGAAAATTTTTCGGATTTTGTAATTTTTTTTAAGCCGAATCGTACAAAAATCTCTTCAAGAGCATTATAGTATTTTTTTTAAAGATTTTCTTGAAATAGCGACTCAAGAGCATTAAAACCTTTGGTTTCGTATTTTGTCAAGAGAACTTCCGCGTCTTGCAGCATTTGGTCCATATTTTTTTTTAAATGTATAGATACAATACAAAAATATACATTTTAATTATGCTCAAAAAGCCAATTTATATCTTCAAGATATGCTTCAACTCAGACAAAACCTAACACCGGAAGAATTTCAACAGTGTAATGTAGACGGTTATTTAACAATTAGTCGAAAGGAAGTGTTATCAAAATGGATTGTATTTTATAGAGGGGTAATCGATGTCACTGTCAATCTTTCCAGTTGTTAAAAGTCGATAAAAATACTTCAGAGAAATCATAGTACTATTATTTTAAAGTTTCCCACACAAAAAGATCTCGAACAATTTAGCCAATACTTCGCTAACTATAATCCTTTCTCAACTTTAACTTCAATTATTTCAATCTATGACAATTTACAAAGAATTTCTTCGAAAAATTTACATCTGACTAGTAAAATTAGCATAGAGATGGTAAATGACAGCAGCCTTTTAAGTCAAATTAAATCCCAATATCATTTCAGTGACATACCATTCTAAGGGGACGAGCATAGTCCTGCATTTCCTCAAAAAAATTTGTTCAGTAATATCAGCAACAAATCCCCTTGATCGATAAGACATAAAAAGGCTTTGAGAAGAGCTGGAATTCAGGGCTTTCAAGCTCCTAAAAATACAGATTTATTAATTGATGGTGAGAGCATTGATTTTGTTTGTGCTTCTAACACAATTTTGCCTGGAAAATACACGTGTCTAGTTAAGACATCCAAACAAAATTTTTTTGATTTTTCCACCTCTCCCTATCATAACCCTTGAAAAATCGATCAATGATGACTCTATTCGCCTTCCAACCCTATATTCAATCTCTCTCAACATACGAATTAAAAGAAGCGCTACCGAACATTACCCTGAAAAAACGGCAAAAAAAGGGGGTTATGGGGGAGGGGTTGACAACTTTTTTACTGGCTTAATTTGTTTCGACGAGGTAGGTTTTCTGGCTGCAGCAGAAATTATCATGTTTTTCGACTCATTCAGTCTACTAAATACCTTCTCTCGCCCCATGCTTCAGAAGGGTTTACGAGGATTAGCTAATTGATACTTACTTTCATTCATTATTTGAATTTTGTAAAACTTTATACAACTTTTTTGACCCATAGGGCCGCTTATGTAAGTTTAAATGTAATTAGTTTAAATTAAAGAAACATGCACCTACAACCTCTGCCTACATAATTTTTTTAAATCTTTCGCCTGGCAAAATATAATTTAAAGTGATTTTACTTAAGTATGACGCCGTATACCCTACAAGGGGTTGTAAAAACGAACTACAGAGATATTTATAAAAATAATTTTGTCACCTAGCCAGACAAGGTAAATTTCAGTATTTTCACACCTAATTAACTTTTATTCTGACTCCGCTTCTGACATTAATATTGCTCACTAAATACAATAAATTTCTTTCTGGCACACTAATGAATTTTGCTAGCCAAAGTCGAGTCTAGATCAAAATAACGATAATTCTTTTTTTATCTTTGTAAGTCTAAGTTTAATGTTAAAGGTAGACGAACTACAGAAAACATTCAAACTTTATTTCAAAGGGTAATTAGTAAATCGTTAGTGGACTATTTCAAATTAAATGTGTGCGTCATAAAATTTATCTTGCCAAGTTTTTTGTTTATATTTAAGGCTTGTCATAATATTTAGATGGAAAATTTTTTAATATACTTACTGTTCCCTTCAAATGAAACATTTAAGATACGGGGACTCTTTGGCGCCGGTGTAAGAGGTTTTTCCTCCGACTGTATTGATTCAATAGAATCCAAACTAATTAGTACTCCACGAACACTCATTTTTATTTATAAATTTACTCCTTATGCGAAATTTGTATTAATTTTAGATAATGAATTTTACCACACAGAAATTTATCACCAAATCTTAAAACTGCACTTTTAATAATTTTGTGATCACAGCTTTTAGTAAACGTCAAATATACAAAATAGTAAAGTCTTTGATAACTAGCTCAAATTCAACAAGTACATGAATAGTGCAATATATCGCAGACAAGTTACGTAAGCTGAAAAACAGCACAACAGTGTCTTACTTGTGGTTACGTTGTTGCTACGAGATACACAGGCAATAATTGCGAATACGACAGGTAAAAGAGTTATATCTGAGTTAAAATTCCAGAAAGAGAACTTAGAAACGTCAAAAACGAAAAAGATTGCTTGTTTAAAAACTTATCATATTTTATCGCAGACTACGACGAGTAAACCGCGATAATTTCGAACTTAATAGCACAACGCGAAACAGTCAGTCTAATAAAGCAGATTTGGTACTGTCGGCCTCTAGAAACACTCAACAACAAAATAATGAAAATTAGCACGAAATTTATTTTGTGTCGTTTTAGTATTTTGCTACTTTTAGAATTGTCTGACATGAATTTGCTAATTTAGCATACGAAAAGACCGTGGGAAATTTTTATTAAACATTTTGTAGAAATATACAGAACAAATTATGCTCGTGGCCACATGCCTACGATGATTCACTTTTTTATCTTTATATCTTTTTTTATTTTCTGTTTAAAAAACATTGTAATGCAAAATTTATGGTTGGTTGGCTTTTAAGTTGGCTCAAATCTTGAAATCCGAAAAATATTCGCGTGCTATTCGTCTATAATGTTTAATTGTTCAATTTTTATTGAGCTAAACGTGATGTTGACAATTTTTCTGTCGTTTTATAAGAACGTGAACAGCGTGGTGTAAAAACGTTCTAATGCGACCTTATGCTATAGACACACATGTGATATTGATGCCATGGAATTCGAATATAAGATAGTATACTAAATGTGTGTCCACTAACTTGATACCAGCTGAAATACTTGGTGCACCATAAACGTAACTAGTATAAAAACTCGTCGAGTATCTTTACTACTCTTCAACAAACAATATTGCCATTACCGAATAGAGTTAATAACATATGTTACTGCTAACGCCAATGACTGACGAAAATTTGCTGTCAAACTAGGCAAACACACATTCTACCTTAAATACCGGCCCGGAAATACTGAAAGCGTGTCGGTACTATTACATTAATTGTATCACTTTTGGTGCCATAGATGTAGCATTCGTTGCCACCAAATTACAACTTCACACTCGCTTAATGACAGAGCAAAGATAAGTTATGTCATTAAACACTGTTCTTCGAGAAAATGAACCAAACAAATTTTCACTTAAAACACTACACCTTGAATGAAAATTGCATACATTTTTTATCACGATCATATGTTCAGAACAATATAGATGTCTAGAAAAACATTCTAAGAAAGTAGAATTTCACAATGCATTTCTTTGGTTTACTACAAGAATAAGAGGCGTGTGCGTTTTGTTTATACCACCACGGCCCAGCTGTTTGTATATGCTTTTTTTTCAAGGCTATATAACATAGCAACAACTAGCTCTTTCATTCCCATAATAACTCATAGCAATGAATTGGGAAGTTCTACTTTATGGTAATACTTTTCTTTACATTTTTAAATTCTCAGCCATCAATTTCGGTTAGGTGAGCATACAAATCACCTGAACATGTAGTCCCAATAAAAATTTTCTTTTTTACAAATGTCATTTAAGCTACGATTTTTTAAAACGTTCGTTTCGTTGAAGAAGAGAGTTTGTAATGCATCAATGATCACCAGTGTTGGTGTTTGTTTTTGGTTATGTTTGTGTGAAGCTGTTATTGTATTGCAAGGAATGTTGAATCTATGGCGCACAAAATAAATAAATAGTGACAACACGTGGTAACATGGACACAACTGTCAGTATTTCTGGGCTCGTATCTAGAGCAGGTTGTAGCAGTTGTCAAAAACAAAAAAAACAAATTGTGGTGGATAAAGAAATTTCAAATTACACAACAATTTGCTGTTTGTTTGAAAACTGAATAATATTATTGTATTTTATTATTAATTTTGTCAATCAGTTTCTCATCGTAATCAATTTTTAATTGACTTTAAAAAAAGAGAAGAACATTAATTCGACAAGTACTTTTTTATGACCGGGCATAACTTGTAACTCGTGGACCGATTGTTATGATTCTCTTTTTGTTTTATATAGTAAGTTCGCCATTTGTATCATGTCAAAAATTTAGGAGATAAGGGTATGGGTTTTGCCTTAGTATTAGGGGTGGAGGGGGCAGCTCCGAACTTCGTGACGAGTGGACCGTTTTGGTTAATTCTTTTTTTGTTGTATAAAATATGTCACCTCATTGCTACTATGAGAACAGTTTAGATAATTTTTTTGGTGTATAGATTATGGTTTTAGATAATTTTTTTGGTGTATAGATTATGGTCCCCATTGCTAGTAAGGGAACGAAGTTTGGGGCATGGCAAAACAACCATATACCATATGTCTAAAGTTGCTCAATGTATTTTGTAATCTGCGTTTCATTGGGCTCCTAAGGAGGTTTAGTTTATAGCTTAGTTCAATGTAGCCACACTGTTATGTCCGTTATGTGTATTGTAAAGTGATTTTCGGAATTGTGTTTTTAAATCATCGTCGGTGACGTAAGTGATATCCTTTTGGCCTTTTATCACGAGGGTCATCCGTACGAACCTTTCAGTTTCCGTTCCTTTATTTCCTTCCAGGCTCTTTTTACAAGTGTACATTCTCAAAGATGCAAACACTTGAAATCAGGTGCTGTTTGACTGAGTCCGAAACTAAAGTGCTTGTGAAGTTTAAGAAAAATAACAAGATGATGCCAAATGTAGAAAACGTTGAAATCGGCAATTTTGATATTCGTAAATATATCAAAATTGCCGATTCGTAATATATTAGTAACAAACTTACGGATTATATAAAAAAATCAGGGCGGACCAAAGCAACCCCTGTGTAAACCCATTCGGACTTTGAAACTATACAATTTCCAAAGAAATAATTCGCCATTGGCAGCGTAGAAGATTACAAGAGTTGTCGAAGATCAACCTGTTGAGTTTTAATGGATATTTCTAATCGTTCTAATACCAGCGCAAGTGCTAATTTTTATGAAGTGAATTCTAATGAAGTACTGTCTCAAATCACTGATTACTTTACTGAAAAGCTTATATTTTCTCAGAATAGTCCAATTTTTCCTTAGTATCAAAAGGTGTTAGACGCTAAAATATAATGTTATCCTGAAGAACAAAGATTAAAGGAATCTTCAGCCGAAATTGAGTTACAAAGTTTGCTAGATCATACGGCCACGGGATTAGTGAACTCACAAAATGACGTATTGGCTTCTCGCTAGTATCCTCTATGAGTCATTGGAAAACGTAATTTTAGTCGGAAATTGGGGCTTTGATGGTGGCACGGGACAAAGTGAATACAAACAGCGTTTTTCCGACCCGAGCATGGAAGATAGAAGATTGTTTGCCACTTCATACAAACCGTTGCGGTTAGTTTCTACAACTTCGGAAGAGACGGTATAATGAACGAATCCCCGGCCGTCATATACCAGGATTGCTGAACAATTCTCTAACAAGAAGAGCAATATTTTAGGAGAAAAAAATAAACAAATATGCTACCAAGAAATTCAAAGTGTGTCATTCATTTCAACTGACTCTGGTCGATGGCAAGATATGTAATGCTCTGAGTGATACATCCAAATGAGAATTCGGTTTGTCATCGCAGTCCTTTCTTCGAGTATTTTGTCAACTTTTTGTATAGACTTGACATAAAAAGATGGCAGGTTGGTTCTACCGAAGAGCGCAAGAGAAAAATAAACCGCAAAGTGAGTTTAGAGACAAATTTGGACTAATAGTGGACAAACCGCGTAGTGAGTGAAGTGAGACATCAAATGAAGGAAACATGACACAGAAGTTTTTCAAACGAAATAACAGAAATAAAAAAAAAACTTTATTGATAGATGTAGCACTGTTTTACAATATTTGTCATCCATCAGTTTATAAACACGAGTAAAAATAAGACTCGCCTACTCGCAGCCTGAAACAGGCACGAACAGCATCAATACGCCTGAATAGCACTCAAATGAGTCACAGTACGCCTGAGTAAAAATTATACTTTTCTAAATATAACCTCGCTGTAGGCATGTATCAATAGAAGAAGCACGAAATAGTCCAAACCAAGCACTCTTTCTAGACTAGAATTTAAAATGAAAACAGTAAAATTATTTAAATCATTCAAGAATGACGTCTGAATTCAAAAAACCATCTCCACAGTAGCCGGCATCATCAGATAATTGTTATCATTATTATGAGTCATCGGCTCTTGGGAAAATTTTTAATATCAGGTGGCCGATGACCTACGGTGGGCATATTTTTACATTTTTGTGCCTGTAGCGGGAGAGTGCATACCCGTGTGGCGGGCGTATTTTTCAATTTTTGGGCCTGTAGCGGAAAGGTATAAAATAATATAATACTACGCTGGCAACGGACGCGTATAAAGTTTTAAAAATATTAACGTCTGTACTTGCTTTGGGCGTGAATATACCAACTCAATTATCTCTCCTTAACGTCACGTTTAACGTCAAGTACAGAAGTATTAAACAGACTGCTACTGAGCTCTGACGCATTTCTTTACAAGCTTTAGGAAACTACCTCGCACAAATAAATCTCTTTAATTATTTGCACTGTTATATGACCACTATTTAATATTGTCATTGTTGTGTGGGTACTTGTAAGTTCGTATAAAATAGTTAAGACACTTTGCAAATGAGCGATTTTATAAAAAAAAATTTCGGTCCGAAGAAGTTTGCCCCACCCCCAATCGATAACCGTTGCAGTTACAACGAAAGTCATAAGGGTAGTTGTAGTGTTCGAAGCGTAACTTTAATAGAAGGCGAGATAATTGAAAAACAATGTTGTACCTGTTTGCTCCTGCCCCTTTTCCACCTTCCATTCTTGCGTTCGTGACACACAGGGGTGGTTTTTGTAAATTATCTCATTCTCATCTTTTGTTTTTGGATCATCAACCAAAGTTCATCTCAACAGGGGCTGTGACAACAGACAGAAAAACGGACGGAACGAAACTATAATGGTTCTTAGTTGCTGTTGAACCCTGAAAAGGCAAATTTGTCAAGTCAGTAAGTCAGTGACCATTTTACAAAGTTTTAGGCGTTACACCCTAAAAATAGATGTTTTTCAGTTGTAAAAAACAACTTATTCAGAAATGTGTTTGTTAACTATAAGCTAATGATACTCAGTAAGTAATGGGTATAATTTAACTATTGTGTAGTTAATTTGGACAAGTTTTTGCGGGTGACGTTGCGAGTCAATAGACAACGCATATCAATTTTTTATTGCTGCGGCAAAACACATTCCTGTTTTACTAAATAGCAAACGGGAAAGTCGCACGTGTGCACATGGCATAAAAATGGAAGTAGTAGTTATTAAGCACTACTAGTATTAACACACAAAAGATATTGATTTCACATCAAGGTATAATTGTAAGCATCCAAATAAAAATTAAATGATATTTGTGGCTAATTCTCCGCACTTTCCTACAGCAGTGCAAAAAATGAGAAATATAAATAAAAAGCCACGAGCAGATCTGTCAGCAAGTGCTTAAAATAGAAAATAATTTAATATTCTTTTAAATTTAGAAACACATTATTCATCGGCCTGCTGTTTCGAATTTAAAGTACATTGCACTGTTCCATAGACTTTTTGTTTGTAAATCAATAATATTGTGTCAATCGACAAACACTGAAGGAAATTAATGAACTCAACGACTCTCAGGAACTCCATAACCTCAGAAATTTTTATTTAAGTCGAAATGATCACAGTAAAACCGTAGTTAACACTTTATAGACATTTTCGTTTAGTTCTTACAACTTTGAATAATTTCACTTAATTACATAACGAAAAATTACACGTCATAAACTTTTCTTGGCACCCACAATAATAGTTTGTCACATATGAATTCGCAATTAATTAAAAGCAATTTAACATAATATTCCTCTACGGAAAATAAAGGAAACTCCAAAAAGGAGTAAATACGAAGTATTTTAAAGATAGGCAGACAAAGACTGATGTTCTCGATTTGTTTGTACAACAATAACTGTATAAATAACAGAGAATACTCAGAAAGAATCCGTTGTCAAGTTGTATGACTTTTGTTTTTTGTTTAGTGTAGTATGATACTAAAAATAACGTGGTAATGTGGGTACCAGCCAAAACCTGCATTCGATTCACGTGGGAATTCTGACCGAATTTCGCCGGTCTTGAATGTAGTGGTAGTTTATTCGGTTATTGATTTGGATGAGTAAGAAATCCGTTCCTCCTTCTTTTTATTAATCAATGAAAATAAAGAAAACATTTTTTCGTGATTACCGATTGATGACGGAATTGGTGCCTACCAAATGGACTATTTTCGTCGCGTTCATTTGGCTTCTTTGATTACCGATTTCTTGTTTTAGTTGGTTGAACTTAGAAAAGGCATATTGAATATATTGATAGAATATGAGTTTAATGTTATACTGGTCATATTAACCCTTTCCGGTCGACAGACTGCGTTGGTGGGAGTACCAGCGGGTCGGAGCAAATTTAGCGTTTTTCGCTTACTATGTTTAGTTTCGAATTCGGACAACTTGAAAGAATGGAAAAGTAAATCAAACTAGCAGATGAAATGAGCGAGCAAAAACAAGCGATAAAACTCTTGAAAGAACGAATATGTAATATTATTTTCTCGCGCCAGGCAATCATAAATAATATAATGCCGCCATAATGGCGCAACCGACTTCTAGAAAGACTTGCGAATGCCGCCACTGTGGCGGCATCTACCGCAAAAGGTTAATTAACTTTGTTAATAATCATTACTTATAAACTTTTGGCAAAAAACAATATCTCTCTGGATCCTTTAACCCCTTGTGAGGCATAGGGCGTCTATTACACCGACTCTCCATCTGGTCCGGTTCTGAGCCAATTTGTTAATCTCGGTGCCTTCTTTCTCTACGGATCTTCTCCATGTGTTGAACGGTCGTCAAATTCGGCGTCTTCTTGGGTGCCGTGCGGGTTCCAATTTAGAGTCTGTAGAGCGATGATGTTTGGCTCTGTTCTTAATGTGTGGCCTATCCATTGCCACTTTTGTCACCGAATACTGGTGTCTATCCCGTCTGTGTAGGTCTTCATTGGGAATGACCTTCAGTCAATGGATGTTAAGGATTCGCCGTAGACACCGGTTTACAAAGGCTTGCAGCTCAGATGTTATTTGACGGGTCACTTTCCATGTTGCGCCATATCTCAGTACGAGTATTAAATGCAACAAGAGACTTATTTACGCAAGCCTGGACATCACCTTCAGTTCCGCCGACTGCTGCAACTATGCTTCCGAGATAGTATAGGAACAATATGGCAGAAACCTTTTTATTTATGGAAAATATAAAAAGTCCTCTACATACTTCGCCTGAGGCATTCTAAAGTAATCTTTAACCGAGTTTTTCTATAGACTATGTTGAGATGTACATTGGGGATATATCCAAAATTATGGATCTAGGATCGATTTGTGTGATTTTTTATCCATTGCATAGTGAACCCACCTCTTGATACCATTATAAAAATTGTGGACGTATTTTAAGGGTAGGTAGACGCCAAATATCGTAATGCGTAGACTGATTAGACTGATTAGACTGATTTGTAATTGCGCTTGCCCCATTAGTACCATGATATAAATTTTGGTTCTAGAGTTTGGGTGGGGAAAATAAACGGATGGGATTTTGAGAATTGGAACCTAACTTCGTAACAGGTGGATTGATTTTGATGATTTGTGTAGAGTACGTTTCCTCAGTGGTTTTATGATAAAAAATGTGTATTTAGGGTGCGGATGGGGAAGGAAGGGGAGAGAGAGAGATTTGTATGAGTTTTATTTGCTGTATGAAGTAAGTTTTGCATAATAAACATTTCGAGTGCCTCTGTTGTTCTACTTAGTGCGACAATTCATTAGTAGCAAATTACGGTTAGCCACCAATAAACATTTCCAAATACGTTTCGTTCAGTGATGAAATGAAGGTGAATTTGTTTTGTTCCGAGAGCAAGGTTAAGTTTGAAAAAGTTTAATTCGAGGAAAACGAGTAAGACCTTTAAGCACAGAGGGGGCAACAAGGAAATTGCCTTCCAACAGTGGTGTGGATCCAATATAACATAGGTTTTGCAACGCGAACATATTTCCACAGTCAAAAATTATAAAATATTTTTTTATAAATTTTTAATGGGACCCTCAATAAAACTTCTATGTTTCGTTTCATATCCGGCATTGTTTGAAGGACCTCTTCTGCAGATTCCAAAGCTATTCTTTTAAAAATTGTTGATGATATGGTTATAAAAATATAGCTCAAAATGTGATTCCTGATTTTCTAGATTTCCGGAGATATATTGCGTAATAAAAAACAGGAAATCTGTCGGTTAAAAAAAATTTGGAAAAAATAAAGTTATAAGTCCTTACTAATAAGATCAACTCAGTTTGATTAATATTAAAATTTGTTAATAGGGAGGGCTGTAACGGAATCTTGAGCCCGATTTGCTCTTGACCGACTTTTTTCGCTAAAATCTAGCAGTTTTGAAATACACTATCATTTTATTGGCCAGCAGAAAAAAATTACTTTTCAAAAACTTCGTCGAATTTGTTTATTGTTTGAAAAATTAACTTCAATTAATTAAGTGCCAAGTTACAAAAAAAATGCTGAACAATATAAAAAAAACTATGTCTTATTCTTGTTATTTTCGCCACCATTGTATACTCGTATGTCCGAGTATAACTGCGTTATGCGTGGACCGATTTAGAAGTTTCTTTTTATACTCCCCATTACTACCACTTCAAAAAATTCAAAACCTAAGGTTATTTATGTATGTTATGTAGTTGGGCGAGTGCACCGATTTGGATGATTCTTATTTTTTGTACAGAGTATGTTACCTCATTAGTAGCATAATAAAAAAATTTTAATATGAAATGGTGGATGAAATCTAACTTCGCAACAGATTTAGATGATACGTTGTAATTAGCTGTGTGAAGCTGCCCCCCAAGACTCGAAGAATTCGGAATTAAAATAGTCGATTCGATGGGCCACCGAGTGACCACTATTGACCAGCAGTAATTTTGATTGACCACCCTCCAGTCACGAAATATGCGAAAAAAATGTTTTCAAGGTCATCATCACTGCTGCCCCCTAAATGTTATATTTACTCGTTTTTATTACTCTTCATAAACTTCAACCATTTTTCTTGCCGCTCGACTAAAACCTACCCTTAAGTGTTGCATTCGGTTTTCAGTGGGTGGTCAAATGTTAAAATCGCTTAGGATGTGTGTCCTCGTATGTTGAGAATAGATTCCGACTGCTTTCGACGTTTGAGCAACTGTCAAAATAAAAAAAAAAAGCAAAATAGTCGGTATAGGTGAAACGTCTATCCTTAGGTGCTGTATTCGGTTTTCAAACGTTAAAATCGCTTAGATTTATGTTTTCGTATGTTTAGAATCGACACCAACTGCTTTGGACGTTTGATCAACCGTCAAAATTAAAAAAAGAGTACAAAAAATTGGTATATCTAAAACGTCTACTTTCAAGTGTTGTATTCGGTTTTCAGTGGGTGTTCAAACATTGAAATCGCCTTAGACCTCTATCTGCGCATATAAATATCCTGTTAAACAACAACAATTTCGTTCATATGATGACCTTGAAAACGTTTTCTTCGCATATTTCGTGACTGGAGGGTGGTCAATCAAAATTACTGCTGGTTAATATTGGTCACTCGGTGCTCAATCGAATCGACTATTTTGATTTCAAATTCTCGAATTTTTGGGGGCCAGCTTCACACAGCTGTTGTAATTTGTTCCCTGATTAACATCATACGCCACGCCACCCTATTTAGGTACAGCATTTAATATAATTTCGCTTGTCTCGGATTCAAATCAAAACAGATTTTAAAAAACAAGTAAAATCCTTTCTTTTAAAAAGTATACCAGAGCACTAAACTAATTCCGCTAAATAACTAAATTGAGGCGCAAGTTTACAATGAGATTACGCGAAGGATTAATTGGAAGTAGAACGATGTTTTTTTTATAATGTAGCCAAAGCCCAAGGGGCAACCCTATGATGATTAGGTTAGGTTAAGGTGGCTGCCTATCCCGGAAAGAAGGCAAGAAGGTTAAATGTCGCATACCAGAAGCCAAATGCAAAATTTTAATCTTCTCTTGGAATCTCCTTCCAGTAGTCCTTGGACTGGGGTATGATGATATAAAAGTCATTCTGCTGGATGAGAAACCATCAAAACTTTAACTGAAGACACTACTAATCGTCTTGCGACTCGGCTCGGCCTCGTTTCAGGACCTTGCCTGATGAGTGTGATGGTGGTGTTTGAAGTTACACTTCTGGTTTCTCTTAACCTTCGGAATTCCCGGAAATTACCCGTTGTTTTGTGCACGTCGATTAGAGAATCTCCTTTCATATTCCAGTACAGTCGTTTCGTTTCAGTTTACTGCACAATAAATATAAATTATATCCGCGTGTTCTTCAAAAGATAATTCTGCGAATATTTAATAATTTTAGCTTAAGAACACCCGTATTATCGATATTCTTGCTGATTGACCCTCTTTTATAGCAAAATTTCCATCAGGTAATATAAACATCGCCAGGATACTAGGGTGAGAACTCTAGCTAACACAAGCTAATATCGGTAATAAATCAAAATTACACTTATATTTTTATAACTTTCTTGCAGTAATAATTAAAATTAATTACCTATGTACCCGAAACAAACATTTCCGACCCTTTGTCTTAAAAATGTTGTTTGTTTGAAGAATTTCCTACAGAAAGTGCAATAAAATGATTAGGTAGTCAGCGATTTCTAAGGACGCGTTTTTTCAAATCGTTTCCCTACCTAAACATGTACAGTTTTGGAAAGGTAATAAGATGGGCAATCTAATAAAATTAAGAAAGAAGTGTCCTAATTAAATGAACTTCAGAGAAAATTTCTGAAAATGCTGAATTTTTGATAATTTCAGAATATTTTTATCACTTTTGGAAGTGACTGTACATGGTAGGAGTTAGGTCCATATTGTTGAGAATTTGTAAGAGGTCTTTAATCGTTAATATATACGTATAACCGTTGGATGGCGGTAATGGTCCGACTATATCCATGTGGATATATTCAAATCTACCTGTGGGAATTTTAAATGCACCGTGTGGAGAGGTGGTGTGGCGAGATATCTTTGCCTTTTGGCAGGCTGTACAGGTTTTGGCCCGCTGATTTACGTCCGTCAGGCCAGAAGTATTTTGCTGTGACGAGCTTCCGGGTTGCTCTGATTCCAGGATGTGATAGACTATGCAGAGCGTCGAATACTGTACGCCGTAGGTTACTGGGAATGTAAGGCCTTTTTCTACTAGTGCTCGTTTCGCACCAGATTTCGTTTTCTTCGAAAGGGAGTAGGATTTTTTCGAAAGTGGTACTAGTACAAGATGATAATCTATGCGTGCCAGAAAGAAGTTCTTTAAGTTCATCATCTTTATTTTGTTCGTGTTGTAGTGTCTCGAAATCTAGTTTACGTTTTCGCTCAATAGAATCTATGAATGCTCTTGAGAGCGTATCTGGGACTATATCCTCGCGTCCTCTGATATATTGTATATCGTTTGTGAATTGGGAGATAAAATTTAAATGGTTTGTTTGCCTGGGCGATTTTTCTGTTTCTGAGGTGAGAGCATTAGTTAGTGGTTTGTGATCTGTGAATATAGTTAAGTTGGATCCTTCGATAAAATATCTGAAACGTTTGATGGCGGGGAAAATTGCAAGCAGTTCCCTATCGAAGGTAGAGTATTGCTTTTCGCTCGGTTGCAACCTCTTTGAAAAGAAGCTTAACGGTGTCAACTTGCTACCAGAGTATTATTGCACGACAGCTCCCCCTGCGTCGCTCGAGGCGTCCACCCATATGCTTAGCTTTGCGTTAGGAAGTGGGTGAGCGAGTAATGTGCAATTCTCCAAAGAACTTTTGATTTGATTAAATGTTGCGTTATGTATTTCAAGCCATCTGAAATCACGGTGTCACCAATTTATGGGTGTTAAGTTAATGAAAGCAAAGGATTGCAATTAAACAAACTTATATTTACTTTTTTATATTTTACAAAAGGTGCTTGGTTATAACCAACCGCCGGCTGTGATGACTAGACAAGAACTGAAGAGCAAAGATGATAATCTTCGACGGATGAAAGCGTCGGGTTGCTACATATAGTTTTTTGGCGTTTGTGTGATGTCGCTGCGTTAAGTAGATCAAACGATAAAAATAAAAAAGTGATGTGCATACTATTAAAATTGAAAATTTATGAATCACCCTGTAACTTCCAATTGACCCCCCCCCCCTGCATACATTTTTTTATTTGGCTAGAGTGAGATCTATTACCCCTTTCATTTTTGCACACCAAGAAACAGCCTGTATAGAATTTTTCTTATCACCATAGCACGCGGCACGGTGTGTTAATCAAAAGTCATTTAAATAAATTAATGCAATTTGATGTAAATCAGGTATTTACACTTTTATTTATTCCGGGGTTACTTACGCACCATCTATTCCTGGAATTCGGGATTTTTCTAAGAATCCGGCAACTATACTTTAATGCGGTTATTCTAACAACTGATTATATTCCAGAAATAATAACCGAAATGAATTAATTTCAAGGAATTGAAATATTTTTTTCCTTTAAATTGCTCAAAAATAGACTTCGAGTGATAGCTCCATTTATACCATGCTAGCATGCAACCTTCATCAGAAAATAATTTGAATTTATGGATGACAAAATTCCCTCACTTCAGTAAAAATTTCCAAAATTCCCTGACTTCTCGCGATTTTCCCGGTTTTCCAGAGAGTGGTCTGAGGAATTTTATAAAAGACCCAATTTCTTATATTATTTAAAAGCAAATAGGGGCAGAAATTATTAAGAACGTTTAGAGATAAATGTATACAGATATGAGTAGAGATTTTTGAGGTTTTAGACGAAAAAATTCAATTTCACTGCGGTTACAAAAAATTAATTTCGTTTTTAAAAAATTAAAAATTGTAGCTGGAGTTGTCAAACCGGCCAGGTTGAGAAAATATCAATTACAAGTATACCTAGGTATAGCGAAAAACCACTTTTCTTTATGCTTTGAAGGAAGCGCAACAAGAATGTGACACAAATGATGATTTACCGACGCAATTGGCAATACTTTCATTTTCTTACGAAATCTAGAAGTAAAATCTATACTATTCGTAAATTAGTTGAGTGCGTCAGAGTACTTCACTTCGTTTCATTCTATCAAAACATAATTTTTATAATCACATTTTGCAAGATTTATTGACAATTTTTATGTATGCGCTTATGTAGAGTTCTCTTAGCTCTTACTGACATTAGAGCCATTGATTGAAAGAGTTTTTTTGTTACATAATCCTCGACATTTACTTTGAAAAACATTAAAAATAATTCAGATATTTATCATTCTCTCCCATATATCGTTCATTTCCGATTATGTATTAAGATTTGTGTAAAACGAAAATACCTTGAGCTTTATCTATATCAAACATTTCATTAATTACGCGGTAACATTTGATAAGTCAACCTACAATAATTCTCAGAAGGTACATCTCATTAAAGAATATTTTATAAAGTCTAAATATACATTTAATTGCTCATTAGTTACACTGCTTTCAGAGTTCTTAGTCGTTACATTAGTCGTAATTAAAAAAAATGTCTAATATTTATTTAAGGAAAAGAAAAATAATTAGTAAACACATAAGCAAATTATAAGATACTAAAGTCTCCTTTGGGATGTACTTTCTTCGATAAATCGTTTTCTTTGATAGGCCCATAAATAGTACCTAATAGGAACCTAATTTTGAAACGCATAAACCGATTTGAATGATTCATTTTTTGTCCTACAAGGAGTTTAGCATAAGGTGTGTCAAAATAAGTTGGGTAAAAGATGTTACCTAGCCAAACAAAAAATTGTATGGCAGGAGAGGGTACAATCTCAGCCGTTTGGGAATTACGGGGTGATTCATAAATACCAAATTTTCAGATACTTGAAGAACGAAATAATAAAAAAATTGTAAGCTAAGAAAAATTTATTTAACTCCGCTAATAGTGTCCACTTCGAATTATTCGGGTATGGCGAACTCATTAAAAATAATGCCAACCACCTAACTTTATCGGGAACTACGCCCAGTGCAACTCTTAAAAATTTCTATTTTGCACTTGTAACCGCCTATAGTTTTTAATCCGAAAATAACTTTTAATTAGAAAGGTTAAAATAATATAAATACCAATCCTTAACGTCTATCAGAAAGCACCCCTAGAGTCAGTCTTAACGTTAAATAATTTTTCTCTACACTAGAATATAAAAAATCCTGCTAACTTTTGTCTAAAAAAACTTCTACACATAAAACATTTTTCAAAAACATAACCAACCCCTCTTGTCTAATTTTTAATTAAAAACAATTTAAACAGCCCCGCTGATATTTTGATTATATACTGAATTGGAACCACCCTTTATCACACCCATAACATTGAATAACTTTTTTCTACATTAAACTATGTTTTTTAAAAATAAATCCAAGCCCGCTAATTTTTTTGTTTAAATATCTATTGGTTGACGACCAGGAGGTGAGGAATCTTCTAAAGATACCAGTAGCTCGTACTGCTGGCATGTACAATTCACCACGGAAGCACCGATATAGCGCCTACGTGCTAAACCCCCCCCCCCCCCCTTCTCTTCAATCGCTCATCACGTAGGACTGCCGTGGGGTATTATTTCGAACTACTACTTACCATAATGCCAATATCCCGGTATCTAAGACGTTCCAGTTTTCTCAATTCCTTTTAGACGTTTATTATAAACCTCGTCACTTCACTCGGATTTTCATCGCTTTGGGGTAAATTCTATATATTCATTAATTACCAGTGGATCTGGTATATTTACAGACTTAGCACTTTGGTTGCTTGGGCACGCTTGCGCATGCCTGAATTTGGTTCGAGCATGCCTGATTTTTTTAAATAACTGACTAACTATCGGAAATTCTGTAGTTGCCGAACGAACACGATCTCGAGGTCATGAAAGCATTCCTCAAAAGTTAAAAATTCTAAGAGCCTCCTAAAGTGGTTTTAACAATGACAGAGGCTTATCTGAAAATGATAAAATACTTCACCGGAATTCAGACATTTGGATGCAGTACAGTTTGCTTGCGAAATTTCTTTTAGCACTGTTAACAGAGTACATCGATTGCATCGGATTTCGATGAGCGAAACCCGTCTGGCAGATTGGCCTACAAACTGTGTGATGACAGCTTATGGGAAAAAGCTCTGAAACATTTCAGCGCAAATTACACCTTGTCTAAATATATTACTCAATTAAAAATATCTCTCTAGTTTCCACAACCATTTTTAGGGTAAGGGGAGGGGGATGGACCGCTTGAAGGCAACGATTACAAGTGGAAATAAAATTTAAGGTGGATTCCGAACCACGACTTTACTTTTACAACCCCCGATGGGTTTTTATCGTAATCTGTAGTCAGCAGAAATGAAGAAAATGGGGAATAAAAAACTTAAATAGAAACGCCTATTTTTTAACCGACTTCCCAAAAACAAAGTTCTAAGTTCGACGTGTATTTTTTTTTAATGTCTGACCGGGCATAACTTGGTAACGCGTCGATCGATTTTGATGATTCTTTTTTTGTTGGGTAGAATATGTTCACCGATTGGTACCATGTCAAAAAAATGTTTGTTAGGGTGGGGGTGGGGGTGAAATCTTACTTTGTAACGCATGGACCGATTTTAATGGTTCTTCTTTTGTTGTACAGAGTATGATCCCCCATTGCTAATAGGAAAAAAAATTTGGCCTATGGTGGGGGAATGATAGTCTAACTTCGTAACGCGTGGACCGATTTAGATAATTCTTTTTCTGTTGATATCACGAGAAAAAAAATGTTGGTGGGATGGGGGGTGGGGGTTGAACCTAACTTTTAAAGGCGTGGACCGATTTGGATGGTTCTTTTTTTTATTGTAAAGAATAGAAAAAACTAAAAAGTGAAAAATGAAATAGTTCTTTTTTTAAATTGAACCGACTTCACAAAAAGCGCTAAAAAACATAAAATAATTTTTAATTTTATATCTAAAAACTCTTTTATTGCAGATTCGTATTCTTTTTGTAAATATAAACAACTTTTGTCACAAAATTTTTTTTTTAAAACGTTAATTTCTTGAGATTTTTGAGGGACAAAATTGAAAATTTTCCAAATTTAAAAATAATTTACTCGGAAATGGTTAGGTTTACAGAAAAATTGCAACCGGAAGGTTATGTCTAATTTACCTCAGTTACTTACTTTGAAAAATCATCAAAGAAGTAACGATTTTGACCGCATGAGCTTTAAATCCAAGTCGAAAAAACTTGGTTGCTAAGGTGTAATATTTAGTTTGCTTAACTTCTCTCTAGTTCCTCTAACCCCTTGGAGAGGGGGGCACAACTTCACCCGATTCGAAATTTAAGGGGCATTTTAATAGTTAATAAATCCATAAATTACCAATATAACCCTGTTTTTATATGAACTGTACACCTAACTTCCACAGAAAAACAACCTATAATACTTAAATACTTTTTGGATCTTTGGCTAGGTATTGTAAATGTCGGGGTTCGAACTGGGACCTCCGGGATGAGAGGCCGACGTATTATAGCTTACTTTACCTCAATTAAAAATATACCCGAGTAAAAAACTTCGATATAATAAAGTATTTTGCCTTTTTATTATTATATCTTGGCCATGACCGGCATACCTGAATTCCTTGTCTTGCTATGCCTTTGGTTTAGCGTCTTCCTCCTGATCTAAACAGTTTGTACACAGCGGAGTACGGGTGGAATTTAACTTCGTAATGCGTAGACTGATTTTGAAATTTTTTTTTGCTGGGTAGGGTATATTCCCCGATTGGTGCTATATCAAAAATGTTGAAGGTGGAGTGGGGCGGGGATGGAGGCTGGGTGTGAAACATAACTTCGTAATGCGTCGACTAATTTGAATGGTTCATCGTATAGAGTATGATCCCCATTGCTAATAATGGAAAACAATTTGCCATAGGGTGGGGTGGGCAGGGGGTAGTCTAACTTTGTAATGCGTGGACCGATTTGAATGATTCTCTTTTTGTTGGGTAGGGTATATTCCCCGATTGGTACCATGTAAAAAATCTCCTTGAGGTGAAAGGAGGTCGGGGCGGGGGTTAGGGGCGGAACCTAACTTCGTAATGCGTGGACCGATTTGGATGTTTGCCGTTTTGTTGTATAGAATATGATCCCCCATTTTTAATAATGAAAAAAAATGGGTCCTAGGGTGGGGTGGAGAGGGGGGAGGGTGTAGTCTAACTTCGTAGCGCGTGGAACGATTTGGTTGATTCTGATGTATAAAATATGTACCCGCATTTGTACCGCGATGAAAATTTAAAGGGTCTGGCAAGAGTGGGGGGGGGGACGCATTGCAACTTCTTACCCCGTAGACCGATTTGGAAGATTTGTTTTGTTATTTTGAATATAACCCCCCACATGAGAATACATTTTGATCTAGGATGGAGGTGGGGAGGGGTAGGCTAACTTCGTAACGTGTTGACAGTTTTGGATGATTTTTCTTTTCATGTGTATAATATGTTCCCCTATTGGTACCACGGAAAAAATTAATAGAGTTTGGATCATTCCTTTTTGTTGTATACAGTATGATCCCGAATTGATACTCAGGGAAAATGTTAACCCAGGGTGGGGTGGGATGAAGAGATAAATAGAGTATTTATTTGTATCATGACAAAAATTTTGGTTTATGGCGAGAGTTGGAGGAGGGGTGGTATCTAGCTTCGTAAGGCGTAAGTCAATTTTGGTTCTGTTGTATAGAATACATTTTGTTGTAGTTGCTTTGTTTAATTTACACCGACTTTAAAATGTCGTAATAGATGTAAAATTAGATAAATATAAAAAATTAAAGCAAACAGTCTGTAGAGTGTTGAGAATTTGACTCTTGCACCACTAATGCACAGAGCTCACTACTCTCAAAATCAGGGCTCTTTTATTCGGTTTGGGACCACAAATATTTGGCAGCATCCTGGCAAGAGCCCCTTATATGTTCGAAGTCTTTTGCTTACTTGTTTTACATTGGATTTTAAATTTAATGTACTGTCCAGCATTACTCCAGAAATTGTAGAGATTGTGACATAATTGTTTGATTGCCCACCAAAACATTAGTGTATTCCACCATTTTTCGGCTTGTGATTAGACTTGCAGACTCCAGCCAGTTCTTAACCATGGTGATAGCTTTGCGTGTTAACGGTCGAAATAAGCAATGTCATCGAAAACATACATAACGTTACAAAGTAGGGGACCTAAGACAGATTCTTGTGGTACCCCTGTGAAATTGTTGTAGTATTTTGCTCCTTCATTACTATGTCGTCGAGTAAATGATAACTTGCCGACCTACCAATGCGGATTTTCGAATCGCACCGGCGGCGACCCATGGCTGTTTTCTTCTCACAACAGATTACGATAAAAAGGCCAAGAGGTTCGCAGAGAAAACGTCAGTGGTTCGGAATTCACTTTAAATTGTTGTCTCGAATAGGGTGAAGTTCTTCTGCCGCATAATGCCCACAAGGGGTTAGGGGATCTAGAGAGAGAAATCACTATAATATATAAATTTTCTGTTCATGAAGTAATTTGATATGATCTTCAAGATGTATTTCAAGGCTTCCATTATGACAAGAGAATTCTTTATGAATGCGGAGTCAAGGTGTTTTTAACATCTAGTGTAACCACTGCGCAGTATTTCTTTGTTCACCATCTCCACTTTATTGTTTGTCGCCTTTAGATTGTTTTCAATATATATTGCAAGGTTTTTGAACACATATTTTTATTAAAATTCACCATTAGTTCTGTTTTTATTTTAGGGGCGTTAATTTTTCTTATCATCCGAATAATTTCACGCTACTTCTTTTCAGTGAGTGACTTTGGACGACCGGAACGAGTTTTCGAAATCACTGTTTTGGTTGGTGTTTGCTGCTGAGGGCAGCAATTCCACTCAGAGGCCAATATGGTTAGCCTAAAATCAC
Source organism: Leptarthrus brevirostris (assembly GCA_964036015.1). Taxonomy (NCBI): domain Eukaryota; kingdom Metazoa; phylum Arthropoda; class Insecta; order Diptera; family Asilidae; genus Leptarthrus; species Leptarthrus brevirostris. Next base: position 128,480,620 of record OZ038374.1, on the reverse strand, counting down.
CCAGATCTCTGTAAAATCCCATTGAGTTCCGCAAGGTCGTCCAAGTTATTGAAGAACCTTGCTCCCAAACAAGCAAGTCGCCGTTCTTGTAGAGCTGTGCGCTATTTATTCAATTTCTTCTTCTTCTCTACAGCTTCCACAGAATTCATTCGGAGACACCGAGTCTAGCGGCCGACTCCAATTAAGCAATGGCCAACGAGGACACCGCCGAGTGTTTGAATGTCTCTTCTGTTGAAGGATAGAAGGTTTGAAGTTCCTTTAAAGTGTATTTTTGATGTTGGACAGTAAGTAATATTTTGCTACCGTTCCGAAGTAGTATATTTGTTTTTCGTTTACTAGAATTATTTATTAGTCTTTGAACAGGGAATGTCTTTTAACGATAGATGCCTTTCATCTTTTTTTTTTTTTTTTACCAAAATTCCACAGTAATCATAGACTAAAAGCAGCTGATTTCTAGTACCAGCATTAAATTTTACTTGCAGCATATGTAGAGTAAATTAATCGATTCCTTAGACAAAGACGTTTTAAAGGTGAAGCTACTTCGTGCGCCGTAGGAAAATTAGTTACTTGAAAATGAGTCAGAATTACATTCTTAAACAGGTTAAATGTGTGTTTAAAACTCAGCAGGAATGTACCTAGTTTGAATCATATCATCCACGTCTTATGATAATAAAAAAAATGCTTTTTCATGACTGCATAACAAACCTTAAATATGCAAACCGCTTGAGTCTATGAAACCTAATAATTGGGTGCCAGGTGAGTGGCTTTGTTAATTTATTTATTTCGTAAATATGCCAAGGTGTCATAGAGAAACAAATGCAAAACTTGAGACCGCATTACAATATGATGCAGATAATCTGCGCCTGTACAATCTTTATCTCTGGCAAACGCTAGACGTCATAAATTAAAATGCGATTTTCACAAATTTATTGCAATTGGAGTTGCGGTATGTCTGGAATGTTGCGACAGACAACCGGAATACCATCACCATTTGCGGCACAAAACAAGCCAACCAAATGGCACTTTTCAGAAGAAAAAAAGCGAACAAGAAATGACCTCATTATGAGAAATTTATTTCTGGATTTATCGCTTACCAGTGTTAGAGTTAAGGTCGGTAAAGTCCATCTCCATGTCAATATCAAATGCGAAATTTCTTGACATATAATCCTCCTTGGGTGCACTCATTCCAAACTTTTCACAATTCACTTTATTCTTATAATTTCTGACTAATTACAACACTAAATCTGAGTAAACACAAAATTTAGATATTAATTCACACTTTTTCACAAGATACAAGTCAATTTGCGTGTTAGTTCCAGAAAATTTTGCGAAAATCCGCCAACAAAATATTGAATTCGTCCGACACGACACAGTCTCCCTTCCACTCGTTCTCTCTTTTCAACCAATCGTGTGAAAGCGCACATTCGTTCACACGGGAAGAAATGCGTGTGCTTTCAGTTTTTGTTTTGCCCTTTTTTTTTCTTGCATTGTACCATTCTCACAGTTTCGTTTTATTTTCGCGCGCTATTGTTTTGGTTCATCAGCTGTTTAAAAAAGTACGTCACACGATTTAAAAATTTCGCTAAAGCATACGAGCTTTTACGGCACTGCCAGATTAATATTCTGTTAGTCGAGTTTCAAAATATTGTTAATACTTGAATACTTTTATAATAATGTAAAATTTTATTTTAATTAAATTTGAGAGCATTTTATAATAATTTTTGCCAATAATCTTACCACTCAAGTAGTGCAGTAAATAATAAAATAAATGCTTGTGTGATCAGACACTGTAACTTAAATTTGAGGTATTAAAAATTGAATTAATAAATTAAGGAACGTATGTAAAGGAATGTAGTGGCAACTTTTAAAGTAGTAAAGAAAGTGAAAGCTATCATACCCTAAAATCAGGATTTTGACTCTTTATAAAACAGAATATATGTATATATAAAGGGTGTTTTAGATCTGACATGCGGAAATGAGGGGTGATAGATCCCACCTAAACAAACAAAAATTTGTATGAAGGGAGCGGGGCAATCAGAACACTTTGGAAGTTACAGGGTGATTCATAAATTTGCAATTTTCGAGGTATGCACATCATTTTTTTTATTTTTATCTCTTGATCTACAAAAAGCAGCGACATCAAACAAACGCGTAAAAACTACTATCTCAAAGACCTTTCCAAAATTCACATCAATGTTGACATAACTGCGACTATTGCAGGTACAGTCACTTTCCAAAAAATGTTTTGAAATAACCAAAAATTCAGCATTTTCCCAAATTTTCTCCGATATTAATATAATTAACACACCGCTTCTTCATTTTTATTCAATGGCCTATCTTATTACCTTTCCAAAAAGGTACAACATATCCACGTTGATTAAGGATGTGAAAATTCGGGTGTAGAAAACCTTTTGGGAAATATTAAAAAAATCTGAAATGTAAAGAAATTAAACTCAAATTAATGCTAAAATGCTTTTATTGAATTCAAAACTTATTGCTGTGGTCACCTAAGTACATAAACGCATTTCCCCGCTTCCATAAAAAAAATCTCAACTTATTACAATTAATCCTATTATGTTACAAAAGCTCCTCAAAATGTCTTCCACCACTTTTGATGCGCACCAATAACCTTTTAATTCCCTGTTTAAGGTATATTTTATGTAGCCAACCAATCTCGTGTTTTCGTCGCTCTAGTCTCAATTCTGCTAACGAATTCGTCTCTATTGTAAACAGACCTTGAATAAACTTCATCCCCCATTTTCTTTCCGTAAAAAAAAGTTCAATGGAGTAAGGCTCTGGAGCTCTAATAGGCCAAGGAATCGGTGTACCGCGTCCAATCCAGCGGCCACGAAATTTTTCATTTAATATTACTCGCAATGTTGGCGTTAGGCACTGGATCATTATCATTTTGGTAAAACATTGTCCTAAGATTATCCAAAGGGATGTCCTTTAATAGATTTAGTAGTGTATTTCCCAAAAAGTCCACGTAAATATGGTTTTTAAGCACTTGTGGCAAAATTAATGGTCCTTTTAAATGGATACCGTGATACCAGCCCAAACATTGGGTCAGAATTTGGGCTGAAAGGAAGTCAGCTTGTCATATGTGGGTTAGTATCCGATCAGGTATGGAGGTTGGGGAAGTTTGTGATACCTTCCTCTGTGAACTGCAATTCATCCGTCCATAGAATTCGGCCCAGAAACGCCCCGTTCTCAATGTCGCATTCCAGAACCCAAATGAAAAATTTTAATCTTTCCACGGAATCTCCTTCCAGTAGTCCGTGGACTGAGATATGATGATATGACCGTCACCATGCTGGATGAATAACACTCCAAACTTGAACACTCCTAGTCTTCTTGCGACTCGTCTGGAGTTCGTTTCACGGTCTTGCCTGACGACAGTGATAATGCTCCTGCTCGACGTCGGCAGAATCTTCAGATGTTTCAGATCGGAATTCCGTGCTGTTTGAAGTTACACTTCTGGTTTCTCTTATTCTTCCGAGAGTTCACGAAGATACCCCTATTTGGGGTACACGTCGACTAGGGAATCTCCTTTCATATTCCAGTACTTTCGTTTTAGTTTCCTACACAATAAATGTTAATTGTGTCCGCGTATTCCTCAAAAGGAAATTTCTTTCAATTTTTAATAATTGTTGCTTACAACACCTGTACTTATCGATTTGACTGATCCTCATTTATAACAAAATTTCCATCAGGTATGAGTTACAGAATGCCAGGATACTAGGGTGTGAACTGCAGCTAACACAAGCTAACATCGGCAATAAAGAATTTCCTACAGAAAGTGCAATGAAATAATTTAGGTAGTCAGGGATTTCTAAGGATGCGGTTTTTCTAATTCTTTCTCTACCTAGACATGTTGTACTTTTTTGAAAAGGTTATAAGCTGGGCAGTCTAATAAAAATAACAAAGAGCTGTACTAATTACATGAATTTCGGATGAAATTTAGGAAAATGCTGGATTTTTGGTTAGTTTGCGCTTAAATCCGTTTAGCGTGCTCGATCCAAGGGAGTTTCTCAAGTCCAATAGCATTGCGTTCCAAATACGGATGGCCTGGATTATGATCTGACGACTGCTTACCAGACACATCTAATGGGAGCAATTGAAAGTCTTCTAGTAGACCTTCCAACAGCATAACAGCAGGGGTGGGAACCACGGTTGCCATCCGGTTTTGTCCCGCGGACGGCTTGAACATGGTTCTTCACCTTCTACCTATAGACCTACACATTAAAAATATCGCAATAGTGCAGTCAGGCTCAGGGAATCTATAACATTTCAAAACTGAGTCTCAGCAAAAATTTTATCGTCAGGATTCCATCCAGGGAAGAGTGAAGGGACGGTGAGATGGGAAACTCAGATATAGAAATATTTATATTTGATGGCTCCCAAATGAACTGCGGAATCGGCGGGAGGAAAATACTCCGAATCGCTGAAGGTCTCCAGGTCATATAGACTTCGACACTACGCCAGCGTTTTTCAGCAGAGGTGCTTTTTATTCTGAAGGCGTGCGAGACCTTAACGCAGGAAACGACAGGACGGAATTTTGCTATTTTATCTAACAGTCAGGCTGCTATTAAGGCTCTTCACTCAGCTACTTACACTTCTAAATTGGGAGAGGGATGCTACGAAGAATTAACCCGCCTGAGCGATCGACTCACCATCACCCTGATCTCGGTCCGAGAGTACAGAGACATACAGGGGAATGAGAGAGCTGACGAGCTAGCTAGGCGGAGCTCTGGTCTTTCTGGCTCCCTTGCGGAAATGGTACACATCCTCGCACTTTCTATCAACGGCAGACTCCAGATGGAAAGGACTAACCTCTTGCGCCAAATCTAAGAATGTATGGCCGAGTTATGACATAAAAGGAACAACAGAACTTCTATCTAGGTCCCCAAGGGACGTCGCCAGGACAACGGCGGTGTGCACGGGTCATTGGGCAATCAGGGACCATGCCGTAAGGCTAGGCATCCCTTTTAACGCATATTGTCGCAACTGTATGGTTGAGGGCACGAAATCTTTTTCACTTTCTGTACGAATGTCCGGCATTGGCCAGGGAAAGATATCGGGCATTCGGCAGTCTATGGTTCAGCGCATTGGGAGAGATATCGGGGAGGAAAATTGGAGAAGTCATCCACTACAAGATGGATCTGATAACCTCTTCTCGATCGCTAATATCTCGACTTATACCAAACTTTATCCCCGAATAATTAAGTCACGAGTTTCTGTGGTATCAAAGCGGAACATTGCGTGCTAATTGGACCTCTGCCTGTGAATACCACCACTTATAAATAACGAACTGACCCTTCCAAATTCAAATATGTCAAACTGCCATCCCACACTTGTCATGCTTTAGGTAAAACTGCGATGAAACAAGACAAGTGTGGTATGGCACAAAGAGATATTTGGGGGATTTAAGTTTTAGAATATTGGCAAGAAATCTGACATAACGAAATTTAAGATACACTGAAAGATGGCAACCTAGAACAGAACAAATTCAACGGGCTAGAGCTTGCTAGTGTCGATTGAACTTCTGCTAATAAATAAACACTAAGCCTTAGAAGGATTTAAACTTAGCGTGTTAGTAGTAGTCCAATCATATATCGAGTAGACATCATCATTCATTGAAGCAATTACATCTTCATACAATCCTAATGATCTCGAAATGCGTGATTGAGTCTCAACGGCTTAGAGGTGCATTTTGCATTTTGCTAAGGAGTGCCTCTACTAACAACTCTTTGTATCTTGGATACTCCCAAGCTGGAATTAAAGATCCTGCTTTTAAGCATGAGATCAATAAGCTCGATGAGAGGACTATCCACATCCAGCCTCCTCAAGGATGCCGTTATCGTCATTGGTTTGATGTTATTGAAAGCATCCTCAATATCGCGGAAGGCTGCATTTACGATAGGCTGGGGATGCCGGGTGTCGTTGAGAATACTTTACGCAAGGGCCTCGCTTCAGAGGTGCTCTTGATTTTCTTGAAGAAGCACTCCCACGAGGATCGTTTAGCTTTCCTAATCAACTTCTGAAATTTGCTGAGCTATTCTTTGTAAATAGTCCATATATTAGTTCTTTTCGCTTGGTTGAAGAGTTTACAACACTCGTTCCTGATTTCTGTCGACCAACACGGAGGTCCAGGCTTACCTATATATTTTCGGTAATAGGTTGACCTTCGGTAGGTAGATTGTTACTCAGGACATATATAAGTCCTAGTTTGTTCTATACATATTTTTGTAGGGAGAATGCACCTGCTTGTGTAATGCTACTCTGAATTCAATGTAAGCGTGGTCGCAAAAGGATGGTTCCTGTTATGAAATGGGTGGATTGCTCCGGAACTAACGTAATGTCCAGAAATTCTCGCCTGATCGAGTTAGTAAATGTGGGTTCCACTCCCACATTAAATATACATATGGAGGTTAGTACCAAGAATTAAATCAAAATGCGACTCACCCCTTTTATTGATGAGCCTTAATTGTTTTCTATTAATGTAAGAAAACTGTTTCCATTATTACTGACACTTTCAACGTATTTGGCAAAGATCGATTCAAGATAAAATAATTAGATATTCATTAGAATAATTTAAGAATACTTACACGATTTTAATATTATTGCTAGAATTTTCAGGTGGATTTAATGCACACTTTAAATAAACTCGTCCTGAACGTACTGTAAGGTAGAACGCTTTGATTTTCGAGTTAAACTGCATTTAAAAACTTCACAGAAATCAATTAATATTTTATAAATAAAAACATCTTCCGGAATAAATGCTATGCCAACTTGACGTATGTATACAACGAATATAATAAACAGTTTATGGCCCTTAATGTAAATAAACTGAATTCCCAAGCTTGCACAATAATCTTGAGGTTTTTGGTGCTTGAATTATCCAACAGATCTCTTAAACAAATAAAAATCAAGTCAAACTTGATAAAATTAGAGTCTTCCTTTGCTTAACAAATTATTCAATTGAAAACAACTTCATTTTTGCATGAACCTGTGGAATAGGAAAAGGAATTATTACACAAAAATTCATAGCTAAAATTCAATATAAATATATTCAATAAATACTAAAATAAAAAGTCTTTAAGAAATACTGTGATTGTAAATGCGGAAGATCTATGTTTAGTTTTCAAACATGCCTGCATCGTACTACAGCATCATCTTGTAAATTTCCACTTTGATATCTCCATGTTGAGCTATGTTCAGCATAATTATCTCGACCTGCATTACCCATTTTTGCGCTATCGCCATCAAAGATCCAATCCTTACTTTGCGTAATTCGAGCAGTATGCAACAGAAGAAATTCTTTATCTTTCGCCTCCAGATATAACATGTCTTTAAGTAATTTAACCATGGCTTGTCTGGCGCGAGATTTAGATCTTAAATAGTATACAACAACTGTCATAGTTAGCAATACTCCTCCAACAACTGCAGGACGTGCTATTGCAATAATTGCTCTCCAAATCCAGTGATTGGATTTAAGTTCCAATACACCTTCGATAAAAATTTGAAACATAAAATCGTGTGCACGGAATGGTCCACATTTCTGGCTTACTGGAACTCTGTAAAAATACTGTAAAGTATTTTATGTAATCAAAATATTGCGGTATAATACTGAGTCATAATGTATCCCATCGCTACTACAACTCCAAGTAGAGATAAAAATGTCATAACAAGATACAAAGTTTGTGTTTGCGCAGACCTCCACATCTGGCTGGGTGCCTTACACAAGTAGATTAGTGTTAACTTTTTTATGTAAAATGTTAGAATCATCTTAATAACAACAACAACAGCCAAAAGTGGCGAAAACATTAATCCGACCCAAAGAAGAGTTTGATTAAATACTAGTCCTAGGCTTTTTCTGGATATATCAAATTCTGGCTTACCGACAGATGGCCAAAATTGCCTAAGAAGTTAAGTAAAATTATAAATCTAAAAAATATGATTAAAATAAAATATACTTACATTATAAAATGAACTTGAATTAATTGAACAAGGGACGAGGTGAGCACGGATATAAAGAAATCAACTATTATAAGGCGATAGATTTCCTGACCAATTGAGCTTTCCCAACACTAAAAAAATATAAATTTTATTAAGGCTTATGAACAGTTAAGTGGCTTAAGTATTTTAATATTAATTTGATTTGTTTATGGAAATCGGAACTTACAGTAAGCTTAGGTTTTAAAACCGTTTAATAATATTTACCTCTACATGGTCCTTAGTTAGCCAAAAAATAATAAGGACTCCCACAATAACAGCTTCTAACATAAAATTGCGAAGTAAAGTTATATGTAGCGTCCTCCGCGGCGATTTATAATCCTCAACACTGAAAAGTTAAAGAAAAATTTTAACGGTTTCTTATATTATATTTCCAAGGATGAATGAGTATTAATTGGTTTAGAAAACATCAAAACAAATATTCAAGCTTATAAAACATTTCAGCAATCTTGGTGTATCTATCTTGTCTTAAGGAAAAATTTTTTATTTATTTTTTTCATTTTTCGATATTCTGAAGCCTCTAAAATAACCCTATGTAAAACTTTTTATCATATCTGCCCTAGAAAATGAGTTGTACGCAATTTCATCAGAAACTTGGACTTAAAATGTTCGGCAGAGATGTGATTCTCCTTCAACAGAAGCACCAACGGGTTAGCTTTTCTTTAGACGCCTTTTGCTGGAGACGCCTTCGCACATCGAAAAATAGATATTAATCCAACAAAATTAAACACCAAACTAGACAGCTGTATCATATTATGATCACTGACACTGCCACACCAACCTTGCCATAAAATATTTTCAAAATGTACACAGTAATATGCATGAAAGATCTCTCAATGTGTAGGTGATTGTTTTAAATGACTGAAAATTTGGACCCTCCACTGGTTTTTTGGTTTTACAGAATTAGATAATAGGGGTCACTTCTACTTAATGTATCTACATACGTCTGGATACTAAAATTCTTCAATACCCCAGCTAAATTATTTAAGTACATCAGAAATAACAGTGGGCCCAGAATCGAACCCTGTGGAACACCTGAAAAGAGCTGCCTATATTTTGAATGCGAACAGTGAATCACAACTTTCTGATACCTGTTGGTTATATAAGAATATAGGAATTTCGTTGCTAAACTGCTAAAGTTAAATTAAGTTTTCAATTTATTACACAAGATATTAAAATTTACACTGTCAAAGGCTTTGCTGAAGTCAAGAAGAACTAATACAGAAGCCAAACGGTCATCAAAATTATTTCTTACGCTGTCAGTAATATAGAGAAGAGATGCCTTTGTACTGTGACAGACTGATATTCATATAATAGTGAATGATTTTCCACATAGGTCTTTACTTGATTACAAAGTAGTTTCTAAAGAATCCGGGAGCAGTAAGGAAGAATACTTATTGAACGATAATCGTTTTTATTCTTTGGGCTTCTTATCGATGGGAAAAACTTTTACATATTTCTACTTATCAGGGAATCGAGATGTTATAATACAAGTATTAAATATGAGTTAAATGCAATACAATGTAGGGTAATATTATGCGCAGAAATCGGATCAATCTCATCAATGCCAACGGAATCAAATTTAATTGATTTAATGGGTAAGAAAACATTATCAGGAGTGACAGTACAAATCGAAAAGCCATCAAATCGAATTCCATTATCAAATGTGTTATTATAATCACTTTCACGACAAAGAACGATTTCTTAGCATCTCGAATAACCATTTATTACGAAGTCTTCTATAATTATTGTAAAGTAAAATCTTAACCAAATGGCGGTCGATTTTGTTTTTAAAATTTTTTAAATATTAAAAATTTTAACTTTAAAGTCTAATAAATGTACGTGTCGATTGCTTTTGTACATTTTTTATAACGATTTTAAATTAATACCTGATTTGAGCGTCGAGACAGTAGAATAACCCCTTAAACCTGCATCCATGGTGATCGTACCACGCAACCACTGATCCACCTCTGTCTCCGTTGAAACAAAACGGATATATTGGCGTATATACAGTGGCGGCAAAATAAATAGAATTCTTGTAGATATCAAAATATTCTCCTCGAAGCCACTTTAACTTAAGCCACGTGTTAATTCATTTCAATTATATTCTTTAGGTTGTCTCAATTTTAAGTGTACTTCTTATCGCGTTATGCGCACTTCTTACAGCAACTTGAGAAGCATTTAATTGTACAACTGCGCTCAGGGAGAGACAACATATATATCGCACCTGACTGATATTTTTTATAAGAAATTATTTGTGGCGAGGACAAGACGCGACCGCAAACTTTAAGGAACGTGTCATCCAAAAGCGAAGAAAAGGCCTTTCGAATGCCTTTTATAAAGGAGTACTACTTAGCCCAATGTTACGTCCTACACAAGGGAAAATTGTCGGAGTCCTTTCAGTTGCTTTTCTAGATAACCATATATCGCGAGGGATCAGATGGAAACTTTTAACCACCTTACTCTTCTGGACTATGCCGGCGATGTATGTCTCCTATCTAACAAATACATTCATGTTGCCCAAATTTCGGAAGCCTTGAGTAGAAAAGGTCGCAGAGGAGGGCTTAAAATTAATGCTGCTAAAACCAAACTTTTCAGCTTGAACTCTAGGAGGCAAAATGAAATTTATGTTGAAGAGCAGCAAATAAAACAAGGGGATAAATTTTGCTATCTCGGAAGCTTGCAGTAGATGGCGGAGCTGATGATGTACATACTTGCATCAACTAGGCCCGAGTTGCATTTAATTAATTTGCTGAGCTTTGGCGAAATAACAACATCTACGGACGCACAAAACTCCAGACCATCGAATTAGATGTAAAATCTGTTATGTTGTACGGCTGTTCAACATGGAAAGTGACCTGTCAAATAACATCTACACTACAAACCTTTGTCAACCGGTATCTTTAACATCCATTAGATGGAGGTCAATACTCACGAAGAAATACAAATACTTACAGGCTATAACGGGATAGACGCCAGCGTTCGCCGGAGAAAAAGGCAATGACTAGGTCACACACAGAGAAAAGAGCCAAACAACATCGCTTAACAGGCTCTAGAGTGGAACCCGCACAGAACCCAAGGAAGACATCGAATTGGACGACCGCATGGAAAAGATTCGTAGATAAGGAAGGTACTCAGGTATACAAATGGTGGCAATAATTGAAGTCGTCGGCACAGAACCAGAATAGGTGGAAAGTCGGTGTAGTAATCGCCATATGCCCTACAAGTGGTTAAAGTTATCAGAGAGAACGATTACGATCACACCTAAAAATTTGGTATAGTTTTACGAGGTGGCTGAGTAGTTTAAAGGATTTAAACAGGTTGTCTGCAACAGTTACCACCTTTAGCATATCTCCTTTAAATGAGACAAGGTTTGCATTACCTAGTGGGAGCTGGAGTGATGATTAAAATATGCCACCTTGGATCACTCTTCTTTTTCATTCATTCATTTCATTTATTAGCAAAAAATTAATGCTCTTTTATAACAACATATAATTCATTCATTCATACCTTAAAAAGCATTCAAACTCTTTCTTAATCACAAACCAATACCAAAGATTACTCTACTAGACGACTTCGAACAAAATAGTGAACAATTTTTGGTTGCTTTTGTATATTTCCCGCATCGGGCAACCCTGCAGTCAGAATTAAAAATTTGTTTTCCGGGAGAGTTTGTGGGTAAGAGACAAGTATACTTTTCTTATGTGTGTTTACAAACGCCAAATGTTCTTCACTCATTAAAAGATCAGAATACATTGACGGTTTGAAAGTCTCTTACGCACACGAGTAACTAGCTCTGTCACGTGCTTCACATGAATTCTTTTTATTGGTGGTATTTTTTAGTACATGTCTCTCTTCGTCAAGATTTGGCGGTACTTTTTTAAAAGAAGCATGTGATTCTCTCCGGATGAGAACAGAATTTTGACAGGAGTAAGTGATTCTCTCAAATAATTTTGACAGGAATAAATGACTGCACACTACCTGTACTCTTTATTTGCATGTATATTCTTATGACTTTAAAATCTGAATATATTTCGTTTTACTGTGGTGCCAGTGTTATTTTTTCAAGATTAGCTGGGTATTTTAGGGAGCCGGTTATCTAGTAGTAAGTAATCTTTGCCAATACATTCCACTTACTTTTTATAAATTCTATACTATATCTCTTAAATCTATCTACATTCATATCACTGCTATCATATCTTAACCTATTGTACATTTTAAGGCCCTTATAAATTAAAGAATTTTGTGTCCTTACTGTGGTAAAATTTACTAACCTAAACTCATTCACTCTTCATTTTAAAGATTAACAACAAAACATTTAAAGAATTGCTCTCATTCCCTTATTCGGAAGTTTCTGTAATCTATCCATCATTCCACTGGCAAGTAAAAATAACACAGACGAACAGTACTCAAAATGCGGTTTTATTATTACATTATAGATTTGTATTGCCGTAAGCATAGAAAGAGACTTTCGTATTCTTTTAAAAAAACCAATCTTTTTAGCTATTTTCCCACACATATAATCCGCGTCCTCTTTGAACTTCAATTTGTTATCAACTATCACACCCAGATACTTTATCTTTTCCACTTTTTCAATATTATCACTATCCATTTTTAAATTACCCCCATATTTACAATTGATTGTCATAAATTTGGTTTTTCTAATGTTCACTTTCAACTTGTTCATTATTAACCATCCACTCAGTTCCCGCAAATTATGTTCCATTGCATTCACACACTCACTAATATCATCTCCCACAACATACAATAATGCGTCATCAGCAAATAATACAATATTTGCACCATCCAATACACTCTTTATATGATTAATATAAACAATAAATAGTAGGGTACCAAGCACAGAACCTTGTGGCACTCCCGCAGTTATCGCCTTTCTCTGAGACATCGCCTTGTCTACCTTAGTTCGCTGCATTCTTCCGGACAAATAACTATCCAACCATGACCATTCCTTTCCTTTTACTCCATACTTCTTCAATTTTCTCATTAAAATATCTCGATCTACAGTCTCGAAAGCTCGCTTAATTAGGGTCGTCTCACAAGAGTGTCCTCTTCTAAAGCCTGACTGCTCACTCAATATTAGTCGATTTCCTTCTAAATATTCCTCCAACTGCAACTGAACAACTTTCTCCAAAATCTTTTAATAAATTGCAAGCGTGTTTATTGGTCTGAATTCCTCACATTTCCTTGTATTTCTCACTTTTTCGACTGATATAATTACAGTTTCATTCCATCCTTCTGGAAAATGACCTTGTTGCATTGATTGACTTATAATTTTCAGTATCACCGATCCAACCTGTCCCCAACAATCCAGCATCACACGAACATCTATCTTATTTGTATCTCTTTTATTTTTCATCCCCAAATATATCTTTCTTAATTCATTTGTATCTCTTTCAATACAAATTCGTGTTCAACTTGTTGTTTCCCTCGTCTTATGAGCCTGAAACTTTCAAACGAGGCGTACATCGGCATCTCCTTCACTCAACCTTCTAACCCATTTCCCCTAACCTTAATTCCTTTCCTGCCATGATGCGTCCTTATTTTCTCACATTTTAACTTTTTTAACTCATCTGTAAACCAATTATTACTGTTATTTGTTACAGGTTTCCGCTGTACGAACTTTACCACCAAAGCTTTCATCTTGTGTTCAAAAACTCTCGCGCATTCATTCAGATTTTGAATATCACCCACTTCAATCATACCAATATCATTCAATTCATTAGCAAATTCATTCTTTTCATAGTGCAAAAACTCCACAATCTTGGATTCACTTCTCTCATCCACCTTCTCTACCTACCTACCTGCGGTAACAACCTAGAATAGTGTGAATCTGACAACTTTCAAGCCTTTAGTCAATTCAGTAGCAAACAAACTGGTCGATGCCGTAAGATAGAAAAGTGTGGCCTGTCTCAGCTTTGACATTATTAAAGAAACCTGTCGAGACCCATTTTTTATAGTATTCTTTACCTCTGATTGGTTTTGCTTTCGTAAACAGAAATGTGAATAGTTTAATCTAACAAATTTTTGCTGGCAATTTATTTAATTGTTTCACTTACCGCGATATCCACGAAAAAAATATTTGAAATATTAAAATAATGATGTTCACAGATATAGGAAGATAAAGTGTTTCGAATGATGATGATTCTCTTCCTTCGCCAAAATTCTGAAAAATTTTATTAAGATAATTCTTTCAAATCAGCAAGAGTGTAAAGTCAAATTACCTGTAAAAGTATCCACATTGCTGTTCCCAATCCTGCTAACATAGCACCAACTAGAAGATGAGCAGTTAATTGGGAACAAAATGTCCATAGCCGCCAAATTTTCGAAAGATTTGGTTTGGATCCTCTGATTTCAGTGAGAATCCCTTTCAGTTCGTTATAAATACTGGAATGCTTAACATGAGCTGCTTTCATGTTTGATATACCAAAATCCCATGAGCAAAATATTTTGTGAGCACACATGCTTCGAATACCTCCAGATGTTTCAATAAAACTTGCCCGATAGGATCTGGCCATACTAGAAGGATATGAAATATAAATAACAATTTCTATGTAATCTACACACTAGCAGCGGCTCGTCCAAAGGCGATAAAACAAAAACTTTTATTCTAAATTGGAGGGTTATGGATAGCCGCCACCGCTACACATACCTAGTCGATATTATAAGAAAGATCGCAATATAAAGGCACATCATTGTAATAAAATAGGCTTGTGGAAGACTGTAGTTCTGAGAGGATCCAATTGTAAATGTCATGTTTGTATATGCTCCGTAAAATAGAATCGATTGTTTTAAATAACCCTAGAAGATTTTTCATCTTTAGTATATTTAAAATTTTTGTGTGCTAGATTAACCTCTCCAGTCAGTAAATCTAAAAACCTTAAATCAGGATAGGTTTGTAAAGGCCCCTTTGCGGTCTCCATGAGAATCACTTTTGGAAGACTGTCGTAAATTATTTGCGGTAGTGTTACAAAGCAAAACGTAAAAACAACCAAAATCAAATTCAATATAAAAAGCCATCGTAAAAATTGGAAATAGGCACCAACACTACTTCCAAAGTGTCCTTCAATTTCTTTCATTGATCCATACCAGAGCTCAACACTGTTTACCGTGTTCCTTCCTAAACTCGTTAAATAGGAAAAGAACATAGACACGTTGTACCTTAGTCGTTTGATCAAACCCGATGCATCGCCTGTAGCGTGCTGTGTAACTGAAATTGAGAGTCTTTGTTTGATTCTTTTCTTGATTGTCAGAGAATGCGGAAGAGCTCGTATGGTATCCCTAAAAGGATTTGTAAAATCATATAACTGTATGCAATACAATTTGAAATTAAATACATTCTAAGATGTTCCCCTGAAGCACTATCTTGCATAAAGTATTCGTGCTGTCCAATTTCATTAACTAATTGGTCAATTTCTTCGCTGGATGCTAATAGTTCTCCATCAACACCAAATACTGCAAAAAGGGAATTGAATTATGACCAATTGAATTAAGTAGTAATTCAATACCTCTTTGAGATGTGCGCGCGTATAGTGCTTTATTTCTCAACGTTCTTCTTCCTCTACCAAGTTTCGAGACATTTTGAGACCACCTTCGCATCTAAATTGTTAAATGTGTTATTTCAGACAATGGATGATATTCTTTAAACTACCATGTTACTAGGTGTTCCGACACGATTCTCTTCCACAGAGTCGGGTCTTGTAAAACGAAAATTTGTATTAACATCTGTTAAAATACTTTGACTTCCGGTAGAATTCAAATCACTATGGGAAGAGGTGGAAGGGGCCACATCAATTCTGTCTAAGTCGACACTAAAAACGTTATTTATATGACCATGTTGGTGCATTTTTGTAAACCTCTCTTAATAAACTAAATGAGTAAAAAAATTATATTCTTCAAATTAATCTAAGAAAATTAAACTAAATAAATCTAAACAACAAGAAATCAACCGAGCAAATCAGCTGTCAAGTAGACAATTAACTTGACTGTACCTAGCTTTTACATTTTTTGACAATTCCGTCCGTATTGCCAGATGAGGATTATTTGAGTCTTTAATAGGCCACTTTAAGTTTAAGTTTTAATAATACTATTGAAAATTGATTATCTTTTTAGGGCACAACTTTGTGAGCACAACTAAGGTGTTGGGCACAGCATAGTCGTGAGTCATAACAAAGGAATTGAGGAGGATAGGGAAATACCAGGGTGAAAGTTTTCAGGTTGCCGTGCAGGCTGGTTCATAGCCAAGAATGTGAGGGGCCCGCCTAGCTAGCTGTGCTAAGCTCGACGGATCGGCGGAGGGGGGATCTTGCATCCTCCTCTGGCTCACTAGCCCGAACATAAATTGCGGACACTCTTTAAAGTCCTAAGGACCGAAAAAAATACGAAGAAAAAATAGATGCACCACTAGGGAATACAAAAAAGAAAGAAGATCAAACTACAATAATGCCCCTGATGGTGAAGCAGCCTCAGCCTGAGGTTGTTATTGGGCTTATTTGGGCCATATCCCACTCCAACCTTTGACTGCGCCTAGCCCTGAGATTTTGCCCCAGTTCCTATAATCTGGTAAAGTTGTCCGGTACTAGATGTAAGGAGAGAGAGTGAGCCGAAAGGAATACGACCAAGATCTACCTCATTCTGATTAACAGAAAATGTTAAAAAAAAGAGAAAACGACAATTTTCTGGTCATGAACAAATGCACAAAACAAATTGGATGCAATAATTATTGCGCGGAAACTTATGATACTGTACAGTGGTCGCTCATTATAAAAAGACCAGATAAGAGGGCACACGCAATATGTATATCCATGTAGAAGAGAGAACACGAATAGGTATTCTCTATTCGATTTAAAACATAACAATCAAAAGGCTCAAGAGCCTTACACAAAGTTTTGTAGAAATATGCATAATAACAGTTTCGCGTTTCGAAATGTAACTCAACTTGAAGTTCTATCAGCGATCAACATAATTAAATCTGATTCCATCGGGTCTGACAATGGGCAAGAAACCGCGAGGAGGCAGACCTCAGATATGCGGAACACAAAAGCGCCAGGAGGGAGCTAAGGCGAGCCATAGGACAAAGCAAGGCCCGTTGCTGGAAAAATATCACGGAAGATGTCAACTCGGATCCCTGGGGACTCGGGTATAAGATCGTCACTTAGAGGCTGGGCGCCCTGAGACCCGCCAGGACATTGCACCTGGGCCCGATGGAATCCCGGGCGAGGTATTAAAGGTTGTTTTCCAACACAACCCATATCTGCTTCTGCATATGTACAACGCGTGCCTGTCTGCGGGGGTCTTCTATAGCAAATGGAACGTCGCATGCCTTGTACTTATAGACAAGCGGAAAGGAGATCGTGGACTGCCTTCATCATATCGACCCCTGTGTATGCTGGACACGGTGGGCAAGCTGTTTGAGCGGCTCATCAGGGGGAGGCTGAAAGCGGCCATACAGGCGGATGGAGACTTATGTCCCAGACAGTGGACGCGATCCTGGAGGTCTCCGAAATGGTCAGAAAAGCGAAAGATTATAGTCGCTTTTCTCGCCACCCTGGATGTCAAAAACGCCTTCAACTCGGCGAGATGGAGCGATATGATGCTAGCATTGAGGGAGGACTTCCGGGTGCTGAGATATCTCCTACGACTGCTGGACGATTACTTGAGGAACCAAGTGTTTCTCTACTTTACCAAAGAGGGGCAGCGCAGGACAAAAGTGACGGCTGGGGCAGCGCAAGGATCCATAGTAGGACCCGACCTCTGGAACACCTCCTATGACAGCCTACTCAGACTAGAGATGCCGGAGGAACCAAAACTGGTTGGCTATGCGGACAATGTGGCGGTGCCATCACAGCCCGCACAGTGGAGCAGGCTCAACTAAAGCTAAACAAGGTCATACGGAGAGTCGACCACTGGATGGCAACTCACGGCCTTGAATTAGCACTAAGCAAAACAGAGGTAATGGTCCTAATTGAAAAAAACGGATCCCCACCATCCTCCCTGTGAGAATAGGAGAGGAGGCTGTAGTGTTGAATCCGGCGGCGAGATATCTAGGAAGGGCGATCGACACAAAGTTGACCTTTTTCGAGCACATCAAGCAGACTGCGGATAAAACGGCTAAGGGCGTCACAGCGCTCAGCAGACTGATGGCGAACGTCGGAGGGCCCAAGTCCAGCAAGCGCCGACTCCTTATGTCAGAAGTGCAGGCAACCTTGCTTTATGGCGCTGTCGGTAAACTGTGCCACAGGAGTCCGACACTGTTGGGAAGTAGTGCCCAGCATGCATAAAGAATTAGATACATCTCCCTTTAAAAAAAAACAAACAAACAAAAATCGGGTGTGACATATCTCTCTAAAATTCATAAAACTCCTTCTTCCATGCCTCCTTCCCGGTCGTTACGCATATCTTTAACTTTAGCATTATGACAATGAAATCGACATTGAAGAATGCACTTGTGGTTCCTTTTGAGAAAAAGCTAAATCCTGTTCAGTACTCTGACTACAGACCTACAGTACTCTGACTACAGACCTATAAGTATACTAGCAGGGCCGCCGACAGGGGGGGGGGGCGAAGGGGGTAAACCCTTCCGGGCTTTCAAAAGGGGCCCCGTCATCAAGTTATCAACAGAAAATTGTTTCCATTTTAATTATATATATAAAAAAATGTTTCACGATCGAAAAAGTGTAATATACTAGACAGATTTTAAATTGAAAGTCACTCATTCGATTGTATATGGGCCCGTAAACGCTTAGTCCCGGGCCGGAAATGCCTTTTGCGGAGGCCCGAATGTGGTACCCCCCGGGGCCGAATTTTGTCTCTACGGGCCTGTATACTAGCATGGATTCAGTTCAAACCACAGCTGCACCAGTGCTCTTCTGAAATTAGTTGATAATGTTCGACTGGAAGTTGAAAGGGATTGTCTCACTATTCTTTTTATTCTTGATTTCCCTAAGGCCTTTGATACAGACAATCACAATCGTCTTCTTCGTAAGTTAGCGAATCTAGAATTCTAGAAGGTCGCAAGCAGAAAATAGCACTCGGCTCTAAGTCTTCTAGCTTCTTGTCAGTGTTGGCTCATGTTCCTCAGGGCTCAATTCTTGGACCGCTCCTGTTTAGCTTTTACATAAAATATCTTCCCAAGGTACTCAAATTCTTTAAAATCTTAATTATTGCTGTCTCCGACTGGGCATCTATTAACGATTTAAAACTTAATCCCTCCAAAGCAATCGTTTTCTTCAAAAGGGCAATAAACACAGACTCCTTCTCAACTCTTTTGATTGGTTCTATGTCAATTCCTTTCGTTGATAATGTAAGAAACTTGGGAGTTATCATGATTACTTGTGTCATGATCATGTCAACAGCATTATTTTATTTATGAATTTCTGGCCCATTCTGATTATCGAAATTGGAACTATTGTTTCATCTATCTCTGATAACTACATTGAGATCACTATCAATTTCTCTGATTAGTGTTGTCGGCGCCATACCTAGTACCGTGCATACGCATAATGTGGTACTAGGTATGTTGCTATGAGTTGTACCTTTTGATATGGATTAAGGTACACTTTCTTAACGTTCTTTCATTTATTAGTTATTTCATCTTTGATTTTTGATAGATCTAAACCGTGCCATGCGGTTAGATTTATTCCGAAATACCTGAGCTCTTTGAGCTCATCTGCGTATGGTATTTTTGTGTTGTTCGATAATCTAATATCAGGATCTTTTGCAGGAAAGATTCAGTCTCATTAACCAATTTGCCAGTTTGGGAACCACAATTATTACTAAAATATTCTCTTAACATTTTATGTTGATTTTGCTTAGCACCTACTATTTTTTTACGATGTGGCCAAAGCCTAGGAGACAACCCTTTGAATGTCTTGTTTTTGCATTCATGTGAGCTAGACAGAGACGGAGTGGATTATTTTAAATTCTTAATAAAAGCTCACGGGAAGACCTGGTCTCCAACCCGGGACCCATGACATGGTGGTAGCGCTCAACGAATTGATCCAACTCCGTCTCCTTACTAAATTATTTCTTTATTGCAGTTTTCTTAAGCTACGGGAAATTGTTCCAAAATTTGTGTCGGACAAAATGCACTTAGATTTGACCGCAATAAATTGCCAAACCACTCAACAGCTAAACTGAATTATCTCATAAAAAAAACTTGCAGCGATTGAAATTGTCGATACAAAAAAATTTATAATTTCGATATAATATATAAAATAAGGGAGAGTACTTAGCTCTTAATTATAAATTGATTGAATATATACCGTAGATCTGTCGTGAAACGATTACAAAAACTTACATGTCTAAAAAAAGTTTCACGTTTTTTTCCAAAAAAGAAGGATTTTGTTGTCTTCTGATCTACTTATTTATTCCACTACTCCAAACATAATTATAATTTGTTAAAATTTAATAAGTTCACTTTTACTATTTTTTCTCACGTATGTACTATTATTATTATTTAATTTCGATTTGATTCGTACAGAAGATTACATATCTTATTTCGTATATGGTAATGACAAAAATAAAGAAATCCAATATTGTAGACCAGACAGAATCGACAGACCCTCATTCACTTATTTTTTTCTTTAGTTAGACCAATTCTCGAATATGCATCTCAGGTTTGGTCTCCTTGCTATGCTGTTCATTCTAGACGCATTGAATCGGTGCAGCGGAACTTTGTTAGGTTCGCACTAAGGGACCTCCCGTGGAATGATCCATTAAGGCTTCCTCCTTATGACGATCGCCTCCGATTGCTTAATATGCACTCGTTGGAGGAACGACGTAGAGTTGCTGACCTAGTATTTATTCACCAGCTTTTAAACTCGAATATAGATTCTCGCTCTCTTGCAAGTTTAGTTACTTATAGGCATACTCCATATAGGTTTAGGAGATTGCCTTTACTACATGTTGTTCATTCTCGGTCTAACTATGGTATGCATGAGCCTATTAATTGCATATGTAGAGCCGTGAATATGTGTCCTATTTTTGACCTGGCTCTTGCTAAGGATTTGCTTAAGCGATCTCTGTTATCAATGCACCCCTGATTGTTTTGTTTGGACGGGTTTTGTTTTTTGTTTACTAATATTTTTCTTTGCATGGGTTGCGGGAGCCTCATTCACCTCAATATATGTTATATTCTGGTAAATAGGTCAATTGGTTCCACGCTTCTGCCTGTGAAGTGCGCCTTCTGAGTTAGAAGGGTTAATTCTATATTAATCTGAAGTTATCAATTAAATCATAGAATCAACCTGATAATCCAAAGCTTGCAATAAATTCAATATATATTTTATACACTATAAATAGAACCATCTAATAAAATAAACTACAAAAGATAGGAAAAGAAAATAAAAATGAGAAAAGTGAGACATGCACCATACACCACACAAAGCTAAACCAGCTCAGAAATTGCACCAAGAAACGCTCTACCGGAGGCTATACATTGCACACTACCAGGAAGGGAATTCCATTTACAAAGTAAGATCGTTCACCATATTGTAAAATGAATCTTGGTAAACGAAGCTTAAGGTTTCTATTAGTACGTAGAAACTGTATCCTGTTATAAACACATATTGGGGTTTTATTGTGTATTAGACTGTGCAAAAATATGAGCTCTCTCCTTGCAAGATAAACTTCGATAGATGTACCAAGTAATTTGTTCATATAATTTCTTATGTGAGCATTGCGGGATGATTTGTAAACGTATCGTATAACATCATTATAAGCAACTTTTAATTTCCGTTGGCATGTCGAATCAAGCCTCTCATATGTAAAGTGCAGTATGAGTAGTGATATAGTAAGCTTCAAACAAATTGCAATTGAGAGACAACTAGAATTAATCCACAATTCTCACAAACCAGAGTAAATCTTCCCCAGCACCCTAGATGTGTAACTACAACACGTGAAGTTACTATTGAGTTGTATGCCCCAAATTTTTGACGTGAGGGTTTTCGCGGTCACTATATTATATATAATTATAATTAATCAAATAAAAATTATAACTAAATGATTCTTATTGCTAATTCACAAGAAATATATTTTAAAGGTAATAATAATATATGTGTATATAAAAATTCGAAAATAAAGTATTGGTTACTCATCTGCCGCGTGGGATTTCATTAAATGTTATCTCGTCCAAAAATCCAATATTTCATTTATTTTTAAAAAAAACTACACTTCATTTTTAATTTATTTCGTAGAAAGTTTTTCTTACATCACTCACCATTGCTTAAATATCTAAATCCATATTATTTTAAAAGTATAAAATCTGCTAAATTTGAGACTTTAGATTAAAAAAGCTAATAATATGTGTCAAATTTTTGATAGAGTAAAAGTGGGCAAAACTCAAAAAAATATATATAAGCTTCTTTCAGGAGATTAAGATCTAAATCTACTTGTATTCCGCATGAGTTTCTTACTAGGATTATAAGTGGCGGCATATATACTTGTCTATTCCACTAGTTATATTCCACTTAAAGTTGATGTGGCAATTCCGCGTAAACTAATATGCATAACGTCTAGGAAATCTGTATACAAAATTCAACTTACTTTCGAAGCAATTCAACGTCGAATCGTGTACTCCTCGTGATTTGTTTTACTGGAATTGATTTCGCAGCAAATAACAATTTGTATAAAAACTAAAAATCGAACATTCGAGTATCACTTACTTTAGATTTTTCTTTAAATAACTTAATCCTTTCTCGTTGCGGATTCACCAAACCAGAAATTAAACATAAAAGCCTCCGATGACAAAATCATGCAGTAGTAACTAAACTACACAGTTAACACTAAAATATTATAGCGATAACAGACGCATTCATCTAACATTTACGATTCTTTTAAAAAATTTTACATTTGTCGGATTATTACACAAATAAAAGATAAAATGAAAAAAAAATTCAGTAGTGAACTTGTATAATTTTTGGCACGGCTTAAATAGATCGAAATCGGAAGTCAATAAATCGATTCGAGCTGAATCGGTCGTGCGTAAAATCGATTCAAAAATCGGCAGATCGTTCGGTTAAAGATCGATTTTTAGGGATCGAATCGAAGATCGCCCATCCCTAATTGACGAGGTGGACCATACCATTAACATTGCATTTCATAACGACTCGCTATATATATTTTAAAAGTGTAACCTAGATCAGCAGAAAAAAAATTCTT
Organism: Leptarthrus brevirostris; assembly: GCA_964036015.1. Taxonomy (NCBI): domain Eukaryota; kingdom Metazoa; phylum Arthropoda; class Insecta; order Diptera; family Asilidae; genus Leptarthrus; species Leptarthrus brevirostris. Next base: position 128,457,427 of record OZ038374.1, on the reverse strand, counting down.
TTTATATTTTGTAATTCGAGTGCTTACTTAAGGGGGGGGGGGGGAATAGGGTATTACAATTTTTGAATTTTTTTTATTTAATAGTACAACTCTTCAAGAGTATGCAGTTAAAATTTGAGGGCGATTGGAGAAAAACTGCCGGGGTTACAGTGCCTCGGGTCCCCCCCCCCCCATTGGATCCGACTTTTAGCGGTAACGAACAACTAAAAACAGTGTTAAAACTTTAAACGCGTTTTTCTCGAATATAGCATTTTTAAAGTCGGTGGACACTGAAACTCAAAATTTACTTGACCGATCCTCTTCAAATTTGACACACTCTTTTAATACATAACATATGAGGTAATGACGTCGAGATTTTTTTCTTGCATTATAATTTTTTTTAAATTTTTTTTTTTGCGGGAGAGGTGAAAATCCTCCAAAAGACACCAGACAGCCCGTGCCCTCCGGTAATAAATATAATAAAAAAAAAAACATAATAAACATAATAAGCTTATAATGCAATTAGTTTTACAATGACAAATATACTGATTTTTGTTTTTTTTTTTACTCCTAAGTGATGCCAAAAACTGAAAAATCGTCAAAAAAAAAAAAACAAATCTTGACGTCATTACCTCATAAACTAACCAAATATTTTCGATTTATTGATTTCAGAAGATCGAGTGATGAGTTATGATGTCCACCGCAATGCACCTTTTTTTTGAGGAGTCAAATTTTATGCTAACAATTTTACTGAATATTCTTGAAATGATACTTTATTATGTGTTCAATTTATAAATTAATTCAATTTACCATTATGGTCAAAAAGAGTTATCAAAAATATGCTTAAAATGTAGCGAATTAACCCTACCCCCTAAGGTAAATGTGAAACCATTTCTTGTAAACATGACATAGTGTAAACGTATGTAACACTATAATTTTATAGATCCCTGCAGACGAGGAGGGAAACCCCTCGAAACGAAGGAGCAATAAAGGTTTTGTTAACATCAACAAAGCGTTTTTTAAATTTGGTCGAGAGCCCGCACCCACACAATTTCACCATAATCACACGACCACAAAAGAAAAAAAATAATAAAAAGAAATAAGTAAAATAAAAAAATGCGCGTCAAACTTAAAAAAGGCCTTCGAAATAGTGAATAGGATTATATTTTTGTAAGAACTGGAAATATATGGCATCACCGCAGTAAAGGTTATGGGTCAAAGATAATTTGGCAAATCGAACACAAATAAAAAAAGTGAGTAAATATCGATGTCACTATTAGTGAAGTTTGGAGTCCATCATTGGATAGTTTGCGGAATATCATTTCCATAAGCCACTTGCAGAAAGTGGTGCAGAATGGAAACTTGGCACTCTTTGCCTATGATGAACGGTGATCTGGACTTAAATATAGAAGTGGGTGGTTGCAGAATTGACCCAGTTGAGCAGGTGAAATACTAAGGAGTAATAATTGACCAACAATTGGAATTCGATCAACGCGATAAACTAAATGAGGCCGAATCTGATTCCGATCGATTTCTTTTCCCAATTTTATTTACAAAGAGTAAAAAATAAATAAAATCCTTAATTAATGAAGAAATTCTAGTGTTTTAATTTTATTTTGCCACTAATATAACGATTTTTTTGGTGTGTCCCAACATTGCAGGAGAAATTTTTTTCGTTTCTGAAGTAAAACTTCTTTACGCACGCTTGACTTGGGGAGTAAGCTGGTGAATGCATGACGAGAGCGTTACGAAAAGTGTGATCGGGCGAGACGAACGGAAGTTGAGAGGGAGATATACGGTGATTTCTTGATTATTTCGTAATTTCATGTATATTTTATACATATATACATATATAACAATACATATAGATGGAGCTAAAGAAGTTTTACTTCATTCGTGTGGTCTAAAGCACACTCATATTTTTTTTTCTTTTAAAATCTAAAAACGCTTCTTCTAGGCATATAGCTATGAACTTTAGCTTTCCAACGGTATACCAAACTCATCGATGTCTTTATCTGGTGAAAAGTTGTGACCACAAAACAAAACGTTTCCCTAAATAATAGGACTATTCCCAAATAATTATACCTCACTTTAAATATTGCTCGACCGACGGTTCAATACTTAATTAGTCAAGAAAGTAAGGACCAGTTGCAAAAAATGTAGATGCGTGTAAATACTGCAATGTAATCGAAACACTATGATAGATTTTATATTAAAAAGTGAAGATAGTTAAACATTAGACAAAAAGCCACGTTCGTCTTTATGTTTAAAGATAGTGTGGACCAGTTCCTAATTATTTAAATAGATATATTAGGTAACTTCGTGACTTTTAGCCCTACAAGATAAGAAATGGAGACAGATTCAGATTACCGAATGTTAGGCAAACAAGATCACAGAATTCATTAATTTTAAAGTCTTCAAATTATTTAATGATCTGCCACAGAATATAACATGTATAGAAGACTTTAGTTCACTTAGAAGAAACGTAATGGAGTTTGTAAGGAAAAATTTTGATTAAGTGAAGATAATTTTGTAAAAAATTTTTTTTGTAATAGCTAAGCTAAATAAATAAGGTATTTTATCTCGTCCCTGCGTAATAAATGTCGATGTATCTCAGGGTTCAATTTTTTCACCAACATCATTTCTTCTTTCCAATTATATTCATAGTTTCGTTGACGATAGCCATTTTGATTTCGAGTATTTTTTTCCATTATGTGTTGAATACTTTACAGAAATAAACAAATAATGCACGTTTGGAAAATTTCGGAAATATTTTCTAAGTACAGTGCTTTCTCCTCGTCTTATGAGCCCAACACTTTTAAACGGGGTGTTTATCGTCACCTCTTTTACTCAACGCCTTAACCCATTTCCCTTATCCTTAAATCCTTAGCATCCCTGAAGCTTTGATATTATCACAAAATTAATAAATCTAAGGATGAGTATTTATCGATTCCTCTCTATCTAAGGAGGGTAATCTATTGAAATTAGATGAAGTCGAATATGTTGTTTATGGAAGGAAGAAGTCCTTTAATTACACATTAAAAGTAGCTTATTATGTTTATTCTCCCATTAATTAATTTTTCAATCAGCTTTACATTTTCTTCGCTACTGTTATGATAGTTTTCATTCATTTCAATAAAAAAAACAATAATTCTCTCATTAGTTCATCTCTCTTCTCCTTAGTTCCCGTAACCCCTTGTGAGGCAAGGGGCAAGTGAAGAACTTCACCCGATTCGAGACGACGATTCCAAGGGGATCTACAATTTAAAGTGGATTGCAACCCCATTAACACTTTCTCTGCAACTTCCATGACCTTTTTATCGCGACCTGTTGTCGCCGATGGTGGTATTCGAACCTGGAACCTCCGGGATGGTAGGCCGACACGTTATCACTTACTCACACAGTTACACATACCGTATAACATTTTATCTGATAACAACTTTGAGACGTTTGAAAGATTGGCAGAGAAATGTAACTGGAGAAGATCGGCTCAATGGTTTTGCATGTTTAACCGACTTCCCAAAAACAAAGAGGTTCTAAGGTCGACGTGTTTTTTTTTGTATGCCTGACTGGGCATAACTTTGTAATGCTCGGACCGATTTTAATGATTCTTTTTTGTTGGGTAGAGTATGTTCACCGATTGGTAACATGTCAAAAATTTTTGTCGGTGTGAAGGGGGGGGGGAGGGGGGGGGGTGAAACATAATTTTGTAACGCGTGGATCGATTTTCGATAGTTCCTTTTTGTTGTACAGAGTAGAAGACACTAAAAAGTGAAAAATAAAATAGGTTTAAAAAAAAATTTAACCAACTTCACAAAAAGTGCTAAAAAGCATAAAATAATTTTTAATTTAATATCTATTTAAACATTTTAAAGTCGATGCAGATCAAACAAAGCAAACAGCTACAGCAAAGGTATTTAATCGTCCGTCCTTATAATCCCGTGAGCTAAAACGTTCAGGTCGTTTTATGTATTATATTCAATTGTGTTTGGGTAGTTGTTTGGTTTGTTTAATTTGCAGCGAATTCAAAATGTCTTAATAGATATAAAATTAAAAATTATTTAATGATTTTTAGCGCTTTTTGTGAAGTTGGTTCAACTTTTTTTTAAATCTATTTTATAAGTATTTATAAAGAAATTGAATGTAACGGCCGAGGAAGTTATAAACAGATTCGCTCAGAAGAATAGACAATTTGATTTGTAATGTTATAAAACGTTCAAAACTGATGTCGATGTAACTAATGATGAATATAACAATCATGGAATAGCTTCAGTTATCAGTAACTAGCCAAGGTAGTAAAGCGAAGTGACGATAAAAATATTAAATTTAGTGTACAAAGTTGATGTAAATAATTGAAATATACTTTTCCTTCTCAATAGAAATGTGATTGACAACTTAAATCTATATTTATTTTTTTCAAATTCTATTATAATTTACTTATCATCCCCCGAAAACGGTTCTTACTACGCCTCTGCTCCACCGACGACTTATCCAACATCAAAAAGACTATCCAGGACACAAGGTAGATATCACTAAATTCAAATTTCATTTAAACATTCCAGAAAATTGTTGTTCTCCTGCTCCTAAAACTTTAAGAAACAACTAAAAATATTCTCCTGCATAAAATTATGTTTTCCCTTAGATACGCTAGTTATGCATTCGTGTATACATATGTATATCATCTGGCGCACCAGTTCACCAATAAATCTTCCAGCATTCCAAGTACGCAGTTACTAGATTTAATTATTTTATAGTCCACATAATGGCCTGGAAGAGTTCGTTGCACTCCCTTGTGACTCGACTTTCATTGTGTAAAGTGTACGTAGATTGAAATTACCAACAGCATCTCTGCTACCCAGAAAAGCGGAAATTTAATATAACGTCAGCTTTTCGAGGAATTTTCATATCCGTTTCAGTGCAATATCATTCATAATTTCTCGTTTTATATGCGCCTCTGCGCTGATGCCACTTTCCTATCTGTCTAGCCTGGATGTTGTTATCCATTCGAATTACTATCGTAATTAAATTTCAACCTACTTCTGGGCACAGTAGTCTCAATTCATCCCCATTCAGTTGAAATTGCTTAACATCATTCTCACAAGGAATTAAGATTTTATCTATCTGGGCAAGCGACGAAGTATTTTATTGAGGTTCAAGTCTTTTATATGAACAGGTGTCCGGGGAATTCTGTTTGATAAGCAGGTGGCAGTCAGTTAAATACTTTTGTCGCACTTTGTTTGAAAACAATTTAACATTTACAATGCATTTTTGATATAAACAAAGATAACCAGGAATATTCGATACGAATTTATTGTGTTTCGACAAGTAACAAATTGATAAACATTCAATTAATAAATATTAACAGACCGCGAATACGATTTTAGGCTCAATTTACTTCCCCCTAACAAAAGTATACTCTAAACTGTGCTGCATATTTTAACACCTTTAGGAATATTAAAGCAAGTGCGTTTTTGAACTTCACGCTACCATTTTTCGTGTATGAAAATGATCTTGTAAGATGTACCCATATAAAAACGCAATTATTTAAGATCTTTGAAATTTGAACAAGCTCAGCAAATTTTTATGAGGCCGCCTAATCCGTGTAATAATTAGTTACATATGGTCCGCACGAAATAAATACCGGTGCACCTCAAGGTTCAGTTCTATGATCAACTTTATTTTTTTTATTAATGAGTTTCTTATTTCACTTTCAATCCTATTTATCGTTTTGCCGAAGACAGCATCACTGATTACTCGTACTCTTTTAATTCGGTAATAAATTCTTGTGAAAACTACAGAAAACAGTAAAACACGCATGCTTGGATAACTAAATAATGACATCTCCACGTTCCTCCTTTGGGGCAGAACAAATCGTGTTATGTTCAACGCATCCAAAAATCAATGCTGTTTAATTTCCCTGAAAAAAAATACAGCCTTCTTTTAAACATCTCGGTAACTGAGATATCCAGTACTCTTAGCTAGACTGATCATTTATTTGCAATCGCTAAATGCATGGGTTTTAGAGATGTAAGAAAAACTTCATTTCGTCTGACTCGTAGCTAATGTATACAACTCCAACGGCAGGCCTAGACTTGAATATAGTTTCTATATCTGGGCAGAAGGCAGACAAAGACCGCCTGCTAGGGTTAGAGAAAGTTCAAAAGAAGACTATTAAACTTATTGGTGACTTCACAATCTCTCAGAGCATTAACTCTTGTATCATCGACGGAATGTTGGTTGTCTCTCACTCTTCTACTGTTATTTCCATGGCCATTAGTTATAGGCAATATCGGTCACTTTGCTGTCTCAGGTCATACGAGTCATGTGATATAAGTGACTCAAAAAAGATTTGGTCCTTTGGGAACTTATTACTGTAGACGGTGGTCAATTTAAGTATTTGAGAACTATCAGCGGAAAACTGGAACAGTTTACCATCTTCTGTTTTTTCCTCGTCTTATCAGCCCAAAACTTTCAAACCCAAGCTCTGGATCCATTTCTCTCACCCTTAATTCCTTTGCTGCGAAGGCTATGCTTTAGCATCATAGGACATCCCCTGAGCTTTGGTATTAACATATAAAAACGAATACTACTGTAACTGAAGAAGACTGAGCAGGTGCGTCGTCATGTCAAAAAACTTATTTTTGTTTAATGATGATGTTTAGCCTTGATGGCACCCTTCACCTGATTTAGTAGATATATAGTGCTACCCGTGCGAAGCCGGCGCGGGTCGCTAGTAGGTATTTCTTGTAGAATCCGAAACTGCTGATACTTCTGAGATTGGCTTAAAACTAGCTCTTAGAATTTTACTCTGAACGATTTAAAATTTTGGGAGAATATTTTAGACATATTGTACTATTTAATAAGATAAAAAAACAGTTTTTGTCATTTTCAAACCCACCCAACCCCTAAAGGAAATTGTATTTTGGAATTTCCCACTCTTAGACACATTTATTAAAAAAAAGGTCAAATTTAGATTCAGATTTTCCCACCAAATACTCGGTATTTACCTAAAAATAATACTCCTGCGATACTCGTTTTCGATAAATGAGAAGGATGGTTCCCTATTTGTTTTGTTACCACTGGTTGGGGGGGGGGGGGGGGGGGGGGGGGTGAAACCTAAATTTGGCCCATTTTGGAAAGTAAGGCGGGGGGTAGACTAACTTCGTAACGCGTGAACCGATTTGTATGATTTTTTCTTTGTTGGGCAGAGTATGTTCTCCGATAATAATTTTTTTCGTGAGGTAGGGGTCGGGGTGGTGGTCAAACCTAACTTCATCATGCTTGGACCGATTTGGTTAATTATTTTTTGGTTGTATAGAGTATGATCCCCTATATCTAATAATGAAAAAACTTGGTCCTAGAGTGGGCTGGAGAGGGGAAGGTGTAGTCTAACTTCGTGAAGCGTGAATCGATTTGGCTGACTCATTTTTTATTGCGTAGAGTGTGTTCCCTAATTGGAACCGCGACACAATCTTAACTTTTGTAGTAGGAAAGGGGTTCAATGTCAACTTGTTAACGAGTTGACCAATTTGGATGATTTCTTTTATGTTATATAGAACATAATCCCCCATTTCTAATATGAGAATAAATTTTTGGGTTAGGTGGTGTGCGAAGGGGACGTTACCCAATTTTTTAATGCACGCACCTATTTAGAAGATTCTTTTTTGTTGTATATCCCCCATTGCTACTATATGGAAAAATTTTGACCTTGGGTTGGCGTGGACTGATTTAGATGATTTTGAATGTATCTATTTGTATTCTGTCAAAAATTGTGAGCGACTAGTTTCATAAGGCATAGACCGGTTTTGATGATTTTGATTTTGTTGTACAAAATACGTTCCCTGATGGATAAATGATAACAAACTTGTATCTAGAGTGAATACAATGATTCTCTGACTACGATAATTCTCTCTTGCTGCATAGAGTACGATGGCGGCATTCTTCGAGTTGTATATGTATATGAAGACACTAAAAATTGAAAAATAAAATAGTTTTGAAAAAAAATTGAACCGTCTTCACAAAAAGGGGTAAAAAGCGTAAAATAATTTTTAATGTAATGCATTTTGAAGTCGGTGCATATTAAATAAACAAAACAACTACCCGACCATAATTGAAGATAATACGTAAAACGTTTCAGCTCACGGGATCCTAAGGAAGGAGCATTAAATACTGTTGCTGTCGTTGGTTTATTTGCCTAATTTGCACCGATTTCAAAATATCATAATAGATATAAAATTAAACATTATTTTATGCTTTTTAGCTCTTTTTGTGAAGTCGAACGGTTTGACTTTCTTTTAAAAACTATTTTATTCAGGCTTTGAATTTTTGTTTGTATTTTCAATATTTTGTTTATTTAATATATTAATATTACTATTATCTATTTGAGCATTATCATTTCCATTACTACTCTGTTCACTTTCCTTATTGTTATTTATATTTTTAAAATTTAGTATTTTGTACCTATTTTCAGTTGAGTGATAGCTTGATTCATCTCGGCTTATTGTTGAATTTTTCTTTTTGGTGGAGAGATGAAGTTCCCCCATTAGAAAATCGATATTATTTCCTAATAATACATTTTGTAGTTCGTGTTGGCTGAGTAATTTGACATGTAAACTCTGACTTTCCGGAAGTTCCTGTGTTGCCATTTTTATTTCTCGTTAGATTTTCTATAAATAATTTTATTAGAAATAGTTTTATTTGATATTGCACTGGACTGATTTGTTTACTGGATATTTGAGGAACGTGTGCTGCGGGATCTACAGCTGGATCCTGTTAAGACACTTTCAATTTTGTGGCATTTGCCGCTTCAGCACTCTCCAGAAATTCACTTTCTTCCTCCCTAATTTCTATATCCTGGTTAAAAATGTCAATTGATATTGAGTGTGTATCTTAATATTGAAGGTTTGCAACATTTGTGTTTCCAATAAGTTTGTTTAATTGGTGTGATTCAATTGCTTCACTAGAGTTGAGTTTCACCTTTGGTGTCTTATCACCCAATGAATGAATATTTTCTTTCATCTTAAAATCTAGAATTTCTGCTATGTAAAAATTTTATATGCATTAGCATCACGGCGCTAAGTACAAAATATGTTTTTATTAAAATAGTCTTTACAAAAAAGTTAAACCGACTTCACAAAAAGCGCTAAAAAGCATAAAATAATTTATCATTTTATATCTATTACGACATTTTGAAGTTGACCTAAATTAAGCAAACCAAGCAGCCATAACTAAAGTATTAAATCGTCCTTCCTTATGATCCCGTGAGCTGAAATGTTGTTTTGTTTGTTTAATTTGCACTGACTTCAAAAATAAAAAATTATATAAAATGATAAATTATTTTATCACTTTTATCGCTTTTTGTGAAGTCAGTTCAACTTTTTTTTTAAAAACTATTTTATTTTTCACTTTCTAGTGTCTTTGTCTATATATGACTCGAAAAATGCTCTTCATACGAACAAACCAATTTCAACAGTTGCAGTGGACTCTATAGAAAGAAAATCCGGCAACAGATTACGTTTCATACCCTTTTCTTAGATACAACAGTTTTACCATCGCCACCGTACTCTGTAAAGCAAGAGAGAATCATAATAGTCAGAGAATTATCGTAGTAACTCTAGGTAGAAAATTTTTATTATTTACCAATCAGGAAACGTATTCTGTACAATAGATTAAAAATTATCGAAATCGTTCTACACCTTACGAAACTAGGTGCCGCCATCTCCTTCAACTCTCATAATAAGCTAAATTTTTTTTCATGACACAAATGAGTTCAGAATCATCTAAATCACCCCAACACATTTCAGTCGATAGAGTGAATATACCAAATTCGCCCTCCCTAAACATCTTGGATATTCAGATATCCTGGACTGATCATATATTTGCAATCGCCAAAAGTGTTATGAAATGCTTGGGTTTTCTACAGAGATGTAAGAAATATTTAACCCCACCTGACTTAGCGCTGATCTACAAGTCCCACATTAGGCCTAGACTTGAATATAATTCTCATATTTGGGCAGTGGCCGGACACACCGCATTGTCCGCGTTAGACAAAGTCCAGCGTAAGGCTATTAAACTTATTGGCGATTCCTCAATCACTGAGGGCCTTGACTCTCTGGAGCATCGACTGAATGTCGGTTGTCTCTCACTTTTCTATTTCTATTTCCATGGCCATTGCTCTTACGAGATTGCTAACCTGATTCCTTGTAGACATATGACAACACCCGATACAAGAGCTACAAGTCGCTCCCACCCTATACTCTCCAGGTCAAATTTGGACGTTCCGTCAAATATCGGGAATCTTTTCAAAGCAGAACAACACGAATGTGTTTAACATCTTCTGTTTTTCCCGCGTCATATGATCCCGAAACTTTCAAACGAGGCGTACATCGACACCTCCTTCACTCAACCTCTTAATCCATTTCCCTCATCCTTAATTCCTTTCCTACCAAGGCTGTGCTTTAGCATCATCATATTAGAATCCATACAAAGCAAGAAAAGCATAAAAAAAACAATAGACAGAAAAATAAAAGCAAAAAGACAACTATTTATCCTAAAAATATAAATAAAGAATCTATATAAAGCAAAAATAATATATGTTATATTTTAAAGTAGATTCTGAACTACTGAAATTACTCTCCAACCTCCAATGGAATCTTATCGTAATCTGTTGCAGAAGATAAACCATGGATAGCTGCCGATGAGGTTCGAACGACTTTTTTTCCATACATATTTTTAAATATTCGAATCCAAAGGGTGAGCCAGCGAAAAACAAAATGATATCGACATAAATATGAAATTATTTATAGAAGTTTGTTTTATTAAACAAGCAAACAATTACCTAAACAATGATATGAATCTTATCTTACATTTCCAGTAAATAGTTTTTACAAGAAAAGAACTTTTTTCTTATAACCCATAATCCATTTACAATAAAGTAACGCATGGAGATTAAAGCAATAAATATAGTCGCCAGTTGGACTTAATATCACGAGCAGTATTTCAATTGTCTGCAGGTGTTACTTGATGATAACATATTATCGATAAAGAGTCGAAAAATCAAAAATTCAATTTTAGATAGTAACGTTCAAATTTTATTCTTTGAAAAATTTTATTCGCACAAAATCGGTCGAATTGAGCGGTCTCAAAATCGGAGGAGTTAACATATTTACTTAACTTTGTGTCGGAGTTTAAAATATAGAAAGTGTAAATAGTTTTCTGTGAAAATGATGAAAAGTATGTAAAAATTAATAATATTCTGTGATATAATTTTTAATGCTTAAAAGTTACAAATTTGTGTTGTCTGTGAAAATTGTATTGTTTCGTTGATAAAATTAAAATATTCAATTACAAAATTAAAAAATTCCTATGGAATTGTGCAGTCGCTAGAAGACGTATTAAGTTAAAAGAAAATTGAGAAGAGTTTTTCAATGGGGTTTCAAAGAAGAAGTGACAAAAGATAGTGCTATTACTGCATTACAATGTAAAGTTATTTTTATCTTACAAAATTTTTGGAAGTCTTTCGTAGGTATTAACTTGTAAGAAATAAATAAGTATAAAATCGTTTAAAAGAACACTTCTGCTAATACTATATAATATTATATGTACTTGAAAAATCTCTTATAGCTGAAGTATTGAAGTTAAGCTGATAACTAATTAGATTAGAAATATAATAAAATTCCAAATATTAGGTTGATAAATACAAAATATCGGATTTTATAGTAGAAAGTTATAGGAAGAGATTTGATTGAAGTATAAATTTTAATCATCAAATTATATCGCGATCGCTTCAATGACCTTTGTGTTGTTTTTATCTTAACTCTATAATAATCTCTGTTTAGAAAATCGTTTGCCGTTTTGAGGAAAAGTTTCTTAAAAGCCTTTATTGTAGGTACTGTTCTGACTTTGAAAACTTTTATTTAAAAACACTACCCTGCAAAATTTTGAAAATGGTGTGCCCTGGACAATGAATGAATAGTTGCTTCCGAGGTAATTTTTCCCGCTGAAACCGTATCCGGGCTCAGAAATGCTCTATAACGTCAGGTTTATGAGATATTCTAACCTATAAGTGCAAAAAACACTGTTTTTTAACATATTTGAGGTTATGTAGCACCACGATTTTTTTTCAAGGAACCATTTGTGGAATATTATAGTACAAGTCTTCCTCTTTCAAATGCTGTTGACTTTGCTCAAATATCTTTTCTTTTTCGCCGAGATATCGCATTTTGAAATTTTCATGTTTCTGACAATCTTTGGATATAAACAGTTTTCAGATATAGGGAAAATCATCCAACACATTGTTTTTTTGGAAAAAAAATTGAATGAAAAAACATATGTGAAAAAACAGTGTTTTTTGTACTTTTAGGTTAAAATATCTCAAAAACCTGACGTGATAGAACAATTCGGAGCCCGGATTTGGTTTCAGCGGGAAAAATTACTTCGGAAACAACTATTCATTGTCTAGGGGCAAAATCTTGCAGGCAAGTGAAATTAGGTAAACCGTTTGGGCTAGATCTGAAAAATTTCGCAAACTAAGATGAAAGATGTGTGGATAGCCTTGAGTATCTTTTCTTGTTTGGAGCCCCCTGCTAGTGCCGCAAACGACCGTGTAAAAATAATCTATACAATTCAATTCTGTTCTCATCTGACTGCTCGAGTACTGTCGTGAAGCACTGTCTATCTCCTTTGGTTCCTGAATCTCGTCACCATCCTGCACTGCACATCATCTTCGGTTTTGATCCTGTACTGACGGCGTCTTCTGACTCAAGTAATTTTTGTTATAACTTTAGCAAAGCTGATTATTCTAAACTTAATGATTGGCTCTTTGCCTGCGATTGGACGAATGTTGAATGAATGCGATATTGATAGTGCTGTAATGTCATTTTATGATTCTCTTTCTGTTTGTTTTGCTAATTGTGTTCCTGTTTCAAGGTCTCGTGGTTCGCGTTCATATCAGCCCTGGCTTAATAGTTCTGTGAAGCACTTAAAGAATCTGAAGAATAAAGCTTGGAAGCGGTTTTGTTCCTCAAGGAGTGATGCTGACTATTTCACTTACTCCATGTTACGCAACCAATTTTGCTCTGCACTTGATATTTCTTATTCTGACTATTTGGAGAAAGTTAAATCGTCTTTGCGTGCTGAGCCTAAACAGTTCTGGAGGTTCGTAAATTCTAAGCGCAATTGTGATGGCTACCCTTCCGTGTTAAGTTTTGGTGATGTCGAGAGTGACGACCCCCTGACGACTGCCAACCTTTTTGGCGAATTCTTTGGCACTGCATTTTTGACTTCAGACTGTGATATTAGCGATAAGGATTTTATTCATATGACGAGGTTTGCTCCGACTACTCTTGAAACCAAAGACCTTGTGTTTGACGAGGATGCTGTGCTGAAACATATTTCTGGTTTGGCTGATGGTTTCTCGTGCGGTCCTGATGGTATCCCTGCTTGCTTTGTAAAAAATTGTCGCTTGTCCCTGGTTTCTATTCTTTGTCACTTATTTAATTTGTCTATTCGTTGCGGTGTTTTTCCGAAATCTTGGAAAGCATCTGTCATCATTCCCCTTCATAAGAAAGGTAGTAAAAAGGACATATCAAACTACCGTCCCATTGCCAAGTTAAGTTGTATTGGTAAAATGTTTGAGGCTCTGGTGTGCAATGCTCTTAACTTCCATTGCAAGCCTTTTCTTGGTTCCTTTCAACATGGCTTCATGAAGGGTAGATCTACTGTGACTAACCTGCTGGAATTCTCTAATTGCTGTATTTCTGCCATTGAAGCGGGTAAGCAGGTGGACTGCGTTTTTACTGATTTTAGCAAGGCTTTTGACAGAATTAACCATAGTATTCTTCTTCGTAAGTTGTCTTTTCTGGGGTTTCCATCAATTTTTGTTAATTGGATTCGTTCCTATCTGTCTGATCGTACGCAACGTGTGCTATTTCGAGGTTCACTTTCGAACGATATTTATGTTACCTCTGGTGTTCCTCAAGGAAGTCATCTAGGACCATTGCTTTTTATCATTTACATCAATGATGTATCCGTAATTCTCCCGAATTCCAGAATTCTATGTTACGCCGATGACGCCAAAATATTCCGCGTTATTTCAAGTGTGAATGACTGTGCACTATTAAACTCGGACTTAGACGCCTTTCATAATTGGTGTTCTGTAAACTTCCTTCCCCTAAATATTAGCAAGTGCACTACTATGTCATTCTCTCGATCAAGGAATCCAGTGCCCTTTAACTACACCTTAGACGGTGGCTCTCTGAACAAACTTGACAAGACCAAAGATTTAGGAGTAGTGCTAAATACGACCTTTTCATTTGATGACCATATCAACACTATCGTAAACAAAGCTAATTCTGCTCTGGGCTTCGTCAAGCGATGGTCTAAGGAGTTTGATGACCCATATGTAACTAAACTCCTTTATTTTACGTTCGTGAGACCTGTTTTGGAGTATGCTAGTCCTGTGTGGTCTCCTTTTTATGCGATTCATATTAATCGCATTGAGGCTGTGCAGCGTAGATTCGTTAAATTTGCCCTTCGCGGCCTTCCTTGGACCGATCCTCTTCGGCTGCCTCCCTATGCTGACCGTTTAAAGCTTATTTCATTGGAGTCCCTTGAAAGCAGACGTGACAACTCCAGAGTTGTTTTTGCCTTTGATTGCTTGCGGGGCGCGGTTGATTCCCCGGAACTGCTGGGAGCTCTAGGTTTATCGATTCCTGCTCGTCCCTTGAGAAGCCATTGCTTTCTCCATACTCCCCATCACCGCACTAATTATGGTATGCATGAGCCTATTACATCTATGTGCCGTCTTTTCAATAATAATTTTGAGCTTATTGATTTTCATTTATCTAGATCTCATCTGAAGAATCAGCTTTGTTAAGGTTACTTTTTCTCTTTCTTTGTGATTATATTGTTATTTTTTGTTTTTTATAGCTGTCAGTATTTGAGTATTTAATGAATCTTAAAAGTTAATCACTTTGTAATTTACTTTATACTTCATTGTATGTAGATTTACTTTTTTTTTTGATTTCATTGATTTTGTAGTAGTCAGTACTTGGCGAATTTGTAAATAAATAAATAAATAAATAGGGTATTTAATCTATCTATATCTGACGTGCTAAAATAAGTGGGGCGAGAGATCTCACCCAGGTAAACAAAAATTGTATGGCAAGGCGGAGGGGGGGGGGGCAATCTCAACCATTTGGGAGTTACGGGTTGATTCATAAATTTCAGTTTTTCATAGTATGCACATCACTTTTTTATTTTTATCTTTTGATCTACCCAACGCAGCGACATCAAACAAACCCTAAGAACTACTATCCCTTTCCAAAATTCTCAATAATGTTGATCTAACTGACTTCTGACTTCTAACAGTGAAAATCAAATGTTTTGAAATTAACAAATATTCAGAATTTTCCAAAATTGTCTCGGGAATTCATGTAAAAAATATATCCATTTGAAATTTTTTGCTAAAATTGGCCATCTCATTAACTTTCCAAAAAGGTGCAGGATGTCCACGTAGAGAAAGTGTGTAGAGATTTATGTAGAAATCCTATGGAAATAATTCGACGATTTAAAAAAATTTAACTCAAATTAATCCTAAAATGCTTTTTATTGGATTTAAAAATAATTACAATTAATCTTAATAAGTTAAAAAAGCTATTAAAAATGTCCAACGTCACTTTAGATGCATGCCAATAATTTCCTTCAAATTCCCTGTTTAAGGTCTATTGCTGATTCTGCTAATTAAATCTTCTCAAGTGTTGATAGGGCTTGAATAAACTTCATCCTTCATTATTTTCTATAAGAAAAAGTCTAGTGAAGTAAGGTCGGAAGATCTAGCAGGCCAAGGAATCGGTGCACATCATCCGATCCAGCATTTACGAAATTTATCATTTAGTATTTCCTTCACAATGTTAGCAGTATGCATTGGTGCTCAATCGTGTTATTGAAACATGTCCATTTGATTATGCACAGGGATGACCTCTATTAGATCTGGCAGTGTATTTTCCAAAAAGTCCGCATAAATTGGACTGTTGAGCACTTGCGGCAAAATGAATGGCCCTACCAATTTATTGCCGATGATACCAGCCCAAACATTGACACTGAATTTCTGTTGGAATAAGGTAACCTCCGTCCTGTGTGGGTTAGTTTCCGACTAGGTATGGCAGTTATGGAAGTTCGTGGAAAATTGCGATTCCTCTGTCCACAGAATTCGGTCAAGTGCTAAATTCGAGTCTTCTCCCATAATCTCCTTCCGGTAGTCCTTGGACTGGGTTATGTTGATATGAACGTAATCCTTCTCGACCAATAATCCTCTAATCTTTAGCTGAGAATACTCGTAATCTTATTGCGACCCGTCTCGGCCTCATTTCAGGGTCTTGAATGACTAGGGTGATTATTTGCTGAAAGTCTGAAAGTCTGTGTAAATATCCATCTTTGGAGTGCTCGTCGATAAACGAATCTCCTTTGATATTCCAATACAGTCGCTCTCTCGTTTCCGTATACTACCCATAAATTTAAATAATATCCGCGTATTCCTCAAAAGTAAATTCTACCATTTTTCAATAGTTTTTGCTTACAACACCCGTACTTTTCGATTTGTTTTCAAACTATGATCGATATTCTTGCTAACTGACCTTCTTGTATAGCAAAATTACCATCAGGTATGAGTTACAGAATGCCAGGATACTGGGGTGTGAACTATGACTAACACAAGCTAATATCGGCAATAAAACAAAATTACACTAACATTTTTATATTTTGAATTTCCTACGTAAAGTGCAATAAAATAATTAGATAGTCAGGGATTTATAAGGACGCAGTTTTCTTTTCTCTACCTGAATTTTTGGTAATTTAAAAACATTTTTCTTTGAATTTTGCAAATGACTGTACCTGCAATGGTAGGAGTAAGATCAACATTGTTGGGAATTTTAGAAGGGTCAATGGAATAGTAGTTTTTTCAGTGTTTGCTTGATGTCGCCTCGTTGGGTAGAGCGAAAGATAACAATAAAAGAGTGATGTGCATACCATAAAAAACTGAAATTTGTGAATCACCCTGTAACTCCCAAATGGTTAATATCCCCCCCCCCCCCTATGCCATACAATTTTTTGTTTGTCTAGTTGAATTCTATCACCCCACTTATTTTGGCACGTCAGAGCTGAAACACCTGTAGTACCTATTACTAATGCTAGTTAGACTTTATTTTTTGCGGGAGAGGTGAAAGTCTTTCAAAAGACACCGAACAGCCCGTGCCCTCCGGTAGTGTGAGGTTCTTACTCACTAAAGACTCTCTCTCTTTGGGATAAGCCGAAACAGACCACATAGAATCGGGTCCCTTTTCGTCCCCTCCCAGTCTTCTTTAATGGGGGCAACTGAGTATCCGTTATCCCACTGTCGGCATTAACCTCGGTTTACTGGGTGACTGCTAGAATCCTAGCCTATCATCCATGTTGTCGCACCGTCTCCAGGGTTCCTTCTTGGTTCATGCGTTAATGACTCGGGCATTGCAGGGTTCCAGACCGTAAAGCTTTAGTAAAGACATTCCTCCTGATTAACCGCAGCTAACCATTCGGAAGGCAGGTCTGCATCTTCTATTGGTGCGTGTACCGCGGAGATAGCCAATTCGTTCGAGTCTCCCATTTCTGCCACCGAGCCACCTGAGGAAGTAAAAGTTATGATTTTGCGAATAGCACCTTCTTCCAGGACTGCTACAGCACTATCACCCGGCGCAAGCCAGCCTCCATAGCCGCCGCAGAACCTTCGCAAGGTAATTTTCCCAAATCTGCTTCTGTTCTGTTGTGGGTACCGTGGGTCTAGCCAACCTGTTAGGGTTATCATACCCTCCACCTCCCCTCCTATAGAAATGCCTGAGGAAACGTCATTCGCGACCCAATTACCCCTGGGTCCTGCGGAGGGGAGGATATCATTGCAGACTCCCTTGGCGTGACCAACTACAACCTTGGAGTTAGAGGATTTTTCAAGAGGTTATCTCCTCCTGCATTAGTTACTTGGCTACGTTCTAGAATGTATTGCCCGGTTGCTACCGCTTGGAGGTGTAACTACCACTTGAGAATGTCCAGATGAGGATCGCCGTATCCTAGAAGGCCTCAACTAGTCCGTCCATTCTCCAACAACCTATACCTTATTTAAATAGGTACCAAATTTATCAACAAAAGCGGAACCACAGTAAACCGTTTTAATTTTGGTATTTATTTTGAACTGAATGAAAAATGATATTTTCGAAACAAAATCACATTCATCTAATCAGATATGACTGAATTTCTCAAAATATTTGGAAGACATGCAATAAGTATATTGACTATCCTATCTTTTTTCCACATTTCAAAAACTGAATGATTATATACAAAGTTCACTTTAGCATTATCTGCAGAACTACTGCTAACTTTCTTAATACTTTATCTAAAAAATTCAAGTTTTCTTTTTTAACTTATCTGGACAGGTGTTACTCTTTCATCGAAATCGTCAATAAAACAAAGATAACAGTCAACAATGCCTTTGTTAACCTAAATTTCTTTGATGTAAAGTTTTTGATACCATAATACTATATTTATACGATACTATTCTATTATATTATATATGTATACAATACTATATTAAAATAGTAAAAAAAGTTTACTTCTCCTTAGTTCCTTGATGTTTAATCGTTGCCAATGGCAGTACATTATCAGTAATTGCACTTACTTTAGTTCCTCAGGAAATATAGCAGATCATATAACGTTTCAACGAACAACATTCCTTGAAAAGTTTTTAATATTCAATAAAATAAAGCTTTTAAATTCTTTTCTCCATAAAAAGTAAAATGTTTTACTCGGTAATTCGGAGGTACAGAAAATTTCTTTCACTTTTTTAATCAAAATTCTTGCTACGATTTAAGATTATAGTAATAAATACGTTAGGCTTGTTTCTTTGGAGCGCTTTTCGAGTTATTTGTAATCTCGATATCTAGGTTTAAACTTGACATTGAATGATTGGTTCTGTAAATAAAACCTTATGTTTAAATTAAATCCGGAGAAAGTGAATTCAGTGCTGTCTCGGGCTAAATAAGATTAAATTCGATTTATAAATAAAAAATTTAAAAGTTTGTTTGTTTTTCACCGACACCTAAATCGGTGTTTAGTTTTATTGTTTTCTGAAGGCGTCCAGCAGCTGAAGGAAGGCATATGACTATTACGGGCAAGGTGGGCCTGTCTGAAGCATTTAAATAAAAGATGATATTACGAATTGAGTAAGGCCGAAGAATGAAAAAATTACTAAACTATCCAAAAAGTTTTAATATTGACATTATTTGGAGCGAAAAAATACTGTACTATTTTTTATTTGGGGGTACGGCAATGACCACAGCAAGACTGGGCGCTACCTTCCTTTTCTCAACGTATTTCGTCGTATTTTCGAACCCTCATAGCTTCGGTCTGGATAATACCAGAGAGCCAGAATAAGATGTAGTTACCAAACTAATAAAATACACTAAGTTTCATTTCTCCAGCTTTTATACTTTAGATTTTAATAATACCTGGAATACGTCGATTTCGCCACTCATGATCATCAAAACCTCCGTCATCAAAACCTCTAGAGTACTTCCTAAAGTCTTAGAAAGCTGAATTTTGGTATACTGGCTAAGATTAGCACACAAACAACGAAAAAATTAAGATATCTGTAACTTTTATCCCCCAACCCCTCGAAAAGGAGGGTTGGGTTCTGCATTATATAACAATTTCTCTTAAGATAATTTCCAAACTTATTTGGTATGCAGACTAGGATTTGCACACAAACAACGAAAATATTAAAAAATCTATAACTTTTCACAAAATGCATAAAATGTGCAGTAAATATTCACATGACCCGAGTGAATTTTCAAAATAAGAACCCAAACAAATTGTTTTTTAAACTCGAGAACGTAAGAAACATTAAAATATTTCTTAACACGATCGGCGTTTCTAATGAAGAAAATTTAAGCTCCTTTGGCTCGTTCTCAACCACCCACCAACCCCCCATAAAGGGGATGCAGGTCTGTATATAAAATTTTTCTTGGTAGGTACTTCCAAAAGTTTTAGAAGATTGAAATTTGATACCAAAGCTAGATATTATTTGTACATAAGCAACTAAAAAGTGAGTGTGCTATGAAGAAAGGAACTGCTGGCGTGCAAGAAATACCTTCTTCACTCGACTACACCAGAACGAAGGGCCGCCAGTGGGTGATTCTTCTTTAAACTCGTTCTAGTGCCTCATCTATTGCTTCTTTAAAAAGATTGTTTTTTTTTCTACTTGAAGTTAACAAAACAATCTTTCGAATTAAAAAAAAAATTAAATCGTTCTTTCTGATGATCCCGTGAGCTGAAACGTTCAGGTAGTATTATGTGTTATCTTCAATTGTGGTTCTGTAGTTGTTTTATTTGTTTAATTTGCACCGACTTCAAAATTTCGTAATAGATATAAAATTAAAAATTATTTTATGCTTTTTAGCGCTTGTTGTGAAGTCGGCTCACATTTTTTTAAAAAACTATTTTATTTTTCACTTTTTAGTGTCTTCTACTCTGTACAACGAAGAAAGAACCATCCAAATCGGTCCATGCGTTAAAAAGTTAGGTTTAACCCCCTACCCCACCTCCATCCCACACCATTTTTTTGTTGTGGTATCAATCAAGGAAACAGAAAAAGAATCATCGAAGTCGGTCCACGCGTTGCGAAGTTAGACTACCCCTCCTCCAACCCCACCGTAGGACCAAATTATTCTCTTATTAGCAATGGGGAATCATTCTCTATACAACGGGTGCCATCTCCCCCACCAAAATTTTTTCTCGTGGTATCAACCAGGGAGCATACTCTACCCAACAGAAAAAAAATTATCCAAATCGGTCCACGTGTTACGAAGTTAGACTACCCCTCCCCTTCCCCCCACCCTAGACCCCTTTTTTTTTCCTATTAGCATTGAGGGATCATACCCTGTTCAACAAAAAAAGAACCATCCAAATTGGTCCACGCGTTACAAAATTAGGTTTCACTTGGCTTCACATGAGATCTGATAACTTTTTAATAGTGAAAGCGGTATGACCTTGTGAGTCTTGGCAACCTTCTTTACATGAAATATTTTTGGTGGAATTATTTTATTCATAGTTGTATCCAATATTGGTACCTTTAATATCCAAAGAAGCGTCGTCTTGGAGTTGGTCTTCGTGGACGCGACAGCCATGGACGTTGCTCGACTGCTCACAGGGCGTGTTATAAGCAGACATTCAATGGGCACTATTGCGGCATTGCTAAATTTCTTAAATTTTCTTCGAAATTCATTTAACCCCATTACGTCAATTTTGTTTTTTAGTTTACGGGGTATTTCACCCAGACAATACCCATCACTAATGCTTGGGATTGCTTGATGAGAATGAAGTTATTGTTTGCTGACCATTGTGAGATGCTCTCAAGATCTTCATTAATTCTGCTGACACAATTCTTCAAAATACCAATGGGGTGATCTAGAAAGATATGCACATCATCAGCATATAAGTGTACAGAACAATTTTTAATAACAGATGGCAAATCACTAATAAAAAGACTGAACAGCAAAGGTCCTTATATTGATCCCTGGGGGACAGTAGTATACAGCAACAGCTTTGGTGAGATGATTTCGTCGATCTTAACCCGCTGTGAGCGATGAGTCAGAGAGTTTTGAAGTAATTTCGGAGCAGATAAGCCAAATTCAAAAGAGTTTTTCAATTTGAGAAAGAATTTAGCGGGATCGACACTGTCAAAACCTTCGTGAAGTATAAAAGGACTAAAAACACAACTCGATTATCATTTAAAGCAGTTCTAATATCAATTGTGATTTTTAGGATAACCGTATCACAACTATGTTTAGGACGAAATCCCGATTGCCAATAACTTAAAGAGCCAATTAGATTTACATAAATGCTCCGATATTTGTTTTGCCATTATCTTCTCCAATCTATCTTAAAAACATAATAAACTAATCGGTCTAAAATCGGAGGGGGCACTGGGACGAGAATTCTTAGTTACAGGGACTACTAAGCCCTCCTTTTAAAGAGATGGAAAAACGTTGAAAGTGAGGCAGCTGTAGTAAATTTTAGTGATGGCTCCTATGATAAAAGGTAAAATTAGCTTTACAAAGCGTGTGAAGATATCATGTGACCCAATTGCATTAGGCTGAATAGAATTAATAGCGCTCGCAGTCTCAACCTCATCAATGGAGCGAAAACTAAACTGTGATTCAGAGTGGTCTACAGAGAAATTCAGTGGAGAGGATGCAGTATTGGAGTTTATGCAACTTCCAGTACTTGAAGTAAAGAATTTATTAAGCTCGTTAGAATCTAATTCACATGTTAAGGAATCTTTTCCACTGACACCTAGTCTACGTAGGGACTTTCAAAGTTTATTGGGACAGCATAGCAGTCCAGCTTAGACTTTGCTTCTCTAACCCTTTTTTTATTATACTTGCGGAATCAGTGGTTAGTAAAAGATTCAAATGAGAGGGAGAAGTAGTGTTAAAGTAAGTTGGAGAATCATTAATGAAGATGCAGCGAATGAACAAGAGTCAGGAAGTTTTCTGATTTATTGTTGTTACTAAGGGTATTGATATTAAAGTCGCCTACCACAAGAATGTTGGAATATCTTTGAGAGAGCGTGGATAAGGAAACTTCGAAATTGACAACATTGTCAGCGTTAAATAGATTAGGTAAACAGTATACAGAGCACAGCACGCATTTTTTAAGTTCGGTATTCAGCTCGGCTCAGATAAATTCCAAAGCACCGAAACACGAGCCGCTTAGGAATCTGGAGTTGAAGTGTTCCCGAGCATAAATTGCAACTCTCCCATCTGCCCTCGCTTCCCTGACACAACGAAATAGCCTGAAACCAGGTATCGTGACAATGAATTTACACACGATGGAACCACATATATCCGGAGAGATATCACGGACGTGCATAGGGTGGATTTCGAACCACCGATATGGCTCTGCAACCAAGATGCATGGGTCTTCGCTGGTGGCGTCCAAATCTGAGGCCCTTATGATGAAAGGCCAGTTACAGGGTTAGGAATGCTTTAACGTAATGCATATACATAACTGGTCCGTTTTCTTTTTCATGTTAGCGGAACCCAACATTTTTTTAAACTTTTATTCTACCAATCAAAACAGTAAAAGGTTACTATGATTCCTTATACAATTTATCTGGTTATTTTTACAATTTCTCCGTGACTTTTAACGAACTAGTAAAAATTGTAGTTATTCTTATAATTGAATTGCGTTATAAAGAAAATCAATCATTTTCCGAAGGAGCAATATTTTCCTTATTCACTAATTCCTCTTTTCTTTCTTTCAGGATTGGCTGTTCTTGTTATTTTGTGTCTACCGTATTTTTCGAGGTCAGAGGTAAATGAGCCCCATTGTATCTGGTATGGGGTTTGTCATTCCAGTGGTACTCAACGATATAATTGTGCATATGATGGACCTCCAAAACTATTGACAGATCCGAAAGCGCAACAAATTTTAAAGATGAGATGTCCGCATTTGTATCCGAATAGTAAGTAATTAAAAATTGTTAATTGCTTTATTTTTTAATAACTAAACATCACTTGCAGCTAGTGTTTTAACATGTTGCAATGCTTTGCAAGTCATTGATATGCACGAAGGTTATGAGAAAGCTGAAGGTATCTTTGGCAGGTGTACTACGTGCAAACGAAATATGTTGCTATCAATTTGTGCTTTAAATTGCGCTCCTGATCATAGTCGTTATATGGAACCGGAGATTGAATATAATGCTGCTCAAGCATATGTAACAAAAGTTAAATATAAAATTGATAAAAATTATACCAAAGGAACTTATGACAGCTGTGCAGGGATTATTCATCCAGCTTCCGGACGTGCAGCAATGGACTTAGCTTGTGGACGGTATAACTCTAAGACATGCAACGCTGAACGATGGTATGAATTTATGGGAGATCCAGTTATAAACACAATGGTTCCATTTGCAATTGAATATATTTACGATGAAGACGAGGATTCCGAGGAAAGATTTTCAGCTACTCCGTTACCATGCAATGAAGCATATGAAGACTCTTCTGCATGCTCTTGCATTGATTGCTCAAAGTCTTGTCCAATTGGAACTCCTCCGAAGGGAGAAGATGATGGTTATCTTATTGGAGGACTCAATGGTATAACATTAATTGTTGCAATAGTAGTAGGATCTTTTGGAACAGTTTCGGTTATTATAAGTTCAATAATATGCCGTCGATCAATTTGTTCAGGACTTCCGCAATGCTTAAGTGGTTTTGAATGTTTTCATCATATTCTGACAGAGATCTTTCGGGTGTGGGGAACGTTTTGTGCAAAAAATCCCATACTTATTCTTGCCATTTCCTCTTGGATCGTTGCAGGCCTAGCATATGGCATTCAGTTTATGAAAATTACAACAAATCCTGTGGAAATTTGGGCTGCAAAAACAAGTCAAGCACGGTTAGAAAAGGATTATTTTGACACTCATTTTGAACCCTTCTACCGGAATAATCAAATATTTATTAAGCCGTTGAACCCTAAATATGTAGGTTTTAACTTAAAACATAATAAAAATTTGGTCCATATAATTTTCATTTTAGGTGGTACACAATACATCTGTAGGTGAAATACAGTTTGGACCAGCTTTTGATAAGAAATTTTTGCTGGAAGTCTTTAAATTGCAAGAGTCTATAGAAAAAATTGGCTTGGAGGATGGACAAGGACTTGACAAAATTTGCTATGCTCCAATGACTTACACTGGCGCTAATGCTAGTCTGCGACAATGTGCTGTTCAATCTCTTTATGGATATTTCAATAATAGTTTAGACAAATTTAATTTTGAAAAGGAGGAGAATGGGCTCAAAACAAACTACCTAAATGTGATTGACGATTGTTTGACGTAAGAAATTTTTTGACTAAAAGTGGTTTGAAAATTGAATTTATAGCTTTCAGGAGTCCAATGAGTATTGACTGCCTTGCACCTTATGGAGGACCTGTAGAACCCGGAATAGCAGTCGGTGGGATGCCCAAACCAGAACCAGGAGAATCGTTAAATTATCATTTAGCAACCGGAGTTGTTCTGACATTTCTTGTAAGAAATCAAGTCGATGTAAACCGTCTAAAGCCTGCATTAGAGTGGGAGTTAAAATATGTTAAGTTTTTAAAAAATTACAAAAGCGATGAAATCGACATTGCTTTTTCGGCAGAACGATCTGTTCAGGATGCCATTGAAGAACTGTCTGACGGAGAGACTTTTACTGTTGTAATAAGCTATGCTGTTATGTTTCTTTACATAGCAATTGCCCTAGGGAAAATCTCTGGAATAAGAAGTTTTTTAAAAGAATCTCGAATTACTCTAGCCATAGGTGGAATCTTTATTGTTTCCGTATCTGTGATATGTAGTCTAGGATTTTTTGGTTACCTTGGAGTTGCCACAACGATGTTGGCTATAGAAGTTATACCATTCCTGGTGTTGGCTGTAGGTGTAGACAATATTTTTATTTTAGTTCATGCGTACAACAGGTTAAATCCGGCTGAATACGAAACTGTAGCGGAGGCGGTTGGTGAAGCTGTTGGCCTAATGGGGCCTTCCATTCTACAGACTTCTGCTTCGGAATTCGCATGTTTTGCTATAGGTAATGCTTGTACATGAAAAACTCAGTAAATAAATATACTACTTTTTCAGGGGCATTATCTGATATGCCAGCTGTGAAGACTTTTGCAATGTATGCGGCCGGTGCTATTTTACTGGATTTCTTTTTCCAGATCACTGCCTTTGTTGCACTCATGAGCTTAGATCAGCGGAGATACGAGAATGGTCGACTTGACATCTTCTGTTGTGTTAGAATTAAGAGTACTGCAGAAGAATCTAAACCGCAAGCAGGGCCTTTACATAGGCTCGTAGAAAAATATTACGCTCCTTTTCTTTTATCGAGGTTTTTTTTTAATTGCTTTATATTTTGAATATCTCATAAATTTTTCAATACAGGGTAGTGAAACCGATCGTCCTGATAATTTTCATTATTTGGACGTCCCTTTCGATTATTATAATTCCATCGATTGAACCTGGTTTGGATCAACAGCTCTCTATGCCTATGGATTCGCACGTTTATAAATATTTTCAGGTAAGAAATTAAATAAATAAAGAACCCGTGTATATGAAATTATAAGTAGAAATTTGCAGTTATTTAAAAAAAAATTAAAATTCTTCAGATTAATAATTTAAAACATTTTAAACCACAATTTTGGTCGTACTATAGGTGGCGTTGAGGGGTACTAATAGAGTATTACTTATACATTACTTGTGCGACGTATTGGGGTTACTTGATCTCCAGATTAATAGGAATCTATACTTCAAATGTGCTGCTCTTGAGATTAATCTTGTTTTTCGAAGGAATTGCCGCATATCTGAGTGTTAAGGAGAACATACTCTACTGGCACCTAGGTTGAGCATTTACAAGGCTCATAAGTCAGAAGTGAATCACTTACTAATACTATTTGTTCTATATATTTTTGATAGCACATTAATCTTTAATGCCGTTTGCTAGACAACAGAACTGTAGTGACTGTAGTGGCCTGCAGGCGAAGGACTACACTGGGTGTTAGTTCCCATTTGGCTCCACGCAGTTGTTATACGGATAAGTGGTTGCATTACGTTTATCAAGGTATGAACCAACCAAATTTTTGGAGTTAAGTTCAGGCCACGATATGAACCCTTACTCCCTAATATGGGTATGATTTAATCTATCATCAGTAACTTAAGAAGACGTGATCGACCTCTCTCCCCACCCCCTCGCGGTGTTCCTCTTTGTACTCAGACGTATCCCAGCTAGCCAAATGTAATACGTATATCGGGAACTGAAATGTATTTCCAATGCATTACCTGTAATAAAGCTCAGAGATATGCTTTGTATTTGTCACAAGTAATGCATGTTGTTTTATCAAAGTGGTTTTATTGCGTAAATTGTCTAAAGAATTTTACTAGGAGGAGAATTAATATAACTTAATAATAATAATATATATATATATATATATATATATATATATATATATATATATATATATATATATATAATAGTAAAAGTTATTGTAATTAAATACAATATGCCTAACTGGAATGCAGGCACAATACACTTCAATTGTATTCGTAGCTTCTTGTAATACAATAAACTCAACTGACACTACTCCGTACCGATTTTTAGTTAGTATAGACATACTCGTTATTTGAAATACCACAGCCCCTGTATTATATCTCTTGCAGAAATCTCCAGTAACCTCTCAAGGCTAATTAGTTCATAAAATCGTCACTGCAACGTAGATCGCTTAGCTTGCTCCCGGAACGAATGTTACCTTCCCCAACAGCCTGTAGAAACGTCTCTCAGATAGAGATAACCTTTACAAATCGATACAAGAGATATAATATGTATAACTACTCCAGATACAAGTTTGGAAGCCGACACGAACAGCTGAGCATTGGTGGTGTAAACAATGAAACTTGCTACAGTAAAGAATAGGAAGGTTGGGTAATTATACTTTTGCGTATTATTTCTCGTAGTATTTTTAAAGTCCCAACTTAGAATTTACTTGAAGTGAACTTACAATTGATGTGAACATGTGGTCACGATAAAAAATTTCTCAGTTACAATTTTCGTGTGTTTTGGTGGGAATATTCTTTCTTGTGTTCGTTTTGTCGAAGTATTGATGTTAAAATTCGTCAATTACATCAACATTACTCTTGAGTTTCGGTTAATATAGTGTGCAGTTTTATATATGTGCAAGGATTGGTTAATCTGTAATTTAAAAATAAATGAAATAATTACAAAACGCTTGGTGGTAAAATGGCCCATGATGCTACAGGTTGAGAAGTTGCGTGAAGGAGATGTCGATGTACGCCGCGCTTGACAATTTCACTCTCATAAGACGAGGGAAAACAAAGTGGGTTTTCGAAATTTGATGGTACGGCTAAATTTGACCTGAAGAGTATAGGAGAAGGAGCAACTTCAAACTCTTGTATTGCGCGTTGTGATGTGTCTACAAGGTACCAATATTGCTAGAATAATGACCGTTGAAATAGTGATAGAAGGATGAGAGACAGCCGACATTTCGTCCAACAACTCCAGAGACTCAATGCTCTCAGAGATTGAGGGATCTCTTAATAGCCTTAGGCTGGTTTTTGTCTAACGCGGACAATGAGGTGTGTCCGGCCCCTGCCCAAATATGGGAACTATAATCGAGTCTAGGCCTGATGTGGGACTTGTAGATCAGCTTCAAATCAGACGGGGTAAAGTATTTCTCACATCTGTAGAAAACCCTTGCACTTCATTGCACTTTTGGCCAAATAAAATATATGGTCGGTCCAGCTTAGCATTAAAAATAACACGGTCTGCACTGCCCCACGCGAGAATTGTACAAATATCGTTGTTTATTGATCAAAACATTCGTTCTCGGTTGATTTCTATAGAGTTCCCACGAGAATTAATTACAGAATCAAAAGGGTACGCGAAATCAAGGGTGCTGTCGTTGGCGAAATTATGAAGAAGGTTCCAAGAGACAAGAGATCATTGATGTAAAGAAGAAATAAGGTTGGTGAGAGAACTGAATACTGAGGAACACCGGCATTTATTTTGTAGGGATCAGATGTAACCCCGTTTATTGTTACACGGATTGAACGGCCTGACAAAAAACTGTCTATCCATTTTAAAAAGTGAAGATCCAGACCAAATGCTTGAAGTTTTTGAAAGATTTTGAAATATCAGTAACGACGGTTTCGGACTTATCAAAATTATGTACACAATGATTCCAACGCTTCGTTAGAGCCACTAGTAAGTCTTCGGTTGACCGGCCAGCACAGAAACCGTACTGACAATCGTTGATGAGATGGCTATTTTCTAGATATTTCATCAGATGAGAGTTAATGAGTGATTCAAAAACCTTAGATAATTGGTCTGTAGTTAGAGGGTTCGCATGCCTCTCCTTTTTTTTGGTACGTTTAGCCAAAGCAGAGGAGCAGCATTTTAAAATTATGGGCGAAATACCAGCAGGTCCAGTAGCTTTGGATACATCCTGTTTAGAGATTACCCTTTAAATTTATGCCTGGAAGGCTGCTTCTTTGTTTTTAATTGTCGTAGAACAGTAATTATTGAACCAATTCATGTTACTTGGTGTCACGTTTCTGAAGCTATGAGGAATAAAGCGATGCATTCCAAACCATAGGATGTTCAAAATATACTCATTGATATGATTAACGTTCCTTCTGAATAAGCAATCAGACCAGTCCACCTCTCCGAGAAATTTATTAAGGCGAGCTGAATCAGCACTTTGTAATGTAACACTAATCTTTTGGTGGAATCTTGATTAGCGGTTGTCAGAAAGAAAATGGAAATTGGGCGGCGCCCAGACAATGGTCTGAATTGCCCAAGGGAGCCCTGACCGAAACAGTGTATTTCATGTCAAAAAATATTCTAGAGATGCGCGTTGTACCCTATAATATCAGGACCACGAGTCGAACACTCAACCAATTGTTCCTTAAGGACCCTCCAAATAACTCTACATGCCTACGAGACGGGCTTGTGGTAGAAGAATGCATGAATGTGTTGTGGACGTTGAAATCGCCAGCTGGAACAATTTCAGAGGACAGATATATTTCCAGAATGTTATCGATAGCTGAAGACAATTTATCAAAGGAACACACAGTTTCAGCGTTAGACACATTTGTTACGATGCTGGGAATGTTAAAATGTTATAGTTCAAGCTCAAGGTCATTGAAGGGGTGTGAGCTAAAGTAAACAATTATCCAATAGTCTTATTACTTACTTTGGCCAACTATTTTAGGATCACTATATGTATATAATTTAATTTGACTCCCAATGTTTTGTTCTTTCATTGTGCTAATTATTATTATTACTCGTCTCTTTTTAGTATATGTCTGAATTGCTCTCAATGGGTGCTCCAGTATATTGGGTTTTAAGCCCGGGACTGGATTTCTCTAAAGTAAACCACCAAAATTTAATTTGCGGTGGGCAGAACTGTAATAGTGACTCTTTGTCCATGCAACTTTACATCGCCTCAAATTATCCAAATGTGTGAGTATACAATAAAAAAGTTTTGAAACTTAACTGAAATATACTATTTTAGTACGCATATGTTCAGACCAGCTGCGTCCTGGATTGATGACTACATTGACTGGTTGAGTATAGAAGCATGCTGTCGAGTGAATAAAACGGATGGAAAATTTTGTCCTAGTAATAGTAAGTTTCTTATAAATTTAATTGGGTATGATAGTTATATTTCCAAATAATCACTTTCAGGTCCACCTGAAATAGAAGATTGTGTTAGATGTGAAGTTGAATCTCTAAACGGCCGTCCTACAAGTGAAAGTTTTTGGAAATATTTAATATTCTTCTTGTCGGATTTACCAAATGTTTCATGTGCAAAAGGTGGACGGGCTGCTTATTCGGATGTAAGTAAATAAATTTTATTATATAAAAAAAAATTTATGTATATTTTATTCAGGCTGTAAACTACGTATTAGATGAGTTCGGACGAATGACTATAAAAGAAACGCATTTTATGCAGTACAGCACGACTTCGGTGACCTCAAAAGATTTCTATTCAACTTTGCGAGAAGCAAGAAGAGTTTCCGCTAATATCCAAGAAATGTTTGAAAGAAATAATGTGAATCTGAAAATCTTCCCCTATTCGATATTTTTCGTCTATTATGAGCAGTACTTGACAATTTGGGAAGACTCGTTGACTTCCTTGGGAATATCCTTGCTGGCGATATTTTTGGTAACTTTCATCGTTACCGGACTTGATATAATCTCGGCACTGCTGGTTTTATTTATGGTGCTTCTTATAGTTATTAATATAGCTGGGTTAATGTGGCTCTGGAATATAACTCTCAATGCAGTTTCGCTCGTAAACTTGGTCGTCAGTGTAGGAATTGGAGTCGAATTCGTTTCGCACACAATTCGATCGTATAAAGGAATGACTGGGACGATGCTAGAACGTGCAAACAAGGCACTTTCGTTGACTGGAAGCAGTGTTTTGTCTGGAATTACGCTAACAAAATTTGCTGGAATTATTGTCCTTGCTTTTTCAAAATCACAAATATTTCAAGTTTTCTATTTTCGAATGTACTTGTTAATAGTGCTGGTGGGAGCTGCTCATGGGTTAATTTTACTACCAGTAATTTTGAGCTTATTTGGTCCTCCGAGTAAAGGAAAAATGGAGTAAGTGGATAGACGATTATAGCTATAAGTAGTGTAAGAATTAAATTATTTTACAATAAATTGTTTCTATTGTTTTTTTGTTTGAATTTGTTTTCTTTTAAAACTATGCACAAGTTAAATTTGGAAACTTTATAGTATACAGGGTGGGGGGAAAATGTTTAGGTAACATTTATATAATTTGGGTGGGGACATCCAATGGTGATCTAGAATTCGAGCTTGACCATGACCTTCAAGGTCATTTGAAGATCATCATCAGCTTCAAATCGGGTACTCCATATTTTATTGCAGATTCATATTCTTTGGGTAAAAATAAACAACTTTTATCCTAAACATTTTTTGGAAAACGCGAATTTTTGAGTTTTTTGAGGGAAAAAACTTTGCGCATTTTTTACTCGAAAAAAGTTAGGTTAACAGAAAAATTGCAAGGTACTAAAAGTGCTTATATTTCTATAGAGATACTGACAAAATTCTTTGAAAATTCTTTTATGCATTTCCTTTTCCTTCCGAGTAAAAAATGCTTAGTTACAAAATGTTCAATATTTTTCTTCGAAAAACTGAACAATTTGAAGTTTTCAAAAAGCGTTATTCATTTTTACTCAAAGAATACAAAAATTCTGGTGATGATTTTAAAATGATCTTCAGGCTCAAGGTCAAGGTCGAATTCTGGGTCACCGTTGGATGTCCTCCTCCAAATTATGTAACTTATGCCTGAAATATTTTCCCTTATTTTGCTTCTCGACGAAAATAATCGATATGGAAGATTAAAAGGAAGAAAAGTGTTATTTTCCGAACAGTGTGTTCGTCATATTTGTTTTATGGTATCAACCTGTTTGAAGCCAAAACATCAGTATGCTGTACAACCAAATTTATGTTGTATTACATAGATCCATTATATGCGATGTTGTCAAGGATCAGAAGACGTTTTATGATGCTATGGCACACCCTTGTCATCAGAGAAATTAAGGCTAAGGGAAATATGTTAAGGAGTTAAGTGTAAAGTGCTTTTCGACGTTTTCGAATTAGCTTTCCTTCGCTTGAGTGTTTGGGGTCGTACCACGAAGGAAAAATAGAAAATTGTTCTACATTTATGTTGTTCTGCTAAAGGAGGATTCCTGGAATTTGTCCGGTATTTGTCGGTCGGGAACACCATCATGGTTTACCCAGTTGAGATGTTGGCCCTGTTACTTGCCCTGGATTAGTTGAAGTAGAATCAGATCGTGGGCAAAATTGTGTGTGTTTTGTAGAATGTGTTCTTAAACTCAATGAATGTGCCCTAAGAAACAGTGTGACACAATCTTGGGTAAAGGGACACGGAGGAATTGAACTTTCAAGGAAGAGGCAAGGTTATTAGGCCATTCAACGAAGTTGACTAATATAGACAGGCTAAAATGGCGTTGGGAGCAACATACTGTGCTACCGAGAGAAGTATTCTGTATGTTTACCGGAAGAATATGAAGTAGCTGACGGCATTTTTGACAGGACATGGTAATTTCGTGTGTCATCTAAAGAAATAGCTTACAAAGGACGACAACTGTAGAAGACGCCTGGAAGATCATCAGATAGCGGTGTATATAGTGTGCCAATGTCTTGCTTTAGCAAGCCAGAGATGTAGGTACTGCTAGGAAAAGACTAACTTGCAGTGGAAGAGCTTGGTGCAGTGACCTAAAACCACGAATTGAGATGAGAATGGAACACTGGACCAAATGCTTGAAGTATAGTTAGAATGACAGATTCTACCAGAAGCTTCTGAAATATCAAGAGCAACGCTTTAAGGCTCATAAAAGTTATGGAGACAATGGTGTCAACGCTCTGCCAGATCAGCTAGCAAGTCCCCAGTTGAGCGGACAACGCGGAAACCGTACTGACGATCGCCAGAGACCTAATGAGCCAACAAAATTCAAGCTTTCATATTTTATACATTTGTACTTCAGAATGTTTTCCTACACACTATTATCGAGCATTTTGCTTTCAAAAGCAAGAAAAAACACATCTGCAAGACGCTTTTTATTCACCGAAACCATTAGTTTTAATTTAGCATTGATTCGAGCAAATAACAACTTTGTTAAATAGTTTTACGCATAATGCAGGGTATTATTACGTAATTTTGGAGGCCTTTTTATTTATGATAATGTTAAAGCCCGAGGGATGCACAGCCTTTGCAGGAAAGGAATTAAGTGTGAAGGAATTGGGTTAAGAGATTGAGAGATGGAAGTGTCGATGTAGGCCGAGGGAAAAACATAAGGTTGTAAACTGTTTCACATTCATGTTGTCCGGCTTAGAAAAGATTCCCAAAATTTGACGCTCCGCTCACATTTGATCTGCAGGGTCTAGGCGACTTGAAGCTCTTGCGTCGCGCGTTGTGATATATCTACATCTACAAGGATTCAGACTAGACTTTCTTTAGAACAATGACCGTGGAAATGGAGACTGACAGACAGTCGAGTCAATGCTATCAGAGATTGTAATAAGTTAAATAGCCTTTTTTTGCACTTGGTGTAAAGCGGAAAGTGCGGTACGCCTGGCCTCTGCCCAAATATGGGAAATATATTCGAGTCTAGGCCTGATGTGGAACTTGTAGATCAGCGAAATAGGTTGAGGGTGGGCTGGAGTTTTACATAACACGATTTGCTCTGCCCCAATTGATTTCGGTAGAGTTCCCACGATAATTCATTACAGAATCAAAAGAGTACGCGAAATCAAGTCTGCTGTCGTCGGCGAAACTATGAATAGGATTGTGTATGAGAGATGAAAGGTCATTAATAAAACTGTGCTTTTTAATAGAGCATAAAAGTCCCTCCCTTTGGCCAGATTGCACTAGCACTTTTAATATTACGAGGGTGAATCAAATAAATATAACCTACATTTTATTTATAAAAAAATTATTATTATATATGAAAGCAAATTATAATACAATAGCCAAGCACGTATCAGTTTTTGACATACTCTCCTGCTTTAGAAACGCATTTTCCCATCGGATTAGGTGGTTTTGAATCCCGGCATCGTTAAATAAAGAGGGTTGTGTATCGCCCTGGAATCGTTGTCGTCCGAGTACTTCCTTTAGCGGCTCATACAGATGGAAATCGTAGGGGATACTGAAATGGTGTCCATCTTATTTCCTCTAATTTGTGGCAAGTTAAACGTATGTATGGAGCCGTGGAGGAGAATGATATTTCGAATCGGTTGGTCATGTCGTTTCAAAAGATAAGCGTTTCTAAGTTTACTCAAAAGCTCACAGTAATAAGCACATTGTGCGACGCTCATGCATCGAATTTCAACTGGTTTTCCTTCTTCTTGAGTAAGAAATTTAATAACAATACGTTTCACAGCGTAAGGATGCAACTGTAGCTTTGACATCGTAACAACTACTAGCAAACCGGTTTGAACCAGTCGACTGCCTCCTCTCCCTTCTGCTGACATCCCTACCGATGCCTCCTAGAAGCGGCCGCTCGCTCTCTTCAAACTTACTCGCTAAAAAACAAAAGTCTCGTTGTCCCCGTCAGCACTCGTAACTCAACTTTTTTGTTAGACCCTGCCTATTTGCCCTGCATATTTATGCCTGGACGACAATAGCTGTCTTTTTCATCTGGTTCAAGGTCAAGACCTTGGCACTCTGAAAGAAAAACGATGTGGGCTAGTGAAGCTTTTGTTTTCAAAGGCTGTCGATCTGCTAAATTGGAATGGCAAAATCAGATTGTACCTAGTAGTTTACAATAAAATCGACAGTTTCTGAAATTAAGTGTAAAGAAATTTCAGTTATTTTATACATTATTTACAAAACAAAATTATTATGAAAATGGCTACAATGGTGGAGTTATGAAATAGGATTTCAGCCATGCTTTAAAAATTCTAATTAGAAAAGTAGAAAACTGCAGGAAAACTACATAGGTAGTAGGAAATAACAAAAGAAGACATAATCTGTAAACTAGTTCATTAATATTTATTTTGTCTCCTTCAATGTAGTCCCCCCCATTGGGCACAATCAATTTTTGCCAACGGTCTTTGGACTCCCCAAAAACTTTGTTTTTACAAGTTTTTATTTAGCTTCACCTTTCCATCCGTCTTGCGTGGAATGCTGCAAGCCGATTTTGGCCCACTTCCAGATATTCGACTGAGCCGAAATCTTGCACACATATGACAATGCAATATAGTATATCTGATATTGTTCTAAATCCAATATGGCCTACGCCCCGAGATGACGGATTACCATTTTCTTCACAACAGCTTTGATATGAGTATCAGATGGAAGAGTTAGACGAGTAGAATACGATAAACTATAGGACGTCAATTTAACCGGAATATGGCGGACGCGCCAAGATGGCTCATTGCTTTTTTCTTCTCAACTCCCTTGACATGAGTATCAAATGAAAGGGTTGGATAAATAGAATACGACGACCTACGTTATGTCATTCTAAAGCCAATATGGCGGGCGCCCTAGAATGGCGGATTACCTTTTCTTCAGAACCTCCTTGAAGTGGGTATCAAATGAAGGGGTTTGATGAGTAGAATGCGATAAACTATGTGCTTTCGTTTTGCATCTTATATGGTGTACAAGTACTACTTATCTGAACATTTCCCACAATAATACACTATTCTCTTTGCTTTACTTACAGTTGATTGAAATTTTAGCTTAAATATTTTACATCTTCTGTAACCAATAATTTTATTAAATTTATTTAATGAAAGCATGTTTAACGTGTAAAAAATTGTTTTATATTTTAATATTGTAATTTATTGCAATTTAGGGCAATGGCACACTATGTGAGCCACCGTCTCCTGTTTTTCCAGGCATAGACTGCAGAAGTCATCTTCGGAGATGCATAGCTGGTAAACATCTAAGGGTTGGCCAATTTAACATAAGTGAAGGATATCCATTACGGTCGTATCATTACTCATTGTTACGGCCACCTTGGCCTGACGTCTTCCTCATTACTAACATAACTGGCAGCCACACTATAAAGGAAGGTTCCTCCAGCTGATCCTGGTTAATCATCTGGATCATTACAACTGCCGTTACGAGACCGCGGTTGAATCTACTTCCAGCATTCTTGACGGTCTACGGATCCTTCGTCGGACACCAGATCGTCATACTGGCTACACCTGCGATTGCACTGATGTATCTCTGACACATTGATTTTAGTTACTCAACCTTTTTTGTATGATATCCTTGTCCGCAGGTTCCGCGGGACAAAGATCGTCATTCTTCTAACATCCTTAAGAATATAAATACGACCCAACTTGAAGTTAGCGCCTACCCATTTGTTGGTCAGATCTTTGCCTGGATGGTCGCTTTTTACTTAGGGTTATGAGCCCCCTTCTGCACAGCAAACGTACTTTTGTGGACTAGTTCTAGACTTTTTGATGTAATGAGGCTCCTATCTAGTCGTCCTGAAAGCTTTATCTTCGTTTGGACCTTCGCCATCCGTTGAGGTTCGTTGTTTTACAGTACTTAGGT
Organism: Leptarthrus brevirostris; assembly: GCA_964036015.1. NCBI lineage: Eukaryota > Metazoa > Arthropoda > Insecta > Diptera > Asilidae > Leptarthrus > Leptarthrus brevirostris. The sequence goes on along the minus strand of OZ038374.1, from coordinate 128,420,746 downwards.
ATCATTTCATCATTTTCCTGGACCCGCACCTTCAGGTGACGCACCAGTTTAGAGGGATTTGTTGAATTTCTCGGGTATATGCCTGATCATGAAACCTTTCGCAATCTTCTTAGCAGATTTTTCTCGCTTTATGCTTTCGTGTCTTCTCTTCCACTTCAAGCCCTGAGCCAGGACAAGTACCTTTTATCGGATACGCTGTAGCTGATCCCTCGGAGGGAAAGTCTGCATCTTCTACTGGTATGCTGTAATTTATCCAATATCATCTTATTCTAAGCTGCTTCAGTTGTGGGTACCGTGGGGATAGCCAACCTGTTAAGGTCTGCCATCAGTCCACCTCCGCAACTACAGAGGTGCCTGCATTAACTTGATTTATTTTGTCATTCGTTTTTAAATTTTCCCATATGTGTTTGCAAAATTTGGGAGAGAAATAACTGCACAGGTGGGCAGATATCCCCCAATACCCACCCTACACAACTAGAATACAACAGAAGTTTAAGCTGCTACTGAGGAGACAATATTTGAGACCGCATTACTTCTGGGTCCTGCAGAGAATAAAATCACTGCAGAATCCCTCGGCATGGTCTTCTTCAACCTTGGAGTTAATAAGATTTTTCAAAATGTTGTCTCCTTTCACATTTGTTGCTTTGCTGTATTTTAGGATGCACTGCCTGGATGCTACCATTTAGAGTTTTAACTAACACTATCCAGATGAGAATTGGCTTTTAACACTTCCGTACACGCTTCAGCAAACGTTGTTGCCAAATTGGGTGAAATTAGAGAGATTAGGGCAACTAAAGAGAAGAGACTCCAGCGCAAGTAAGTTGAAAACTACATAGTAGTAGTAAATTGGTGCCGATAGAACCCCAGAATAAATTAAAAATTGCTTTACTTAAAAATCCTTTAAATAGCAAAACAGGGTCAAATTATGCAAACAATGGTGATCCCTTTCTTCATATTTTTATTTATTGAATTAACTTCTAACTACACTTCACGTTCAAATTGATAGCAACAGACATATTTAATTATGTAGGAGTTTATAGGCATGATTGCATGGATTTTTTTATCTTAAGAAAAATCTCACTCCGACAAATGGTGGACGTTGTGTTATTTTGCCACAATGTACTTTTTCACCAAAAATCGTTAAATCACATCTGTTTTTACATCCAGGTCTTCCATTCAATTCGAACACAGTCCTATGATCCAGTGCTTGTGGAATCCATCCATATTTTTTACTCTCAAGAGGTACAACATTTCGTGCTACTTCCTTTCGATTTAAAAAACGTTCAGCCACTTTCATGTACCCCTCATAGGTTTTTTCATCCATAATTGGATCTTGGTCATGTCTCGCTTGAAATTTCGATGCTATTGGTGCAACTAGAAAAAGTTCGTTACCAATGAAATTGTTATTTACGTAATTCCAAATACCTTTAATTGTTGGTATGTATTCGTCTACGACGTAAATCCTTTTGTTCTGATTTTCAATTAGTTCCTTTTCGAATAAATATGGTAACTCTCGCATTTCATTTTCTGCTTCTTCGTCATCTGCCGTTCCATCACTCATAATTTTGACTTTTTGATACAAAAACTCAAAGGTTAAAACTTTACAGGAAATCCGGTGTAAGCTCGACAACTACTTCACTCTTACTGAAAGAAACGAGTTCATAAACATTGGCAACTATCTCCAATTTTTGAAGTTCTTCCAAGAATTTGGAATTTATTTTTAGCCAGAAATTACTTTTCCTCGTACCTAGCCTTCCTTCATTACGACCTGATGATAGCTTAAGTTAAAAATGTTTGCCTTGTGAGCTTTATTGTGGCCTAGAATGTGATTAATGACAAGGAAATAGTTTTCCCACATAACTCCATGCCTTCACAGTCGTATAACCTCCGAAGTCGTTCGAAGACAATGGCACGAATCCTTGGACTGACTCGAAAATATACTTAGTGTGCTATATAATGTATGATAGTAGCTGAAAAAAAATGCATCACAATAATAACGCTTGGGAAATCAATGAATTTAACTCGTAGGTCAGGAACGTATCGGGCAGATAAAAGCCGCAAATAGAACGTTTAAGCGTCATATAGCGTGACGAATAAATAAATCCCTCACGTTCAATATGGTTAAGGCTTCCCATTTTGCTGTTATTTATGTATCCAAAAATTCAGGACGATATATGAAGAAGGGGAGCCGACCGGTGTTCATGGTGGATTTATTATGACGCCTCGCATGTTTGAGCTTAATTAGCGACGTAAGTGGTATCAACAGTTTGCACTTCCATATTTAATTTTATCTCGACAATATAATTCATATGGGAATGGAAGGGTATTTTGAAATCTGTTTTGTTTGATATGGAAAAATTATGTTTATTAGAAGTCTTAATGCAATAGGATAAGTTTAGATTGGGGTCCAAAAAAGGGTATAATACTACATTTTTCCATCTAGGGCGAATACAAAATATTTCTGTGTTCCTGAACCAACAGAGAGTTTCATTATATTAAAAACAAAGCATGCTTTGAATATCTCATCGAAAAGTTAATAGAATGTGATACGGTTTACATGTAGGTGGTTTCGAAAGGAACTCTCTCTTCCATTTGCCTTAAACACTTTTTAGGCTTCAGTACCAAAATGGTAAAAAAGATACCCTAATGGTACGACTTCGCCTGTCTGTCTGTCACAGCTGCTTATTTCAGGAAGTACTACCGCTATCGACTTGACATTTGGAATAGTTTTAAATAATGCCCAACTTTACTGTCAATGAAAAAAATTAAAAACTATTTTTTGTTGTAAAGAGGGGCCCGAAGGAGGGGTCAAAATTTTAAAGTGTTTTTACTAGGACAAGTGGGGTTTCATATGAATGGACCTCTTTTGCATGTTATGAAATATAATTTCATTTTCTTTTATGCCGCTTAGTTTTCGAGTTATGATAAAAAATATCTAAAAAAATACCCCTCCCCCCTCAACTCCCCTTACCTAAGACGTTTGCAAAGTAAAACATCTGAAATAATTATAGTTGATAGAGGTTTGGGTAAATATTACAGGTAATACCTAGCATAATTTTTTTTTTTTTTAGAAATCAACAACCTTCCAAGGAACGAAACCCTCGCTGCCTGAGTCTGACTCGCACTTTTTTTTATATTCCACTTTAGTTGAAAAAGCGCTTGTGTGAAAGTGTCTCTTAAGGTTATTCAATTAGCACTAAAAAGCATGTTTAGACGCCCTAAGGTCTGGTTGAAACCAACTCGATGCTATGAATTCTCTTCACAAAATCACACATATACATAGTTCTATTTCCTAACATTTTCCCCATCATTGACTTAATAGTAATTAGAGAAGCCGAAGCCACAAAGGATTCACTGCTGAAAGGCTCAAGCTTTAAATGCAAGTTTTGTTATTTTGTATAGGTACTGGATGGTATTTCACACCAGCCTACTGTTGTCTTCTTTTTGTAGGTTATCTCGTGTAGATGTTCCAATAATGGTAGAAGATTTCTTTCTACAGTCACCTTGGTTTGGTGTACTAGGGTTGATTTCTTCCTCTCGTTGTCCTAGTCCATAGACATCTATTGGTCAGCTAAAATTCAATGCTTCTCTCTCTAGTTGCCGGTATTCTGAAAGAAAGACCGTTGCCTCGAGAGTAGCAGACTCCCGAGATTTTGGACCTTTTATAGTGGTTCAGAATCCACTTTAAGTTTTATATTTACGTGCCTCGTTTATGACTCATAATTGCCCTTTAATAAACACAGCCCACCGTCAATAACTTAAATAAAATTCGCTTGCTTTTCTCAACTAAACGTCAACGACACCAAATTTTAAGTAAAAATGATACAGGTTCGCACGGTTATTTGGCTCAAGCAGAACAGAGGCCGGAAAGTTTTGTTTAAACTTAGATAAATGGTAAAAAATCAAATAAATTGCGAAATTAAATAACAATTTATTTGTTATTTGGAGAATTATTTATAACTGAAATAATTATTTATTATTTGGTACTCTTTACTTGAATTTTGAAACCTATTTGTTATTCGATCGTGATTTATTTGATAATGAAATAATTATTCGTTATTTGATGAATTATTCTCAAATTATTACTTGTTATTCTATTATCAAATGTAAATCTCATATTTAGCAATTTTAGAAAATAAACCACTTCAGATGAATCTATAAATGCATTAGTCGTGCAAAATTTATATAAAACAACGTGAGCCATAATGCGTCATTCTAGTAAGAAATAAAAAAATATTTTTTTTGCAAATTTCTGTCAATTATACTTTTACGAATAATTTGTGAAAATTTGAATGTAAAATCCTTATTATTTTTTCTTTTGCAGTGAGTTGTAAATCGGGAGGTAGGGCAGAAAGTTTAAAAGATTTGTTCTCGAATCGGTTTTTTCCTTGCGATGCGGTGCCGATAAAACAAAAACTACAAAACCGATTTTGTTGAACTTTTAACACGTTATTCTATCAACTATTTCCTTTAATACGAACTAAATTTGTATAAATTTTTTAAAAATTTCATAGTTTTTAAATTAAATAACTTTAAAAAAAATTAACAAATTACACACCACAAATTTAAAAGTCGTACTATTTTCTACAATTTTTAATGAAAATCTTTTTTTTTAGTTCTAGCGATAACCAGTACTCTGATCAAAAATGTTTTTGACTTCTTTTTAAATATCTCAAAGTAAAAAAGACCCCCCCCCCCCGCAGACTACCCGGGGGCTTCGGAAGATATTAGTTTTAAGGCGGACATTTAATTCAGAAAATTTTTTTAAACTACATTTTTACGTTACTGTAATATTAAGTAATAAAGTGCAACGAATCTCTGTAAATTTTCAGTTTATGCCAATTTTAGTAATAAAAAATAGTGAAAATAATTGAGTTGGTATATTCAAAACAAACAAGTACAAACGTTAATATTTTTAAAAGTAATCTGCACCCCGTAAGAGCACTCATAGCGAACAAATACGCCCGCCGCCAGGCCTCCTGTGCGCATGGTTGTTCAAACCCCGGGAAAGTTTCTAAAATTTTCTGAACTTCTTGATTAGGAAAAATTTGACTGACATAGTAAAAAAATAGAAAAAAAGCATACCGTACTTGACTTGGATTATTTCGTGCGTCTTTTATTGTCACGTGCCTGCAGCGGCCTGGCATTTTGGAAAAGTATAATTTTTACTTAGGAGTACTATGCCTTATTTGTGTGCCATTCAGGTGTGTTGACGCTGCGCGTGCCTGGCCAAGCTAGGCATGGGTGAGTCTTATTTAGCGGAACCTTATAGTTTTGCCATGTCCGTCCGTCTGTCTATCTGTCTGTCCGCGGCTTAGCTCAGAGACACTTAGTACTAGAAAGCTGTAATGTGGCATGGATATACATATTAATCACGCCGACAAAGTGGTAAAATAAAATTTTTTTAGGGTACCTCCCCTACCTGTAAAGTGGGGATGATTCTGTTTTTACTATCTATCCCATGGTATGGGGTGTCGTTGCATAGGCCGTTCAAGCTTTAAAGTGCTACTTTTTGTCAGAGTCAAGTATCCCCCCTGCCAGTTAAACGGTTGCTTTTGGATATGTAAAAAAATTCACGGCAGTAGTACATATAATGAATTTAAAAGGAAAACTATCACAGCTAAGTAGGCTTTACAAGTTAACGAATAGTAGTCGACCAACTTATAAAATGTATTTGGAGAAGTAAAAGGGAAAATTTCGTACAATTTCCATTGAAAATTACTTAGATGAAGTTGTTCGTTGTATAAAACAGGTAGTAAATAGAAGTTTATGAACCATGTAAAATTATGGAAAAATAAAATCGTAACATCCTTAATAGTAATAATTCCTAATTTTTACGTTCGAATTAATATCTTCATAGTATCACATAAAAAGGCCCTTTTCTAAGTCCGCATATTGTGACGGGCAACTACGGAACCCAACACTACGCGTTGCCCGACACGCACTTGGCCGGTTTTTATTTTTATCACGCCAAACGTTATACCAACATTGGAGTTAGTGATAACGTGTCGGCCTACCAACCCGAAGGTCCCAGGTCTGAACACCACCGGCGGCGAGGCATGGTTGCTTTATGCTGGCAACAGATCATGATAAAAAGGTCATGACGGTTGCAGGGAAAATGTCAGTGGTTCGGAATCCACTTTAAATTGTAGGTCCACTTGCCATCGCTGTCCCAGACCAGATGAAGTTTTCTGCCGCCCCATGCCCCACAAGGAGTTATCGTAACTAGATAGAGAGAGAACTGTTATACCATATTTCAGCTTCATCAATAATATTTTCAATATTGTAATACTCAAAGCATCGTTGCATTTTTAAATTCATTAAATGTTATTTGTAACATTGTACCAGGGTGCAACAAAAATAAAGAATAAGAATGTAGATTGTCATCCGAAGTATTGCTTGTTGGAACAGATGTCGCTAAATTAAACATCTAGAAGATTAAGAGGCCTGGCCAAAGTACTAATGTGCTACATTAAAAGCGTAAATAAAAAAAAAGTATTGAGTTTTTCACAAGACATCAATCATGGAATTGGTTGGATTTACACACACATTACACAGAGACGAGGGAATCTTATCTTCTTACATCGTTTTTCCTTATCTATATATCCAGCAAAATGGTAGGGAGGTCGTTATTAGCTGGAATTAGTGTTGTGAACGTTAACCACAATATAAGAGAAAAGACTGTTGGTTGACGCCTTTGTTGTTTAAAGAAGCAATTCGAGGCAGTTTATTGTCATTGATGAAATTGATGAATTTGATGAAATCTATCTATTAAAAAAAAAATTATTAAATTTAATTTGAATTTTTGTTATCCAGAAGCTAGGGGGCAGTTGATTCATTCCCCTCCCACCCCTCCCTCGCCTCCTGGCTACACCCGTGCCTCCAGAAGTTACAGTTAACTTCACGAAATTTGATAACATTTTAACTACAGCTTCAGTTTTTCTTTTCTACACACTTACAACATCACTGAAAAGGAGTCATATTTTCATAATAAAAATCAATTGCTCAATGTAGTGGAGACTATTTCTAAAATGTTACAATTCCCTCTACCTTTTTTTGGTTACGATTAATATTTCATCCTGGCAAATCTGCTGGAAATAAATCAATGTCAGGTACAAACCTTTTGAACTTTCCAAATGGAAACCATAAATTTAAGCATTGTTGAAGGACATTTGAAGCACTATCTTGTCACTGTTCACTCGTCCTGCGTTATTATGGTCGGAACAGGATTTTAATCACAAATGGATTTTAATTACAGCTCAACCCCTCGCTCCGTCACTTAGTAATTATTGCTTCTATCTGGGATTCAATACGGTCGTATTGCTGAGTTATGATTTTCCTCTGCTATTGAACCAAAACTCGCCTGCCTTCCATTTCAGTGAATCTACGTCGCAAATTTACGTCCTAATTGGTCTAGACTGAAAGATGTATTTTTCATTTTCTTTCCTTTGTTACTTTATGGTTACGTCTTATCCTTTGGAGATTTTCTGGTTAAAATTGATTCTTCTAACTTTTTTAATTTTTTGATGGAGGGAGATCAAAAAGCGCTGAGTTGATTAAATTATTGATTAAACCAAGGGAAAGGATTACAATTAATGAAATTAAGTCTGCGGAGGGATGAAGTCGTATTATTGATTAGAGTGAGTTAATAAAACTTTTATAGTACATTTTTCTTATTCAACATTTTCATAGTATTCATCTCAAAGTGCTTTTAAGTGTGTTGCAGACAAATTACTAATTTATTCGACATAAAAAGTGAAAGTGGAAACTCGAAGGATTTTTGTCCCACTACAACACTTTTGCAATGTCTCTTTGTATTTTGACAGCAATTTTAAATATATTTGTTAATAGTCCAAGACTTAAAATAACTCGTGATTAATTACTAGTGATCGGATTTTCTTTTTTGTTTTAATCGATTAAGCTCGACAAAATTTTAGCACAACTATCATTTTTGAATTCCAAAATTGTTTAACGAATTTAAATAAAATATTAAAGTTTTGTTATGATATTTTTTGACCTTACCTTACCTTATAGATACAAAAATATTTATAAGTCGAGAGGAAATTGCGTTTTCTACAAATAACCTTGCAAAAGAATTCTATCTTTTATAGTTTCCGAGCTAAGAACGCACGCATGGCAGCCCCAAAAAGCGAGTTTACACGCTAATCTTCAAGAGCAAAAATAGTTGATAATTAAAAAACAAAAATGGAGATAGTCTCTACAAAATTTAAAAAATTCTGTATCACATTTGAGATATTTCTCTAAATTCCGAAATTTTTCAATTGTTTTTATTTTAAGTTTTGAAGATTTCTAACGTAAATAATTTTTATTTTAACTTTGACATTGAATATTATTATTATTGTTTTTTATTTGATTTATTTTTTAGTATTTATTAGGATTACTCATGCCACTTTCGGTACTTATAGAATTTTTCATTAGTATTTTTTAGGATATGGAAATTTTAATGTTTTAATCCATTAATCCACGTAAAGTTAAATAAATAAAAATATAAAACTAAGGGTACAATGTGCGTGCCAATAAAACCCAGAAATAAGTCGCGGTAGGATCAAGGGAGTTATATGGTGTGGTAGCTGTCTATCCCATATCCATGAAGAAGGTTCCCGTTTTTACCTGAAGGGCGTGCTTTTGAAGATATAAGGGATGGAAGTTTCGCCCTCTAGAAATTTCTAGAACAGTCTAGAACATTCGAGAGTATTCGAGAGCATTCCACAACATTCAATAATATTCCGGAATATTCTGAAATGTTGTGGAATGTTCGGATATAGTCTGAAACGTTCGGGAACATCCAAGAACATCCCAGATCAGTGTCAGAGACATAAAGGCTCATTAAAAATTTAAATGAAGCAACAAAAGACTCTTGCCTCAAAGTAGTCATAGTAGGACCTTTGCTTTTTATCATATACATAAATGATGTATCTTTGATTCGAACTCATTCGAAAATCCTATGTTATGCTGAAGATGCCAAGATTTTCTGTGTGGTCTCAAACAATGATGACTGTGCCCTTTTTAACTCTGACTTAATTGGTGCTCTATTAATTTTCTTCCTTTGAACATTGACAAGTGCACTGTTATGCCATTCTCTCGCAAAAGGAATCCTTTGCTTTGTAATGTCACTATGGGTTCACTGAACAGATTTGACAAAACCAAAGATTTAAGTATTGTCACTACAATTTTGAGAATCTTTCCGTAAGGAGTTTGCTTTATGGCGCTTTTTTTCGATCAATTTTAGAATATGTTTCACCCTCCTCCTTTCTGTATAGGTCATATTGACCGCATTGTGACAGTCCAGCGTAGATTAATGAGATTTGCCCTTCGTGGCCTTCCCTGGTAGGATTCTCTTCGTCTACCTTTATATGTTGATCGATTTCTTCTCATTTCCTTGAAGTCCTTTGAGACTAAACGTAATAGGTTTAGAATAATTTTTGCTTTTGACTATATGCGAGGTGTGATAAATACCCCCGAATGGTTTTTGAATTGTTCGGTTTCGTTTCGCTCCTTGAGGGCTCAGAACTTTTCCTATATCCCTCACCATCGCACCAACTATGGAATGAACGAGCCTATAACATCAATGTCTCGCTTATTTAATAGCGGTTTTGATCGTATTGGTTTTCATTTGTCCAAGACGCAGATCAGGGATCGGCTTGAGTGGAGTTAAATTTTTTTCCTTAACTTTGTGTATTTTTTTCTCTTTTTTCATCTCTGGTTATTTTAATGTTATTTTATTTCATTTACATACTAATTTTTTGTTTCTTAATTTTTTGCATTTTTTTCTCTTGATTTCTGTCTTATTTCTTGCTGTTAGTATGTTACTTTTTTATTTTTTCATAAGCTTTTTGCCGTATGATTTCGCATAGTGGTCCCAAATCTGATTTTGTATTAAGCCGTTTTTGAGGTCGCTGATTACGAATTTGCTGTCAAATTAACAAAAATCAAAGTGGTGGTTACAAAATGGTGGACCGACTTTCTAAATAAAATATCAGACTTGCAAGAAGCATGCTATTTGAGAAGTTTTTGGTCGTTGGGATACGAATAAGTCAAATTTCTGAAATACAATATAGTGGTTACAATAACATAGTTTAAAAAAAATTTAAACCGACTTCACAAAAAGCCCTAAAAGGATAAAATAATTTTTAATTTTATATTTATTATGACTCCGTGAGTTGACACATAGTTGTTTTGTTTGTTTCATTTGCACCGACTTCAAAATATCGTAATAGAAATAAAATTAAAAATTATTTTATGCTTTTTAGGGATTTTTGTGAAATCGCTTCAAATTTGTTCTTAAAACTATTTTATTTTTCACTTTTTATTGTCTTCATTAAAAATGGTGCATAGGTAGTGCATTCTTAACAATGGAAACAGAATTATCAAAATCCGGCAACATATTGCAAAATTAGTCACGGTCAGCCTTTCATATCCTCACCCTAGAAATTTCTTAACATGGCAAGAGAGAATTATCGTAGTCAGGGAATCATCGCAGTCACTCTAGGTACAAAATTGTTATCGATTATCAATCAGGAAACGTATTCTGTATAGCTGAATCAAAATCAGTCTATGTCTTATGAAGTTAGGCGCCGTTCATCCTTCAACTCTCACCACAAGCCACAATTTTTGTCTGAATACAAATAGATATATACTCTATGCATTCAGAATCATCTAAATAAGTCCACGCGTTACAAAGTTATGTTACCCCTCCCACCACCCCAACCACAGATCAAAATTTTTTCATATAGTAGCAATGGGGGATCATACTGTACACAACGAAAAAGAATCTTCCAAATAGGTGTGTGAATTAAGTAATTGGGTAATGCCCCCTCCGCACACCACCGCACCTAATTAATTTTTGACGCCGTACCAGTAGTGCAACACATTCTACATATGAAAAGGAGAATCATCAAAATTGGTCCACACTTTACGAAGTTAGATTACCCCCCCCCCCCCCCCCCTCCACCTCACCCTAAGCAATTTTTTTCATTATTAGCAACGAGTTAGGTTAGGTAAGTTAGGTTTCAGCCCTTACCCCCATCCTCACCTCAGCTAATTTTTTTTTACAAAGTCATCAAAATCAGTCCACGCGTTATGAAGTTAGACTACCCACACCCTCCCTCTCCACCCCAACCTGGGACCAAATTTTTTTCATTATTAGCAATGGGGAATCATTCTCTATACAAAAAAAAACAATTATCTAAATCGGTCCATGCATTACGAAGTTAGGTTTCACCCCTCCCCCTCCAAACATTTTTTTGACATACTACCACTCAGGGATCATACTCTACCCAACAAAAAAACAGAACCAGCCAAATTTTTCTTCGCGTTAGCGAATTAGACCAAACCCTCACCTCCCCTCCCCACCACAACCTAGTATTAATTTTTTTTCATTGTTAGCAATGGGGCATCATACTTTATAAAACAGAAAAAGAATCATCGAAATCGGTCCACGTGTTACGAAGTTAAATTTAATCCTCTACCCCTCACCCCAACCCTACTTAAATTTTTTTTGACATATTACCAATCGGGAAACACACTCTACCCAAGAAAAGAATTATCAAAATCGGTCCACGTGTAACAAAATTATGCCCGGTGATACCTAAAAAAATACGTGACGAACTTAGAACCTCTTTGGTTTTGGGAAGTCGGCTAAAAAGGCGCATATATATTTTTCAAAGAATCATCAGGTTTGAATGGAAGTTGGAATTGGCGGGTATTTTGGTCGCGGATTATGAATTTAGTAATGTCATCATTTGGAAAACAAAATTGCGGTCACATAATAACCGATTTTTTTTTAAATCACTAGATCTGTACAAAATTCAGGATGTCGGATTTTTTTTGAATATAAAGAAAAATTTTAGATAATACAAAATAATAATAATACTTGCATCAGCAGCTACTCGCAGCTCTTTTTCCCAGATATTTATTGGAAAATAAGTATAGAAAAATAGTAATGAAAGTTTATAGCAGAACAATAAAGAACGATTAAGTTTAACCACATAATTGAATTTTTTTCTTAATTAATGTGTACATTTTGCACAAAAACTGTCAGTTTATAACTATTTTATCAGTACTAAGATTTAATTTTTGAAAGGAGAGGGAGAATTAGTTTTTCAAGAATTCAATTCTATCAATTTCACTGTTTTTTATGCACATTATCAAAATTAGTCAAAATCATCGAATGAATAATTAAATTTTTCGGACCACTGTGCATCGCCGAAGGTATGACGGACCTTCTCCTTCATTGGTCCTATGTCCTATGGAAGCAGGTGTGCTATTCGCCGCGTGATGCAAAGATAGCCGCGCTACCTGCGCTCAGATTTTTAACTCAAAAGTTTTTCTTACATATTTTTGAAAATATTTGTTTTTTCAGAAAATGCAACAAAATTTCAGTTTTTGAAACCTTTGGTATCCCGCTTAACGAATGTAATATGAAAATAATGAAAATGGTAAATTAATACTGAGGACATTAAAAAATTTCAGACAGTAGGTACACAATATTTTAACTAAGTAAAAGATATTGAAAAATGTTATCAATGTAAAAAAAATATTGGAAAATGTTATCACTGTTACAACTTTTTCCTTTACATGTTACAATATTAGTTTTAAACAATGTAAAACTAGCACAAAATTATTTTCCATCAGCGTTGTCTGAAGAAAATAGTCTCCTTGAAAATAAAATTCTTCTTAAAACTTTTCAGTTGTAAACAATTACGAAGTCATTAAATAATCTTGCTCCCCATTTGCCTTTGGCTTGTCACTTAAACTAACTCTCCAAACCAGCCAAAAGTTGGGGCACAATTTAATTAACAGAGTTCAAAAGTTAAATTGAATTAAGTTAAATGAATGCAAGCGGACACAACTACTGTTGCAATAGAGGTGAATGCCACAACTCTATGGACACCGACTGTCGAAAATTTTCGATTTTGCTAAACCAACCTCTGAGAATTTCCAAAAGACAATGCTTTTCCGGCTGCAGAAAATGTTCGGCATGGTTTAATTCTCCTGTATCTCCATCCTGATCCGGTTAGGAATTTTCCTTGTTTTCGACTTCGGAAACTTTTAATGGAGAGTAATTGCTCGCAAATTCTTTTAATAGATGCATCTCCGGATGATATTGAGTGGCCAGTATACATTGCCAAGTAAAAGGAATGCGAGGATGATACGAATTTACGCTCTGAGAAGTTCTAATGAAATTGACATAGTTTTATGGGAATCCATACAGCATGGTTGGAAGAAATATCCCTGAAAGTTATTTAATTTCGCAAGAAACGTTAATACACTTGTCATGCATCCTTTACTGCGTTCACGTTGTTTACACGCTTTGAGGGAATACAAATAACAATAAAAGTCACGGCACTTATTTCATGCTTTTCCGGTTTCGCAGTCACGAACATCATCAGTCCCTATTTCCTCCGTGTACAGATTTTTATCTTAACCAAAAGGCACACGCTTCATAAAGATGCTCGGTAGATAACTAGAACCTCCTGCTCCCTACTATGGTTTTTAACCACACTCGTTCCTGCTCGTCTAAATTCCTTTTATGTCTGTGATAATTTTAAAATACATCTTAAATTAGATTTAATGGCACACAATTCCCAATCAGTACTGAGGACGTGAGCAACCCTGTCAACTGCTACATATCTGGCTGGATCATGTGGCTAAATAAGGGCAAAACTGTATGTTGTGCCCCCACTTAGTATATTCCAGATTTTAAAGTTTGTCACACCAGTTGGGAATTTACAGAGTTTTGTATGGTACCCATTTCGCCTAGTGAAAATTTTCGCCTGGGGAGCAGGGAATCCTTTTAAAATTGCTGTGGTGTATAAAATGAGATTCTCATAAATTCTGGTTTAGAGGCGTCTGCCTTTACTCTTTTCGTGTTTCGTGACTTTTATAGTTCGTCATTCAAATGTAAATTTTCAGAAGATTTTTGTCATTTTATGGGGTTTGAACGAATACTTTTACAATAAGACGTTGTTTTTGGTAATTCTATCTTATCTTTAAACAACTGAAAGGGAAAACTTTTAAATGTGTCCTTTTTTGAAAAGGATATACAGGAGAATGAGGAAATACGTCTGCGTGGATATTACGAAACGTAAGCTTTAAAAAGGGAGCAGTTATGTGTATTTTTTAAGAGATTTATTAAAAGTGAGCACGTTACGACATTTTAAATTTATTTAATTTGAGTGTCTAGCTACGTTCGCACTCAGTATCACAAACACTACTAATTGGGCTGTGCTCTAAAACTCATGGACACATCCAATGAGATCACTCACAGTTAGCCTAAACAAGAGATGGGCATTTTTTATTCGAATAAAGATAAAAGCTAAAAACTCAAATAAATTGAAAAATCGAATAAAAATTTATTTGATTACAAAAATTATTTGTTATTTGGAGGATTATTCGCAAATAATTCAAATAATTCAAATAATTATTTGTTATTCGATCGTTCGTTATTCGATAATCAATTCGTTATTTGATGACTTATTCGCAATTAATTTTCTGTTATTTGGTGCTTTTTATTCGAATTTCAAATAATTATTTGTTATTCGATTATCAAGTAATTGTTCGATAGTTGATGTCTCTTATATACTTATTTGTTTTATGGTATCATTTACTAAAATCTTTACTGTAAACATCGAAACATAGCAAGGCAGTTTTAATTTCCTAAGTACGAGACACTTTGTGATATGAAATGCGCGTACCAAGAAATAATTTTTTGAAATTGAACTAATGGACAACAACAACAACAATTAATTATTTCATAAAGAGACATGAACTATCGAACAATTACGGACGATCGAATAACAAATAATTATTTGAAATTCGAATAAAAAGCACCAAATAACAAATAATTATTTGCGAATAACTTAAATTCATTGAAAATCGAATAAAAATTTATTCGAATAATTTTTTATTCGATGTTTTTAAAAAATTGTTATTTTATTGAAAATTTATTCGAATAAAGCTCATCACTGGCCTAAACTATATAGCGGACACACTTTGGGAGCTGTGACCTTCATGGATACACCGAATCCGGTCATAAAGACACCTACCCAATAAGCGGGCACACCAGCTGTATCGGGGTTCACTCAAAGGATTTCTTCAGCTTCACTAGACACACCACGATCCGCTGAAGTCACATTCTCCCGGACACACTAGCACTATTGGTACAAACATAAATTGTTCCCCAACTCCACCGGACATACCACGTTCTGCTGGGGAGCATGTTGATGCGATTCAAACACTACTATTAAACCGACAATTTTCAAATATTTAAAAACTACACTAATTACTTCTCTAATAAATAAACCTAATCTAAACACAATCTTTTACATTGATTACAACATTGACTACACAATAAATACACGATAGACAGAACTCACCTTTGAAAATAATTGTAAAATAATTCAGTAGAACGAGCTATATGCCCCAAACGAAGTGGTCATCTGTAACGAGAAAGACAAATATTCCATCAAGCAGAGGACAAGACAACTCAACTCTTTTCGCCCTTGGAAAATCCAAGGAGATGAAGCTTGTATATAAGAGTCACGTGATTAATTCTGAAATCAGTAAAATGCTGTCCTGCCTACCAGACTCGCTGACAGACAAACAGAAATTCGAAAACTCGAGTAAGTTCGTGGTAGTTGATTTTTCCTTTACAAAACCTCGTCGAAAAGAGTCCAAAGCGGGTTTGTAATGAAAATAAAAGACATCAACAATTAAGGCTTCAAATAACTTAGAAATGCAGTTTGCAGATGTTGGCGATACTTGTTACCCCTTTTAAGCATAGGAATAATTACAGATATCATACAGAGTTTCGGAAAGATGGCTGGATAGATAAAATAAATGACAGAAAACAGAAACAGGAGACAAACTGCAGTTTTTTAAATCCGAGATATTGATGCCGTCAGGACCAGCCGACAAGATATCAGCTAGATGGGAAATCTTCTTCAACGCCGTAGCGTTGAAAGATCAAATTCTTGGCCTCAAGAGATATCGGTGAGAACCTCATCAAATCGATGAAATCCATAGATCACAGTTTTCTTTTAGGAGCACAGTTTTAAAGAAGCAGTCAAAGAGGTAGAAAATTGTAAGAGGATGACTACTACGCCTATCTTCTGCAACGCCGTAGCCTTATCGAAGATCAAATTCTTGGGCTCAAGGAATCTCGATGAGAACGTCATCAAGTCGGCAAAATCCTAGGATCACAGTTTTATTCCAAAAACACACTTTTAAAGAAGCAGTCAGCATCACCGAAGCTATATCGAAGGGTTATCGTCTGGCTTTGGCCGCACCATTAAAAAAATTTTATGAGGACGCCGAAGCTTCTGATAATCTGCGTCACTCTTTGAGAAGCAGAACCTTCTCCAAACCTTTAAATCTTTAAATGCTTTGTGGAGGCATCAAACCAAGGTAAGTAGGCCGCGAGTTGCGAGTCTTAAAACCGGAACACAGTGAGCAAAGCAAATAGCCATGATATTATAGAATAGGGAGCAAGGATGTCATAGAACAATTTAGCAAAATTTTTATTTTTTTTTTATATACGATGTGGCCAAATCCTAGGGGACAACCCTTTGATGCGTTAGGATGGTTTTGGCCGGAAGGGAATTAGGGTAAGGGAAGTGAGGAAATTTGAGTCTTGTTTGCATTGCTGCCCAGAGACGGAGTGGATTATTTTAATTTCTTAATAAAAGCTCACGGTCATCTGGTCTCGAACCCGGGACCCATGGCATGTTGGTCTTGCCGCTCAACGCATTGATCCAACTCCAACATTGTCAACGTCACACTAAGAACACCACTCCAGTTTTCAGGTTGAGAGCCAATCGTTATGTATGAGGTCGGCTTTTTTAAAGTTGTAACAAAGCTCGTTATAAGAAGAAGTCGGCAAAACAATAGGATGAAATCCGGGCAATGCCTAACCACAACACCACCAGGATCCGTAGAAAACACAAGGTCAAGGAGTTTGTCATAGGTCTGTCACAACTCAAAAGAAACGATAATGTCGACGAAGGACGATTCACGCTAAGAGACAGTTAAAAAAGATAGCATTAAAACATCCTCAACACCAGAGAAATCCCACGAAACACCAGGCAGATTAAAGTCACCTAAAATCAAAAGTGCATCAGATGGGGGTAAGTCGTCGACAAAACCACCAATACAGCAAGCAAGAACCTTTCGTATATTTGAGGAGGTGAATTTGGAGGAATGTAGACATTGATCACGTATATATATATATATATCGTCAGAAACGGCAAAACAAACAATTCCACAGGTAATTTCTAGGTGAACAGCCCAGAGAAGACTACTCCTACAGGCACATCCAAATAAGAAGAATGTCGGTCTATATGGAAAATCAGGAACTCGGAGCTGAAAATCTTGGCGTCAACCAGGGCTCAATTAAGCAAATCATGTCAAAACCGGAACCAGCAGAGTTGGTGAAGAGGTGAGTCGTTTAAAGCGAAGTCCAGTCATGTTCACATAGTAAACGAGATCTCAGTGATACATTCAGTAGGACGGTATGCAGCTTCGTGATTAATATCATGATTAGAGGAAATACCACCACGGACCCTAATGTCGCGTCGAGAAGATGAGGTACCAAGAGAAGTGGAGTGGAAAGGACGAGATCGACGGCAGTAGTAGTTTCGGCTCGCGCAGCTGCGTGAAGCACCGAGACGATCCTCGTCACAGTAACAGCATGCATCAGCCTCACAAAACTCGTGACGCCATATGTGAGAATACGCGATGTAAAATTTCTCCTAATCACAGGCCGCGGACATATAGGCGTCAGTACTTATATCGGCCTGTACAGATGAAGAACAAGAAACCACCACCCTGGGTACTAGCCTTTCAATGCTCGAAAGAAGAGAGTCTAGTTTAAAAGAGTGCTCTAATAGCAAATCCGTGTACTTATATAAGCCGTTCACGGTCCTTGCAACGTTTCTTTCAAAACTGACTAAGCTGGAGAGGAGTGGAAAAAAGATGGTCATATGGAGGAGACGAGAATGCCCTTAAAAAATGGATCAACAGACTGTGTGAAGTTGGCACCCCCTTTTTGGAATTTTGGAAATTTTTTTTTGCAATCGTTTGTCCATCGTTTGTCCACGTTTGTCCACCTATTAGTTTCATTTGTCCGCAGATTAATTGTAATTAATTATATAAATTTTCAAAAAGTGTGAAGTTGGCACCCCTTTTTTTGAATTTTAAAATTTTTTTTGGTGGATTCGTTTGTCCATCGTTAGTCCTCGTTTTTCCACCCATTAGTTTTATTTGTCCAAGGTGGACAAACAATTTTTTTTTGCATTATTTTTTCACCAAAACTCCAAAATTGCAAAGAAACCTTTTTGAACTCCATACATCGTTTGTCCATCGTTAGTCCCCGTTTGTCCACCCATTAGTTTTATATGTCCACGCTCCATTTCAAAATGGCGGAAAAATTTTTTTTTAAAATTATTTTTTCACCAAATCTCCATAATTGCAAAAAAATCTTTTTGAACTCCATATATCGTTTGTCCATCGTTAGTCCTCGTTTGTCCAACCATTAATTTTATTTGTCCAAAATTTGCAATTTTGTAGTTTTGATGAAAAAATAATGCAAAAAAAAAGTTTATTGTCCGCCATTTTGAAATGGAGCTTGGTCAAATAAAACTAATGGGTGGACAAACGGGGACTAACGATGGACAAACGATGCATGAAGTTCAAAAAGATTTTTTTGCAATTTTGGAGTTTTGCTGAAAAAATAATGCAAAAAAAAGTTTTTTGTCCGCCATTTCGAAATGGAGCTTGGTCATATAAAACTAATGGGTGGACAAACGAGGACTAACGATGTATGGAGTTCAAAAATATTTTTTTGCAATTTTGGACAAACGAATCCACCATAAAAAATTTTTAAATTCAAAAAAGGGGGTGCCAACTTCACAATTTTTGAAAATTTATATAATTACTTACAATTAATCTGCGAGTGGACAAACGAAACTAATGGGTGGACAAACGTGGACTAACGATGGACAAACGATTGCAAAAAAAAATTTCCAAAATTCAAAAAAGGGGGTGCCAACTTCACACAGCTGATCAACAGAGTCAAATCTACGAGCACAAATCGAAAGTAATATTAGATTGCGAACTCAATTCCTTCTGGAAATCGAGGAACTGGGTCCCAATCACGTAAAGGCATTCCGCGGCATTTACGGGGCTCATCATAGGCATCGCGAAAAAGTTTCCAGTTATGGGAGTGAGACTTAATGTTATTCAACACAAAGTCGCAAATCTCTGTGAAAACGTTCAACTCATCAAAAGCTACTTTGTCTAACGCACAGTTGGACTTTGTTGTCTAATCGGGTCAAGTTCTTTTCGGCCCCATGGTCCACAAGGGGTTACGGTAGCTAAAGATTTTGTGGTTTATGTAAAAATTTTTAAGGTTTCGTAATTTTTTTGAGCGGCCACAACCGCAACTCTGATGTTATTATATAGAACCCATAAATAATTATAAAATGTTATGCTCTAAGATGGATTGGAGCCGAGATTACTGATTTCAAAGTCATACGAGCAATTTGCAAAATACCAATCCTATAAAATTAAGCAAAAACTAGCAAGTTTAACTTAAAGCTAATTAAAGCGAACGACATCATCATCTCGCCAAAATCTCTGCAATAGACAGGTGATTAATTTTCAATATCTTGGACTGAAGGAATGTCTTGTCCCTGTGACAAATTGCCTTAGCCAGAAGCAGTGAGAAGCATCCTAATCCTCATGAAATTGAGTTCACTGTCCTTTGAAGAATTAAGAGATTTTTTTGCCAAATAAGCGCAGTTATGGATACGTTAGTATGGCACGTGAGGACATTTATCATATCATTCTTAGAGTGGTAAGACCTACACGAACATTTCTCGCAACAAAGGCTCTAATGGATGCGCATCTATTAGCCATTAAATATGATTGGTATGAGCAGTTCGAATCGAAATATATCGACCGGAAAAGGAATTTGTTTTTTTCTTCTATTTCAAAGTTTCCGGAAAGCATTGTCGCCGATAATACCATTGTGTCGAAAGAATTAATGCTGCTTAGAAAAGGATAAACTTGAGAAAACTTGAGAAAACTTAAGATAACGGAAGTAGCTGAACATTATTTTCTTGGAAAACTTTTGTTTTTTATTCTGTGTTTGCTAGACTTGTTTTCTTACTTAACAGCTTCTCACCCGTTTAAAAATGCTAAGTCGCAAGCTTTTTCCGACGGACACTTTGTGAAGTTTCAATGAAAATGATTACAGTTAACTGCTGCAGTCTTCTACAGTTTATCCAAATAAAAGGAGTGTTACACTAAGCTGTAGAAACTTTTTCAAGGTTTCGGACGGGAGAAAACAACAAATAGTGGAAGACAACCAGATTAAAATCTCCGATAAATTAGGAACGTAAGCTAGGAGTTTCGGAAAAACGGAAAAATATTATGTTCTGTTAAAAATATGTTAATTCATTCAGTCCTCTGTCAGCATGGCGTCGGATAATAAGAGCAATTCAATGTTTAACGGTTTAAGGGTCTGAAAAGCAGGGAAGTTCTGTGTGAGTAGGACGTTTTTTGAAGAATCACTCCGGGCCGGCTTATCTTATTCGGGAGTTTACCTATAAAACATAACTACAGACTTAGCGTCTTGATAATTTGCAAATTCGAATTATCAAGATATTCAAATTATAAACATACATATAAGCTGCAGACACCAAAAAAGCTTTTGTTAGAGTAAAACGAACAGAAACTTGTAGAGATGTGAAACAGGGCGCTAATTCTCGCCTCAATAAATTAGTTTAAGTCGTAAGTGGAATATGTGATAACGTGCCGGCGTACTAATTCTGAGGTCCCAGGTTCGAATCCCACCGGTCGTAACCCATGTTGTTTTCTACTAACAACAGATAAAAAATAAATAAATTTCCATACCCCACCCCTTGTGTACGGGAACTACAGAGAGAGAGAGAGAGAGAAATTAGTTCAGTCATACTAGGCTAAAATAGGGGCAATCTGCGGAAAAATTCCCACCCGGCTGGATTATTGCAGACAATGAAAGTTTTTAACAACCTCTCAAAAGTCGAACCGTTTCGGGAGTATTTTCGTAACACCGTTTTGGCCACGTGGAACTTACGTAAGATTGTCAATATGAGGGTAGTACAATCATTTCTTTGATAAAATTTTTGTAGCAAACTCAATACATGTACTCTAGGTAGGACCTAAGATTGAAGCCTACTATGAAAATAATCCCCACCACAAAGCCTTCGAGAGCATGTGTCAGTCATTCTTTTACATCAAGTTATTAATATCTGAGATAAAGGATCAATTTTGCTTGATTTGCTGCCATTATCGAGCGGGAATATTGTTGTTCTGCCGAGTAGAATACAAACATTTCGAGGGTTAAGAGGAATAATGTAAGCGGAGTGCAACTTTAAATTGAAATAAAACAAGCAAATATTGTTGATATGATATTTTTAATTGTGTTCGAAAAGTAAAATGTGTTCGAGTAAAAATAAGACTCGCCCATTTTTAGCCTAAAACAGACACGCACAGCGTCAAACCCCTGAATGGCATTCAAATGAGGCACGATACGCCTAAGTAAAAATTTTACTTTTCCAAATGCGAGCCCGCTCCAGGCACGTATCAATAAAAGACAAACAAAATTGTCCAAACCAAACTAGACTAAAATTGAAAATAATAAAATTATTTTCGCAGATTAACTTTTTCGAGGTCGACGTCTTAAAATAAAACTATCTCCAGTAGCCGGTAACGTTTTTAAAGTCTCATTTTTACTAGGGTTAATAAAGATTATAAATAAGGTTGAAAAATATCTATTTGAAACAACTTTAATATCAGGTCGCTGATGACCTACACGGTGAACACGCGGCTATACGGGTGAGAGTTTACATAACCCACGCGATAAGTCGCCAGTTTCGAATGTGTTAAAGCTAGAGCGTAGTAACATGCGGGTGGATTTATGATGGGAATTTTTTTAAGATTTTTGTGCCTGTAGCGAGAGCGTGGCGGGCGCAGTTTTCAATTTGTGGGCCTGTAGCGGGAGTGTGCATAATACTACCGGGCGAATTTGTTCGCTATGCGTGCTCGTAACGGGTACCTATATACTTTTAAAAATATTTACGTCTTTACTTCATTTGTGCGTGAATATACCACCTCACTTAGTTTTACTCGTGTGAAACTATAAATTCATTTTTTGAAAATTATACTCGACAAGTGTACTTCGTGACTAGCAGTTACATAGCACATTCTCTCGGTCCAATTTTTGGCCATTTTTTCCAACAAATCCCGAGAATATTTTTTCGCCGAATTAAAGAAGTTAATGATTTAAAGTAGGATAGGAAACTGAATAATGAACAAAGTTAGTGAACCAGACTTGGTCTTATTCACTTGGGAGTCAAATTGTTTAGCTGCTCAATTAAAAACCTCAACAGTTGTAGCTTTTAATTCAAGAGTGATGCAGGTGGTGGGGGTGAAATCTAACTTCGTAACGAGTAGACCGATTTGAATGATTCTTTTCTTGTTGTATAGAGTATGATAACCCATTGCTAATAATGAAAACAATGGTGGGGGGGGGGTTCCCTAATTTCGCGACGTCTGGACCTATTTGGATGATTTTTCTTTATAGGATAGAGTATGTTCCTTGATTGGTAGCACGTCACAAATGGGTGGTAGGGGTGGTGGTGAAACCTTACTTCGTAACTCGTAGACGGATTTGGATGAGTCTTTTGTTGTTGTATAGAGTATGATCCCCTTTTGCCAGATAATAATGAAAAAATATGTTTTTGGAGTAGGGTGGGAAGAGGAAGAGGCAGTCTAAATTCGTTGCGCGTGCACAAAGTTGGATGAATCTTGATCTGATGTATAGAGTGTGTTCACCCATTGGTACCACGGCACAATTTTAAATGGCAGGGTTGTAGTAGGGGAGTGTTTGGATGGCAATTTGTTAACGCGTACACCGATTTGGATGATTATTTTTATGTTGTATAAAGTATAATCTCCCATTGCTAATATGAGGATAACTTTTCCACTAGGGTGGGGTTGAGGGGTGGGGGGGGGCGGCGTTGCCTAATTTTTTAATTTACACAGCTATTTGGAAAATTTTTTGTTGTTGTATACAGTATTATCCCCCATATGTAAAAATGTTGGCTTAGGGTTGGGGTGGGGTAGCCTAACTATGTACCACATGGACATTATTAGATGATTTTGAATGAATAGAGTATCTATTTGTATTCTGACTGGTGGAGCGGCGGCACCTAGTTGCATAAGGCATAGACCGATTTTGATGATTTTAATTCTTTTTCTAATAAATTAAACACTTGTTTTTGTTCCGAATTATATATATATAAACTATATATATATATATATATATTTTTTTTCCAATTGTTAAACATCGCGGTCGCCTTATTGGGTCATCATCAGGCTCAAACTACTACTAAAGCTGCGATGCAAGTTAAGTAAGCTTATTCTCAAACAATTTCGGATCTAGCAACGGACTTTTATTACTGTAGTCCATCTGGTCATTTACAAGATTTTTATTATAAAATTTTGCTCTTTTTATTTCATATATTACGAATTAGTTTCATTTTATTTAATTCTACTTTGTGTCTGGTATCAAGTAAGTGTTTCGATAAGCCCGAGTGCGCTCTGCCACTTCCTTGTATTTTGTTTTTAATTTTCGTTTTGTTTTGCCTATATATATTCCAGAGCAATCGTTACAACCAATTTCATAAACTCCACTCTTTTCCAATTTATCTATTTCCGGGTTTATTTTACTATTTCAAAGGAGTTTTTTTAAGATTCTTTTTATTGAAAAATGCTGGTTCCACAACATATTTTTTAAAAATGATTTTAACGCCTTCTTAAACTCCTTTCAAGTACGGAATTTTTTTCCACCGTTTTTGTTCTTTATTAAAATTATTTTTTGGGAATATTAAATTAAAAGTTTCCATTTTTTGTTTTTTATTAAGTAAATTGTATACCATTGACTTCTCGTAGCCATTGTTTTTTGCAATTGTTAATATTGTTTTTAATTCTTTTTGGAAATTTATTTGCGTCATTGGAACCTTCAGAAGACGATCTATCATCGAATAGATAAAGATCCAACTCTGGAATTTCAGAAAAAGGTTGTTAGTGCAATGAATAAGGCAGACTTAGTTCTCAGTCCACAAAAATAAGTTTAATTCAAAGATGAATAATCCCTCTATTCCAGTGCTTTATGGTTTAGTTAAACTACATAAGCCTAACCAACCGATGAGACCTGTGTGACCCCCATATAATTTTGTTGTGGTACCAAACAAAATCAGACTCACAAAAATAATCATTCAAACGTCCACGTTTTTGGGAAGTCGGTTAATAAGGAATCATTTAAATCCTTGGAATTGTAAAGTTGTTCGGTGACGCCACTCTCCACCCTAGATGCTTACATATAAGGTTGTCCACGCGACGCGCAGTTAACCTCCAGCCCCACCATAAGTAGACAATTCGTATCGTACCACCAGGTGCTCAAGAAGGCCTCATTCAAGCTCAGTTATATGTTTAAGCAAGTGCAACTTAGGCTCAAAAGTGGTTTTGCCAAGGCCCAGTCTTCGGCGGGTTCTAGCTCCAAAGGAGCTGAAAACCCGACGAAGCGGGCTACAAATGCGGGTCTCACGGCCTCGAGGGGTTGAGCGAATCCAGCACCAGTCAAAACCACAGCTGGTGCAAACCAACCACTGGGACAGACGGTTTTGGTTTCCTCCACTTCGAAGGGCCAATAGGCATGGGGTCGCATAAACTTCGAATCAGTTTCCCACAACATCGAAGGAGACACTTGCGGTGCCGGCCCACCACGGAAAGCAAAAGGCTCTGTAAAAGAGGGGAGGACATCCAAAATCCAAGAGGACCAATGGATCAGAAGGAAAAGGCCCGTCACACTCTGCCAAAAGCAGCCGATATGGCCACTCTAAAGTTCCTCCAATCAATCTTCATCATGACAAAGCTGCTCTGATGTGCTTAGCAGAAGATTCGTGCTGGAAGGAATGGATGTGGTCCTTATGCAGAAACCTTGGGTTCATGGAAGGCTTATAAAGGGACTTTAATCAAAACAGGGTAAGTTAGTCTATGATGGTGAGCACGGAGCTCTTCGTGCTGCCCTTTTTTTTAAACTGGATTAACTTTATTGCCATCCCAGAGCTAATCAGTAAGCATCTGGTCGCTGCCTTGGTGGAGGTACCGTCGCACAGGGGAAAGCAGGAGATTGTTATCTCTTCTACTTATTTCCCTGGAGACTCAGACCAACCACCATCTCTAAGGGAAGTTTCGCAACTGTTGTGCTACTGCAATAAGCATAATACGAAACTCATAATTGGATGCGATGCGAATGCCCACCACACAATCTAGGGAAGTACCGAGATAAATAGTCGAGGTGAGTAGATACCTATTAGATTATTTCATTAAAAATAATATTAAAATATTAAACAAAGGCAATACACCAACCTTTACCAATATTGTTAGCCAAGAAATTCTGGATCTTACGATAGCCAGTCCAAACTTGAAGAATAACATAGTAAACTGGCACGTGTCCTTTATACCCAAGGGCAGGGAACGGCCAGCGGCTCAACCCAAAGCATATCGTTCGATAAGCCTATCCTTCTTCCTTCTTTAGTCAATGGAAAAAATCATTGCCCAACATATTAGGTACGGTCAAAGACACGCGGCTAGTTGGAAAAATCGGGACAAATCGGCAGGCTAATGCTCAGGATTTGCTCCTGGGGATATTTTTATCTAATTTCATATACATTTTATGTTATTTTTTTAGTATTTCTGTCAAATTTTTCCCAATCAAGAAATTTAGAAATTCGCGTGCGCACGGGCCTGCAAATCGGAAACAGCAAGGGCCACCAGGGGCTGTCTTTAGGGGGGAATCTTTCTCCTTTGCTGTGTCACTTGTTATCGATGATCTCTTGGCTGAATTGACTGATGCTGACTACGAATTCCAGGGCTACGCAGACGATCTGGTTATTATCATCTCGGGCAAGTAGGACAGAACGTTATCTGTAAGACTACAAAACGCTCTCAATGTGGTACAATCCTGGTGTATTAGGGGACGACTCCAAGTCAACCCTAGCAAAACAACGATTGTACCCTACACAAGAAAAATGAAGCTATGGTTAAAGGCTCCTACTCTTGAAGGAACATGAATAGATTTCGTAAGGAACCCTCAACTCAATAGAGTCACGTGAAATTCAAGGATGACTCGGTGACCAAATCAATTTCAGACGCCATGCCGAAAAGGCACAACTTTGATATACCATTCAAGCTGATGCTTGATCTCTGGCTTAGTACACGGACGGATCCAAGATGGAAGACAGAACGTGCATCGGGGTCTATGGACCAAGAATAAGGCTGTATAAATCGCTCGGTTCTGTACCAACCATCTTTCAAGCAGAGATGCATGCCATCGAACTCTGCGCATGTGATATTGCTAATAGAGGTATTCGTGGTGCTAAAATATACATAGGCCCGACAGTCAGGCGAAACTCAAGGCTCTGGGGTCCTACACCTTTGGGTCTAGAATCGAAGGGTGAACATACGCTATGAAACAAGAAAAAAATCATCCAAATCCGTCCCGGTTAAAAAAAAAACAACTAATACTGGACAACTGAGTACCTCCTTGTTTTTGTAAGTTGGTTAAAAATTTTGTTAAATATCTTTCTTTGCCTTAACTGCCATTCTATATATGTAAATACATGTCTTCGAACCTCATAGTGGGTTGGCGACACAATAGTATTTTTTCAGTCACGGCAAAGTTATAGTTAAGTCCATGCGCACAAAAAATGTTCGTCTACTGATATGAGTGTCACTGTATTTCTGGTACATAAATGATAATTTTTTCGATTTTAGTGCATAACTGGAAACCATATTTTTATACCTATTGAGATGAACCAAATCCAGAAATGAAATGATTTAAAAAAAATTCTCCACATCCAGTGAAAGGTGAACCAACAACAAAATGTATCTATTTATTTTTGAATTTATGTAGCTAAGCATCCTTAATCAAAAAGAAAACTAAAGAGGACGCTGTAGCATAAGTACTTTTGGAATATTTTGAAATCACTATCAATTGGCTCCGGAACTCTATAATGTTCGTACCCAATAGGTTTTGGAGAGGTTTATAATGTATTATTGTGATAACAGGTACCGTCTTACTAACGAGGTGTATACTCTTATTTTGAGTTGAAAATAGCTAGTTTTTACTTTAAAATGAAAAACAATAACGTTCGAAGCCATAATCTTCAGCAAACCTTATTCGAATGGGAAAAAATTGAATTTAGCGAAAATTTGTTTTCAGTGTTATTGAATTTTTTAAGGAGCATTTGTTTCAAGGATTTTGTAAGTCACTGTTGCATTAGTTCAGCATTTAAGCCCGACAAAAATTCAGCTTTGCTTTGATCAGATTTATAGGTGTCCTTTGATTTTACCTGTAAGAAAAGTTTATCTAGTAACAACTTCAACTGCGAAATATGTAAAAAAATGTTGGTCATTCGAAAGCTGAACACAGATTGCTGTCAGCTGAATTTGTTTCGCTGAATTGTGAAGGAGAGAAAAAGCTCCGACATTAGACGACTTACTTTCGGAAAGCATCCTTTGACTACATTCCCTACTTAAAACCGTCTTCACAGCTGGCCTTGAAATGCATTTTCAGGAAGTGTCTAGTTTAGTCAACTTTCCCCGGGCAAAAGCAGAGGAGTTGTCGAACTTTTGATGTAAATCTGAAAGGGTGGACATCGAGAAAATCTAAGCTTTTAGCTGACGGTAAACCGAAAAGGATATAGAAGTCAGAATTCAATGGAAGGTCCTATGTGTACAGTTATGAATGTTTTATTAGTTTAATGGCTTATTTTACCAAACAGTCTGGACAAGTGCTTCTATTTAATGATAGATGATTACTTTAATGGTCGAAACAAGCTCTCTAATAAAGCTAATCGATTTATAAACATTAACGGAAGTCTTGTATATATGTGCGTACTTGCACTATTCTGTTTGAAATATACTTAGGTATTTATTGCTCCAGATATCAGAAAAGGTGCTTTTTGATGGGCTGTTGCAAGGACATCTGAGCTTTCAAAGCCATTAGAAATATTAAAGTAAAATTCCGAGCGGAAGCGTACCTTAATTCACACATTTGTTTGAAACAATTTGAGATAATGCACGTATTTTCGTTGGTACATGAAATTATGTAATTATGATAATGCTTTTTCAAGATAAGTAATTATGAAATTAAGCACTTATGCGAACATACTTTCCAACTGAAAGAAGGTTTTATCATTTTAGTTGCATTATTCTGAAACACTCCTTCGTAATTTATATAACATTGGATTTATGAAATTATCTGTAGAGTTATTAAATTAGTCAGAAAACTCGTCACTGTGTCCTTGAAGAAAATCAATTAACCTCAATAGATGACACTTTAAGAAAACCTTCATCCCACGAAGGGCTACAAACGAAGCAGAGAATGGCTTTGAGTGGATAATGGTGAGGATGTGTAAGGTCGATTGTCCACCGGGCTCGTGCGGTTATCCCTACTTTTCATCAGTTATAACAAAACAAGGTACAGTCGTCAACCCAATTCGGTAATTTTAAAATGTTTGATTGGCACACAGAATTTTTCGCTGGAGTTGCGGCTATGTAATACGTACCACATGTCTCTATATGTTTGCTAAAAGCTTCTAAATTGTTGCTGATAAAGTTCTGTTGTTATGATGGGGTAATTTTTTTATGTCAGTCTAATAAGCACATCGACATTGACAAAAGAAACCAAAGAAAAGAAAGAAAGAAAAAAAGTGTAGTTATATACGATGCATAGAAGTAAAGTATGGTTATATGGTGAAAATATCTATCTAATGAGTTATTAATTGATACCGTACGTTCAGGAGTACCCGCGAGGGTTACAATAACGCTTGTCGTCGAATAATTCGCTAGAACTCCATCGTTTATCAGTTTAAATAGTCCGGTCAAATAGGGATCCAACAGAGGAATGAAATTCGGAAAGCTAAATATTTGCATAAACCTGTGTATTGGCGTTCTAAAGACTTCCTAACAATTCTAATACTATCTTTTCCCCGTGAGTTAGGATATTCAAAGCCAAAAGGTCACAAACATTTTTTGTTGTTGCAAATATCTCGTTTTACGGACCTGAAAACTTATCACCCCGTTTTATTAGGGTGCTACTTCCTTTCATCGGTGATTACATTCTCCACATTATGAATACATGTTTAATACCCTCTTCGTCCCTGTAAGTTGGAAGGCTTCCACTGTGTTGCCCACAGCTGAGAAGTCTTCTGCAGTATCGATATCTGACTTTCGTCCTATATTATTCACAAACTACACACGTACTTTAACTTTAGCTCGTGTGTTGCCTCTATGATAGCATGTTTTTTTCAGGTCGTTCCCAAAGAATGGCGTAATTTCTAGTCCTTTGGCACTTTCACGTGGCGTACCACAGGGATCAATACTGGGACCGCTTTTTTCAGCTTCTTCATCAATGATTTACCAAGTGGGGTGCGTGATGTGAAAATTCATCTTTACGCTGATGATGTTCGGGTCTATTTAGGTAGACCTATTGGGATCCTTGAGGACTGCATCGAACGTATAAATGCCGATCTTGGTAGAATATATGATTGGTCAATTACGAACCGATTACTCTCGAACTCCGGAAAATATCACTCTATCATATTTTATACTAAATCCTCTTGCTTTAAGTAATGCTCCTCAGATAGTCTTAAATAGTTCTCCATTGCCAGTCCTAAGTAAAGTAACTGGTTGTTAGCATATATTATCCCGAGAAGTACTCGTCTGGAATTGGTTAAGGCATTGATACTGCCCCATGTCACCTTTGGGACATGTCCAAACAATTCGTTTATGGAATAATCTTTCTCTAAATATTTAAACGGCTGGCACTGCCAATGCATTCAGTCGTCTTATAGACAATCACTTAGCTTAATTAGTACTTTTACTCGGGTCTTGTCTATATACACTATGTAGGCTAATTTTAAATATTTTTCTTTTTCTTATCTCTTCTTTAATTTCTCAATTAAAATTTAGCATTTTGATTTTTGTCAAAATAACTTATCTAGCGCCACTTTTCAATTGCACAATAAAAGATTTTAAATCGTGTGGATATTTACCTGTAATAAATGAATATGATTAAAACTTTTAGATAATAACATTTTCTACAAATTTGATCTTATTTATTATTTTCGTTCTATCATGCATGATCGAGATAGAGAGCGGAGAGTGCGAAGCACCCAGTGGTATACAGGATAATGTTATGTAAAGTGTGTAGACAGAACTGAAATTCCGTACACATAAATTGCATGTATTAATATTTTTCATAACTTAATAATTTTTTCTACTTGAAATAACAATAATAATAAAAATAATAACCTGAACACAAAAAAGAAAAAGATGGGCGGGTAAGGCGGTTAATGGCAGATACTAGCACGAATTACACACCAAATATGTTGACATTGAGTCATTAAACTTAGGGCTGTGCCGTGGAGATATCTACACCGAAACGGAGAGCTATGTATTCAGGAACAAGTGTTACCCACCAATAACTACCTGAGATACATCGTTCAAAACCCCAACTTTCCCCCAGATTTCTGTAGCAGATATAATCAACCTGGGGAATCTGTGGACCATATCATATTCAACTGTGAAACATTGACCAATTCTAAATACCTGAAATGCCTTATTAATATCGCTTAAATTACACATATGGGCTTGTGTAAGCTCACCGCCTTTAACAGAATCCAATACTGACAAACTACATTTGACCACACACTTTATACCAATCTTACCCTCGAAAGCAACAAACCGGATATCACCATTCTAAACAAAATAAGTAATATAAGTCCTTACATTTACTTCCTCAAGCCGATTTGAGAATGTGAACTCAGGTACGCTTGAGAGATTTTTTCGATTACTTTAGGGTGAGAAAAAGGTTGGAAATAAGTATTCACTTCAAGTTATCAGTGAAATTGGTGGAATAAATGATAGACTGAGAGTAAAAACGACCTATTTACAAGGTCCGAGTAAAAGTGGCTTAGAAAGTATTTCGTGTAAAAACGAATCAGAGAAAAAATCTGCGAAAAAACAACATAGTATTACAAAGTTAATAAGACAAAGTATTTTTTTTTTGTTTAAAGAAAAACACTTGTTTAATTCCACAATTTATTTTATTTGAACTCGAATAAACGACGCGTTTCGGCTTACTTAGGCATCATCTAGTGAGTGGCTAAATTGCTACTTAAAAAAAACGACTATGATGTGCTTACAACTTTTAGGTACTGTACATACACTTTTTTTTGTGTACACATTATATATATGTATGTATAAATTTATGGTTAAGTAGAGGGATATTGTTTATGAAGTCTATCTCATCATTAGCCAAAGATCAATTGCTTTTCCTATATCCAAATTTCATATCTATCCTGTATCTTTCCGCCGTTTAAATTATGAATTAATTTAAGATTTTCAATTGAGGAGTGTATGACCTATGTCAATCAGATGTTTAGTTAAACCCAGATCCGTACGCACGGGGGGTTTTGGGGGGTTCGAAGCCCCCCCAGGCGGGTTTTACAATTTTCTGAACTTCTTGATTAGGAAAAATTTGATTGAAATACTAAAAAAATAACCTAAAATGTATGTGACCATATTTTTTAATTGCATAATATACCATATTTTATCTACATCCATTTCTTGATAGTTTTCTTTGTATAGCTTTATTTTTTTGAATGAAATTAGATGCACCCTTAAGGTATCTTTCAAATAAAAAAAGAACCATGGCAATATCTTTAGTCCGTCAAGAGTTATTAACATTTTTGTGGAGTCACTAGAATGCCTCACACTCACTTGCTTTTGGATCTTATTATGAGCGGTTGGTGATTTTTAGATATTTGGATTTGTGGATATTTGTTTCGATATTTGACTTTGGACTTTGACTTTCTTGGATATTGAATTTGACTTACGGAATTTGACTTGATTGCTTTAGATATTTTCAACATGCCTCATTTTACAAATGAAGAGTATGTTGAAATGCTTCTTATTTATGGAAAAGCCCACCGAAATACGGCACAGGCGCAAAGAATTTGGAGGTAACGATTTCGTAATAGCCACATTCCCCATAGGAACACTTTTGAGAATGTCCGTCGCCGTCTGGTGGAGACGGGATCGTTACTTCCCATACATTCGACTCTGAGAGAGCAGTCAGTGGACAAATTGAAGAAAATGTCCTTGATCTTGTTCATAACTATCCTCCAATTAGCACTCGCGGTATTGTCGAAAGATTGGGAAATGTATCTCAACCCACTGTCCAAAGAATTCTACGGAGAAATAGGGCGCATCCGTATCATTTACAGCCTGTTCGAGAATTAATTGAAGTGGACTATTTGAACAGGCAGGTATTCTGCTAATGGTTGCCTCAGCGGGATGAACAGGATGACACCTTCGATAATTTTCCTTTAGATTCCCATCCCTAAATAGCACTATACATTAGTCTCTCAACTTTCATTCGTACTGTTCGCGTGCTGTGGGTCTAGTTCAGTATGCCATATTAAATGCGGTAATACATGTGCGTTCTAAATTAAGTTATCAACTCTTGTTCAATTTGAAATTTCTTTTTAAAGCTTCTATTAATGGAACTACTTTTGTAATCATAGTTATTATCTATGTGTGCCCTCCATCATAATTTTTTTTTGCAATTATTATTCCAAGATATTTTATTTCTCTGGTCCATGTAATGTTTTTGCTGTCCATTTTTACTTCTATATTTGCATCATCTTATTCCTTTGTCTGAAAATAATATATGAGTGTTTTGGGTATTGATTTGTTGGTTATTTACGCTATATTTGTCCAGATCACTATTAATTATATCTTATAATTCTTGTGCACTTTTGACTGCTCCAAAATGTACTATGGTGTCGGATAGAGGGTCTTCTCTGAAACATTACATATATCATAAACATAATCCTACAGACTGCCGGATAATGCAAGCGTATTTCAAGCGGAGGTGCTTGTAATCTGAAGGCATGTCTTCTTACTTCTCTAGGGGGTAGATTTAATATCTCTCTTCTTTGGGTTTCAGGCCACAGTAACATACTAGTGAATGAAGGAGCAGATGAAGGAAATTAAGAAAAATGTGTTTCCGGTTTAAATTTTGAAATCAAAGTTTACGTAAGTAATTAGGCATCCTATGGATTACCTTTTATTTCGCTTAAACAGCTCTGGTGGATCCTAGTCAAGCTCTCGTTCTAGCTTATCAAAACTATCTAAATATCATATTATTTTCCTATAATATAAGAGACTTTTAGTAAATATTATTGTTGGAACTTTTCAAATTTCCAACTGGTTAAACCACTCCATGCAGTTATCTTGAGGGAAATAGTTTTCCCAAATGTTTAATAAGTAAACAAAGTAACAAATATATGAAACTAATTAAGGTTCCTTGTACCATAAGTCTTTAGGATTCTTGTCCTGACATTCCTCGAGAATGCTGATTGAAACCAGAAATAACCAATAATAATAATCATAACTAGTTATGGTCATGAGTTTGTTTAGGAGGGGAGGAAACTTTATTAATTCGAAATGAAAGACAAGGAAATTTTCATCGTGACTTGGGTTCTTCAGAAAAACAATATTACTGACATACCTTTATCTCATTGACCTATTTCTTGTACGGGCTTAAGCCCAGTACTATCTGTAGTCGTGATTTTTTTCTCAAACAAGAGGGTATACGACAGGATGATAACGTCAGAGTAAATCCCCGCATATTCCATTACGAAAAATTCTAACAAGAAAAAATTTATTTTGCTTGCTCGTTAGCCTTAGGGGAACTTGACGAGGTAAAAATTTTTCCACAGACGTGGTTGTAATTGAAGATAAGTAGGTGTAAATTTGAGAAGTGCTCTAAATTAAATGTAGGCCGTATTCGTACAAATAAAAACAATGGTGCAGGTGCTTAAGTTTTAAGTAAGGTTTTCTGCAGCCAAACAAAAAATATAGCGACATTTGTGTATGTTAAAACCTTCGACTTTTATTCTATTTAAGAACAATAATTTATTTTTATCACTGTTTTTTTATTTAACGTGTTCTAAAAATAAAATCCAATTGTTAGTACCTACTTAAGAAAGATATACGTACCTCCATATTCACTGGAATTTGAAAGAAAAAATTAAATTATATAAACCGGTTGTAGGAAGTGCTTCACCCGATTTGATGTACATTGCAAGTACATCAACAATACTCTACAATTCACAATGGATTTTTAGCGTAATCTGTACTCGCCGTAAAAGTAAAATGTGCTGGCTTTTAAGCGTTTCAACTCCGCCCGTCAGCAAAATTAAAATAGATATACAGAATCGCGCGCAAAACAAATGCTAATCAATTTTTGTTATCGTTATCTGTTGTCACCAGAAAACAACAATGGGTCGCCGATGGTGGGGTTTGGACCTAGGACTACTTACTCCATTGACAACTTAATTAATTCATTACTTTAGTGAGTAGTGATGGGGGATACTGAAAGCGATATCTTCATTATCGATACTTGACAGCAGAATATCGATAATTTATATTCGATACCCTAAGGAATGATATGATCAAATATTAATGATATATCAAGCCAAAGAAAAATATCGATATTTTTCGATACACTTATGTATATTAAAAGGCAGTGTCTATTTACCATCCTAAAATCGCCATGTAATTTCCGTGTACATGTAGAGTACACGGAATTACACGGAAGTGCACGGAAGGTACAAGTACAAATTTCAGAACCAAAATATCTTGATGAAATTAGTATACAAGACGAAATACGAGTTGTAGATGGAGATGATTCAAAAACGTACAACAATTTTCTAGGGTAATATGTAATAACTAATAAGCGTTATCTCATTATACAATTAATGATTTTTTCCGTGTACTTTGCGTGTACTTCTGCGTTATTTTCATGTACTTTCCGTATACCTCCGTGTTATTTCCGTGTATTTTCCGTGTACTTTCCGTGATCTTTCTGTGTACTTTCCGTATTTTCCCGTGTACTTTCGTTTACATTCCGTGTACTTTCCGTGTACATTCCGTATACTTTCCGTGTACTTTTCGCGTACGTTTCCGTGTACAGGGAAATTACAGGGTAATTTGAGGGTGGTAAACAGACACTGTCATATAAAAAGTGCTTATTAATTTTCTAAAAATTTAAAAATTTGTAGCTAAGAACCAACGAATATTGAAACGAATTACATTATTTTATTTAAATTACCGACCATCTTCATCGTTATGTGTCAGTGTTGCGGTGGCAGCAATGATTTTACAGATAATTTTGTTTTTCTCGTTCGAGTCGTCTCAGCTATGTGAAGAAACGTGTTTAGACGTCAATGATTTTCTGTTTGTTGACGTTGAGTATGTAAGTACAAAACATACAACAGATCTACAATATTAAAAATGTTCCTATGTTTTACTAATTCTCGTATTTCTTTTGATATTTTCATTTGTACTACTTTTATCTGTGGCGTCCCAGACTAATGACCTACGTTATTATAACCTCAATGGGATTAACAGCAGAAACTTGAAAACTGGTATTGCTAAAAAAAAAATCATTAGTCTGCGCAGCCATATATGTTACTTTTAATTTTACCCATTACTTTTTTCCATATTTAGAGAAGAGAATGTTGTAGATATATATCGCGGTATTTTTTATGATATATCATGATAAACCCGATGTATTGATACTGGCAAAGCGGATATTTGATTGCATCAATACTTTTTTACTAATAATATCGATGTCCATATATCGATAATTTTCTAACTGTCGCCCATCCTTATTAGTGAGTCCAAAAATATTATCGTAGATATCTTAAAAATTTTTGATACAGTTTCCCATTATACTGTTTTAGCCAAGCTTCAAGTATTTGAATTTGATAATACAGTAGGGTCCTGATACTTTGACCATGCGTTAGTTTGACACACCCGAAACTTTGACATTCTCAGCACGAATTTTTCGTTCGTTAAAACTAGTTTTATATTCTAGTTTAGTGTTGTGTTAAACGAAGTATAATTTCTACTGATAAATTTTCCAGAATTGTGTGAATCATATAGTGCAGGTCCATTTTCTTAGTCTATAATTTTTATAAACAAAACCCTGTCGTTGAAAGAGAAGGAAGAGATTTTGAATGGATTAAATAAAGGTGTATTTGTAACCTCTTTAGGTAAACAATATGAGGTTGCACGCTCGACCACTTGCAATATAAAAAAGCAAAATATATCCATATGTATGTACATAAATATATGATGAATTATAACCAAAAAAATTTAATTATCCCTCGATAGTTCGAATACCTCTTTACATTGACCGTGGGCATGCAAAAAGTAATTCAAAGTTTCGCGACCCTATTGTATTTGCAAATTATAGGCTAAACAAATTTTACCTTATCGCTCAATTTCGGTAATATTGGACGAAGTAACATATAAATCCAACCCAATTAATGTCGCTGTACCGCAAGGTTATGTTATTACACTCACTTGTTATATGCTCCCTTTGAGAACATAAATATAATGCCAGCTCAATGGAGAAAGCGGTGTGTTAGTGAAAAATATTGGGCGCCACGTGGTTATGCGACTCCACGAACTCTTTTCACCAGTCGAAAATGTCAACAGAAGTACCTACATATATTAAAAAAATAGTTTTTAAAAAAAAAGTTGAACCGACTTCACAAAAGGTGATAAAAAGCATAAAATAATTTTTAATTTAAAATCTATTACGACATTTTAAAGTCGGTGCAAATCAAACAAACCAAACAACTACAACAAAAATATTTAATAGTAACAACAAAAATATTTAAGCGTAAGCTAAAACGTTCAGGTAGTATTATGTATTATTTTCAATTGTGGTTCTGTAGTTGTTTTATTTGTTTAATTTGCACCGACTTAATAATGTAATAGATATAAAATTAAAAGTTATTTTATGCTTTTTAGCGCCTTTTGTGAAGTCGGTTCAACTTTTTTTTTTTTTAAAACTATTTTATTTTTCACTTTTTAGTGTCTCCGACTTTATACAACGAAGAAAAAACCATCCAAATCCGTCCACGAATTAAAAGTTTGTTTTAACCCCTACCCCACCCCATTCCACTATACTCTTTTTCTTATGGATCAATCAAGGAACATACTCTACCGAACAGAAAAGGAATCATCGAAATCGGACATCCAAATCGGTCCACGTGTTACAAAGTTACAAGTTTCCGTAAAATCTCCATCTTTTCTTCCCAATCGGTTGATATTTTTTGAATCGGTTCATTTTATAAATATTAAATTCGATATTTTTGATTTAATTTTATCTTTAGGAGAAGGGCTTTGTTTTCAGCATATCATTCTTTTCGGCTTAATAACTTTTAATTTTCCTCCAAAAGTTTCTGGTGACATTACATTTCACGTGTTTTGAAACTTCTAAATACAGATTTATTTGCCTCTTCATTAATAACCAATCTATGCTTTGGGTTACGGACAACCCAGACAAATCACTTGTTTTATTCGGCAATTAAAGTTAGTGACAATTTTTCCGCTTTCATCTCGATGAGATTAAGTACTGTGATTTTTTGTGTTTTCGTTTCGATAAGAAGGAGATTCAAAAAAGGCAAGTTCTTCCAAATATGTTAAGTTACTTTAGAAATGCGATAAATGCTAACCGCCACTTATTTTTCAGGTATTCCTAATGTAGAATTAATCCTTCTAACTCAGAAGGCGCACTTCATAGGCAGAAGCCTAGAATCAATTGACCTATTCACCAGAATTTAACATATATTGAGATGAATGAGGCTCCCACAACCCATGCAATAAAATATTAGTAAACAACAAAGAAAAAAGAAAAAAACAAAAATCCAAAACACGCCCACACAAACAATCAGGGGTGCACAGACAACAGAGATCGTTTCAGCAAATCCTTAGTAAGAGTCAGGTCAAAAACAGGACACATATTCACGGCTCTACACATGCGATTTATAGGCTCATGCATACCATAGTTAGACCGAGAGTAAGCAACATGCAGTAAAGGCAGTCTTCTTAAGCTATACGGGGTATGTCTATAAGAAATCATACCTGCGAGAGTGCAAGAGTCTATGTTCGAGTTCAAAAGTTGGTGAATAAAGACTAGGTCAGCAACTCTACGTCGTTCTTCCAACGAGTGCATATTAAGCAATCGGAGGCGATCCTAACAAAGTTCCGCTGCACCGACTCAATGCGTCTGGAATGAACAGCATAGCAGGGAGACCAAACCTGAGATGCATACTCAAGAATTGGCCTGACCAAAGAAAAGAATAAGTGAATTAAGGTCTTCCGATCAGAAATCTCCCTTGACCACCGCTTCACATAGCCAAGAACTGAATTACTCCTAGAAACAATGTAGTTAATGTGAAGAGTGAAATCGAGTTTACGGTCAAGCTTCACTCCAAGGTCAGTGACGGACTGCACACGACAGATATTAGTTTCATCAAAGGTATAATCAAAGACGAGCTGATTTTGGTTCCTAGAGAATGACATAACTTCACATTTATCCAAGTTAAGCTGCAGACCATTAGATCCACACCAGTTCTTGAAGGTATTTAAATCATACTGAATGCAGGAAGAATCATAACTGTTTCTAACGCATGAGAAAATTTTCATATCGTCTGCATAGATTAAGACTTTAGAGTGCTTAATCAGATGAACAATGTCGTCAATGGCAAGAATAAACAACAACGGCCCAAGATGGCTACCCTGCGGTACGCCAGATGTAGCCCTAATGACTCTGGATAAAGTATTACGGAAAGATACTCGATATATCCTGTCTTTTAAGTAAGAGAAGATCCAATCAAGCAATAAAGGCGGAAAACCCAACTTTTCAAGCTTAAGCATAATCACAGAGTGAGGAAGTTTATCAAATGCCTTGCTAAAGTCGGTGTAGACGCAGTCAGTCTGGAGACCTTGCTGAAAGGCAGAGATTGTGTGATATGTAAATTCAAGCAAGTTAGTTGTCGTCGATCTACCGGGCAGAAAGCCATGTTGATTAGATGAGATTAACCCCTTACACTGCCCTACAAGCTGCGAGTATATAACAGATTCGAACAACTTGGGTATGCAGGAAAGCTTTGCGATTGGCCTATAATTTGTTATTATGTTTTTATGCCCCTTTTTATAAACAGGAATTATAAAGGAGCTCTTCCATAACGTAGGAAATCTACCGGCCTGAAGAGATTTGTTGAAGATGAGTTCCAGTGGAGTGAGTAAGGCGTCGGAACAGCATCTCACGAATGCCGGTGGAACACCATCGGGACCAAAAGAAAAGTCCATTCCAAGCTTCTCGATATGATCTATAATAATATCACGAGATATAATGGGCAAAGCAGTGGAGGCAGCGGGACGCTCGTGGATATGATCAAACTCTTCCGGGGAAGGCACAAAATTGCCAGATGAAAAGGCACCCTCGAAAAACAATGCAAAGTTGTCGGCTATTTCGGGCGCGCTACAACTAGAGGATCCATTGTAGCACATTGTAGATGGATAATTATCAGTTTTCTTCTTCATATTAACAAACTTAAAAAAGGTACCAGGATCAATATGCAAGTTATCGCGAACATTATCGAGGTATTCCCTGTACAAGGATGATGATAACGCTAAAAAGCTGTCATGACAATAAACGAAATCACAATAAGTTGATGTGTTTCTACAGCGTAAGTAAGTCTTCCATAGTCTATTTTTCTTATTTTTAAGTCTACGTAGATCTCTAGTATACCACGGGGGAGACTGACAGGATGATCTTGACCGTTTGAGTGGAACACACAAATGAAACAGATCATAAATCCTATCATAAAACACGGAAACGCACTCGTCGATATCGCTATCATCAAAAAGAGATGCGAAATCGATCGAAAGGATCCTGTTTGAAAGATCAGAGAAGTCCGCCCTTTTAAAATCAAGAACGTATTGATCTACGTTGGGGTCGGCAGTATTAGAACCATCGTAGCAAAAAGAGATGAAAATGGGCGGATGCAAACTGTCAATAGCGGATAAGTTCCGAGACGTCGGCTCGACTATAGTGTTACACGAATCAGAAGAAAAGATAAGATCTAACTGTCTTCCCATAGAGTTCTTTACATCACTCATTTGGTGTAAACCAGAGGAGGAGATGGCGTCAAGAAAATGGGAGTCATTAGCAGTAAGACAATTAAAGGGAAGGTAGTCATCGTCATCAGCATTGAGTACCCATTGAACGCTGGGTAAGTTAAAATCACCAAGAAGGATGATTTCATCCTCTGGGTTTGTCATATTGCTAATAAATTCTAGGTTAAGAATTAAAA
This sequence comes from Leptarthrus brevirostris, assembly GCA_964036015.1. Taxonomy (NCBI): domain Eukaryota; kingdom Metazoa; phylum Arthropoda; class Insecta; order Diptera; family Asilidae; genus Leptarthrus; species Leptarthrus brevirostris. The sequence goes on along the minus strand of OZ038374.1, from coordinate 128,380,364 downwards.
TATCGTAAAGACTTCTACCATCCACATCAACATGATTTGTCAAGTTTGGAGGGATATAACAACAAAGCAGGAAAATGTGCATCTTCATCAGTGATATCTTAAGAGCTAAGAGCTCAATTGTGAGCGTGTCGGAAAAGGCAGGTATATCAACCAACCTGCAATCCAAATGCGATTTACATGCAACCAGCACGCCGCCCCCACGAGCCATGGAGTCAGAGTATCTATCCTTACGAAAAATCTGATAGGACTCGTCAAGAATTTCAGCATCATTAAAACCGCTATGAAGCCAGGTTTCGGTCAGAGCGATGACGTCGTAACAACAGGCAAGAGAAGCCTGAAATAACTGGCTTGTTTTTGTTCTTAATCCCCTTACATTTTGGTAGTAAAGGGATAGCGTACTTAGTTTTTTTGGTTGCTAACAGATGTTCTAGTCTGAGTGCTTCCCGCGACCCTACGACGGGGCACAAACTCGTGAGCTATGATATTCTCGGGCCAGAAATCGGGGGCAGACATTATTTCAAAAAGATCCGGGGACGATGTTAACTTAAAAGACGACATGAGTCTTTGAGAATGACGAGAACCTAAAAGTTGACAACGGAGGAGTGCAGAATCTCCAACGCCACTCCTCTCCCTGACGTAGCCAATAACGTCGTCAACAGAAGTCGATGGATCAAGTCGGGAGACGAAAAAGGACCTCGGTGGTTGCGCAATTCTCAGATTGAAACCCTCATTTCGAGACACATTAATAGATCGCAACGGTAAAGTCTCTTGCGATGAGTGGTGATTATACTGGGAGACACTGGGAGATATGTTCACAGCTGAAGCAACATTCGTTAAGGCAGGGTGATCAATGGCGCGCAATCGGCGGGCACGCCTTCGGAAGAAAAACACCCTATGCGAAGGCTCGTCGGATTTTACACCTTTTCGACAACAAGTACGTATCTTAGAACTAGTTTTGTTTTCATTTCTTACAGTCTATAATATAATTCAATATCTTTCTTATTTAATTCCTGATTTCAACAACCTAATTCAGATTAAATTCAACTTCATTTTACTTAATTTAATCCTTTAATTTCAAATAAGCCTACCCAACCTTACAGTCTATAATATAATTCAATATCTTTCTGCTAATGTTCCTAACTTATTACATGAAAATAAAATAAAACTAAGTTGAGCAAATCTCATAATATCTTTCCAGTCTTATTCTATCTTCCAGTAAGCAAGTTAATCGCAGGAACTTCGACTCTTGAGATATTGATAGTAAGTAATACTTTTGGACTTATCGTCGCCAGTAAATCCGGTAGGTTAATAGCTCGACTTAGATTTCCTCTATAAATTCACCCGTTTTCATTCTTTAGAGCTCATCAAGCATGTCTTCGTGTGTCTACCAAATCTTCGTCATATTTCCGGTAAGTTATCAAGTTGGCTCATGCTTGTGCTTTTACGATTTCATTGCAGATTTCAAAGTAAATTTTAATTTCAAGAAAGTGTCCTCAAAACTGTAGCTTTTCTTAAACTAGGGTTCGCTATCCTCATGATCCCCAGGATTTGTGTACATCTCAGGTTAGTAACACAATAAAAGTTCATTTCTGTAATAAAAAAAAAACAATCGTCACAGCTTGCTACTTATTTATTCGGAGGACAGACACAGGTCACATAAAATAATAGACTGATTTCCTTCCTAACCCCTCTATTTTCAGACTGCAGAATGGACATCGGGTATGCAAGCGTAACACACTCTTTGTCTGCTTTTTATTGAATCTCCTTCACCTTAAACTTTCAAAATAGTCTCCAGTAATGAATGTTAACGCAAATTCAAATAAATTTTATTCAATAATACAATGAATTTCAAAGTTAAGTATTGTAACGTACACTGTAAGGTGGCATAGGCTACGTAATAAAAGTGAAATAAAGTTGTGCAATGCGCATGTCCCAGATTTCGGAAATCACAAAAACGTCCGATGCCGTATGAAAAAGGTAAAGGAGAAGCCCTAACGTGTATTGTTCGTGTGTGTGAGAATGGCAAGTTTTTGTTCTGCGACTGGGTTTATGCTGTCAAATTTGTTCGCTTTTTCAACCGACTTCGCAAAAACTAGTTTTAAAAAAAAAGTTGAACCGACTTTACAAAAAGCACTAAAAAGCATAAAATAATTTTTAATTTTATAAATTTTACGACATTTTGAAGTCGGTGCAAATTTGTATTTGTTTCATTTGTTTAATTTGCACCGACTTCAAAATGTCGTAAAAGATATAAAATTAAAAATTATTTTATGATTTTTAGCGCTTTTTGTGAAGTCGGTTCAACTTTTTTTTTAAAAACTATTAATTTTTTCACTTTTAAGGTTCTTCTACTCTATACAATGAAGAAAGAACCATCCAAATCGGTCCACGCGTTAGGAAGTTAGACTACTCCTCCCCCACCCCCCACCATAGGACTAAATTATTCTCCTATTAGCAATTGGGGATCACACTCTATACAACAGAAAAAGAACCATCAAAATCGCACCACGCGTTACAAAGTTAGGTTCCACCCCCACCCCACCAAAATTTTTTTCTCTTGGTATCAACCAGGGAACATGCTCTACCCAACAGAAAAAGAATTATCCAAATCGGTTCACGCGTTACGAAGTTAGACTACCCCTCCCTCTCCCACCACTCTAGGCCAATTTTTTTCTCCTACATATTAGCAATGGGGGATCATACTCTGTACAACAAAAAAAGAACCATCCAAATCGGTCCAGGTGTTACAAAGTTAGGTTTCACATCCACCCCCACCCTACCAATCACAATTACATGGTACCAATCGGTGAACATACTCTATCCAAAAACGTTACGAAGTTATGCCCGGTTAGGTGAGGCCTAACTTTGTAATGAATGGACCGATTTAAATAATTATTTTTTTGTTGTAGAGTATGATTCTCCATTGCTAGCAATGAAAAAATGTGGTCCTAGGGTATGGTGAGAAGATGGAGTGGTGGTCTAACTGCGCAAATCGTGGACCGAGTTGGATGCTTTTTTTTCTGATGTGTAGAATATGTTCCCCTTGGTACGATGACGCAATTTTAAACAGTGGGGTTGTATGTCAACTCTGGTGGGGTTGGATGTCAACTTCTTAACACGTAGACCTATTTGGATGATTCTTTTTATGTTATATATAGTATAATCCCCAATTGCTAATATGAGGATAAATTTTGACTGGGGTGGTGGTGGGGGGAGGGGTAGGATAACTTTGTAACGTGCGGACCGATTGGGATGATTCTTCTTTTAATGTGTAAAATATGTTATCCCACTGGTATCACGATAAAAATTGATGAGGTGGGGTTAATGAGAAGGGGGCGCCACCCAATTTCTTAATGCATATACCTATTTGGATTATTTTCTTTTGTTGTATACAGTATGACCCCCCATTGCTACTATACGGACAAATGTTGACCTAGGGATAGTGTGGGGGAGGGGCAACCTAACTTTGTAACGTGTGGACTGAATTAGATGATTCTGAATGTATTTCTATTTTTCTAATAGTTGGAGGAGGGGCAACGCCTAGCTTCAGAAGGCATAGACCGATTTTGATGATTTTGATTCTGTTATACAAAACACGTTTCCTGATTGATAAATGATAAAAATGTTGCACCTAGAGTGACTACAATGATTCTCTGACTACGATGATGAAAGGGTGAAACGTGACTGGTATGAAAGGGTGAACGTGACTAATTTCGCAATATGTTGTCGGATTTGCATTATTTTGTTTCCATTCTTTAGAGTGCACTGCACCTCTGCCTTTGTTTGTACAAGCAGTATTCTTCGAGTCGTATATATGAAGACACTAAAAAGTGAAAAATAAAATAGTTTTTAGAAAAAAGTTTAACCGACTTCACAAAAAGTCGACAAATTAAACAAACAAAACAACCGCAATGGAAGATACTATAAAACACCACCTAAATGTTTCAACTCACAGGATCATAAAAAAGGACGATTAAATAATTTTGTTATCTGTTGTCAGCAGAAAACAATCGTGGATCGCCGATGGTGGGGTTTGGACCTGGGTCCTCGGAGTGGAAGAACATGGCATTTGTTTAGACAGAAAAGGCAGAAAACAGCTTTAAAGCATGGAAGTGCTCGTTTTGCAATGTACCTATGCTAGCTAATCAAAAGACAGGCAATACATTTATATTGGATACCGATGCAATTAATTTTGCGATTGGTGCTGTGCTCTCACAGGAAGTAAATGAGCAAAAAAAAAGTGGTGGTGTACTACAAGAGGAGAAAGAAATCACTGCGTTACAAGAAAAGCACTATTGGCTATCGTTGATTCTACAAAGCATTTTCATAAATTCCTTTATGATCAGAAATACACCCTCAGAACAGATCATGTAGCGCTGAGGTGGTTGATGCAATTTAAAAATTATGAAGGACAAGTGGTAAGATGGCTGGAAAGACTTCAGTTCGATAATTTGGAAATTCTTTATAGGAAGGGTAGATCCCATGGAAATGCATTGCAAAGCCAGAGTGTAAGTACTGTTCCCAACAACAACAACTGTCGTACCCTGGAACAAGGAAGAGTTTCGTGCAACTCAACAAGAAGACGAGAATAAATCTCCAATTATCAAGTGGAAAGAAGATGACGGAAGGCCCCAATGAGAACATATTTCAGACAGACGTACAACGTTGAAGAGCTACTGGACGCAATGGAATTCAATGTGCGTTGTAGAAGGAATATTGAAGCTGAAATGGGCAATATATGATGGAGTCAGCGTGCCGGATTTAGGTATTGGTTCCCAAAAGCGAGGTAAAGGAGGTTCTAGAAGAGCGCCATAATGCCACATCGGGAAGATATTTTGGCATTAACAAAACTTTGGAGAAATTAAGAGCAACATTTTATTGGTTGCGTATAAGGGAGGACGTTGAGGAGTGGTAAATGTGCTGCTTGTGCCTGTAGCAAAGGACCTCACATCAAAACAAGGGGACTGATGTAGCACTACCGCTATATTTGAGTTGTAATGGATTATTTTAGTAAGTGGCCAGAAGTATATTCAATATCAGATCAAGACACACAGATAGTGGCAGAGGAGGTAGTGACAAACTGGATATGTAAATTTAGGGTACCTTGTGAGCTTCATTCCGATCAATGACGAAACTTTGAATCTCATATATTCCATATTCCAATAGTTTTGCGACATTTTTGGAATAAGGAAGACGCAGAAAACACTATTTCTCCTACAATCTAACGGAATGGTTGAACAGTTTAATAGAACAATAATTGAACATCTTAAGAAAGTAGTGGCATCAACAGCAATGGAATAGCTACATCCCAATATTTCTATGAGCTTACCGAACAGCCGTTTATAACTCAACAGGACAAACACAGCCTAAAGTGGTGTTTGGAAGATAAGGTTTGACTGCCAAGTGATTTAAAGTTCAGGATACCTGAAAAGGATAGAGAATCAACTGAAGAGTATATAACATTGCTTCGTCTCGTAGAAATCCATCAACTGGTAAGAATAAAGCCCGAGACATCTAGCAATAGAATGGAAACATGATTGGACATCAGAGCTAATTCTAGCGGATTCAAGGGAGGCGACCTCGTTTGGCTGTTGAACCCACGGCGGCGAAAAGGAAAATCACTATAGCTTCAACAATAGTGGGAAGGACCCTACAAGATGTGTACGCGCATCAACGATGTGGTCTATAGGGTACAGCGGGGACCGAAAGAAAAAGAGGAGATCATTCACATTGGTAGATTTAAGCCATACCAAGAAGATATACATATATTTTCGGGTCGAATAGTTATAAGAGCCGGACAGTATAACGGACACTGTAGGTTGGCTTAGGCTTCTGATGAAAACGAAATTAAATTATGCAGTGCGCATATCCCAGATTTCAGGGCCGGCTCAAACCTGTGGTGAAAATGAATAACAGAAATTTATAGAACTAAGCTGCTGAACTTCCTAGAATTAAGGTAAGTAGTGCAGACAGGGCTGGTGAGTTAGATGTGTTTTAACTGGTGAAGTGATAAGTTTAAAGAAGAAAAGTTAAACAGCATATTGGTAAAATAAATAAAAAAAACTGTGAATATTTGTGATTCTTTAAATATTCCGCCGAGCCCAGAGAGTTCCAACTACGTTAGAGTATATTATTTGCCTTGGCTTTCTCCTAGGATGAAAATATTGATGCGCTGGTGTCAAGGGATTTCAAGATGATGCTTTCAGATTACTTTAAAGCTTTCCTTTATGGATGATTTAACTTCTAGTTTTCTTAATTTCTATTTTTTATGTTTTAAATGTAGTTTAATTGCTTTCGAGTTTTATGATTTTACATATCCTTCGAATTCTTCCATTGTTGTCAATAAGTCTTTGTATCCCAAATGTGCTTTTAATAAAGTGTTATTATTATATACTATGCTAACATTTAAATGCTGCCTTGAATTCAATCTAGACTGGAATATTAAATTTCATATCCATTCAGAGAAAGATAATCTTTTTCAATAAAATTCTTGAAGGCAAGGAAAAATAAATAAAATTAATTTATCGTATACTGACAATTTTAATTGAGTGCTCACCTTGAAACCTGACGATAACGTTCATTGCCTTGAATCAACGCTATCCTACTCACTTCTTCAATTTCCCATCAAATTTTCATGATGAAGTTATTTCCTTTATAATGAAATATGTCTGCGTACTTCCTGCAGAAACCATTCTTATAATAGTCGTTGGAATTAAGGCACACATCAAAATTACACTTTATAGAGGATTAGGCAGTACTTATTATCTCCGACCAAGGAATATTAATAGCTTCTGCCAGCTTTTTATAAATATCCTTATAAATTGTCTACCATCATGTCTCTGTGGGAAAAAATTCCTACAGAAAATGAAAAAAAAAACCCATGAAATACGATGAAGGCAAGAAAAATGGACGACATTAATCCTGTCTCAGATCTTCTTTCATATAAAGCATCATTTTTTCATAAAATTGTCCACAGTCTTCCAAAAATGAGAATATGAATCCGAACACTAATGTTCAATTAGGACTCTAGGCTTGGTAACCACCCCTAACTACCCCTTTCGATGATTTTGTGAATAAAAAAGATTGATTGAGTTTGGATTTTTTTCTTTGCCTGATTGATTACTCAGAAACGGGAGAGGTGTTTCACTAATTAAACTGTTTTCCGAAGAAAAGGCTAACACAGACAATGAACTGAGAATTTTGATGAAGGTAAAAATAACCATTGAAATAAAGTGTCAACATGTCAAAAGTTACGTCTTAGTGGGTGTGGATTTCCTTATTTACTGAGGCACATTTTTCCTAACTTGATAGGAAACCAATTTGAGCTCAAGTACTCCAAATGAAAGCTTCACCCAACCAAAGGATTTAGTATGTCTAAAACGGTATTGAATACCATTTCACCATTCCTGTTCACTGGGGATCTAGAATCCAAATTGGAAAGAAAAGTTGGCAATGAATAATTCGACTCGATTAAATTCAATTTACTGTCTTCAGCTGGAAAACGTGACTTCTGACCAAAGCCGAGGATTTGATTTCTATCAAGTTTCGTTTTAGTCTTCTTTCGTGTTGTATTCTTTCCGATAAATATTAAAAGCAGCTTTTCTGTTGGGCAATAAATCTTACTACGTGAACTAGAGGAAAGCATTTTGAATTCGTTTGAACTTTGGGCGCCCAAAATATCCTAAGTCCTTTTAGATTCGCAATTTATTTAAGTCGGAACTGAACTTTAAAGGAATACGAAGAGCTTATAAAAAGAAAAATTGGGAACGGCAAGAACGACAATTGAAAAAATTCCTTAAAAAAATTTCTTTTAAGCACACTTCGTGGTGGGAGAAATTTAATACCTTACAGAGTGTGCACTGTAATCAGAGTATAAAAAAGTTCAGAAATTTTGTTAATTAAATAATTGAAATATTTTACGCTCTAAGAAATAGTTACTTAGTTTGATTGATAAAGAATTTCGCAAAATAACGAGATAAAAGGCAACTCTTATGGATTTACGTACTAGTAACGAATTTGTGTGTTGTGATCTGTCAAATAACATCTGAACAACAAACCTCTTCGTATTTCCGGCGCATCCTTAAGATCCATTGGTCGGAGGTCACCTACACAGACTTACAGGCCAAGACGGTATAGACACCAGATTCGCAAACGAAAGTGGCAATGGATAGGCCACATATTAAGAAAAGAGCCAAACAACATCGCTCAACAGGATCTAAATTGGAACCTGCATGGGACCCAAGGAAGACGCCGACTTGGCCGACCGCGCAATACATGGAGAAGATCCTTAGAGAAGATAGGCAGCGAGATCAACCAATCATGGCAATACTTAAAGGCGTTGGCAAAGAACCGGACCAGGTTAAGAATCGATGTAGTAGACGGTCGCAAGGGGTTAAAGGACCCATAGATAGAGTACGAAATTTGGAACTATTTCGTGGTAGTAGGTGCCATGATCTTAAATGGAGATTGATTTTTGGTGGCAATTGACATGCTTGATTCATGATAGTATAATTGCGGGATATGGTAAAATGTTCTAATTTAAAAACTTAAACGATATCAAGACCATTAAAATTTCTCCTGGAATTCTTGTGCATCTACGGTATGATCATTTAGCTTTTTCGAGATTAAATTTTTTTAATTATTAAAATAGGCGAATCTGCCATATTTTCAATATATGCTAAGTAAAACTGCCCCTTATCATCGCAATAACAAGGTACTAGAAACCAAAAATTTTGTGGTTGGAATCAAGATTTACTACCTTAAAGAAATAGTTGCTTTAAACTCCCTAGTATGGAACCTTACATATCCTGACTGCTACTTTATTGTAGCGAAGTAGGACTTTATTTTTATTATCGCATCTTAAATAGCGCTACGTCATAAAAGAAAAGCACAAGGTTTTCTTGACTTTTAGGACCCAAATCGAAGTGTTTGCCTCCATGAAGATTTTTTTTAAAAACCAAAACGATATAGTTTTCCATAACAGGTTAAGAAAAATTATCGCTACTAAAAAGACTACAATAAATGCCACCGCTGTAACGTAGTATCTAACAGCAGTTACAACGTCATTATAACTTTATAGGCAGGAACTATAGGGCAGGAACTGTGCTGTCAATTGCAACATCTCCAGAAAATTTATTTACAGGGAACTTGCAAATGGCTTTCTAAAGAAACTATTTAGTATCGGCATATTGCAAAGAAGTTTATAAGTCGTTCATATATGTTGAAGTTTCTATTTTCCCCACCGTAATGTATCAGGCATTTAATTCTTCTCCACGTTGGGCGCCAATGGAATTTGTTTTTTTGTTGGCGTTGTGATACTGGGAAAGTTTCAACAACGATTGCCTAGGTAGCAACAAAAGAGAAAAGACAGGGTCTACCGAAATAGTAAATGAGAATATGGAAGTACCAAGTTTAAAGTATTTGTTTTGTTAAACTTCTTTTATTGGCCTTATTTTCATACAATCCAATTTCATGTTGCTAACTACATTAATTTCTGCAAACATTAGGTGTGAGTTTCGTATCGTGGATTAAAGTCCGAAAAGTACATCGCACTTTATAGATCAGCATTGCTTGCAGTTTTTATTATTGCCGCAACATTAACTAAACCGTAAACATACGCTCGAGAGGATTTGCTTTGAGGCGATATAATGCAATATGTCTTATTTCGATAATGCAGTATGTATTATTTGCAAAGCTTTTCGAAGTCTTTTGACTTAACTTGGCTACCTTTGCCAAAAACTACCGTCTTGGAGGCCCCGAATAATAGGAACATCCAATCTTCCAGAGAAGTACAAATAGAAACGGTACTTGCTGTACGCAAAGGGAAATTTGCTGAACTGGTTCATGATAGTTAAAATATATTTATAGCCTTTAGAAGAACGACGCAGGGGTCCCATTAGGTCTAAATTAATAGACTCCCAAGGCTACGTGAAAACTGCGCGCGATCCCTAAAGCCTACTAGTTTCGGGTTTGGCAGCTTTACAGATTGTACAAAAGTTAAGGTAACTTCTACTATTGGTGTTTATCTTAGGTCAGTAAAACTTTTGTATCAAACAGCTTGATCGCCTGAAGATCATAAGAGTCTGAAATAATATTTTTCTTTCGTGATTCGGTATTTTATGTTTTCATGAATTATTTGACATAGCTAATCTTGGATACTTAGGCAGAGAACAGTTTCATAATCCTTCATCATCAAAATTCCGGTTAGGATACTTAGAAGGAGTGTTTTTAACTTGAATTACCCCCTTAAAAATACTCCATAAACAATCAACTACTGGTGCAGTGTATAATTTATGCTAGCTCGGTATAAGTATATAACTTATGCCAGCTCTGTTGAGAAAGGGTTGAGGATAAAATAAATATTTGTCGGGCGGCACGTTGTGTTAGAATCAAATGTGGCTGGAGCTATAATTCATATATCAAATAAACTTCCTTACTCTTAAAATCGATTCGCGTATAGAAACTTGTGTAGTATTACAAAAAAAAAAAAATTAAGATGAAAATCGAATCACAAAATCAGCTATCTTAACTTAAATGAAAAATATATAAAGAGTTCAAGTGACTACAATCTAAGTCGGGGGGGGGGAAACAGTGACAAAAATCTTCGCAACGTCCGTATAACACAAAATTTTATCACGACAGGAGAAGCGAAACATTATTGATAAAAAGAATGAAGAGGAGAGGACCAAGGACTACTACATTGAAGCACACCTGAGGTGACAATGATTAAGTCGATCAGAAATTGGGCACGCTGTGTACGACCTTATACATAATAGGACAACCAATCGACGAAGAAATAAGAGGTTATAGTATTCTGTGGTGAATTCTATCAAAAGCCTTGATGAAATCCGGATATACACAGCCTACCTGTTTATCTGATCCAAATGTTCGGAAAGAATATTTAAGGTATTCGAGAAAGTTAGTAGTGGTCGAGAAAGCCGTGTTGGAAAGATTCCATAAAATGCTTGCATTGGAAAGAACGCCGCTGACGAGGGAGTCGAAAACCTTCGAAGCATGGCACATTCTAACGATCGGTCGATAAGTAGAACCATCAGACTTACAACCTTTCTTATGAAGAGAAATTAACACAGTCTCGGGAAAACGGCCGGAACGTACGAATACCATGGGTACCACCTGAGAAACCGACAGATTAGATAACTGTCTAATAACGTAGACCGCAGCAGTGTCAATTGGATAAAATCAGAAGTGGAAATATCACGGTAGGAATCACACAAGGAAGTTCGGAAGAAAATTTGATGACTCCGAAACCAAGGAGGTCATCTCCTAATAATCGTACCGCCTGGGTCGACTGATAACGCGATCCAAAAACCTATCCGAATCATTAGCAGTATTACAGAACTACATCAACCGGAAGAGGCGACAAAGTCCAAGAAGGATAGATAATATTGAGGAGTTGATATGAATGAAGGTATAAGACCATGAGCGTTAGAAGAAAGCTCCCATACAATCGCAGAAATCACCGAAAATCATGATGTCATCCGTCGAGAGATGGAGTCAGACAAGCTATCAATATACGCATCGAGCAGTTTGTACCCTGAAGAGGGGGGAACAAGGTGGAATATAATCAAGGATCAAGATGACAGGAGTCAGAAATATGAACAGCTGAGCACGAGATACTCTTCCTAGTCGCACATAGGAAGCTACCGCCAATAGGAGCACAAAAATCGGATAGGATACCATCCCGACGAAAGACCTGGAACTTGGAGTACACAACCAAATCTCAGTCAAGCAGACAACAGCGGTGCTGGACACACAAGGAGAGGAGAAAAGAAGCGTGGTCTTAGACCACAACGGCGTTACGTTGGCGTGAGAGAAGAAGAGCTGACCTTAAAGATGATCCGTTGGGGCATAGATCCGGAGAGAAGGCAGCCGCAAAAGCGTTCTGAAACGAAGCAATAAACATGCTGCCATCACGGCCGTGTTCAGGGTTGATCCTTCTACAAGGGATCATACTACCGGAAACACCTGCCCTAAAAGAAATTTTATTAAAAAATCCACTCCGTATCTGAGCTGTTCTCTCGCTTGCAGCAATGAACAAACAAGACATTTAAGTTTCCTCACTCTGTTACCCTAATTCTCTGCCGGACAAAGCCATGCTAACGCAACAAATTGTTCTCCCCTAGACGTTGGCTACATCGTAAAAAAAAGAGACGCTAGGGTGAGAAGCGGAAGGAGCATTAGCTCCCATCTGTGGGGGTCGTTAGATGACCGGTCGTCATGGACCCTTCGCCGCGCTTCACTGATGGACAAATGTCATTTTGAAGTCAGATTTTGTCCACTTAGCGATATTTTGATTGGACTCGAAAATATTAAATTTGTTTTTGTCCGTCAATATCTTCGTTTTTAAGAAATGAAAGTTCTTCCCGAAGGCTAATGAAAACTTTAACTTAAGTTGTCGAGTTTTTGGCTAATTGGGGGATCTTTTATTGACGATCTCACATAATAATTGGCTTAAGTAGAACACGCTCTATAGTCTTATCTAAAACGTTCATTTTGGACATTTACTTCATTAATTTTGGTGTCATTTTTATTTATAATTTGATAGTTACATCACCCAATTTTACTCTGCGTCACTGTATGTTTTGTAATAACACCATAATGGGTATGACTCTGTTATAGTGAATTTTACAATTATTTTCTGGCAGGGAAAAATGATTAACTCAGTAGGGAAGTAATTTAAGTATAACGCAATTATTTTTGCTTAAATTTATATGAAAGAAGATAACAACTAAAAGATGTCTGATATTGTTAAATCAGCGAACTACAGCAATAAATTAAAGCCAACTTCACCTGTATTGATTTTCATGTGGATATGAATGGCATTAAATTCCGGGAAATTCAAGACCTTTATGTTGATGAACATATCAAAATAACATTATTGTGGCAGGATGTTCATTTTTCACTTTACATAAATATTTGAAAAAAATCAATGCAAATGCAAAAGCAATTTATTAGATTTCATCTTATGCAAAGTATGCTAGGATTTTGAAGCCACCTGCCATTTCTTGTTAATATCAAAATTTCATTTCCCACAAATTCGGAGATTTTCCTAACTGCCAAAAAATATTTTCCACTTCGATAAATGTGGTTATAGTTGGGTCCAAATTCAAGCAAACTGTTTTGCTAGCAAAGAAAAATCTCATAGCCAGTCAATATCGATTTTTTGTAACATACGTCACAATACAATTACCGTGGAAGTTCAGGTAGACTGCCTGGAAACATGTCAGATAAAATTTACTTTGCTATCTTGTCCACATCGAATTGTCCTTGCCAGAAGGATACTTTAAATCTATTTCCGATGCTTGATTACGGATATTGACAGATTTAAAAGGATATGAGCAAAATAAGTTTGTTCCAATTGAAAACACTGAGATATTGTAGTTCAGGCGATACTGATGACATTTTAAGGATATTTTATGAGAAAAAGTATTGGAGTCAAGTTTGAAATTTGAAACAGGAATGTTTTGATTAATTTATGATATTTGATATGTTTAGAAATGTTGCAAGTACTGTTGGTGCACATAAAAACTAAAAAGGAAGTATTGTTTAGGTTTTAGTTGCGCTTAGGTTTGTCTATTAAATTTGTTAAATCCATCCGCGATAATTGTTTATTTATATAATTTCCACACATCCATACCATGCATTGGCTGATTCGAATACCAGGGGCGAGATACAGCTCTCCAAAATTAGGCCAGTTGAACGCCCATTGTTTACATCCAGTTGACAATTCTCAGTCACCGCATTGCTGTAATACATGTTAAAATAACCTATATACGGAGATTTAAGATAATTTACCATGCATTAAATTTCATCTCCTGTTGTAGACTAGCCTACACTCACCGTAGGAAGAATTATATTGTCCCAAAATGTGCCCATTGTAATCAGAATTATATGAATAGGTGATTTTCGTTAATAAATTTATGATCGAAACTATACCCGCGCTAACCGCGCTTTATCAGCGCGTCTGTCGCGGCAGAATTGGTGTCTTGAGTACCGATTTGTGCAGGCATTGCGAGGGTCCAATAGGACGAAAACAAGACAATATGCTAGATTTTGTTAGATTTGTAGTGAAACATCTTTTGTCACGGTAGGGTAAGTTTGCATATTGGAAAATAAGAGGCTCACGCAAAGTGAAACGCTCATAAGAATATTGGTTCTTTCTTAGGCTTTGGTACCAAATGAGGAAAGGGGGAATGTGTCTAATTTTCTCTAAGAACCCATGCTTAACCGAGCTTACACGCGCTTTACCCTCGCTTAACCTGCGCGTTATCCGCCCTTTAACCGCGTTTTACTCAAGATTTAACCACGCCTTAACCGTGCTTTACCTGCCCTTTACCCGCGTTTTATCTGCGCTTATCCGATCTTTATCCGCGCATATGACCCTAGACCAGCGCCTAACCTGCGCTTTATTTATTATATTAAGATTCATCAACAGGCTGACTACTTACTTGCTAATCGTAAAAAGTAACAATTAACCCAATAAAATAATAAAAAACTTCACAAAACAACTAAAGAAGTGTCGGAAAAGTTTTAAGTTTAGCCTTAACGCAATTTTTAGAAAGAATAAAACAAATGTTGCCAAAATGAGAATTAATAAACGGAGACGTTGACGTGATAGGCTTGTGTAAACCGTAATTTGTGGGAGGTTGCGGAATTTTAAGAAAGTCTTGAATTCTCAAGGAGCGATATGGAATCGATATATTAAAGGAAGACAGCAAGGCAGGGAAGTCAATATTGCCTATGTATCACCTAACTTCAATAAAGTACGATAGCCGTCGGTGCTATGCTTAGAGCTAACAAATCTCCAAAAGTGCCTAGGCTCACCGCGGATAATAGACCTCATTCTGTTAATTTAATTATTGTAAGAGGCATGTATTTCAGAATTGAATTTATCTCGTAAATGTGAGTAAATATAAAAATTCGAGTCGCTCCTTGATTAGCAAAACCGCTTCCAAGCTTTATTTTTTTACATTTTGAAGATGCTTTAGTGAGATATTCAGCCAAGGTAGACTAGAAAAGGAAGCATATTTTATAGGAACGAAATTCAAGAAACAAGTAAATAGATTGTTATAGAAAGCACTTACCGCCACATCAATGTTCCGCTCGTCAAAAACATTTAGACCAATTACAATTAAATCAAAAATTGTCCACAGAAAAAAAAAACCAAATCAGCCATTTTAAAATTAAAAGAAACGTTACTGTGAACTGGTGATGCTGCAACTATTGGATCGAAGACGAAAGTAAGTTGAACAGGATGACGAGACGTCTCAGGAACTAAAGGAACTGGACAACGCCTAACCAAGGTGGCGTATGGGTCAGTGCTGAACACTAAATCCACAAATCTACCAGAATTATTAGTGATGTTGGAACACTGTATCAGCCCGGAAGAAGAATTGCCGTCGATGAAACTTTGAGAACCATAGAGATTCAGCCCGTCAACATCCGATGATATTCAGCTAATACATAGTTAGCAGGTTAAAGTCCCCAAGGAGCAACAACTCATCTTGCGGACGCAAGGAAGAGGATATAGTGTCGATGCAGGAAGCAAGCAATTCTTGGAGTTTCTACAGGAATGGGAGAAATATTTCACCCCACCTGACTTAGCGCTGATCTACAAGTCCCACATTAGGCCTAGACTTAAATATAGTACTCATATTTGGGCAGGGGCTGGACACACCGCATCGTCTGCGTTGGATAAAGTCCAGCGTAAGGCTATTAAACGTATTGGCGATTCCTCAATCTCAATGTCGGTTGTCTCTCACTCTTCCATCTATTCCCATGACCATTGTTCTAACGAATTTGCCAGCTTAATTCCTTGTAGACACATGTGAACGCGCGATACAAGAGCTACAAGTCGCTCCCACCCCAGTAATATACACTTTTTTGTACGGCAATCTGAGAACAGTACATAAAAGTTCCAAATCATTCGAGCTCAAACGCTCAAACGCTCGGGATGTCGCAACGAACAGCACATATAACTCCTCAATCGACAGGAGCGTTCACTGTAGACAGATGTCGATCACGTCGAAAAATCATATATTTCGGGCCAAAAGGTTCAGCACCGGTGATCATTTCACAAAGCCAAGTTTCAATCAGACAGGCCACGTTGAAACAAGAAAAATTAGAGCCATTGTAGAGGCCAGTCGTTTTAAATCGAAGACCGGTTATTTTAGGGGAGTATAACGCAATCTCGCTGATGAGTTTCTTGGAGTATCTCTGGAGCCTAAACATTAGGCCAAATGTCCGAAGAGACGAAGTCGTTGAACAATGCATCAGGAATAACAGCCTTGAAAGACGCAAAAAAGGAGCCGGAGCCGTTGCGCGACTTTTCAATTCGTCGGCAATTAATTTTACCTCGTGAAATCCCAAAGTGTGTTAGATATATAATGTACGACATCATTCATCGTAGTGTCAGGATAAACTTTTGAGACAACTACGCTATCCGCGGTTTTCCCGCGCTTTACTCGCGCCTTACCTGCGGTTAACCGACTTTTACCCGCGTTTACCCGCGCCGTAGCCATTCTTAACCCACTTTTTACCCTTTTAATAAATAAGATTGTTCCCTGATTAGGAACTCCAAAGTCATAGACAATTACAAATTTTCCCGGATGATTTAAATACGTTCAATGGCTGGTATCTATCTAATGGCCTCTAGCTTAACTTGGAAGGAGCCACAATCATCACGTCTTTGATTATACTTTTGTGGGAACTGATATCCGACGCCTGCAGTCCGTGACTTGACAAAAGCTTCAATTTTACTTTGCGCGTAAGCTATATTGTTTCTAGGAGTTAGATAAAATGGTGGTCGACGAATTTTTTTGTTCGGCAGACCTGGATTCAATTATTGTTCTTTTCTTTGGTTAGACCAATTCTCGAGCATATGTACATCTCAAGTTTGGTCACCTTGCTATGTTAATTATTCTAATAGGTACAGCTAAGCTTGGTTAGGTCCACGTTCAGATAGCTGCCATGTTGTACCATTGTTGGCTTGGTTTTTATTCAGCAGTTTTTGAACTTGAACATATACTTACGTGCTCTCGCAGGTGGAGTTTCTTATAGGCCTACCCCGGATGGCTGCCTAAGAAGGCACACTTAGGCCAAGGAGGCCCATTGCGATACCACGTTGAGGCTACAAAAATTTTACAAACCCCATAAAAATACCTAAGAAATAAGAGGGTGAACCTATTACCCCCTGTGCACCAAGCCAGTTCCTTATCTCCAGTGGAACCAGTTCACGGGAAATCAAAATAAATTTTACTGAGCTGGGAAGGGTGCATGGCTTTAGGATATTGTCTCCACTACATGGCGATCACTCTAGTTCTGACTATGATATGCATGAACCTATGAATAACCTCTGCAGGGCCGTGAATATGAGTATCGCTCTCGACTTGGATCTTACTAAGGATCTATGTGCTCTCTTCTGCCTTGATTGTTGTGTTGTGCGTATTCTTGTTGGGAGCCTCATTGAACCTAATATATTGTTATACTCTGGTAAGTAGTTCAACTGTTTCTTGGGTCCTGCCGAGAACTGCGCTTTCTGATCTAGAAGGAAATTTTTACATATTTAACGTTTATGATAAAAAAAAAACAGAACAGAATGAAAACAATCAAAATTGGCCCATTACCTTTTTTTTTTTTATATATGATGTGGCCAAATCCTAGGGGACAACCCTTTGATGCGTTAGCATGGTTTTGGCCGGAAGGGAATTAGGGTAAGGGAAGTGAGGAAACTTGAGTCTTGTTTGCATTGCTGCGAGCTAGAGGACAGCCCAGAGACGGAGTGGAATATTTTAATTTCTTAATAAAAGCTCACGGTCATCTGGGCTCGAACCCGGGACCCATGGCATGTTGGTCTTGCCGCTCAACGCATTGATCCAACTCCAACTCCAACCTAAATTATAAATTCTGAAATAAGGAATGTCTTAAAGTTCATTTAGAACTCACACTTCATAAACTCATATACGCGACTGGTCATGTATAAATGTCTGTACACCTTAAGCATAAAAAGCTTTTCGTCATATGTTCTGACTTACAACATATAAAAAGGATATTATTGTAATTATGCGTTTTATTGGTCGGCAACATGGTGCTAACGTTTCCTGGCTTTACATCATCCAGAATTACGTTTGCCTGTGCAATATCAGTGAATTTTATTGCAGTTACATAGGTCAGTTCATGTTGCCAAAATAGTACACTTTAATGAAAATTTATGCTCCATCTCATGAAGGAAAGCGACTCGAGAAAAACGCTTAACGACATTTTCTTTAACGACATTGCTTTATGGGCCATTTTGTCTTCTGAAGTGGAATTCTTATGATTTGTGGTTAATGTTAAGAAATTAAGGATTGACAATTCTCCAGCAAGTGTTAAGAACTTATAAACAAGAGCAAGGCTTCTAAAATCGCAACATTATACAAAATGCTTATGTAAGCTGAACTTTTGTTAAACTCATAAAACATTACACAACACTTCGGAGTAATTACATACAAAAGAAGCTCAACGAACTTTTCTTGTCGGAAAACAAACCCTCTTGTTACTTCGTTTTTCGTTGCTAAAATATTTAGCTAACTTTTCATAAACAAAACTCAGAATAAAAAACTGGACCTTCATTTAAATAAAGGGCTTTAACAGATTACTCAGATTACGGGGGTTTATTTCAAGGACGTTAAACTTTTAAGTTTACTACGCTAACAGACAAATAATCTTGCTGTTATCGTTCTTTCGCGAAGGATTTTTATCCGTCTCTGGAGGAAATTATCAGATTAACACGTATATAGTCACAGAGCACAGCTATAAATCTTCGTACTACCTACCTTTCTTATTTCTATAAAATCTAAAAAAAAACACACCTTGCAGGCAAAACTTTTCAGCAGAATGTCCTCCCGCAGTATATCTAGACTTGCTTTTATCTGCTCGATGTGAGCAATTTTTACTTCAATCCTGGGAAAATCTTGGGACGGATCCTTCGCCAGATCAACATGCAAATTGGAATGACGAGCCTGCATCTGGTTGAGTTTAACGAATTTTACGAGCAGCCCCGTCAACATCGTTTGCATATCAAGTGGAAAATTCATCACTGTCAACTCGGTCTTCTCTACCAAACACCATTTTGGCTTTGAACAGGTTTAAAAATTTTAAGAGTTCGTCAAGTACTTTTCTACTTTATTTGCTTATTCTCTTGTACCATAAAACATTAAATTGCCCAGCCATCAATTTTTATGGTTTTGCTTTATTATAACTTTTAAAAGTAAATTTAAAAGATGGCAGGACTTTATCTCGAGAGCAATTGAATTTATGCAGAAAAGAGCACGAGTTTTTCTGATTTTTTATAAATTATCGGACCCCGAGGAGTACTCACAGCGAAGTTTTATTTACAAAAACTTAGTTTAGAATTCTGTTAACATTTAGTAGCATATTTGTTGTGAATGAACCTCGGGGACCAGGATTATGCGTGGGTGTAATTGGATGAATCCATTATGTGTAAATCCGTTTAAAAGTTTTTCTTACATAGAGAAGAACTAGGAAGATTCTAATGCCTGGTAGAACAAATATTAAAACCATAGCGGGGCTAATTATAAAAAGAAAACACTAACCCTAGTTGTAGGTTGTGTTTGTAGGAGTAGGAAATCCTCTACATAGTCGTTAAGCAGTCGACCCCCCATGTTCTGTTACCACTACAAAGAAAGCCCATCTGGATTGCTCTAGCACTGCCATGCAGAGATTAGTTGAATCAGCCACAGCTATTGAGGAACTTGGCTAGGTCCTTCAGCTCCACGCTGGCGAGCTCCGCTAGTCCATTAGAGAAGTTCTTGCCAAAGGCCTGCAACTTTCTCCTGGCTAGTCCAGGGCATACGAAAAGTAAATAATGCATAATTTCAACCTCTTTCTCGACGAGGCAACTTCGGCGGAAATCATTGGGGGGAATACGTATGCGGGCTACTTGACTACCAAAATGACGTGCCACCGTTATAACCACAGCGTTCTCTTTTGATTCAACTGTGACACTGACAGACCGTCCTAACTGCGCTCGGCGAGCTGAACAGCTATTAGGTCAATCTCTATTTTATCTGAGATTAGAGGCGGTTCGATTGATCTGTCTACTTGTGACGCGTTCATCTGCGAACCTTTTTTCGCCAGATTATCGGCTGCCTTATTACCCGTCAAATCACTATGACCGGGAACTCAGTAGAGAATCACCCTAAGGCTTTCAAGGCCGGTCCGGCATCTGCGCACCAGTAGTGATTTACTCGTGTTTGAGTCGAGCGCTTTAATTGTCGCTATAAAGAAAAATTTCGCTTCGATTTTGTAGATCGTTGTGCGACAGCAATACTTCTTGAAACACACTGCAGTGGTCCTTATGCTGAGGCGGTCGGAGAAAACTGCAGCTCGCACCCTTTTCAGCCATCCGTGAAGATCGGTAATACTTGGCATTGGCAACCACTGACATTCCTTCCACTCTTCCCTACTAGGTATTCTAGTAGAGAAAGCTCTCTCAAAGCTAATTGTAGGAATGGTATAGTCAGTGCTCTTCTGCAGATGAACCCCTGAGTAGGCCCTAAATATTCTGCTGTCCCCGTAGTCCGAAGTTTTCTTTCAGTTTGATGGCATTACGAGCAGCTATACACCTACCGTGTTTGTCCAGTGGGCGGAGATGGAGCATTGTCTCCAACGCAGTGGTTGGCCCCCACCAAACTCCGGTTACGAAGTTAATCCCAGCCAACTTTTCATACTCTTAAGTTATATACAAGACAAAATCTTCGAAAATGCATAATGAAATAAGTGGATTGCTTCACCCTATTCGTTAGATGCAACATTTTTTATCAGTTACCAATGGCAAAACGTATTCCGTACAACCGAGAGAAAATCATCAACATCAGTCTACTCTTTTACCACCCCCCCCCCCCCCCAACCTTTGTCGTGGTCCTGATGGGGGAACAGGCTCTATACATCAGAAAAGGAGTCATCCAACTCGGTCCATGTGTTAAAAAGTTAGCCTACCCTTCCCCGCACCTATACCCAAGGTAATTATTTTAGGTTTTAGTAGAAATGGGGGATCATTTTATTTTTAGCGGCAGAGGTTAAAATCTTCCAAAAGGCACCATTATATCGGGTCCCTTTTCGTCCCCTCCCAGTATCCTTTAGTTCCAGTTACACTGCCGCCACTAACCTCGGCTTTCTGGGTCACTGCTAGAATCCAAGCCTATCTGGACAACATGGATTGTCCAACCGTCTCCAGTGTTCCTTCTTGGTCCATGCGCTAATTACAGCCTTCAGCCCTTCCCTGCTCACGGCAATAAACGGTTCCAGACCAAAAAGCTTTAGTCCAGAGCCAGGACAAGTAACCTCCTCCGGATTAACCGAAGCTAACCGCATCTTCTTCCTACACTACTACAGCACTGTCAGCCGGCCTTACTAGCCGCCGCAGAAAGAAAAAGGGTAATATTCCAAAGCTTGTTCTGTTGTGTTGTGGGTACCGTAAGTATAGCCAACCTGTTAGGATCTACCATACCCTTCACCTCCACTCCTACAGAAGTACCTGAAGAAACGCCATTCGCGACTCAATTACCCCTAGGTCCTGCGGGGGAGGACACCACTGCAGACTCCCTTGGAATGGCCTACTACAATCTTTGAGTTAAGCGGAGTTTTCAAGAGGTTATCGCCTTTCGAATTAGTTACTTGGCTACTTTCTAGGATGCATTGCCCGGTTGTTACTACGTGGAGGTGTAACTTATACTTGAGAATGTCCAGATTCAATTTTTCGTCCATTCTCATGCCACCAATGGGAGATCATACTCTAAACAGCAAAAGAGGAATCACCCAAATCCGTCTACGCGTTAAGGCAGTGGTTTTCAACCACTCCGCCAAGGCACTTTAGTGTTCTGAGAGATTCTTGAAGTTTGCCACTACTGCGAAGACATATAAAGCAATTCTAAACAAATATCTTCAGTAGGTAAAATTACCGACGAAAAATGTTCTACTACACATGCTGCCACATCATAAAGTATCAGAACAGATCCAAAAAATTCCTCCTTATTGACAGCCGAAATGAGAGAATTCTTCTTTCTTTGTTGGATAAAGTAGGTTCCCCGATTGATACCACATCAGAAATTTTGTTGGTGGAGCGGGAATGGGGGTGTGGGTTGAACTTTTAAATTTATTATATTCTTACTGCGTTAACGAGTTGAGCATCTCCTCCTCCTCCCCCTACCTTTAGTCCAAATTTTTGCTTATTTTAGCATTTGGGGGTCATCTTCTATACGATATCCAAATCGGTCCACGCATTACATTGTTAGGTTCAACCCCTACCTCCACCGCCATAACTCCACACGTTTTTTTCTCGTATAACCAATCGGGGAACATACTCTACTCAACAGAACAAAGGATTCCAATTGGTCCATGCGTTACGTTGGTCCACCCTAGGAGCAAATTTTTTCTCCTATTAATAATGGGGGCGGGGCGTACAAAAAAAAGAACCATCTAAATCGGTCCACGCGTAACAATGTTAGGCTCAACCCCTTCCCCGCCCCCACCACTCCAAAAGATTTTTTATCGAGTCATCAATCGGAAAACATTCCTTACCCACTAGAAAGAGAATTATCAAAATTGGTCCACGCGTTACGAAGTTAGGCTACCCCTAAATAGAACAACATGAATGCGAACAGTTTCCCATTTTCTGAATTTTTTATCGTCTTATGAGTCCCAAACTTTCAATCGAGTTGTACATCGTAACCTTTTTCACTCAACCACTTAAACCATTTCCTTTTCCTTCAATTCTCTACCTACAAATGCCGTGTTTTAACATCTAAGGGTATCCCCTAAGCTTTGGCATCATCATGAAAAAGGATTATGTGCAACTTTGCTCTGTGCTACTGACAAATGTAAAACAGACCTAGTGACAAATCACAGCCTATGTGTCGTTACATTCGATCAACTTCAATGGGCGAGAAACTGTAGTAGCATAACCTAAAATATCGACATTATCGATGTTAAATACCGTTAAAAAAATGCGGGTCCGGTAATCATATGATAGTGTAATTTAGGAATTGTTTTAATCTAGGAAAGAACTGAATTCAATTGATCTTTTTTTTCTTTTTTTAACGATTTGTTCAAGCCTAGGGGACAGCCCTGTGATGCGTTAGTATGGATTTGGCCGAAATGGAATTATGGGAAGGGGAGCGGAGAAACTTGAAGGTCTTGTTTTTGCATTGTTGCGAGCTAGACAATAGTTCAGAGACGGAGTGGATCTTGAATAAATTTAAAAACCCACGGAGAGACCTGATCTCGAACCCGGGAACCATGGCATGGTGGTCGTTCCCCTCAACCACTTCGGCACTGCTTGACTTTTGCAAACATTTTAAATTTCTGCGAGTTATTTCCCTGTAATACAGGTTATCAGTTACAACCCCTGTAATACAGGTTATCAATGGGTACTTTTAAGAGGTTTTTTAAAATAGCATTATTTCGTTATAGGTATCCATGATACGATAATCTATAAAAATTTTGCATGAATGCAATTATTTATCCCATAGAAGAAAATTCTTTTCTTCCATAAAAGAGAAACATCATACATGGCTTGTGACGTTATTAAAAGTTTATAAAGGCAGTTACGTAGTTCTCATATATTAGAAATAATTTCCTTATTCCTACTTCCTCATCTCGGAAAGCAATAAAGAAAACATTAGCTCCCTGGAAGAACACCAAACCTCATATTTTCCGAAATGAAATCTTCAAATTCGTATAAAAACTGAAAATTTTGTTTTTCATATCAGTTCAGGACGAGAAATGTCGTATTTTAGCTTAAAGCAATTCTTCAAGCAGCAGTTTGCCACGGAAGTTCCGGAGTTCCTGACAATTTGTAATGAAAACGAGAATATATTTGAATTGTAAATCTCTTGCAGTTTTCTCGTGGAGTTTGTAACCCCATGCTGTGCAGCCAGGGAAAACGTGTGACCTGCATAATACAGCGCTCTTCTTTTTCGATAAACATAAATAAAATTTTAGCCCTGTACTTGCTTTCTCCCAGATGATTTATTTCTGGCAATTTTTGAATTTTCAGAAGTTTTTCTCACGTGCATTTTCTGCATTCGAAAAGCATTCAAACTTTAATAATTTATTTCGCGTGAAAGATGATTGGCGGTTTTCCACGATATTAAAATTTGAAAATAATTTGCACAACAAAATTGGATAGTTCTGAGATTTTAATGAGCTGCCAAAAGCCCAACAAGGGCACTCGGAAATAATAAAATGGCCAAGAATATATCTAAATAATCAATTATCTCAGTTAATAGCATTCAAATATCCAATTGAAATTTTTCCGAAGATTTCTGTTCGCTTTTGAAGTCTTTTCCAGATAAAATCAATTGGAGAAAGTTTTGTTAAGGATTTCTCAAGTAACCCAATTAGATGATCAAATTTATTGCTTTGAACAGATGCTCACGTTGCAGAAAGTTTGTAGATAACTCAAAATTAGAGTACCTACTTAAGGGATAGAGTTTTCTGGACAAGATTTACCAATTCAAGTACTTACGGAGTCCTTACAGTTATCTTTCAATAAGTAAGTGTAAACAGAAATTGAGCAGAACTTTATGTAAGTACTTTCCGACATCCTTTAAGTTTGAGATTTATATTTTGCAAAGAAGGGCTTAATAGATATTATTTACTGTTATGTGAAACATTCAACTTAAAAGCATATTGACTGATTTTGATTCTAAAACATGAAATAGGTGAGTGTTCCTAATTCATAATACATAAAAATTCATTTACATAATTGAAAAATAGCTTAAGCAAAAAAAAGTTGAACCAACTTCACAAAAAGGGCTAAAAACATAAAATAATTTTTAATTTTACATCTATTACTACATTTTGAAGTCGGTGCGAATTAAACAAACAAAACAATTTTCGTCTTAGCAGTGGGCAACATATTCTACACATCAAAAGAAGAATCATCCAAATCGATCTATACGTTACGAAGTTAGCCTATCCCTCCGCACCCCATCCTAGGACCAATTTTTTGATTATTAGCAACAAAAAAGAGAATTATCCAAATCGGTCCACGCATTACGAAATTAGATTTCTCTCCCCACCGCAACCCCACGCAACGGTGCATGCGGTACAAAGTTCGACTACCCCCCCCCCCCCCCCCTCTCAGGACAATGCTTTTTCATTATCAGCAACGAGCGATCATACTTTATACAACAAAAAATAATCATCAAAATCGGCGCACGAAGTTAGGTTTCACGCCCAACCCCACCCCATCCAACAAAATATTTTGTTGACATGGTATCAATCGCGGAGCATACTCTACCCGACAAAAACAAAATCATCCAAAGCGGTCCACGCCTTACGAAATTATGCCCGGTCATACATAAATAAAATTCAAAAACACATGTCGAACTTATAACCTCTCGTTTTTTGGGAAGTCGGTTAAAAAGCGTCTTAACCATACCTCTGAATTAAAGAATACTCATATTAATTAATAAGATATACATACAGGGTGTTTCAGATCTGACGGCCCAAAATGAGTGGGGTGATAGATCTCACCTAGGCAAACAAAAAATTGTATGGCAGGGGGGACAATCTCAACCGTTTGGGAGTTACAGGGTGATTCATAAATTTCAGTTTTTCATGGTATGCAAATTACTCTTTTATTTTTATCTTTTGATCTACTCAACATATCGACATCAAACAAACGCTAAAAAACTACTACCCCAATGGCCTTCCCAAAAATGTCAACAATGTTAATCTCACTACTACTGTAGGTACAGTCACGGCCAAAACTGAAAAAAATGTTTTGAAATTACCAAAATTCCAGCATTTTCTCAAATTTTCTCCGAAATTAATGTAATTAGTATACCTCTTTTTTATTTTTATTGGATTGCCCGTCTTATTACCTTTCCAAAAACGTACAACATGACCACGTAGGGTAAGTATTTAGAAATTTATACGTAGAAATCCTCTCGGAGCATATTATAAAAATTAACAATGTAGTGCATATCACAATAGAATTGTAAATTAATTACAAATCCTAAATTAATCAATTGCAATATTTGTATTAAAAGCTATTAATCACAAAAGAAGCAAATCTCCAAGCAAGTAAGCTCATTATAAAGCGCAAATTGCTAGAACAAAGTTAAGAAAGGTTTCATATTTCTTACACGACTTTCTTTAACGTAATTGCCCAGATGGTTCACTCGTAATAAAGAATAAAAATAAACAAACGTGTCCACTGCGCAAAGGTAAAATCACGGCACTCGTCAAATTGCTGACATGAGTTCTTCTTTCAATGAAATCATTGAACTCTTATTATTTTCGTATGCCGATGAGTCATAAGAATCACATTGATCAAGTATGAATTTGCATGCTCTGGATTTTATAACCAATTACCAATAATGCTGTTATTGCATTTTTACTTCCGATACTGATCTTTCCTTTGTTAATTTGACATACATAACTCCAAGTAGGGATAAGAAAATTTGTATAAATATAGAGGTAAGATTTGAATAAAGGAGAAATTACGATACGAAAGGAACTCACTACCGAGGGTAGTCCATAACTTAAAGCTCACCAGTAATTAGGACCCAACTGGCCCTAAGCATCCTCCAAATTTCCCAAATCCTATTCCTACACCCTCCCTTAAAATACCAAGTCTACAAGAGAAAGACAAACCTACGGCTGATGTAGCGCAACAGCCGTATCGAAGGAAGACAAGGCAACGAGAAGTTGAACAAGGAGACAAACATCGAAGAAGGACAACGAAGGACGACAACAAATCGAAATGAAGGCCGAAGATAAGCCTCTACGTGGAAAGAAACCATCCGGAATCGAAAAAGATTACAAATTGACAGTGTTTTAAAAACGCGCGGTCCGCATTTGACTTGACTTGAATAAAGGAGAAGTAATTCTTTGGACAGAGAAGTAATAGTTTCACTTAAATCCAGTCCGGATACTTTCAGCAGAATTGCCAATACTACCTTCTCCCCTCTTAAATACGGCGGTCCTTAGACGTCAAACTATCATAGTGCTGATAAATTGGCCGAGCTTTTCTCGCCGAGCACTAAAATCCGTTTCTCAATTCACCGTTTAAAAAATAGAAGGCGACATTATTACAACAATTTAAAGAAATTAAACTCATATTAACTCAAAAATTATTTTTGTTAAATTAAATGACTCTTAATAACTCACAAAAGCTGTTCAAAATGTGCACCCCCACCAGGCCCGTAGAGACAAAATTCGGGCCCGGGGGGTACCACATACGGCCCCCCCGAAACGAATTTCTGGCCCGGCACTTAGCGTTTACGAGCCCATATACAATCGAATGATTGACTTTCAGTTTAAAATCTGTCTAGTATAGTACACTTTTTCGATCGTGAAGCATTTTTTTTATATAAATAATTAAAATGGAAAAAATTTTCTGTTGATGACTTAGATGACGGGGCCCCTTTCACAGCCCGGGCCCGGGAGGTTTACCCCCTTCGCCCCCCCCCCCCCTGTCGGCGGCCCTGACCCTCACTTTGGATTCATGCCAACAATTTCCTTCTAAGTCCCTGCTTAAGGCGTATTGAAGCCAACAGCTCCCGTATTGTCGTCGTTGCATTCCCAATCCTGCTAACTAAATCCTCCCTAGTGTTAATAGGGCTTGAATAAACTTCATCCTTCATTGTTCCCCATAAGAAAAAGTCTAATGGGGTAAGGTCTAGAGATCTAGCAGGCCAAGGAATCGGTGCACCTCGTCCAATCCAGTGGTTTTCAAATTTTTGACTTAGTATTGCCTTCACAATGTTAGCCGTATGCGCTGGTACTCCATCGTGTTGGTGAAAAATTCCCCTAAGATTATCCATAAGGCTCTCCTTTATCAGATCTACCAGTGTACTGTCCAAAAAGTCCGCATAAATTTTACTATTAAGAACTTGTGGCAAAATGAATGGTCCTACCAAATGGTTGCGGATGATACCAGCCCATACATTGACACTGCTGGAATAAGGTCACATTTGTCCTGTGTGGGTTAGTGTTCGACCAGGTATGGACGTTATGGAAGTTCGTGATATCATTCCTGATGAATTGACATTCATCTGTCCACAGAATGCGGTCCAGAAACGTTGTCCATGTCGCGTTCCGGAAGCCAAGTTCTAAATTTCAGTTTTCTCTTGGAATCTACTTCCTGTAGTCCTTAGGCTGAGTTATGTTGATATGGACGTAATCCCCCTCGATGAATAACTCTCCAAACCTTAGATGAAGACACTTCTAATTATCTTGCGACTCGTGTCGTGCTCGTCTCAGGGTCTTGCCTCACTATGGCGATTATTTTTATTTATTTTTAATACGATGTGGCCAAATCCTAGGGAACAACCCTTTGATGCGTTAGCATGGGTTTGGCCGCTTTTGGCGAGCTAGACAACAGCCCAGAGACGGAGTGGGTAGATCTGTATCGAATTCACGTGAAATTGTAAATTTACGAATTATCCGGATTTCCCGAATTTCACGGATTTGTACATCTCAAAATCCGAAAATCCGAAATTACGGATTACGGATATCCGTTTTCATAAAATCCGGGTTTTCGGAAATCCGGAAATTTTCAGCACTAATTATCAGGCGAAAATGGTGTCACTAAAGTAAATAACATTAAAATCTAAGATTTATTTACGCGATCATCATTCATCTGATCAGATTATGTTACCATTAAAAAGTTGCAAAATATATATGTATAATATATACTTACAGCGATTTCTATTAAAGCGTTTTAACGTGTTAGAATCAAACATACGCTGATACTGGTCCTCAAAAGTGATAAAAATTTTGGGGTACTATGTCGGGTATATTTTTATCTCATCAAATCTTCAAGGAAAGCGTTAAAACCACCAAAAATCCTTCGATCCTCGTACTCTGGCGTCTTATCTCTCCAGTTCACTTCGCGGTCAAAACATAATTGTCGCGATACTATGGAGAATATCGGTTACAACATTTATCGATACTCGTGATTATCGAGTAAATAGAATATCGAAGTCAAAACCTCGATACCTAGGGAGAAAGTATCGATACGAGGTCTATTGTCGTCCGTCCGACCCCCATTCGTTAACCTTTGTGTCATCTAACCAAATTATCGATGGTGGAATATCCGTAACGATGGGTAAAGCCCAAATACAAAGTTTGATTTATCTTAGTAAGGATGGGCGATAATTATATCGATATCTGTATTATTGATACTTTATAGCAGAACAACGATAATTTTTATTTGATATCCTAAGAACCGATATTTTCAAATATCGACCACGTAGGGATTGATATATCAAGACAAAAAGAATACCGATGTTTTTATAAATATACCGATAACTTTTATACATACAAAAAGTGCTAATTAATTATTTCTCCGCTGCTACACTACGTTGTCCCATTAAAGGATTCAGAAATGATTACTCCATGATTACTTACTTATTCCGCTGATGCATCGACCCAAATTCGATCTTCGCCTCCGACAATAGTATACCACACTGCTGCTGGTCCTACCCGATTTCTTATTGGTAGACAGTACCTATATTTCGGTAAGCCGCACATCTGGGGCCCATAATTATTTTCCAGCTTTTAGTACATCATCTAATGTTAAACCGTTTAATTTAAAGATTTTTTGACTATGTTTTTATAAATTAAAGACGACGTTATTGTAATGCTGAATATTACAAGAGATGTACAATATAAAAAATGTTCCTATGTTTTGCTAAGTCTAGTATTTCTTTTTGTACTGTTATGTGTAGACTAACACTTACGTTTTTATAAGGATTTCTCAACGGGGTTAGCAATAGAAACACGAAAATTGGAATAACTCAAAAACAATGAGATTTCAAAAAAGTCATTAGTCTGTGTAGCCACATATGTTATTTTACTTTTACTCAATTATTTTTCAATACCAATCAGAGAATTTGAAATTTTTTCCCTGTTATATGGCAATAGTTTTATGATTATCTTACTCCGTGATTATGCTTAAGCTTGAAAGGTTGGGTTTTCCGCCTTTGTTGCTCGACTGCATCGGCTCTTACTTAAAAAATAGGACTTACCGTGTCTCTTTCCGTAATACTTTATCTAGAGTCGTTAGGGCTTCATCTGGTGTGCCGCAGGGTAGCCATCTGGGGCCGTTGCTGTTTATTCTGTTATGCCATTGACGACATTGTCCCTCTGATTAAGCACTCCAAAGTTTTAACCTACGCAGACGATATGAAGATTTTCTCATGCGTTAGAAACAGTTATGATTCTTCCTGCATTCAGGATGATTTGAATACCTTCAGGGGTTGGTGTGCCTCAAATGGACTGCAACTTAACCTGGATAAATGTGAAGTTGTGTCATTTTCTAGGAACATCAATCAGCTCCTCTTTGATTATACCTTTGCGGAAACTAATATCCGTCGTGTGGAGTTTGTTACTGACCTCGGTGTAAAGCTAGACAGAAAACTCAATTTCACTCTGCACATAAACCATATCGTATCTCGGAGTAATTCTGTCCTGGGTTTTGTTAAGCGATGGTCAAGGGAGTTTTCTGATCGACAGACCCTCATTCATTTATTTTTTTCTTTAGTTAGACCAATTCTCGAATATGCATCTCAGGTTTGGTCTCCTTGCTATGCTGTTCATTCTAGACGCATTGAATCGGTGCAGCGGAACTTTGTTAGGTTCGCACTAAGGGACCTCCCGTGGAATGATCCATTAAGGCTTCCTCCTTATGAGGAACGCCTCCTGATTGTTTTGTTTGGACGTGTTTTGGTTTTTTGCTTACAAATATTTTTCTTTGCATGGGTTGTGGGAGCCTTATTCACCTCAATATATGTTATATAGGTCAATTGGTTCCAGGCTTCTGCCTTTGAAGTGCGCCTTCTGAGTTAGAAGGGTTAATTCTATATATCATAATATAGCCGATGTATTGATACTTGTATAGCAGATTTTTTTGATGCTATCGATATTTCTTTACTAATAATATTGACGTCGATATATCGATACTTTTCTAACTATCGTCTATCCTTACCTCTTGATAAAGGGTGGTTTTGACGTTCGCACGGCCATATGCGCTCTGAAGAACTTTTCGAACAGTTTCGAGTGTTAACTTTACGTTGCAGATTATTTGTTGCACCTGTTGCGATTTACTGTAAAATTATACGTTGCACAGCAGGAGTAAGTACTGCTTTTCTTCTTCTTATTAGTTTGAATATTGAACTTTTTTCGGATATTGGTTACTGTACCAATTCTAACACCAACTCCACGAGGAATTTTTTCTTTTCTCGAAGAGATACTTTATTTCAGCCGCCTTTTCCACACTAACTAAATTAAAAAAAATCTAATATTGCAAATGTTTTTCTCGATT
Source organism: Leptarthrus brevirostris (assembly GCA_964036015.1). Taxonomy (NCBI): domain Eukaryota; kingdom Metazoa; phylum Arthropoda; class Insecta; order Diptera; family Asilidae; genus Leptarthrus; species Leptarthrus brevirostris. The sequence continues at coordinate 128,349,004 of OZ038374.1, read as the reverse complement.
TTTTATACTCACTTTATAATTATAAATTTTAATTTATGAAAAAGTTATGAGATTTTCCCAAAACTCAAACTATGCTGAAAATGAAAATTACTTTTCCCTTTATCTTTCTAAACTCAACTAATTATTCAAGTGACTCCAAAAAAATTAACAAAATGTTTCATCATTATTCAATAGCAGTTCCCATTCTTATCTTATAAATACAAAGCAAGCGTAGAAAGACATTTGTGGTCATTCTTTTGTACATTACTAGGATACAGCATGATTAAAACAGATTTTCCATGTCATTTTAACAATTAGTTGACTCATTGTATCAATATTTTGTTCGTCCCCTTCTTATCAATAATTGCTTTAATTCTTGTCAGCATGCTTCCAATATTTTTTGTTCAGTTTTATTTTAGTTCTGTGTCACTCTGCCATACTGATATGAGTTTCTCAATCAGCTGCTGCTATTATAGTTATAATTTCTAATGCAATTTCACGTTTTAGTAATTCCTACGATAAAACTAGAATTTTTCTGTTTGGCCAGGTAAACTGTAACAATTTTTGCTTTATGACATTAGGCTGAATCATGCATAAAGACATATTCTTCATTGTTAGGGAACGACTCACCAATTCGAGGCAATAAATGGGTTTTCAAAATTCGGATGTTCTGATCTTAACACATCGATTCTTGAACAATATACAGCCGACCAGTTCTTCGATCACTGATCACTAGGGATGGGCGATCTTAGATCCGATCTTGAAAGATCGATCTTCGGGCATTTGCTCTGCCGATTTTTGAGTCGTTTTTACGGAACTGATTCAACTCGAATCGATTTATTTATTTCCGATTTCGATCTGTTTAAGTCGCGCTAAAACTGAACAAACTCACTCGTGAAGTTTTTTCTCTTATCTTTAATTTTAGGATTATTACTACAAATGTAAAATTTCGTACCAAAAAAAAAATCGCAAATGTTAGATGAATATGTTATGCGACCTCTATAAATTTTAGTGTTAACTGTGAAGTTTAGTGATTACTGAATGATTCTGTCATCGGTGGCTTGTTATGGTTTATTTTTGGTTTGGTGATTCCACAACGAAAAATAGACAAGAAATGCGCGATACACAATTTTGTTACTATTAAACATACAGATTATGCCTTATTTTGGAAAAAACCCTAATAGCAGAAAATGTCCCCAAAACATTCGAACAATTTATTCAGAAGATTTCCCCAAGACAAGTAATTTTTATGTCTAAGACCAGAAACCTTCCCAGAACATTTACGAGTATGTTGCTGGTACAAACTCGTACAATTTTCTGGAATTGTTTCTGACCTCAGACATAAAATTACCATGTGGACTGAAAATATTCCTAGAATGTTTTTGGAACATGGTGTCCTTTTAGTACGGAAAGTTAGGTTGAACAGAACATAAGTAACATTTGTGAAATGCAATGTTGTTGCTTAGTCAAGATTTGTAAGTTATATAGCAACTATTTGTAATTTTTAAATGTTAAAATAAATATAAATCAATATAAATTGAATTGATCCGTTCGATCTACGGAGATCGATATTTTTCAGGCGATTAATCGATCTACGAAATCGGAAAAAGTTACAGATCGATCCGTACTAAATCGATTTTCTCAGTTCGATCCCTATCCCTACTGATCACAGATCACACCATTGCACAGCTCCACAAAAAAAATTGAAATAATTAATAATGATCCGAATCCGGGGTCCGTTTAACCCCATCACATCAGGATTTTCCATAACCTCAAAATTTAGACCAAAAACTCTAATTACCCCCTGAATTTAAAACCCCATAGCCCCATCATACTAAAAACCGTAAGCCCTTAACCCCCAACCCCTCAACCACTAAACCGAATAACCCCATAATTCCATAACCTCAAAATAAAAGCGGCAAAGGTCACAATACGCTTTTCATTTGCGAAGTTAGGGCTAGATAGGCAGTTCGATAGTACATTACATACATAAAACCCTAATGTCATGATGTTAAACGGACGTCGGATTCGCATTCAGCGACTTCGACAACATATAGTAAACATAGTCAGACCTTATTATTAATTTTTTAAATTTTGTTTGTGGAGCTGTGTTATCTTTAGGGGATGTCTTACGCTTTTAATAATGTAGCATGGGTGGTACTTATCTCCCACCCTTCTCCGCACTAATGCAGTTTTGTCCGTAAGAATTTCAATAGATGATTCATCCGAAAAACAAACCTCGAAAAGTTGCAGTATTGATTTTTTATATTCTTAGACAATAGTAAGTGTAAAATATAGTAAAGAAAATTATATCGAAATGTTTGTTTAACTTTTCACTTCATTTGTCGAATACCGATATTGTTTGGCCTATTGAAGCCGTTTTTCCCCACGACTTTCGTCAATTTCGGTTTATTTCGGCGAGCTTGGATACCTTGCTTTCTTAACTGGCGACGAACATTATTTATATATATTACATTTATTATAGTCTGTAGAATTAGTATTAAGTTATAGCTTGTATTTTATTTTTTATTTTTGTATTTTTTTATGCAATAGTCATGACTAAAATCATACCAGCTTGTTGGATTAATTCATCGGCACTCTGCGTGGCTTTTTTGCGGTTTTCCAATCAAATCTCTCTAATTTTTCTCTCATCATTTGGTGTTGTTTTCGACAAATTTTTCCGGCACGCTTGGGTGCAAATGATTCGTTTTTGTTAATTTTGTTTTTAATATTGTTAACAGTTGGTTGAAAAATATTTTCAATTGCTTCTATTTATTGTTGAGAATACAAAGACTGAAAACTAATGTTAATTTGAATCTATAAGAGATCTTTTTTGATACCACGACCTCTAAGGCCCGGCTGTTGGTTTCGGCAAATTTTAGGCGACGAGGTTGAATACAGAAACCCCGAATAGGCATGTGCGATGTGCTAAAACCAAACCCATGGGGTTGACGAATTGAGCTAACTCCCTAAACTTCATTAGGTTGTCATGGTTTTCAATGATTGTATTTCAGCAATTTATGCTTCTGCATTGCTTGAAATAAATTTAAAAGTAGTGAACTTATAACCACAACACCGCACAATATACAAAAACTATATATTAACAATGTTAGAATAAGAAACAGTATCAAATTCACTGTATATTTAAAAATGTCGGAATAAACTTTATGAAAGAATTTAAAAAACTTGTTCTGGTACTGACTAACATGAATATCCGGAGGGTAAACAATTCAAATACCTACATTCCACCTGTTGCGTTTTATTTACAATTTAATAGATTCAGCAGAAGGCTCGAAGGTCTGTAGATTTTATCAGGAAAGGTGAATACTTTGGTTTATTACAAATCGCTTTACCACATCGTGGTACATTATCTCTTAAAGAACATCTTAATAGGCTCATAAATGGAAATTGCTTCCGATACTTAATTACTTTCATACTTTGAACAGACTGAGATTTTAATGGAATCTGTCGGGTATATAAAAGTTCAATAACCTCATAATTCAAAAAAAAACGTTTTAGCTTGTCCCATTTTCCTATACTCAGGGGATATTAAAAATTTTATAGCCTACACGTCTTCTCTTCATAGGGATCATTCCTATCCTTTTGTTGGTCGAGCATTAGAAACAAAGCAAGGGCGGCCGTCACTATAAGGGCGGTTTACATTTATCGCGCTTGGAGTATCTTTCAAGCCCTCGGGTTTATCGCACATCCATAAACCTCGTAACGGGTGCAAAACTGCCATTCCCAAGGCGAAGAAAATGCCGCATTTGAACTTTCAGCTTCTGGGCACATAACCCGTCCATGAACTTCCTGTGACCCAGATTGTTAATAGGTTCCCATGTAGAAATGGAGGAGCTACTTAAGTCGTTAGAAATATCAGCGGGACTACAAATGCAAAGTGGGGATAACAGATTTAGTCGCAATTAACACCATTTCAACAGCCAATAGTCAACCACGAGAGTCTCAATGACACTGTTGCATTTTAATTATCCTAATACATGAAATGGGACTGTCAGTTGTGCATAAAATACGAAAATAATTGCACCACTTATCAGAAAATTTCCACCACTGTATGTGATAAAGGACTCCTGTTATCGTTGAACTTTTGTAATAAATTCTTGCCTTTTTCCTTTAGAGAGGAACTTAACTTGAAGATTTTATCTTGAATGCAATTGAAATGTTGTAAGTTGAGGTAAATTGTCAAAGGTAGCATTGCTTTCTATGACACTTTTGAAGTAGAAAAATTTAATCCGATTACGATTTCGAATCAATAACAGTTCGAACAGAATGACTAGAGTCGTCCTGATTCCAAATCAGCATTGCGTAAGATGTACGACTAGTTGTAACAGAATTACCATGCCAACATTCATCAAGGGGTTTAATTCGTTATTATTTCCGAATGATTCGAATATACCTAATCTGTTTTATTTGTTTGAAATATTCAATTCCTAATTTTCCGTGTTTTTTATTACAAGCACAAACGCGTTCAGAATGGGTTCTTTTTGTACCTAAGTTGTCGAGAGAATAATCGGAATAAAACTATCAAAGAACAAGCTAGTATAAAAAGGAAGGACAAGAAAGTCATAATTGTAAAAAAAATACACAAATTCTTTTTGTATTGTGTCTTTTGCATTCATTTTAAATTATATAAAAAACTGAAACTTCAAAAATTTTTTATTGAATATTGAATTTTGGAGACGGATCAATTGGATCAATTCGTTGAGCGTGCCGACCACAATGGCATGGGTCCCGGGTTCGAGACCAGGTCGCCCCATGAGCCTTTATTAAGAAATTAAAATAATCCACTCCGTATCTGGGATGCTGTCGCTCGCAGCAATGCAAAAAAACCAAAAATTCAAGTTTCCTTACTTCTCTTACCCTAATTCCTTTCCGTACAAAACCATGCTAACGCATGAAAGGGTTGTCCCCTAGGCTTTGGCTACATCGTATAAAAAAAAGTGACTTCCGCTTTCTATTGGCTGGAACATTGACGTAGCAAAGGTGGGGGGGGGGCGAATGGGTCAGCTGCTCCCAAGCTTCTGGGTAACAAAAATTCAAAGTAAATTTGGGAAGCAGCGGCCTACCGCGGTGAAATTGGAGATCTTTACAAGATTGCCAAAAATCTGGCAGGAAAGACTCTTACAACACAATATCCTGTAAGAAATACTAATAGATCCCTTCATGTCACGAAAACACATCAAATTCATAGGCTGCGGCCAACATTAACACCAGAACTCCGACAACAGTTGGCTGCCGTAATTAAGCCGATGGACCTCAGTAAGGCCCCAGGGATTAATACAATATCAGTGGAACTACTTAAGGAGGATTCCATTGCTGCGGCTGATATTCCTCTGAGGACCTGAGGAGTTGTAGCAATTGGCGCGGTATCTCTCTTTTAACTACAGTCTCCGAATTGATGACTAAAATTATTTTAATGCGAATCAAGAATACAATAGAGTGATTTCGAGAGGATTTCTCCTGCAGCGATCACATTTACACCCTCCGAATTATCATCGCGTAATCCACTGAATGGAAGTCCCCTTTATATCTAATGTCTGTTGATTTTGAGAAGATGTTTAACACCGTTGATCGCGAATATATATGGGCAGCTTTAAGTAGGGGAGGTATCCTAGAAAAAATTTTCACCATCATAAAGATGTCATACTTAGGAGTCCAATGTAACGTCCTACACAAGGGAAATTTGTCGGAGCCCTTTCAAGTGCGCAAGAATATTGTCACCTTTGCTTTTCCTGATCGTCATTAATGAAGTATTGCGCAACGCTCTAGATGACCACCCAACGCGAGGGATTAGATGGAAACTCTTTCAGCACCTTATACACCTGGATTATGCCACCGATATATGTCTTCTATCCAACAAACAAAGTCATGTGGCACAAATGTCTGAAGCCCTGAGCAAAGAAGGTCGCAGAGCAGGGCTTAAAATCAAAGCTGTCAAAACCAAACTTGGGCTCCAGGATAACATTAAATCTATCTGAAAGAGTATCAAATAAGTGGATAAATTTGGCTATCTCGAAAGCTTATTTACTGCATACGACAGTAGAGTATTTAATACTCTTGCTGAGATCTGACTAAATAACAACATCTCCAGGTCCACGAAACTCCGGATCTTCGAGTCGAACGTAAAATCTGTTATATTGTACGGCTGTTTAATATAAAAAGTGACCTGTCAAATAACATCTAAGCTACAAACCTTTGTAAACTGGTGTCTTCGGCGCATCCTTTCCATTGAAAGGATCCAGGCCATAAAGCTTTAGTCCAGAGCCAGGACTCCTCTGGATTAACTGCTCTGGATTAACTGCTGTTAACCCTTCGAAAGGCAGGTCTGCATCGTCTACTTGTGCGTGTACCGCGGAAATAGCCAACTTGTTAGATTCTACCATCTCTGCACCGCCGCACCTGAGAATGTGCTAGTTATTATTTTGCAAATGGCACCATCTTCCAGGACTGCTACAGCAGTTTCAGTCGGCAGGAGCGAGCCAGCCCCCAAAGCCGCCACAGAAACTTCAAAAGGTTATTTTCCCAAAGCTGCTTCTGTTGTGTTGTGGGTACCGTGGGTATAGCCAACCTATTAGGGTCTACCATACCCTACACCTCCACTCCTTCAGAAGTGCCTTAGGAGATCGTGGTCCCCGATGACGAAGATCTGGTATGAAGTTTCAGGCAAGTAACATGGAAGGCATTCCATCCCTCATTGCCGATAATCTCAACTGAACAACAAATCTTACAAATTGCATTACACAAATCTTATTATGCCTTAGTTGAAAAGCAAGCGGAAAACCTAATGGCTTATGAAGATTGAGGATGTCCAGTTCAAAATAGCGTGTAATCGACAATAAAGAATAGAGAATCTCTTTCAGTTGGTTTTGTGTTTGACATACCGTCAAAATTCCAGCGCCATTCTTAAGCGGAGTAACATGAATAAGAAACTTACAATCGTGTTGTTTTTTTCTAAAAAAAATTTAAGACAGCGGTTTCACCATAAGTAAATGTAAAATTTGTGAATGTTATACGAAAATGAAAAATTCTTTATTATAAGAAAAAAATGAGTGCGGCTATTCAAATTCCTCTCACTGTATATAGACGAAAGCCGTACCCGTAGTTGATCAATTTACTTATATGTACCACGTACGAAGTATTTTCTAATGATATAATGTAATGTGTTTGTTCCTTGGGAGCAGCTGACCCATTAGCAAGCATTAATTGAAAATTCTTATTTATGTAATCGCTAAAAATACTATGCCTTGGCAGAATATACATATCTTTACTAACACATGTATTTGTGTTCACGAGAACATGAAGATGGAGTTGGGTCAATTCGTTGAGCGGCACGTCCAGCATGCCATGGGTCCCGGGTTCGAGACCAGGTCTCCCCGTAAGCTTTTATTAAGAAATGAAAATAATCCACTCCGTATCTGAGCTGTTGTCCAGCTAGCAGCAATGGAAAAACAAGACATTAAACATTCAAGTTTCCTCACTTCCCTCACCCTAATTTCCTTCGGGCCAAAATCATGCTAACGAAACAAAGGGTTGTCCCCTAGGCTTTGGCCACATCGTATAAAAAAGAAAACTTTAAAGAACCAGCTACGTTAAAAAACTACGCAACACTTAAAAATGGAAATGAAAAGCGGAATATCCTCCAAAAGTAATAAATCTTGCAGCTTTCAAAAGGCAATGGTAAATAGGAAAAACAATTGAGTCCCGTGAAGACATATCCTTGATCTGAAAAATGTGGCTCAAGTAGAAATTTACTGCTGCGTTAAGGAGAAAATAAACAATAACGTGAGATTCAAATATAATACTTCTTTAAGGTCACAGTGATAACAAATTTATTCTGCATGAAAGTCAAGGACCACTTTTGCAATGTATCCATTTTCTTTCCTTGGAGTGCCTAATAAATAAAAAAGGTTATTGAACCTTTTGTACGTAGTCCAGGAATAAAATTCAGCACTGGGTGAATGCCTGATTCGATAAGGGTCCTGAGAGCTGGATTTCATTCCATGGAATTATAAGGAGGTTGACATATGCAAAGAAGCTTTCATGCTGGCATTGTCTCCCATGTCCTGGAAGGTTCTTTTGACTTAGTGAGTGATGTGAATTCCTAAATCATTTCAAGGATGATTACCTTTTTGGGAAAATTCAGAAACATTTTTTGAGTAAAAAGTGACTCAAATTACGTTTTGTTTTAGAAGAGCATAATAATTTATGAATGTGTGATAGGTACGCAAATCTTCTTTTGAAAGTTTCGTATGCTAATATATAAGATTAGGGTCTAAATTTGATTTTGTGTCAACGAATAATTGATTATCATGTTTTTCAGTGTTGAAATATTCTTTATAGGTATTGCAGGCTAATATTATAAGTCCATGGTTCTGTTCGCTCTTGTTTATTGGGCTTGATGTCATATTAATCATTTTCAATTGATTGCCCAAACTCCAAACAACGAAAAAAGTTTTATGCTTCAGTGTCTTAATCATAAATATATCACGTATATCTAGGCTAACGAACAAAGTTTCGGAGTAATTTCCGATAGTTTTAGCTTGTGATATGCCAACAAAAGTTTCGTCTACAAATGCTTAGGTGAACTGCCTTGCAAAGAATACTATAAATTTCTTCAATTGATACTGTAGGGCATATAGCATAAAGTAGACATAAAGATTAGCTGGAATTGGCTTTGCAACAAAATGGCCATAAAGATTCAAAATACGGGCCATAGTTTTTCGTTATTATGAATTTAGATAATTTTATGAGAAGATGTTCTTACTCTTAGCCGCATAACGGGTGTCAATAATTTTTATTCTGGACATTAGAATTTAAATTTTTAAATATTCTGCATAATTTCTAATGCTTCATCTTTCCATGAAAAAATACATAGGATATTCAATAGTTCTGTGGTCACAGGGAATAAGTTTGTAAGTCGAAAATCCTTATCACGAAACCCCCACCACACGCAACTCCGTATTAGGGTCATTAGTTACCAACGTCTTAACACTGCGTATAAGACATTGGAGATGAGCACAGTACGCCTATTTCATTTTGAACGGTTTTCGACTTACCAAGTTATTCCCTGTGACCATAAAGTTGTGAAAAAACTTCTGATAAGGCTGGTAGCCATATTTATTTAGATTTCTATTATCAACTAGCCCGAGTAAGAATGTATTGCAAGCTTATCAAGGTGATACTATTTTTTCGAGGATTAGTCGTAGGGAAATTAAATAAATAAATAAATAATAGTCGACATTTTAAAAAGAAATTTGTTTTTTTCATGTTTCAAGGACCAAAAACAGCTGTAAAAATTGTTAAAATGAACAATTTTCAAAAAGCCTTCGTCAGACGATAGCGACATGTTTTACAAACATTTTGATAAAAGATTTGAGTTAATCGATCAAATATTTTTCGAGATATCATGTCAACCAGTTGTAAACATGCAACTTTTGGAAAATCTTATTTAAAGATGTTCATGCATGAACCTTGGACAAAATGTTACTTTTTTTTTGTATGATGTGGCCAAATCCCTTTGATGCGCTAGCATGGTTTTTGCCGGAAGGGATAAGCGAGGTGAGGAAACTTGAATGTCTTGTTTTTTGCATTGCTGCGAACTATACAACAGCCCAGAGACGGAGTGGGTTATTTTAATTTCTTAATAAAAACCCACGGGGAGATCGGGTCTCGAACCCGGGACCCATGCATGGTGGTCGTGCGGCTCAACGAATTTATCCAACAACGAATTGATCCAACTAACGATCAATCTGCAATGTCAGGACCGTAAAGTTCATCTTCTTGTTGGAGAAGAAACTCCCATTGTGATACTTGCTGTTCTCGTTGTCTAATCCGAGCTCTTTTTGCAGTGTCTGATGTCCTCGTAAAACAAGTTTCCGGGCTGCCCTGATGGAGCGTTACAAAAACGGCATGCGGAGCTGTGTTTGACAGTCTCTGACACCCCGAAATAATACGAATTCCGTTATATTATTTTCAGGGTATGTCCCTGACAAGTTCTAGATCAGAAATATGCAAAAAGAACTATCGAGGTAGGTAGAAGACCCTCTTAATGGGAAGACCCATCTACCTATCTTAGACATACACAGTCAGTCCGTTAAATGTGCGATGTAGTGTATACAAAATTAATTAATTAACTATGCAATAAAATATCATTTAAAAAAATACAGTCCAGAAACAATCATTTTTGAACCTGAAAGGCTGTCGTGTTTTGGTAACTCCATCTCTCCCGTTCCTGTAACCGCTTGTGGGACATGGGCAGGGCCGCCGAGAGGGGGGCGAAGGGGGTAAACCCCCCGGTCCCGGGCTTTCAAAAGGGCCCCCGTCATTTAAGTCATCAACAGAAATTTTTTTCCATTTTAATTATTATATAAAAAAAATGTTTCACGATCGAAAAAGTGTAATATACTAGACAGATTTTAAATTGAAAGTCACTCATTCGATTGTATATGGGTCCGTAAACGCTTCCCGGGCCCGAAATTCCTTTCGCGGGGGTCCGTATGTTATACCCCCCGGGCCCGAATTTCGTCTCTACGGGGCAGGAGCACCTGATTCGAGACAACAATTGCAAGTGTACCTACAATTTTATTAAAGTGTATTCTGAACCACTGGTATTTTCTTTGTAACCCCATGGCCTTTTTTATCATAATCAGTTGTCAGCAGAAAACAATCATGGGTCGCCGCCGGTGGGATTTGAACTTGCTACCTCCAGATCGGTAGGCCGACACGTTATGACTTACTCCAACGGCGACCGCTGTAGTTTTGGTAACAATTGAGTAACAAATTTACTTTTTATTTATTTTCTTATTAATTTTCACTTTTTTCATTTATTTAAATTTAATTTCACTTTTTTCTATTTTTCGGTACAGCACTTGCTTTATACTATATTTTTAGTCTTAGTCTTAGGGCTATAAATACAAATTTTTTCAGGTGATCCAACTCGTGAGCACGCGATGTATAATTGGTCGTGCGACGCCACAATATCGGAATGTTTGGCCTTCCTTGATGTAAGGAATTCAGATAGGGTACTTTTCTGAATATAGAAGGTGCTTTAACAACTTCAAAACTAAAGTCATCGACGACATATTAAGATGGTGTGGACCTAAGTATCAATGCTGAGTAGCCGATAGATACAGGGATAACTAGGAAACCATGAGATTGTGAGAGCCGTCTTTAGGGGTACCCCAAAAAGCGGCGTTCTATACCAATTTCTCTGGCGGTTACCAATTCTTGCAGCAATTCTTGCAGTTCATATTCTTTTTCCCGCAATCCAAGCATGTTAAGAAAGTACGACCTATCATATAAAATCGAAAAAAAGTGATTTTGAAGATTTCCATTAAAGATGTATTTGTTCTTTACTGTAGGTTTGTGTTCAAATCATCTTAATCAAGTAAATAAAAGAGCTCACGCAGTTGGTGCAAGAATATACTCCAGGTTTCCAGGTCATTCAAACTTCCAGACTACGCCAGCATCTTTCAGGCAGATGTGCTGGCTATTCTGATGGCGTGCGAAAACTTAACGCAGGAATCAGCAGGGCGCGACGTCGCTATTGTTGCGGACTGTCAAGATGCTATTAAGGACACAGGGACATCAAGGGGAATGACAGATTTGACGAGCCAGCTAGGCGCGGTTCTGTTTTTTTGTTCCATTGCGGAGATGGTGCATGTTCCGATAGGGACCATTAAGACCATTAAGACCATTTTCATGCTTTCTATCCACAGAAGACTGCAGATGGAATGAGAACACTAACTTGGAGTGGAAGGGACGTCGCCAGGACGACGGTGCTGTGCACGGGTCATTGGGCAATCGGAGACCACACCGCAAGGCTTGGCATCCTTTTTAACGCACTTTATCGTAGCTACAGTGATGAGGGGTCGAAAAAAATTCTTTTTCACTTCGTGCACGAATGTCCAGGCACTGGCCAGGGCAAGTTATCGAACATTTCGCATTTTTTGTTTTAACGAATTATGGGAGTTATCGGGAAGAAAATTGAAAAGTTATCCACTTCTTAAATGCTACAGGGTAGATCTGATAACATTATCTGGACCGCTCATCTCACTATTCTTTTACTGTACTTTATTTTTCGAATAATTACGTAAGGAATTCCTGTAGTACCAAAACGGCACATTGTATGCTAATAGGGCTATAGGCTGGGTCTACATAGATAAATCTTGTTGAAGCCCTTCCAAGTGCTGAATGGAGTGAGACAAGGATGAATACTTTCACCTTTGTTTTTCTGAATTATCATTGATGATGTATTGTGCAGTGCTCTAGATTATCACCCATCGGGATTACATGGACACTTTCCAAGCACCTCCGGCACATCAACTATGCTGACGTTGCCTACCAAACAGAAACATGTAGCTGAAATGTACGTATTCCTAAGTACAGAAGGTCGCAAAGCGGAGCTTAAAAGTAAAGCTGCTAAAACCAAACTTATGAGCTTGGGCTTCAGGAGATAAGATGACGTTTATCTAGAGAAATAGTTTTAATAGAGAAATAGGTTGTTATCTCGGAAGCATTGCGGAGTCGAAGCTGATGTAGAGGCTCGCATAGAGAGAGGTGAAAATCTTCCAAAAGACACCAGACAGCCTGTGCCCTCCGGTAGTGTGAGATTCTTACTCACTAAAAACACCTCTCTGGAGATTAGCCGAAACAGACCACATAACCGCGTCCCTTCTCGTCCCCTCCCAGTCTCCCTTGGTGGGGGCAACTGAGTATCCAGTTATCCCACTGTCGCCACTAACCTCGGTTTCCTGAGTCACTGCGAGAATCCTAGCTTATCTGCATAACTCCATATTTTCCTGCCATCTCCAGTGTTCCTTCTTGGTCCATGCGTTAGTTACAACCTTCACCCCTTTTCTGCCTATGGAATTGAAGGGTTCCCGGCCGTAACGATTTAGTCATGAGCCAGGACAAGGAACCCCCTCCGGATTAACCGCAGCTAACCCTTCGGAAGACAGATCTGCATCTTCTGCTGGTGTGCGTATCGCGGAGATAGCCAACTCGTTAGAGTTTTCCGTCTCTACACCGCCGCACCTAGTTATTATTATGCCAATGGCACCCTCTTCCAGGACTGCTACAGACATCCGTGCTCGAAAACGAATGTGAAAATGCATGGTACACTTCGAAAAGAGCCAAACAACATCGCCTAATACGCTTGAATTTGGAACCAGTACCGAACCCAAGGAAGAAGTCATATTGGTCGACTGCGCAACACATGGAGAAGATCGGTAGAGAAAAAATGTACCAAGATTGAGAAATCGTGGCAAACTGCGTTTTTGCTGATTCGGTGGAGGGTTGGTTCGTATGCCGCACAGGATGTCAAGGGAACTATAGAGTCTAATACCTATACTGTCGTGGTTTTTAAAGTGTTAATTTCAGTTCACTGCAACATTTACTTGCACCTAATTTACTGCATACTTCAACAGGTACTGCTAATGACCAGTTAGTGTATGACTGCATAATAAATTATAGGTAAATAATAACAAGATAAACTTGTTAAAAAATTGAGAAAAACTACACGAGTAAAGTTTTGAAGTGTTTGCTTAATTTATTTTGTAGCAAAGTAAATGTAAATTCCATCTGTAATTAAAACAGAAATATCCTTGAAAATGCTTCAATGTAAATTCAATTAACTACTGCCGTTCACTTGTCTGTTTTCAGCAAATAACTCTAGAGTTCCTCGAAAGTACCCACTTAAAGTTAATTTGTAAAATGAAATTTCAATTCGGCATTTCAATGGGCAAATTGCAATCAAGGAAAGTAGATGCCACGCAGACGGTAAGTTTCATTCTCTTGCAGACGTAATGAACTAGGACCAAAGCCTTTAATGCTAGTAATTAGGAGTAGCACAAGTCATCTTACTAGGACTTCTTACGTTGCAGTACTGGCCGACTATAGGAGCGTGGCTGCAGTACAAAATCTTTTTTTAATTGCCACCCTGTATAAGAACTGCACTACTGCTCTCACCAGATCGGTGTAATTACATCGCTGCTTATTTTTCACTTGCTTGAGGACGAACACTCTTGACATATTCATCCACGTCTCTGCTAAGAGCCAACTCAACACGTTCAAAAAGGAATAGGAGAACAACTTCTCGATGTACCCACTTGTCTAGTCTGTCGTAGATTTATTTTTTTTCTGGCTGTGCAATTCGTCACGGAGTAAACTGGGTAATTTACCTTTTCCAGGAATCGTATTCCAATATAAGGTGTGCAAAACGATTTCTCTCTGTCGAAATAATACTTTACAGGAATTCCCGTAATTCTGGGATATTTGAGAAGACTTATGCTGCCTTATTAAAAAATCCTATTATGTTTCGAGAGGGGACGTATGGGACCCACTTCGTAACTTCCGATGGAAATCTTCAAGCATGTCGGAATCGTTTTTCAAATTAAATTCAAGATTACCATAATCAAGACCAATCCTAGTGCGAGGAAATCGTGTTGCATGCGAAATCCCCGGCTAAGAATAAAATCCATTAAGCTAATTGGAAATCCTTGTTCAAACACAAGAAGTTAGTGCATTCATGCAGTCTTCTACGGAACCCTGGGTTGGGCCAACATAAGCTCTTCATCTTCCTGTCCCAACAGCACTTTGTTTGCGCTCGTCTCAGTTTCAGGACAGACTAAATGGATTATTTCATTTCAGGTAATTGTTTACACTTCCTTCGATTGCTGCTTAGATTGCGATTAGGTGTCACGTATAAGCTTAAGCGTGAGCACTTCATCAACATGTTCTTGATAAGCTGCCCGACAGATATTTGTTTACTATTTTGAAAGATTGAAGAGTTATTCACAGCTTGAAGGTTTCGGGTTTAAAGAATTGGACACCTTTTATGTCAGTATACGACTTTTTTAAGTAATTTACTTAATAGCTGCGATTATTGGGGCAGGATTGGGAGGAAATATTTACTCATCTATTATTAGACACTTTGAACAGAACGAGGCTGTTAAGATTTAGAAAAAAAGTTTCGTAGAAATTTTTAGTTGCTTCAGTGATGACATGACCAAAAGAATCCAATTCAAGGAGTTTCAATTAAACCAGCGTTGTATACAGTCACTCTGAAACGCGAACGGTACAGCAAACTATCTTTTTACCAAAGAAGTGCTTTCGAAGACTATTCTTTTTTACATCCTAGGCACACAGCCCTTCTAGCTTAAAATTAAAACTAATTAATTATTACTTAAGGAGCTGTGTGTCACATAATCAAACATACACAAGAACAATAACAATCATACGACAGCCGCCAAAAATTGATTAATTTGCACTCCAGCCATCCGATGTCAGATCGCGACCTCATCCCCAGCCTACTCTAGATACAAGCCCGGAAGCTGACATTAACAGCTGAGCATTGGTGGTGTAAACAAACCGAAACTTGCCACAGTAATCATAAGGAAAAGTTTGGGAATTTATATTTTCTTGTAGTATTTCTCGCAATATTTTTCAAGTCTTAAATTGGATTTTACTTGAGGTTAATCTACAAATGCTCTGAACATGTGAACACGATAAAAAGTGTCTGTCTTATAAAATTTTCATGTGTCTTTTAAAGAAAAACTTTCTTTGTTGAAGTCATGAGCTTAAAATGCGTCAATGACATCAGCGATTCTCTTTGGTTTTGGTTACGAGAATGTACACTTTTACTTGTGTATGCAAGGATTGGTTAATCTGTGGTACAATAAAAATGAAATAATGAGTATTGCGGTTGGCCAATGTCAAAAGATTAACACATACTGATAGCTGGAGGTCAAGCGATGGACGCCATTGATTGCAAGTTTTCCAATAGGGTGATGCATCCCTAAAATCTCCTAAAATTGACTATGAATGTAAATTCTAAATCAGGAAGGCACGCTAGCTATATGACTGCTTCTACCAACATTCATATAGCTAGCGTGACTTCCTGATACAAGATATTCATATAGCTTGCGTGCCTTGCTGGCAGGTATACATGGGGTCTTGGTGTATAATTAATGTAGGATAAGTCCCTTTTATAGATCCCCAGCCCCTAGTCCTTCTTTGTATATCAAATACTTACTAGATTCATTATAATAAAATTAATTAAGAAGCCAACTTTTATTTTCAATTAAAATATTTTAGTTTTTATTTTAACTTTTAGATATAACCAGTTTGGTAGATTTGGAGCCACTGACTTACCAATTACAATTCTTTGTATCCTACTTTACAACAAATACATAGATATATAGTTTAAAATTTTCTTTGTATAGAGTACAGCATTTATTTATCAATTATTGAATGATTATTTTATTTTTTAAAGTGTTTGTATTTCACACTATTTAAAATTTATTAAATTGTACAGGTTGACCGAACTATGTTTGACACTGGGCACTACCTACCTTTTATCGAAGCGTTTCGTCGTATTTTTGAACCCTCACATCTTCGGTCTGGATAATACCAGAGAGCCCAAATTCTTAGAATAAGTTGCAGTTACCAGTCTAATGAAACACTAAGTTTCATTTGTGCAGCTTTTAAACTTTAGATTTTATTAATACCTGAAATACGCCGATTCCGCCACTCCGTCATCAAAACCTCTAGGGCACTTCCTGAAGTCTTAGAAAGCTGAAATTTGGTATCCCGGCTAGGATTAGCATGCAAATAACAAAAATATTAAGAAATCTGTAACTCTTACCCTCCACCCCCCATAAAGAGGAGTGTAGGTCTGTATATAAAAATTCTTATTGGTAGCTACTTTCAAAAGTTCTATAAAGCTGAAATTTGGTATGCAGACTAGGATCTGCACGAAAATAACGGGAAAATTAATAAATCTGTAACTTTCATCCTCCAACCCCTCGAAAATGGGGGTCTGGTTCTGTATTACATAACGATTTCTCATAAGATAACTTCCAAACTTCCAAAAGCCCTAGACAGCTGAAATTTGGTATGTAAACTAGGATCTGAACGCAAACAACGGGAAAATTAAGAAATCTGTAACTTTCACCCTCCAACCCCCCATAAAGGGGGTGCTGGCTTGTATATAAAATTTCTTCTCGGGAGGAACTTCCAAAAGTTCTGGAAAGCTGAAATTTGATATCAAAGCTAGATGTTATTAAAACTTAACAACAAAAAAGTGAGTGTGCTATGAAGAAAGGAACTGCTAGCTTCCCAGAAATGCCTTCTTTACCCGACTACGCCAGAACGAAGGACTGCCGGGGTTGATTTTTCTTTAAACTCCCCCTAGTGTCTAATCTTTTTCTTCTATGAAAAGATTGTTTTGTTCTACTTGAGGTTAACAAAACAATCTTTCGAATTAAGTAGAAATACTTATACCGTATTTAAGAAACTAACAAGCATTTTTAAGCCTAAAAGTGTGGAATTGTACGGGAGAAGAAATTTAAAAAAATACAAGCACCAGACCATGGTCCGACCATGTTTTACTGCTTGAGTTTTGGATGAAAATTTGGTTTGCGACTAAAATTTCCGGTTTAATCAGAGATTTATTGTTATTTCGGTTAATAAAGGGTACATGTTTTTACTTTGTTGGAAAGGTAATTTAGACTGCTTGAAGTTAATATCAATAAAGCACAACAGTCAGCTATAGTTGAATATAATCGATTAATAACTAAGTACCACCCTGATTTATCGCTTATTGCAATCGGGTTCTCACAGAACATAGGAGAATGCAAATTATGTTATTGCATATATTAAATGTAACGTGCATAAAATATTTTTTGTTGAACATAGTATCTTGTAAGTATGATGTACCACAAAGGAAACATGTAAACTGAATCTCTGCGGATGTATGTACCTTATTACACGGATGTATATACACTAATCAAAACAATTAAGGGAACAAAAAAAATATCTAAATTTTTTAGTGATTTTTAGCGGGCTGTATCTAAGCGAGAAATAATCGTATCGAGGATCTGAAAAAAACGTGTTAAAGCTCCAAAACTCTAGTTTTTGAAACTTTCAGCCAACAAATTTTAAAGGCCACGGTGCTCACGCAATCCAAAGGAATAGCGGAAGAATAAGTGTATCTTATTTGGTCTGATCATCGATTGTATTTATCATCCTAAAGTACACGAAGTAAAATCAAAAATCTTGATCAAAATAAATCAAACTATTAAAACCGAAAAGTATATTTACAAGAATATAAAGTCAATCTCCAATGGCTGAGTTAAAATAAATATCAAGCTACCACGTCCTTCAAATGAGAAAATTAAAGCGGAACACTTGGATTCTTAAATAGGATTAACGATAGCAATCCATAGCTTTTAAAGCCAATAAAAAGAACACAAGCATCCAAACAGAAAAAAATATATTAACATCAATTATTGTAATGTCCCGAAAATCATGAAAAATATAGGACGACTTTGCCTAAATTGAGAAATAAGATGATTTGCCTTTCTCATTTCCATTCCTATTTGTAGGCAAATATGTAGATATTGCCTGATCCAGCATCCCTTATCATGCATACTAATTAGCTAACATGACACAAAACTCCTTCACATTAGTATGCATCTCTCATATTTGTACTTAAGTTTATGTCAAGGGATCAAAGTATTTGTAAATAAATCCCCGTCCTTTTCACATTAGAAAGCGGTATCACTGGATTCTATGAAAACATCAAAACAAATCCTTAAACCTCCTTCTCCAAAAATAAATTCAATCCCAATTTCTTGATTACGTTCCCCTGCTCCGTTTGTTAGTTGATTTTACGGCTTCGTTCGCAAAAGTAGAAGATACCACAAGATTGTGGCACTTAAATCCCTTCTTTTGTTGTCGTTCGTTCCTGCCAACGAAAAACACATTCACATTCGTCTTCGATATTGAGGTCACTGGGGCGAAAGTTTCCTTGCGAAAACGAAGAGTTTGAAAACAAAACAACAAAAGAGCAATGAGTGTCACGTTTCAAGATGTTGTCTAAATATATAAGGTGTTTCGTAATTCCTGATATCATTTGATCAGAAAACTCGTAAATCAAGCTTACTTGAACACTGGACCTTCTTTAAGCAATTTCGTTAAAGTTGGAATTAAGTTCTCTCAAATTGAAAGTAATCAGATTCTAGTAAAATTTGATGACTAGAGAGTTTTATTTTGAATGATTGAAATAATGAAATGAGTGTGAAATAAAAAAAACGAATCTTCTTAAGAGTTTGAAGGAATGTAATTTAATGCAGGCTTCGAAAAATCAGTAAAGTTATAACTTCATCTACCTAATTGCCAATTAGAACCTAATTTCTAGTAGCGTAGTGACCCTAAGCAATTCAGGAGATTTCAAACTCTGTTGGATACCCCTCTACCCTGCGCTAGTAGTAGTGACCCCTTGACCATTGCTAATCTTTTTAATGATTTCTTTAACGATGCATTCTTGGATAACCCTTGTGATATTAGTTTTAGACATTTTACTTACATAACAGAGCTTCTGCTAACTTCTCTTCAATCAGAGGATCTTATTTTTGACGACGCTATGGTAGCTAAACATATTTCAAAGCTAACTGACAGTTTCTCGAGTGGCCCTGTTGGCATTACTACTGCCATAGTAAACCGATGTGGTATGTCATTTGTCTCTGTCATCTCCTCCTTATTCAACTTATTCATGCGTAGTGGCGTTTTCCCTAAGTATTGGAAACTTTCTAGTATCATTCCAACGCATAAAAAGGGCACTAAATCTGATATTTCTAATTATCGACCAATCGCTAACCTCCCTAGCCTGGCTAAGCTCTTTGAAACCCTGGTATGCGAGGTCCTCTACTTTCACTATCTTCTTTCCAGCATGGGTTTATAAAGGGTAAATCAACAAAAGCTAACTTATTGGAATCTTCTATTGAAGAAGCTAAACAAGTTGATTGAATCTTCCCTGACTTCAGTGAAGTTTTTGATCAAATTAATCATAAAATTCTCCTTCACAAGTTATTGATTCTTAGTTTTCCTTCTGGTTTTGTTCAATACGCTCGTATTCGTCTGAGCGTTCTCAGCGTGTTTTGTTTCGCGGAATTCTTTCGAATCCTCGCATCAATCCTAGGGTTCCGCAGGGCAGTCACCTGGGTCCTTTATTATTCAATATCTACATATATGATGTATACCTAGTTCCACCACACTGGAGAATTTTATGATATGCTGATGATGCCAAGTTATTTCGTTCAATTTCGAATGATCTTGACTGCCATCTCCTGAACTCTGACTTGGACGACTTCTGCAACTGGTGTTCTATCTACTGCCTCTCTTTAAACGTGTCCAAATGCACTGCCATGTCCTTTTCCCATAAAATAAACCCTCGGCTGTTTAGCTCCTCCATGGATGGATATACTTTAAATAGACTTGACAAATCCAAAGACTTGGGGGTTTTGCTGAATGCTCAATTCTCTTTCGATGATCACATTGATGCTATGATATCTATATTGGTAAGGCTAATGCTGCCTTGGGTTTCATAAAGAGGTAGTCTAAGGAGTTTAATGATCCATATATCAGTAGAATTATATATTGTACATTTGTTAGGCCAATTCTTGAATTCGCTAGCCCAGTGTGGTAGAAGGTGGCGAAGGTTTTTAAGGTTTGGTCTGCGCAATCTTCCATGGAACAACGATTGTCTTTTACCTCCTTACGCTGACAGAATTAGCTTGTTAGCCTTGGACTCCCTGGAAACTAGACGAAATAACTCTCCTGAATTGCTAAAATGTTTTAATATATCTGTACCATAACACTCTTAGAGGAGTCATGACTTCCTCCAAGTTTCGCATCACCGTACTAACTATGGGCTGAATGAGCCAGATACATCTATGTCTCGTATCTTCAACTCTGTATATGATCATATGGACTTTCACTTGTCAAAGGGCTAAATAAAACGCCAATTGATAGGTCAGCCTAGTTAAAACATTCTCCTTTGTATTAAGCTTTAAGTTCGATTGTAAGTTCCTTTCATGTCATCAGCATTTGATGAATTCTAAATAAATAAATACTGTAAACGTACATGAATCATTTAAGGGAGCTTCCTAATTTATTAATAAAAACTAAAATACTTATTTTTCATATTTATAAAAAGGTTAAGGTTTTGAAAACATATAATGAAAATTTTAAGTCGAAATTCGTGAAATTTACTGAGTTATAAGGTCTCTCTCCCTCTAGTAACCTTTTGTGGGGCATGTGGCGGGATAAGAACTTCGCCCGATTCGAGACAACGATTGCAAGGGGACCTACAATTTAAAATGGATTTCGAATCACTGCAATCCCCATGACCGTTTTGTCGTGATCTGTTTGCCAACAGAACACAACCATGGCTAGCCACCGGTGGGATTCGAACCTGGGTCGTTCGGATGGGCAGGCTGACACAATTTCACTTACTACACGGACGACTTATAGAGTTATATGGTAGCGATCATTAATGCGTCAGACATTGTTGCACCTTTCCCGAACTTTGGAGGATAATTTTGCCAAAATGAGTGGGGTGATAGATCCCACCAAAACAAACCAAAAATTGTATGGAGGGGTAGGGGGGGGGGGGGGTGCAATTTCAACCGTTTGGGAGTTGCAGGGTGATTCATAAAGTTCAGTTTTTCATGGTATGCACATTACTCTTTTATTTTTATCTTTTGATCTACTCAACATAGCAACATCAAATTAACGCAAAAACACTACTATCCCAATGACCTTTCCAAAATTGTCAACAATGTTGATCTAACTCCTACAGTCACTTCCAAAAGTGAAAAAAATTGTTTGCAATTACCTAAAATTCAGAACTTTCCCAAATTTTTTCCGAAATTCATGTAATACCTCTTTTTATTTTTATTGTATTGCCCATTTTATTACCTTTTTGTTTTACCAACATTGTGAATCACCAGCTCATTCTGGTATCATTATAAAGTTGTTTGAATGAAAAATTTCCTGAAAGCTGGCTTGGATGAAGTGCACCAATTCCTGGGCCTGCTAGATCTCCAGATCTCACCTCATTGGACTTTCACTTATCGGGATCAATGAAGGATAAAGTTTACTCAAGGCCAGTTAACAATAGGGATGATTTAATCAGAAGAATTGCGAATGAAGCGATGAAAATATGGAAGAGGCTGGCTACAGTACGCCTTAAACAGGGAACTAGAAGGGGGTTAATAGGATGCTTCGAAAATAGTGTAGTATATAACTGAGTCATAAAATTTACTGTGATGCAGCAAAAAATTTACTGCCTAATACGATTCTCCATAACTCCAAACAAACTTGAAATCATTTTCTTCGTTGTGTGAGACTTAGTTTTCCCCCTAAGTAGGATTGTTTACGTTAGCTTTAGATGATTCACCATACAAAAGATTTGCATTAAGAGACACACCCCCAGAAGGGATCTCTTTTGTGGAATCTGGCCCACAATGAGTTCCATCTAGATCTGCAATATGCAGCCATACATTTTCGCCTAAGCAGATTACATTGCATTTGTATTCTCGGGCAAACACCCTAATATCTTAGCTGAGGTGATGCGACCTACCCTCTCTAAACTATCCTCCTAAGACATCAGGTGTGGACTGCGCATAAACCCGCCCAAATTCGAGTTGATACATCTCTCACATAAGCATAGAGTACATGAGGCATGGAGCCGCATATTTTGAACTGGATCTAGTATATATCAGCGTTATAAGGCATTTTCTCACATACGGGGTGGTCGTCTGGTGGCCTGCACTGGATAAGGTGATCCACTAAAAAGCACTGGAGAGCGCTACTGATTACAAATGCCCCCGGGGCTGCATCCTCTAAAGCCCTTAACACTATTCTACACCTAATGTAGGTGAAATTCTTCGGAACGTAAGCGGATGTTTAGTCCTCGAACTTGGCCTATAAAAATTCAGGGCTCCTGAATTAGCGATAGGGTTAGCTATTGTCCGGCAAAACTCCTGCATTTTGTGGCTGATGCTCCTTTTGCATGAATGCCGGAAGTTTGCCTATAGTACCCGCGAGACAGGAACTAGGGTCAGGGATATCACTTCTTGTCCAGCACAGCTTAGCACTAACGAAGTGGTGGCACTTTTGCTCACCAATCCTTGGCGGGCAGGGGTTCGGGGCCCTGCAGAAATCTTCAAGAATGTGCTCAAAGCCTCCACACAGAGAATCGGAAAGCTGTAGCCCACTAGCTACTGTGATGTCTTCTATGAACGTAGCCCTACTGGTCTTGTCACAGTTTGATATAGAATAGAATAGAATTGCATCGGGTTCTTTGTAAATTTCACTTAAAACCAAGTGATTCCCACGAGTGAACGTACGTAGTGAGAGTCACCCTCACCAGAGCCCAAAGCTAACAGAAGTCTTGATTGAAACTGGAGGGCGACAGGTAGTCCCAGATCCCCCTTGGCCACGCATTCTTTGACGTATGATGTTCCATATTGGATTCGGGTATTTGATTTAAGAGATTATCGTTTTCTCCACCCGACTATAATCAGCAGCATATCTGGCTACCAGCCGCCATCACGAGGAGGTTGTAGTCTAAACTACGACAGATATTTATTAAAGCATACACTTTAGAGATACATTTTGTTCTTTCCTTTTTTCAATTTTTTTAATTTTTTATTTGTTACTTTTTTTCTTTATTGTTTTTAGTTCTGGTTTTCTTTTTTCTATTTATTTTTCACTTTTGTTAATTCATTTGTAACTACAACTATCCGGGCATAGCAATTTAATAGTACTAACAAAAAGTACTGAATTATATTATTAATTACAATTTGAATTCAATTATAAAACGAAGTTCTGATTTTTAGTTTTACTCCTGTCGTTATTTCTTGCAATCCTGCACTTAATATTATTGTTTCTTTTGGTCAAATTAAGTTGAATTCTGTTTCACTTTTAAATATTGTCAAAAGAGCTAGTTGGTCTTGCACTTCTTTTTATTATAATAATTTATTGATAAAGTAAGAAAACTAAATTTTAAGTATAACAAAAAAAATTTACTTTTATCTTACTCTTACTTATAGTATTCTTCACTTATATATTATCAATCACAGCCGTAAAAGTCATTTACCTTCTTATAATCTTCTTCTGTAAGACTAGCACTTGGCGATATTAACGAATTATCCTGTAAAAAAAAATTTTATATAATATAACTAAAATTTTTGATATAAAATCCTTTGCCTTTCTAACAACTGTGGGTTTTCCATTTTTGGTTCCAGCAAAGGAGTCATAATGCATAATACTATTGGTGTCGTATCTTTCAAAAATTTCCGCTTTGGGAAGCCTTGTTAGTTTAATAAATTCATTTCTATGACGGACAGCTATGTTATCCCAATTAATAGTAATATGATCGTCGCGATTGGAAACTATGTGCTGATGAGGAAATCCCAATGTATGCATAAACAGATGAAGGATGACATATTTATTTAGAGGACTAGCCGAGTGCAAATTGATATGTTGCTCTCCTTCAATCATTCCTAGATTCGATTGGATCGGAAGTGTGCTGATTTTCTGGAAGTAACATATATAATTATCTAGTAATATTTTAAGTTTTATGAAAGTAACAAATAAACTGAAATGGTGGATTTATATCTAATTGCTGATTTGTATTCGACTCGAATAGCCAGTCAATGTCAAGGTATAATAAAGGATTGTACCTAATAGTTTTTATATTATTCATCATTAAATCAATGAAGAGTTAATTGCATGTGACCTTAACCCTTTTTAGGGTTCTGTATCAATTAGGAACCATTAGCTTCAGTCTGTTCGTCCGTCTATCACATGTCACAGCCCAATCATCCTCACATTTATAAACCTATTAAGATGAGATTTTGTATACGGACGTATGTTCATGACATAAGAACGGAAATGATAACATTTTCCAAAAAAAAAATATTTTTCGGGCCCTCCTCCCATAGACGAAAAGTGCACTCAATATTTTTTTCACGTTCCCATTAAGTGGGATACCTTTAGATAAGTCTACTCAAAAATGATTTTGATTTTAACCCATAAATTAGGAAATATTTGTTTTCAAAGTCGTTATCAAGATGCCCTACCCTTCTTCTTTTTAAATTAGCGATGTAAAAAAATCTGCAAAAATTATTAAATGTACCTATTGTTAGTACTTTCAATGAAAATTATAACCGACTTGGTACCAACAATTGTTTATGAAAAATTTAGAAATAACTCTATGGAATCCTATCATGTTTGTGCTCAACAGCTAGTTTACCAATTTTTTTAAACCTCTTCTTTAATCTTATTTTCTACTACTTTTGAATTATTATATGAACTATTTAACTATGTGGACGGCCAACTGAAAGCAGATTAACTACGGACCATCAAGTATTATATATCTCAGAAGTTTGGTGACGCCTTAAAGAGTACATCCTTCGGCTTGTAACCTCCTCTTAGAATATGTTGGCTTATTCTACAAGAATTAATTTCATATGAAAATCGGACTACTATCGGGCTGTGGAATGTGATGACTCTGTGAGATAAGTGAAGTACACTAAAGTTAAAGAGGCAGAAAATGAGCCAACCTTAATTAAACTCTCTATCTCTCTTTAGGAAGAGCCCAAAGCCCCATATGATTAGGTTCGTTAACTTAGATTTGCTTTTCTATGCATTTGTGACCGAATTATCATTGGTACATTAAAGATCAAAGTGCGTAACATACTATATAACTACTTAAAAGGAAACATTTAGAACATGTATAAAGGAATCTTATACTCGATAATGGGAACCCGAATAAGGATTTCTTTAATGAACTTTTTAACTGACGGAAACTTGGCATCTGTGGATTCTTGGTAAGCACCAAATATAGTTCTTTAGATACCAGAAATGAGCAGTGCCGTAGTCCGATGTTTATAAAGAAGGCTCGTCATCAGAAAATTGAGGGTACCGAGGGGTACTAAACGTTTCGTGTGTATGGTTCGGTTTTTTGAAGCGTCTTAGAAATCACCGAGAGTGTATTTGTACAGCGCACATATTTGCCCTAAGCTAAGGAGTTCTGGTTTATTTCGCAATGCATGGACAGTTTTGAATGGTTCCTTTTCTGATGCATAGAGTATGTTCACCCGGTGATACCACGACAAAATTTTCTGGGATGGATTAGGGGAGGGGCGAGATTCAACTTCTTAACGCATGAACCGATTTATATAAGTCTATTTTTCCCATTGCTACAATGAGGTAAAATGTTGAGGTATTGTGAGGGTGGGTGTATAGAGTGTGTTCCTCCACTCATGCCACGATAAAAATTTATTGAGTGGGGAAACTTGGTCCTTCGGTGGGGTTGGGGGAGGGGGTAGTGTAACTTTGTAACGTTTGGACCGATTTAGATGATTCTGTTTTGGATCTATACATAAAATATTTTCGTGTTAAAGATTTAGGGGGGAGAGGCGGGGGGGGGGGGGGGGGCGAAATAAACTTCGTAGTTACGGCAACTAACTTCTAAAGGCGCAGACCAATTTTGATTTTTTTGTACAGATTACATGTCCTCGTTGGTAAATGAAAAAAAAATGTTACACCCACAGTGACTACGGGAAGAGAAGAGGGAGTCCCCTTACTTTATAATTCGTGCCCCAATTTTTATGTTGAAGGACGATGGTGTAGTGTATAGGGCCGTGGTAACACTTTTATGTCTAAGGTTAGCATATAAAAGGGTGGCCGTAACTAATTTCGTAACGTTTTCCCGGTCATGGATAATTCTGCAGTGTCAGCGCACTATCTCTACAACTGTTGAAATTGCTTTGTTCAGGAGAGAATCATTTTTCGAATAACATATCTGAAGACACTAACACGTGAAAAATAAATTAATCTCAAAATGTCGTAATAGATATAAAAATAAATATTATTTTATGATTTTTGCTCCTTGCGAAGTCGGTCCAATTATTTTATTACATAAATGGTTCTTAGCGCGTTTAATCTTTTAAAATATTGTACTGTATAATAAAAATATATTAAATAAATGAAAAAAACAAGAAACAGCCTTCTTGGCACATAAATTGTGCTCTTCAGAGATGCGCGGAATATTTGCAAATCACTGATTACTCGCGCAAAGTTCAACTTTGACCAAAGCATAAGACGGAAGATATTTTCAATTTCACCTGTCCACCACCAATCAATTATAATGAAAAACATGTTTGCTGCTAATTTTGCTACTAATTCGTACTTTAAATACAATTTCGCACTCCGGAAGTTTTAAAGATAGGTACTTTCGAAATTTGACGTGGACAAAGCTACCGGGCCAGATGGTTCCTCGCCCATGGTTTTAAAAAATTGTGCTCTGCTTTAGCTAAACTTCTGTGCAAACTTTTCACCTCTCATAGTCAGCAGAAATGCATTCAAATGCATGCTTATCTTTAGCCGATACCTAAAAGAGGAGAGGCATGCGACTCCTCTACCTACAGACCAATTGCACTTACTGTGGTTTTGTCTAAAGTTTTTGAATAACTCGTCAACTCTGAGTTATTGAAATATCTAGAAAGGAGCCATCTTATCAACGATTGCCAGTACTGTTTTCGCGCTGACTTCTCTAAAGGAGACTAACTAGCGGCTCTGACGGAGCGTTGGAGTTATTGTCTTCATAATTTTGTTGAGTCGGAAATCGTAGCTCTTGCTATTTCAAAGGTTTTTTTTATTCCTGAGTCTTGCATGCTACTCTTTTAGCCAAACTTCAAGCATTTGATCGACACCCTAACCTTGTTAAATGGATAGAGAACTTTTTGTCATGCCGTTTACCTTGTGTAGTAATTGACAGAATTACATCAAAACCCTACAAAATAATTGCAGGTGTACCTCAGGGTTCAGTTCTTTCATCAACCTTATTTATTCTTTTATGAATATTTTCTTATTTTTAATTTAACTGACTTTTTATCTCTCATTCATTATCCTTTTAATATTTTCGCGGACGAAATCTCATAAATATAGTCAAACTTAGCCATTGTCATAAGGTGAAGAAAATAAACGCTTTTTTTGTGGATTTTCCGCCGCTTTCGATAGGGTTGTAGGAGTTTACTTTTTTATAAACTTCATAATTGTGGTGTATCATCAAGATAATAAGATTATTGGAAGAGCTTTATACAATTACTCAGGCGCAAGTATGGAACGGAAATAACTTATTCGACAGATTCGCTGTAACATGGGGAGTGAAGTACGGAGTTGGATCAATTCGTTGAGCCGCACGACCAAAATGCCATGGGCCCCGGGTTCGAGACCAGATCTCCCCGTGAGCTTTCATTAAGAAATTAAAATAATCCACTCTGTGTCTGGGCTGTTGTCTAGCTCGCAGCAAGGCAAAAACAAAACTCAAGCTTCCTCACTCCCCTTACTCTAATTCCCTTCATTCCAAAACCATGCTAACGCATCAAAGGGTTGTCCCCTAGGATTTGGCTGCATCGTATAAAAACAAAGGATGCTTTCTGACTCCTTCGCTTTTTGCGCTATTCATTAATGATTTAGAATTATACCTAGAGAAGGGCATTGGATTAGAAGGTTTGAAAATTAAGGCTTTACTGTACGCGGATGATATTGTCATCCTATCAGATGATGATACTAAGCTGTAGAGAGCAATAAATAAGCTGGAGGATTATTGTAATATCTGGAATCTTAAAGTGAATTCGTCGAAATCCAAGATAATGATATTCCAACGCGGAGGAGGCAGGAGAAAGCAAAATGAAAATTGGGTCTATAAAAACGATATTATAGAAGTCGTGAACAAATACACATACTTGGGAATAGTGCTAACTCCTAAGCTTTCTTTAACTGAACACTTTAAATAGAAATTACAAACAGCCAAAGCTAGCTAGCTACTTGGAACAAATTTATCAAAAAGAGAGAAGTAAGGCATTCTGAGAAAATCAAGCTTTTCAATTCTGTTTCCCGATCTATTACATGTTATGCGGCACAGGTATGGGGATTTACATAGTATGAGGATGTCGAAAAACTGCAGCGTTATTTTTTGAAGAAACTATTGTCTCTTCCGCAACAAACCCCCAATTGACGGGCTGAGAGTAAAAGTGACCTATTTATAAGGTTCGGGCAAAAGTGGCTTAGAAAATGTTCCGCGCAAAAACGAATCGCGTGAGATTCCGGGCAAAAACGAATCGTAGAAAATTTCCGGGCAAAAACGATTTAACTATAAAAAGTAATGCAAAGTTAATGCAGTTAAGTAGTTAAGTCGTTTTTGCCCGGAAATTTTCTAAGATTCGTTTTTGCCCGGAATCTCACGCGATTCGTTTTTGCGCGGAACATTTTCTAAGCCATTTTTGCCCGAACCTTATAAAAAGTCACTTTTACTCTCAGTTCGTCAATTATGCTATACTGCTAGAAACGGGCATTGCAAACCTGTATATATATATATATATATATATATATATATATATATATACATACACCTTGAAATGTCATTTTACGTACGTCCTCAAAGTTTTATATCAATATGAAAATGACAAACTTCCTTCAAAGTTGGCATGGCTGATGATGGATAAAGATGCATATTGGAGTGGAATTTGTTTGGAATTAGCTGAAAAACAACATTAATTTTAATTTAAGACAGGATTCTCAACACCGTATAAGAACGAGAGTATTTGAAATAATTGAAGCTGAGAATGCCTGGCATAAGCGAAAAGCTAGTGAAAGAGCTAGATGCACAGTTCCACATGGTATTTACGATAAATTGTATTATGATAATAAAAAGAATTATTTCATTATTGAGATATAGGTGCGGACTTAAAGATCTTAACGCCAGCCCGTGGAGAAAATAAGGCTCTTCTATGTGCTCTTTCTGTAATATGTCTGAGGATGAAGACTTGCTGCACTTTGTTCGCACTTGTCCTATCTTATCGGAGTTTCGGATGATTTCGTGTTGGAAGAAGGTATTAACAGGAAACGAAATAATTGATATGCTGAATGGTCTTAATCATTATAATGACTTGTTTGATTTTATTACGAAAGCTTGGAAATATAGAAAGTTCCTAGTAACTGAGTATAATTGCTAATCCTCTTTGCACTGAACTTGTTTATGTTATTTAAGATAATTTCTGTTACCTTATTTCTTTATATATAGATATATATTTTTTTATTTTCTTTATATTTTGTGTTCTAATTCACAATTTATTTTACAATATAGGTTAATTATTGAAATAGCGCAAATACCTACAATACTTTACTTTAGAAAGGAACAGGACTAATGATCTATATGTAATTTGAATTTTACCAACCACGACAGACGGCTTCGGAGTGAGTCGTGGTTCACGGCTCATTGTGGTTATTTGCTATGTATATACTTCTGTATACTCAGTGACCCGATTCTTTTCGTACATATGTAAAAAAAAATATCTGTAGAGTAGATGTATCATATAAAATGAGCCGTGAGTCACGAGTTAAGAGTTAGGACTTTTAATTTTAAGAGAAACTTAATGTTACGTAACGCTTTGCTTGACCCCCCCCCCCATAACGCACCATACCATTACACAATACGCCCCCCCCCCACTCCGTAATGTAATACTTGAACGGCGTAGACTCGAATATAATTCCCATATTTGCGCAGGGCCGGACACATCGCATTATCCACGTCAGAAAAAGTCCAACAAGAGGCTATTAAACTTATTAGCGATCACTCAATCTCTGAGAGTATTGACTATTTCACTCTTCTTTCGCTATTTCTACGGGCTTTGTTGCATCGAAATCGCCAACTTGATTCTATGTAGAAACGTCGAACGCTCCCGACCCTCTACTCTCCAGGTCAATTCTTATGAGCCCAAAACTTTCAAACAAGAAGTACAACGACACCTCCTTCACCCAATCTCTTAACCCATTTCCCTCACTCTTAATTCTCTTCCTGCCAAGGCTGTGCTTTATGACAGTGATGTCCAAACCTATGCCCGCGGGCAAGTGAGCTTTTAAGCTTTTAAATTCGTATATGTACTGTTTGGCTGCATTTGGTTTTCTGTTCGTTAAAACATACAAAAGTTAAAAAGATCGTCATATTTAAGTTGTTTTGTAAGCAATTATACAATATCTTGAAATATATAACCTTTTACAAACATTTTAATGTTCTAAATTAAACAAACAGTACGAAATGGTTCTAAAGCTTCTAAGCATTCCTCACATTTATGATCATAGACCATCCCCTGTACTGTGACAATATCATATAAAAGAAAATAAATAAAATATATTAAATAAAATAAATTATTAATACAAAATTTTTGTTTCCTTCCACTAACCAGAATAACTCCTTAATCAAAATCAGATTTCCAATGTCTGCAGATTTTCTATTACTCATGTTGAAGCCTTAAAGTAATATTTCTCAATCACCTCAGAAAATTGTATTTTCAACACTTCACTATAGTTATGTTCATCGTTATTCTCACTTATATCCGAAAACAAATATTTACTTAAGAATGCGCATTAAACTTATTATTGTCCCATGAGAAATACTACCAGCTTTAATACCCACAACTTTGACGAGAACTTGATTGTACTCTAAAAAAAATTCCTCGCATTGCTTTTGTTAACGACTTTCATGTGAAAAGTACATCTCGTGCAGGTAAAATTTTATGTACCTTCTGCACTTATAATTTATCAACTATCTTTTGTCCGCGACAGTATGTATAATTTAAAAAAATTTCAATTTTTCATACATATAAAAAAATGTCAAGTTTCCCCGCTTACTAACTTACTACTTCAACACGCTCCCTACCACAGCTAGTACTATTTATAAAAAACATCTATGTAAGTCAGAGCTTAAAAGCCAAAAGCCATAACTACCAGAGACATTACGAAAAATGTCGGTTTTGTATACATAACAAACAGTTTTTTAGCTTAGCAGAGTATATAATTAATATTAATAATTAAATGCATGGGACCGAGGTGGCTACCTTGAGGAACACTAGATACATGGTAAATATCGTTGCATTTCATAAAATGAGACAGTAAGCAATCAGGAGAAAGACAAAGTACTTCCAGTTGAGATTGTGCATAAAAAAACAATATTTTAAACTATTTGAAAGTAAGATTAAAATCGACGAATATAATTTGAAAAAAGCTCCATCATCGAGGATCGTGCTTAGTCTTGTCACTTCATTAAAAGGTTTGCAAGTTAGTTTGATATTTATTATTCTGTACGATGT
The DNA here is from genome assembly GCA_964036015.1 of Leptarthrus brevirostris. Classification (NCBI taxonomy): domain Eukaryota; kingdom Metazoa; phylum Arthropoda; class Insecta; order Diptera; family Asilidae; genus Leptarthrus; species Leptarthrus brevirostris. The sequence goes on along the minus strand of OZ038374.1, from coordinate 128,317,001 downwards.
TTATATTTTTATCAGCAATGTAACTCAGATCTGTGGGTAGAAGGTCACAAGGTAAAACTTAAAGTCCGTGCTGTTTCAAGGAAACTGATGGTTACTAACTTTTGAAATAATCTTCAATATGTGTTTTTTGTAACTTCGCATCCTTGAAAATCGTCAAACAGGTTTTACTGTTCGTCCGTTCATAATACAGAGTTACTGGAGTTCATTACTATCTATCATCTTTATAAATCTACCAGGCAGGATTGAAAAGTAGTTTTTATAGTGGGTAAAATTGCAATGGATGTGTCACTAAATAAAAAAGGAGGAATATAATCTGGAAGAAACAGACGTGGAGGATCTTGAGCAGATCGGACCGAAGCTAAATTCTGGTCTGAGAGAACCTCGCAATGTATGGATATGACAACGAAGGTTTCGTAGCACCGAAATCGTGACATATTAAGTAAATGCCTCCGAAAATATTATTTATGACATTAAATTTAAACTTTTTTTAGAGTCTGAAGGACCAGAAGTTTTAAAACATTTATGGCCGACAATGAAAAAATGCTAAAGAATCCGAGTAAGTTAAGAAAAGGCGAATCTGAGTAATTAGCACTAATTCGCTTATAACGTGTTAAAAATTTGCCAGTATTTGAATAGAATAGTTTACACCACTTTACCCCATAAAAAATGACATTCGAAACAAAAAACTTACCACAACTGAAACATAATTCACGTCCGTCTGTCTGCGAGAAACGAAGCGGACGCATGTATTTCGTTCGATTAAAGCTAGGGTATCCCAAATAACCATCTTTTCTTGTGGTCCTACAAAAATTATGGACTATGAACGTTAACTAACTAAAACAACTAATCACCCACTAAATTCATTGCTGACGTCTATTGGTACCGTGCTACCATTCCAACGATACATGTACAAATTTAAAATGCCAGTATAAATTTCCTTTTCCTGTGTTTCGGTATAGGTAATATCTCTCAGGTAAGCATTCGCCAAAACAAATTTTTCTGGATATCGTTCGTTTCTCAAATCCGCTAAGAAACGTATGGCCTGCTTTTCAGGCGGTGGATCCGGTGGATCTTGAGCCGATGACTCCATTATTTTTTCTATAAAACTAGCTGTAAGGATTACTGCAAGTAACACCGTGTTATTATTGAAAGATCACTTAAACCACGTTTATTAATTGCTGCCATACCGACTATAACTCGAAGAATTATTTTCACCATTTCACTGGATATATTTAAGACACTCTGAGCATTTTTGAGGCATGTCTGATGACTATAAATACTTTCACCGAGATAAGTTTGTAGAAAAGTGAAAATTTCGTGGAGAATGTGATTAAGGTATAAAAGAATGCTATGGTCAGGTGCAACCCCAGCAAAATTTTTAAATAATCGGTGAGTCTGGCGATTCAGACCGAAAATCAGTAAATAACTTGAATTGACAGGTGTGATTCACGATAACTAATTAAAATTTTTATAGTCGTTAAGTTAATTCACCATGTGTTAGCTATACGGTTAAGAAAATGTAGCAGTCCATGTAAGATAGATAATAATGTAATTATAATAATTTTCTAAAGACTGTAAATACCTTGTAGCAATTAAACTTAAAACTTGATAAATGCATTTTTAATTAATCTAAGATTAATATTGCATTGCCTTTGGATTAAACGTTGTAATGTAAAGGTAAATTATATTTGATGATCAGTTAGATTGATCTCATGAGGCACAAAGGCAGAAATGGGCATAAGTTGTCAGTGGAGTCTGTCGTCTGTCCGCGATAATCTCGGAATCGGCTAACCCGACTTTGATAGGACTTTCAGGGGAAGGTTCAGTATTTTAATAGGCAGCGTTTAGGCTACCGGGTAATGGAAAGATTGGTAGGGGGACATGTAAAAATAATCGGAAACTGCCGATATTGGTCTCAAATCCATACTTTTCGGGGTCAGTAAGGTGAATAATGACTCCCGATGCCATTAAATAATATGGGATAGTGGGTCGGGGGGAGCGTGACATGTACAAATAATTGAAAACAATCCTAGCTAATCTCGAAAACGGGCAATACAATTTCATTGGATTAACGGAAGGTTCAATATTTTCTTAGGCATCGTATAAGCTACGACCATCGAGGGTGCTAGTGGGGGGAGGGGGGCATGTACAAACAATCGTTTTCCCCAGGCGTGGGGGTGAGAAGGAAGAGATAGACACAAATAATCGAAATCGGCCGATGTTGATGTCGAATTCATAGTTTTCGGAATTGCTGTGATGAACAATCACACCCTTACTGTTGTTGGATATTTAGCACCCCAAGAGATGAGTGTGAGAATGGAGTCACATTTAGAATATATCAAAGTATTGAGGTGAATGAGGCTCCCACACCAACATGTAAAAAAAACATTAGTAACCCAAAAGCCAAAACACACCCAAACACAACAATCAGGGTGCACAAATAAATAAAAAAAAACAGAGAACGCTTAAGCCAAGTCAATACAAAACATACAAAAACCTTACAAAAATGAGTGAGTACAACAGGATGGTTAAAAGTTGTAGAGGCTCCTCCTTAGTGTTACCTTGTCCACGTTAGTGATGAAAACGTCTCCAACATTATTAGCAAACCTACACATGCGGTTAACTGGCTCGAACATACCGTAACTAGTGCGCGAGAAAGCTATCTGTAAGCGTGAATGGTTTCGAAGGTAATAGTGCAGTTCTCTAGGTAATATTTTCGAAGAAAGTTCCGCACTGCTTTTTCGCCTCTCGGTCACTGAAGGGTTTTCCCTCAATTATGGAAAAACTCGTATGTTATTCCCATCTTCAAAAAAGGCTGCAAGAACGATGTGTCCAACTACAGAAAAATTGGTCTATGATTCCATGTTCTTCCACTGTAAGTCTATTTTCTCCCTCTCCCAGCATGGCTTCCTCAAAGGTAGATCTACAACCACCAACCTCACCGACTTCGTCTCCAAAACATTATGTGCCCTGGAAAACGGTAAAGATGTTGATGTTATCGGCACCGATTTAAGTTAAGCCTTCGACAAGATCTCCCATAACGTTATCTTGTTCTAACTTGTTTCCCTAGGTCCCCCCCCAAATCAACCCTATTGTCGCTCGTTCCACTTCGGTCCATTGATTTTCAACCTTACAAAAAATGATGTTGAATTTATCATCAAAAACTCAGAGCTGTCCATTTTTGCTGATGACATGAAAATAATTAAACATATCTCCTCCATAACCGACTCTCTTTTTCTGTAAAAAGACCTCCATTTCTTCACATGGTGCAGGAAAAACCTTCACTTTATGACTTCCTTACAATGTAAAGTGAAAGGACGTTGAGATGACGAGTGTTTTGGACAAAACGTCCCTTCCCCGTTTTTTGGGACCTTGCCGAACTGCGGTCCTATGATATCAGGGACTTTGTTCGGTTCACTGGGAACTCAAAATAATTAGTTCTACTTATGCGGACGTGAATGTAGTTCGGACACGGTATCATAATGGACCATCATGTCCTAAGTAGGAGACTGCCACTCTAACCTAACCTAGCCTTTACAGAGCTATATTCATCAATGGTTTCAAAACGAAGCAAAGGTTAGGCAATAAAACAATCATTTGCGTCCGTTACTTTTAATTAAAAGATTTTGTGAATGGTACAGTGCTGAAGAAATAGGAAAGTGACCGTAACTTCTAAATCGTTTTTAATGGGACCGCCAAAATTATTGGTAGTACGATCCTCTATTACACTGTTTCGTAAGGTGTACTCATAATGTTAATATAATGGTCCTTGTTGTTGCCAACAGTGACGGGCATGTACGATTCTCATACATCCTCACAACCTTGAAAAAGGTTTGAGAGTGAAAGAAAATATGAACCAACAAATTCTGGTGACCGTAGTAAAGCTTCGGATTAAAGAAATGAACGCAGGAAGAACATACGTATTACATCAAGATTTTGCAACAGCACAAACGGCCAAAAAAACTCAGAATAATTATAATATCGCCCGATTGCAATCCCTTTGACTATTATTTCTGGGGCATGGTTGAATACATTACTAATTAGACTACCTGTATCAGCAAAGATCAGCTAAGGAAGAGAACCTTGAGGAAGAGAGCTTTGATATTTTTTCTGAAAGTCAGGTCGTCAGCAAAGTTTCTGACTTTGCTATCACATTCACTAAACTGGTAGTGGTCTACATATATTGAAATGAACTAGCCCTACTAGAAAAACATTTGAACAGGTGAGGGAGGCATAGATATAAATGAACAGGCAGATAGACTGTATGGGACAGATACTGATCTTGAAGGCTACCTTGCAGAAACAGATCAATTTCTGCTGGCCATTTCACACTATTTACTGTTGGCAAACTCTAGATAGATCAACTTATCCACCTGTCAGAACGGTGTTGCTCTGCTACAATAGGTGTACAAGATACACCTTAACTACGGGTCACGGGTCAATTGGTGATTATGCAGCTGGAGCGGAGATTCCCTTTAATAAACACTCCCGGAAGTAAATGCGAACAAAAGGGAAATACTCGTCCACTTTCTATGTAGATGTCTAAGGCGTCTTACGGGCAGACATCGGGCAACATGGAAAATTTCACTGATAGGGGTTGTGGTGATATTATTCACTTATTGAACTGACCGGGTTTTATTGAAGGGCTGCAGTTTTATCCACAAGCCTAATTTTTACAAATGTATTTCTGGATATCTATGTCACAAGTTGTAATTAAAAGATATCGCGTACCTAGTGCTTTTTGGACTCGAGGGGTCAGACCCGAGTCACCACTTCTACTTATCAGCCATTAAACTACATATTAAATTTTAATTCTAATTGGTCCTTTTAGGGAGTACAAAAATTTAGTAATAATTACTTTCAGCAACTTACCGTCACTCTCACATAATCTCTATCGATTTGTCTCATAGGGATGAAGCGAATGCAGGTACGGTTTTCAATATCTTGGATAATTTTCCAAACAGCAAATTTGTCGGCGGATTCTTGTAAGAGTTTCAGTTAGTAAATAGCATAGTAATGATTTTAGGTTGGTAAACTTACGAAAACCTTCACCAAAATAAAGGGGAACAGTAGATGATTTCCATCGGTGATTGGGCAAATCCAAATTGCCACTATAAACTGCTTTTTGTTGTCTAGGAGTTAAAATAACGTCATCAGAGACGGCTATAGTTACTGCATGATTATCAGGATATTGTTCGTTTGTTAAATCTGCCATAAATCGGTGTGCTGTTTTCTTGATAGAAGTTTCATCTTCTTGCGGTGTTGCTTGAACTACTAATTCTCTTTTACCAAATTTTGCCAATAGACAAACTAGAAATAAGATGAAACCTCTTAATAAAATTTAACACTAATTATTTTCTAGTTTACTGCAGTACCGAACAAAAGGAGCACGCAAACTTTCACCATTCTGCCGAGAAAACTAAAGAGACTCTGATCACGTTTCAGTCAGTTCTCGTTACTATAAATGTTTTATAAATTTGCAGACGTGCGATAATATGTGGTTTCGTCTTTCAGGTGTAATAATCTTAACTTATTTACATACTTTGATGTCTAAGCTATGCACTACGAATGAATCAAAACTTATTGAACACCTGCAGGAATACTGTGATAGTATTACTATTTTCTTATCATAAATTGTTTGAATTGCAAAGCTTTTGTTTTCTTTTTCACATATTTCCTTTAATTTCACTATTGAGAGCTTGATGATAGTGATATCATTCACATTTCTCGCGAAGAATTTGTGAATAATCTGTGTTCTGTGCAAAAACTGGTCCATTAAGAAAATATCTTAACTTCCGCTATGCAATGTTTTTCCTCGAAATATTATAGATTCAGCAGAATTAGATCTTTAAGTAATTTGAATTGATAAAAAGTTAGTGAAATATTTGTTATTGTAAATGCAAACTGAATTCCATAGGGGTATATGTATAAAAAAAGAAGACACTGACTGATTCATCAGCGTGGAACCAAACCGTCGGGTGTAGAAACTTGCACAGCGGTTCTATATGACGTATACATCTCCCAAGGAAGAGATTTTAAACTTTAAGTCCTAAGTAGAGAGAGTTTGTACGCAGCCTAAATAAAATATAGTCTTATTATCTGGAGATTTTGTAGAGTTACTGTAAATAATAAATGTTTAAATATGTATTTTATAGTTGGTAATTATTTACAACACTGAAAGAAAAAAAATTGTTGACTTAACAAATCAAAATTGTTCTCCCAACAAATTTGGAGTTTTGTTGAGCCAACAATAGCTTACATTTGTTAATAATTTTGCATATCTTTTGTTGGCTCAACAAATCAATAAAAATCGTGTATAACAAATTTGTTGTTGATTCAACAATTCAAGAAATGTTGTTTTCATATCTTGCAAGAATAACAAAACTTTCGTTATCATAACAATTCTTTTGTTGGCATCATGGCAACTCGTGCTTCTAGACCTCCGAAGTTGAAACCTTCCTTCTTCCTTTGTCATATTACACTAGTTTACAAGAAAAAAGAGCTGGTGTCTTGTAGATTTTTTTCTATGTATTTTGGGGCGTAGATTCGAAAAACGCCAACCATTTTTTTCTTAAGAATAGTTTTCGAGATATCCTCAAAAGGCCCGTTATTTGGCACTTTTTTCAGTTATTTGCCCATATCTCAAATCTTGTCCTCTTTCCAACGCTATGCTGCTTATGCGGATCAGATGAGATTTCATGGAGTTACAGGCGATCCAACTCCAAGAAAAGTGATTTTTCCAGCTTTTCTTAAAAGTCACTAAATTTCAATTGCTCCGTTTAATTCCAAGAAAATTTCTTTTTCATATTTTTAAGATTTAAGATGAAAAATTTACGAAAATTTTAAGTATAAAGTTGCCAAAATCGGACAAAAAATATAGAACTTATTCTCAAATGAATGAGAAAAGGTGATGTCTATATTTTTACATAACACATGGGCTGAAAAGTCCCGGGCCTAACAAAGAAAACGCGGTTTTTTTTGTTCAAAATAGGCTTTATTCATCAACGTAATCTCCATCAAGAGCCAAACAATCATTCCAGCGCCACTCTAGCATTTCAATACCACTTTCGTAGAACGATTTATCTTTTGCCTCAAAATAGGCCTCGGTTTCAGCGATAACCTACCTCTTCATTCGAGCGAAATTTCTTACCGGAGAGCAGTTTTTTGAGGTCTGCGAACAGCCACTAGGCGCCAAATCTGGCGAATACGGTGGATGTGGGAGCAATTCGAAGTTCAATTCATGTAGTTTTGCCACTGATTGACTACTGACACGGGGCGTTGTCTTGATGAAACAAAATTTTTGTCTTTGCCATATGCGGTCGTTTCTTTGCAATTTCGGCCTTCAAAAGCTACAATAACGCTATAAAATATTTACTGTTGATGGTATTTACCTTCTCAAGATAGTCGATGGATATTACACACGGTTTGTTACGTTTAAAAATGGCCAAACACTGCTCAGAATCATCAACACATTCTTGTTTTTGGTCAACAGTGAGCAAACGCGGCATCCACTTTGAACAGAGCTTTCTCATAGTCAAATGCTCATGCAATATAAAACCAACACGTTCTTTTGATATCTTTACGATGTCAGCTAACTCACGCAACTTCACTTTTCGATCATTCAAAACGATTTTGTGGATTTTTTTGATGTTTTCTGGTGTTACCGCCTCATTTGGACGTCCACTGCGTTCTGCATCATCGGTGTCTCTACGACCACGTTTGAAGTCGGCAAACCAACGTTTTATTGTTGTTTCCGATGGAGCGGAGTCCTTATAACACTTTTCAAGCCACTGCTTTGCTTGAACGGTATTTTTTCCCATCAAGAAGCAGTGTAAAATTCAAAAATGAAATTCTTTTTGATCCATTGTTCCGAAAATAACAAAAGTAGTGTTACTCTTAGCACAATAACTCACAAACTTATAAGTAGAATATCATGAAATTTTAACAGCTTTCTTTTGAAGGTTAGTACTAACTGAAAAAGCGGTGAATGCAATAAGACTAGCGCCATCTATGTGTTAGGCCCGGGACTTTTCAGCCCATGTGTTATTCCTTATTGTGGTCTGGATTCCACGGAATTTCCACGGAATTTCCAGGGAATTCCACCGATTCTGCGAGAAAGGCTCATGTATTTTCAACCAGAATAATGAATATAGACATTAACTTTTCTCATTCATTTGTGAATAACTTCTTGCACCTACAATAAGACCACGAATAAAAAAGCAAAAATCCAGCACAGAAGTAGTAACTTCTTTGTGGAAGCCGAGCATAAAAGATGCTCAGGACTCATTTGCTACCCTAATAACAGCAGAAAGCGATGTTCAATAAACCATAGACCGTTTAAGGGATAGATATTTTTTATTGGGGCTGACATTTCAGCCTATAATTTTAGTAATAGGATCTTCAATACTCAACATAAAAAAAACATTTGTTTACTTTAATAGTGTCTTATATCAACCTGAAAGTTTCTTAAAAGCATTAGATATATTATTTAAACTACTTCATGTACTAAATTTAGAGTATCCACCTGAGTCATCTCTAATGTGGCTTTTTATTCAAATGTATTTTTTTTTAAATTGACTTGCTTTCTGATAAAAAACCATCAGTTTTATCAAATCTTTTACCACGACTATAAAACAATTACTAACAATGTTTTTTTTTTCTACTTATGTAATGGAAACTTTGTTAATTCAAATAATCTTTTAACACACCAGAAATATATTCACGGATTAAAGAGCTATGCAGACTATACATGCGCTCAGCCCAATTGTCCTTAATCTTTTGCATCTGTGTATACATTTAAATAAAAAGCATAACATAGACCTATCTTCTGAGAATATAGTTACTAGGGATGGGGGATCGAACTGAGAAAATCGATTCAGTACGGATCGATCTGTAATTTTCCGATTTCGAAGATCGATTAATCGCCCTAAAAAGATCGATGTTCATAGATCGATTCCATTTATTTTGGCATATCAATTTGAAGAAGCATAAATTTTGCGTCGCTTCATTAAGCTCAATTTGTCATAACTAGCAAAACCGGTGGACTTCATATGACAATAAACTATAATCCCCAAGGGGTAAGAGTTCAGAAGAAGTTCTTGCTCCAGACTAGATACCATATAGAGGAAAGACGGAGTGGGCGGACGTAACACCTATAGAACAGAACGATGGAGGGAACCCAGTAGTTGTAATCGCATATAGTAAAAGATGTATTCAAGGTATTTTTATTATGAGCAATATATATATTAATTTTTAGTTAAAGAGGTTCAGACCTATTTCCGAGCCATCCTTGTTAGCAGCGAGAAATCTTCAGGAGCCTAAGAGTTAACCAGGGATGCACTAAAATTGAGTGCTGCCAAACAACCTGTTTGGCAGTATAGGTACTCATGGTAGTCACTGATACAGATAACACTAACATATTATAGAGATCCGAAATGCTTTTATCTAACATTAACAATTTTTTGGGTACGAAATTTTAAATTTGAAGGATTATTACACAAATTAATGATTATCCGAAAATATTTCCACGTGAGCTTGCTCAGTTTTATTCTAGCGCATCGCGTCTTGTCTTAAATAGATGGGAATCGGAAAAAAGAAATCGATTTGAGCTGAATCGGTCACGCGAAAAATCGATTCAAAAATCGGCAGATCGAAGGCTAAAAGATTGATCCGTTGAGATCGAATCGAAGATCGCCCATCTCTTGAATATACCCAGTGATTTTACAAGTTATCAACTGAATTCTGTTTTGCTCCATTAACCATTTTTGGACATTTTGAGTTAAGAACACTACTAAGGGTTTTTGAGCCTGTTCTTTCCGAATATGATATCCATTTTTCTCTATCTTTTGCAGTTTTCGAGATATGACGTGTTCAGTTTGCTCCATATCCCTGTTTTTCAAAATCAGTTTGTTCTTGTTTGACGCATAGCCAATTTTTTGCCTATGGAGCACAATTGCTATGGAAAATAACAGCTTTTTCAGATTTGTTCTTGTTTGCCGTAAATGCTTTGCCAATGACGAAAGAGCATTAATAACGAGTAAATTTCTTTTTTCTTATTTGCTTCATATGCATACACTGTCGTAGTGAAATGCATTTTGTTTATTACGATGAAGCACTATTAAGAAATCTATTTTTTCAAATGCTTAAAATGTATGAAATTGGTTCAGTCGTCACAGAAACGTCGAAGAGTGCCGAAGTATTGTGTGTCAACTCGAATGTTATAAAATTAATTAATCATATTTTAGCTGACGATACTTATAATGATCCTGATTATACCTGTAATGCAACACCAGGCTACTCACGTTTTTCGTCAACTTGTAAGTTTACTTATTGTAACATGAGTAATTTATGATCGCTTGCATAAACACATTTATTTCATAAGTAGCAAAAGCATCACGAAATATAGTATGTCCTGCCAGTATAAGGAGTATACCTTCTGATTTTTCTAATTCTGGTAAATTAAATTATTATCATACTTTTATATATATATATTGTTTTATACTATTATTTTACTTTTTATTTTAGATACGGATTCAGATACAGAAAACGGCAAAAAAAATCCAGAAAATTGGGTACAAACTGTAAATAAAAGATTGCGTGAATATAGAAAGCAATATGTAAATTGCAAAGGAATTGAGAAATCTGAAAGGATAATGAAACCACCGTGTAAATACACTTGCTTTTATCTTTGTTCGAAAGTAATTTCCGAAGAGCAGCGGAAGCAGATATTTGAAGAATTTTTGAGTTTATCTGATGAGGAAAAATCAAAATTTTATTTGGGATCACACTCTATACAACAGCAAAAGAACCATACAAATCGGTCCACGCGATACAAAGTTAGGTTCCCCCCACCCCCTCACCCCACCACCATTTTTTTCTCGTGGTATCAACCAGGGAGCATACTCTACCCAACAGAAAAAGACTTATCCAAATCGGTCCACGCATTACGAAGTTAGACTACCCCTCCCCCCACCCTAGGCCAATTTTTTTCTCCTATTATCAATGGGGAATCATACTCTGTACAACAAAAAAAGAACCATCCAAATCGGTCCACGCGTTACAAAGTTAGGTTTCACCCCCACCCCCCACCCTCACCCTACCAAAAATTTTTTTGGGCTCGGATTCCTTCCTGGACTGCCCTTTTGCCAATTCTTCCTCATCGGTTTCCTTTTTGTTTCTTCTATATTGTTGCTTCATTTGTTTTGTTTTTTTTCTTCACCAGAATTTTTTTTAACACTTCTTCTAAAATTTCCATTGACTCTTAACAATTTCCACACAAGACTGACTTGCTTCGCATATCAAGACGTTGTTTTTATTGACTTTTGACTCCTATTTCCATTTTTCCAGCGAGGCCATGTAAAATCTTACGGATATTGGTGAAATAATTTAAAATTAAAATTCAGTCTTTTTGTTTTAAAATATTCTGTTGACTTCAGGCTTCCTTTTCTGGAACTCGGAAAAACTCTTCTTGGCCGGGAAGTGCCAATTTTTCAAGGAAAACTCCGATGTTGACAGGCTCGTTCAAGTATTAAAAATTCTTTCAGTGCTCCTTTTTGGGCCTTAAATTTCGCGACAACGTATACCTTGGGTTGCAAGTAGTCGAGTCTTCTGCGTTTAATATTTCGGGAGTATGAAGAATAGTTTTTATTTTTGATGTTTCGTGCTAACCTCCAAAGGGTTAAAAATCTCAGCTAGGTAATTATTTCCTTTATTTTTATTACGTTACCAAAAGATAAATCTTGGTAATTTTTGTGCTTTAGTAATTCAGATATTTGGTTTCTCGTGTGCTTCCCTATTCAGCTTACAACATCTTCGTACGCAGGTAACTATTTATCATTTCAATAGTATTTGTTTGATTATAAATTTGGCTACGCTCAATTAAATTCTGTAATTAAATCTCAATCTTACTCTGAAACTATTCATTAAACATAATGAACTTAGTTTTAATGTAGCTTGTAAACAAATTGATTATATTTATTTAAACGTGAATATTATATTATTTTGAAATTTCTACCTAATTTTAAATTAATCTTGAAATGATTTTAAATGTTGACATATTTAATTCATTTTTGTTTTATATCAAACTATTCTAAAATAAACCCATAAATCCTACACATAAAATAGTTTAGATTTCTAAGAAAATTGATCCTTGAAATATTATCATCTTAAGTCTACAGGAAAAATCTATAATTTAATCTATTCTAATTTCAAGTAAATGTCGTCCACATCAAAATCCTTCTATCGATAATAAAAAGGTGTGTAAACTCAAATATAATTTCATTTCAGCTAGACTTGTTTCGTGAATAATATAGATTCTAATTCTTTCAGGACGATTACAAGATTTATACTAAATAAATAAGACGGGTGTGTAGAGTCCAGTCTTTTTCAGGAGGTCGTCTCTACTTTCTATCTTTTGTGATTTTATGTCGGAAGTAAATATAAGTGCAGCTCCCATCTGAAGTAATCCTTTATCGCTATTCTGCTGATACTATTGTAAACGGCTTATAGGCTTATAAACACCAAACAGGTAAGTAAAGGAAAATGTATACAGGGTGAGTCACTTTAGTCTTCGGATGATTTTATTTCGCCAGGGATGTGGGTTACTGCAAAATACCTTAGACGAATGTAACTCGGTTGGAAGGGGGGGGGGGGGGGGGGGGGCATCTCTTGACGGTAAAATCCTCCCACCCTTGACTTCCCCCGCGGGGGGAGGAGGCAACTTTAAAATTTCAAATGGGATCCCATACTTTTAACTGCAGATTTGGATGCTCCAGACAAAAATAGGAAACTCTTGTGTGAAAAAATTCTTTTGAAAACGTCAATTTTTTGAGATTTTGGAAGGACAAAATTGAAAATTTTGGAAATTTAAAGATTTTTTACTCAAAAATTTTTTACAGAAAAATTTCAGAGGAGCAAAAGTGCTTAAATTTCTTCAGGAAATCGGACCAAACTTTTTGAAAATTTTCTTAAAAAAAAATTCTTCCAAAATCTCAAAAAATTTATGTTTTAAAAAAAATATTTTCAGACAAAAGTTTCCTATTTTTGTCCGCAGCATCCGAATCTGCAGTGAAAAGCATGGGATCCCATTTGAAATTTTAGTCCCCCCCCCCCCCCCCGGGGTGGGGAGGGGGATTTAACGGTCAAGAGATGTCCCTCTTCCAACCGAGTAACATTGGTTTGAGATATTTCGTTGTAACCCACATCCCGGGCGAAATAAAAGCATCCGAAGATTAAAATGACTCACTCTGTATATCTTTCCTTTCGGAACCTAATCTCCTTTTATTGCAGGTTGCCGCATCCGCGAAATTTCGACCATAACAGAGTATTCAGAAGTACATATATGGCAAATAACCACAATAAACCGTGTACCACGGGTCCATAGTTTGGACTGTAAATGTCCGACCATTGAGGTCAAGCAAAACCACCTAAACTACAAGCCATGAACTGACAAATTTTACGCACACACATTAGGGCCAAAGTGGGCTGAAATTTCGTTTAATTTATATTGCTTCTTATTTCGGTATTTTGCGTAACATAACTGACAATTTTAGGTAAAAATAATCATGTGAGTGTTAAGTAACGTTTGAGAAGGGGGAGGGGGCGGTGGTGGTAACGCGAAACGTTACGGCGCGTTACAGGGGGAGCGGGTCCAACATCTTCAAAATCTGCGTTACGTGATATTTGAACGGCCCCTTACCTGTTTAAGGTTTAAAGTGTTTATTAGGCTGTGTAAAATGAAAAAAATAAAAAGAGGAATTTTCGTTTCCTTTAAAGGGCCTCCACCAATTTTCGGTCTATAGGCCTCAAAAATGTAAATCCGGCGCTGATCATCCGTAATAGCCAACAGCGCTGAAGTACTAATATGTCTAGGTGTAAAGCATGATTGAATGGGAGACAGTAGATTGTATCTTTCAAGAAAAGCTGCAATTTGTTTTTTCAATAACTTTTTCCATAGCGATAAGAATAAATTCAATTTTATTGGATTAAACTTTTTTAACTGTTGGAAGTATATAAGCGTCTTTTTTCTGGGAAGGAAAATTAGACGCAATTAAAACCCTGATCAGAATTTTCCTTGTTAAATGTGTATCACGGTCCCAATGGCAATCCTTACCTAAAACAATAAAAACTAAGTGAATTAAAACTAGAAATTTGGATGAAGCTAGTTTTCTTCCTGAAACTGTTAAGTCTGATAGGTTTACTTATTAAACATATTTGGTACTGACCTCAACAGACGTAAATTTACTATGTGCCAGCAATTGTGGCATTCTAATCAAGTAAGCTTTCCCAAATCGACCCTAATAGTAAAGAAGGCTCCTCACATCTCCCAAAACAGTAATTAATTATTCAGACATTGCCACGAATTGTATGACTTAGGTAGGACCTAAAATAAACACCTATTCGACCTCTGTAACTCCGGAAATGAAGTGCAAATAGGAAATTAGCAGTCATCCGGCATAAATGGATATATGTACTTTATCAGCCGTCAGAGAAGGAGAAAGATTGATGAAAACAATGAAAGCAAAGCTATTTTAGCCTGAGATAAAAATACAAGTCATTTTGCAGGTAAAAACAGTAAATTAAGGCTAAGTAATTGTAAAAGAAGAATTCCAAGGTAATAGATGTAAGAACAATTGGTTAAGAAATGCTTGCGAAATAGGTTAATAGGAAAAAGATTGGGAAACAGCAATTGAGGTCAGTTGGATACAGTTCAAGTCTTTTAAAATGGCAAACAATTCTAGAGCTATCTGGCTGATTGCTACAAAATGTTTTCGTGCAATTTTCTACAAGTAGATACTTTGATGCAATTTATATCTTTTTTCAGGGCATGAAAGGAATTTAATAAAAATATTACGCAATTTCAGTATAACATATATACCTAATTTGGCTAAGCTGCTTCCTGTTTTGGCAAAGGATATTTACATTTGGCGGAAGGCTGTAGAAGTTTGATTCATAAAATTGGAATGTTTCAGGTTTTCGTAGATTTGGCACAAATTCATTTATTCAGGGAAATTATGAAAACCTTTCGTATATGAGCGTATGAAATTGTTTCATATAATTCGTTTAGTATGGAATTAGTTTAAAGTTGGACTAACATTTAAATTAAACTTGTTGTCCCCATTAGTTAATTAATGTATTTAAAGATACCTCAATCTAATTAGAAACGCCAAGTCATTATGTGTACATACAGAATAACCCTTTCCTTCGAGAGAGAATTGTGTAACGAAACAGACAATATTAAAAAATGAGTTTTCCTTTTACTATTCAAATCGTATTTTTAATTGTACAAAAAGAAATAAGAAAATTCATTATTCTTGGTGGACAATTAATTAAGAACGATTACAAAAACTAATTCTTTACATATTCAATTTTTATTATAGTAAATTTTAGTACTTAGTTAGCTGATCATTAGACTGCAGTACAGCTAAACACCGCCTTGAGATCGACTCGATCAATCGTCTGCAAACTTCTACTGGCGTTTCTTCCCATGCTTTGTTAATAGCCGTAAACAGTTCGTCTCCGTTTCGGTAGTTTTGTTTCCCGACTCTGTTCTTGACACCAACCCGTAGATTTTTTATTAACATCTAGGCTACATGATCGCCATTTTAAAGCATGAACATGATGATCTGACAGCCATTTTTTAACAAACTTTGTCGAATGCTTTGGGTCATTGTCGTGCAGGAATTTCCAAATTACTGGTTAATTATCTCCAGCATACAACTCCATAATATTCTCAAGTATTTTAATGATTTGATGTTGATTCATAATATGGTGGACGTCGACTGTACCGTCTTCCATGTGAACCGATCCTGTTGATCTTTATTTTGTCTGACCACAATATTTTTCTCCAGCAACAGTTCAGTTCTTATGCTGGCTGATAAACTCCATCCATATTTAACAGTTCACTGTTGTGACTACAGGATTCTTTTTGGCAACACTTCCGAAGAGGTCTGCTTCCACTAGCCGACTACGCAAACTTTTTATACTTAGCCCTTCTTCAGTATCAACAATTGCCTCCTGACACAAACGGCTGATTTCTCAGGCTATCGTTTCACCACTCGGACAATTCGACGATCTGTCAAATCAGGGGCCTTATTATGAAAGACGAAACGAATGTAAAACGATACGAAACTTTCTTCTTCCGCACCACATAGCTTTCTTAAATAATGAGTATATTCTTTAGTTTCTTAAAAAATTCTTTTTGTATTTCACATTGAACTTTTAAAAGCTCGTACTTTCTGTCTTTGGCTACACGTTTCGTTGAATTAGTGATCCTATTTCTTTGGTTTGAGGTGGGGGGGGGGGGGGGGATTCTTTCAATAAATGATGTGAATCTTCTATAGCATTAGGTTCATCATCGCCTCCAAATGATTTTGACCCACTAATCCCGTTTACCGCAGCTCGCAAAACATCTAAATTGGTTACGCTCTCTTCAAGGGGCGAATAGCCATATTGCTTATTACGGCCTCCTCCAGTACCTTTTTGTTGCTTTTTATTTTCTCTTAGCTTCTTTTTTTTAAAAATGTTTATTTAACGAATTCATACTTTTTCCATCCTTTTGCATTGCGAATGGGAGGGCCTTCAGTGTTGCATTTCGTTTCAACCCTTTCCCAGGGGCCTGATATTAATGCCCCTTGGAATTAATCGACCGTGCCTAAAACTTCTTACGTGTGCTAGTAGGACTGTCAATGCTATGACTTTGATACCTACTATGCTTCCTCGTTGCATCTTTGTCTCTCGAATTCATTCCGATACCACCGTGGAGGACGTCGTGTGCCATGTTTCATCACACTTTTGCATTTCGCGGGACAGTATTAATTGCCGACGGATTGGCAAGTCACCTAACGATGTTGGCTTCTTCTTCGCTTCTGTTAAGATCGTCATTCTTGATGATCTGTTTAACGCTATTGTCTCCCCTAAAGTTTGGCCTAATGAAGCCATTGTCCGGGAATTTACTCCAAGGAATTATTCTGAATCTAGACGTACTCCAAAAAACTCGCCTCTATATTCGCTCTACTAACTCTTGTATCGACGTGGTCTGTTTGACTGAAATCTGGCTCTGTGGAATGATTACCGTCGCTGAGCTTTTCGGCCAGGAATACATAGTCTTTTGTCGTGATCGACAACTGTCTTCATTGAATGCCCCTGTCGGGGAAAGAGTACTGTGTACTATTCATCGAGATATCCCATGCTCTGCTGTTGAGTTCTCTGACTCTGATGACCTAGAAGTTTTAGCGTTCTTTTGAAGTTGCCGGACATTTTGTGTTTATTGTATTTGGAACTTCGGTCAGGCGTTGCTTGGTTCCTTTGGTTCCTAAGACGTCTCATCATCCTGCTCTTCAGATCACTCTGGTCTTCGACCCGATGTCTTAAACATCTCCGATTCACGTGCTGATTTTTTCCTTATTAAACAATTATTTAGAAATTTTTTTTAATACGATGTGGCCAAAGCTTAGGGGACGGCCCTGTGATGCGTTAGCATGGTTTTGGCCGGAAGGAAATTAGGGTAAGGGAAGTGAGGAAACTTGAGTCTTGTTTTTGAATTGCTGCGAGCTAGATAACAGCCCAGAGCCGGAGTGGACAATTTTGATTTCTTCATAAAAGTTCACAGGGAGACCTGGTCTCGATCCCGGGACCCATGGCATGGTGGTCGTGCCGCTCAACGAACTGATCCAACTCCGTTATTGGTCTAATATTTTTGACGAACGTGACATCGATGTGGCGGTCAGTGCATTTCACGATAATATTTCCGCCTGTTTTCTCCAATGTGTTCCTATCTCTAGAACAAATAATTCCTTTTCTGGTCCGCCCTGGCTGAATAGTTCACTAAAACATCTCAAAAATTTCAGAAATAAAGCTTGGAAACATTTCTGGTTGTCAAGGAGCGATGCGGATTTTTATCACTATTCACATTTGCGTAATCAATTTATTTCGGACATTCACAACGATGAGTACATAGTCAGAATGAAGTCTACTTTACGTAACAAACTTAAACAGTTTTGGAGATTGGTTATCTCTATGCGCCATACTGATGGTTACCCTACTTTACTGAAGCTTGGTGATATCGAAAGTAGTGACCCCTTGCAGATTGTAAATCTATTCTGCGACTTTTTTATGACTTCTTTCATTGGCAATAACTGTGATATTAGATTTAGGGATTTTAGTTACTTGACAATGTTTCCTCCTTCTTCACTTGAAATGAAGGATCTTATAATTGATGACGACACAGGCCCGAAGCATATTATGAGTTTGGCCGATAGTTTCTCGTGGGGTCCTGATGGTGTTCCTGCTTCTCTTCTAAAGAACTGTTTTTCTTCTTTCTTTCCTGTTCTTTGTTATTTATTTAATTTATCAATTTCTTGTTAATAATAAATAATATTAGCTTTATCCAATAAAAAAAAGTAATCTTTCAAACAATTGGCCCTTTCGTACTAAACTGTTTTAATTATTTAAAGATAGAAACCAACCTGGCTCACGCCGGTTTGAACGTCTTCCCATAATCTTGGAAATCATCCCTTATTATTCCTCTTCAAAAAATGGTGTGAAATTTCCAACTATAGACCGATTGGTAACTTGTGTTGCATTGCTGAAGCTTTTGAGGCATTAGTTTTCCATGTACTCTATTTTCATTGCAAACCGTTTCTTGGTACTTTCGAGCACGGCTTTAAGAAAGGAAGGTCAACAACGACTAACCTAATGGAATTTTCTAATTTCTGCTTATCTGAAATTGAAGGTTGTAAGCAGGTTCACTGTCTTCACAGATTTTAGCAAGGCATTAAACAGAATTAATCACCAAATTTTGTTTCACAAGTTAGCTGCCCTAGGGCTTCCATCCTTGTTTGTTGACTGGGTTCGTTCATACTTATTATGCCGAACCCAACGCGTGTCCTTCGGTGGGTTCCTATCCAGGTACATTTACAATACTTCCGGTGTGCCTCAAGAAAGCCATCTGGGACCGATTTTATTTATTAGTTACATCAATGATGTATCTTTTAACATTTTTCGTTTTGTTTCCTCTGTTGATGACTGACATAGATGCCATTTACAAATGGTGTTGTAATAATTGTCTTCCCCTTAATATTAGTAAGTGTACCACTATGTCGTATATCCGTAAAAAAAGACCTCTTGATTTTAGATACACAATATATGATTGTTTACTAGAAAAACTTAATAAGACTAAGGACTTGAGAGTCTAGATTAACAGCCGTTTTACCTTCGACGACCATATTGATGGGATTGTTACTAAAGCTAATTCGACATTAGACTTTATTAAACGATGGGCTAAAGAATTTGATGACCCTTGCATAACGCAGATTCTTTATTGTAGCTTCGTTGGGCCAATTTTGGAGTATGTGTGTTTAGTCGCCTTATTATCGCGACCACATTGAGCGGGTTGAGGCGCTCCAGCGCCGCTTCGTTCATTTTGTGCTCCGAGGGTTTCCATGGACCAACCCTCTCATTCTTCCCCCTTACTTAGATAGGCTTAAACTAATAAATGTAGCCTCTCTCGAATCTAGACGAAACAACTCCAAAACTTTTTTCGCTTTTGACTGCTTTCAAGGCAATATCGACTCTCCGGTCTTACTGTCCTCTTTTAATATATCGATTTCGAGTCGCTTCTTGAGAAACCGCGATTTTCTTAAATTACCTCCACACCGGACTAATTATGGTTTTCATGAACCAATCACCTCGATGTCCCGTTATTTTAATTTGCATTTTGGCAGCATTGATTTTAATTTATATAAATATTATGTAAGGAGGAAACTTTTTTGACTGTTTTTTTGAAGAGAGACTATTTACTATTTATATTTACTATTACTCTGAGGAATCATAGTGTCTTTCAGGTAGAGAGAGAGAGAGAGAGAAAATTAGCGATAAAGTGTCGGCCTACAAATCCGGAGGCCCCAGATTGGAATCCCACTGACGGTGATCCATCGATGTTTTCTGCTGACAACAGATTACAATAACAAGAAGCCCATGGAGGTTGCAGTGTGATTCGGATTCCACTTTAAATTGTAGATCTACTTTCAACCGTCGTCTCGAATTGGCTGAAGCTCTTCTCCCGCCACATGTCTCACTAGGGGTTACGGGAACTAGACACAGAGAGAGTAATAGAGAGTCAGTGTCTTAATGGAATTTCAGTAAATATTTTACCATTGGTCTTATCATTATCTGATAAGCCTACAAGGCTAAACAATTTTACTGTTTAATAAAATGGTAAAACTGTCGAATTTCTCTTCAGGGAATAATCATTAAATAAACACGACTGCAATATTAATGTTATGTAAATAACATTATCACGTCCTTAATGTTATACCATACAAAGGCTCTTTTATAACAGGTTCAGTCAGAATTTGAACTCGCTGAATTTGATATTATCGATTAATGGACGTCTTGCATATGATACATAGATCATCAATATCGATTTCTTGGACACCTCTTGATATTTCTTTCTCTAATTAGATTTCTCGGTTCACGTAACGTCCGACTAGGCATAAATATGCTTAATTTGTTGTATAACATTTATATCTATATCTATTCCAAATTACTTCCATTCTGGTTGTCAGGATTGCAATAATTAATATTAGCCTGTTTTTAATTAAATTAAAAACAAACAAAAAATAATGGAAGGTGCTAAGACAAGTTCAAGGACTGTTGCGTGCTTAACCCCACTAAGGAATGAAACACTATTTAAGTGTTCAACAGTGTATGAAAATATCATCGCTTAAAATCAATGCGGCCCCACATCACGTGTATGCTTATGATTTGATGTCAAGCCAGATAATAAAAGAATAATTTATGTGGGGCCTGTGTAATTGAATCAGATGGAAATTAATAAGTGGCACGATATATCCATGACAAATGGGTTAACTTTTTGTGATTCAGGTTAACAATAATAAAATCAAGATTTGGGTGATTGATAAATAATTTGTTGACATGAGAATTAATTCTTTAAATGTTTTAAAAAAAGCCGTACTAACTAAATTTTGCGGCTATGGCAGATATCTAAATCCCTCGGCATCCGCTGACCGAGAACAATTTTTTATTAACCTAACCTTATAAACATGAACATTGATATCAGGGTCGTATTAAGGTTCTATAAACCCCTGGGCTAAATCTGTGGTGAGGGGCCTACCGGGCGCTCTGCATGGTCCGACCTGCAATCAAAAATCGCGAATCTGACGAATTTTTGAAGCTTTTAGCGCCTCTTTTTGGACCTATGTGATTCCACATATTTTTCACATTTACGTCAAAGGAATTTTCCACTGTCATTGCGTTGCACTAGAACCCCTAAGCGGTACGAGAAGCTTGGTCGTGATGGTCACCATTTTAGGAATGGAAGAAAGCATACCGCTATAAAATCCAGGATCCGAAAATATATTAAATTGCGTGATGCCTGAAATACGAGGGGCTCGCTGAGGTAAATTGCCCGTGACAACTACAACTTTTCGTAAATAAAGCAACGTCGAGACGTTTGGGCCTTTGTACATTGGTACATAATCCCGTTTACCAATGACTTCGATAGTGGGTAGTATATAGTGCAGCTGTGACTAACATCTTTCTTTGACATCCCTGCTTCCCCATATTACATTGTGGGCGTTTACGTCTCCATCAGTCATTAGATTGAGCTTTGTCCGGTTCGATTTTTCCACTAGTGATTTTAACTCCTCCTAAATCTGTCCTGGGGTCGTTGGTGCTGTAATTAGACCAAATGTTAGCATTCATTTCCAAAGCCAAGCGATTCCTAGCTTTAATTTGCACGAAGAACAGCCTATAGTTACTTGAAACCAGCCCTCTTACAGTACCACCTGCTGCAGCTCAGTATTCGTCATGAGTTCTAAGTAGTTTAGCTGAACTCGCACTCCTATGGTGGAGGGTTATTTGTATTATCTTCAGCACCGGTTGACGCTGTGGGTGAACCCCCGGTTGGGGACAGTTTCGTGGCAGCCTCCGTGAGCCTCCGCTAGGCCCAAGTCATTTTATCTTTCCTGCCTCTAGCGTTTTCAAGTTTTTATCTTTGGGGTACCATTTTTTAAGCCGTATGCATACGCAAAGCCGCTGCCTTCAGATTCACAGGGGGACTAACGCGTTAACAAATTTTTATTAATTTGTTGGCGTGCCGTAACTGTGGATACTGTAGGAAGTCCGCATCTCCCGGCTGGTAACAGTCATGTAGTTTACTATAGACTGGCTAATGACGACGGGCGGAGAGACAGTCACTCTCTGTATTATAACGGAGCCTAATTGATACCTGTCCGCCTCAAGGAGTATGCAAGACCACCATGGTAAGAGGCTCTACCATGGTTGATTCCCCACAACCCCACAAATATATCGAGACCATGAGTACCGCCTTGTCGCGAAAATGGTCGATCATGAAATGAAATAAATGTATAAAAAATACCCAGCCTCGGATAAAACCGAGACTACTTCGTCCACCCGAAAAGGGGGACAACCCGCCGTCAAGGCAGACCCGGCCCACGGGTTCAGTGGGCAACCTTCTGCGAGCATTTCTCAGTCCTCCAACACTTCTGAGGCCAACACGGTGACTCTCCCCAAGGAGTCCTGTGAACCCTACGACCACCAAGCAGAAGGGAAACGCCTTAACGGTGGCCTTCAAAGAGAGACGGACTGCGCTCAGAATCATCCGCAAACTGAGCTCCGGTTCTCAGGAGAAACTCGCAGAGAAGGATAAAGCCTCTCTGCAATGGGCTAATAAGATTATTGCCCAAGGTAGTGCGTCGGCCCCCAAAGGCCCTTTGCAAGCTACCCCGAAGAGGTTGCGCTCGCCTAACGAGCAGCAGCCATCGTCCAAAAGGATTAAGGCGGTAGGCCCCCTTTCCTCCACCGCTAAGTCCTTCAGCGAGATAGCGAAGGACAGCTTAGTAAGGGCGATTATAGATCGCAGCAACGCGGACTGCGCCATCACGCCAGACAAATGGAAGATGGTGGAGGTCGCGTTGCTGAAGATGTATATGGAAGTTTTCTCGTTGAACCCTGGCCCTCCTCCACGTTGTCTTGATGCTGGCTGGCATATATATATATATATATATATATATATATATATATATATATATATATATATATCATATATTTGCAATAGCTAAAAGTGCGATGAAATGTTTGGGTTTTCTAAAGAGATGTAAGAAATATTTCACCCCACCTGACTTAGCACTACTAACGAAATTGCTAGCCTGATTTCTTGTAGACCAATGACAACGCGCGATACAAGATCTACAAGTCGCTTCCACCCCTATACTCTCCAGCTCAAATTTGGACGTACCATCAAATTTCGGGAATCTTTTCTAAGCAGAACAATACGAATGTGGAACAGCTTACCATCTTCTGTTTTTTTTCTCGTCTTATGAGCCTGAAACTTTCAAACGGAGCGTACATCGACACCTCCTTCACTCAACCTCCTAACCCATTGCCCTCATCCTTAATTCTTTTCCAGCCAAGGCTGTGCTTTAGCATCATAGGGCATCCCCTGATCTTTGGCAACATCAAATATACAAAAAAAAAAAAGTTAAAATAGGAAAGCTTTGCATTGCGCTGAAGGTGCAGTGGAAACATGAGAATTTTTTTTCAATTGAAATGCTAAGGTATGTAATTCTCATGGGAAATATTTTAATTTTGTGGACTGTTTTGATATTTTTTCACAATTTCTTGCCAAGTGGCTTTTTCTTTATCGTTAGAATCATGCTTTGATCTAACTCGTGCGGCTAGTATTAAATAATTTCTCTTGACTTTTGTAATTCTGAAGAATATAAGAAGGAATTGAATCCCACAGCTCAGCTCAGCAGTATATTGGATATAATTTATTTCTACAGCTTCTAATTAGATTATTTCTTGTACCTTAAAATTCTAAAAAATTAAGAGTCTTACTTGAAAAAATTATCTCGAAATCTTACAATTTTAAAACAATTTAGCAAAATATTTGTCTTGCTAGAAAGTTGACAAGGAGAATTAATGCTGTGTGATAGGAGATTTTCAATCCTCTTCCATTGAAAAAAAAACAAAATATTTAAAGCTACGCCAGATATGCTACCACAAATGCTGATTAATGAATTTTAAAGAATATATTTTTAAACCATCGATAAAGGGAAATAAAAAAACGTTTTTTAATTGGAGGCAATTATAAATTTAATTTAGCATTGTAAACAACAAAAAGATAATATTTACAATACGTATGTTTTAAGCTTTAACTATGTTGTAAATTTTCGTTGTTATTTGCTTACAGAACCCACAAAGCAAATATGTGCGTAGCATAATATCATTGAATTTGGATTACTCCCATGGTGAAATATTTTCATAAATCTCTTCTTAAAGCTGGATTAATTTAATTAAAATGTATGTTTATACAATTCATTTGACTGTTTTATCCAAAATTATCATCGTACTCAAATATGTAAAATAACTTAAGTCAAACAAAATTGTATAATACAAGGGAAAACATGTTGCTAGACTTTTGTCGTGGGTTGAATTACTTTTCAGAATAACCTCATCCAAGAGTATCTAATGTTATCAAAAAAGTAATTAAAAAAATCTCGTAAAATATTTACATATATTCAAAAAGCCTTTCAGCAAAGTTTATAATTTATATCCACCCGTTTTTCAATTAATTTAATTGAAACAAAAACTTTAGAAGTCCTCCCAAAACTGACCTCCTTCTTACAATTGTTCTCAGAAAGATTAAGAAGAAAAGCATAGGTATAAATTACTTGTAACATATATTACCGTAGATACAGCAGCGAACGCACTATTTTTGGTGTGCGAGACCTATCAAGAATTAGTGAGTCGACTCACTGAAAACCTTCATGCGATTTCTATGGTTTCCGCGGGCATGCCCTAGTAGCATGCTAGCCAAAATGTAAACGTAACGATTTGGACCTAAAGGAATCTTGATGAGAGGGCGTATTTCTTGCTAATGGAGCCTCCAACCCTAATACTTCTTTGTATCTGGAATTGCTAGATACACTATAATATTTAATAAAATAGTTTTATAAAAAAGTTGAACCGACTTCACGAAAAGCGCTAAAAAGTATAAAATAATTAATTTTTAATTTTATATCTATTACGAGATTTTGAAATAGGTGCAAATTAAACAAATACAAATAGATAACTAAATATCATCTAAATCAGTCCACGTGTTACAAAGTTATGTTACACCTTCCCCACCTTAACCCTACGTCAACATTTTTCCATAAAGCAGCAATGAGACGATCATACTGTATACCTATAAAAATAAAATCTTCCAAATAGGTGAGTACATTAAGAAATTGGGTAACGCCCCATCGTGCAATCGTGGCATGCAATTTTACCCCATACATTTTTATCGTCATAGCAGTGGGGCAACATTTTCTACCCATCAAAATAAGAATCATCCAAATCGGTCTACACGTTACGATGTTAGCCTTACCCCTTAACCCACCACCAACTTAGTGAAAAATTTAACCTCGTTTTAGCAATGGGGGATTATACTTTGTATAACATAAAAAGAATCATCCAAATCGATGACGCGTTAAGAAGTTGATATCCAACCCCTCACCTACTATAACTCCAACGTTTAAAATTGTGTCGCGGTACCAATGGGGGAACATGCTCGATACATAAAAAAAATCATCCGATTCTGTCCAAGCGTTACGAAGTTAGACCCCCCTCCCCTCCTAACCACGCGTTAATCTTACAGTTGGGGTTTCAGACTCTATAAAAAAAAACGAATTATCTGAATTGGTACAAGCATTACGAAGTTAGCCCCACCCCTACTTCTACTCCCACCAAACATTTTTTTTGACATACTACCAATCGGAAAACATACTCTACCTAACTAAAGTCGGTCCACGCGTTATTTTTGCAATTTTTTGAAATTTATTTTTAATCGACTTCCCAAAAACAAAGAGGTTCTAAGTTCGAGGTGTATTTTTTTTATGTCTGACCGGGCATAACTTCGTAACGCGTTGACCGATTTTGGTGATTCTTTTTTTGTTGGGTAGCGTATGTTCACCGATTGGTACCATGTCAAATAAATTTTTAGTTGGGTGGGGGGTGAATCCTAACTTTGTAACACGGACTCGGTCTTCTGAAGGTAATATGCCATCTTTTGTAATTTTGTGTCTGAAGAAGTTGAATGTTTCAACTCCAACTCGATTTATATTAATTCCGAATTCAGATAGTTGTTTGAAAATGTGGTTTAAACGATTCTTTTGTTAGGTTTTAGATTCGCTGGCTTCAATGTAGCCAAACTCAAAATCGACATTTTTAATAATTTGGTCCATAAATCCAATATTTTCTGTATATCATCATTCGCCATTGGAATTTGATGATAAGCTGCTACCAAATCAAAACTTTGTAGTATGTGTGAACTGTGATTACATTAAGTCGCCGATAATAATCTCCACATGGTCGCCAATCTGTAGAATTTTTCTTTGCTACTAAATGAAGTGTAGAAGATGCTGAAGATGATATTTCGGTCCACCTAAACGTCTTGGACGTGAAAAAGGAAGTTGTCCTTTGGTTTCTATGTGATGGACCACGTTATATTTTACTGCAAGTCATAACGTGGTGATTGTTACTCTTAACTCTGATTACGTAGTAAAGATTAGTTCATATATGTTATAGAAGTTCCTTAATATCTTTTTTGCCAGAAGATATTAACTCTGTATTGATATTTGCTGAAAATTTTCTCATCCATAATTTTTTAATTAAAGATATACTAAATGTGCTAAATGAGCGGTAAAGTTCGGAAGGTCGGGTATCTCCTATTTTAGTAGTAGATAAAAGCTGCTCTAACTAACTTACTACAGAGAATAGTACCAGAGGGTCCACTCACTTGCTAAAATCCTGTGTCCTTACCGTGACTCTTTCTTTGCTGTGGGTGGCCGGAATTCCGGATCTAGTAGTACAAATTTCGTATCTCTGTCAAATTCGTACTGATCCGTGATCGTATCTGGGTGAAATTCTCCCATCCCATGACCAGCGGTTATGGGATCTATAGAGAGAGAGCGATAGCTGATACGACACCGCTGAAATTTTGTCTCCAAAAACCCTATTGACTCTACTGGTTCTGCTATGTCATTTGCCGATCCTCCTGCCTGTGGAATAATTACTATTTTTAAAGCCACGCTGAGGCGGGGAGTAGCTGGGAGCAGATGATCCTTATCAAATCGCACTGTAAAAGCTCCCAGTTTACTATTTTCGTTACGTTGCGATCGTTGACTCACGATGTTTTTTTTATAAGACTCGCTAAAGGTATCTTGTATGTTTTCAAATACAACGCATGCACCGGAAGCATAAAGGGTTTTCTTGTTTTTTGGTGCAAGCATGAGGTGAGGTCTAAAGATCAATAGCCCGTGTAACTGGCATGCACGTACGCGCTAAACCACCCTCCCCCCTCCTCATCCTCTTCAACCACTATCCCCACGGAACCGCCGTTAGGTATTACTTCACGGGGCTGGGTTAGTCATCATGCTACCAACCTGTCATATTAATCTGGTGTGACGTTCCAGTCTTCTCAATTCGTTTTGGACGTTTCTTATAAACTCCGTCACTTCGATCCAATATTCGAAACTTTGGAGCATATATTCAATTATAACCGATGGACTCTGTATATTTACACGCCATGCCTACTGCTAAGAAATCACTTAGGACCAAGAGCATTGACGTCTTCTAGTTTACGTGTCCAGATTTCCTCATTACATTATAATTCAAAAAGTAAGAGGTGAGAGCCCCCCTTTTAAGCAGATTTGTTTAAATCTGATCAAAGCCCCTGATTATTTCTTCATACCGCTGATGCCTCGGCTCAAAATGGGTCTTGGCCTACGACAATAGCGGACGCCGCTGCTCTTTATCCTATGGGAATTCTTACCAGTAGACGGTACCTTTATCTCGGTAAGTCCCACATTTGTGATCCATAATTATTTTCTTGCTTTTCTAGCATATAATACCATCTAGCATTAGATAAAATCGTTGCTAGATCTGTCTTAACCCCATAGTATCCAACTATGTTTAGAGTGCGATTGTCCATCCCAGTAAACCCGAAAACTATGTGCGTTCCTTCCCACTCTACGTCAAGGTGTGTCTTACTATCACACTATACAATGGCATCGGGAATGTCATTATTCATAGCGATAGCGCCAAATTTTTAACCATTCCCTTTGATCGTATCTGTAACATCCCTTGACTCACTCTTAATTGAAGGGATAATCGGATTTCTCGATTTATGATTTATTAAAGCATTTGATTGCCTTTAAATCTGGGTCAGTAAATCTAATACCAGTCAATGTATTCTTCACAAAAGCCTAGCGGTGTCAATTTGAGCTCATCAGATCTAGAATTTGCCGGAAATGACTCCTCTTGCCACTTCAGCTCTATCCAACTACACCTAGATGACACGTAATCAACGTGAGTACTTTTTTTTTGCCCTAACATAGCACATCCGATATCATCGGGATTTTATGTATTCAAGCTACGTTTGATTAACCTGAACACAAAGTGCTTTTCCCGATTTTAACTTTCTGTCTGAATATTCGCTTTCACCTGGCAGCTATTGTATACGTGCGTAAAATAGAATTCACGTTCACGGCACAAAAGTAGGTCAGTAGAGTACGTACCCTGTCTGAAAGCCTATACGAAACTTCTTATCAACAGATGTATTTAGCCCCAGAAACAAAGCCCACTTGGAATGGAAAGCCGTCCTTCCGCTTAGGAATTCCAATAAGAAAGTTTTCGCCGAATACAATGGATGTTATAAGTATCGCAATATTGAACGAGTCATTTTTGAAAATAATTTACGCAAGGGCGACAAGAAGTCACGTAGTGACGAAAATTTTGAATTAGTTGACCTAATTTCGAGGCAATCAAATGTAAACTGGTACTGTGGCAGTCAGCCTCCCGTCACGCATAAGGGTTTAAGATTTTATTACGCTGAAAATTTCCACCCCTAAATGTATAAGACTCGTAAAGTGCTGAGTGCTTTGCTTAAGCGATTATTCGTATAACGTGCCGTTAATAGCCTTAAACGACTTACTTTGATAAATAGCTCCATTTTGGCTTAGTCGGAGAAGCAATCAATCAGAGACTTTAGAAAGGATTTACTACCACAGACTTCAGGGACTCGTTGACGTTCCGTTTTCAAAAAAAAATAAATAAATAAATAAAAAATTATAATATCCGCAAAAAATTTTTGAGTATTTTTCTAAGCATATAAGTAGATGGGTTATTTTACTTAAAAGTTTTCAAGACTTTTTGCCATCAACTGCCAGTAAGGGTTGGAAGTGTTAGAGCCTTAATTTAAGCTCGTTTAGACCTTCTAGACATTTGAGTTAAATTTCAACATCTTAAGCTATATATCGTCACCTGATATGAAATTAATTCAATTCAATTTTTCCGTAGGTAAAATCAACAATAGAATTCTTTCGGGCTACCAAATATATATATATCTCTCTCTCTAATTCTCGTAACTACTTGTTGGGTATAGGGTGGAAGAAGAGTTTTGTATTAAATTCTAGGTCCATTTGCAATCGTTTTCGTCGAATCGGGTAAGAGACGACGTCTGAAGAGTAAGTGATACCATGTCGGCCTACCAATCCGGAGGTCTCAGGATTGAATCCCACTGACGGTGACACATGGTTGTTTTGTGCTGACAACAGATTGCAGAGAAAATATCAGTGGTCCGAACTCCACTTTAAATTGTAGGCACACTTTCAATCATTGTCTCAAATTGGATGAAGTTGTTCTCGCGCCCATACCCGACAAGGGGTTAGACCCTAGGATTCTTATGACTTACGCCGCCAACGACTGTGTGCAGACTCCGACAGAAAATCACGATTTAGAATGTCTCTGATGTTGTGCTATAATATGGTCATGGTCTTTTTATGCGGAGTGTTCTAAAACGTAATGGTCTTGTTTGGTCCTTAATCATTTTCCAAATTATTTTTTTTCAAATAGCCAAATATATATTTAGATATTTTCCTAGCTACTAATGAAATATTCATCCATGACATTCTTTTTCTTAGCTTTGTTTTACATTTGAAACCATCAGTTAATTGTCAACTAATTTCTTATAGAGATTAAAGGAATTTAAACTAGGAAGCCCTCTTTGAAAAGTGTATATCGTGACCATAGCGGGAGATTTATTGGTCAAATTCAATTGATACTCAGGTGGATATTTTTTATTTGTATGATAAATACGTCTCTTTAAACAGCCGTGTTATAAGATCTAAGGGATGTCCATGGTTCTCACAATCTCACCATTAATAGCTGAGCGTGAGTTCTTATTCCGCCAGTATAGGCGTCTTATGACTTTCGAAATTAATAACCGATGCAAGATGGTAAGAAATAGAGTACCTTCCGAATTACGTGCATTGAAACGTAGATATGTAAGCTCAAAGTTAGATACTAATTTAACCGCTAATAAGATATGGAGCAATCTACGCAACTTGGGAATCTGTGGTAGTGGTGAGAAAGACGTTGATATTGATCCAAATATACTAAACCAATCGTTCATCGATAACGCAGGCGCACAAAAAAAAAGTTCTGATACAGAACGTTTTTCGGTGGTACGTTTTTCGGTGTGCTAAAAACGAATCTGAGGTCAGAACTGACCCATCACCCTTAGATTTCGCACCAGCACCCCCTAGCACCTCC
Organism: Leptarthrus brevirostris; assembly: GCA_964036015.1. NCBI lineage: Eukaryota > Metazoa > Arthropoda > Insecta > Diptera > Asilidae > Leptarthrus > Leptarthrus brevirostris. Next base: position 128,286,362 of record OZ038374.1, on the reverse strand, counting down.
ACAAATGGTCAAATTTTCACATCATATAAATATTCAAAATAAGTATCTCATTCTACGTTTATCAATGTAATTTGATAGTTTAAAAATACAGTGAAATTTTAAAACCGTGATGAAGGGTTGTCCGCGGTGCCGGGGAAGATAGGAAAATTAAAGCTACCTTTTATTTGCCGTATTCGGTTTCAGTACTCCAAAAAAGTAGAATGAGTTATTTATTTTGAATTTTTATATAAAGTAAAATTTTGACCCTTTGGGGGGTGCTGGTGCGAAATCTAAGGGTGATGAGTCAGTTCTGACCTCAGATTCGTCTTTAGCACACCGAAAAACGTACCAGAAGGTACTTCACCTTTCTGTATCAGGACCTTTTTTTGTGTGTGCCTGTGTAATCTTACTTTAACTACGGCTCAAACAGGGGCTTTTCCTTTTCCTACGTTGCATAGAACCAATGGGTCTTTAATGTCTGCGGATGGCTTATGTTTTCGCTACACTGTCGAGACAGAAGTACTGCTGGCTATCAAATCGATCAAATATAATGCTAGGGGATCTGACAATATTTCACCATTTTCAAGTTTATTAAAATTCTTCTGCTATGTTTAATACACATTATAGTTCATAGCGTTAATATACTAGTTTAACCTCATCAGTATTCCCAGCAGCATGGAAAAGCTCTACCTCTCTAACTAAGAAAACTTCGCCTGATGGTCCCAAGGATTTCGCACCAATCAGTATGTTGTGTTACCTTCCTAAGGCTTTAAAAAAATTGATGTCCTTAGAAATTAAAGACTTCTTTTGGGCAAGAAAGTTATTGACTGATATGCAGTCAAGTTATAGGTCTAATATAAGTTGCGAAGCCGCTCTGCTGAAAGTAACTTTTGACATACGAGAATCCCTTGATAATAATCATATTTACATCCTTGCTTTGTTGGAAATTTTTAAAGCTTTTGACAGCGGAGTGCATTCTCGTGTTCTCCATAAGCTCATGGTGGTTTTCATCCTCTGCTGTGAGGTTGGTTGACAGGGGTTGCTCATGGGTCAATTTTAGGGCCTCTTTTATTTTATTTTATACATAAACGACTTACCGGCATGCGTTAATGCTAGCATAGTGCACATGTAAGGGAAAAGTTTGGGAACATAACTTAATTCCAAATTAAGTTGCTGTGATCATATGTGGAACATTTTTTCTAAGGTATACGGCAGTCTCCGTCAATTGTGGTTATCTTGTGACTTGTTGTCTATAGGAATGCGAAAGAAACTTGTAAAAACCCTTGCAGTTCCAAATCTAACATATGCAAGTGTAATATACATTTCTTTGGACTCTATCTGCTTATCCAGGGTTAGAATGTACGGCTTTCAGAGATTTGATCAGGCTGGGTCGAAAAAAATTAATAATTTTTTTTTCGAAGAGATATAGCGCTTAAAAGTGTCCTGTGGTATGTAGAAAGAAACTGACATAAAGAAAAAAAATACCGGTTGATATCTTCCGCGCATGACCGGTCGCCCGTTCACGTCCGGGGCTGTTTCGAAACGCCAACTAAACAAAACACGCTATAGAATTTTTAAAATAATTGTGGCAATTGTAAAAAAAATTGAAAAATATTTGAATTTGACAATTTTGACACACTTTAGCGGTGATGCGCGAACCTTATTTTTTTTTATGGCAGTTTCTTTCTACATACCACAGGACACTTTTAAGTGCTTTAGCGTTTGGAAAAAAATAATAAATTTTTGTAGACTCACCCTAATCACCATATCGCTATTCTATCTTTGGACGTTCTATCGCGACCTATTTAATTTATAGAGCTATTATTTTGCTGCATAAGAATATTTACGTAAGAGAGCCAGGATATCTGTATGAAAAATTAGTAATTATGCGGTCACCTCGCCACATGAAATTATTAATCCTGGGAACTAACACTATGGTTGGGCGTAGCTCTTTTTTGGTTGACATTTTGTGGTTTTGAAATGGTTTACCTAATGATAAACAGAGGATCAGCTCAACTGCTTTATTCAGAAAAAGGCTATTTCTAGTCTAATTACCCGTGAATCTTGACAATACTTTAAGTGCATAGTATCTTTAATTTACTTCTTTTATAGGTATTTTGCATTATTGATAGATGAATTCTTATTATTATTGACTTGTTTACATTTTCTTAAATAGCGTTTTGCTCAGTTAGCCAGAGTAATTAAAAAGCATTAATTAGTACAGATGGGGGATGACACCGTTGCAGAAATATCGGTCTTCACGGATGGGTCTAAAGCGGAGGGATTGCCTAAGCATACGCAGTAGGTACCGATTACCGGACCACTGGACTGTATTTCTAGCGGAGATCTTGGCCATAGAAAGGGCGACAGCACTAATACACGGGCGCCCAAACCTACTAAAGATATGTTTGTACATCGACAGCCAAGCAGCTATCAAGGCGCTGGACTCAAATTTAGTCAGGTCGCGGCTGGTCGGCAGGTGTCCGGCTTGTCTCCGGACGTTAGGGGCAATACACAAGGTAACTCTCTGCTTGGTCCCTGGTCACAGTGGTGTTCAAGGGAATGAGGCAGCTGATGAGCTGGCAAAGGAGGGATCACAATTGGATGATTCCTCTATTGACAGATCGAATCAGTGAAGAGAGAAATTGACCTTAAGGCTATTCAGCTCGCTAAGCAAAGATGGAGTAACTTAACCACATGCAGCCTGTCAACGCAGCTGTGGCCTAAATTGGATTTGAGAAAAACCGCGTTTCTGCCAAACGGAAGCCGGATAAACCTCCGAAACATTGTGGCAGTTATTACTGGCCACGGTCTTTTCGGATTTCTGCCGGAGTTATATGGACGAGGAAGAGGTGGAAAGCATTCAGCACTTACTCTGCGAATACCCGGGCCTAGCAAAAAGAAGGTACAATACAATGGGCGTGTACTTCTTAGGTGGTATGGGTGGTATAGCCGGCATCGGGCTGAAGCAGCTCCTAAGGTGTATTAACAACTGCGGCTGGTTTTAGATAAACCCGGCAATCAGGGACGGGTCCACAGATAGACCATTTATTGGTCTATGTGAGGCTGATCGGTTGTAGGGCTGATAGCAGCCACCCTAACATAACCTTACCTAATTAGTACAGATTTATAATATTGTATAGTATTGTGTACTATATAAAGAAATATATTACTATTAACTTCTTTTGATTCTAGTTACTTTTGTTATAACTTCAAGAAGCCGATCTCTATAAACTTAACAAGTGGCTCTCTGCCTGTGATTGGCCGAACGTTTTGAGTGAGCGGGACATTGATTAGGCTGTGAAATCTTTCTACGATATTTTATAAATATGTTTTTCAGACTGTGTTCCAATTTCAAAATACAATAATTCACGAACTTTTCAGCCCTGGCTCAAATTAAACACTCAAAAAACTTGAAAGGTAAAGCTTGGCAGAGGTTTTGCTGCTCAAAGAGTGATTTTGACTACTTGGTTTACTCCACTCTGTGCGATCAGTTTCGGTCTTCTCTTGAGGCTTCTTATACTGACTTTTTAGATAGAACTAGGCAAACCATACGCGCTGAGCCTAAGCAATTTAGGAAATTTGTGAACTCCAGGCGTAACTGTGATGGATATCCCTCTTCAATGTGCCTTGATGATCGTGAAAGCAATGATCCACTTACAATTGCCAACTCCTTTATTGACATCTTTAACACTGCGTTTTTGGATTCCAACTGTGATGTGATGATAGGATTTTACTCATTTGACGATGGCATTCCTGCGTATTTCATTCCAAGGACTTAGTATTTGACGAATTTGGCTAATAGTTTCTCATGTGGCCTTGATGGCATTCCTGCGTATTTCTTGAAAAATTCTAACGTGTCCCTTGCTCCTATTCTCTGTCACTTGTTTAATTTGTCTACTTGCACTGGTTTGTTTCCTAAATCTTGGAAATTGTCTTTGATAGCCCCTCTCAATAAGAAGGGCAACAAACGTGACATCTCTAATTATCGATCAACTGCCAGTTTATGTTGTAATTTCAAAGTATTTGAGGCTATGGTTTGTGACATACATATTTTACTTCCTTTGCAAACCGTTTTTGGGCTCTTTCCAGCATGGTTTCATAAAGGGTAACTCCACTACTACCAACCTATTGGAGTTTTCCAACTTCTGTATACCTTTAATTGAAGCTGGAAATCAGGTTGATTGCATTTTTACTGATTTCAGTAAGGCCTTTGATAGAATTAATCACAAGATTCCTACTTACAAGCTTTCAGTTCTGGGCTTTCCTCCAGTCTTCGTCCAGTGGTTATGTTCTTATCTGTCTGATCGCACACAACGGGTTTTATTTCGTAGTGCACTCTTTGAAGAGATCAAGAACTCTTCTGGGGTTCCTCAGGGCAATCATTTAGGACCTTTGCTTTTCATTATTTACATCAACGATGTATCTTTGATTATATCTCATTCGAATATTCTCTGTTATGCTGACGATGCCAAGATATTCCGTGTTTTGTCAAATGATAATGACCGTGCCCTTTTAAACTCTGACTTAGAGACCTTCCGCAACTGGTGCTCTATTAATTTTCTTCCTTTGAACATTGACAAGTGCACTGTTATGTCATTCTCTCGTAAAACAAATTCCTTGCTTTACAATTTCACTATTAGTGGTATGCCATTAAACAGACTTTACAAAACCAGAGATTTGGGCGTTGTCATCAATTCTAAATTTTCATTTGACTAAAGCCAATGCGTCCCTGGACTTCGTCAAAATATAGTTAAAGGAGTTTGATGACCCATACATAGCGAAGCTGCTTTATTGCGCTTTTGTCCGACTGATCTTGGAACACGCTTCACCAGTTTGGGCTTCTTTATATCTCGCTCATATCGATAGTATTGAGGCTGTCCAGCGCTGCTTCTAGACATAACAGGCTTAGAATTATCTTTGCAAGGTGTGATTAATTCCCCCGATTTGTTGGCTGCTTTGAACTTGTCGGTCCTGTTTCGTTCCTTGAGAGCTCGGCACTTTTTCCATATCCCTCATCACCGCATCAACTATGGAGTGAATGAGCCTATAACTTCAATGTCTCGCTTATTTAATAGTCGTTTTGATTTCTTGATTTTCATTTGTCCAAGTCATAGATAAGAGGTTCGGCTTCTTTTCGTTTTTCTATTATTTTATTCTTATTTTGGTGATACTTTTGTAGTGTATTTATTTTTGTTAGTCTTTTTTTCTTTTTTATCTCGTTTTTTATTGTCAGTATGTTTCCTTTCTGGTAGTAATATATAATCAGATGAACATTTTGGAATTACTATTCACGTATCGTAGTATCTTTTCTTTTTCTTATATTCTTATTTTTTATTTTCTTGATTATACTAAATGTGTAAACTTATTTACTTATTTTAATTTTCTAATTTGCTTTTATTAGTCAATCACTTTGATTCTGTAATTTATTTCGATATTTCATTTTGTGTTTATTTAGGGTCGGATTTCGTTAGTTTGTAGTAGTCAGAATTTGGTGAATTTGTAAATAAATAAATAAATTATAACTTCTTCTCAAACTAGTCCTAAAACAACCTTGGAATTCTTAGGACAATTCAGAAAACTATTCCACCAATTTTTAGATTTTATGAACACCTGCGACAAAATTTCGGCATAGTTCTTAACAGATCGGGAATGTTATTATCTTTTATGTAAACCAATTTTCACATCAACTGCCCTTCAAAGTATCGTTATCGTATCTTTTAAATAAGTTTCTCTACTTAAATGACACTATTTCGATCCAATATGCAGTTACCATCTGATGCAGCCAGTTTCGCAGCGCATCACATGAATTAGCAGAAACTTTCACACAATGCCTACACTTCTAAGGATATAGTGCATTTCCCCGGAGATACCAAGTTACTTCTTACTTCCTCTTTCTCATGTAACAAACCAAGATACAGCCGTGTAGGGACGAAAACTTCGCTATATGCATTAAATTTCAATCTGGGTCAAACGAGTTCCGGGATATTGCCTAACATTGAAGCTTCCTTGGTTCCTGCGGGTTTTGTCGTCTAAGATCATAAAAGTTTTACAAGATATCAGATAGAAAAGTACTGATTGAGGTTATGTTTGGGTTAATTCTGCCGAGATAACTTTCTTCAGGATGTGCACTGAATTTGAAATTTTACAAAGCTCAACTTTCGAGAGACGTTTTAGTTTTACAAAATTTGCTCTCTTCTGGATAATTTAAGTTTTATTACAAAGTCACATTTACTGCGTTGATGTTTAATTGGAGCAGTCAGCTGCACGATGCAATTAATTTGCATGCAGGTGTGCACACATATTAGGCAGAGAAATGTTAATAAATTGCATTTTGCATATTTCTATGCTTTTGTAGATTTACCTCAAGGTTGAGTTTGACGGTATGGGTTCAGACTTTAAAGTGGTTGAAGCCCAAAACTTTTACGATTTAAAGGTGAACGAATTAAAAAAGTTTCACACCTTTAAATAATATTTCAAAATCCTTAAATCTTTTTCGATAGAATTCAGACACGTGTGCCGTATCTTCAGGCAAGATGTGAAAACACAGGAGTACCTTCACCTCTCCAAAAGTCGGGTAAATTTCCAAATCAATGTTTTATTGATGCCGACGTATACACTTTGTTCTCAATATAAAAGAAAATCGCTTCTACAGCTAAATCCGAGTATGTTGCCCCAGGGTGATGTTTTTTATTAAATAATATCGTTTCGGTGCCATATTTGTTCAAAAGTTGAACCACCTTCAGCTGAAGTGTGAAAAGCATATTTAATGATATCTGAAGAGGAAACCACTAAATGGAGGGTAATTTTGCAGAAATATTTGCAAGGGTTGGTTCCTGGGAAATTTATTATCCTTATCTAGGGTGTTATCCTTTTTGCTTTGGCGTAGAAAATAAAAAAGTTATCATCTGTCCAAGATACAATTTTTCCCCATGGAGGACGGACTGTTGGAGTTATTGACAGTCTTGTCCGTTTATATAGAAACATTTTCAATTAATTCTTGTCGGAAGATGAAAACGGGAGATTACTTTTGAGCGGTAATAAGAAATGGGAATTGCTTTTCTTTGAAGTGAGTTGGTAGATGCTTTTACTTCCCCTCAGGATTCGATTATGCTTAACTAAGCCCCGCGAAATAAGCTCATCTGATCTGCTATCGACAGGAATGGAAAATTTCTTTGGAGAATGATCACGAAAAAAAGGGTTAAGTGACGGACAGAATAATTAGCTTTTCAATCACTGATCTCTTTTTTTTTTTAAGTACAAAATTAAACGCCTACACACCAAATCGACGATTTGAATCTTAAAAGCTATTTTTAGACCATTAAATTGTAATTACTTGGTGTTGACTTGAACAAGATTATATCCAGGACAGCTCCTAAGTAATTTAAATGTCCTTTCTACCCTGTAATCAGACGGGGTCAATTACCAGAGTTGAACCTAGTTCTTGGTAATAAAAAAGGATTAAAAGGTACTTTGTCTCCGTAACATCCGAATACCTTAATTCTATTTGGGTGTTGTTTTAATTATTATTGAACGTAAAATGTTTAAGCAATTAATCCGTGTCTGGTGAGTAATCTCTAACGTAAAATAAAATTTGAAAATTGATTACTATGTGGATTTGAATTTTAAGCTGGAGCACTTTCACGCAGTCAAGCTATTCTAATTTGAAGCCTTTGCTTATACTCTTATGCTCTCTGTGATAGACTTTGGACTCGTTTTATAAAAAGATGAAAATTAAAAATTTAGTTTCAGTTTTTAATATGAAAGTTAATCCCGAATGAGTTCGAGCAAATATCATTGTTGGACAAGTGAATGGTACATGTTTGTACCAAGGAAAACTCTCCAGTTCATATGGTCAGAAAATTCTAATGTTTTCGCCAAACACCAGGTAGACAAGGTCCCTGCAAGTTCTCGAAATCTATTCTGAGGCATTGGCAGTAAGAAGTATTCCACCTGATTTTTTTTATTTATTTATTTGACAAGTTTCATCAATGGCTCATTACTTAACAGAAAAAGTTCAACAGTAAAAAGAGAGGTTGCTGGAGGATGGACGGAAGAGCTGAAAGCCTTCTAAGACGAGCCGATTCTCATCCTGTTATTCTCAAGTGTTAGTTACACTTCTAAGCGGTAGCAACCGGGCAACGCATCCTAGAACGAAACTAAGTAATTAATTCGGGAGGAAATAACTTTTTGAAGATTCGCTTAACTCTAAGGTTACGTCGCGAATGGAGCAGTTCAATCTCCTGTTATATTCTAGTTGAAAAGGGTGGGTATGAGGGGATCTCTGCCCATCTGGTCCGATTATTTCTCCCCCCAAATAATCGGAACACTTAGGGGAAAATTTATCAAGAAAAGTCTAGGAATTCCAGGCACTTCTGTAGACAGTGGATGTGGAGGGGATCTAGACTCTAACAGAATGGCTCGACGGCTTCTACAATACAAGTAGCTCTGGGAAAATTGCATCAAGAAGATTATGTGGTGACTGTAGAGACTGGGTTTTCGCCGGCTGAAATTGCTGTAGCAGTCACTGAAGAAGTTGAGTGGCGATGTAATTACTAGAACGTGCTCAGGTGCTGCGGTGGCAGAGATGGTACACTTTTACGAGTTGGACGAGTTGGACGGCGATGTAATTACTAGAACGTCCTCAGGTGCTACGGTGGCAGAGATGGTACACTTTTACGAGTTGGACGGAGTTGGATCAGTTGGTTGAGCGGTATGATCACCATGCGATGGTCCCGGGTTCGAGACCAGGCCTCTCCGTGAGCTTTATTAGAAATAAAAAAAAATCCACTCCGTCTCTGGTCTATTGTCTATCTCGCAGCAAAGCAAAAATAATACATTCAAGTTTCCCCACTTCCCTTACCCTAATTCCCTTCCGGCAAACACCATGCTAACGCACCAAAGGGTTGTCTCCTAGGCTTTGACCAAATAGTATATAAAATATTTCCGCAGTACGCACACCAGTAGAATTTGCAGACCCTCCTACCGAAGGATTACCTGCAGTTAGTCCAAAAGAAGTAAATTGTCATGGCTTTGGACTTGAGACTAAATCTCTCAAACGTAAGAGAAGACAGAATAGTAGAAAGCGACAAATAGCCGCTAAGAGGGACAAGAAGGGTCATTAGGTCAAATAAACGGCCGAGAGGTTCGACAAATCCTTTTCAATTGACGCCGCACCTGACTATCCTGGTACGGCGAAACGGTTCCGGGGTTAGGGACTGCAAAATCGGGACCTCAAGAGATGGTGAAAGTCCAAAGGTGGATCAAGGTGGCATGACGTATAAGATGGAAGCCTCAACACACATCTTGCAGAAGCGGGAACTAAATCATCAAAAAGGCCACCACCAGCCCACAAAAGAAGATCTTCTGTGCAAAAGGAGACTCATAACCCTAGCGAAAAAGCCAAGCTTGTCCAGGCTAAGGGCAAGGCGTCTGCGGGAGTACAGAAGATAAAAGCTCCCCAAGAAGGGACGGTCCCCGGCACCAGCGGGAGGCCGACCTTCTCCCTGGCAGCGGCGAATGACCTGCGCCAAATATATAGGGGTGAACTCGGTGATCTTGGAGGATAGTCTAATATCACTGAGATGTGTTAACCAGCAAACCAAGGATATGCGAAACAATCAAAAAGATGAGCGAACTTTTTTGAAGGATCGAATTTAAAGGTGTACCGTATGACAGTTGTCAAAGATATCAGAAGAATGATGATCTTTGTCTCTGTAAAGAAGTTGAGAAACCAAAATCAATGTATAAAAGATATATCCAAGCAGAGAGCGGCTCGAATACAGAGATATGGGGACGAAACTTTATTGAGAACCATTTTAGCGATCTACTCTCCGAAAGAGAGGACACGGAGGCTATCGATAAACAGGGGAATTGATTAAGATGCGGTTTCGTAACGGTCTTTCTAGGTTCTAGTTGATTAATAGGGATCAGCTGGAGAAACCTTCCGGTTGACTCGCAGTCAAGCTCAGCGTCAGGACTTGGTCTATTTAACGTAAGCTTGTTTAAAACACTTGCTAAGAAGACATTTCAAGATGGAAAACGAGAAGTATGTACCGAGTACCTGTAAAATACATTAAGAGGATTCCGCAAAGCGGCCCTTAACTTTCAACCTTTAACTTTCTAGTGTGAGTCCCATTTCATCCCAAGAAAGACAGGAAATTGAAGATCAAACTAGATAAGTTTCAATTGAACATTCGTTGTAAACATACAGGTCTTCATAAAGATGATCCAGACTTTATTAATAAATTACGTCAATGGAAAGAAAAACATAACGTCAAACATGCTGCTCTAGCGGACGTTCTAAAAGTAATGAAGAATAAAATAGTTTTTAAAAAAAAGTTGGACCGACTTCACAAAAAGCGCTTAAAAGCATAAAATAATTTTTAATTTCATATCTATGTTCATGACATGTCGAAGTCCCGTGAGCTGAAACGTTCAGGTAGTTTTATGTATTATCTTCAATTGTGGTTCTGTAGTTGTTCTATTTGTCTAATTTGCACCGACTTTAAAACGTCGTAATAGATATAAAATTAAAAATTATTTTATGCTTTTAAGCGCTTTTTGTGAAGTCGGTTCAACTTTTGTTCTTAAACTATTTTATTTTTCACTTTTAAGTGTCTTCTACTATATACAACGAAGAAAGAACCATCCAAATCGGTCCACGCGTTAAAAAGTTAGGTTCAACCTCCTAACCCCACCCCCACCCCCATCCCACCAACTTTTTTTTCTCGTGGTATCAATCAAGAAACATACTCTACCGAACAGAACAGAACCATCGAAATCGGTCCAAGCGTTACGAAGTTAGACTACCCCTCCCCCAACATCACAATTGGACCAACTTATTCTCCTATTAGAAATCGGGGATCACACTCGATACAACAGCAAAAGAACCATCCAACTCGGTCCACGTGTTTCAAAGTTAGGTTCCACACCCACCCATCCCCACCCCTCCAACATTTTTTTCTCGTGGTATCAACCAGGGAACATACTCTACCCAACAGAAAATACTTATCCAAATCGGTCCACGCGTTACGAAGTTCCCCCCATCCTAGACCAAATGTTTTCTCCTATTAGCAATGGGGGATCATACTCTGTACAACAAAAAAAGAACCATCCAAATCGGTCCACGAGTTAAAAAAAAAATACATGTCGAACTTAGAACCTCTTTGTTTTTGGGAAATCGGTTAAAAAGGGATTCAAAGTATCAGACGATGGGAGAACTTTGCAGAGAACTCCAAGATCAAAGGCACAAATAAGAACGGTTAGGCCGGGGAAATATATTTATGAAGGAATCAAATATAATATAATGCCGACTGTACCATACCTTACGAGTAATGCAATTGAGCTTATTTCAAATATTTACGGATTGCCGTTTTCGAGGTCTTCGTTGCTTTTTTTATGGCCCATTTCGAAATCAATCTATTCTCAACAAAAATATAAGATCTTTCACAATAGGTGCATGTTGCGGATATGGGAAACCAACAAGTGTTGATGTATTTTTAAAGGATTAGACACCTTTCCAAAAAAAACGCAATTTCCTCAAGCTTTTCTATCGCGCACATTACAGCGCGTCAAAGAATAAGGCTAGCAATTTCGTTAGAACAATGGCTGTGGAAATAGCTTAAAGAAGAGTGAAAGACAATAGAAATTCCGCTCATGCTTCAGACAGTCAATGTTCTCAGAAATACTGAAGCCGCTAATAGGCTTAATAGTCTTTCTTTAAAAATTAAATAGTATTTTTTTCGACTTTATCTAACTCGTACAATGCGGTATGCCCGGCCTCTGCCCAAATATGGAAACTATATTCCAGTCTAGACCTGATGTGGGTCTTGTAGATCAGCGCCAAATCAGAAGGAGTATTTCTTACATTTCTGGAGAAAACCCAAGCCAAGCGACTGCAAATGTGTGATCAATTCAGTTAAAAATTAATACCGAATTCGATTCTAAAAATAATCTCGATCAATTTTATTTAATATCATAATTACTTTATTATTCAGAAAAATATTTCTAATAACGGGAATTTTTACTTTTTGTAGAATAATAAATTTTATTCGTGCATCAAGTAAATTCTTTAACTGTACTGTAAAAAGTACGGGTTGATTTTTCGAAATAAGTCTACATTTGACTCCTTCCATCGCTCCGGCTTATTATAGTAACTTTTACGGGTCTTTCTCTTATAAAGAAATGTTCGATTTTGGTTCATAGGTGGGGGGGGGGGGGGGAGTGCACTCACTGCCCCTCCCTCCTTGAATCCGCGCCTAACTGCATAGAGTCACACCAATTACCTTTCTCTGTTCGTGCATGTTTATTATGTATAATTTGTTTGCACTGTCGCACAAACATGAATAAGAAGTTCAACAAAAACACAGTTTGAGCAAAATTATAAATAACAAGTATCACTGAAATACTGCACCTACATTTTATTCGCAATCCTACTCATGGTAATTTCAGTTGCAGTTCCACTTATTTTGTTTTTTTCACCGACTTCCCAAAAACAAAGAGGTTCTAAGTTCGACCCGTATTTTTTTTTTATTTTTTTATTAAATTGTTTTTTTTTTATGTCTTACCGGGCATAACTTTGTAACGCGTCGACCGATTTTGATGATTCTTTTTTTGTTGGGTAGAGTATGTTCACCGATTGGTACCATGTCAAAAAAATTTTTGGGTGGGCAGGGGTGGGGGGTGGGGGTGAAACCTAACTTTGTAACGCGTCGTCCGATTTGGATGGTTTTTTTCTGTTGTACAGAGTATGATCCCCCATTGCTAACAGGAGAAAAAAAATTTGGCCTAGGGTGGGGGGAGGGGGCGGGGTAGTCTAACTTTGTAACGCGTGGACCGATTTGGATAATTCTTTTTCTGTGGGGTAGAGTATGTTCCGTAATTGATACAACGAGAAAAAAATTTTGGTGGGATGGGGGGTGGGGGGTGGGGGTGGAACCTAACTTTGTAACGCGTGGTCCGATTTCAATTGTTCTTTTTCTGTTGTATAGAGTATTATCCCCCATTGCTAATAGGAGAATAATTTGGTCCTAGGGTGAAAGGTGGGGTTGGGGGGAGGGGCAGTCTACCTTCGTAACGCGTAAACCGATTTGGATAATTCTTTTTCTATTGGGTAGAATATGATCCTTGGTTGATACTACGAGAAAACAATTGTTGGTGTGGTGGGAGGGGGGGGGGGGGGGTGGAACCTAACTTTGTAACACGTGGACTTCGTAACGCGTGAACCGATTTAGAGGATTCTTTTTCTGGTCGGTAGAGTATGTTCCCTGTTTGATACCATGAGAAAAAAAGTTTAGTGTAATGGGGGTGAGGTAGGGGGTTAAAACTAACTTTTAACGCGTGGATCGATTTGGATGGTTCTTTCTTGGTTGTATAGAGTAGAAGACACTAAAAAGTGAAAAATAAAATAGTTTTTAAAAAAAAGTTGAACCGACTTCACAAAAAGCGCTAAAAAGCATAAAATAATTTTTAATTTTATATCTATTACGACATTTTGAAGTCGGTGCAAATTAAACAAATAAAACAACTACATAACCACAATTGAAAATAATACATAATACCACCTGAACGTTTCGGCTTACGGGATCATAAGAAATGACGATTAAATATTTTTGTTGTAGTTGTTTGGTTTGTTTGATTTGCACCGACTTCAAAATGTCGTAATAGATATAAAATTAAAAATTATTTTAAGCTTTTTAGCGCTTTTTGTGAAGTCGGTTCAACTTTTTTTTAACTATTAACTATTTTTCTTAGCTCTGCTTTTTACTCCGGCCGCTGGTCAAAACTCTTATAAGAACTTACGAAAAATAAAAACGAGTTTGGTTTCTGATAATCTAAAAATCCAAATATTACAGTATTCTTTTCAAGAGACCGACCCAATTCTCTAGTTTCCTAGAAAGTATCCAATTTAGTGTTGTAGTGTTGAAAAATAATTCTGCAAATTCTGAACCCTTACAATTAAGCCTTCAAAAAACATTTCTTGGGATATCGCTTGGGAATCACTTAAGTAATAAAAATCCTTGCAGTGTTCAATTGACAATCTATGTATGTTCCAACATTTTGCGAAAATTAGATAGTACTTTTCTCAAATTATACAAGGAAAACTGGGACGAAGCAATGTTTGATTTTCATCGTCGAAGGCTGATTTTCCCCCGAAGTAAGATTTTCCCAAAGTTACGTTTTCCTTATTTCGGTTCTACGCAAAATTAAGGTTCTCGGAAAAGTAGCGGACAGGGAATGAGGCGTAAAACAAATAGAAGTCCTGTGCCTGGATTTAGAAATAGAAAACAAACATCTTATTATATTCAATTGTTGAGGTCTTTGACATTCCAATTTCATTGTAATAAGAATTTCCATTAAATGAAGGCGAATCCTTATTCAGTTTTATATAGCACTTTAACAATTCTTTTCAATTTCCGAAACGTGCTATACTGAAAATCGTGCGCATTCTATGGAAGAGTTCACTCAAGGACAACTTGTTATATTGCAAGCTTTATGATTAAGATGCCTTATTTACCGAGCTTCGGTAACTTCTTGGGTAAACAGAGCATCATCGTCATTTTATTGGAAGACGAGGATTTAATGGACGAATTATGAGTACTTTGGAATTTAGCAGAACACAAAATTCCTAACGAAGCCGACAGTTTTATATTGGAATGAGCGCCATTGAACAGAGCCTTCTGGTGAAAATTTTACAGCGTTGTCTAAGGATCCTACAGAACTCACTTAAGCGACTCAAATTATCCACCAGTGATTTATTGCAAGGCATCTGGTTTTTGATTTGTTTGGGATAGCATTACGCAAGGATGTTTGAGTAATGACTGTAAGACTCAAGTCCTTAGAATAGGGCTTATTAGATAATTTGAATTTACAGCTTGTAATGAATTGTTCAGATATCTTACTTAAAATGATTGTCAATGGCATTAGTAAATCTGTTCAATTTTGAAATAAATTGTACTTTTTGGAACGACGTTACTGATTTCGATGATTTCATTCGTGAACGAATATTAAATCGTTAAATTTTGTGACGATCTGATGGTCGGGGAAGAATTGAATAAGAAACAAAAGACAATTTATGCCCTTGGGCATTCGCAAGAAACTCTCAATATTTCAAGACATCTTTGGAAATTCAAAAGAAGTAAATTTGGTTAAATTGCTTAATAATTGCTGTCGAAGATGCCTCTGGGTAAAGGATATCTAATTAGGCGAATGAATAATAAATGGCTAAGGATTTGAACTTCTCAAACATTTAATAAGTTTGTTAATTATGTTTGTTCTTACTAATGATGTATGTGATGTGTGAAAAGAGGTTAAGAGACATTAGTTATACTTTCTTAATTAACTTGTTTATGAGTTCATTGAAAGAACTCGTGTAGAGAGAATTTTATAAAGTTAAACTGTAGCTAATTTCCTGAATTACTTACTGAAAGTTATCTAATGTTCTCAGGTAAGTTTTAAGTCAAAATGTAAGCTTAATTAATAATTAATTAATATAAATTATTACCAATCGCTGGAACGGTATCCACGCTGGCCGTTCAAGCGCCACTGCAGTGCCCCTGTCGAACACCACCACCACATTCTGACCCCTCACCCGACTATCCAGCAAGCAGTGCAGTGCATAGACCAGAGACAGCAACTCCGCCTGAAAGACATAGGTGTATGCCCCCAGCCTTAGATGAGTGCTCAAATTCAGGTACTCACTGAAGATTCTTGCACCTGTTCTGTCATCAATTTTGTATCCATCTTTGAAAACTGTAACTTCGGTACGACAGTTTTCAGTGAGGGACCCATCCCTTATAAGTTTTGCGTAGTATCTACCAATTACCCTTACTTTGCTTATACCGTTAACAGGCATTTCTAATTCCGGCATAACCCATGTTGTGTATGTCATCTTCCTCGAGTCTGCGTAGTAATGAATCAACAGTAATATTCTACAGAATGGGGGATAACACTCCAACCTTTCGATGTCTATATTGTCAAAGGCTTTTTCAATGTTCAATATTGCGACCATCGCTATGCCCTTATCATTAAGCTCTTCTGCCACACGCACCACCTTTCGGTAGATCTCCCAGGATAATAAGCGTGCTGGTTTCTACTTAGTGGATAACTAGCGAGCACAGTCCCTTCGATGTCGTAAGCCACAGTCCTCACCGTTGATTTCAACAGAAAAGACGTCAGGTTTACGGGTCTAAAGGACTTCGGCTTAGTATAGTTTCTTCTTTCTCGTTTTGGTAGCAGCCTCTCCAAGAAACCGGGACGTACCGGTGTTTAAATTGCCCTAAGTATTGGTGCTACAATCTCACTGTCCCACTGAAGCAGGGCTGGAATTGCAGAATTTCATTTATTTCGGCCCAGGTCTCTGACATCTTTCCCGTTCTGTCTCGAACCACTCCGAGTCGGGAGACCGGGGTATTTGAGACCATGTTCAGGAGTCGGCAGAATTCAGAGATATTTATCGTTTTCGACCATAAGTCCCTCCACGACTCGCTCTTCTTTCTTCATAGAATTTTCTTCATCTGTTTCTTTAAGGCCATGCATCTGACCAGGCTTCCACATACTGACTCCGTACGGCTCGGTGGAAAGCCTTCCTGCGCTCCTTCTTCCATGCTTTAAGTTCCCTGTCCCACCAAGGGATTCGGAGACTTACTAACAGCTTTGACAGAGCGTTGGAATCATTGTCATCACAGTTTTGGAAATTTCGAATTCGTCGCTCTTTCAAAAACTTTCGGTAGAGGCTGGCATGCTGCCCTTCTAGCCAAACTTCAAACTTTTAGTCAGCATCCTCATCTCTTAACACGATTAGAATTTTCTGTGCACAGCAGATCGAAAAGCCTTGTTTTATTTTTTCCGAAAACGACGGAGAGACCTCTCGCTAGAGCGATTGTGAGCGCACTCTGTCACAGAAATAAGGAACTATTACAATAAATGTAAGTCAGTCTGCTGAAACTATATGTAGGTGTTAAATATATTCCTAGATATTGCAGGCACTTTAAACTTTAAACAAACCGCGACGACTGCAAACTAACTAAGAAACACGCAGCGAAAAAGCCAAGATCCAACAAATATGAAACAACTTAACTAAATATCCCGACTTTCGCACTGATTGTAAAACTCCAAAGCTCCAAATCCATTTTTCTATATAATTTTTAAACAAATGAAAATAATTTAAACAATGAAAAGGTTTAACACTTACCTCATAATGAGGCATTGAAACAACTAAAACTTTGACACTTATCAACAGCTGATCTAAGTATTGCCATTCACACGTAAAACAAATATCGGTGTCATAACAATCGATTATCAATCCAAATCGATAGTTGGTAATTTCCTATTAAAATAAATAATTCTATCTTTCTGAAAGGCCACAGAGCGGTATTTACCTAGTCATACGCATACTTAAATCTTTTTACCATCTGAACCCCACTCAAGTGCAGCAATCCTGACCTGCTACCTCAAACTGGTAGGATGGTAAGATGGAGGAACCGAAAGGGGACTGAGGATCAGCAATCGTCGTGATTAATAAGCAGTCCCTAGAAGCTTTGGTCAAGGCGAATGGGATTGTGGGACATGGGTTCAACTCCGTTACCCTTGTGGTACATAAGAAGAATGATTAAGAGGCCAGAACGGACTTGATGAATACTGTTCCTGTTGCAACGATGTTAGCGAAGTCCGAAGTCAGACTTTAGGGAGGGATGATATATCTGAATCAGAGTTCTCGTGTGGGCTCCTAAATGCTTCTCTGAATGAGGATGAGCTTTTGGTATCTGAACTAGAGGAGCTCAACAACACAGTGTTGATAAAAGATGAAGAAGATATTGTGTTATTCCAAGAGCTGTGGGTTGCAGGAGCACAGGCTTGCGGACTATCTACGTCAGGTTTAACGACTCTATACAAAAGGGTGATTGGTAGACTCAGAACCTGTATATTAGTGAAAAAGATGTTAAGTGCTTTTCTTCTCGACAACTATAGCTGTCAATCGGGACATCGACTCAATATGGTGCTGGCTGACCCGGCTTATATGGCACATGATCTCGAGGGACTTCCACCGTCAGATATGTTACGCAAGCTGGTTGCCGAGGCAGGAAGTCGCAAAGCGAGGCTCATTTTGGGATGTGATGCCAACGGACATCATACAGTTTGGGGCAGCTTCAACATCAAGAAGCGAAGTGGGCTAAGTTTTGCGTTCTTTTTCAGTACGAACTTCCTCCTTTGTAATTGTGCTACTGAACCTTATAATCAGAAAAAAGCAGAAGGTTTTAAAGTTGAACTTTGTCTCGAAAAATATCAGAACCCTTATTAAAAATACTCATTTTCCGATCATAAGTATTTATTATTTTAGTTTGATCTGGACGATCGTCCCTCGAAATCACCAATCTTTAGAAACTACCGAAAGACTGATTGAGACTAGTATAATGCAATTTTTTCCCAATGCATCAAACCATAGTGGACTAGGGAACTTGGGACTTATAGAAAAGAGTGCAGAAAGCTCTTAATTTTGATAAAGTCACTCGTAGGACTACAAAAATATAGACTAAAATTCTATAAAATGGAACTGAGAAGATCGAAGAGAGAATAGTGGAGATTATGCTGCAATAATATTTCTGAAACTCTATCTATCTCTATCTCTCTAGCTATCTGCGTAAGGCAGATGGTACTTGAACTTCATCGAGCGCAGAGTCTTCCCATATTCTCCTAGAAAATCATTTTTCAGGAAGCACTAAGGGAAAGTAGCACACCACCGAACTAAAGCCCCCCCCTCCCCCTTTGCGAAGAAACTGGTTAAGAAGACCAAACGTTGGGCTATATGTAGTTTGGGGCTTTATTATTTCCGCGGCGCTTCAACGAAATCTCGATCTGCTATTGGCACGACATCACTTATGCAGTGCCAGCAACTGCATAAGTGATCCGTTGCTTTCGTCCACATCCCAAGACGGGTAATGCTCATATTCTACCTCAGACCTATCAATTTATCATCTTTTTTCCTTAGGGTGTTAGAGAGATTAGTTTACATACATCGACGTCGTAGTTGACGTACATCTACACAGCACCTGTTATAGATGTCTTAGCACGCGTAGAAACTACACTCTCTGGTACGCATTTTAAAAAAATTATAGGATGCCAGGAATATAATACAGTGGCCTTCATTGATATTGAGGAAACTTTTGGCAACGTCAATGCGGGAGATTTCACATACACTTGCTTCGTTGTGGGTGGGAGCCAATCTTGTGTCGCTGATTAGTGAGATGGTTTTTAGGCATGGCGTTCAACATGTGCAGACATTAAGCGCTATAAGCGTCTAAATTCCTTGGACAGATCCATCCTAGGAATGATCACTCGTCACCGCCTCCTTTTTACACACGCGAAGAGATCGGGGCTCTTCTCAAACGACTTCTGCAGAAGCTGTATTGTTAGGGAGAATGAAGAGACTATACCTCACCTCACCTCTTCTGCTCGTAATCATTTTGGGTGCCTACTCTTTGGATACTCTTTGGGATCTCGATATGACTGGCATAAGAAACACAATGGACCTATTCGATGCCTAAGTGGACGGCCATCCATACTTACTTGGATACCCTGGTTTCAGGGTCTGCTATGGAGAAGGTACAACGCTTCGGCGAGTGCCTGTTCTTAGAACTTGACGATGTAGCTTGGACAGGGCTGCATGCAGCGACTTCTCAAGTAAATATACTCTATTAAGAATTCAGGCAAGTACCCACGATTATAGCATTATAGGAACTTTCTTGTTTTTCGGGAAGCTGACTGAAGTGAAGTTTAAACCCTCGACTCTGCAATTACCTAACCGAAAGTCGAAAAATACACTAAAATGCTTCCAAAAAACTGTACTTTTAAAATTCTTATCAATTATATTACAGTCATGACTACAGAAACTCGTCAATTCAGCCGACGAGTGTCTGCAGTCATTACATCATGGGGGTTTGAATCTCCCCAGTAGCGATTCATTATATAATACTCAAAATAGAGAATCAACACAAAAATTTGATTTTAAATAAAAAACCGCAAAAGTATAAATGTGCACTTTCGAAACTCTCCCTTATCATTCAAGAGATTCAATTATTAGGTAAATTTTCAATTATAAATCGTAGCTGGAAGATAGTCCGAGGAAAAGTTAATAAAATGTGATTTTGTGAGCTTAAATATCGTGTCCTGTTTAGATCCTATATCACGACCGTTACAAGCATCATTTAACTAATTCCAAGTATAATGTAACGGTTACGTCAGAGTGAATGTTGGACTACCTAATTATCCCTAAAAGAAGAGAAGGAGCCCCAAATGAAATTCGCTCCACATGTGGGGGGGGGGGGGGGGGGATTAAATTACTCGTGTGTCTGCCTGAATGCGGGAAAAGTTTATTGAACTCGTGATTTATGGCTCTCGAACTGTAACAAAACCGGAAAAACTCCCAACATAAATTAAATTCTCAACTTTTTGGGCTTTGTCCGTGATCTAGTGTTATTAACTTCGGACTTGCTTATTCACACATGGGGAGTTGTAAACAAGCAGAATGTAGTTGGAGATTCTGTCCAATAATCCTCCCTTTTAGTATCCATTACCGGATTTCATATTTCAATCAATCACAGTCCGACAAGAGGAGAATGATACTATCCGGGCTGTGATTCTTTTTTTCTTATTTGAAGGGTGCTGGGAACATAGAACACTAAAACGAAATACACTACACTCTGAAGCGACGGAATTCTGGCAATATCTAGATTTCGATAAAATTTATGGATAGAACATGGAAAAAGGGATAACGACGATAGACCTTTCCATGTTTTGTGACACTTGTATATTTCTTCGTTCGAATAATGTTACAGTGATTTGATGATTTGGTATTAGTGAATATTATTGGATAATGGAAATAAAGGGGTTTCGATTGCCAAAAAGGGTCCTTTCATAATGCCTGGGTTTTCCGCAGGGATGTTGAAATTTTCTTTAAATGTTTTCAAGTGTTTGACCATTAAATGTTGCCAAAAAATAAATATTGTGTCGTTAAGAGGGAAAAGGTTTCCACTGGATACTCTTACTTCCAAAATCAACACATATTCGGTTGAAAACTATATTTTCTAAGAGTTTTGGAGCCGTCGTATGTATGTTAATGTAAAAGTGCTATGCTATGCTAAAACAGACTACTCTAAAATCAAAAATACAAAAATTGGAAACAGAATAACAATTTTAATTGGCCTATTTTTTTTAAATACATTGGAGGGTTTTTAAAACTTTAATTTATTTTTATATTTCATTTATATGTATAAAAATGGCGAACTTGGTTTTAACGTGACAGATTAAGTTTACTAAAATTTGTAATTGCAGTGGATTTTTAGGGGTTTATTTTTATTTTCTTTGACGTGAGCCCAATATTGTTCTGTTTCTAGACAATTTGGGCGCAATGTTTTATGAATTTCTATTACCAAATTCCATTTTTGCTCTATTACACACAATGTTGACTGATTCCGCGATACTCCCCGCGATACACTCTTTATCTAGTTTCCGTATCCCTTTGTGGGACACGGGGCGGTTGCAGAACTTCACGATTCGAGGCAACGATTGCAAGTAGACCTACAATTTAAAGTGAATTCCAAACCAGGAACACAATTCTTCACCAACAACTGAAGGAACAAATAGGTTTTCAATAAAATTTTATATCCATCTTTATATGTTGTTGACTGGAGCTCCATCCTAAATTTTGAGGATCAAAGAAATTCGCTTTTTTCATTCGGTGATTTTTTCTTGGATTTGCGGTGATGTTCAGATTACATGCCGATGTTTCCTTAGTATGCGGTTGGGCATAGAGAGAAGAATATTTTATTCGGATAAAGATAAAAGTTTAAAACTTTAATAAATTGAAAAATCGAATAGAAATTTGTCTGTAAGGTCTCTTTATAGAAAATTTTCTGGTATTCATTAGTTCAAATTTTTTTATAATCATTTCTTAGTACACACAGGAAATTAGCTGACAGAATGAGAGTAAAAATGACCTATCTACAAAGTGCGAGCAAAAGTGGCTAAGAAAATGTTCCTCGCATTAGAATCCGGATAAAAACGAATCAGAAGAAAATTCCGGGCTAAAAGGACCTTACTAATTAAGTCATTTTTGCTCGCAACGAAAAGTCGATTCGTTTTCGCCAGCGCGAAAAACTCAGCCCGTTTTTGCCTGCCCAGGAAATTGAAGTCAATTTCGCCTTTCTTCCTTTCTTTTTTGCACGAAGCGCAAATTCTGCTTGTTTTCGGCCGCGTAGAAAACTGTACTTAGTTTTTGCCGCACTGAAGACTGTGAACTGACACTGTGAAAATTAATCAAATTTTGGGACTATTAATAAAAATCGCATTATTAGGTCTTTAATAAACTTCAAAAATCAACACGTATTCGAAACATTTTAAAAATTACCTATGTATTTTCTGTATATTTTTATAATCACTCTACATGCGTTGACGCATATAATTTGACTACAGACACACTTTTAAACTACGTCACTATCACTACTATCGACTCGAATTTTCTGCGAAAACGATTCGAGTTTTTTGCGCGATCGAAAACGATTCGACTTTTCGATGCAAAGAAAACGACTTAATTAGATAGTTTTTTTATACGATTTAGTTCAAGCCTAGGGAACAAATCTTTGATGCGTTAGCATGATTTTGACCTGAAGGGAATTTTAAGGTAAGGGAAGTGAGGAAACTTGAATGTCTTGTTTTTGCATTGCTACGAACTAAAAAACAGCCCAGAGGCGAAGTGGATTATTTTTTTAATTTTCTAAATAAAAACTCATGAACCCGGGACCCATGACGTGGTGGTCGTGCTGCTCAACGAATTGATCCAACTCCGTGCCCGAAGTTTTCCTCTGGGTCGTTTTTACCCGCAAACTCACGCGTGTTCGTTTTTCCGCGGAACATATTCTAAGCCGCTTTTGCTCGAACCTTGTAGATAGATCATTTTTACTCTCAGCCTGTCCTGCCGGTCATTTAGAAGTGATAACATTGATCAACAAATTTGAACGCACCTTTTTTATTTTTGGTTCAAATTGGTTTATTACTTCCATTTTAGTATCTTAAACGCAAATATGATAGAACAATTTTAATGTTGGTTACCATTTTTGGACAAAGTCTGTACCTATTTCAAAAATTACAAAAAAGAACTCAGAAGTGCGTGACCTGTCTGAATATCTCTTCTAAATTATCTGAGACGCAACTCTCGCGGGGGCCAGCAGTAATCTGCCAGCATCAAAGGGTTCCACTTCCTTTGATATCGTTTTCACATGGTGGAAGTGGATCTTCAAAGTCATGTTGCAGCACATCATTTTACATGATGATAAAATATTTTTCCACCAGTTCAAAGTAATTTTCAGCTGTTTTGAAGTTTTCCGAAGAAAAGAATTAAAAATTAAAGAAAATTTAAGCATTTTTTTCGACAATAGTTTGGTTAACCGCAAAAATTGTAAGGTTCCAAAAGTCGTTAGATTTTTACAAGAAATCTGGTAAAATTTTTGTATGCGCTTTCTAGTACAAAGAAAATTGCATAACGACAGAAGTGCATACAAAAAACTTCAAGAAATCTTATAAGACTCCGTATACAAATCCAAGCACTTTTGGTTCCGTGCAATTTTTCGAGTAAGAGATTTCCAAAAATGTTTGTCCTCGAAAATCAGAAAATTGAAGTTTTAAAAAATAAGTTGGGACAAAAGTTATTTCTTTTGAATAATTAATTTTAATTTTTGTATCATTTGATAGCTTTTTCAACAATATTTCATGCGTGTTTTTTGTATCCCGATTCGTATTTTTCCAGATAGTCTGCCGTTTCGAGACTTTTAGGACACCCTGCTAATGCTAAAAGCTCTGAATTTTCCAAATGGAAATCAACCGAGAAATTTTTTCGTCGTCTTTGAATTTAACTTACCAAAATTACTCAACATTAGTTAAAATTGTCTCCGATAAAGTTTACTGTAATTGAATAACAAATAATTATTTGATTATCAAATAACGCACGATCAAATAATTATTTTCAAGTCGAATGAGGAGGATCAAAAAACAAACAATTATTTGCCATTGGGTCAATATAATTTGTCAAATTTGGAGGAATAGAACAACAGAGCAGAAAAACGAGCAACTTAAACTAAGCAGATAATCAAATAAAATTGTTTTCTAATATTTTTTAATATATTGCTTTAAAAAATCGCTTTTTGATTGAAAATTATTCGAATAGTGCCCATTATTGCTTGAACAAAAAAAAATGGTGTAGTGAGTTCGCCCTCTGCTAATCCGTAAGTGAGTTACGCAAGTAGTTAATTTCGAAAAAATCTACCTCATTGTTTGGTCCATAATCCATAATTAGGTCCTTACTAAACTGCTGTCTACAGTTTAGCTTTACCGATATACAAGACGTTTAGCCAAGTGCTTTGTTCAATGACAGGATTCTCACATTTGTAAGATGCATCCATTTATCAATAAACTGCAGTTGTAGTGTTCTTGATATCTGGGCGTTGCAATCCAAGCCGGGATATTTTAAAAGGGTCCTAAAGTTGAAGGCGAAAATGAAATAACCGTAATATTGCTTTGTTCGATATTAGATCATTTTGGTATTCTTAACTTCAAGATGGTGATTAGAAATGGTATACACACCCACGAAACTACTGAATCACACCTACTGGAATTTTTCAATGAAATCATCATTGAGCGATATTAATTAAATTTCTCTTAAATGGAAAGAAGGAACAGAAAAGTAAACGTTGACGAAAGCGGTGTTCTTTCTGTTTTACTTAAATTGATAGCAAAAATTATTGAAAATATAAGGTTTCTTTAATTAACGACAGTTTTTTTTAAATGAAAACTGGGCTGTTTTAGGAAGAACAGTGATCTGAATTTTATTTATCGTAATTACTTGCGTACTTACCAGTTCTGCCGTACTCAGCATATTTTATTTCGCGGTGGTCTCTCTGACTTAACACAAAGCACTTCAGGAGTGCCGCAGGGCAGTCAGTTGGAACCGCTGTTTTATATAATCTTCAGTTCTTAGGTTTTTGACAATCTTGCAAAGTTCATAAATTTCTAAAGCTTCATTTTGTCTAAATTGCATGAGTTTAAAGAAATATTTTTCTAAATTATTAATATCAATTTTGTCCCCATAAGATATAATAAACACGTTCCAGCGCTTTTTCTAATTTTCCAAGAGCTTCTGGAACGCAATTTTTGCTTTACCTGCTCTGTTGCAGATCTGAACACAATAGTTTTAAAATTAAAAAAAAAAACAACCATATTGCTGCTGTATGTATTTCAGGTCGAATCCAATGAGGTCGAAACGAAGACCGATCCTATTAGAAATATTGGTAAAAGCAATTTAGTTGAACTTAACTGCAATAGAAGGACGTGCTGGAATACGAGACTCGGCGAGAACCATGAAAGAAGAATTTTTTGAATTGTAATGTACACTTACCTATTTTGAATGATAATGAGGCTAATTTCAATTTCACTACGACTCCTTGCAAATCCAATGAGACTCATTTCAAAAAGTTTAATTTCTGATTTAAAATTACCACACATTTAAATTTGAAATCGTTAGAGCAGCCATACTTAAACTCGTTGCAGGAGCCATCTTTATAAACGATGCCATATTTTGACTCCTCAAGGGATTCATGTTTTTTGAAAAAGGTATAAATAAAGGTAAAGATAAACGGCTCGCTCTTTTTTTGTTTTTTTTTTGTTTTTTGTTTTTGGAATTAGTAGTTTTTGTGAAATTTTTGATGGTGGAACACAGCACTTTCATCCAACACTTTACTGCTGTCTTTTGGATCAGTAGTTTTTAGTGTATATTCTTTTTTCGCACAAATATTTATTCACCTGAAAATCTGAGTTTCTTGATTCTCAGAGAGTCAAATTTTGAATTGTAAAAGATCAAGTGACGCACATTTTATTATTTCCTACTTAAAATGACCAAATTACCGGCAAGGTTTCGTAACGCAAATAGTTGCATTACAGCTTCTTCAAAGTTTCTACCTTTATGCGCTTTATGTTAGCAAAACGAGGTCCTTTCATCGTTTTTTTCATCTTCTAGACTAGAAGGAACTCGTACTGGTCCATGCCTGATAATTACGAAGGCTGTTTTTTTTATCAACATTTCATAAGATCACAAGCATCACCGTGGTGCAGTTGTATTGACTTGATTCGCCCCGAATCCGGAAGTTTTCTTCAAGCTACTCCACGCAGACGGTGTAAAACTGCCAAGTAGTACTGCTAACTGATCGTAGGACCTGGTGGCAAGAACTCAGGGTTCAGTATACGACATCAAAGCGTAAAGCTATCCATAGAAATTCCAATGGGACGATTAGGCCTTAGTTTCGACTTTATTTCCACCCACCCATGTTTTATCACTAGTTATGATCCGTTTGAGTAGTTCTGATATGGCATTGACTATACTCAGCAACTCTTGAGAAAGGCCCGTTCGGCACTGCTTTTGGTGCAATTTCCGAACAACGCGTCTCATGCACAAAGTATCAAAACAAAAGCTTGGCACGAACCAAATATTATACCAAAATTATCTGCAAAAATCTGATTGCCAACAATAAAATAAACATCCGCTATCACTACCGGTATGAAGATACGTCAGATACAAGTGTATATACTTAAACTTGCACAGGCCTCTCTTTCATTTAAAGGCTTTTATCTCTATGTCTTCTTTCAGTCTTGGTTCATTGGTTATTTTATTATTGGTCATTATTATTTATACTGTGGCGAACTTATTCAAGAAATTCATAATTCATCAGGGGTGCCTCAGGGTAGCTTTTCATTATCCATATCAATTATGCATCTACGATTCTCACTGACTCGAGAATCCTTTTTTATGTTGACCATGCCAACATTTTCTGTTTTATTTCAAGTGATGACGACTGTGGCTTTTTAAACTCTGACTTAGAAACCTTCTGTAAATGGCGGTCTATTAATTCGCTTAATATGGACAAGTGCAGCGCCATATCATTCTTGACTTGAGGGTTGTGCCTTTTACCAAATTTTTAGTTGAGGGCCATGTTGGCTCGATGATAAGTAGGGCTACTGTCACTCTGGGCTTCTTTAAAAGTAAGAATAGCAGGTAGACGATTCGTATTTAGTGAGGCTTTTTTATTTCACTTCTATTAGTCTTATCGTAGAGCATGCTAGTTCAGTTTGATCTACTCTCTATGTGGCATTGAGGCTGTTCAGCTCTGATTTGGAAGGTTTGTCCATCGTAGTCTTTTCGTTCACCAATCCTCTTCATCTCCTCTTCTTTCTATGCAGAATCTTAAGCCAGACGTTACAGGTTTGAAATAATTTTTGTTTTTGACTGCCTGCAGTATGTAATTAATTCTCTGGAATTTTTGGGTGCCTTGAGTTAAATGGTTCCGTTTCTCTGTTTGAGGACTTGGACCGTTTTCTACATTTCTTACCATCGCAATAACTATGGTATGAATAAAATTATAACTCCAATATAACGCCTGTTTAATTTTGATTTAGAACTAATTGACTTTCACCTATTTTAATCTTAAATTAGGGATAGCTTGGTAACGTAATTTTCTCTTTAACTGTTAAGGTTATTAGCACTTTTGTTGTAGTAATTAGTAGGTAATTGATGAATATTGAATAAATAAGAACTGAAGGTAAAATCTATATTGTTCAATATAACTTTTTTCATAACCAAATAGGGTGCAACATGAATAAATACAGAAGATTCGATATCAATACATTTTCGAGACTGGTTTTTTATGCTAATGTGAAAGCTGAAGAAATGTCCTATGATGCTAAAGCTCAGCCTTGAGAGGAAGGCGCTTGTTGACGTTTTATTGTTTTCTTATATTAAATATGGCAGTGCAAATAATTAGTGTTTTAAATGTTATAATGTTTTTACCTTATCTTAAAAGGAGCACTTCTCTTTAGAATTTTCAAAAAATCGATTTTTTTTCATTCGAAAGTAAAGTCTGTTAAAAGTATACTGTCAAAAAGGAAAGTCGAAATATTAAATATTTACTATAAAGTGGCGAAACTTTAAACGCGATTATTTCGAAACTGTATTGAAAAACTGCTCGCATTGTAACTCAAAAAGTTATTGATTGATTTGACTAAAATTTTGGGTGGTTTCTGTCTATACTATTATTGGAAGGATGTTCCTAGAAATATAATGATATCGTGTAAATAAATTTTTTTGGGGTCGAAATTGTTGAAAAAATAGTCGAAAATTCGGATTTTTTATGAAATAGCTGATTAAAATTTTAATTTTACACTTTTTTTTAATTTTATAGGTTTATACTTCCCTTTAATCTGTTAATGATGAAAAAAAAATCATCATTTATTTAAGATAAGTGGAAAAAATGTGACAGCTGCAGCAGTTTTCAATACCACGTAGTAAACGGCCGAAGAAAAATTTTGCAAAGCCACTATTTTGATTGAAAAAAAAATTTTTTTGTACTTTAAAAGTTAAGTAAAATGATGTTACAATTATAAAACGGTTCGATTATTTTATCGCCATGAAAAATGACTCATTTTCGAGGCTTTAAAAAGAGTGCACCCCTGAAGTTTTACTGCTGATTTTGTATTGAACCGGGCTATTATTTAGGCAAGTATTACCAATCAGTTCGGTTATTACTATTATTTATATTTGGGATGGGGTGAACAATGCTGTAAATGAGACACGTTACAGAATAATGATGAATAATGATTTCTTTCCAAATTTGAAACATTGTTCTCTGTGATATCTGGTTGCATTTCAACACGATCGAGCTACGTGCCGTACTGTAACTGTGACCATCGATTTATTAAAAAAAACAAATAAACCAAAAATTCATTAATATCATTATTGGTTTTTTTATTTTATTTGAAAGTTATAAAAAAGGTTTGCATCCCTCAGTAGTTTTCTTAGAAAATAGAAGAAAAAAATGAAGGGATCTTGAAAAACATAAAATGCGTTTTGGGACTGTGAATATCCAGAACAAAATTATGCGCACGTAATTTTATGACGGTTCAAAACCGGCGCCGAGGTGGAGTAAAATCTTGTCTGAGTTAATATTGTCTAATTGGTTGGCGCCTGACAAAAAATTGTTACCTAATATTGCCAGAATATTTTTAGTTTAGTCAGAATCTGGCAGTCGAGAAAGTCCTCTGAAAGCGTTAAATAGTCTGTTAAATCTGAAGGTAGTGTTTTTAAAGCAAAGAAAGTGTTTAATTGAAAAGACATTAAAAAAAAATAACTGGAAGAAAAGTGAGTAATCTCACTGAGTGCTTATTATATAAATCATTTTATTTGGAGTGCAATGTAGTGTAGTGTAGTGTCGAATTATATTTTTGGAGTAGCTGCCAGGTTCCAAAGTAATGTAATTTAATTAATGTGTTATCGATAGGTATTCTGTGAGTCGTGATAGAGAAGACGGCATTGGGAATGGCTCCCCTCCCCATTGCCTTTGAGGATGGCTCTCCTCCTCTTAAAGTTACGGGGTAGACACTATGGATGGCTCTCCTCCTAGTGTCTTATGGAGATGGTGCTCCTCGCCTCCCCTTTTTGGAAAAAAATACTGTCTTTGGCGTCGCCTTGTGGCTCTCCCTTGGTGGCGCAAGGTTGCCAAAGTTAAAAAAAGTATTTAGTGGTCGAACTGGCAACTACAACATTTTTTATAGTAATCGTAGTTTGTTGTTGACCTGCACTGAAGTGTATTTTGTTTCATTATTTGCAGATACGGCAGTCCACCACACCAGCATAACTCCATACCGCGGGCCTTAATTAGATTAATGAAATATAAGTGTAAATGTTACCTAATTAAAACAAAACTTGTGTTATAATGGTTGTTTTGTTTTTTTGTCTTTATTGGTGTTTTAAATTTATGCTTCTAATAGTTAAATAATAATAAGATTTTTAATAATTTTTTTTTCTCTCATATATTACGCTTATTTGATAATCCTTTGTTAAGATTAAGCACTTTATTCACATTTTCTATGCTTTTTTTTGGTATTCCTGGCGTAACTTCCTCAAACAGTTTATGTTTTCAAGAATTTGTTTTTACTTAAGCCTCTTTAAATTTTTAACTCGGGGATCTTGTTTTTGGCGAGGCTACAATTTTAGCACTTTTCAAATTTTACCAATAGCTTCTCGAGCGGACCAGATGGCACCGCAGTTCTTTCTGAAAGCATGTAGCTCGTCTCTTGTTTCCGGTCTTTTTTATTTATTTTACTTTCCATTCGGCAACTTTCCGATTATTACTTAAAAAGGGCACTAAGTGTGACATAATGAATTATCGACTTATTGCTAACTTATATGGCATTGCGAAGGTTTTTGAATTTTTAGGTTAGTAAACTCTTTCTGAATTCGTTTTAATACGATTTTATGAAGGGTAAAGCTACCACAACCAACTTATTAGAATTCTCCAAATACTGCATTACCACCATTGAGGCCGGTAAGCAAGTCGATTTTACCTTTACTGATTTTAGTAAAGCTTGCGACAGAATCAACCGCAGAATTCCCACTCATAAGCTACACGTTCTAGGTTGGCCTTTGGTTTTTGTAAACTGGAAACTGATCGAACACAGCGTTATTTGTTTCGGGATGCGCTTTCTAATGAAATATTTAACATATCAGGGCTGCCACAGGGTAGCCATATTTGACCGATGCTTTTTGTGATTAATATTGTTTATCTATAATTGTGTATCTACGATCCCCTACAACTCGAGTACTTTGCGGAGGACGCTTAAATTTTTCCTACTGTTGCTAATGCACAGGACTGTTTACTTTAAAATTCTGACTTAAACGCCATTCATAAATAATGGGTGTTCTATTAACTACCTCCCTCTGAACATTCTCAAGTCTACTGCTTTGTTCTTTTCACGCCAAAGGACTTCTCTGCACTTTAACTTTTTTATTGATGGTAGCTTATTAACTAGACTTGACAAGAACAGGTATTTAGGGGTTATTCTTGACACTCACTTTTCTTTTGAGAACCAAATGGAATCTTTTGTGAATAAGGCTAACGCATCCTTAGGTGTTATTTAACGCTGATAAAAAGGGTTTGACGACTGAACCTTCTATATTGTACTTTTGTTAGGCCTATTATTGAATACGATAATCCTATTTGTTGTTGAGATTTGCTTTTAGGGGTCCTCCCTGGAAAAATCCTCATTTTTTGCCTCCATATTTAGTGAGACTCAAACTATTCTCGTTGGGTACACTTGAAGATAGGGGTAACAGATCTAAGATTGCTTGGGCTTGCGACTGTTTGCAGGGCACAGTGAAAACTTCGGAGCTGCTGGGCTCTCTGAATATATATCTCTATTCTGGCTCGCTTCCCGTGGACCCAATTTAGTAAAAGTCAGACATTTGAAAAACCTTTGAATAAATAAATAGAACAAAGCCTATTATTAAACCTACAATCGCCTGTCTTATGTCAAACTGTTTCTAATTACTTTATTATTTATTAACAAAACATTTATTCCCATTACAAGAGATGGATACTTCCATAAAAAAAGATGTTTCCCTGTATCTAAAATTCTTTTCTGTAAACAACAAAATTAATTATAAAAATGTATTCTGTACATCAAAAATATAAAAAGCGAGCAAACATAATCCTCGAAATACTAAAATTAATATCCTTGTTTCAATTAAATCGAACTAAGAGATGTCATAAATTTTTCGACAAAATAATGTCATCATAAATTGACATTTATTGGAATTTACTGTCAACACGGATTGACCTAAATTTCAGATTCTGGAACTATTTGGTATTCCATTTATTCCTAAACAAACGTGTGCATATGTAGAGACTTGGTGTCCTTTGTCCAACTGAACAATAAATCATTTTAAGGGGAGAGGGTGATTTATTTTGATAGAAATAAAATCCTGATAAAGGGAATAGCCATAAAAGGCAAGTTTATCGTGGATTTCGTTTTTTATTACTTGTATTACTTTAAGCGCAAATAATTAACGAAAATATTAAAAAATTTATAATATTGTAAAACTTAAATTAGGTTCTTAAAGTTAAAGTATAAAACAATAATTTGTAGATGTTCTTCATTATTTCGACTTTCAAAAGAAAGTTTCTGTTATGTTTTGGAGCAAAGAAAACCAATATTCGCAGCGAGAAGATCACCGTCAGCGGTATCTCCAATAATTGCACTCGTTGCGACACTAAGATTTTTGGCTGAATGTAGCTACGAAAAAGGAAACGGACAGGATTATTTTCTAGGACTTGCTCAATCCACAATTTCCATTGTATTGAACAAAGTTACCAATTTCTTGGAAGAAACTCTGTGCAACAAATGGATAACTCTTGTTATAAATCAAGACGAAATTCAAGAAGCAAAACTATCATTCTTTCAGCAATATGGAATGCCGGGCATACTAGGATATATTGATATGGTACCCAAGTCAACGTGATTCGACCGAGTAAAAACGAACATTTGTTTTATAATCGAAAAGGGGGTGCATAGTTTAAATGTAATTATGCCTCGTAACTAAATTACAAAAAACTAGAATAATAAATTTAAAATTCTATATTCTTAGATATGTGATTATAAGAAAACGATAAGGGCAGTTAATGCAAGATTTGGAGGTACGTTTCTCGATTCCTTTATATGGGAACAAAGCAAGGAACGTGTATACATGGAACGTGTATACATCTATGTATAAAAATAGCACTAAATAAGTGTCTTCTGTACATACTCTGTTGTTACATTCGCCCCTCTCAAGACGCCTACTAGCCCATAATTGAAGCGATCGATACCCTGCTTGAGAGCGCTAACGCCTCTGATGATTTTATTTTACTGGGTGACTTTAACCTCCCCCGTATTCAATGGTCATTGTCCGAGGACTGTTCTCACTTTTTCCCCCTTAACGCAACTTCGGCCAAAGAAGCCTTCATTACCGATCAGCTCTCCGTTTCAAGTCTCTTTCAAGTAAGCGGAGTCAGGAACTTCCTGGACAGACAATTACACTTAATCTTTTCTTCAGACCCAGTTAACTCGGCTGTCGCAGAAAGCAACCATCTCCTCTCCTCCCTCGACCGTAACCATCCTCCCTTGTTCCTCGTTTTCTCCTACGAGCACTCTCATGCCGTTTCAAGCTCCGAGTGTTCTTTATCCTTCTATTTTCTCCCAATTGACGTTGCTTTAGAGGCGTTCTATTCGGAAATACACGCTTGTCTTACACAATCTATCCCTCTTCTTCCTCGTAAAAACTACTCCTCATCCACCGTATGGTACGAAAAAGAATTACGCTCTCTCCGTAACAGGAGAAATAAACGTTATCAAACTTTTCTTCTAACCCAGACTGAGTCTGACTATTCTTCCTACTTGTCTGCTTATACCTCTTTTTATGAACGTTGTGATATCCTCTGCTATGAGAACCTACCACGGATGGAAACAAGCCTCATATCCGTTGTTATAGCTTTATTAATTCTAAGAAGAAATCCTAACCCTTCCACCCTAAAGCTCGAGAATACCTCTTCGTCTGATCCTAAGGTTATCGCTAACCTCTTTGCACACTTCTTCAGTAAATCTTTCAGTGACAATTCTCTACAACCCGACCTTAACTATTTTGCATTCATCTTTTGACCCTGATCCTGAACTAATCGCCGCCAGTATTAATAGGCTTGAGGACGACTTTCACTCAGGTCCAGATGGCATTCCGGCCATCGTTCTGAAAAAGTGTGCCATGCATCCAGTTCAACCCCTTACTTTGCTTTTTCGTCCCTCGGTCACTCAAGGGGTTTTCCCTCAATTATGGAAAAAATCGTATATTATTCCCATCTTCAAAAAAGGCTACAAGAACGATGTGTCCAACTACAGATCCATTGCTAAATTATCATCCATACCTAAACTATTCGTAAAATTGGTCTATGATTCCATCTTCTTCCACTGTAAGTCTATCTTCTCACTCTCCCAGCATGGCTTCCTCAAAGGTAGATCTACAACCACCAACCTTACTGACTTCGTCTATAAAACACTATGTGCTCTGGAAAACGGTAAAGATGTTGATGTTATCGCCACTGATTTTAGTAAAGCCTTCGACAAGACCTCCTATAATGTTATCTTTCCTAAACTTGATCGCCTAGGCTTCCCCTACAGATTATTTTTTTTTTTTTTTCAGAGCTGTCCATTTATGCTGATGACACGAAAATAATCAAACATATTTCCTCCACAACCGACTCTCTTCTCCTGCAAAAAGACCTCGATTCGTTCACCACATGGTGCATGTCTCCAAATGCCAGACCATATCTTATTCCCGCAAGCGTCTTACCACCACCCCGAGAGTCTATATGTTAATCGACGTACCAGTCCCTGTCGTTACCTTTTTGTGTGACTTAGGAATAATCTGTGATAGTGAACTCAATTTCCGTTCGCACATTGACAGCATAATTAACAGAGCTATCTCCGCGATAGGGTTTTTGAATCGCTGGTCTAGAGAGTTCTCCAATCCTAATGTTTATTCGCTTCGCTCTACGTGATCTTCCGTGGGCTGACAGATTCAACCTTCCACCCTATGAAAACTGTCTGAAACTGATGGACTTACAACCTCTAAGCAAACGTCGTGATGTTTCCGACATTCTCTTCATTTATCAATTATTAACTGGTGCCATAGACTGCCCTACAATCTTGCAATCTTTACCCATCTATACAAATCCCCGTAACCTTAGGTCCCCTCCCCTTTTCCGACTCGACCGCCATCGCACAAACTACGGTCAAAGCGAGCCAATTACCAGGATGTTACGAAAAGTCAACGACCTTTCCTCTTTTGGCTTCCATCTGAGTAAATTATCCCTTCACAAAGCCATATATCTTGACCCCGCCCATCTTGATCCTGATCGCCTACCTTTATTCTTCTTCCTTACGCTTTCTGCCAGTATCTACTGTATTTATAGCTCATACTGTAGCTTATACTTTTTATTTATTTATTATTACTTATCATTTATTGTAGTTTGTAGAATTAGTAGTAAGTTATAGGTTGTATTTTTTTGTATTTTTATGGCTTTAATAGCTTGTATTAAGCTCAAATAAATAAATAAATACACGTGAAATAACGGCAGAAATTTCAAAATAAACTTAGTCTATATAAACACAATGTATTGTATCTCAAAATATATTAAGCAAAACTTTATTCCTACCCTGGAATATCTCGCTCTAAAACGTTCTCTGGAGAATATACTTCACAAATGAAAATATCTGATAGTCTGATAGTTGACCTGAATGCATTATATCATAAAAATTTTGCTAGTTGTAGATTACATGTAGAAAACACTTGTGTCTGACCTTTCCATCACTTGAAAAATCTAAATCTCAGTTAAAAGACAAGAGCTTTCTAGTTATGTCTAATTCAATTGTGTTTTGATATATTTACTGTCCCGTAATGTCACAAGAAAATATTGTGCTCGTACTAACTCCATATTGTCTAATTTACATTTGCAAAGCCCCACGGATCCATTACAATGCAATAACTTCAGGGACTTCTACTCTTGTTCCCTTTATGCCCTTTCGGAGCTCGAATGTGCTTTCTGCCATATGTACATATGCACCTATTGTAACAGTGCAGTAAGCATCCACGTCGATTGGGCAACCAAAGTGATACATGAACACCTAGACTGTAGGTTCTGGTGCGCCAGCCCAATTCAGGATGTAGGTCAGGTGCGGTCAGGGCCAGTGTTTTTGTGATATGGAATCTTTTGTAGAACTTTTGCACTCATCTCGAGAGCATGATGCGAATCTTGTGATTGCTGTATTTTTCCATTGAAGATAAAATAGAGCCGCCATTTGAGAGCTTTCTGATCTACATGAACTGTTTTATGGATACACGGGACAGAATAGAATTGCCAAATACCAATTTATCTGCACCGGATTGGTCAGAAACTGTGGTAAAAAAGTTTTCATAGAAAAGCGCAAACAAAAAATGTTCACTGATAGCTCTTTTTGCAACACTGAAGGCAAAAACCAAGCACCAAAGGCGTAATGGATTTCCACCAAATCAGTTAAAAGCTTTTAACACCTTTGTTTCAGGTAGTCTGAATGTGTAAATTTGCACATGTAGAATATATAGTTTGTTCAAGTTCTGTATTTTACTTAGTTGACAACAATAATTAAGCATGGCTGCCCAATTTAAAAATATATGAAATTCTTCCAATAGATTCGGCAGAAAAATAATAATTAACTTTCCTTCAACAATTTTTTGTAAAATTGCCTAGTAATTTAACAGACAACAATTTGCTTTGAGTTAAAGACACCTTTCGGATGGAACAGAAGATATCGAGTTCCGTAAAATGCCAGATTTTAATTTTTCATTATTTTTTCTCTATCGCCTCGTGCTCGGTAGACGAACTTCAGATGATTTAATTTCAAACCATCGAACTACGTTCATTGAATTGAGTTTCCACTTTAAGATAGCAGACATCGAAGTGAAATGAAAAGAATACCTGTTAACTCAACAGGTTAACGGAAATTTGATTTAAAGGTTCAATTAACAAAAGAATTAAAAATATAAAAACCCTAACCTTGGCTAAAAGAAATTTCTGAAAAATTTAACCCTCCAAAGCACCAAACCACCAGGGTTAAACATTTCCTTTCACTTTTTACAAACTGAAAGAACCCAAAGGTGTCTGCCAGCTAAGGTGAGGGCATTTTAATGCTTTGTGAACCCTAAGCTGGCTGAGCACACGTTTTTTCCGACTTAATCCTTTCTTTAACCAAAATTTTAAGTATGGGTCCATTTTACGCCACTTTGATAGCAAATTTCTCAAAAACCGACCGGTAGATAGTACTGTACACGCCAAAACAAAAATTTGCGCCAGGTTTGGTTTGGGAAAGATGCTTTTTTGGCGAAGAACTTTAGGTGGAACGGGTAGAAGAGACAACTTCTCTATAAACTGGTGACTTTGAGCAGATGGCGGAGGTTACACATAAGATCACGTCAACATTTTTAAATGGAAACACTCATTTTTGATGCCGGGAATCTAAGGAAAATAAAATTTTACATTCAAAATAGCACTTTTTCAAGGTCAAATCGTCAAATACTGTAGGTTGTTACATCCTCAAATTGATGCTGTAACCTAAAATAAAAGAAAATTAGTTGATTTCATACAAATATAAGAGGAACTTACTTGACCGTGTTGTGTTTTTCACTATCTGTTAACTAAATATTTGATTGATGCTGCAAAAGAACTAATTATTTGCAGATAATCAAAAATAAAGGCGATACCTGATGATCGCTTGTTATTAGGGGATCAAGGCCTCGGAGTTGTCCAAGTAGTTTTCGATACATCCTTGTACTACTAGGATGATGGTGTATGAATCTAAAATGACAAAAGTTATAAATTGGAACTAGGAGAAAGTCGAAAAAACCGAATTGGTACCTAGAGATGTGTACACTGTACAGGGTCCATTGGATGAAATCCACAAGTCATATTAAACCTGATATTGTCCGGAAAATGCATGATAATATTTAAGTTACCTGCGAAGGACTTGTAGCCGAAACTTGCTTTTGGTTTGAGCAAAACAAAAGAAAAAAAAATAACAAAAGCAAAAAGAAAGGAACTTACCTGGTATGACGACGATTTTGATCTCATCGATGCTGATTGGCCTACAATAGATTTAAGCTTCCATATTGTGGATTAGTTGACGGGAAGAGAGTAAAGGTGACCCATTTATAAGGTTCGGGCAAAAGTGGTTTAGAAAATGTTCCGCGCAAAAACGAATCGCGTGCAAAAACGACATAACTACTTAACTGCATTAACTTTGCATTACTGTTTGTAGTTAAATCGTTTTTGCCCGGAAATTTTCTACGATTCGTTTTTGCCCGGAATCTCACGCGATTCGTTTTAGCTCAGAACATTTTCTAAGCCACTTTTGCCCGAACCTTATAAATAGGTCACTTTTACTCTCAGCC
The DNA here is from genome assembly GCA_964036015.1 of Leptarthrus brevirostris. Lineage (NCBI taxonomy): Eukaryota > Metazoa > Arthropoda > Insecta > Diptera > Asilidae > Leptarthrus > Leptarthrus brevirostris. The sequence continues at coordinate 128,248,498 of OZ038374.1, read as the reverse complement.
CGTCAGTTAAGATAGTGTAGGATAATTAAGGGAGTTAAGCTAAATTAGTTTATTATAATGATTTTAGTAGATTTGGAGAATTCACTTGTAAGAATAGGTTTTTGGATTTTGATTTAATTTATTGGATTGATTGATTTAGTGTTGAATTTAATTGAATAATTTAAATAATTTTTTTCTCTCTCTCTCTTAAACAGGATAAAGTAAATGGAATGACATTAGGATAAAGACTTACATCGTAATTAGCTAAGGCGCTCACGAAAGGGGAAATGCCACAACAATAAATTTAATAGATACAAAGATACATGGAGGGGTATTTATCCTTGAAATAGTAAATTAAATTTAAATTATAACTTACCTGGTCCTTACCATCCTTCACATCAAAATTAACAATTTGCACTTCGAAACTTAACCTAACCCGACATCGAAGGAAATCGAAAAATTGAATATGTTCTTCATAACAACAGATTGAAAGGAGTAGTAAATTGGACTGTTTCCAACCCAAGGAATTAAGGAAAAGTAAGGAGGAGCCCCGAAAAGGATTAGGAAGAAAATATTTGGCACGTGAAATCCGCTGTCAACATTTGAAGATTTTTATAAAATTATACGATTTCCCGAATTTTAACAGCGTCACGGAAGATATCAAAATAAAGCATAAATTATGCGGAATATTTCACATAAGAAAACTGAAAATAATTATTATAAATTTGACCCGGTCTAAACCGATCTGGAAAAACGCCATCAAATTTCCAGTATAATTCTAATAGGGGGCAAAAGTCAATAAATGAAGATCCTTGGTATGTGAAGGGGACAGTCCAACATAAGTCGATAGCCCAGAGTTTTATTGTCAAAAGTGCGTGAAATAAATATGTCAAAAGAGATCAAGTAAAGTCAAGGTACGAAAGTTGTGATGGGAAATGGCAGAACAATAAATGGAAATTGAAGAAGAATTCAGAAAGAAGATACGGAAAAGGAAGAGTTGTTTGGACGGAGGACACATGTAGAGGAGTTAAGTGGAGAATATACGCAGCTTAAAGATAAGTACTTTTTTATATTTTCTTTAAAATACTTTAAAGGTGAAGTAAGTTTTGACCTTAACAAAACCTCGGTTCGTGTATTGCCGACGTAGCAAAGTAATTTGGTAATACATTTTAAATTTCTATATAATTTTAAATTTGTTATTGGTGAAAATTCTATTACTTTTGGTGAATATTCTTTGATTTTTTGTGCATATAATTGCTATTGAATTTTGTGGTTATGAAATAAATATTTATATTGGCCATAAAACCACGTGGCGCCCAATAAGTGCTTTTGTTTTGTGACCTACCCCTTTCTCCATGCTAGTCGGCACGGATTTATGCTCGCCAGCATTAAAGCATAACAAGGTTCGAAGGATACTGGCAAATAAGGATTTCCCGTGGAACTTGTTGTGGGAAACAATTGACTTCGTAACGCTCTGGCCGATTTTGGTAATTATTTCTCTGTTGTGTAGAGTATGTACCATGTCAAAAAAATTTTTGGTGGGGTGGGGCTGAGACCTAACTTTATAACGTGTGGACCGATTTAGATGCTTCTTTTTTGTTAATCCTCCATTGCTAATAGGAGACAAAATTTGGCTTAGAGTGTGGGGTGAGGGTGGTGGGGGAGGGGTAGTCTCACTTCGTAACGCTTGGACCGATTTTTTTCTGTTGGGTAGAGTATATTCCCTAATTGATACCACGAGTAAAAAATTTAGCTTGGTCGGGGGTGGGGGTGAAACCTAACTTTGTAACGCGTGGACCGATTTGGATGGTTCTTTTTTTATTTTACAGAGTATGATCCCTCATTGCAAATAGAAGAAAAAAAATTTGCTCTAGGGTGGGGGAGGGGTAGTCTAACTTCGTAACACGTGGACTTATTTGGATAATTATTTTTCTGTTGGCTAGAGTATGTTCCCTGGTTGAAACCACGAGAAAAAAAATGTTGGTGAGGTGGGGGTGGAACTTAATTTTGTAACGCGTGGACCGATTTGGATGTTTCTATAGAGTGTGATCCATCATTGCTAATAAGAGAATAGTTTGGTCCTATTCCGGCGGTGGGAGAGTGGTAGTCTAACTTCGTAACGCGTAGACCGATTTCGATGATTCTTTTCCTGTTGGGTAGAGTATGTTCCTTGATTGATCCCACGAGAAAAAAAAATGTTAATAGGACGCGTGCACCGATTAGATGGTTCTTTTTTCCTTGTATAGAGAAGGAGACACTAAAAAGTGAAAAATAAAATACTTTTTCAAAAAAAAGTTGAACCGATTTCACAAAAAGCAACAACTACAGAACCACAATTGAAGATAATACATAAAACTGGGGATCATAAGAAAGGACGATTAACTACGTTTGTTGTAGTTGCTTGGTTAGTTTGACCAACTTCAAAATGTCGTAATAGATATAAAGTTAAACATTATTTTATGAATAATTTAACCGAAAAACAACACTACACATTCAAAATTTACCTTTACCGGTACCGTCAAATTTTTGAAAAACGCTTTTTTCAAGTCGAATGCATTTCGATGGGCATTCCCATCCTCGTCAGCGACAACCGCAAAACTAAAACAACACAGCTGAGTCTGGTCAAGTGCAGCTGGGGTCAACGTTCGAGGTCCGTTTTGTTTTTGAGCTGACTTTACAGATTTCAAAAAGTGACGATGTTATTGGGCCGTTATCGTTGTTCATGACCTTTTCTGCATTTTTCTGTATAACTAAGCTTTCCCATGCATCGAGAGAATTTATATTCTTCACCGCTTTTTCTAGCTTTAAGTTATTAATTCCAACGTCATAATGATTCATTGTAATCATGTGTTGTGTTACAGCTGATTTTAAGGGCTGATTATTCTTAGCATGATTCAAGTGCTCTTTATATCTTGTTCTAATTTTTCTTCTTGTTTGCCCAAAGTACACCTTTTCGCAGTTTCCGCAACTTATACTATAGATTCCCGATTTGTCAAGTGTGTCCATTTTATCTTTAGGATTTCCTAATAAATCTATCAATCTTCTTCTATTCTTATGCACTATTTCCAAGTCGTTTTCTCTGAAAATCTTACTTAATTTTTCGGTCGTTTTTCCCTCAAATGGCAAACTTATTTTCTTCCTTTTTATATTTTCTAAAGGTGTGAGAGTAGTTAAGCTCTTTTTCTTAATCTTTTTAGTGTGTCCCTTAATTAAACAATCTTTGTCATGTTCCTTGAACCCGTTTGTGGTTGATATGTCCTTTATATAGTTATACTATTTTATGTAGTTCTCTAAGGATAGGGGTATTTTGCATAGTCTATATGTCATACTATTAAAGCTTGCCATTTTATGTTGTCTTGAGCAATATGAATCTCGAGTTATAAATCTTTTTGTTAATGTAGGCTTCCTATATATTTGAAAATTTATTTTTCCGTTCTCTCTTGTTAGCATCAGATCTAGAAATGGTATCTTTTTGTCGTTTTCTCTTTCTATAGTAAATTTTTTTCTCTTTCTATAGTAAATTTTATTGTAGGGCAAATGCTATTTAATTCCTCGTGAAGTTTTTCCACTTCAGATTCTTTTATAACGACAAGTATGTCATCTACATACCTTAGCCATATTCTCGGTAGTTTCTTTCTTTTCTCCAGGTCCATTTCAAATTTGGCCATGAAGATGTTTGCTATGAAACATGAGATAGGGTTGCCCATGCTGGTTCCGTATGTTTGTTTATAATATTTTCCCCTGAATTTAAATTGATTCTGTCCCATGCATAAGTTTAAAGCCTTCATTAAAACATCTACTTTATCGTTATCTAGGTTTTGTATTCTCAACCATTCTTTGACAACATTTAATGCTTCTGGTATTGGTATGCTTGGGTAAAGTGCAGTAACATCAAACGATACTAAAATTTCGTCTTCCCTCAGGTGTACATTTTCCAATTTTTCTACCACTTCCAGTGAGTTTTTAACATAGAGGCCTTCAGGAGGGCTTAAATTATTAAATTCGCTTACAATCCATTTAGCGATTTTTGATGTTGGTGCTTCTGTGTTGCTACAAATAGTCCTCATCTTATTCCCTGGCTTATGTATTTTTGGTAAACCATACATAAGTGGAATTCTCGGATTAGGGAGGATTAGTCTCCATTTTGGAATTCCAAAAATGTTGCTAATTTCTGTAGCTAGCTTATTTGAATCGCGCACCATTTTATTTAAAGGATTACTTTTTAATTCGACGAAGTTTCCCTCTCTTATAGTCTGTTTCATACGATCGTCATATTCTATTTTATCTAATATTACCATTGAGTTTCCCTTGTCCGCTTTTAGGTAATACACGTCTTTTTCCTTCAACGACTTCAATGTATAAATCTCGTCTACATTGTTTTTAATATTATTTGTCCCTGTTAAAATAGGTTTGATTTTATTTCGCATGTGGTCTTTTTTATTTTCTGGCAAACGCTTAATTGATGACTCTATGTTCACTACCAATTCATTAACATTGACTCGCCCAGGATGTGGGGTGTATTTAAGACCTTTGTTTAGGAGGGCTAATTCTTGGGGGGAAAAATTAGCCGATGATAAATTATGGACATAATCGGGAACTTCTTTTATCGGTCTTAGTATTTCTTTTTTGTTGCTCTCTAACAGTTTTTCTAATTTCCTTTTTAGCACTTTGTTTTTCTTGTTTATTTCTAGTCTAACTTGAAAATCTACTCTATCCAAAAATTCAAGCCATGCTAAGTATTCACTATAGTTAAGTTATTTTATTAAATTCAAATGAATACTGTAGAGTTCTAGTTGGAAATTATTTAATTTCGAATAAGCATCTTTTATTTCTAAGCACAACCATTTTCTCATCGCAAATAATTTTACCTTATCCGTCACTTTATTTGTTTTTGCACACTTCAGATGCATAAAATTGGGAAAAACATTTCGTAACTTACATTGTTTCAAGAATCTTATGTCTGCTCTTAAACGTTGGACCTTGAGTTTTATGCTTTTTAGCGCTTTTTGTAAAGTCGGTTCAACTTTTTTTTTGAAAACTATTATATTTTATTATGAAATCCATCCATCCATTGCATTTAACTAAGTAGTCCTTCAGGATTTTCTCGCTCTCAAATTTTAATATAATTTTGCTGCTGTTGCATCCGTAACCAAAAGTAACGATTTTCACGAATTTACAAATTCTTTGCTTCGAAAACCATTACATTTTTACTAAACTTGTATTTATTATTAAGAAACAGCACCTTCAGGGACGGCGTTGATTTCTAGGGATATTAACATGGTTCACTTGGTCTAATTCGTGTCCAAATTTTATAATGGATTGTACAACATTTAATAATAATGCTATGTGACAATTTTAATAATCAAAGTTGTAAACAATATAGTTACTTACCATAATTTTGAATGACTAACGATTACCGAGGTAGAAAAACAACTCTTTGCAACTTTATTTTCACAATGGTGTCCGAATGGGGGTAGTTGTGACCCCTCAAACTGGGTTTTATATTCACCATGAACTTCCTACCGGATCCAAAAAGTATTTACCTACCTACCTACTGTTTCATTAAACTGCTACTTAGGCAGTTTTTTGTTTGGGTGCAGTGTGCATCAATAATGCTTACAGTATCACCCGTAGTACTATGGAATTATATGTATTTTTTTAACCGACTCCCCAAAAACAAAGATGTTCTAAGTGCGACGCGTATGCTTTTTTTTATTTTTATTTTATTTTTTGTTTTTATGCCTGACCGGGCATAACTTCGTAACGCGTCGACCGATTTTGATGATTCTTTTTTTGTTGGGTAGAGTATGTTCACCGATTGGTACCACGAGAAAAAAAATTGTTCGTGGGGTTGGGGTGGGAGAAGGGGGGTGGAATCTAACTTTGTAACGCGTGGACCGATTTGGATGGTTCTTTTACTGTTGTATAGAGTGTGATCCCCCATTGCTAATAGGAGAATATTTTAGTCCTATGGTGGTGGTGGGGGAGGGGGAGGGGTAGTCACTTCGTAACGCGTGGACCGATTTCGATGATTCCTTTTCTGCTCGGTAGAGTATGTTCCTTGATTGATACCATGAGAAAAAAAGTTTAGTGGAATGGGGGTGGGGTAGGGGGTAAATTTATTTATTTAAGCTTAATACAAGCTATTGCATAAAAATACAAAATACAAGCTATAACTTAATACTAATTCTACAGACTATAATAAATGATAATTAATAATAAATAAATAAAAAGTATAAGCTACAATATGAGCTATATTTAAAACTAACTTTTAACGCATGAACCGATTTGGATGGTTCTTTCTTCGTTTTATAGAGTCGGAGACCTTTTTTATAGCAACATTTCCATCAGGTACGAGTAACAAAACGCCAGGATACAATGATGTGAATTCTGGCTAACACATGCTAATATCGCCAATAAAACAAAATTACACTAACTTTTTTGAAACAATAATTAAAATTAATTACCTGTTAACCCAAAACAATAATTTTCGACCCTTTATCTTAAAAATTTTGTTTATTTAAAGAATTTCCTACCTAAAGTGCAATCAAATAATTAGGTAGTCTGATATTTCTAATAATTCCGTTTTTCTAATTCTTTATCTACTTTGCAATGTTGCACCTTTCTGGAAAGGTAATGTAACGGGGAAACCAATAAAAAAAAGAGGTATACTAATTACATAAATTTCGGAGAAAATTTGGGAAAATGCTGAAATTTGACTTTAGCCTTTGTTTGATGTCGCTGAGTAACGTATATACCATTGAAAACTGAAATTTATGAATCAGCTCGTAAAATGTGCCAAATTTTAAGTTTCAACTTAAAAAAGGTCTCAGTAAGTTGTCCGTAGAAGATCATTTATACTTTAGTGGAAAGGTCATTATGTTAGGCGTAAAAAATATAATATTTAAAATTCATCGATATCTTCCTATAAATCCTAAAGTACTTCCAAAATCTACTAAGACCACTTTCATAACTATACGCAAATATCACTGTTAATTCGAAATCGTCAGAAAAAGTGAATTATCACCCTTTTCCCACCTGAAAATAAAATGAAGCTTTTGTTTTTCCTACATTTATTCTTTATTTCCAAAAATTTCCCAATTATACTCCCAGCATTTAACTTGATTCAATTCTTCAGTGAGTTACCATTAAAATTCAAAACAGATTTCAAATCAATTCAAATTCTGCGAGGAAATGAATTGTTCAAACGTAATCTATTTTATCTCAAGAATCATGAACGATAGAAGAGTCAGCCTAATGAAAGGGAAAATCCGGGTCATATTGAATACAAAAGTCCTCTCAAGGAAGAGAGGCCTAACATTAATATCTCCGGAACATTTAAATACTGTGAAAAGACAAAGGACGTCCTGGACAAGAGCTGACCCGATCTTTTACAAAATTTTCAGGTTGCAAGGGCTATTGTAATCCCGAGCAATTTAATTAATCATTCCTTCAGATAAATTGATTACCCAGCGATTACAGTACAAGAATATAATTGTATGCGGCCAGTGCTTTGCTCCTCAACGTCTCTCTGTTCAGTGATTAATTGCTTCTGTTCCCAGCTTCCCGGGGAAGGATCCGGAACAAAGACGTCTGGCAGATACGTGTTTATTTTGTATTTATGTATAGTCGAACTGGCAGTGTTGCTTAATAATGCAACCCAGTAACCAGTCAGCAATTCATTATTTCTGACTATGACCAGTTCAAGGAACTTCTGAAATTTACTGAAAATCTTTGGTCAACATACGGGTAAAGCGGTTACGTTGATTTGAAATGAGGTAGCCCTACAACAGCTGAAAGCTTTTGCGCCCTTTTTGAACCACTAGAGTAAATTAATTGGGGGGTGGACATTTTTGTGGACGGACTATTCAAATAAATAACCTTCGAAGCAAACCCGGCTCCTTCATTACAATATAAGACGTAAACAAGTGGGCTGACCTTAGGCTTAATTATTTTTAGACAGTTCGTTAAAATATTTTCGAGATTCTAGGAAAATACCAATAATGTTTACTTATTAAGGAAAAAAGTAGGAGAGGAAGAGCTACAAATTAAATTTCAATCGCACGACTTATTTGGGTTTGTAAGAGCAGTCATAGTACCTACTTCGTTTTAATGAAAAGAATATTTAATCTACGATAGCTGCAACACGTTCACTACAGTGGTAACAGAAGTTCCATCACTTGTAGAAGGTTTACTTTATTGCATAGCAAACATCTACAGTATTCCCAGCTTTTCTAATCGATTATGATGAATCTGTGCTTTTCTGTGGCCATTAACTTTCCAGCGGTTTTAAATTGAAAAGGGACATGGTGGTTTAGGTAATCTCTGTGGATCTCATTCGCAAAGTTGAATACTCAAGGAACTTTTATCTAACAATTTAAATTTAATTTAGAGAGCAAGAGTTTGAATGATGGAATACTGTCAGATAAAATTTACTTATATTGAAGCAAGGAAAATACCGTCATAGTTTTCCATTACTCGCGTTCTGGTTTACACGAGAAATGTCTGAAATGGAGGGACGACTGGGGAAAGAAGAACAACTTTTACGTTTGAAATTTGGTTTTAAAAACAGAGCTCGATGGAATTCTGAATTCATTTGAGTATCGCGCTATGCACTTATATAAAGAAAGGTTCAAAACTTTAGGAATAAGGCAACGAAAAATCAAAAAAACTCAGAATAACTTATTAAAATTTTTGTTCCGAAGAGGATCCGTCTGAACTTCCAAATTCTGCGTGGCGCTGATATAGTGTCTCAACGAAATCAATTTCTAACGCTTAGTCACAGTTATCAAATCGGCGGCGTTTCAGTCAACATTCTAGTCTGGGAAACAACAAATAATCGGAGAGAGGCAAATTCGGTATCTAAAGTGAAGATTGGCTTACTGGTGAAAACGTTGATGTGTGCTGTTGTGGACTAAGGTTCGAATCTCAGACGAAGTACATTTTTAAGTTTTTAGCTTACTTAATTTTATTGATTTAAAGCCTTTTAAATTCTATGCTTAGAATATTCTTTGAAGCCGAACAGAAAATCGGGGCTCATTGTTTAGAAACTTTATAATGCTGTTCCGATAAAATTATGGTAGCTGACCGTTGCAAGACGATTATAGTTGAGAACCGTAATTTGTACCGACATTTTCCTACAAAAATTCTAGAACTTTTTGTACTGGACCCAACTCTTTCATAAATGAAGTTGATATAATCAACGTTTGACTTTTCGGCAATGTCCTCCAGTTAAAATTAATTACGGTGCTGTTCCGAAAAAATTAAGGTAGATGACTGAAGTTGCATTATGATTACGCTGAGAACCGTAAATTGTACCAGAATTTTTGCACACAAATTCTAAAACGCGCTGGACCCTACTCAAAAATGCAGTTGATATTCTAATTGACCTTGCGGCAATGTCCGCCGGTTCAAAAAGGGTTTATTGAGAAAAAGCTGAGAAGATGCAAGAACAAACTCAGATGAAAAAGAGACAGATGAAAAACAAATTGCCTGCAGCGCAGTGGGTATTTTATGAAATAAGAGCTACTGGTGGTGGGTTGATCAAACTAAGGTGTGAACCAGAAGTCTGTGACCTGATTATGGGGAATCGTTAAGGGATTGCCCAGGCTTTGGGATGAAATAAGTTTGAAGGTGGAACGCATTGAGGTAATTCAGAACATCAGGAGACTGCTAACCTGTGTTTCTTGGAAATGTGGGCAAGGATATCATCCTAAAGAGGCTAAAAAATCAGAACTCCTCTTCGAAGATACCTCTAAGTGGAAGAGAGACCTTCGTGAAGTTTCAATCGGCATACAGAAGTCAAGCGGAGAAGTTGTTAATCGGTTGGGCAACCTCCAGTCAATCTTAGTAATAAGGGGAGAGGTCAGTAGAAAGGGAGGTGATCCCGTACCAGGGAGCTGGGTGGGATCACCCTGTAAGTTTGGCAACTCAATCTGCATCACAGTATGGTGTAATCAGGGTTTCTGTAGAATGGACGGAAGAGTTGAAAGGCTTCTAGGATACAGCTAACCTCATAGCAAGTATTTGTTACACCTTCAAGAGGCAGCAACCGCTTAAGTATTCCTCCAAGCGGTAGAAGGTAGCCAAGAGAAGACGGGAGAAGACAATCTCTTGAAAAATCATCTTACTCCAAGGTGGTAGTAGGTCATGTGAAGGGAGTCTGAAGTGGTTTCAGTCTCCGCAGGAACCAGGGGTAATGAGGTCTCGAATAGTGTCTCCTCAGGCACTTCTGTAAGAGTAGAGGTGGAGAGGATGCTATACTCTAACAAGTTGGCTATCTCCATGGTTCCCACAACAGAAGCAGCGCTGGGAAAATTGCCTCCGGAAGGTTCTGCGGTGACCGTGGAGACTGGATTTGCGGCTGTGCTGTAGCAGAATGTGCAATTGGCAATGTAATTATTAGATCTTCCTCAGGTGAAGGTACTTGTCTTGCAGAGAAGCGGTGAAGGTTATGCCTAACGCATAGACCATAAAGGAATACTGTAGACGGTGGAACAACATGGATTCGGCTGAGATGCTAGCATTAGTCCAGGGAATCAACTTAGTTCACCAGACCTTACAGTAGTTCGTGTGAGATCTGGGGCGTGTGTTCTGTCCTCGAGCTACCTCCCAGGTAGGCAAATTGAGACCCAACTAAAGTACAGCAAGGTCAGAAATGAGGAGCTAATATTATGTTGTGATGCGAGTACTCACAACACAGTGTGGGGTAGAACAAACGATAAATGCCGGAGATATGCTTGAATTCGAGGTAGGAAACAACTTAGCTATTTAAAATATGCATATGGAACCAATGAATGGTAAGAATATATTACACGTAGAGAGACAGTTGTACACTCTTCAGAAGGCTGTCGAAGATGCGATCTGGTCACTGTCAAAAAGCAATTGAATAAAATGCAGAGGTTGACCTGGCCTTTAGAAATATGTCGATATCAGCATTAGAAATGATGCTAGGTTTGTTCCCGTTAGACTAGAATGTGAATATGATGACAGCGTCAGCAGCTATTTGAAGGGAACGAAAAGATAAGTGAAGTGCTGACTACATACGTAGGAAAATCCTAAATATTATCAGAAATAAGATACTAGAATGCAATTGTCGATGGTATAAGAAACTTAAGGGTAATTGATACATATATACCCTAAAATGCTTATAACGGAAGGGTAAGTATCAGTAAGGAATTGATCTGCTCACTGGATTATCTGTTGTAGAGTCGTGTGAGGGGTAAGATAATAGTGGTGACCCTCGAGAATCAGGCAGTAATCATTACAGAATTCAATACAACTCTTTCCTTAGAGTAGAATACAGAGAGTACAGAGAGGGAGTAGAGGGCTGCTTTGAGTTTCCAAATTCTGGCACCGTTGAACGCCTTCGAAGTCGCACGGTTGCGGGCCTATTGGAGACGTGGATCACAACAGGCACTGGGAACAGTAGACAATGGACCCGGCTATGATAGTGATAACACCAGCCAGAAGTATTGAACGGAGGAGCATCTTTTATTTGTACTGGAAGGCTCTGAAATGCCTGACGGCACTAGTAGGACAACATGAAAACTTCAGATACTGTCTAAGGAGGATGAAGATCCTTGATAATGATACCTGTAGGACGAGCCTGAAGGATCAGGAGACCATACCATCCGAGTACTGTATCACGATTGCCCAAATAAACATTAGTAATGAAAAAAGTATAGTCAATGCCACACGAAGATCGCCCATTCCCAAGAAACGTCTGTTGGGCGCTCGTCATACAGCACTCGTGTGGTGTTCACTTAAATAAGCCGTTTTCTTCTATAAGATTACTATAATGACATGATCTTAAAGTATTAGTATCCTAAAGACTATAAAATCAACAATTTAAGATGGTGGTACTCTTATAAGATTATAGTTGTCTATTGGGTACAATGATTTATAGCAGCTAATAGACATAATCTCCAGTATGACCTGATTAAAAAATAGACAAAATCTCCAGTATGAACTGATTAAAGAATTTTTAAATTCCAATTTAATCTCTAACCAATCTTGTCATATTTCAGCTCTACTTGAACACTTCTCCAAAATTTAAGCATCTACACCTGTTTTTGACTATTTCAAATTACAGAGACCAAATGCAATTTATTTTTGCCGTCAGCCAAGTGTGTGATTGTACAGTCTTCCGTGTGCCAATGAGATTTCCGCACGCCTACTATAGTCACAAGTGGCCCTTCCAGTCAATGGTTGGTCATTTAAAATCTAGTTAAATGCGGAGGCAATCAATAGTGGGTTATTCAACAAACCAAAGGATCAAATTACCACAGCCACATTTCTCCCCATGTGCAGCCGGTGCAGACTAGAAATCAAATTTCACCGCTGGTTGTCCACAGAAGAGCCACTATGGTGAAGCCCCAGTCACTCCCTTTCCACCAAAACCAACATATTATTCGAACAGGATGGGAGTCGGATCGAGTGTGAGACTATAACAAAAAAAATATGATTTTGGAGCCGAACGTAAGCGAATGTAATTCTGATAAAAAGTGGAGCATTTCGGTGATATATGCAAAGTGTGTCAGTCCTGTGAATGGGTACGACATGATGTGACGTTTTTGGGGCATCCAAAATAAGAAATTTTAATGATATTGCTCAGCTCGAGGAGGTAGTTTTTACACGTTATCTTCACCCTGTCATCCGTTGAACCGACACACGTTCAGTCCTGCAAAAAGTGAATTCATGAGCGATGGATGACTAGAGATTTAGTGGAGGGTGCCATTTCTCCTCTTTTGATGATTGACAAACGACAACAGTGAAAAACGAGCACCGGATCGATTTAATTTCATTGAATGCAACCTGACGTAGCCTCGTTTCACGGGAGGATAACTGCTCAATTATTTATGAATCTCCTCTCCTGCCGTTGTTGATGCAGCTCCTTGGTTCAAGGAGCAAGTTTACGAAGTGACTTGCTCTGCTTTTGCTCATCGATAAATGGGACAGCAGATGTAGACAGACTTCTGTAATGACTGGGAGCTAAAGGGATGTATTCCAATCGCGGAAGTGATTATGGAGGTAAGTCCCTGGTGTCAATAGATGAAATGAGATTTATCAAAGTTGTTTACATTCCAGCTCCTTGTCTGATATTTAATGTGACTAGAACCTTGGACAATCTGTAAAGAATGCTAAGGGAACAAGAGGCATACATATATGCTCTCAAGTGGTCAGCTGAATCCTTCACATGCTTTCTCCAAGAATGGATCCTTGAAGAGAATAATGGATAAAATAAATTTAGTATTATATTCATGTGGAAATTCTATGCGTCTGGCAAGTGCTTGAGAAAAGTGCAAAGATGCCGGTGAATAGAACTATAGTCCTGCACAATTCCGGGATAAAATACAAAAGAAATGGAGAAAGCACTTCTCAATTCCAATATTTCTGCTCAAGACTCTAGAGTAAATTGAGGACAACCGATAGATAAGTTTAGGCCTTATAAAGGATATAAAATTCCATGGAGTAGCAAAAGTTTTATGAGTCTTTGGCGCCACTCAGAAATCTCGGAGGAGGACTAGCTTTCAATAAATTCTGGAAGTTGTAAAATAGTGAATACTTACGGGAGCAGTTCTTTTGCTATAAATTTGAATATGTCATCTAGGATCTAGAAGGTTCGGTATTCTTTTTGTGGTAATAAAACTGCTGACTAATTCTAAAGAAACTATGGGCAAACTATACCTAAGATAAGATTTAAATATGAAAAACCATAAAAAAAACAAATATTAAAAATTTATGACAGAATTTACGAAGAATAGAAAGGAAAGCAACTTAACAGAGACGTTATCGAAATCTACTTTTAATGAGGATAGTTATATGTAGGGGAGAGTTCTGCATGATGGGACTCGTTTTGCCTTTCGGTCACAACTTTTCACTGGATAAAAATATCGATGAGTTTAGTACACTGTTGGAAAGCTAAAGTTAATAGCTATATGCCTAGAAGAACAAAATCAACAAAATTTCGTCAATTTTATGAAATAATTTTTTTTTTCACAATAAAAAAAATTGTCCTGAATTTTGCTTAACACGGTAATCTTTGTGAGTTACCTTTTTTCAAACACAGCACCTGATAGAGTTTTCGCTGATTAGTTTTTTTGGCAAGGCCCAGTAAAAAAAATCACGTGGAATACACGATGATTCGACGTGGAATTGCTTCGAAACTCTATGTAGAAAGTAAGTTGAATTTTGTATATCTCGTATTATGCGAATTTGTTTACGGGGAATTGTCACGTCAACTCCAAGTGGAACATACTTGCAATTTCCACCAACTTGTTACTCGTTACTGAATTTTCGCTGAGTAGTCGTCGGATATATGTTTTTGCCACCACTGTACCAAAATGTATAAAACAGCAAAATACTCACAAGTTAAATTACAAATTATTTAAAATCCTTATTATTTTTAATCACAAAAAATTACCACTTGGAATGAAACAAAATTTTAACATTTTCAAAAATGGGGAAATAAGGGCACATTTTCCATCGACTATCCACGGTGACTGATTTTCTGCTGGTGTCTTTTTCGCATTGAACACAAACATTATTGTAAGATAAGCTAAATAAGCTCATGGGTTCATACCCAACGAGGTTCTATAGACAACGAGGATGAACTTTCGGAACGAGAAGGCGCGATCGATGACGATGGTCGGCCCGATATTGAAGTTAATGGATCAGACGTGGACACTGTTTAATGAGTCACAATGTCAATTGGGTCAGATGTGACACAACCGTGGCATTGTTCCTTTTCGTCGTACTGGTTTTTAACGGCAGAAGATGTAACATTTTCACCACCCACATCTGCCTGAACGAAATCAACGTCGGTGAAAACATTTGGATTAAATGTGCAAACCCCCGTTGACCGAAAGCCAACCGTGACGTTTTCTTCTAAGAGGATCTTGCACAATGCCACTGTCATAGTAGTTAAAATATGGCGCAATTCGAAGGCTTTACCAGCATTGGAAATCATACTTGCATGGCATTCTGGCAGAAAAGCTTTTCAGGGGACCAGAGGTGGATAAATCAAGGGGCTGCTACAGCCTACTATGGATACAAGCCCAGAAGCTGACATTAACAGCTGATCATTGGTGGTGTAAAGAAACCAAAACTTGCCACAGTTGACATAAGAAAAAGTTTGGGGAATTATACTTTCTCGTAGTATTTCTCGCAATATATTTAAAGTTTTAAATTTAATTTTACTTGAGGTTAACCTATAACTGTTCTGAACATGTGAAAACGATAAAAAGCGTCTCTCTTCAATTTTTTCTTTGGTTTTGGTTACGAGAGTATGCAGTTTTATTTGTATGTGCGAGGATTGGTTAATCTATGATACAATAAAAATGAAATAATGACGAAACACTTGGTGATGAAATGACCGAGCCGTCATATGTTTCGGGCTTGTATTAAGAGTAATGTTCAAAATTATTTTGGAGAGTAACAAACATAATTAAAAATAAGCACAAACCTGACAAACAAAAACCCGGACTTGACGGCATACCTATCATATGTTTAAAATCTCTCCCACTAAGTGGAATTGTATATGGGTTTATATTCATCATAAACTCCTGTATCAAGCTACAATATATCCAAAATCATGGAAAATCTCCAAGATCATACCAATGCAAAAACCAGGTAAATCCACTGGTGATCCATGCAGTTACTTCAGTTTGATGATTAATTTAGCTAAAAAACCTGAAAACGTTATAAAAACCACAATTATTGGCTTAATTGACGAAAACGAATCTGTAAATCTGTGAAATCTTTTTATGATATTTTTTCAACACGTTTTGCAGACTATGTTCCAATTTCTAAATCCAATAATTCGGGTTCTTTTCAGCCCTGGCTCAATAAGTGTACTAAACACTTAAAAAACTTCTCTTTCTCAAGGAGCTACTCTGACTATTTGGTTTATTCCACTCCGAGTGATCAATTTCGGTCTTCTCCTGAGGCTTTTTATATTGAGTTCTTAGACAGAACTAAGCAAACCCTACGTGCTGAGCCTAAACAATTCTGGAATTTTGTAAATTCTAGGCGCAATTGCGATGGATACCAATCTTCGTTGTGCTTTGACGTCCGTGAAAGCAATGATCTTCTTATGATTGCCAATTTCTTTGGTGATTTCTGCGTTTTTGGATTCCGATTGTGATACTAGTTTTAAAGATTTTACTTGACTTCCCTTCAATCCAAAGACATAGTATTTGACGAAGCTAATATGGTCTGTGATGTCCTTTAGTTCCATTGTAAATTGTTCTTGGGCCCTTGCTAGCATGGATTAATGAAGGGAAAGTCTACCATTACCAACTTGTTGGAGATTTCCAACTTCTGTATTCCTGTCATTGAAGCTGGAAAGTAAATTGATTGCATTTTCATTGATTTCAGTAAGGCCTTTGACAGAATTAATCATTAGATTCTTATTTATAAGATTTCTGGGCTTTCCTCCAGTCTTCGTCCAGTAGTTATATTCTTGTTTGTCTGATCGCATACAGTGGCTTTTTCGTTTCCCCTTTACGAAATTAATAAATCTTCTGGGGTGCCTCAGGGCAGTAATTTAGGACCTTTGCTTTTCATCATATACATAATTGATGTATCTCTGATTCCAACTCATTCGAAAATCGTCTGTTATGCTGACGATGCAAAGATTTTTCGTGTTGTTTCAAACGATGATAACTGTGTCCTTTTAAACTCTTACTTGGAGACTTTCCGTAATTGGTGCTGTATTAATTTCCTACCTTTGAACATTGCCAAGTGCACTGTTATGTCATTCTCTCGCAAAAGGTATCCTTTGCTTTGTAATTTTACTGTGGGCGGTCGAGCAGACTTGACAAAACCACAGATTTGGGTGTTGTCAAAAATTTTTATTTGTGGATCATTTTCACGCTATTATCAGTAAGGCTAATGAGATCCTGATCAAAGGAGTTTGATCACCCATATATAACGCTTTATTGTGCTTTTGTTCGACCAGTTTTGGTATATGCTTCGCCGGTTTGATCTCCTTTCTATATCACAGTGTCTATTTACCACCCTCAAATTGCTGTATAATTTCCGTGTACTTCCGTATACACACGGAAAGTACACAGAAATACACGGAAATTACACGAAAGTACACGGAAAGTACACGGAAAGTACACGGAAAATACATTAAAGTACAAGTACAAATTTCAAAACCAAAAAAAAAATCTTTCTTTTCTAAAATGTATTAATTGTATAATGAGAATGATATTTCATAAAGATATTTTGGTCTTGAAATTTGTACTTGTATTTTCCGTGTACTTCCGTGTACTTTCCGTGTGCTTTCCATGTAATTTCTGTGCACTTTCCGTGTACTTTCCGTGTATTTCTGTATACTTCCGTGTACAATTTGAGGGTGACAGACACTGACTTATATTTGTTGCTGAAGATCACATATTTCTGAGTTTCGCCCTTCGTGGCCTTCCCTGGGTTGATTCTTTTCTTCTGCCTCCATTTGTTGATTGATTTCTGCTCCTTTCTTTGGAGTCTCTTGAGGCTAGACATAATAGGTTTAGAATTATTTTTGTTTTTAACTGTCCGGGAGGTGTGATTAATTCCCCCGAATTGTTGGGGGCTTTGAATTTATCGGCTCCGTCTCGCTCTTTGAGGGCTCAGAACTTTTTCCATATCCCTCACCATCGCCCCAACTATGGAACAAACAAGCCTATAACGTCAATGGCTCGCTTATTTAATAGTCGCTTTGATCGAATTGATTTTCATTTATCCAGGACGCAGATCAGGGTTCGGCTTGAGTGAAATTAATCGTTCTCCTTCTTTTTTTTTTGTTTATTATTTTCTCTTTTTTTTACTTCTGGTTATTTTGGTGTTATTTTATTTTATTTATTTACTTCATTTTTGTTAATTTTAAATTTTTTGTATTTTGTTCTCTTGCATTTCTGTCTCGTTTCTTATTGTTAGTAGGTATTTTGGTTTTTATTTTTTCTTAAGCTATACCAAATCTGTAAAATTTTTTTACTTAATTTATTTTTCTATTTTTCTTGTTATTAAATATTTATTTATATTCTGTAGCTTGCTTCTCCATTTTCATTTAACATTACATTTATGGTTGTTCGATTTGGTTTATTTGCAGTAGTCAGTATTTGGCGATTTTGTAAATAAATAAATAAGTTCCTCAGGGCTCTGTTTTAGGTTCAACACTCTACAACATATACATTGCTGATGGCCCAGCCATACCAAATTGTTTGCTGATGACACGGCTATTTTTAGTTCCCATAGTGACGGTACACGTACATGTATATACAAATCTACGAAATGGTCTTGATGTTCTTAATATCTACTTACATAACTTGTACTTTAAAGTATACGATTTCGGGAAATTCGGTCCCACCTTTATATTTACCGATAATGATGAGAACACGACGCTTACATCTGTATTCTGTCGTTACAACACCATGAACTTGTATTGCAAATTTTTGAATTTATTGTCCAATACAAATAACTTATTGACCAGAGTTTAAGAAAGTTTGTGTCATACCAATCCTGCTAAAATTCTGTAACTTTTAGTACTTCAACTGTCAAGGCCAATCCACAATTGTAATAACTAGAAATTTTTCTTAGTCTTGTTTGCACTAAACTTTCATCAAGGATTTCCAGAAAGGTACAGAGTCCACAAAAGTAGAAAAAAGGCTAATCAATAGATTTTCTTGAAGGTAGTTGCGTAAACATACCTACCTATTGATCGTGTATTTATATTTGCAATTCATACTTTTCGCTGTCTTTTCATAATTGCAATAAAACCGGAACTGTTTGAAAACTTCCAACCGCCATATTGCTTTGCTATCAGTAACGAGTTTCTCCAAGAACACTTATCACTTTTGTCAAAAAGAAAACAGATGACATTTCCAGGTCAGCAAGTAATGGAAGTGGAAATACACTGCACAAAAACAGAACAAAAAAAAATTAGTTTTCTTGGAAGAATTTCTGGTCTTTCTCAAAAGTGTCTCAAGCAAAAACGACTGTTTGTCCTTCTGCAGTTTTCGCTTTGTTTCTTTATTCTTTGTTTGCCAAAAGCTTAAGTCTTTTGCGAATATTAAGGCAAAACTTTTGTTGTACGCTTTCTTTCGTTCTGATTAACTCCGGAAGTTTATGAATACATTTTTCTGCTCGACGAGTAAATTAAACCATCTCTAAAAATGTTATTCTGTTTTATTGTTCCGTTTGTGCTCACATTTTCATAATGACTTCTTTTCCTTGTGTTTAGTGTGGGAAAAATTATAATGAAATTTCTGGGTAGAATTTTGGTTCACAAATAATTTTCGTTTCCTTTAATTTAATTTCTGGACACAGTAAATAAAATTTATTTCACTTAAGTCCATTTGAACAATACCTATTATGTTTTTGCGAATAATTGTGGAATTTAAACAACAATAACTTTGTCATTTTACTGGTCCATTTTAGAGAAGGTTTTCTAATATATATATGTATATATAATTAATCCTTCTAACACAGAAGTCACACTTCTCAGGCAGAAGCCTAGAATAAATTGACCTATTCGTCAGAATATAACAATATATTGAGGCTAATGGGGCTCCCACACCAATATGCAAAAAAAAAGAAAAAAAACATTAATAAACACACAACAATCAGGGGTGCACGGACAACAGAGAACGCTGCAGCAAATCCTTAGTAAGAGTCAGGTCAAAAACAGGACACATACTCGCGGCTCTACACATGCAATTTATATGCTCATGTATACAATAGTTAAACCGAGAGTGAACAACATGCAGTAAAGGCTCTCTCCTTAAGCTATATGGGGTATGGCTATTAGAAACCATACCTGCGAGAGTGCAAAAATCTATGTTCGAGTTCAAAGGCTCGTGAATAAAGACTAGGTCAGCAACTCTAAGTCGTTCTAGGTCGTCAAATGGAAGCGATCGACATAAGGAGGAAGCCTGAGTGGAGCATTTCACGGAAATTCTCCTAGGGCGAACCTAATAAAGTTCCGCTGCACCGACTCAATGCGTCTAGAATGAACAGCATAGCAGAGAGTTCAAACCTGAATAATCGAGAATTGGCCTAACCCAAGAAAAGAATAAGTGAATTAAGGTTTTCCGATCAGCCTTGACCACCGATTTACATAACCCATAACTTTGGGGTGCTTTATCAGAGAGACAATGTCGTCAATGGCAAGAATAAACAGCAGTGGCCCCAGATGGCTACCCTGCGGTACGCCATATGAAGCAGTAACGGCTCTGGATGAAGTATTACGGAAAGATAATCGGTATGTCTTATATTTTAAGTAAGAGCTGATCCAGTCGGGCAATAAAGATGGAAAACCTAACTGTTTAAGCATAATCACAGAGTGAGGGAGCTTACCAAATGCCTTGTTAAAGTCGGTGTAAATATAGTCAGTAGGGATGAGCGATGGTTACAAAACATCGATATTGACATCGATGTCAACATAGATCACTGAACATCGATGATCGATAATAATCCAGTTTAAAACATCGATGTTCTTTAATATCGAGGTTATATAGAAGGGGTTTATAGAACAATGCCAATGCCGTAAAAAGATAATATACTTGAATGCTGTTTTTATGATGTACCCAAAACCCTGAGGATAACCCTATGATGTGCTTTTAGCATGACTATGGCCGGCAGGGAATGAGGTAATTATTATTGTTTTTGTGTTGCTGCGAGCTAGACAATAGCTTAGAGACGGAGTGGATCTTACCACACCTTCAATGGAAACTCTATGATTTTTCCGCCCTATAAGCTGATCGATAGGAACGATATAACTAACTATCGACCTGTTGTCCATCTATTTGGAGTTTGCAAGATCTTTAAGGCATGTGGTTCACTTGTTTTGTGGGTGCCTTCCAACATGGCTTTTTAAAAGTCTACAACTGCCAATTTATTAACAGATTTTTAAAATGGGTAAGCAAGTCGACAGTATCTAAATATTTTAGTTACAGATTTTAGTTAGGTATTTGATAGCATTAGGTTTTCCGGTTCCTTTTGTATATTGGGTTAGTTCTTGCCTGCCCCACGGTACACAACGTGTTTCCTTCCGCGGTGTGTTATCTGATGTCATTTATAATACCTCTGTGGTGCAGCAGGGTAGCCATTTAGTACCTACTGTTATTATTTAACATTTACATTAATGACTTACAGTTTTTTTTTGCCTCACCCATGTTTCTCAGATTAAATTCGTTACCATTTTTTTTTTTTGTATTTGTGAACAGTATTCTTCAGTGTAAAGTTTTGTCATAAATATCTGCTCAATTTCTGGTATTAAACATTTGCTTCTTTTGTATATAAATTCTTTGTATCTTGCCTCTTCTCAAATGTATTTTTTCGTTTTGTTCATTAGACTGAACTTTTCGCTACTGAAGCCTAGACCGCGTATTTGCTATTACATTGACATTTTTTCACCTTGTTTGCACTGCTTCCGTTCTTCTTTTCTTTGTCGCACTGATCTTATGCTCATACGGGAACTTTAAGGGGGGAGTAAGGTTAATTCGATACAAAAAAAAGCATATTTTCGATAATTTTTTTGGCAACACAGTTAATATATATTTATTTCTATAATTACTACTTAATAAAATAACATTTGAAGAACATTTCGTGAAATTTTCATTAATTTTTATGAAGAAATGAGCCATTGACAACGAATCTCCGCGGACGTCTCAAACAAAAGTTTGATTGCGGAAGGGCATAACTCATCATTGGATCATCTGAAGCCAAAAAAAAAAATGATTTTTTTAGTTCATAAGTTTCTGCAGGTAATGACGTCGAGTTTTTTTTTTATTGATTTTTCAATTTCTTACAGCACTTGGAAGTCGAAATGCCGATTTTTCGTCAAAAAAATAGAAAATTTTATGATTTTAAAATACGTTAAATTTAAAAAAATAACTCGACGTCATTACCTCGTCATTTATGTAAATAGAAAGTGTGCAAAATTTCAAAAGGATCTTTGCAGTAGATTTTTAGCTACAGTGGGCACCGACTCGCGTTTAAAGTTTTAACACTGATCTTTTGTATATGGGATGTATCGGATGGAGGGAGACCCGAGGCACTGTATCTCCGGAAGTTTTGCTCCAATCGACCTCAAATTTTAACTAGATACTCTTGAAGAGTTGTACTATCAAATAAAAAAATATCAAACAACCTTACCCCCCCCTAACAGAGTTAGATCCTTAATCAATATTTTTTGTCAACAGTCAGCTGGTTTGAACATCGTTAATTTGAATGCCACAAACATCAGACTTAGGCTTGATGAGTTACGTGATATCTTGGTGGGTACTGATGTTCATATAATTCTGGTATGTGAGACATGGCTTCATTCGCAGATTCCATCAACTTTAGTTTCCTTGCCTGGATATATGTAGTTTGTATAGGAATGGCAGAGTAGGACGGGTTGGTGGGGGTGTGACTATTTATGTCAGTGCCTGTTTCAACTCCCGAATAATAACATCTTCTAAATGTGCTACTCTGGAGTTTGTAGGTGTGGAGGTTGATTTTGGGGTCGATAAGTGTTTGCTATCCTCAGTATATCACCTATCACACAGTTACTCAAATATTCTCGTTGGGGGTGATCTTATTGTAAAGTTGTTGAAACGTAATGGTCTAGTTGAATCATTTATTTTCTTGTTCCAGTCTCTTTATCTATGTGTTGTTAATAATCTGCCAACTTACTTCAATGCGGCCAATCCCTCGATACTGTTATCTGTTCCAAAAAGATTGGCAGTACACGCTCTTATGGACTATCCCTGTCTGCTTTATTTTCCCATCATTTTCCTATGCATCCATCCCTCTTCCTCAGCACGCTGTTGCCACGATTTCCACTCAGAAAATTTTCTGATTTTTCCCCGTGGACTCGGGTTGCCATATCAAAATCATGTAAATATAAGTTTCTTGATGAATCCATAACCATTCATTTGGGTTTTTTTTTTATTAACAGCTGTGCAACATTGAACCAAAAATATATACATATTTAAAAATAAATAATTCAAAACAATTTATAATAAGCAAATTCAAGCATTTCTACAAACCTACTGCTAAAAGACATAATCTGGCTACACTAAAAGTTCTTTTCGACCATTCCAGTCAATCGAATTTATATTGCATCGGAGAACTTCGCATTTAAAAACCCCCACCACTGAGTGCTGATCATTGTCCGTCCTCCAACAGCATCTGTCTCCTGATTGTTCTTATCACAATCAGTGCCTCTTATTTTGTCGACCAAGAATCATAAAAAGGATGGCTGTACATGATTTTTGGCGAGTTTGAGAAATTTGGCATCATAACTTGCATTTACCGTCTACTGCCAATCTTTTCGGAACAGGGTATAGATGTATTTTTTACTGCGGATAGCGATGCCGGTTCCTTTCATAATCAATTGAGTCCTCCATCTATTTTTGATTACGATTTCATTTTCTTGACTTACAACATTAATATCAATAACTATCTTAAGTATAGAACGATATCTTACAGGAATTATGATGGCATTAATTTGTCCCAATTGGGTGATGAGTGTGATTCCCTACAACAACATCGGGTCCATCACCTGATGACAAAGTTGAACAATTTTATGAAATAGTTCATTATTTTCATGATAAGTATGCCCCTCTTCAGACACGTAGGATCTATAACAATGGTTGCCCCTGGTTTACAGCTGAGATTCGGTCTTTAATTGTCGAACATGATTTTTTATATCGAAGATATTTAAGGTCTAAGACTGAACTCATTATAAGTCGATTAGAAATATGGTTACTTCAAAAATCCGTGCGGCCATAAAGCGATAGGTACTATAAAAAGAAGTTTGATCTAAAGCTTCCTTCGAAGGCTCTGTGGGGAAACTTGCGTAAGGCCTCTGTTTGTGGCGGAGACAAAGTTGAATGCAGTCTTGATCCAAACATGTTAGATACTTATTTTACTACTTTGCCTGTGCTTTCATCATTGGTACTTGACTGTGGACTGCTGGTCATACCAAGGCTACCTCGGATAATCGGCAGGCCTGCTTTAGTTTTAGGAGTGGTAATGTCGGTGAAGTTGTGGCTATTGCAGCAGTCAAATATGAAGCTCTTAGACCAGACGGTATTCCCCCCAAATTTTATTAAATTACAGTTGCCCTGGTTGATTCACTCAATTTTAGATATTTCTAACATGTGCCTTACCACTTCTCAGTTCCCCTCTGCTTGGAAGATTGCTACTGTTGTGCCTGTTGCGTGTTCTTGTATTGCTCGCTCCAATTTGCTCGCCTCTAAATTTTAGTTCCACGACGCCGTAATAATAAATAGCATTTTATCGGATAGACTGCAGCGGGTTCGAGTGAAAGACAGATTTTCCCCGCCCGCTTACGTGTGGCGTCCCACAGAGTTCTATCCTCGGGCCCTTGCTCTTCTGTCTGTATATAAATGACCTCCCGGAGGTCCTTAAGGATTTCAGGGAGCAGCTGTATGTTGATGATGTACAGTTATATCTTAGTCGACCTATTCGGCTTATGGAGGACTGAATTGACAGGCTGAACCTTAAACCACTTGCTTCTAAATCCACGTAAGTCGCACTGCATTGCATTCTATCGTCGAGACATTGACGTGTCTCATATTCCTACTGTTTTTCTGAATAATTGCTTTAGTTTTCCACAAACTTTTATAAGTACTGTTTAAAAGAATGTATTTCCTTATTGTACTTAATCCACTAATAAAGTTGAATTGAATTGAATTGTAATTGACTTAAATCAGGGATCAGCTTGTTTGGAGTTGATTTCTCTTTTTACATAGCAGATAGTAATTAGGGTATATCTAATCTTAAATTAATTTGCCAATTTTCTAAATGCTTGTTATTTGCAGGCAATCAGCTATTTGACGAATATGTAAATAAATAAATAAGTAATAAGCGATATAACCTTAATTATTAAGTGTAAACGAAATCCAAATATTTTCCGAAAAAAAGTCCATTGGTCCTTCGCTCCGGATTTTTAATAAATCAGTTAATAGTGCCTTTTCAGCCACTCCGTATCTAGACCGTAGTACCAATGATTACCCTGTAAATAAAATCTTCAGCTTTATGCAATTTAAGGTAACCATTCAAATTACAATAAATTTGTCCACAAAGTTATAAAAGTCTATGGCTAACTTTTAAAAAAGAGCAAAAAAATTGCAAACTCGTAAAATAAACAATCTCCAAAATTTGCTTGTGCATTACTTATCTTTTACGCTTAAAAGAGCTTTGAAAATGAATTCATTCAAAAGAATTAACCACAAAAGCCAAAAACTTTTTCCACAAAGACAATCCCAATGAGCTCTTTGCCGAAGGTCCTTTTCAGCAAACTCTTTGTAAGCCACTGTACGTGTGTAGCACCACAAAATTTATTCATTCAGAAGTCTTCCTGCATTCCATCTGTGTTTTGCCCAAGTTTTCGTATTATGTTGCTCCGAACTCCAACGGCGCCTGTGAACCCCCCGGCAGCTGTCATCCACCTCATTTCGGACGGGAATGCAAGTGCAAGTGAAAGTGGAATGGAGCCCAAACATCTCGTTAGAGAAAAGCGTCGCAAAGCTTTCATTAAGTCTGAAGTTATCTGTGTGCATTTACAGTTTCGCTTTTAAGCCCCGTATACGCAAAAGCGCTTTTCGTCCATGCTCTAGACGGTAAAGAACCCCCAACCCCTAAAATCAGTATGAACTCAAAGAGCTTCTACCACGGTAGATGATGTCGATGTGAACGGCACTTTGTTGATTTCAGACTTCGGGCCACCAGCAGTCAGTTAGTCCGCTGAACTCGAGGTGTTTGCAAGCTTTTCACATCATAAGAATTTTGGCATTCTTGTGGAGTTCTGTTTCAAGAAATACGTTTCTGTTGAACTTTTAAGGAATGTTGCGGTTGGTCCTTCCGTAGAGATTTTAGATTAGTGCTTGTGTGAGAAACACTTTTTTCCGCTTTTTGATTAATTTGTGATTTCGGGAAGGATAGGTGTTTTTTGATACTGTCGAAGATGTGGTGAAAGTGTCCTTTTGAAACGGCATCCGTTTTTGCAGAATATTTGAACAAAGCGCAAAAGAAAAGATCCAAGTGTATTGTGGGGCGGTAGTGAAAGTGATTTAAAAAGAATTTAAATGTGTAAAATGCCTGCTGACAACGCTCTAAATTTGCAAGTCTAAGGAGAAGGAACGGGTACCAACAGATTGGAAATTGGGTCAACGCCGGACTTAGGAAAGGAAGTTTTTGGTGCGTTGTTTGCTCCTTTATTTATTTTTTTTTAGAATTTTTACACCTCGTGTTTGGCACGTTTCATTTTGATAAAATGAAACGCTTGGTGGTTTTATCATGGATAGCTGGGTGCTTTGTAGAGGTTTCATTAACAGCCCCAAAGGGATTTAGGTGCGTTTCAATATCATTTTCTGCTCCTTGAGTTCAGCAGGAGGTGCCCTAATTAATGTGCGGGTATTTGCCTTTCCCGGGGTAGTCAGATTTGCTTAGCCAGTTTTATTTAAGCAGCATTATACTCATAATTTTTTTGAAAAACAAACACAGATACATTCAAAATACTTTTATCTTAATACATTCAAAATTCATACTGACAAATTTATACTGTTTGAACTATATTTGCATAAAGAAGTAGCACTCAATAGACGCCATGCATAGGGGTCTGATCACCTCATTAGGAGGATTTTATAAATTGAGTAAAACCTTAAAGTGAAAGCCATCATTGTTGCCTTGGTACCGGGTATCTGGGACTTTCACAAATGCGTTGAATCAGAAATTTTTTCAAGGTTTCGGTTGGCATTTTCGAGCTAAATATGTCGCTTTTGAAACAATTAAGTTGATCGTAAATTCATTACGCTGGAAGCAAAATTAATTTTCATTAATTTGGTTTTGGTTGATTGTTTTCACCCGCGATGAAGCGCTTAAATGCGTAATTTGCGAACTGTTCTGCTACTGCGGTAGACAAACTTAATTTGGCTCATGTATCTCATGTATCTCATGAACTCGACAGGAAATTAATGTGTCAGATTTGTAATTATAATTGGTCGATAAGTATGGTTAGAGTTTGAAAGGGTAATTACGCATTATATTTATAATTATTAGAAAATACATAATTCGACATACACATATTATCTAATTAGAAAAGTTTCTCTAATATACTCATGAAAATATCCGGCTATTGTCAGTTTATATTCCTAAAAAGGAATAATCATATATAGAGACTTCAAATATGTTTTTAATGAAGCAAAACCCCCACGGGAGTAGTTCCAGGTGGTTGTAATAATGCGCTCTCACATGTAATATGAAAATGTGAACGCGATGTATCCCCAGGGATTCCTCTATTCAAATTCAGCGAGATAGAACAATTATTAAAATATGAAATTGCTTGCCATAAAAGGTCGGTGACCTCATTAATTTGTTGATGCAAGCAAAAACCTAAAAATTGTTATTATCAATTTATTATTAAAAAACGATTTTGCAGTCTAAACTTATCGTGGACAATAGCTAAATAGACACGTCTTATTTTACAGTATTTTATTCTTCACTTCTATTATACAAGTTATGCTGTATGGGCAGAAGCGTTTTCTTGTTGAAATAAAAATTATTGGCTATTAAGTCGGCGGTGTTTCATACGAAGGTGACAGGTGAACATTGAGCCAAACAAAAGATCAAATTAATCCGGACAAGTTTTCACGTCTTTAAGTAAAAAATAATCCAATAAGGTATGGAAAATATTTATAGAAGTGAAAGCTACAATATTCTTTTTATTTATATATTACTTTGCTCTATTAGTGAGAAAACCCCAAATGGTATTACTTATAAGTGATTTGTTCAAATAAAATGTATAGGTATGCATAATTTAAGTTTAAAATTTTTAGTGGGGTGGGGGTGAAACCTAACTTTGTAACGCGTGAACCAATTTGGATGATTCTCTTTTTGTTGTACAGAGGATGATCCCCCATTGCTAATAGGAGAAAAAAATTTGAGCTAGGGTGGGGGGGGGGGGAGGGAGGAGGGGTAGTCTAGCTTCGTAAGGAGTGGACCGATTTGAATGGTTCCTTTGTTTTTATATAGAGTATGATCCCCACTGCTTATTGGAGGATAATTTGGTTCTATGGTGGGGGAGGGGGAAGGAGAGGGATAGTCTAACTTCGTAACGCTTGGATCAATTTCGATGATTCTTTGTCTGTTGGGTAGAGTATGTGCCCCGATTGATACCGTGAGAAAAAAAGTTTTGGTGAGATGGGGGGGGGGGGGGGGTGGAACCTAACTTTTTAAGGACAACTAAATGGAAGACACTAAATAGTGAAAAATAAAACAGTTTTAAAAAAAAATTTAACCGACTTCACAAAGAGCACTAAAAAGCATAACATAATTTTTAATTTTATATCTATTGGGACATTTGGAAGTCGGTGCAAATTAAACAAACAAAACAACTACCCAACCATAATTAAAAATAATTCATAAAACTACCTGAACGTTTCATCTCACGGGATCATAAAGAAGGACGATCAAGTACTTTTGTTGTAGTTGTTTGGTTTGTTTAATTTGAAATTTAATTGTTTAATGTTTAATTGAAAATAAAATAGTTTTTAAAAAAAAGTTGAACCGACTTCATAAAAAGCGCTAAAAAGCATAACATAATTTTTAATTTTATATCTATTACGACATTTTGAAGTAGGTGCAAATTAAAGAAACCAAAGAAAAAATAATTTTTTTAAATTGAACTAATGGACACCAACAACAAATAATTATTTCATAAAGAGACATAAACTATCGAATATTTATTTAATAATCGAATAGCAAATAATTATTTGAAATTCGAATAAAAAGCACAAATAACAGATAATTATTTGCCAATAATTCATCAAATAACGAATAATTTGATTATCAAATAACGAACGATCGATTAACAAATAATTAATTGAAATTGGATTAAATAGCACCAAATAACAAATAATTATTTGCGAATAACTTAAAATAAATTGAAAATCGAATAAAAATTTATTCGAATAATTTTTTATTCTATTTTTAAAAAGAATCGTTATTTGATTGAAAATTTATTCGAATAATGCCCATTACTGTTTAGAACCTTAAAATGTTTGCAAAAGGTTGTATATCTTAAGATATTGTATAATTGCTTACAAAACTACTTAAATGACAATTTCTTTTAACTTTTGTATGCTTTAACAATTTAAAACGCAAAAACAGGAAACCGAATACATCCAAACAAGTGCATATGAATTTAAAAGGTCAAAAGCTCACTTGCCCGCGGGCATAGGTTTTTGGACATCACTGCTCTAAAGCCTTTGATAATGCTGACCATGAAATTTTAATTAGAAAGCTTGCAAATAAGTTTGATTTCACCAGATACGCTTGCAAGCTTATTTAGGCCTATCTACATGACCGTGAGCAGACCGTATTCGCCAATGGATCGGACAACGACAATGGATCGGACAGCTTGTTCTTTATTCTGGCGTTCCACAAGGTTCTATTTTGGGACCCTTGCTTTTCTCAATTTATAAATGATCTTCCATGCGTGATTAAAAATTGCAGTTTTCATATGTATGCTGACGATGTACAAATATATATGTCCAGACGAATTGGCCTGATAGAAGACACAGTTTGCAGAGTTAATGAGGATTTATGGTACGCTATGCAAACTTTCTGATTCTGCTCATTTTGTTCCGCAGGCTACTAAGATTATGTTGGTTAAATCTCTTATTTTACCTCTGATTACGTGCGGTTGCGAGATTTTCTGCAGAATCGATTCAAATTCAAAAAGAAAACTTAATGTTGCCTATAATTCTGCAGTGCAGTATGTTTTTAATCTAA
This sequence comes from Leptarthrus brevirostris, assembly GCA_964036015.1. Lineage (NCBI taxonomy): Eukaryota > Metazoa > Arthropoda > Insecta > Diptera > Asilidae > Leptarthrus > Leptarthrus brevirostris. Next base: position 128,218,723 of record OZ038374.1, on the reverse strand, counting down.
GGCGTTTTGAACACATCTCTCCTTACGTTGGCTCAAACTTTAATGTCGAATTTTAAAATTTATTGAACTTCGCTCATTAATGTTTCAAAGAAATCTTATTCTGAAGAGCACTCCTAATTACTTATTTGAGAAACTTAATTTTAATCAATCAGCTAGAGCAGTCACCTTAGCCATTTCTCGTTACCAGTATTTTAATACTCAGAGACAGTTCTTTATTGAATCTGTTAAAATGTAGAACAATATTCCTTTAAATCTTATTAGGGCCGCTGGTTGGAGTCGGTTCGGCAGCGAACTTTTTGACTTCATCACACGGGTTTGTTTAGGTTCATAGACGCATTTGGAAGTGTGGATGGCTTTCATTGGTATACATATAGATAAAACAGGGTATGTGTCGTTTAAGTCCTTTTATTTCATCTTGAAATGTATTTATACTTTGAAATGTTTTAAGTATTAATGATTTGACTTATATTTTCATCTTGTAGCATATTTGTACATTCGAATTTAATGTAACCTACACATAGTTAGAAGTTAAGCTTATTTGTTTAGAGTCCTAAAAACAAATAAATGAAATGAAAAACGAAAGGAAACAAATTGAAGGTGGTCCTCTACTCTCAAGGCCTGAAATCGGACCAATACTTTTATGGGAAGTCTTACTCAGCAGCTAAAAAAACACTACTTACGAGTTAATCTGCTATACCGGGGCCGTAGAGTTCTCCTTCCTCATCACGTTGATGTTTTTGGTTGTCCACATTCTTCTCAAGAACGGACCGGTAAATTCTTTAGACAATGATTTTTAATTGGACAAGCGCCGTCGTGGCGCGCCGCGCTTAGTTTCTCGGAAACGGCCGGAGACGGGTACCTTTCTGTTCCCAGAAACATGCAAAGAAATTTGATTTTCATGAAATCCTTTCTGTGGCGTATTCTTAGATACATATAGATTGAAATTTGAAAAAAATCGATTTTTTGAAACCGCGCGAGTAGAGGACCCCATTAAATCCAGAAATTTCACTTAATATTGCAAATTACTAAACTCATAGGATAGCTAGGACCTGAAACCTCTAGAGGAGGAGTGGCTATATCAATTAATACAAATCTCGAGTAAAACATATTAACAATTTTGTAGATAACAGAGAACTATTTATCTACGTAGGTGAAAGAAGCACGAAAAAGACATATTAAAAATACCTCGTTAACGATACAGAAGTAAATCGTCCTGAATTAAAATAAAATAATTAAATGTCACCATCTAAAATGAAATTGATGCTTTGAGAAGCAATGAATGAAATAATTTTACTGCAGGACTAGAAAAATCTTCAAAACCTTTCTCAATGTCTCAAAAAATTTAAAAAATTAAAAAGAAACAAGTCTTTCCCCGCTTCGTCACCACAATCAACAATATCTTACAAGTTAGGAAAGATTTGAAAGTTTATAGATACCTTGTGTAAAAATCAAATCAAAACTGCTCTAACTACACTTAGCAATGCTCTTAGAACCACAAAGCCCCATAATTATATCAAACTTAAGGAAGTCAAATGGGTCATTTCCCAACTTAAATAATTTGGCAGAACTTGACAATATAAGGAGCATCTATTTTAAAGAATACAATAAAAAGCCGTCGTTTTCCTGACGTTCATTAATAACAGACTCCAATATTATTCAAAGTATCGAAAGAAGACAAAAATATTGTCAATTTTTAAGCCTCTTAAGGCTAGTAAATCCCTAACAGTCCCAAAAGTCATCGACACGTTAGCCTTCTAAGTACTTTTATTAAAATCTACAAGAAAATTCGTAAAACAAAATTACGACAGGAATGATTCCCTTAGACATTAAAAAAGGAACGATTTCCCTTTGCAGTATGTGTCAATCCATCTCTGCAGAGGCTCCCTAAGGATCAGATATTGGAGCCAATGAATACAACAATTACACGTACGACATTCCTGACCTCATAAACTCTACCAAGGCAATGTTTGCTGATGTAATTGCAATCTACTCTACACATAAAAATAGCTTTAATATTAAAACAAATTTACGAAACGCCATCAAAACAGCATTACAATACTTTCGCAAGTGGTAAATAAAAATTAATTCCGAAAACACCCAGGCAATATACTTTACCTGAAGAAGAAAAGCCTGTTTCCTACCTAACAAAAGCCAAACAATAAATAACAACGAAATCCACTGGAAAGAGTATGTTAAATATCTGGGCGTTCACCTGGATAAAAGGCTTACCTTTGGAACTCATATTTCACAAACCATAAATAAAGTCAATATTCTTATAAGAATGCTATATCTCTTTATAAAGCGCAAATCACACCTCAGCATGGACAGCAAAATAATTATTTCTTATTTACTACAATAAATAGATTAGGTTAGGATAGTATACTATAGTATCGGAACACTATATCCTTAAACAAATTATTAGCAAATAATAATAGTAATAGAAAGAGAATGGAATATAAAATTTGTAAAAAGTTGGATGTTGGTCCATTTTCTTAAGTTTTGATATCGATGGGAAAAGTCATTTTTAGATTTCCTGAAGTAGGGTGAGTCCGTCACTTTATACATATACAGGGTGTTTCAGATCTGACGTGCCAAAATGAGCGGGCTGATAGATCTCACTTAGTCAAACGAAAAATTGTATGGTACGGTTGTATGGGGGGGGGGGGACTCTCAATCGTTTGGGAGTTACAGGGTGATTCATAAATTTCAGTTTTTCATGGTATGCACATTACTCTTTTATTTTTATCTTTTGATCTACCCAACATAGCGACATGAAACAAACGCTAAAAAATAACTAAAATAACTATCCTAATGAACTTTCCAAAAATGTGAAAAATTTTGATCTCACTACTACCACTGCAGGTACAGTCACGGCCAAAATTGAACATTTTCCCAAATTTTCTCCGAAATTTATGTAATTAGTATACTTCTTTTTTATTTTTATTGGATTGCCAGTCTTATTACCCTTTCAAAAAAGTGCAACAAGTCCACGTAGGGAAAGTTTTTAGCAATTTATACGCAGAAATCCTATCGGAGAATATTATAAAAATCAATAAATTAAAAAATTTAAAATAATATTTACTCAAAAATTCTTTTTATTGAATTTAAAAATAATAACAATTAATCTCGATAAGTAACAAAAGCCGTTCAAAATGTCCACCGCAACTTTCGATGCATTTCAACAACCTCCTTCTAAGTCCCTGTCTAAGGCGTATTGCAGCCAGCCTTTTCCGTATTTTCGTCGCTGCATTCCCAATTCGGCCAACTAAATTCTCCCTAGTGTTAACAGGGCTTGAATAAACTTCATCCTTCATTGTTCCCCATAAGAAAAAGTCCAATGGGGTAAGGTCTGGAGATCTAGCAGGCCAAGGAATCTGTGCACCTTGTCCAATCCAGCGGTTTACAAATTTTTCAGGTAGTATTGCCTTCACAATTTTAGCCGTATGCACTGGTACTCCATCGTGTTGGTGAAAAATTCCCCTAAGATTATCCATAGGGGTTTCCTCTATTTGATCTACCAGCGTATTGTCCAAAAAGTCCGCATAAATTTCATTATTAAGGACTTGCGACAAAAGGAATGGTCCTACCAAATGGTTACCGATGATACCAGCCCATACATTGACACTGAATCTCTGCTAGAATGAGGTCACCTTTGCCCTGTGTGGGTTAGTTTCTGACCAGGTATAGAGGTTACGGATGTTCGTGATACCATCCCTGATGAATTGAAATTCATCCGTCCACAGAATTCGCAGAAACGCCCGATTGTCAATGTCGCGTTCCAGAAGCCAAGTGATAAATTCCAGTCTTCTCCCGGAATCTCCTTCCAGTATTCCTTGGGCTGGGTGATGATGATATGGACGTAATTACTCTCGATGATTAACCCTCCAAACATTAGATGACGACACTCCTAATCGCATTGAGACTCGTTTCGTGCTCGTCTCAGGGTCCTGCCTCACGATGGTGATTATTTGCTGCTCGACGTCGGCAGAAGTTCCCGAAGTTTCGGGTCGTGTCTCCATGTCGTGAGGAGTTACACTTCCTTTTTCTCTTAACCTTTGCAAAGTCCGCGTAAATACTACTATTTGTGGTGTTCGCCGGTTAGGGAATCTCCTTTGATATTCCAGTACAGCCGCTCTTTCGAATCCGTCTACTACACCGTAAATGTAATAATGAAAATTAATTACCTGTTAACCCAAAACCAACATTTTGGACCCTTTATCATAAAAATTTTGTTTACGTAAAGAATTTGCTACCTAAAGTGCAATAAAATAATTAGTTAGTCAGAGATTTCTAAAAATGTGGTTTTTCTAATTCTTTGTCTACCTTGGCATATTGCACCTTTTTGGAAAGGTAATAAGACGGGAAATCCAATAAAAATAAAAAAGAGGTATTTTAATTACATAAATTTCGAAGAAAATTTGGGAAAATGCTTAAATTTTGGTAATTTCAAAACATTTTTTTAAATTTTGGCCGTGACTGTACCTGCAGTGGTTGTAGTCAGATCAACATTGTTGCCATTTTTAAAAAGGTCATTAGGATAGTTATTTTTTAGCGTTTGTTTGATGTCGCTATGTTGGGTAGATCAAAAGATAAAAATAAAAGAGTAATGTGCATACTATGAAAAACTTAAATTTATGATTCACCCTGTAACTCCCAAACGGTTGAGTGTCCCCCCCCCCCCCGCCCTGCTATACAATTTTGTGTTTGGCTAGGTGAGATCTATCACCCCACTCATTTTGGCATGTCAGATCTGAAACACCCTGTATTAAAATCAAAATCTAGTAAAGTTTAATTTTTCAAAATTATTTTATTTATGAAAATTTTTATAAAAATACAAAATATGATATATAAAATAAAACAGAGATATAAAAACTTAAAAAAATTAGTGAATTTCCGTTGAAACTAGGTTTGTTTATGTGGACGTCCAAGTTTTTTTTTTTTATGGAGATGGAGGTGGTTTGTCGTCGCTGGCATTTGAATCTGATTCCACTATGGACATTTCTATAGATTGATCTAAAACGTGGATGCTTTTTCCTCTAGGTGGACGACCACGTCGAAGTGGTGCTTTAGAAGGTCTAGCCTTACCTTCTGCATTTGATGGTCCAACCAAATATGCAGGGCTTACACTTTTACCAGGAGGTACTGAAACCATTTCTCTTTCCTGCTTAATGACTGGCGATTGATGACTAAGAGCTTCAAAAGAGACAAAGGATTCATTTAATGCTGTCTTATCAACTGATTAAAAATGGTTGTCACTATAGTTATTAAAATCAGGCAGGATTGGCAATATCGGCAAAGGATAGATGGAATCAAGCCACATTTTGAATAACCGCATTTTATATTTTTTTCCAAATTTGGTTTCATCTCGTCCAATACCTTTTTTAATAATTCAGGAAATCTTGATTTTGACAAACTTGATTCAAGAACGTTTTTTTATTATAATCGTTTAATATTTTTCGCCAATGAATTTTCATCGGATCACAGAAACATCTGTAGGTTGTGTCAGGTGTGTAGAGTTAGCAGGTAAATAGACAAATGCAATGTAATGTTCTTGGCATTTTGCAATCAAACTAACATTAAAGTTGGAACTTAGATTGTCTCCACTTAACAATTTTTAACCTAAATCTTAAAATTTATATTCGTTAAACAAAATAATGAGGAAATGATTATAACTATTACCTAGATGTTTCTTCAAGTATGGAATTGCGATACTTGTGACCCAATCCTTGAAAGTATTACTATCGAACTAGTCCGATTTTATTCTGTTGTATCGGGAATCTTGTGGTCCTCTTTCAAGCCAAAATTTCATAAGATGTGTAGCTTTATACTTTATATTACTCGATCCAGGAACTTCACACCTTGCTTGAAAATTATTTGTTCCCCGGATTGTACATTAAATTTGATTCATCAGAGACGGAGCTGGATCAATTATTTGAGCGGCACGACCCCCATGTCATGGTTCCCAGGTTCAAGACCAGGTCTCCCTTTGAGTATTTAAAATTGAATTTAAAACAAATCCACTCCATGTCTGGGCTGTTGTCTAGCTCCCAGCAATGCAAAATAAAACAAGGCTTTCCAGTTACCTCACTACCCTTACCCTATTTTCCTTCCGCAAAACCATGCTAACGCATCAAAAGGTTGTACCCTAGGCTTTGGCCATATCGTAAAAAAAAAACAAAACAAAGTCGTAGTTCAGTACATTTTGTGGAGGAAGTTCTTCCGATGTTGTTTTTAATCGACTTTCCAAAAACAAAAAGGTTCTAATTTCGACATGTATTTTTTTTTAAGTTGACCGGGCATAATTGACCGATTTAGATGATTCTTGTTTTGTTGAGTATGTTTCCCGATTGGTACCATGTAAAAATTTTTTTGGCGGTATGGTGGGGGGGGGGGCGGTGGCGGTGAAACCTAACTTTGTAATGTACCGATTTAGATAATTATTTTTTTTTGTATAGAGTATGATCCCCCATTGCTTATAATGAAAAAATATGTTTCTTGAGTGGAGTGGGAAGAGGGAGGGGTATTCTAACTTCATAACCAGTGGACAGAGTTGGATGATTCTTTTTCTGATGTATAGAGTATGTTCCCCCTTTGGTACAGCGACACAATTTTAAACGGGGTTGTAGTAGGGAAGAGGTTGGTCGATGAATTGTTAACGCGTAGACCCAGTTAGATGATTTTTTTATGTTATTAAGAGTATATACTTTTATAGCTGGAACACGGACACTTGCTCGAGTCTCAAGCTCAATCGCATACTGTTGCTTTCTAAATTGTTTCTTAAGAAATCCATAACATTGTAATCAAATTGTTCAAAAACAATGAACTGTTTGATTACAATCAGTACGTTTACATGCATACGTGAGTACTTGACTTAAAATTTACTTGAAACTCAAATAGGGTTTTTGACTGATTTACTTCAGTTACTTCACTTTAAATTGTTCTTGAAATGACATTCAAAATTTGACATTTGACATTTTATGTGTGGAATTGTGTTAAATTTATTATTAAATTTTCGAAAAGAAAAATGTAATGTATATAGTAATGGCTGACAAAAATATATTAACATTAAATGCTTGTGTGCAATTTTTGAACAATTAAATGATATTTTATAACGAATATCGTTTGAAAGCAAAATTAAGAAAAGAAAAATTTCTTCGGAACATATTACGAAAAGTAGAGAGATATAACTTTATATACCAGGAAAGTATTCGGAATACACTCGAGGTGTTCGTATCTAACTTACCTGAAGACAAATATAGAAAAACGCAGATGAAAGCCCGAAGCAGACATTGGTATGATACAGTGTTCAATGGAACAAATTACAATGAAATGTTTGAAAATATCCGTATGGATAAAGAAACATATAATTTCATTTGTGATAAGTTGGAATCCAAATTGGCTCCCCGACCTTTTAATATACGAGAGTGCATTATCCGCAAAATGAAAGTGGCAATTGCACTTTACAAACTAAGTTCATGTGCAGAATACCGAGATTAAGGAAATCAATTTGTATTTCACAAAAGCACCGTGAGAAAATGCGTCAGCCAATTTTGTGATGCTGTGATAAGTACCTTTTAAAACCAGGAAATACATATGTATGCCAATAACACCAACATCTGAAGGGTACAAAGACTACATTAAGAGATAAAATAGTTGAAAAAAAAGTTGAACCGAACAAAAAGCGCTAAAAAGCATAAAATAATTTTTAATTTTATATCTATTACGACATTTTGAAGTCGGTGCAAATCACCACCGACTAAAAAATTATTCTCATGGAAGCAATAAAGGAACATACTCTACCGAACAGAAAAAAATCATCGAAATCGGTCCACGCGTTACGAAGTTACTACTCCTCCCCCTCCCCCACCACCACCATAGAACCAAATTATTCTCCTATTAGCAATGGGGGAACAAACTCTATACAACAGCTAAAGAACCATCCAAATCGGTCCACGCGTTACAAAGTAAGGTTCCACTCTCTCCTTCCTCCCACCCCAGCAACATTTTTTTTCTCGTGGTATCAACCAGGGAGCATACTCTACCCAACAGAAAAAGAATTATCCAAATCGGTCCAAATTTTTTTTTCTCCTATTAGTAATGGATCATACTCTGTACAACAAAAAAAGAATCATCAAAATCGGTCGACGTGTTACGAAGTTATGCCCGGTCAGACATAAAAAAAAAATAAAAAATTAAAATAAAATACGTGTCGAACTTAGAACCTCTTTGTTTTTGGGAAGCCGGTTAAAAAGGTTGGCCATCTCTTGTTTTACAAGCAGTTGTGGATAGCAATTATTTGTAAGTGTTAATACATTTCGTAATAAGTGAAGTTTTAATATTTCTGTAATAGGTTCAGAGATATAACTTGCGACCATCCAGGATGCACACATGATGCAGCAGTGCTAAAAGATTTATTTTTGTATAAAAATAGCAATCAAACGTATCCAGTTATAAAGAATTAACAAAAATATAATTATACAATTTATTTCATCAATTTCAGCCCAAGAAAGTAATTAATAATAAAATTACACCTGCATATATAATTGGCGATCCAGCGTATCCACTACTTCTGTGGTTAATTAAAGGCGTTGTTTTTGTTTTTTTATACGATGTGGCCAAATCCTTGGGGACAACCCTTTGATGCGTTAGCATGGTTTTTGGGCGGAAGGGAATTAGGGTAAGGGAAGTGAGGATACTTGAATGTCTTGTTTTTTTGCATTGCTCCGAGCTAGACAACAGCCCAGAGACGGAGTGAATTATTTTAATTTCTTAATAAAAACCCACGGAGACATCTGGTTTCGAACCCGGGACCCATGGCATGGTAGTCGTGCGGTTCAACGAATTGATCCGACTCCGTCTCCGGCTATTGAAGAAGAATCATTAAATGTTTATTTAAGTAAAGCAAGTTGTCGTAGAAATAGCTTTAGGAAGATTAAAAGTAAGATGGAGAATACTTCAGAAGCGCATAGATATTAAGGTTGATTTTGTTCCAAAATTGTTGCACCGTGCTCCATACTGCACAATATTTTAGAGCGTAGAAAGTTTGATTTCAATGAACACTGGAACTTTAATGTTAGGGAAACTGAAAGAATATTTCCCCAGCCGAGAGGACAAGGTGTTACTTTAACGTTTGAAGATCAAGAAATACGCAAACATCTGAAAGATACATGTTAAGCCGATACCCACTTCTTCAAAGTAATCGTATCTGAAATGTTTATCTCATGTTAAATATAAGTTTTATAATTATTTTTAGCTAAAGAAAATAAATAAATAACCAATATGATGTATTTGTTTTTAACTTATTTAACTTTAACTTAAAAAATTTATTAGAGTATGAACACATGTGTAAATTATAGAATAAATTTGCTATTCAAAATATAACATAAAATATAAAGTTCTTTAAAAAGTTGTGCTTAATAAGTATATGAAAATTATAAATTTTTCATTGCATTTCTTAAAATTAAACTAATTTCAAAATAAATTAACTAAACAATGAAGGCACATTGAAATACATAAATTTGAATTACTCATGATGAATTGATTAAATGACAACTGGCCTTTTTCCAGCTGACTTCTTCGGCAAAATGTCTGCATGTAGTTACTTTTAAATTGCATGTTTAATAAATAAATTTATATATATATATACCTTCACCTTCTTCATCAACTTCTGTAGATTTATTACCGGATGGAGTTGGACTTTTCTCAAATGATGGCGAATTCGTTTCACTAAAAATCGTACATAAGATTTGATAATTATCTTTGCCATTTAACTGATTGTTTCGAGAGGTATCAATTCACTCATTAAATATTTTTGTTGATGGTCGACATCCAAGCATTTCATCCAACTCTTCGTAAAAATTGCATGTTTCTCTGATAGAGCCACTTCTTTTTGTTTTGTTTTTTTTTTTTTTGTAGATATATAATCAAATTTTAAGTTTCTCCACTTCATGTGCTTGGCACTTTTATCCGTAAAACCTTTAGTTTTCATTTCATTTTCTACACTGTTAAATATTTCACTGTTTTTCTGTATTTTTTATTGTCGAAATGTCTTAAACTATTTCTGCCTTTTAATATTTCTAATAAAGTCAAAGTTTCTTCAAACTCCTGTAATTTCTTTTCGCTATTTTAGCTTAAATAAACCTACATAGTTAGATGGCAAAACGTAAAACCAAACAATGGCGATCATAATTTTTATTTACAATCTTCTTCTTTTTTATCTTTCGTACTCTCCATCTTCAGTTTTGCATTTTCTCAAGTAGACAATGGGGGGGGGGTCATGTATGCAATTTTGGGTCCCCGCGGTAACTTGTCATATTTTTATGTTTTTCGGCACGGAGAATCGATTTTTCGAGGTTACCAAATTTGTGGTTTTTCTGAATTTTCCAAAAAAATTAAAAAAATTAAAATTATTAACCAACTTTATGTGAAAGATCTTTTGATTTTAAACAATTTATGTCTATAGCATTTTTCTCCTAAAGTCCTTGGTTTAGCTTTAATTTGCAAAAAATGCCTCACATTTCTTATAGAGTATTTTAAATGGGATAACTTATATGGTGCAAAATTCCTCAAGTGTACCAGGTGAAGAAATTCGATGTCTCCGATTTTGTTCAAACTTCACCAAAATATTGTTACTGGTATAAGTAATTATCGTGCTAAAGGATTTAAAAAAAATTTTTTGTGCAAGAGTTATAGGGTTGTAAACTTTTGCATTTTTGCACTTTTTCTCGTGATCATATCTTTTTTGAAAAATCATAACTATCGCCACCATTGGAGTAGACCGGTGATCTTTAGTGATTTGTAAAGGTCGTTACATGCCGTTCCGAATAAAAATATAATTTTCCAAAAAACAAAATTTAAAAAAACATAATTTTGACTTAGAAAAATATTTTTTGGTTTTTTACACAATACTTGATCATACATTTTTTTCATATTTTTTCAACTGAAAGTGTCATCTCAGCTTTAAAATCATCTATCATTTAGAGTGGCAAAGCAATGTTAAGTGTAAATTTTTGATTTTTGAAAGCTCGCGCACGCCTTTTTTGCTTGTTTGTTGCTTAGAACAGATGAACATAACATAACATAAGAAAATGTAGATGGCGCGTTAAGGAGTATTCTCACAGTCAGTATACAGTCAGTAAGTATACAGTTAGATATCGCCACAAATAGTCAAAATGCCAGACAAGTTGAAAGATATAAAGTATTGTTGCAATCCTTTGAAAGTGAAGAATCATACGTGGAAAAACAAGGGTATAAGAAGAGTGACTTCACAAATTCATAAACAGTTTCTGACCCTTCCGGTCATCATAAATTGTTTAAAATTAAAAGATCTTTCACATAAAGTTGGTTAATAATATTAAATTTTTTTATTTTTTTGGAAAATTCAGAAAAACCACAAATTTTGACTAAAATCGGGCCATATCTCGAAAACGACAAATTTGTGAGCCTGGTAACCTCGAAAAATCGATTCTCCGTGCCGAAAAACATAAAAATATGACAAGTTAACGCAGGGACCCCAAATTGCATACATGACCCCCCCATTGCGCCCGGACTATTGAGTGAAGTAAACTTGAAGTCAATGCGCGTTTACATGATATTTTGGTTACTCAAAGTTTACTTGAAGTATGCATGTAAACGTTCTGAATATTTTTTTAAAGTAATTTCCAATTATAATCTTTATATCCAGTAAGTCAAAAGTGTACCCCCATGCTGAACAGGTAAGAACATTTTTTTTACAATGGTGGTTTCAAAATTTTTATCAAGTTTCGGTTGACCACCACTTTTTTTAGCAATGCCTTTAGCTTGATCTGACAATGTTGTTCGGTTTATGTTATATTTACGCAGTTTTCTCGAAACAGTATTTTTCAGCGCGCGGGACTCTCTACAACTTCAACGGATGAACCGATTGACTTGCAATTTGTTCAACCGTAAAGCAAATTTAATTTTGGGGACTTATCGAGGCGATTTTTTTTCTACTTGAACTTGTTTTTTTTGTGTCCATTGAAGCTAAAAAAACAGTGAAAATATGACGTCTTTTTTCAAAATATCCGGGGGTTTTCAGAAAATTTAAAAACGATAAGGCCAAATTTCATGTAGATTAATAATTGTTTACTCGTTTTCGTTTCGGTTTAACTGACAAGGGGGTGTGGAGCGCCCCGCGCAGACCAATGCACGCAGTACATGGCTTCAGTTTATAGGACCTACAGCCGCCATTTTGGATTTTTTAAATGAAAAAATTTCAAACTATTCTTTATTTATATGGGAAAATAAATTATATTAACTGCCGTTTCAATAAATATTTATTATATTCCCGAAAAAAAAATCCTCAAGTTGGCGCATTTTTCATGCCTATGAACGGTAACCTGCCCTTAAATAGGAACGCCTATTTTTTATTATATATCCGTATTCATTGCGGAAACGTGAACGATTTTTGTCTGAAACATTTTTTTTGAAAACGTCAACTATTTGAGATTTTTGAGACAAAATTGAAAATTTTGTAACTTTTCTTATTTTACTCAAAAATTGTTAGGTTTACAGAAAATTTGCAGAGGAGCAAAAGTGCTTAGATTTCTTCAGCGAATCTGAACAAACTTTTTGATAATTTTTTTATGCAAAATTTGTTTATATTGTTTATCCAAAATTTTCTAAAAAAATTCTCACAAAATTTGGTCAGATTCAATGTACAAATCTAAGCACTTTTACTCCTATGCAATTTTTCTGTAAACCTAACAATTTTTGAGTAAAAAATCTTTAAATTTCCAAAATTTTTAATTTCGTCCCTCACAACTCGAAAAATTTACGTTTTCAAAAAAAAAAATTCTTGTGACAAAAGTTGTTCACGCTTTTCGAAAGAATACGAAAAGGTATCGAAATGTTTTTTGTCTTGATATTTGAATATTTTGTCTTGAATATTTGATGATAGATATTTGATAATATCGGTCCTTAGGAAACCGATTAAAAATTATCGATTTTCTGGGGTCAAGGATCGATAATCGAGATATCGGTATCAGTACTGTCCATCTCTATTATCCTTTCATATTATTGTAACAAACAATGTAGATTAAACGAAAATTGTACTAATTGTTCTTTTTGCTGTATCGTACTGCCCCATTTTTGGGAAAATCCTTATTTTGAAAACTTAAAATTAGATATTTTTACTTTTTATATTAAACCCAAATAGTAGGTAAAACAAAAAAAAATCACATAAAAGAAAAAATTACTTTGGGGGTATATGAGTTAAAACTTCAATATTTTAATAAAATAATTGACTATTCATTGAATTAATAATAAAAAAATTTTAGGATCTAGTTCATTCTAAATAATAAAAAACAGAAATTTAAAAAAAAATATGATACTAAAAATTTTTGGTAGTATTCTAACGGACGGGATAACACTTTTCTGTTTCAAGATATTGCTAGTTGAAAAAAATTGTTTTAAATAAAAAAGTTGAACCGACTTCACAAAAAGCATAAAATAATTTTTAATTTTATATCTATAACGACATTTTGCAGTCGGTGTAAATCAAACAAACCAAACAACTACAACAAAAATATTTAATCGTCATTTCTTATGATCCCGTAAGCTGAAACGTTCAGGTAGTATTATGTATTATTTTCAATTGTGATACTGTAGTTGTTTTATTTGTTTAATTTGCACCGACTTCAAAATGTCGTAATAGATATAAAATTAAAAATTATTTTATACTTTTTAGCGCTTTTGGTGAAGTCGGTTCAACTTTTTTTTTGAAAAACTATTTTATTTTTCACTCTTTAGTGTCTTCTACTCTATACAACGAAGAAAGAACCATCCAAATCGGTCCACGCGATAAAAGTTAGTTTTAACCCCCTACCCCACCCCCATTCCACTGAACTTTTTTTCTCATAGTATCAATCAATGGAACATACTCTACCGAACAGTAAAGGAATCATCGAAATCGGTCCACGCGTTACGAAGTTACTACCCCTCCCCCACCACCATAGGACCAACTTATTCTCCTATTGGCAATGGGGGACCACATTCTATACAACAGCAAAAGAACCATCCAAATCGGTCCACGCGTTACAAAGTTAGGTTCCACCCTCCTTCTCACACCCCAACCACACCAACAATTTTTTTTCTCGTGGTATCAACCAAGGATCATATTTATTCTTTCTCCTATTAGCAATGGTGGATTACACTCTATACAACATATAAGGAACCATCGAAATCGGACCACGCGTTACAAAGTTAGGTTCCACCCCCAACCCCACCCCATCCCACCAAAATTTTTTTCTTGTGGTATGAACCACGGAACATACTCTACCCAACAGAAAAAGAATTATCCAAATCGGTCCATGCGTTAAAAGTTAGACTACACCTCCCCCCTCCCCCCACCGTATTCCAAATTTTTTTCTCCTATTAGCAATAGGGGATCATACTCTGTACAACAAAAAAAGAATTATCCAAATCGGACCACGCGTTACAAAGTAAGGTTTCACCCCCACCCCCACTCTACCAAAAATTTTTTTGACATGGTACTAATCGGTGAACATACTCTACCCAACAAAAACAGAATCATCAAAATCGGTCGACGCGTTACAAAGTTATGCCCGGTCAGACATAAAAAAAATACACGTCGAACTTAGAACCTCTTTGTTTTTGGGAAGTCGGTTAAAAACTACTTTTTGTGGCCTATATTGGCCTCTGAGTTATATATAACACAAACAGTTGTGGAAAATCGGGGATGTCTGCTAATTATCTCCACGCAGCAGAGGAAAGCGCTAATTGGCTAATTAAGCTTTGTTTTAGGGGTTCTTAGAGTAGATCGTGTTCCGAGTTGTTTTGTTTTTGGTTTCTTTTTTTAAGTTTATATGATGTGAAGATAAGAGGGTAGGTGCTTGAGCAAAGAGCCAGTCTTAGGAAGGAATATGTTTTTTTTTGTTGTGTGAAAAAATGTCTCCCCTTAGGGACGGTAGTTAACTCTTCCGCAGGCAGGTTTAACTATACCTCCACGGAGGCGATAGATGTATCACTCTCCATTCGTGATAAAAAAAAGCCACATGGCTTTTAAATTATCCTGCCTAGCTAAAGAAAACCAAAGGTCACGTGGGTGCTATGGTTATTCCTTCCGTTTGAGGGAGCGTAGTGCCATCCCCTATACTTATCAGAAACGCTTTCTTCGAAATCTGTACTCAAAACAGCGAAACAAAAAAATATCGTGGTTCCACTCTACTTGTGTTAGCTCCTGTCCCAAGGCCATATTCTCTAAACCTGCCTCTACATAAACTGCGAAAACAAAAAGCAATAACGCCGACTCTGAATAAGCCATACTCGAATATCCGCCAAAGAAGATTAACTGGCTAATTAGGGGTGATTTCCTGACTCTACGGGGAAAAACAACAAAGTGTACCATCGTATTCAGCATCCTCGAAAGCGGGGCGAAGGTAATGTCGAAGCTATTCCCGATTTTTTTTTTTATAATCAAATATAGTTACTACAACAGATGTTTGTACATTTTGTTGTTGAAAAATTTGTGTCAAGGATATTTGAGATTTTCGTTTGCAGTTTACGTTCGCATGGAGTTACCCTCCCTTATTGTGAAAATTGCATTTAACTGCGCCATAAATTTTTCTTTCTGATATTTCACGTATATTTAATCCCTTTTGTACCTAATTAAAATAGGCTTTTTCCTAAGTAAATTTAGTATGCAAGTGAGTACGAAATATACTTGTGTAGGAGTTTGCTCCATTTAAAAGTGAAATTGAATTATATTTTTCCAAGAGAAGTTACTCACAACAGTTTCCGGAAAGAGCACATCATACCTGTATTTTAGGAAATTTTTTGAAAGCATATTCTTTTGCAATTATTTAATTTCTAGGAAAAAACGAATTCATTTCAGGAATTTTATCTCACCTTCCATTTATGCAAAATATTTAATATTTCATGTGAATTGATGTTTGAAATTCAGGCTTTGCTGTGTCCTGGATAAAACCAAAGTGCTCGTTATAAAATGAATCTGATGGATGAGCGTTCCTGGAAAAAAACGCCATATAAAACGATGATACAGAAATTAATCATTTAATAAACCTTCGGGCTGACAATTTTCCTCTCGTACTTTAACTACTGTAAAGAGCAATTACAACGACTGATGATGTAGACATACGAACGGCTTAAAACCATCGAGAAAATATTTATGGTCATGGGGAATAGTACAAGAGATGCATCTCGCTAACAAGATACATATACATACATATTGGCATATACACGTAAAATTGTTGAAAAATGTATTTTTTGCAATAATTGGATGAATGATGTAATACTATAATAGATTTAATATGAAGCGTCTGATATTGCGGAAAAAATTTTAAAAATAGTTTAATGTGCTCGTATAAATTCACTTAAAATATAATGCGACAATCAACAAACCCATTATAGGATTGAAACTAGTACGGTAGGGTACTCAAGGCGACATAGGATTCTTCGATGGTTCTTAACAATAATAGATTGTGACGGTTTTCGTCGGCACTGGTAGTACTCATTTAGTCAAGCGTTCTTTAAGAATACAAAATGAAATTTTTGTAACTTTGTAAAAGATGTAAAATGTAAAAGAGATCAATTACAACTATGGAAGTTGGCTCCAATTAGTCAAACTTACGCAATTTATAAAATCGATTCAAATAGTTGAATTGTTGAAATAAATTTCAGATAACGAAATCGACTCTAACTATTAAAATTGGATTTAACAAGACCAATCGTTTTTATATAAGAATACTTGCCTGAGTTATCAAAATCGACGTTGACTCAGCTATAAAAAGCATGATTGACTACACCTGGTAAACAAATCTCTAAATCAATCGAAATCGGTCTTAACGTGTAAAGTTTACCAAGCTACCAAGGTCGACTCAAACTACTAAGGTCCTTTGAGAATACCAAGGTCGACTCAACTTAAAGAATCAATATAACTAATTGAAGGCGAATGAATAACACAGTTCTTGTAAGGTTGTGACGTTCGACCTCTGCACACCACTAAAATTCAAAAGGAATCAATGCAGTCGAGGAACTCTGTAAGCAAGGATATTTCTTTAGACGAAGCTAGGGCTTCACGATACTCGAGATAATTCTCGCTACTAATATCATTAGTAACAGTGCGATTACGAAAGTGTGATTGAGGGGACGTAGTTTTAGTTTTTATCACTTTATTGTGGAAAATTTGTTTTAGTTGATTCAGCTATTATGTCGCTTCGAAAGGTGTTGTATGATTTATGATTTCCTCATTCGCTTCTTCCTACATTATTTCCTAATTCAGATATTTGTATTTTAGCACCAATGGCAAAAAAATAGCCTCTGTAACAGCAAAGTGAACTCCACAGCTGATTCCAAAAGTCGGTAGGACCTGATAAAGAAGTACATTTTACCAGGATGGTGGGGGGGAGGCAAGAGTAACGTGCTTTACTGAACCATCCAATAGATCTGCCTGACTTAGATGATTCTTTTTTTGTGTGGTAGAGTATGTTCCCCCGGATTGGTACCATTTCAAAACATTTTTTTAAACAGTAACGGGGTCGTGAAAGTGGGGGGGGGGGATTGAACCTAACTTTGTAACATTGCAACGCGTGGACCGGTTTGAATGATTTTTTTTTGTTGGGGTGGGGGTGGGAGGTAGGGGTTCAACATAACTTTATAACGCTTCGACTGATTTGGATGGTTCTTTTTCTATTGTATAGACTATGATCCCCCATTGGCAATCTGGGAAAAAATTTGGCCCTGAGATGTGTGGGGGAAGTGGCGGGAGAGGTTGTTTAACTTCGTAACGCGTGAACCGATTTGGGTGATTCGTTTTTTGTTGGGTAGAGTATACTCGAAGATTTGTGCAATGTCAAAAATATTTTTGGTGGGGGCGGGGGTGAGATTTTAACCTAAATTCATAATACGTGGACTGATTTGGATGCTTCTTCTTTTTTCGATCCCCAATTTCTGATATAAGAAAAATTTTGGAATTAGGGTGGAGAAAGGGATAGAGTAGTTTAATTTTATAATGCATGGACTGATTCGGATGATTCCTTTTATGATGCGGGAGTATGTTCCGCCATTACGATATAAATGAATGGGGTTGGGTGATGGTGGGAAAAAGGGGAAAAACGCAATTCCTTAAAGCGTAGACTGATTTGGATAATTCGTTTTTGTTGTATAAACTTTGATCCCCCATTGCTACTCTGAGGAAAAAATTTGATATAGAGTATGGGTGGGGACCGATTTGAATGATTCTTTTGGGACGTTAAGAGTATATTCTCCGTTGGTAAGACGATAATAATTTATTGAAGGGGTTAAGGAGGGTTGGAGGATTGTGGTTAAAAAGTGGAGCCTTGGACCTATTTGGATGATTCGTTTATTGCTGCATAGACTAAAATGAAATGATGAAAAAATTTTGCATTTAAGGTCACTACAAGAAGAGGATTTATTTACTGTTTACCAGGCGGTGAACAAGATAACTCCAAAACGGCTCTTTTAAAATCAAAAATTCAAAGAGATTATATTGGTATATTATGTTGCCAAAGGCCTGAACGAAAGATTTTTTAAAAATATTTTTATTAAAAAAATTACAATGAAACTCTGAACAGAGTCATAGTAGCTTATTAAGGATCTACTCTGGAGGCTCTCTGCAGAGAAATACCGACTTGAAAAGACATTTTCTATTAGAATCTCAGGCAGACAGGTCCGGGGTTGCCTTGTTATGTCAACATAGCGGTCTTCACTAATGGATCTAAGGAGGATAAAGGCGTATGAAGTTTGGTGTCCTCATACTGACTAAACCTACGTAGTCAGTATCGATTGCCGGACTACTGTAATGTCTCTCAAGTAGATATCCTACCACTAGAGAGCGGCGGGGCTATTACTAACACGCCTAAACCTATCTAACGATACTGAACTAGAAATTTATATCTACAGTTAAAAAATATAGTTAAAAAATATAAAGTATCAGGAATACACAGGGTAACTCTTTGTTGGGTCCCCGGTCAAAGTGGGATACCACTTGCAAAGGAAAGTTCTCAATTGAATACTTCATATACATATAGACAAGTTGACCTCAAGACTATTCGACTTGCCAAGGAAAGATGGAGAAATCTGGTAACATACAGTATATGAAAAAACAGCTTTCTTGCTACAGATAAACTGTAAGGATCTCCGAAATATTGTCACAGTCACTTCTGGCCACTGGCAGAAACGCAGAACGTTTACGTTCCACCAACCACTTTTGCAGATGTTTTCAGGAAAAGTTACAAAGCTTTAGGCTCTTTTTTTTCAGGGATCTGGACGATGTTACTGATGCAGCTTTTCATGTTTATTAGCAGTTGTGGTTTGTTTTAGATATACCCTATATCAATATTCATGTGAGGTCTAACGTATGTTGTAGCACAATAGGGCATTCTTAGATTCATGTAAGGCTGCTCAGCATTCAGTCCGATATCTCTCTTTCTTTCTTTTTCTTTCTCTCTCTCTTTCTTTCTCCCTCTATAGTTTCCGTAGTACCTTGTGGGTATGTGGCGGGAGAAGAACTTCATCCGATTCGAGACAACGATTGCAAGTTGACCTACAATTTAAAGTGTATTCCTAAACATAGACATTTTTAGTGCAACACCCATGGTTTTTTTTTGTCATAATCTGTTGTTAACGGAAAACAACCGTGGATCTCCGAATTGGTAGGCCGACACGTTATCGCTTACTCCACCCACAACTTCATCATACCTAGTTAAAAATTGAAAACTACAAATGGCGCTACAATTATGGCGGACACATTTCGGCACTTATATGCCAACTCAACATATGGCTGCGACTTTTAGTTTTGCAATGATTTTACACAATAATTTATCTGATGACTGTTATACTTTTTTGCGTATTGAATCAGGTTTTAATTTATAACATCCTTCTTTAAAAATCTTAATTAGTTTCTCTTTATATTGAAGGTCCTATACTTTCTATTATTACAATTTGTCTTTCCCTTTTTCTGTTAGTCTGCCTACACTTCCTATACGGTTTATATTTTACAAATACTTATTTACATATGTATTAGAAAACAAAAAAAAATCGACTATATTCGTCAAATTTACATTATGGTGGAGTCGAGTCAGAAGCATAAAAAAGAAATTCAGCCACCTGCAAGACCAACCTCCCCCTCCCCTCCTTACAATTTTCGAGGTCGCTGAACCCGAATAAAAACAGTTTTTATCCGGTCCCACTCTTCAAACAAACGGCCCTAAACCAACCCTTTTTTCGGTTTTCGCACGCGGACGCGCAATAGCACAATTTCTGATGGAAATAGTTAATTATTTGTCCGGGACATAGCAAAGAAGAAGACTTATGGTAGGGACACGACCGTGACTACATTTGGCGGTCCATTCTACCCCCCCCCCACCCGTGAGTGGAAAATTGGTTTTATCTATATTTTAGGTTTAAACGTTTATAAATTGTTTCAGATGATTTGAATCCTTTTTACCCGCTCCAAAGGACAGAAACCTCCCCACGAAACCCACGAATAACTTGAAATAATTATCGGCAATGGTTTCCAAGTGGAAGGGTTTAAGTTTGATATAAGTGGGATAGTAAGGGAAGGGAATACGCTTAGGTGCTTAATCTTAGAAGGTAGATAAAATAATCATTCCACCCCCTGAGAGCGCAGAATCAACCCTCCAAGTGTAGTCACGAACATTTTATTGCCATAATTCTTCTTCCTTTGCTATATCCCGATCCAATCAGCAACAATTTCTATCATCAGAAATACCAGAATATGGGTGGTTCTTGGCCGATTAAGGGGGTGGGCTTGGATAAATATTTTTTTAATATGATATTTACTACAGGTCGCTGAACACGACCTTGAAAACGGAGTCCCGACTTATTGATTACACTATTAACTTAGAAAACGAAAGTGTTCCACTTCCCTTCACCCTAATTTTGTTCTTCCTTTCTGTAAATCATCATAAAGTTCTTATTGATGAAATATGAAAAAATAGCCTATCATTCGCAGTTTAAATTTGTAATCGTTTGACACGGATATCTGAAATTTAGTATACAATCTATCTCTGACCGATTTTCGTATAGAGAAGTCCTCTACTACAAAAATATTCATGATTGCATAACCCGAAAATTTTGCGTTACCCTGCATTATTTATACCCAGGAAGGGAAGCTTAGCAATATGCATTGTACAAACTTCCTTGAATGATCAATAAATTTCAAAATTGCCCTACGATATGCTTCTGCATAGGAAACACCGCATTGTTATATAATGGCCTCAATCAAAGTTAAATTTGGTTTCATTACAAAAAGCGCAATTTCAGCAACAAAACTCCCGCAATTTTCTTGCTCACCTTATCTACCGGGAATATTGCCTTCGTAAATGGAAACATGAGAGGTGATTGGGAAATCATTTGCTCTTCGATTACGTGCCTGTAATTCCTTATCGTTGGGTAAGAAGGAAGGCATCCTCATAAATCTAAGTAACCAGACATTGGGGGACAGGTAGGAAAAATGTAGGAGACAAGAATAATGGCTTACAATCAGGATTCTGCAGTGGTTAATGATATTTGAAGCAATGATAAAAATAAGTCTTAAATTTTTATTTACAACCTTTTCGTAAAATCATAATATCGAAAATGAAATTATTGGTGGAAGTGGGGCGGGAAATATACAGAGGGTTGGGTATTTTGATACCACTCAGCAATTTTGGTAGACGTGTTTTTTTAACGAAATTTCTTTTTTCTTTGATATCGAAATGAAAATATGCTAGCAAACTTATGGTACGCATATAAAAGGAAATAAGGTGTGCATTGAATAAATGATTAGCCATGATTTGAGGAGCCACGATTATAATAGGTAGGCAAATTTTCACAACTCATGTGGGAGTTCTTTTAAATTTCCTTAGGGATTTCTTCGGGGCAAACGTACGCAAATACTTCATTCGAAATTCTAATGAAGTGGTCCTCACTTGAGTATGTGTCGAAGTTATATGAAGCTTAGAAGTTAGAGGATATAGCTTCCAGTGCTGTCAGTACGGAGTAGGGATTGGCACATCCATCTGGTTAACTTATAATATATTCAGTTTTATGGCTATTAAATGGATCTACCAAAATAGTACTTGATGAGTGTTTAATTGTCACATTAATTCCTGTACAGTACGGGACACAATGATAAGGTTTGTTGGTTTCGGTATGAAAAGCACATAAACAGTTTAGTATAGGACTACATACGACCCACGTATGGGTCAATACTCGTATACGGTAATGTATAGAAAAGTGATTTGAATTTTGAACTGAACAAGCATTACTGAAGAAAAAATATTTTTCCTACAATTGGGCCTTTTAAGTAAAAGTTGCATTACAATCTTAATGATTTTTGCATTTTGGAGCCATTGAAAAAAGCAACTCCACCCCAGCCGGTCTCAAACCCGATGGAGAAAGGTGGATTATTTTTGCGCCAACCAGAATATTTCAGAAAGATTTCATATGAATTCTCGGTGATTGCTGAGAACTGAGCTACAAGTAGCAGCCTTCCTTCTAGAGTAGGATAGAGAGGTTTTGTAAGCAAATATATGTGACAACTAAAGACGCCACGTACCAATTTCTTAGCGACGCACCTTTGATAAAGCTTCTAAAAGTCATTTATAAATATTTATGGGTGATGTCAATGCCAAAACTCAAATTATATTAGCTTGGTCGGTGGAGTAAGTGATAACGTGTCGGCCTACCAATCCGGAGGTCCCAGGTTCGAATCCCACTGGCGGTGACCCATGGTTGTTCTCTGATGAAAACAGATTACGATAAAAAGATCATTTGAGGATGCAGAGAAAATGTCAATGTATCCACTATAAATCGTTTTCTCGAATCGGGAGAAGTTCTTCTCCCACCCCATGCTCCACAAGGGGTTACGGAAACTAGAGACAGACAGATGGACTTGAAAATGGAAACACAGGTAGGAAGTTGTTTGTTGAGTTTTGAAATTTTTCTGATAAATCCTTGTTTAAAGACAAAAAATGTCACTTACCATTCTGGATTTTTCTATTCGGCAAAACTATGAACAAGATCGCCTATATTGCTATTTAAAAAAGTTGGAAAAATTGCCCTATTGATGTTAGGTCTAAACGCGCTGCTGATGTTTGCGACGATCTCCATCTAATAAAATTTAAATTTCACTTATGCACTACAGAGGTACCCCCAGGTAATCCAACTTCTAATGTGATAAGTAAATTTATTTTCATTTTCTAACAAATAGAGCACCGAAAATCGCAAGCTCATAATTCACCGCATGTCACAAAAAACTGTTGCACTTCGTCATAACACCTGGCGACTCAATGGACCAGAAATGAAGAAGCACAAGGAAATGCTTTAAACACATCTGACATTTAGAGAGTGGAAGACGAACATGGACCAGTGACGGCAAATAGTCCAAGATGCAATAACGAAGGCGAATAAAAGATCGCATTAATTCTTCTACTGTCAGTTGAAATCTTAAGAAGATTTCCAAAACACTGGCAGGAAAGACTCTTGGAACTGAATATTTTGTAAGAGATGCCGAAGTATCCCTACTTCTTATGGAGGAGCTACAGCGGAGGTAAAGTAAAAATGTTGTTGAAGTCCCAAACAGCATTTTTTGTATGTCGGTCTGAATATGAGCTTAAAAAGCGTTAACATTGGACGTCCGCAGGCAGCAAGTGCAATAAAATCGGTAAAATATGATCACTACTACAGTTCGCCGGGCAAGGGTAGGCTTTAGACAGGGTAGACCACTTATAATTATTCCTTAAGCTGAAGCACTTCTTCAGGTTTGCCCTTACTTCAGTGAAACTAATCAAAAGCCTTCTTACTGACCGAGAGTTAAAATGGGCAATGTATATTCGACCACCCGCTCACTTTCTATTGGTGTACCACAAGGGTCTACACTGGGCCTCTGTTATTCTCTGCTATTATAAATTACCTATATACTGACATAATTAAGTTTTTGCTTGCAACTGAAACTTAACTCTTTTTTTGCCTACAGAAAAAATTTAACTTGTGGTTGCGGAAAATATGGTAAAATACATGACACGCGGACTAGAAAGGTTATCCACTGATGCCGACTTCCCGTTTGCCGTAAAAAATAGTTGTCTTTAAATATTCTTAATTTTTGCCGATTTTCCAGCAAATCATAATAATGTTACTTTTATTTTTATTTTTTCATATTTGTTCAAAAATTCATTATAACATTTTGTATAATTATTTTAATCTTAAATATGTTATGTAAAAACAATGGACCAATTAGACCTGATAGCAATATTTGATTGAAATCCAAAATCTTTATAAGGATCTATCGATGACTAGTTGCTGACAATTACCAAATTCAATAAACGACGTTTCGTGTTGTTGGATTTTTCAGATAAGCATATCTTATCCCAGAAGGAAGGCTGCTTGAGGAGTCCAGAGAGTCACAAGCCTAACTCTGCAAGTCAAGAAATTCTGGCTGCCGTTTGGGTTTCACTCCTCTTCACTCAACTGGGCTTGGGACGGGCTACGGCGGATTCTTTCGATTAACATAAAATTTGAAAAAAAGATTTGTATATCTAAAAATTCGAAAATTCTAAACCACGGATAATGGATATCCGTTTTTTTTAATCCGGATTTTCGTTTCTTTTTTTTTAAATTCGTATACTTCCAGCCCTAATCAAAACATAATAGCACTGAAGAAAACTAGTCAAGTCTGCTAGTAAACAAGAGAGAACTTTTCGCTGCGAGCAAACACGAGTTAACTTTCTGCTTCGGGCAAAAGCGAGTTGGATAGTTAACTTTCTATACCAATTTTGTCCGGAACTATAGTTGTACTGTTTTTGCGCTGAACTATTTCGATTCCCTGTTTGCTCATAACGTTTTTTTACTCGCTTTTGCTCTAAACTAACTAACTAAACTAAAAGGATTAAAACTAATATATTAAGAAGGATGGGGTATCCTGCCTGTGTGAAAAGAACCTGTTAACATACTATTGTTAATTTGGCGGGCCGAAATGCAAACATGTTTAAGGTAAAATGATAAATTGACGTTTAATGTACATACATCACCATCTTAGGTCAGGAGCTAAAACCGCTGTATTGTACGTTTATACTAAATTTCTAAGGAATGTTACCCTACGTTTACTGGAAGTGCTAAAATACACCTCCAGCATGTGGTAAAATACATCTCCGCCAACTCCTAAATCACGGAGCTTTGAAAGGATCGGGATGGTTAGTTAAATAGCTACTGCTTTTAAAACAGCACTATAATTTTTAAACGAGCCAAATTAAGGTCTTAATAATTAAACTATCCTTTTTAATTTGAAAGTCGCCAATTTTCAATTCAGGTTCACTAAAATTTCAATCCACCCTAAATTTTTTTGTTTGGTTGATTTTGGTTCAAAATTGGTTGTATTTGGTTTGAAAAATTCGGTAAGTTTGCCCCAGGATGGTTTAACCAATTGTTTCTGTTTTAAAACTCACCGACTTTTTCAAACCAAATACAACCAATTTTGAACCAAAGTCTCCCAAACAAAAAAATTTAGGGTCCACATAACAACAATAGTCAGTGTTAAAACTTATACTAATAACAAAATTTGAATTTCACAGTGAAACTGGTTGGGTTTTTTTTTGAAAAAGTGGGTAAGTTTGAAAAAAAATGTGTCGGCGATCGTTTCAAAAAGGGTGACATAGATTTAAATTTTAGTGAAACTTATTTGAAAAAAGCCGACTTTCACATAAAAATGGCATATTTTGGGTATGCCAGATATAGCCAAATTATCCGACTTATAAGTTCGGCACGTATATTTTTTATGTATGACCGGGTATAACTTCGCATCGCGTAAACCGATTCATTTGATAGCTTTTTTTGTATGGAGTACCTACAGCCGGATTTACACGAGTGACATATTCGTCATAATTTATGTCATATTGTCACTGCCGTGTAAACGGTCCTTTTTTTTGTCAATATTTCGGTCATAAATGATGACGAAAAACTTTTGTCAATAAATGTTGTCATTATATTGACATCGTGTAAATGCCTTGTAAACGCGTGTTGTACATTATGACAGAATAGTGACAAGTCGCGATATAAAAATGAATTTTCTCGTTCTTTTATGACAAATTGTCATTGATACAAGTGCGGTTGCGGTTAATTAACAAAAGAAATTTAAAGTTGTTCACTGTAAATCAGTATACTACAGTAGTCAGAAATTAGAAGACATTCTCCAGACATTTTTATATAGCTCTGGATCATTTTTTCGAAGCTTAACACGTAAGGTCTTATAGAAACCTCTTCCATCTGGAAAGAATGGACGGACCTACTCAGATCTTTATTTTCTTGGTCGTTTAGCATGGGCGGCATACCAGGCTTCCTCCTCCTCTTCTTCTAAGATCAAAACAAACGGCTACTTTTTTTTGCCTCTTTTATTATTGAATTATTTAACCAATATATATATGGACAACTGAGCACTTTACCAACAACGCGTGAATACAAATTGCGGCTTTTGTCTGTTTTGTCATTACCCAAATAATTATGTCACAATATGACTCGTCACTATCTGTCAGTCGTGTAAATTCTCCGGTTACTACGCTTGGGATTGTAAAGTTAAAATTCGCCATAAAGTTATGAAACGTAGTGACAAAGCTCTCAATCAGTAATTATTTGTCATTAGTTTGCGTCGGTTAGTCACTACCCTATGACATGAAGTCATAATTTTTGACACTTTATGTCATTCGTGTAAATACAGCAATAGTTAACTAATCGGTAATATGTATATCAAAAATTCTTATAGTGGGGTTGGGTAGAGGAGGGCAAAAACCTAATTTTGTTACGCATGGACCAATTAGCATGATTGTTTTTTTGCTGAACACTCCTTAATTGCTACTATTATTACAATTTTGAACCTGGGGGAGGGGGAGATGACTTCGTAACGGGTGGACCGATTTGAATGATTTTTTTATTTTGTTATGTCTCCATTTGCATGATAATAAAAGTTGTGGTCTTATTCACGAATTATTTTGCCATTTTTCGGGAGATTTCGAATGAATGTATGTACCTATTTGTGGGAAGGTAGCTACACTTTATAAACAAATTTGCTGCCGTATTTTTAAGCCAGCTAAACTGAAATTTGCCATAAATAACCTTCAGTCTATATCTCGGTTCAGTTTGTATGTAGCCAAAACACACCATTAGTTTCAAAATGCCGGTGATTATAATTTAAAAAGAAATCTTACTTTAAACCCTTTACGTCGGAAAAATCGATCAAAGTCACACACAGAAATTAACGACCGCCTGTAGCAGAGTGACATTAATTATATATAAGCTGTCCATACTCCACAAAATAAGTAAATAGGCTTTAATTAAGATCTCAATCTGTCATTTATCCTGAAGGACAAATCACCATCAATGTCAACGGTCTCAAACCCATTTAAATATTCAAAGATCTCATTTACCTTGAATCGTGGTTTTGACGTGTTCTCATTACTGTAAGATAATTTTACTTCTTACTGAGAGGCAGTTATAATGAAATGGAAATTGTATTCATTGATTTTTTAGTTCAATGATAAAATTTTTGTGATGAAACGAATTACTTATATCAAAATATTCATTACATCTAAGATGAAAGTCAAAGGTCAGTGAAATTTGGCATACTTGAAGAGGCAAAGGAACTTCGTAATTTTGATTTGAAATACAAGTATGTATAGTATAAAAGGTGACTTTTCAGAATGTTCAACTAGTAAAATATTTACAAAAAACCGTCTTTTGAAATTTTCTTTTCATAGCCCAAACAAATAAAGCAAATAATATTAAAAACCCATATTTATGTTAACTGATTCTAATATAGACAACTTAATTTTTTATTGTTTGCTGGATAAGCTCATTATACACCAAATAAATTGAAAAGCTTAAGAAGAATGTTTTACTACGGGCAGCACTGGTGTTCCGCAGGGTTCTGAATTTAGGCCTCTCATATTTCACAATTAATTGTTTATTTATTTTATATCTGACTTTCTTTTTATAAATGCTACAGAGTTTATGTAAAATCAATAAGTCATTACAATTTTGTATTTAAATAAAACACAAAAAAGTTCAATAATTGTTTAGTTTTGGATTAAGGAAAATTTATTGTAACATAAAACAACTACAATTGAGAATAAAACTTTATAAAATTTATTTCACGGTCTTTATAGGTCAAAAGATCGACGCAAATTGAATTCAATCAAGTGAGAGCAAATGAAACAAGAATTGCTGTACAAGTGTACATGGTACATACAATAGTTAGTGATAAGAGACTCTAACTCTCTCTAGTTCCCGTAACCCCTTGTGGGGGCATAGGGTGGGAGAATAACGTCACGCGATCCGAGACAACGATTCCAAATAGGCCTACAATTTAAAGTGAATTGCTAACTGAAATTTTATCTGCAACCGCCATTGCCTTTTTATCGTGATCTGTTGTCAGCAGAAAACACTCATAAGTCGCCGCTGGTGGGATTCGAACCTGCGATCTGCGGGTGATAGGAATCTGCTAACAATTATATATAATGAATTAATATAGTATTCAAAATTGAAAAAATAACTGTAAGTTGTTGAGTGCTGATGTCGTCAGGATAAATTGAGCTTTTGATCGTAAATGATTAAATATTGCGCCCGCCTCTTGTGATGCCACAAAAGAGTTAAACTTTCGCCCAGCATGAACCACTAACTACCAGTGCAGAAGTAAGACTAAAATTAGAAAAGACGGTTAATTATTTGTGGCTATAGGAAGTATACAAAACTTAGTAATAGGTAGCTTAATACAGTCTCCGTAATTTTTTATGGGTACAACCATAAGATTTCAATCTAACCTTGAATGGGTATACAGAGTTTCTACCACTTAGATGGAGCTAGTCTGTCGTCTTTAATTAATACTATCATCCTGCTTCACTGATGCTTCCTTATTTGTCCACTTATAGCGATGTTGTAAATAATGACTGTATCCTTATGCCATTGATTCCAAAAGTGCTGATTCATGTTCTGGACAAGTTGCCAAAGATTTTAGGTGGTTTATTGAGCAGTCTAGGTAAGTTACTTCAGGAACTGCTAAAAGACTGTCACTAACCAGAGATTGTCCTGTTGTAAGTGCAATAAGCTCGGTAGGATCGTCACTAGGAGAATACAAAGGTCTTGAATTTAGGCATGCTTCTAACTCTATCAGCGCTGTGAGAAATTTTTCGATCGATAGTATGTCATCACCAATAACTCATTTCAGATGATGTTTACATGACTTTATGCCTGCCTCCCACAACCCTCCAAAGTGAGGTGCGCCAGAGTAAGCGAAACGCCAGTTGAGACCTTGTGTTGATAGGAGGTCATCTAATTTATGTTTCTTTGGTTTCATGAGTTGACGAACAACTCTGGCCGAGTCCTGGATATAATTTTTTCAACCGGTCCTGGAACTCATGTGAGGCGGTGTGATGTTCTCCTGCTGCCTGAGTCATCTCATCATCCTGCTCTTCATTCTGTTTTCTTCTTTAATCCTGTTGCTGCAGACGTCTCGTTGATGGGCGATTATTATTATTTGAAAAAGCTGACGAATTATTACTAAATGATTGGTTTTCGACTTGCGAATGTCATAGGGCCCTAAATAAGCCTGACATTGATACCGCTGTTACCACATTTAATAATATTATTGCATTTTATTTGGCTCAATATGTCCCTATTCCTAGGTAAAAAAAACTCCTATACTTCACAACTATGGCTTAAACGGTCTTTAAGACATCTGAAGACTGTAAAGAATATAGCTTGGAAAAAGTTCTTATCCTGAAGGAGTCACTCTGATTATCTGACATACCCTGATTTGCATAACAAATATTTGACAGACGTCAATGCATCGTACAATGACTATATAGGTAAGATGAAACATACTATTTGCAACGTCCATTAGCAGTTCTGGAGATTTGTGAACTCTAAACGTAATTCTGATGGATACCCCTTCATTTTATGCTACGGTTCCATGAGTGGTAACGACCCCTTGACCATTGCTTATCTTTTTAGGATGTTTTTTTAGTCTGCTTTCTTGGATAACGCTTTAGAGATTTTACTTATATGACAAAGCTTCAGTCGACTTTTTTTTAATCGAAGGATCTTAATTTTGGCGACGCTATGGTGCTAAAAATATTTCGAAACGGACTCACAGTTTTTCGACCGTCCCTGATGGCATAGCTTTTGCTGCTGTGAAATGATGTGATATGTCGTTTGTCTCTGTCCTCTCCTCCTTTAAATTATTTATCCGTAAAGGTGTTTTTTCTAAATCTTGGAAACTTTCTGCTATCATTTCGACGCATAAAATGGCTTTTTGCCCATCTTTGCTATCATTTCGACGCATAAAATGGGCAAAAAGGTGTATATCTCTAACTACAGGCTCTCGCAAACCTTTCTTGCCTGGCCAAGCTCTTTGAGACACTGATATGTGAGGTTCACTATTTTTACCTTCTTGGAGAGAATCCAGCATGGGTTTATGAGGGAAAATCAATCAAAGCCAACTTCTTGGAATTCTCGAATTATGCAAAATGCTAAACAGGGTGATCGTATCTTCACTGACTTCAGTAAGACTTTTGTTCGAATTAATTAGAAAATTCTCCTTCATAAGTTGTTGATTCTTGGTTTTCCCTCGGGTTTTGTTCATTGGCTACGCTCGTATTTATCCGATCGCTCTCAACGTGTTTTCTTGTTTTATCAAAGTATATTGAACAATTCGTTAAGTCTATAACATTTCCTGAAAATAAGCTACGATTGCTAGTATGGTTTCCGTGCTGGCTGCACTGCCGGAGATCAGCTAACATTCGTTACCTGGACAGAAGAGGTCAAAATCGTTGCCTCAGATGTTCGAAAATCCTTTCATAGTGTATGGCATAACGGGCTTTTATCCAAGCTTCACACAGTTGGTCTTTATTTATATTAAAAAAATGGATTAAAAATTGTAAACTATATAGAGTGAGTACCACCCAATTCCTGTGAAACTTCATCGACTTACCACAAGGTTCTGTTCTCTCATCACTCCTATTTCTTTTGTTAATTTATGAACTTCTGTCGCTCGCTATCAATCGAGCTTGGTTGGTTGATTCCATAAATAACGACACATCACAAACACCCACTAGGGGCAGCGGAAATCGTGTTTTATTTAACGTTTCCAAGACTCACATCCGTCGCCAGTGTAGTATGTGATAACGTAATGGCATTCCATCGTGGAGGTGACGGATTCGAACGCAACTCATGGTTATTTTATGCTGACAACAGATTACGATAAATAGACCATTCAGGGTTTGATGAGTAATGTTTGAGTTCGGAATCATTCTTAAACTATAGGTCCACTTGCAATCATTGTCTCGAATCGTCTATCACTTGACCCATACCCATATCCAAAAGGATTTAAGGGAACTAGAAAGAAGGAGTGATTGAAGACTTAGGTAATGCTTTTCTTTATCTCGCAGGCCAATATAAATTTTCTCAATTTCTGTCGGTGGAATAAGTGTAAAATTCAAAAAAGTGATTAGGGTTCTTACAAAGATGTGAGGCCCAAACTTAAATGTCATTCCTATGTTTCACTTCAGACAGATACACAGCGTTGAGTTCAACAAAAAGCATTCAGGCTTACGTATATTAGTGATTCTAAAATCAATCCTTGGAATATTAACAGCTTCTTCCATAATAATTGTTCTAATGCAATTTCTAGCAATGATGACATGCTGATCCCTCCCTGTGCGCACTACTCGAGTCTCAAGATATAATCCCTATAACATACAAGTAAAATATAGTCATAAAGCAAAATTTTGGAAATTTATTAACTAGCACGATTGTGTAACAGTTTACTTTCTTCTATTTTTTTACACTCTTGCGAATTCGCGGCTTTTATCGGAACGCGCCGTGGTAATTTCTTCAGTCAGCGACTAAACCCGCTAACTTGGTATCATCATAAAAAAATTAATTTTTAGATAATTTATTTTGAGATTTCCAGCTTTTGAATGGAACTGTACCAAATTAACTACACAAACTTGTGCGTTCTCGTTGGAAAGGGTGTTGTGTCTATTAATTTCGACAATATTGAGGTATTGAAAATTACTACAACATAGTAGACATGTATAATCCTTAAAGTTGTAAATAAATTAACTCATCTGTCTAGTTCCCTTAATTCCGTGTGGGACATGGGGGAGAAATTCGATGTGAACGATTTCGAATGAACCTACAAGTTAAGGGGGACTACGAGTCACTTATATTACCCTGCAGCCCCCAAGGGCCTTTCAGCATAATCCGTTGCCAGCATAGTTCGGTTACGAACCTGGGGCGTTCAGGGAATTTCGTACCTTAGGCGTTATCACTTTCTCTGCCGACGTCATACTAACGTTTAATTTCTGCATTGCTACTACAAACTGGTAGTTCCAACTATAGTATAATTGAATTTGTCTCCTCTCAACTTAACTCAAAATTAAGCGAATGTTCTGTCTTTATATTGTACAAACGAAAAAATTAGTCTCCTTTATTAAAGCAGAATAAATGGAGCATCTGATTAATCCGAACTTGTGATAAGAGAAAAGTTGCATAGTTCTTGTTCAATTCCATTGTTCGTCAGTCTAGACAGGACCAATAAAATAGCCAGCGTGGTATCACTATCGTAACAAAGAGAAACTATTCCACTATAGTTCAAAATCGTTGAAGGATTTTTTATCCTCACTATAAAGGAGCACAAATTGCGGAGAAAAATTAAATCCAAAGGATGAAACTGATAGCGTAAACCCTTCTTGGGGCATTGACAAAGCGAATTGTGCTCCGGTCACGTCCTGGTTGACTCAATTCATCTCATGTCATTCGTCAGGATTAGTTTATTTTTCGATATCTCTCATTTGTGTGTTGGGTGTAGAAACAAGTAGTAAACTCAAGCACGTACGGTGAAAATCGATTAAATGTGTGACATAAAGTCGTGCTATATTGATTTGACAGGTCGACAATACTGCTTAATGTCCATTCTATTCCGACATCTTTACCAAACACCTTCTGAAAGAGAAATGTTTTTAGGGCAAGTAATGTTGTCTTGAAAAATTTCAGGATACCATGGTTTTGGTTAGTATAAATATCTCTTGACCCAATTTAGTAGGTATGTGAAAAAATAGGATAAATTTTGTAGGGTGTTTTAAAATTTAACATAAAACACATATTTAAAAGGTTTACTATGTATTGTTTAGTTATTTCATTTAAATAAAATATATATTGGGAAAGTTAATATTTCTGCGACAAAAAAATGGAAGCTAATGGAAAAGTTTTAGACGTATGGGTAATATAAGATTTTTGTCCTGAGTTTTGATAGCAAAGAAATAATTATGTGAAAACCCGGGCAAACATTTTACGTTTTCTTTGAGTTTTCGAAAACTACCTTTGGCGTATTCAACAGGATTTTTTCATTTAATTTTATTTCTTCATTAGTAGTAAGTAGTAGTAGTAAGCCCTATTTCACCTTGATCTATTAACTTTTTCTCTAAAAAACAGTGATTTCACACTAAATGTGTTAGTTAACGACTGCATTCCTGGATTTTTTTCCAGATTTCTTGCATCAATAGTTTAAAATTAAAGAGGAGTACAGATGGCCTTTTTGAAAGTGAATATTTCGTGACTAAATGGTTAAAATTATATGGTTTTCATTTTATGAGACCTTACGAACGACACTCTACTCGATGGACTAGGTATACATTTATTTTGGGCTTACTGTACCCTGAATAGGTTCAAAAATAACTTCATTGCCGTTTTTGGGTCAACAATTTACATCAGTATACTAAATTTCATCCCAGTAGATATAAAAATGAGACAATGTGCGGGATAAATGTAGACAGACGAAAGGACGGACATACTGAAACTATAATTTTTCCTAGTTGGCTATGCAATCCTAAAAGTGGACTGAAGGAGGGTGGTTAATGGCGTCATTTTAAACTCTGTAAAATTAATCTGTATAAATAAACATCTTCCCATAGAAGACGTGGCAGCCATCAGGAACTGCATAAGCGATGACAAGATGGTGTGGGCGGAGAAATCCTTCTACCTGCACAGAACCGGAAATCAACCTCACCAAACAAAATTTTGTGACAAGAAACTGGATCAATTTGCAATTGTCCATGAGTCCAATCAGAGAACAAACGACGCAAACAATGATCATTACGATTTAGTTCTTAAACTAGTTGACGGACAAAGCCAAAGTTGTTAGGAATGACAACAAATCGACATTTCTGGCTCTTCGGTCACAATTTCATTTACATCAGCCCTAGTTTCAGGTGTACGAATATTTATTTGTACTGTTATTGGGCGTTGATGACATGTTCAATAATTCGTAGGAAATCGATCAATAATGCAACTTATCCACGGAGAGAAAATTCCTGTAAAATTTACGGTTCCACTCGTAATAATCGTGTTGTAGGTAACAAGTCAAAATTTAAACTGCCACACTATAAAATTTACGATTCTTCCACTAATTTTTAATCTGCTCCTAGGAAATTTTTTCCGCACAATAAAATTTATGTGACTAGTAAAATTTACTGTGTGATTTAGCAAACATATTCCCGGAATAACTGCAAATTTTACGGTTTTCCAAAACTTTAAGCACATTTGAAATAATTTTCATAGTTGTGGGGTTCGATCTCAAAGTGTATATATTCTTTATTTCTTCTTATGTTTTTTTTTTAATAAAGGTGAATTAATTTGATTACTTTTAATCCAGAACTTTTCTGTCGGCGTAACGAGCTCATTAGATAGAGAGATAGATAAAATTTACGACGAGCTCTATAACTTTGGCGAACTGAACAATTTAAAAGGTGTTTTTGTAACTTAATTTTTGGATATAAGAATCGTATAGGTAACGTTAAAAATACAGGTAGAACTTTTATTCCTATAAGTTCTTAAAACACTTTTAGGATAATACTTATGATTGTTAAGGAATAAAATGCATCTTAAGATTAGTTTAAAAGAAAAAATTTAAAATAAAAAATAAAACTAGCCTGTTATCTCTTCAAAATACACGCCATTTGATCTATTTCCTTTCAAGAAAATTATTCTTTCATTGCCGTTAAGATAAATGATAGCAAATTTATTTATGATGCCTTGGATCTCAGGTGGTGATGTCTCCCCATCTAACATGATACAGGGACTTTTGCGAAAATATGTAAAGGGAAATCTTTCATTACTTAAAGTGCAGCAATGTGTATGATAGAGTTCTTTATTCATTGTATTCTATTAGTTGCAGGCTCATCCTTAATAATAATTTCTTTCACTTTTTTAACTAAATGGCTTTAATTCTGATTGGGGGCAAATGTCCGTTGAATTGTGCTGTCGGAATCTAAACTATTTTTTCATTACTTCAGGTACGGAAAATCTGTCCAGTTCGTGTATTTGATAAGGTCTTCATTAATAACTTGTTGTAAATTCCCCTCGGTGCTCGCTCGATGAAGGATATTTATAATATATGATATGGTAAAGATTTGGCCCTATAATGGAGCCTTGTGGAACTCCCTGCGTAGTACTAAAGGTGGATTTCTACTGTGTTGGCTTCAAAAAATCAATATTTTTTTGCATTTTCTGATATTCTGAAGCCTCAACAATAACTCTATGTAGAGCTTTTTATCATATCTGCCCTAGAAAATAAGTTGTACGCAATTTCATAACGGCCCGTCGGGTCACACAAAAGCACTTTCAAAACTTTAAACGCGTTTTGCTCGAAACCATGTTTTTCGAGCTGGTGTGCAATACTTCGGTATCTAAAAGTTGTTCGATTCCTGCTGATTAAAAGATCATATTTTATCATAAACATACATAGCAGTAAAATAAGGGTAATAGTCAGATAAATCACATCTCCAGTATGTAAAAATGCCTACTTGCAATGTTAATGTACACGATTTTCTCACGATTTTCAGTAGGTTAAAATGCAGATTTCCAATTTTTATGAAGTACTCATTTGCAAGTTTTCCCTAACTCATATTTCCTAAAAAGAACGTCTGCAACCCAAAACCGCATACACAGTTTCCATAATCTTAATTGTTCTTTCCATTAGCTAGAATGTAAAAAAAGTTGTACATAAACTCGTTAAATTATGAAATAAAGTTATATGAAATATTATTATAACTAATTAGCTGCGTACCCTATACAAATATTTCTGGCCCTTTGTCTCACTTACATACATAAAGTGCAGTAAAATAATTAGTCAGTCAGGGATTTCTAAGGATGCGGTTTTTCTAATCCTTTCTCTACCTTGACATAGTGTAGCTTTTTGAAAGGTAATAAGATGGGCAATGTAATAAATACAAAAAAGCGGTGTACTAATTGTCGTTATACAAATTCGCTCGCAACAGGACTAATACGGCGATACGTCGTCGTGCCAAACAACAATTCTTTAGCACCAAACTGAGCACGGATCTTGACTCTAGTACGTTATGGCGCAATTTACGGCAGGCCGGAGTATAGGGCAAGGACCGAATTCCATGCACCTTTAAACCTGATGATCTTAATACTTTTTTCACTTCCGTAAATTATGTCCCTGCAGTAGCTCCAAGTCAGGCCGCCGTTTTTGATTACCCAACCAGTCCTTCGATGATTAGTCATTCTACCAATTTGTTTTCTTTCCGTGCGGTCGATCTTGATGAAGTCGTAACTGCTATTAGCTCAATCAAGTCAGGCGCAACAGGTCCAGACAGCCTTTCACCTCGCTTTATCAAACTTCTATTCCCTATAATCGGTAGGTATATTTACCATATATTAAATTCCTGTCTCACTAGATCTACGTTTCCCACTACCTGGAAGACTGCCATAGTTCTACCCATACCTAAGAAGTCCTGTCCAGAATCACCATCGGACCTTCGCCCTATTAGTCTACTAAGCTTTTTGTCTAAAGTTCTGGAGAAGCTTATGTATAGGCAAATACTGGAATATTTGGAGAAATATAACTTGTTAACATGTTGGCAGTCTGGCTTCCGAGCCTATCACTCGTGCGAAACTTCCATTCTTAAAGTCTCTTCTAACGTAAGAAGCGCCCTTGATAGGAATGAATTAACCATCTTAATTCTTCTTGATTTCTCTAAGGCTTTTGATTATGTTGATCATTGTATTCTCATCCGCAAACTTTCTTCTTATTTTATGTTTGATACACTGGCAGTTCAAATGATTATTAGTTTCCTCTCGGGCCGTTCTCAACAGGTTAAGGTTGACAACACATTCTCCTCGCGGCTATATCTTGGGCAAGGCGTGCCTCAAGGATCAATTTTGGGTCCGTTACTGTTCAGTTTATTTATTAATGATCTGCCGTCGGTGATCCGCGACTCAACAATTCATCTCTATGCGGACGACGTACAATTATATTTAAGCCGGCCGATAGGTCTCATTGAGGACTGTATAGCTCGCATAAATTCTGACCTTGAAAGTATATGCATATGGTCCGATTATAACCATTTGCAGCTAAACTCTAGCAAATCGCAGTTTATCATTTTCTCCAACAGCGTAATTGATCAGTCTAATATTCCGTCGGTGGTTTTAAACGGGTATTCGCT
Source organism: Leptarthrus brevirostris (assembly GCA_964036015.1). Classification (NCBI taxonomy): domain Eukaryota; kingdom Metazoa; phylum Arthropoda; class Insecta; order Diptera; family Asilidae; genus Leptarthrus; species Leptarthrus brevirostris. Next base: position 128,181,188 of record OZ038374.1, on the reverse strand, counting down.
ACCAGTTCTAGATAAAGTTAAGAATCTTGGGACTACTATGAATCAGCAAATGAAATGCTGCGACGATACAAAGGGGAAGCTTGGCGTGATTTATGGTGGCCTGCGTAGGCTGTGGCTCTCGGCGCGTATCTTACCCATGTACGCATGTATCTTACGTCAGTACGCGTCTAAGATTAGTTAAGGCGTTAATAATGCCCCATTTTACCTTCGGTAGTCTGATCTACCCGAAGCTAGATAGCACCTGTGCGCGTAAAATGGACGTTGCTTTCAACGACTGCATACGTTTTGTTTACGGACTACGGAGGTACGACCATGTTTCACCGTTCCGGTTGAGAATGCTTGGGTGTACATTGTCATCTTATCTAATGCAAAGGGCTCTTGCTTTCTTGTACAATCTTCTTCAATCTAATAAACCGGAATACCTCCGAGTTTTATTTAACTTCACAACATCTCAGCATAACAGAAATCTTTTAATGCCACGCTTCTACAAATCGGCCATGGAAGATTCCTATCTTGTACAAATTACTCACCTATGGAACACTCTTCCTCTTAATATCCAAACATCGGGCACCATCAGTAACTTCAAGGCACTCGTTAAAGATCACCTATTATAATTCTTATCATTTGTTCTTTGTCTGGAATCATCAGTAGGTAATTGTTCAGTATTAAATTAAATTTTCTCAATTATTCAATCTAATTTTAATATTATTTTATTTTCATACTCTTGTTAACTAATTTCATACCGTCTATAACCTGCTTTGAGTTAGTACGTAGAAAAGATTGTCAATCTTGTGTACTGTAACCAGCAATAAAGATTATTATTATTATTAATATGAACTTCGAAGAAAATTTGGGAAAATGATGAATTTTAGGTAAATGCAAAATATTTTTTTCACTTTTGGAAGTGATTGTACCTGCAAAGGTAGGAGTTAGAACATCATCGCTGATATTTTTAAAAAGTCACAGGGGTAGTCGTTTTTTAGCGTTTGTTTCATCTCGCTGCGTTAGGTAGATCAAAAGAAAAAAATAAAAGAGTGTAACTCCTAAACGGTTGAGGTCCCCCCCCCCCCCACCCCCTGCCACTAAATTGTTTGTTTGCCTAGCTGAGATCTATCACCCAACTCATTTTGGTACGTCAGATCAAAGCGATGCTAAATCGATTCAGGTGAGATTGCTTCGAATTGGTATTACAATGGATTGAGGTCTATATGAGGCCGACCGGTTACAATGTGGCCACTAAGCTAACCTAACGCAACCCCTTGTGAAACATGAGGCTGGAGAAAAACTTCGTCCAATTCAACGACATCGATTGCAACTGGCTTTAAAATTTAACGTGGATTCCGAACCATCCACATTACTCTCCAACTCCGAATGGCCTTTTAGCATAATCTGTTGTTGAGTCACCGCCGTTGGGATTGTAAACTAGGACCCTCCTGATGGAAGTGCAATATGTTTTTCATTACTCCACCGACGACCTGTGCAATTTATTACGTTTACAAACGTATTTTACTTAATTTCCTAGCTTTAAAATAAAAATTAGGTTAAATCCATTGAGCTTCCCATCAGTGTACCTAATCCAGAAAAACGTACTTGTAAATATGTCAGCTTTGTAAATGTGTTCCTGTGCCCCCATGCGCAAACTTTGCAAACTTCCCATAAATACATAAATTTGAAATTTACTTAGTATCTTACAAGAATTCAGTTATAACTCGATCTATATCAATTTGTCACAACTTCAAAGAAATTATTTACGCTCAACGGCGTCATTGTAAGTAGACTCTGCCACCATCTATAACATGAAGTCAACACCAGAACCGAATAATCTCAAGTTGAAATCAATAGAGGCAGTTGCCGTAGTGAGCGAACGAAAGTTTGCGAAATTGGAAATTTCAATTTAAAGTTTAAATGCGGTTTATTTCAAACGAGAAAAGTGTTCTTGTCAGTCACCCTTAACCCTTTCCCCTTTCTTGAAAAGGGAAACACCTTTCATAGCTCTTCCTTACGAAGTGTATGAGTTTATTCTTTTGTAATTCAAGAGGAAAAAAACGGCAAATATTCTGGGACAGACCGGAGACATAAGACGTGGCCATCTACATACTACCATATTAGAAGGACTTGGTGTATATATAGGAACTCAGTAATAGACTTTGTTATACTCCAGAGGCATTGTGCTTATGCATGAGGTTCTCGTCATCTTCAGATTTATCATGTTCCTGTGGGTTATTTATAGTCGCGTCATTCACTATTTAATGGAAGCTTTCTCATGTTTACCAGGAAACAAACATTGCCAGGAAAAGTGAACACAGACGGCCAAGCTAATGGCCTGTTTACGAAGAATTAAGAGGCTTGGCCGCCAAAGAATATCACCCTTAAGGGGCATTTATTTGATTTGTGCGGGTCATAGATCGCTAAAAGGACCTTTCCGGCCTGGATACTTTTCTAGTCGTCTAGTACTTATGTTAACTAATTACTTAAGGCTTCAGAGCTTTCGAATTAAACCGTTAAGATATTTTACCAGAAAATAAACATAATGTTCACAACGGCCACTGTTACAGGCACTTTAACATGAGTTGTTGGCTTTTAATGTGGCAACGGAAATATAACTTAATTTCAAGAAGATCCCTGTAATTTTTGGGCTAATTATGGCAATATAATATTTTTGCTTCAATTCTACTTTGTTTAATTGAAAAAGTTATGAATGTAGCTACTAGTACGATAAGGACTAGGATCAAGCATTAAATGAACTAATTGTACGGAGTACTCGGATAAGAGTCGCAGATTCGAATCCCACTAGAGCCAACAAATGCCTGTTTTCTGCTGACTATGTACAAATTATGCAAAAGCTTCATTGGTGATTGCAAAGTAATATCAGTTTTGTAGAATCTAATGGTGAAAAGTAAAGAAATCGATTTTTTATTTTTTTCCATAGCTTAATACATCTGGATTATATTCCTAAAAGAGTTTTGCGAAATTCGACTTCAAAAAAATGCTATATAACTTTTAAGCGTGAATGGTGAACTTTAAACGCGTTTTTCTCGAAATAACATTTTCAAAGTTGGTGTAAATTATTAAGAAAAAACTGTAAGTCCAATTAGCTTCTAGTTTTGAACATTCTATTCAAAATTGTTTCGTTTAGGCATTGAACCACTATAATGTACTTTGAATAAAACCTTGATTTTTGGCGGACGATTTAAATCGTACATTTTATCGATTTTTCTCACTATTTTTTAATCCAGCGTCAAAGATAAGCATTTCAATAAAAATTCATAAAAGTAGTTCAGTGCTTTGTATTTTAATGTAACTTTAAAGTCACTTTTACTTTTTTTGTTTAAGACGATCTTATGATGAGATATCACTTGCACCGATCATATCTTTTTTTTATTGGTGCCGTAAAAAAAGGAGCGTACAGGATCCATGACGCAAAAAAAAGTTATTTTTTTTAAGTTAAGCTATTTACATAGAAGTGGTTGGTGGCATTTTCAGGGGTTGTATTAATCTCAATCACGTTTCTCAGAACTCGAGGAATGTTAAGGTTGTGTTCATCCCTAAGGTTCATGAACTGCCAAAGTACTTCCGACCAATCAGTATGACATCCTTGTTGCTTAAGACTCTGGAGCGCGTGCCCAATCTTCAACTTAGGCAAACTCTTGACAGAAACCGAATGTAACAATCCTAACAGGAAGGACGAAACTAAACGGGCATTAACTGCTGTTAATTGGGGTTGGTTCTCAACACCAACTTGAACTGGAAGCAAAACATTGAAGAACGAGTCAAAAAGTCAAGTTTGGCTCGTTATGCATGTTGCCGCGCCTTTGGCAGAAGGTGGGGACTGAAGCCTAGAATGACCCTATCGATGTATACAGCATTGGTACGTACTATGAAAACTTACGGCTCCCTAGTTTGGTGGCCGGCCTTGGAGATAGGGTATTACAAGACTTAATTAAAGAGGAGACGGAGTTGGATAAATTGGTGGAGCTGCATGACCACCATGCCATGGTTCCCGGGTTCGAGACCAGATCTCCGAATGGGTTTTTATAATTGAATTAAACAATCTACTCCGTCTCTAGGCTGTTGTCTAGCTCGCAGAAATGCAAAAACACGACATTGAAGTTTCCTTACTCCCCTTACTCACTTCGGGGCAAAGCCATGTTAATGCATCATGTCCCCTAGGCTGTGGCAACATCGTACAAAAAAACAAGCTGCAAAGAACCGCTTGCATTGGGGCTAATGCGGTGCTGCGGACAACCCCAACGGAGGCTCTCAATGTCATGCCTCACCTCCTACTTCTGCATTTCCACATATTCTATCAGGCGCCATGATGTGTGGTCAACCTACAGCTACAGAAGGATCCTCGACTTAACACCGAGGGGATCTTCTAATATAGTGTCTGATTAGGCTGTACCCATAAAGGCGCTTGACTCGGTTACTTCTTCTTCAAACTTCTTCTCACCTCTCTTTGCGGAAGATTCAATATCACCCTTCTCTGGGTTCCAGGTTACAGGAACATGCCAGGGAATAACAGAGCGGATAAATTCGCGAGAAACAGCTCTACCCACCACTGCTCTGGATCATAAGCAGTTCATATTTCACTAAGCACCCTTAAAAGGGAGTTAGCAAAGGCTTTTCTCAGATACCTGTTCTATTTTGAGAGCGACTTGGCCGAGATTCACCAAGAATAGAACATCGGAGCTGCTCAACAGGTGTTGTGAACTCTTCTCAAAAATAGTCGTCGTGCATTCAGCCAGACTGGGACTTCCCACAACACTAAATACCGCAGTTGCGGCATCGCCAGTTAAAAAGAAACCTTACTTAATTTTATCTGTAGGTACCCAGCCTTCGCGAGCATCCGAAAGAAGTCACTGAGAAAATACGTCTTTAATCTACAAGCAATCTCAGGAGTAAAGATTGGAGAGTTATTTCAATTCCTCAACTCCGCAGGTTGGTTTTAGCAAATTCCTTACGCTTCATTGGCATCTCTGATCTTTACCGCGTGCGTCTGATTTGACGTTTATAACTTCAGTGTCTTACAGGTTGTGGTGACAGAACAGCTAATTGGAGGGCTGGCCTCGCTGAACGGGTCTCGCCTCTTAAACCAACTATTAGGTATTTAACTTAAAAATGGTGTAGTCCATCTTTATGTAAACAATAAAGGTAAATATTAAAATGAGTCTGTTTTTGCCAAAATGATGCAAATACCCCCTTAAACTATAGACCTACATACAATCTTTACAATTGAATCGTGTTAAGTCCCACTACACGCCACACAAGAAATAGAGCGAAAACAACTTTAGGGAGGTTTCTTTTCAAACTATTCACAGCCTATTAAACGGACTTATACTACCGCCAGTGTTATTAATTTATTATTCCAGTAAGCTAGCAGTTTTCCTGCAAAAAAGCCCAAGGAGACAAAGTAATATAAAAACAAATTTGTCTTGTGGAAAGGAAGAATCGATTTGGAAGCTCGTTTAAATCTCCTTAATAATTAAAAGCCGCCTATTTTGTTCGACCTCAATTTATTTAATTACCCTAGTAAAGGTCTACATAAATAGGCAATATAACTGACAACTTGTACTAGAAGGCTTGGATAAACTAGACAATTGCTATGGGCATACACTTTAATTCCCAGGAAATAGAAGCTTTTACCTATTTAAAGTAGAAAAGATAACAAAATATTCACGATAGTAATCAGTTTTTACACGCAAAAAACTTATATAGCACAACTGCTACCTTGAATAATTCATCCTACGTTTAACTGAAGGTAAAATTGTAAAGGCTTCAAAGAATGAACAACTTATTCTATAGAGTATTTCACTTAACTTCAATATTTCATTATAATTTGTTTTAATTTGGTAAAACCCCACTTTGAATTTGTTACGAGCCCAAGTATTTCTCGCTATAAAGTTTTAAGAGTTTTAAAACATTCAAAGCTTATACACAATTTCATTGACTTTAATAAAGTTTTGCACTCAATTTGAATTTTGATTAAGTTCAAGTTGTTGACAATCTTAATTTAATGCTAAATAAATTGAATAAAAAAATTCTTGACAAAACGTTTTAAATGGCTCTTTGTTAAATGTTTTCAAAAATTAATGTTTTACTGCAGTTGTCGCAAATCAAATCACACTGCTTTAGGAACATAGAAGATCATGGATGAGGGGGTAATTATGGTGGAGGGAGGGGCGGGGTTCCTGTGAGTGTAGTGTTATTTGGTATAAGTCACGCAACGACGCTGACTCCTTCAAAGCCTCTTTTAAGATCCTCATTCCTGACGCTCTGTTCAACTATAGAATTTACATTCTAATTCAGAAGGCTCACTTCTCAGCAGGAGCCAAGAAACAGTTGACATATTCATTAGAATAATATAACAATATATTGATAAGATTCCAAACATCAATACCCGAAACCAGAATAGGAAGACACAAAACAATCAGGGGTGCACATAGAATAGAGATCGTTGCAGTGAAGCTTAAGTAAGAGTAATGTCAAAAATAGGGCACATATTCACTGCTCTACACATGTGATTTATAGGTCCATGCATATCATAGTTGACCGAGAGTCATAGTAAAGGCAATCTCTTAATCATACTCCTGTACATACCCTATAAGAAACCTTACCTGCAAGGGAACGATTATTTATGTTCGAGTTTAAAAGCTGATGAAAAAAGACTAGGTCAGGAACTATACGTCGTTCTTCCAAAGAATGCATATTAAGCAACGGGAGGCGATCCACATAAGGAGGATCATTCCACGGGAGTCTAGAATGAACAGCATAGCAAGGCGACAAAAAAAAAATAAGCGAATTAAGTTCTGTGGATCAGAAAACTACCTTAACCACCGCTTTAAATAACCAAGAACTGAATTACTTTTAGAATCAATATATTTTATGTGCAGAGCGAAATCAAGTTTTTTGTCAAAATTCAGACCAAGGTCAGTAACTGTACGCGACGGATATTTGTTTCAGCAAAGGTATAATCAAAGACGAGCTGATTTAGGTTCCTAGAGAATGACATGACTTAACATTTATCCAGGTTAAGCTGCAGGCCATTAGAACCACACCAGTCCTTGAAGGTATTTAAATCATCCTAAACGAAGGAAGAATCATAACTTTTCCTAACGCATGAAAAAATCTTCAATGTGTCTGCGTAGATTTAGACCCGGAAGTCAATGGCAAGAAAAACCAGCAGCAGACCCAGACGGCTACCCTGCGGTACACCTGATAATGCCCTAACAACTCTAGATAAAATGTTACGGAAAGATACTCGATATATCCTATCTTTTAAATAAGAGCGGATACTGTCCAGCAATAAAGGTGGGAAACCAAACTTTCCAAGTTTGAGCATAATCACAGTGTGATGGTATTTGTTAAATACTTTGCTATACTCTGTGTAACCGCAGTCGATCTGAAGACTACCTGGAAAGCAGATATTATGTGGGATGTAAATTAAAGCAGTTTAGTTGTAGTGGATCTGATTAGATGAGATTAACCCATTACACTGGCCCACAAGCTGTGAATATATAACTGATTTCAACAACTTAGGAATGCAGAAAAGCTTCGTAATTGGCGTATAATTTTTCTGTTAACAGTAATTATTAAAGAGCTCTTTCATAGCGAAGAAGATCTATGGAACTGTAGAGGTTTGTTGAAGATGAGTTACAGTGAAGTGAGTAAGGCGTCAAAGCAAGACATTACGAACGTAGATGGAACACATTCAGGACCAAAGGAAACATTCATTCTATCATAGATTACAGGAGCTGAACCAACGTATATAAACTGCAACAATAAAGATGTTCTTACGTGGAAGCCGCAGGACCACGCAAATAAACTATTAACTCGAAGTCATCGAAGGACGGCACATCAATGACATACAAAGGAAAGGAAGGAATCATGACGGACAGCACACAAAACCCCACTATAAACCGGAGAACAAAGCGCAGAGTGACGAACTTCCATGTAACGAGGACTGAAGATCGCAGCACACAGCCAGGTTTCTGTCAAACAGATCACGTCAAAACAAGTGTTGGTAGTGCTCGTAAGGAAATCTTAAACTACATTGGCGTTGTAAATGGATATCTCAGGTTTTTTGACGAAATGGCTTTACGGGAGCTAAATAAATAGGAACTGATTAGGAAAGTTGAGTAAGCGTTCATCAACTCAAATATATAAGACGGTCAAAAGTAATAAAACCGAAAAGTCGACTCCCAATCTCACGTAATTTTTTCAGTTCATTTTCGAGCCCTGATGACAGATTGAAAAATTAAAAATATGGGTAATGCCCAAATCTTGTTTACTTACTATTTTTGGATGTTATCTTTCGATTTATAGGGTCCAAATAACGTTTCGGAAAAAGCAGTATGGCGGATTTTATTTGAAATAGTACCGAAAATTTGAATTTTTTTTCCTCTATAAGATCCGTTCCAATCTGTGGACAAAGGTGGAAAAAATAGTTTGAGTTTACAGAAAACAGTAGACACTTTGAAAAATATGTGATTGTTCTTATTAATTCTGATATAAGTAGACATTGAACAAAATTTTCCCCTCGAAGTGCGAAAATTCCAATAGATCGAACATTCCGAGCTAAATTTTTAATATAGGTGTTTCGCGAACTAAGTAATGGCGGATTCAATATAGCGGTCGGAGAACTGGAAAAGTAACGAGTTTTCTCAAGATTATCGTCAATAAAAGCTTCAAAACTTTTATTTAATCTCATTTTTCCATGTTTCGTATTACATCGAATCGCAATCAAAATTCAAAATGGAGGGGGTGGAGGGGGGGGGGGGGAATATTGAACAGGGTATTATTTGCGAATGAATAAAACCATCGTACTCTACGTGAAATTTGAGTATCTAAAAATTTTTCATAAAATACATTGGTTTGATCAGTATAGCCTTACGATCGGTCTTGCTAAATTATTCAACGTAACTTCCACTGATTTCACTATATATTAACACTAAGAAATATGAATGAAACAATTTTTGGGAGCTATTGTAGATACATAGGTACATTATAACCCCGTCCGTTCGCCGTTTATCAAAAACCTTTCTTAACTTTTGCTGTGTGAAGGTGGAAGGTCAAGGATCTTTTTTTATCCTTTATATTTTTTATTAATTTTAAAATTTTACATAGTTTTTTGTAATTTTTTAAATTTTATGTATTTTTTGTGATTTATCAAATTCTTGCTTTTTTCAAATTGTTTTGATAGCTTTTAGCGATCACTGCTGAAACAGGTTTTAAAATAATACAAAGCATAGGTATTACAAAATTTGAAGCTACTGATTGGACATTTCTCCGAGGAACAATTCATTTTGAGATCCTTGTAAGAAACGGCGGGCAATTTCAATTTATGTCTTTTACCATTTTTAAGGTATCTTCCGGCGACATCTTTTGATCCCACTTTCTTTTCTGTTGAATTACATGCGTTGTATATCACTAATGCATTTACGATCGCAGATTGAATAAGTTTAACCAAAACTACCTACGTCCATGTCTTCGACTGAATACATGGCAGAAGATTGTTGCAATGATTGTCATGTAAGTCGGCACCAACCATGAATTTATTATAAGCACGAAAGGCTCATGGAAAGAGTACATTAAGTCTTGCTCTCTTCTTTGCGCTATATTTTTTGGACGATAATTGGGACAGGCAAATTGATTGACACTTGCTTGGAGTCCTTGATACTAACATAGGTTATTCCACTATCCGACATAACTCAAACCTTACATAACTTATCATCAGGGTTTCTAATTCCAGCTTGAGAGCATTGCAAATGATGTTTGCTTTCTTCAAAAGGGGATCGTGACACAGTATTTCGGACTATGTCGCAAGAAAAAAGAGGATCAGAGGTTCAGTAATCTCGCTGAGATTTCCTATTGTTGAATGTAGGTAGATTACTACTCAAAAAAAAAATTTCTAGGTCTATTTTCTATGCTTCTGAGGTTTATTCAGTAACAATACATTTCGGACATCGTATTATACACTTTTATGCAAGGGGTAAAGTTTCTAGAGGTAAATACGAGCTATATGATAGCTCTCACCTAGTCAAACAGAAAATCGTATGGCAGGGGAGGGGGCAATTTTCACTGTTTAGGAGTTACAGGGTGATTATTACATTTCGGAATTTGGGGGTACGTGAATCAGTTTATATTAAACTAATGGAAAATGGAAGGTAATAAAATGCCCTTTCCACCAAGGTCAAATAAGGTTACCAACTTGCTTTCATTTTTGTACAGTACTATATAAAAGTAAAATTTTTAGTATTAAATTTTCCTATTTTTGAGCTTTTGATTGATTTTTCTCAAAATTTTTAATTAACCTAAGCTTATTTTTAAATCTAGCAATACCTATTATATTCCCTTTCGAACTAGGTATAAATTATTGTCCTGGTACAACAGACTTAGAAAAAATTGACAAACAATTGAAGGTCGACCTTCATTGGTGTAATTATAATTCCAGGTATTAAGGTAAGGGATCGTAGAATTAATTACCTCGAGTGATATGTATATGACACCTGGAGGCTGGAACTGACCTGTAGTTATTTGAAAAAAGAAGAAACACATAAACTTGTCTGAATCAGTTATTTTTATTGAATTCGCCCCTTTTACTAATAAACCATAACTCCCCAAAAATGTGGGAAATAGTAGGCATCGTTGCCTATAAATTGGGCATAGGACGAAAATACATCAACTTTGCAAGCAAGTTGACGGCATAAGTATTGACCTCTAGAAACGTTACACCCGGTATGTATGATCATTCTCTATTTTATTTTGATTATCTGTATAAGTTTTATAAATATTTCTGTAGGAGTATTGCGATAACAGATCTTCAATACTTTGTAATTATCATTATTTCCGCCATCAAATAGCACACCATAACATCTTGCATCTGAAACTCCAGAATCATCTGGATTTAGGATAGCAATGATTACGTCATTATTATTGGTCACGTACGTCCTCAAATTTATGACATACGTGACTACCAGCAGAACATCTTTTAAGTTTTGGATGCATTTTATAATTTTTTTTATTTATATATTTTTTATAATCACACAAGATAGAGCAGAAGTTTTCGGTTCATATCCGCAGACCAGAGTTAAATGAATTTTAAAATTTTTTATATCCCACCCACCTTATTAGATACAAAATATTAAAATGTGAAACTGCTTTATGAGATTCCGATTCTGTGACCTTGGAATCTCTTTAGATCAATATTTTTTCCTGAGAACCAACACATCAATCACAAAATTTCTAGAGAGATTTTCTTACACTGTACTAGGAGACAGTTTATAGTGGGAAGAGTGTAATAGTGGAAGACGAAAAGACGAGCTAATGGAATCAGGGCACTACCTACCTTTTCTCGAACCGTTTCGTCATCTTTTCGAACCTCAAACCTCGGTCTTAATAAGACTAGAAAGCCCAAATTTTCAGGATAAGATGGAGTTAGCAGACTTATGAAACGCACTAAGTTCCATTTGTCTAGGTTTTATACCTGAGATTTTATTAATACCTAAAATACTTCGACTTCGTCACTGACTCACTCATGATCATCAAAACCTCTAGGGTACTTCCTGACATTCTAGAAAACTGAAATTTGTTATATGGGCTAGGATTAGCACAAAAAAAAATAAAAAAAAAAAATTAAGAAATTCAAAAAAATTAAGAAATCTGCAACTTTCACCCTGCAACTCTGCAGGTTCAGGTCTGCATATGAAATGTCTTATGGGTAGGTACATCCAAAAATTAGTACATAAACAACAAAAAAGAGAGTGGGCTATGAAGTAAGGAACTGAAGAGGCAACGATAGATGGTAGGATATGAATAAGAGAAATGAAGAGGCAACGATAGATAGTGGGCAATGAAAAAAAGGAATATCTAGAAATACAGCCCGAAAAAGTAAAAAGAACTATTGCATCTTACAAGAAGAAATGAAATTCCACCAAAAACATTTCATGTACAGAAGTTTGCCAAGACTTACAAGCTCATGGCGCTTTCACTGTTAAACAGTTATCAGATCTCATGTGAAGCCAAGCCCCTAACTCTACAAGGTCTAACTCTACAAGCCCTTACTGTACAAACTCTACATCTTGATCGAAAAACATGGCTTGGCCGTTTCGCGGCCGTCGCACAGACACTCCCATGGACTTATGGTTAAAAAGTAGGTCACTGACTCACTGGTTTTTCATGTTGTATCATGCAATAGTTCAATAAAACGACCAAGCCATACTTGTTGACCAAAAGGTAGGGTTTGTAGAGTTAGGGGCTTGGCTCTACATGAGATCTGATAAATTTTTGATAGACAAGACTTACAATCACAGAACACTTGGGATTGTAAGTCTTGGCAACCTACATTAAATGAAATAACTTTGGTGGGATAACTTTATTTAAGGGACGGTTTTAGTCGAGCGGCCTGAAAAATGGCTGAAGTTTATGAATTTTTTGCTCACAGAAGAAGCTAAATAATGTATAATTCGACTTTTTCAGCTATTAGTACATTTACTTAAGTTCACAACAAAATATTTTATAGTTCTGTAAATTGTAAAATTTGCGAGATATCCACTCACTTCTGGAGCCGTGCAGGATTTCGCCTTCTTCTTTTATCTGAAACACAAAAATCAAAGTTATTTGCAAATTAGAATAAATTTGCGGGGCCATGAACCATTTTTAGAAAAATTCAGTGATTTTTGATAGAAGAAGAAAAAGTCTGAAAAAAAGCCGATCTTCTTGCCCCTTTTCGAGCATAAGCTTCTACTGATCGTAAAGCATAACTTCAGTATTTCAATGGTTCAATGTAATACGAAACATTGAAAAGTGAGACAAAATAAAAGTTTTGAAACTTTTATTGAAGATAATCTTGAGAAAACTCGTTATTTCCCCAGTTCTCCGACCGCCATAATGAATTTGCCATTACTGAGATCGCAAAATATAATAACAAATGGCTTGCAATGTTCGATTAATTGAACTTTTACACTTTGAGAGGACAATTTTGTGCAATGTCGATTTATATCAGAATTAGTAACAAGTTTTTCGCTAACTTTAAATGGATAAATTATATGGAGCTGGACAACAACTACAACTATTTTGTCCACCTTTGTCTACAGTTTGTAACCGATCGGAATCCTTTATCGATTCAAAAAAAAGGTAAAGGAAAAATTTTTAATTTTCAGTACTTTTTCAAATAATTGTGTCGCCATATTGTTTTTCTAAGGCATGGAAAAGTAATTTTGACCCCGTAAATCGGAATAGAACACCTAAAAAAAGTAAATAGAGTAGATTTGGTGATATTTTTAATTTTTCGATTTGTCAGCAAGAAGACGGAGTCGGTTCAATTGGTTGAGTGGAACTATGGAGGCGCCATGGGTCGAGCATTGGTCTCCCCGTGAGTTGTCAAAAAATAAAAATTCATTCCGTCTCTGGGTCGTCGTCTATTACACAGCAATGCAAAAACGAGACATTCATGTTCCCTCATTTTCCTTACCCTCATTGTCCAAAGCCATGCTAAGGCATCATAGGATTGTCCCCTTTGTTTTTGGCTACAAATGAAAAAAAAGGCTCGAAAATTCCGTGATTTTGGGCGTTAATGGGTTCAATTCTTAGGTTTCGACAGAAGCTTATAGTCGAATGAAGATAAACATTTTATAGGGGTTCCAATCGTCTCTTTTGTTTTTTAGGGTTCCGTACGTCCTAATGAAAAAAACGGACGCTTATAGGTTCACTCGTGTGTCTGTCTGTCACAGCCAATTTGCTACGAATCTACTGGGCGGATTAAGCTGAAATTTGGCACACATAAGAATGTTTCCGACCCAAACACGGATGTTTAACGTAAATAAATGAATTTTGGAATATAAGGGTCATTTAGGGAGGTGGGGGAATAAGAAAAAAATAAAAATTTTGTATCAAATAAATGGTTTGTTGTGAGGGTCTCAAATATATAAATATATTTTTTTTATAATTTAAAAAAATATTGTTTTAAAGTTATTTAAGAAAATTGATGCAAATTGACCATCCCCCCCCCTCCTATCAACGAAACTACTAAGCCAAAAAGTTTGTAAAAAAATACAGAAAATAGTTCTTTACTTATAGATTACAGGAAAACCTATAAGAAGTCTATGATTTTAAAATACCATTGTATATCTCTCAATAACTTAAATTTGCATATGGAATGTATGGGAGAACATGTTTTTCAACTACATTGTTAAGTTTTTTCTTGGGATAAATTATGGGGAGTACTCGTTTGACTTAACTAGGCCAGACATCCGTCACTTCTACCTACCGCGATAAGTAACTGCACCTCGATGCTCCGTCAAGTGGAAAATCGGACAGGGATGCGGCACGCCTAGCGCACGTACATACCTACATATTTTTTTTTGTTTTTGTTTTTTTTAATATGATGTGGCCAAATACTAGGGGACAACCCCTTGATGCGTAAGCATGGTTTTGACAGGAAGGGAATTAGGGTAAGGGCAGTGAGGAAACTTGAGTCTTGTTTTTGCATTGCTGCGAGCTAGACAACAGCCCAGGGACGGAGTGGATTATTTTAATTTCTTAATAAAAGCTCACGGTGTCATCTGGCCTCGAACTCGCTACCCATGGCATGTTGGTTGTGACGCTCAACGAATTGATCCAACTCCGTCTCCAATTACGATGCGCGCTACGTTGCAAGTGTGTGGTGGGGGTGACAAATCAAAAAACTAATATTTGAATACCTTCTATCACTCCGTCTTAGTCCAGGTATTCAAGAATATCTGACTAGACCGAATTCAGCAATAGACAATATATTCAGCAATTTCCCTCTACAATAAAATTTGGGGAAAATTAAAAAAAAAAAAAACAGGATAGATAACAATATTCATGGTACGGAACCCTCTCCATGTGAGTTCAATTCGCACTTGTCGGATTTTTTTCTCTTAGAATTTTATGTTTTTATGTAGTCGAGTTGATTAAAGTCGAAATAAAAAAGTAATTAGGTCCTAAGTATACTAGCATAGCCATTTCAAAACTAGGAAACGATTAGTATAGACACTACATACAATACCAATAGCATAAACCTGTGCCTAAAATTGTTTACAATTCAATTTTATTTGTGTAAAATTGACCTGAATTCTATATAAGATCTAGTCCACAAATGGAGTAAAATTGGTATAGAGAATTCGTAGGTACTTCGTGTATTTAAGATATTAAAATAATTTTCAATACTATACAAATGTTGACACACCTTAGCAGTTAAAAATAGTATCTGCACATATAAGCAAACTTAAATTGAAATTGTAGTTTCGATGTTATTTTTTCAATTTAAACAACGTTTTTTGCACGTGTACACGATTTCTACGTCGGACGGAATAAATACCTGTAATTTTCCGCCTGTGGAGCATGTTTTAATATTGCCACCCGTCAAGCGCGTTACATTTTCGACATTTACCTTCCGATGTTATTTTTTCTGGGATACAACACATACATATCCACACACACGTGTTCAGACATATTCGTTTTAGATGACTTCCTATGGAGCAACAACATTATGTTGTCACGTCTTTTTTCGTTTTTGTGTCATTTCAATGAATACATCCCTGCCTCCTACACCCAATCCGTGTTAATTACATTTTCTGTTGAATTTATCATTTACGAAAATGTATTTTTGTAGTCAATACAATTTACCTGTAACTTTTCTTTTTCAGGTGTGCTGTACATAACTGCTGCGGTGAAACGAAAATGAAGTCTCCGCACAACAGTGAAAGTCTGAAATTCCACAAGGTCCATCTGTCCCGTCGAATATTTCACAATGTGGCCATAATTGATAAGACAGCAGTGCGTAAATTAACTGCCAATGACAAGGAGATTAATTACCACCTCATAAAACACCAATCAAATAAGTATTAGTCATCTACAGTCATTAGTCCGACTCCCCTTCGTATCCCTCCAGCTCCTACAGCATCCGTGAAAGTTTTAATTACCTGTCGTATAAAACAGGAAAACGGCATTCCCACAACTCCTGGTTTTATTTAAAGAATTCGTTATCGCATAATTGGACGAGGATTGAAATTATGATAACACGACTTTACCCTCCCGAGGAAGACCCCAATTTGTGCTTGAGTATATGGGGAGCAAATTTGTCCAAGAGCGACAGCAACCAAGTAAACGGCGACGTAACAAATGGGGTAAGTAAACTAAAAATATTTCTTAATTTGTAACGATGTATGTACCTACTCTTGATTATGACAAACTTCGTTATCACTACCTGACCTAATCAATATAACTTTCCTTTTCCATGTGCCCGTTCGTGTCATGGGTTGACTACATCATGGCGTAACTAGACTCGTGAAGATCCTAGGACGGAAGCATTAAGGGAACTGTCATATGGTATTATCCTTCCAGTGATTTGCGCTCTGGGTATTATTGGAAACGTACTAAATCTCATCGTCCTGACCAGAAGGAATATGCGAGGAACAGCATACATCTATATGCGAGGTAAGGGAATTCAATTTATCCTGCAAAGATTTTCGGATTTCCATTCCAACAACATTCGGCCACTGAGGGTGGCGTTACTAAGCACCAGAATTCACTTTCAGGGTTCGGGCGAAGGATATATCCATGGGTGATACAATTTATCCAGTTATTGTATGCGCTCATCCCTGATATTACAAATTTGCATAATTGAATTGTCTATTGGGAACCATTGTATTTTCATCGCTATGACTTTCGTAGGCGTTTCTTCCAAGCAGATGTTCTTTTAAGCCGAGTAGAACCTAATAAAAGCCATAGTTTCTATCGATAGAAAATTTTTTCTCATTTTTTGCTGAAAGGGAAAAATTGTTTTATGCGCATTTAAACGCATTTTCACGGAAATTCAAGAAAAGTAAATTGCGGAAGTAAAGTAGGAAAGAAGTAACAGGAACGGAGCTTTGCTTTTTAAAATGCTAATGAGGCCAATAAGGGAGATTTGAAGTAATTGGGAGGGGGTATTGTAAAGACGCTTTAAGCAGTTATATCTTTCTCTTTGTTGTGGGGTAAGGTAACAATAAAGAATGCATTTATTATTCAAAACTGTTTTAATACCATCTAACATTTTTTCTAAGGTAGGTGGTTTTGGGTTTCTCCAGAAGATAAGCTCGCCGACTCCGAGATCAGATCTTTTGAAGAAAACAAACCTATGCCTAAATAGATATAAGTCCCTTACTATGTGAGTCTTTTTTCTTTGTCTCTATATGACTTCACTAAGTTCATAATTAATTCTGTCCGGCTTTGTGGGGGTGTCTGTAATAGTGTAGACGGAATTTTTTCGTGTAGTCTATACTTCGATGTTCTTGGGGGGTTAGCTCTGCGACTAAAAGGCTTAATACTCCTACGAGATAAAGAATGAAAAGGATTAATGTGAATATGATGATGAAGATGATGACTTTAGTTTTTCTAAAGTTTCTGCCTCTATGGACAATAGTGACAGGTCTGACAGGCGTTCCTGTCCCATCGAAGTTCTTAGGTAATTTTTTATCAGTTTTAATTTTGAAAAACTTCTTTCAGCAGTTGCGGTTGTAACTGGAAGGGTTAAGAATAAAAAGCATGCTATTATTACCTCCGGAAAACTGGATGCAATACTATTGAATTTTATCATCAATAACTCAATGAGTTGCTTAATGGAATGAATTTTTTGAATTTCAGATTTTAAGCATGTTTTTAGAGCCTTTAATTGGCCATAAAGATTAACTGAGATGTCTTTACTGTATTTAGCCGACAGTTTTCCGGAAGCGTTTAATATCGCTTCGTTTGAAGAAGACAGGAATTTCTCCGGTTGTAATATTTCGAACATACTACTCAGGTCGCAAAGGCTCTGAAATCTTTGTTTAGTTTGAAAAATTAATATATCTAAACAGCAATAGTATACATTGACTTTAAAATAGGATTCCGGGTCTGAAATTCTCTCATCTTGTGATAACTCATCAAAAAAACGCTTCGTTATCTTTCGCCTTTTGTTTTTAAAAACAGTTGTTACCCTCCACTCTTTTGCTAAATCTTTGGATTCATTTAGCAAACTATTGAATAAATTTTGATTTCTTAATTCGCACAGTCTATTCATAAGATTACTTAATAAAATACTAGTTTTCTGTAAGTCATTATTTTCATGCTATAGAGGTTTAGAAACAGGATTAATGATTTCAAATAATGAAGAAAAAAATGTGAGAAGCACTAAGAAATCATAACTCTCCAAAATGTTAATTATATTTTTACATTCTTCACGTTCATCTTTTTTTTCGAAATTAAATTTAGTTGGTACAAAGTTTTCATGATTAATAAATAATTTTTCTTTACCGCTGATAAAGCGTCGTTCCTTTGAAGACCATCTGGTAGGACATACCTTTTTAAGGGTAATTAAATATTTTTTAGATGAATCGTCACTTAACATTGCCCAGCGTTGTATAATATTTGCCAAAAAAAGTATATATTTTTTGTAAATTATCGAAAAAAGTCGACACTTCACCAACATGTTTGGCAACATCGTTTAAAACTAAATTTAATGCGTGCGCAGCACAATGAACATAATAGGCATTCGGAGCATGCTCTTTTATTAGGGTTTGTAATCCTCCATAAACACCCGACATAACATTTGCTCCATCGTAACCCTGTCCTCTAGATTTAGTCAAATCAATTCCATATTCTTTAATCGTGTTTAAAATTTCAGTTTTAAGTCCTTCAGCTCTGCAATCGGATACTGCTGTAAACCCCAAAAAGGACTCACAGATTTTTAATTCTTTAGGCACATTATCATCATTTTCTGTAATCGAGATGTATCGAAAAACTACAGAAAGTTGGTCAATTTTTGGCAAGTCTTGTGTTGTATCTAGAATTATTGTCAGAAATGGAGCTTTTTTAATTTCTGAGATAATATTGTTCCTAACTGCGGTACCAAGCAAATTAATAATTTCATTTTGAATCGTAGGGCTTAAATAATTTTTTTGCCTTTTGGTTTTAGAAGAAGTTCCTTTAAAGTTGCATCATAATTAGATAGCAAACGTAAAATTGCCATAAAATTTCCAGAATCGGAATCATGGCCTCTTAAAGGTAGATTACAAGATGCTAAAGTAATTATAACATTAATTATACGATGCAATACATCTCTCCAGAATGTAATTTTACTATAAATTTCACTTTGCAATAGAGTATCGATGGTATTTCCTTGTAACCAATTATTATAAGATAGGGATGCATTAATATGCTGCTGTGACTTTTCATGGTCAAGTATAGTTTAACACCGTTAACCCATGCAGAGGAGTACGATTTGTTTTAAACATAAGAATAACATAACCATGGTCTTGGAATTTTTATGCCTGCCTTATTGAAGTATGAATAATAATAGGCCGAAAAAGGTCGGTTACTTACTGAATCTTTTGGAAACGGTCCTTGCGGCTTAAATGGACCCAATTTAAAAATTATTTTTCGTTCGCATTCAGTTGGACTGTCACCAAAAGTTCCTCTATCTGATGAAACTATATTACAATCTTCAGATATCTCAGAATCGTCGATTTGGGTTTCTTCTATTTCCGGATGGACATCTGTTGAAGTATGTGCGTGGGTTTCTTCTATTTCCGGATGGACATCTGATGAAGAATGTGCTTGGGTTTCTTCTATTTCCGGATGGACATCTGATGAAGAATGTGCTTGGGTTTTTTCTATTTCCGGATGGACATCTGATGAAGAATGTGCTTCAGAAGAATCTGAAAATATAATTGTTAATAAATAAAAGCGAATTTTTGATAAATTTCAAAAATATATGTTAAAAAAATTACTATACGTGAGGTAACGGTTAGAGAGTGTTCAGACGTACGCAGGCTCTACGCAGGTTGTGCGCGTGTTAGTACAAAATCACCTGCGCGCAGCCCATGCGTTACACCCGCGTGCGATCCGAACGTGGCGCGTGGCCATACAAAACGAACAGAACCCGAGCTCGCGTACGTCTGAACACGCAATTTACGATACGGACTGATAGACAAACAGACAACAAATTGTTCCTATAGGTAAGTAAGAGTTCCGTTTTTTTCGTTTTGAGGTACGGAACCCTAAAAACAAAATTCACCCTTCGCTACAGGTAGATAAGATAAATGGGTTGGGTAGTACTTACCCTTGCAAATCACTCACAGGAGCTGGTGTCTGAAAAAATGAAGAAATTTTGGGCACTTTTTTATGACCTGCTCCCTTTTCTGTTTACGTTTTCTTTTCGTAGCTCCGCTGGGATAATCTCGTTTCCTTTCACTCATTGTTTTTTACAAATCGCTACTAATACTACTAAACCAGAAGAACAATTGTTTGTATTGTATTACAATGTAATGCACAATTATATAAAACACGTCAATAAACACTGCTCTCCGTGGTTTATCATCGTATCGTATGTACATCGATTATTGTGGGATTCCCCCGTTGAAGTAAATGACTTAAACGGGGAAATCCCGCAGCCCGCGATAACCGATGTAGGGTGTTGCCAACTTTTGAACGCACGCTTTACACGGGAAAAAAAAGAAATTGCTTTTTTTGACTTTTGTCATTTCTGAAATAAAAAAAAATTTGGGAAATTTTTATTAATTTTTGCTTACGCACGTTGGGGGCCCTGTATAATTGATACGGCAGATACGGCGGCCCCTGGGAAATACATACAATATTGCCAACATCAGGAAAGCACGGTGGTGAGGGAAATATCAAAAAAACCAAGGAAGCACGCTGGTGTGAGAGGGAATGACCGAGTGTCCAACGCAAGTTAAGCTCACTGATGAAGTTTGTAAAAATAGCCAGCAAACCACGCTAGATAGCATACAGCACACTGATGCTAGAGAGATGCCTAGATAACCCGGGAAAACGCTCGTGCAAGATAAAGTAAAATAGCCAGGTAGGTACTCCGGCTATGTGAGTATCCAAGACCTGGGAAAGACGGTGGTAATATCTAGCTAATCAGAGAAGCACAATGATTAGACGAATGTCCTACAGTAGGGAATCACGCCACAAAAGACCTCCTTGGTTGCAGTGCCTACCTTATGGGTAACTCAAAATAATGAAAATAATAAGGAAACACGCTGGTATAAATGAAAGTGAACGATGTCCGACATCTGGGAAGTACGCTGGTGAAAAGATAACAATTTTCAACAAAGCAGCTTGGCTATGGGAGTGTGTTGTATCAGTGAAGCAGGTATTCAACACCAATTGATCCGAACTATCGTAGCCGCGCCGGCTATTCTTATCCTTTGGAGGACTCCCGCTTAGGCCGATGCGATTTCTCCGATTGCTGGTAATCAACTGATGAAACGTTGTAGTGGGCTCTAGGTAACTCCAAGTTACCTAGAACGAAACTACCTTTTTGACCTTGGAGCCTAGCTGTCTTCTCCTTACAATTTCTTCAAATTTTTTAATTACCCCATTGCGATCGGCTAGGTCTGGTCTGCGACTGCAAAAAGACCTGGGGCCAGTCTTTTTTATATAGTCTGGCTGGGTTCTGGCGACGAATTAAGTCCTTTATTTTTCTTATTGGAGGTATGAAATTGTTGACAAAAAAGTAAGTTCGTTACAACTATTCAGTTGCAGAAAATTATAAAGTAGAAGTATATTTAACAGGTGTTCACTATAAATTTGAGCTTTTTGTTATATTCAGTTATTTAAAAATAAATATATATTTTTTACCCTCCTAGACGGCCGGAGTTAATGGAATGTGTGTATACAGAGGGGCAAGTGTCTACCTTAAAAGTTGTTCATTCTCTATAGTTACCGTAATCCCTTGTGGATATGGGGCGGAAGAATAGTTTCATCCGATTTGAATCAACGATTGCAAGTGGGCGTACAATTTAAAGTAGATTCCGAACCACTGACATTTTCTCTGCAACCCCTATAACCTTTTATCAAAATCTGTTATCAGGAGGTCGCCGTCGGTGAGATTCGAACCTGGGACCTCCGGATTGGTAGACGTTATAACTTACCCCCCCCCCCCCCCCCCCGCCTAGTAACGTTGTCGAAACTGAATACAAATGTAAATGTTTACCTATTTTTGGGAACAAACTACAGACATCCGATACGGAAATAAATGTACGCCACGAATATGTACTGTCTTTTTAGCATATCTGCATTTCTCTAATGAGTTATTTATATCTAGGTTTTCCAGTCATGTGGCTTCCGGCCAAATGGGGGGCAATTGGATACGACAATATGTACTTGATCTCAAGCTACTCTAGATGCAAGCCCGGGAGCTGACACGAACAGCTGAGCATTGGTGGTGTAAACAAACCAAAACTCGCTACAGTAAAAAATAGGAAAAGCTTGGGGAATTCTACATTTTCATAGTATTTCTTGCAGTAATTTTAAAGTCTCAACTTGGAATTTACTTGACGTAAACCTATAAATGTTCTGAACATGTGGTCACGATAAAAAATTTCTCAATTACAATTTTCATGTACTTTAATGAGAAGACTTGTGTTCGTTTTGTTGAATTGAGATTAGAATGCGTCAATGACATCAGCATTTCTCTTATTTAAATAAAATAATAACGAATGCTTGGTGTTAAAATGGCCAAAATGTCATGTTTTTGAGGCTTGTGTCTAGAGTAGGCTAGGCTTGATTCTTTGACAAGACTCACAAGTACCTGGTGGTAAGGTTCGATACCTAAACAGTGAGTTCGTACACCGTCCGTAGCTGGCCCTAATTTGATTCAGTTAGACCGCCTGAGATGTTGGTGGTGGTAGGGGATAGTGCTTAGAACGGGCGGGCAACAAGGGATCTGGTGTAGATTTGCGCATGGCGGGGTTGAGCTGCGCAATTATCCATCTAGTGTGAAGGTTTTTAAACCACACCGCGATAGCCACAAGTTTGTTAAAGTCGCATGTCAAGATATTTGTAGCAGTGGACGTGTGGTGGTGTTATTGGCTATCGTAGGACGTAATGTATGAACGGAAATTCTTTGAGAAATTTACCTAAAGTGGTATTCCACCCAGTGTTTTATAGGCACTTATACTTGCTATAATTTTGATAACAGTGGGTAGGCAGCAATATTTCATTTGAAAGAAAATAAAGTAAGATAAATTATTAAAACCTTAAGTTTCGGACCCTTACCTCTTTTGAGCGGCAGTGCACCTATATGTGGGATCGCGGATTCTCCATGAAAAGAACTTTGGAACGGAGAATCGGCAACGGCGCTGGTTTCAAAGTGGTTGGGGAAATGGAGTATCATGCGCATGGTATCGGTTCAAACCCAGCTAGCCCAATGGTTCTTTTTAACGCAGATTCTCCGATTCCTTCATATATATTTAAAATTTTATAAATATAATTACAACACTACGTCAAAAACTTAGTAATTTTTTACCCAGTGTACGAAATTGTTTAGGCGTGGCATCCATAGTTTAACTTAGTGCACATTTTAACCCCATGTGTTGTTGATGATGCTTGCACTAAAATGTGCTGTTTTTGATGGACCTTTTAGGGTGACTGCACGCTAATAAATTAAAATAGCAAGGGACAACTTTTCTCTTATAAACGACGTCAGTAAACTTGAATGTTATTTTAACTAACTTCGCAAAAAAGCAGTATTTCTTTCAATATATGGTCAAATTAGGGGAAACGCAAGGGAAGGGGGTATACCTCATTTCTTCTAGGTAATGGATTTTTGTTGCGTAGACTATATTTAACAGGCTAAGAGTAAAAAATTACCTATCTACAAGGTCCGAGTAAAAGTGGCTTAGAAAATGTTCCGCGCAAAAACAAACCGCGTGAGTTTCCGGTCAAAAAAGAATCAGAAAAACTACGGGCAAAAACGAGTTAACTACAAAAAGTAATGCAAAGTTAATTAGTTTAAGTACTTAAGTTGTTTTTGCCCGGAGTTGTTCTCTGATTCGTTTTTTCCCGGAAGCTCACACGGTTCGCTTTTGCGCGGTATAATTTCTAAGCCACTTTGGCTCGGACCTTGTAGATAGGTCATTTTTACTCTCAGACTGTCATTTTTTCTTTGGTGCTAAAACTAAAATAAATTTATTTTAATTCTTATTACAGCAATTTCAAACCCCAATTTATTCACCGCACGAAATGTAATTTACTTAGAATATATTCCATCTTTAAAAAATTTAAGCCGGGAGAATTTCAATATTCAAAAGATTTTGAGCGTGCAATATTACAATCAAGCGAATATCGACATTCTCTTAAAATAATAGATGTCAATTTTCAGGACTTTTTCTCGACAATTTAATATCATTTTTACGCGACAAAAAAATTTATTCAGCGTGAAATATACATAATATTCTTTCCCAGAATTTTTCGTCTCCATATCGAATGTCTGAGAATTTATGTACCTGCCGACAAAATTCCAATCAATTTAATGTTTCGTCTGTCAAACACCACTTTCAATGTGTGGGAAGTGTTTGCGTTCAACATAATATTGATGATTCAAATATATGATAAATAGGAGCAATATTGGCATAATGGTTAACGAAACATTATGTGGCATTTCTATTTGTCTTCGCGGAAAGGTAGAAGAATTGTCACATTGGTTTAAATAAGAAGATTTACATTCTATAGAATTCCCATATATTTAATGCAATCAACGTCTGCAATTTAATCAAGTAAACTAATTTAAAGTCAGTCATGCTTTAGTTTATTAAACTTTCACTTTTTAATTTATGGGAAATATAGAAATATTTATAAAACCTATACAAATAGGAACAGACAACAAATAGGTGATCTCACATCAACTAGAAAGATAATTTTGGCAGGATACCGATGGCGACAAAATGTCCATATCCATGTTAGCAGTCAGTCTGTTCACCAGACTTACTGGGCAGCCCAACAAGCCAGTAGCCACAATTGGCCTCACACACCATGCCCAAGCCAGAAGCAAATAGAAGTTATTTTAAAAAATCACGTTGTTTGGGACCGTGGTACACTGTTTTAGTCTTGTGCGTGTGCTGCTTCGGAGGGAGTCAGTGAAAGGAATGAGAGGAGTGTGTCATACTCAGTACCCATATACGACAACAGAAATGAGTCCGAACTCTGATCAGTATACCGTACCATCATATTCAGACTAATCCCAGCGGGAAATGGAATCATTCCAACATGCATGTTGTAGTCCTTCCTTAGAAGGCATGGATGCGTGACCCTTCACATATACACCTTCATTTAAACGTTTTTTATCTTCTCTTTTTTCACGAAGTTACGACATGATGTATTTCCTATCAGGATGCAATAGAAGCTTTCTACAATAGATGCCCGCAAGCTTCCCTAGGAGTAATCGTGAATACATTCCCCAGAGAGATGATGAAAAGCAGAAGCATTAACTATCATAAACCTAAACTTCTGTTTTTAGAACCGATGGGAAGAAAATTGCTAATATTTGAGAGTAAAGCTTATAATAGTACAATATCACAATAGACACCTTAATTACCTAGCAGGCAGCAAATAGTTAAATATTTCCACTTTAAAGTGTCTCTTTACTACCCTTAAATTGCCGTGTAATTTCCGTGTACACGGAAGTACACGGAAAGTACATAGAAATACACGGAAAGTATACGGAAATTACTCGTGTAGGTACGCAACAAGTTCCATTAAATTGTTATAAGTTTTTTTGGGAGGAAGAGGTATACAACACGTTCCGTAAAATTTTTATTAGACTTTCTGGGAGTAAGAGGTATATTAGTCAGGCTTTTAGTTGCTTTATTAACTGGGGGGACTGCTGCCCCCCTCCCCCCGACAGGTTTGTATCTAGAACAGGCTGTGATAAACTATTACCAGTAATATTATCTTATCTTGTACTTACATGTAGTTCCGTGTAGTCCGTGAAATTTGTACTTGTACTTTCCGTGTACTTTCCGTGCTTTTCGTATACTTCCGTGTTATTTCCGTATATTTTCCGTGTATTTCCGTGTACTTTTCGTCTATTTCCGTGTACTTTCCGTGTATTTTCGTGTACTTACGTGTACTTTCCGTGTACACGGGAATTACACGGCAATTTGAGGGTAGTAAATAGACAACCGAAAATGCAACCAACTATACCCATGACGAGTGAATTTATACAACTTCGTGCAAGATATAATTAGCCAGTATATTGCCGGGCTGATGAATACCACTACCCAAACTCATTTTCACCTGTTTGGAGCTACGCCTAATGTCTTTGGTAATAGAGAGGGCAGAAGCCAGTCATTCATGTCATTGAATAATTTAAGTGGGACATAAAACCATTGAAATTTAAGACAACTGTAATGGAAAATGATATATCAAGCGATTTGAATTGGTGATTCTCATCCTAAATGAAACGCACCTAACGCGTTTTAAAAGTTTCATCATTTCGCCAGCTTTGCTTAGACCACGTAGATTTCCGTGGAAAATTATTTTTAAATTTTCCGTAGCCCTTCAGATTCATCCAACCGGATCCGGATTCCTTAATATATCTCAGGAAGCATCCGAGCACTGTTTTACACAGTTCATCGAGCTCCCCAAAGAAATAACTAGCGAGTAGCCTTTTACTTCTATCTACCAGAGCAGGGCATTCGTATAGCACATGATAAACTAACTCGATTTCCTCCAGATCCTTTCAGCTATCAGTATCAGCTAGTTCTAGTCTTCTTCCGTGTTTACCTATGCCCCAATAGCCACTAAAGACAAACACTAGACTTCTGGCATAACTCCTATTTTCACTGACTATCCTCGTTTTGTTCTTATTATATTCAGGCCACATTTGTCTGGCTATACAATAAGTATCACTGTGTTTCCTGTTTTATATGCAACCCTAAGTATGTATATGTTTCTTTAGAGTCACAATTGTAGTCTTAACGTAGTCCACTGTACTGCTCTTTCATACCCCTGAATGCTAGTGTATCTAGTACCCAGTATAGAGTCAACATTCAGCGACTGTTGATCCTTACTAGCTTCTTTCTCATCTGTCTGGTAAATCGCAGCTATTTATGCATAAAAATCCTTCAGTTGCTCGGCAGTCTATACGATTCATGGATTTGCTAGATTGCTACATTATCGCTGCGGTACCTGTATTCGTTTTTGGTTGACGTAATTCCTGCCATCCTGCGGAACTTAGACCGCATATCTAGATTGCATTACCTCTCCAATCCTGCCCACCAGATTAAGAACCATAGCAGAAATGGAGATAACAATATTCGTATACATCCACCGTATGACCTTGGGTTATAGTTCCCC
The DNA here is from genome assembly GCA_964036015.1 of Leptarthrus brevirostris. Lineage (NCBI taxonomy): Eukaryota > Metazoa > Arthropoda > Insecta > Diptera > Asilidae > Leptarthrus > Leptarthrus brevirostris. The sequence continues at coordinate 128,154,047 of OZ038374.1, read as the reverse complement.
AGCTAACGCCAAATAGTTACTTGTACATATAAACTCTGACACTGAATTTCTTTTAATGTTCTCCTATATAACTTTTCCAGTCGACTTTCGAGCCTTACTTGGCTTCACTGGAAATGGTCAGGATTTTCCCCCTTGCAATGGGATTCCAAAACTCGGGTTTTTGTCTCTAATTGGTTAAGAGTACAAGATTTACCTTTGGACGATTTACACCAAGTTCACTGCTTTAAACCCATCTAACAAGCTCACAAAGCGCATACAATAGAATTTTACTTATGTGGATAGAAACATGAAGCTGCCTAAATAATCATCTATCACCAATAATCACAAGAGTGGTTATAAAACCTCTACCTAGGGTTAGGAGTACACCCTAGGAAGAGTTTTTATCACCACTCTTACCTGTGCACTCTTACCACGCGTACCTTTGCATCACTAGGTCACCTGTGTTGGAGCTAATTATCTTGCTGAGAAGCATTGAATCAATCTACTTACGCAGATCTCTTTTGTTTTCTAGTTTTTTTAGTCCAAAATAAATTGCGTCCGTTTTTACATTGTCCAGGAAAGCGCCCAAGGTGTACTTCTTATACTCCAGAGATCTGTCTACGATTGACAACACTGAACGTATTTGCCTCTGGTATAGGCATGCTGACTATTTGTAATATTGTGCCACTGATTTGTCTTTTTTGTGTCTCCTGTATTTTCAACATTAAGGAAGAGCGTCTGGTTATTTTATAATTCTTTCCTCTTACATGGCTCGTTTTTCAAGCTATCGGGTTAAAGATCACTCTTACTTTCCTTTAGACCGCGGGAACATAACCAAGCCATAGAAAGCTCTAGTCATTCCATAATGTATTTTAGTAGCCCCGGAAATGGGTGTCGCGGAATACTGGAAGAAGCTCGTTATTTGTGAATCCATTCTCAATTCCCTCCTCTATTAGTTGAGGGAGCAATTGGATCTTTTGATAAGACCCATGGGAGTCTGGACCCTTCGGAGTTGTATACAATAGGCTCTCAAAATATCTTCATAGACACTCTCTCTGTGAATATTATTGTCATTTTAAAAGTTCTGAGATTATTTTTATATCTGGACTAGTCTGTCTGATGTCCACTTTGTTTGGCAGCGTTGAAATATCTACACAAGATCATCTTATGCTTCCCTAGTTTCGTACTCCACCATGGAGACTTTGACTTATGATAGACTCGGCTAATGGGACATAATCCTCGAAATGCTTTGCTTAGTACATTGGTAACAGTACGGATCGCATAGTTCACAGCTGATTCCTTTAGCGCTTTGAGCGAAGTAGACTTCTCCATCTGCAATTGCAGGATATCTTTAAAATGCATTAGAAACTAAGAGGAGATATTTTTTAATATACTTAAGGGACAAGTTTTAGGTTTAAAGACCAAACCATAAACGTTTTTAATTTCTTCAGAAGGACTTCATATTTTCTGGAAAAATCCATTCATTTAGAAAGCTTCAGTACATTTTCCTTAATAAAAGTTTAATGTTTTTATAGTCTAGGTTTTTTTTTCAATTACCATAAAACCGCTAAACAAATTGTGTAGAGGGGACTGTATTCTCTAAATTGAGCCGTTTTTTCGAGAATAACTCAGTCATAAAAAAAATACAGATTGTTACCATAACTTGCAATATCCTGTGACATTCCGCTTTGTTGTCAACATCCCTGCCTTAAGCAAGGATCAGAATGTAAATTTGTAGACGTATTTTGACAAAGACCACGTAATGAAAGCTGTAAACCTTGAATCTCCACCATAAACTGCCTGGGATTTCTCTTTCTTCAAAACATCTTAAATTTCAGCCAGCAAAGTCATGGACTTATTAGCTAAAAGTATCTCATACTAAGAGTTAAACGTTCTTGACAACGTTATTTCGGTTGTGCTTTTAAATTTCCAGAGCTAATATTCTTCCATTGTTTCAAACAACAACATATCCAGTATTGCGCGAGGACTAAGACTAGTGGCATATCTCACAGGGCTTCGCAAATAAAGATATATTACAAATTATCTTCCTTAACGAGTTTTCCAAGACCTTCTCCAGCACAAACCTTTCTAAGGGGATTCACGGTTTAATTGCGCCAGACTAAATAGGTTTTTGTTGTTTGGTGAATATTCAGCACCAATTGCTCCTTTCCTTCTCCGTATAATAAGGAAGGGCCTTAAAGACATCTAGCAGGCACTGAATATGTCGGTAATCTTACGTACGATAGGGCTACTTTTAGGTAGACACATGTACACCAAATACACATAAATCAACTCACATTATTGCAATATATACGATTATTTAAGCTTCGCTGGCTAAAAGATTACTGATAACGTCTTCTGTGCCATACGATGGTGTTAAAGGAATTCCCACTTGTTGCTACGCTGGAGGTCATGATGATTGCTCCCATTAAAATTACTTTTTTCCTTATTTTGGCACGTGGAATTGACAGCTTTCTTGGATATCTGTAACCCCTCCGAAAAGCTGTTTAATAAGCTCGAGAAGTTATTTCGACGTCCCTATCAAACGAAGACGAGCAGGAGTTGGAGAATTAAGTTTCGCCTTGTCAGAATCCTACGTCCTTTTTTAGACAAGTTCATGTGAAATTTCTCCAGTATTCTGTCCTTCCCGACATTCATCATAAACACAATTTGACATTGTGTCGAAAAATTCGATTAGACTTGTCGCCCTTGTCACATGGAGATATTTCCATCAGGACCACTGGCGAAAATACCAAACAAATTTAATGAATTTTCGGAATAGAATCCAACATCTCGCGGGGACATATAAGATTTTATTGCATACACACTGGAGCCTTTGTTTATGGGTTTGGGATGTTGTTGCGAGCTAGAGGTTTACCCTGAACTCAACAGAAATTTATGACTCCGATGGATCACCGAAAACTTTTAATTAAGGTTTGTGATTGCTTTCGCACACGCTTGATTTGGTTCGAAAGTGATTGATCTTAAGGGATATAAACTACCATGAAAATTTCGGATTTAGTTTTGAATGGAAAATTCAGAACCAGCAAAGGGTTGGCTTAAAAAACCACCGACAACTTTTAAGTTATTAGTCCGTTGGAGCCCATATTTCGGAAGGCACAATCAAAGGTCATATAACTACTAATATTGTATGGTTTTAGTAAGTTTCGTTATACCGTTTATTGCAATTTGTTTCACCGAAGGAAAAAAAGGGGGGGGGGGTGGAACCCGAAAACCCACTTCCTCCGTAGATCAGGCCCTGGTGACAGGATTCCTTTATAATGAAAATACATATCTTCAAATCATATTGTATTGTTTCCGATTCCTAATATTTTGTGACTGAAGTTTTAGAATGTTGTTCTTGCTGTTTGCTGTTAATGTTTGAGTAATTTTTTTATCTGACTATACTAATTTGGCGGCTAAACGCAATGATTGTTCAAATGTGAAGGTATAACGCCTAAACCATCCATAAAAGAAGAATTCCGCGTTAAGTACTGGGTGAGACCCCAGTACTTAACGCGGAGACCGATTGGTATGATTCCTTTTTTGTTATACAGAGTCATTCATTGCTATTATTAGGAAAAATGTTTGTCCTAGGATGCGGAGAGTGTAGGGGGGGGGGGGTACGCTAACTTCATAACACGTGATTTGGATGGTTCATAGCATAGTCCCCCACAGATACCACGACAATTTTTATGTGGTGGGGGTGGGCGTTGAGAGAGGGGGCGGGACTGAACTCCTTAGCGCGTAGATCGATTTCTGTAATTCCTCTTTTTTTTGTACAAAGTATGATCCCCTATTGCTACTGTGAGTAGAAATTTGCACCTAGGATAGGTGTAGAGAGAGTGTCTAACTTTGTAACGCCCCGAATAAAATAATTTGTTAGGTGTATTCATGCCCAAACCAATTACAGGCATTTATATTTTCAAAAGTACATACGCGTCTATAACTAGCACGCATAGCGAAAAAATGCGTCTGGTACTATTATAGCACACGAGTATGTACGCTCCCGCTATAGGCACAAAGATTTAAAAATACGCCCGCCATATCTGTCTTAAGAAACGTAGGAGGCTTTAATCTATGAAAATAATTTTATTATTTTCATATTAAATTTTAGACAATTTCGTGTGTCTTTAATTGATACGTGCCCGCAGCGGGGACATTTGGAAAAGTAGAATTTTTACTCAGGCGTAAGTACCGTGCCTTATTTGGGTGCCTCATTTAACGCTGTTTCAGACTAAGAATGGCGAGTCTTATTTTTACTTGGCGCGTTGACTGATTTGAATAATTATTTTTTGAGTATGTTCCCCATTGCTACCAATTCATAGTGTGAGATTGAGGTAGGGGAAGGGGCAAAACCCAACTTCGTTACGCGAAGACTAATTTGGATGATTAATTAGTTGTTGCACAGAGTATGATCCTCCATTAGTACTATGAGAAGAAATGTTGGACCGATTTGAATGATTCTGTTTTTGATGTAGAGATTATATTTCTCCATTGGAGTAATGTTACAAAATATTATAGTGAGTTGGTTATTATGAGGAGGCGGAACCAATTTCAGAACGCATAGACTGATTTGGATGACCCTTTTTTGTTGTATTATGGTTCCTCAATGCTACTATGATAACTAACTTGAACCTTGGGCGGGGTGGGGGAGGGGTAGGCTAATTTATTGACATCTGAAGCATTGTGGATTAATTTAGAAGATTCTGTTTTTGATGATTATATATATTGGTAGCATTTCAAAAATTTTATGGTGGAGGAGTGCAAGCTTATTTCTTATCGCGTGCCAGATTTGGATGATTCGTTTCTTATATATGTTTATATATATTGTTTATTTTCCATTTGTACCCATAAAAATTGTGGCTTAACGTAAGAGTGGAAAGAGGGGCAGCACCTACATAGGTTCATAAGGTGTAGAGCGATTTTGATGATTTTCATTCTGTTTTACAGAATTTGTTTCCTCATTGGTAAATGATAAAAAGTGCTGCACCTAGAGTGACCATGGTAAAAGAGAAGGGGCAGTTCCGATTTTGATAAAAACGAAAAAGAAACATCTTCTTAAGGGTCTTGAGAATATATACCTCGACGGTTATTTTGAATTGCAAACTGAAAGTGCCGCTACCTTTGTTTTTCCTGAAATTTCATTTATTTAATAACAATTGCAAATCTTTGCGAGCGCTTTTCTCGAAACGCAGTTGAACCGATTTTGATTTTTTTGTTTCATTTTGTTCGTTATATAATCCTCTACCGGATCAACCGGCGGTTTTTTGATTTGATTTTTACCTACTATACATGAGTTCTACTCGTGCGATTTCGGTCGATTTCTGAATTTTAATGGGCTCCCGTTTTGTAAAAAAAATTCGAAAAACGGCCATGTCATTCGATTTTTGTATGTATTTAAATTAAGGGAAAAATTTAATTTTTTTCCAAATTATTATTATTTGCGCAGTCACGCAGTCCTAAGAGGGGCCTGTAAAAAACGTTGTCTACGTGAAAAGAAAACAGCCAATTATCTCTTATGGTCATCATCATTTAAAAATCCCAAATTTGTCCGTTAGTTTTTGAATACCCCCTTAAACATTAACACCCCCCCCCCCCCCCCCGTAGGGTGTCGTTCTACCACAATATCTAATGGGGCATCAGGAGTGTCATTATTCATCTCAGCGACACCGAAAGCTATGGTTTCAACACTAATAACATATCGTTCGTTTTCGATTATTTGGACACTTTACTCTCTTCCCAATCGGAATTCTACCAGTATCTTATTATCAAGTTCTTAATCGGCTTAGGTAGTGTTATAATTAATCTTACTGACCTTGAAAATATGGATTCGACGCCAATATCGGTCGTTTTGATGGCTATCACAAAAAATCGAAGAGCTACACAGAAGGTGAATTGGCGTTAATTGAGAGGCCGCCATCATCAATCGGACTTTATTGCCTCAGTTGCCTCTGAAATAAGGCGTATTTCATCCCAAGATTCATTCAGCTCTGCTTCACGTTCATCTGTTGACGCCGTACCTGCTTAGATTGCTCCAACACCTCTGACTGAGTCCTGCCCTAAAGTTCTGGGCTCCAAATCTACCGCTCCTTCTCAGGATTCTACTCCTCAGGAGCAACATAAACAGTCCGAGAATAAGCGCCTTCGCCGTGGTAAGGATCGTGCATCTCCACTTGCTGCGGTTATCATCGGGGATATCAACAGCGCACATACTGTCGTGTCGCCAAACAGCATCATGCAGCGGCGCACTGAGTATATGATTCCTGGCGGTTTGAATGGATCCTTACGGCTTAATATTTCGATATCTGCCGGTAAGACCATCGAGACTGCGTCTTTGAGACCAGATGTGCTTCCTCGTAGCGTCTTTGTCCCCGAAATTCATCCGCACACCACTGTTGGTGACGTTGTGCGGTATGTTTCTGCGCACCTTGGGATTTCGCAGGATTTGGTCCGGAATACATGGTATTTCGTCGTAATCGACATCAGCCCACATTGAAGTCCCCAGTTGGGAGAGAAGCACTGTGCGCTGTCCGATGCGACATCCAATTCTCTATTGCTGAGCTTTCGGATTCATATGTTTTGGAATTGATGTGCGTTGTTCTGAAGTTGCTGGATGAGAGTGTGCTTGTTGCTTTCGCTTACATTCCTTCAGGAGCGACTGTTAACACTTATGATCTGCTTGTTTCTTGCATTGACACTCTCTCCTGTAACTTGTGTCCACACCACGAGTTGTTGCTCTTCGAAGATTTTAACTTGGCTTAAATCAATTTCATTTCTTTGGATGATAAAGTGTCGATTCCCTCCCACATGTTGTTTCATCGTCAGCCTTTCTTCTTCTCGGTCATACAGTGTTCCAGCATTACTAAATATTCTGGTAGATTCCTGGAATTGGTGTTTAGCACTGACCCATCTGGTACTTTGGTCAGGCGCTGTTTGGTTCCTTCTCTTCTCGAGAGGTCTTATCATCCTGCACTTCAGATTATTCTCGTTTTCGATCCAATGGCCGCAGCATCTCCGATGCACTTTTATTTTTAAAAAGGCTGATAAATCCTTTATTAAATAAGCTTTTGTTGAATTATAATTGGTCCAAAGTGCATTTTATTACAAGCTTTCATATCTTAAGTACATAAAAAAGGAAGCTTGAAGCGGTTGTGCTCGTCAAGGAGCGACGCGGATTTTTACCTCTATTTTGATTTGCGGGATCGATTTATTTCAGAGATTTAAGACTCCTATAATAGTTATATTGACAGAATGAGGTCTACGGTACGCGACCAGCTTAAGCAGTTTTGTTTAAGCGCTGTACTGATGGTTATCCTACTTTACTGCAGCTGGGTGATAGCGAGAGTAGTTAACCCTTGGTGATTGCGAATCTATTTAGTGACTTTTATGACTTCGTTTCTTGATAATAACTGTGATACTAGTTAAGGATTTTAATTGCTTAACTATGTTTCATTTTTCTTCGTTCGAAATGAAGGATCTTATATTTGACGATGACACAGTCACGAAACACATCAATAGTCTGGCCAATAGTTTTTCGTGTGGTCATGATGGTGTTCCTGCTTCCCTTCTTAAGAACCTTTCTTCTTCACTTGTTCCTGTTCTTTGTTATTTATTTAATTTATCTATTTATAGTGGGGTCTTTCCAAAATCTTGGAGATCTAATTATCCCTCTTCAAAAGAAGGGCAAGCGTTGTGGTATCTCAAACTGTTGACCCTTTGTTAATTTGTGTTAAATTGCTAAACTTTTTGAGGCATTATTTTGCAATGTACTTCATTTTCATTGCACAATTTTTTGGTTCTATCCGGGCAGTTCTGGCTTTATGAACGACGACAAACCTCCTGAAATTCTCTAACTGAAATTTTATCTGGTAAACAAGTGGATTGTGTTTTCACCGATTTTGGTAAAGTATTTGACCGCATTAATCACAAGTTAGTCACCGTCAACTTTCCGTCCTTTTTTGTTGATTGGGTTCGCTCATACTTATTATGTTGAATCCAGCGTGTGTCGTTCCGGGGTTCCTTATCCAGGTATATTCACAATACCTCTGATGTGCCTCAAGGAAGCTATCTCGGGCCCGATTTCATTTATTATCTACATCAATAATGTATCTGTGTTCTTGAGACATCCTAAAATACTCTGTTATGCTGACGATGCCAACATTTTGAAATTTTTAATTCTGACTTAGACGCCTTTTACAGTTTGTGTTCTATTAACTATCTTCCATTTCCTATTAGTAAAAGTACATCAATATTATTTACTCGTAGAAATTATCCTCTTGACTTCAGTTTTACCTTACATGGCTGTGTACTGGAGAGGCTTACTAAGACCAAGGACTTGGGAATCAACTTCAACAGCCGATTTATCTTCGACTTGACCACATTGATGCGATTGTTATTAAAGCTAATTCGCCTTTGGGATTTATTAAAAGCTGAGCTAAAGTATTCGATGATGCTTATATCACGCGACTCCTTTATTGTCGCTTCTGTCAGGCCAAGTTTGAAACTGGCTGTATTTGGTCGCTATATTATCGCGAACACATTGGATGGGTCCAGGGAGTCGAGCGCCGGTTGGTTCATTTTGCACTTCGCAGGCTTCCTAGTAATAACCATCTTATTTTACCTCCTTACTTAGGTAGTCTTAAACACATCAAGCTTAATTCTTTTGAATCTAGACGGAATAACTCCAAAAATATTTTCGCTCAGTGATTGTATGTATGGCATACAATGACTACCCGGTCTTGTTGTCTTCTTTTAATATATCGATCCCGTGTCGCTCCTTGAGATATCTTAATTTTTTTTTAATAATTCAACATGGTACGAATTATGGGTTTCAGGAGCCAATCTCGTCGATGGTCCCCTTTTCTGATTTGCACTTTGACATGATTGATTTTAATCTTTCGAGAAAATGTGTACAGTCTAAAATTTCATGAAGTTCCTCTATATTTTTTGTAATTCTGTACTTTTAATTACTTATCTTGTTATTCTAGTTAATAATTGTTATTATACTATTCTATAGTATTTTAAGTTTGTTAGTAATCAACCTTTGGTGAATCTAAAATAAATTAATAAATAAACAGAAAGATCAATTAAACTAAGGCCAAAGTTCAAGGGTTCCGAGTTGTTAAAGTAGGCTTAGTTAACGACAGTTATTCCATGTAAGTCTCACCTGAAGAGAAGAAAATTCTTCTATGTTTTTTCGTCCGATAAGAATGTGTGGTGCAGTTTATACAGTAGAGACTACACAGCTGACAGTGAACGGGAAGATGTCAGTATCAAGAACGAACCTGCTGATTGATCTATTTTTAGGATTTTTATCTTACTACTCCTGTATTAAACTTGTCAACCTAAAAGAACTAAACATAGATGCGATTTTCAAAAAAAGATTTTGATTTTTTTCAATTTATTGCAAAGTCGTCTCGAATTTCGATACAACCTGAGTATCGATCAAAAATATCGAGGACTTTACGGCACCGAGACAAGACCAATACTGTGGCATATCTCGAACCCGGTCTCGTCAAGGTAAAGACGATCTTGCTCTTCTCGCAATCTCGACGAGATAAACGCCAATCGGTCCGGTTCCGCTCTCGGCGAGATAAAAACAGGGAATTTAGGTGGGAAAACAGTGAGCGAGGACATTTTCATGATATTCTCTTCACCCCGAACAAGGTAACAAAGGATCTTCTTTGCTATAGGGGATAAAACGCAAATATCTAAAGAATAAAATAACGTAGGAAGAAGCAAATGATGAATATATACTTATGTGCGCCATAAATCACACAATAGACACTTTTCGGAACAACATGAAAGCTGAAGCAACTAAAATCTCGAACACAATCGACAACTTAATCTAGATCTCGTAATCGCACTGTTACCAATGATATTGGTCCCGCTGCCACTGTCGGTCTCGTGGCGAGAATTATCTCGAGTATCGTGAACCCTTAATTATGACATTTATCGGGTGTTGAAAACATCGATAGAAAATATAGATATATTAGAAGTGTATTATCGATAATTCGATATATCGATGTGGTGTAGCTCATCTCAATTGATCTGGCTCGTTGGGCGGTGAGTGCTCGGACCTGGTGAGCTAAGCGAAAACCTCGAGGGATGTGGGAGAAAGAGAATACAAATGCAGGAAAAAGACAAAAATGCTTGAATGGAAATACGAATTTGTCTTCTCTTGCGTCGCGCTGACCCGTTGGCCGGCGGATGATCGAATTTGTTGTGTGGTGTGCTGAAGACCTACTGAATTGAACAGGATACAACTAAGTCTTTCTCCAACGATACGACACTTTGACTAGAATCGTATATAGTAGAAATTTAATTTCCACTTTATAAAAATAGTAAAGCTATTAATTATCGCATTACTCTTCAAAAGCATTATTATGTTTCTCAAATTCATAACAAGTCAAAATAAGGACTTTGTTTGTACTTTTTGCTTTAATTGCTCTCTTCCGGGATTGTTGTGTAGAGCAAACTCATCAACACTAATCGCTTCATCCGCGCACTTTCGTCCTTAGTTAAATCTAAAATTTGTTTTTTATGTTTGGTCTCATTAATGTGGCGCTGATAAAATCCTTTTGGTTAAAGCAACGCCTGACTTTCAGTAATCAAGATCTAAAAGCAAGAAGCGCAATTTTATGTGCCCTATCGCTTCATACAGGTTCAGACTAGAGTTACCCCAATGCTTTCTGTAGAATCATAAAATTTTAAGTGTAGAAGTTATTGACGACATTATTTGTAGAAAACAATGAGTTTGGCTTTTTAAGGACTTTTATACTACTTGCTATCAACTTAATGGAAGGAGAAATTTCGAGGTTAATGTCTATAAAAGTCTCCCGCAAATATTCGCTTAGAAAATGTTTCGCTCTCTTAGCCATGCCTATAACCACAATTTTTTATCCATTAGCAGACCCACCAGGAAGTCTGCAGTGATTATGGTATAAAAAATTTGCATAACCAAGACAATTTCATTAAGACTTACCTCAAGATGTTGAGAGTAGTCTTAAGGAATTTCCTGTTGGGCTTTTATATTCCGAGAATATGGTAACTGTCTCCTTTTTTTTTTTTTTTGTTTTTTTTTTGATGAAATGAAAAGCCTGAGATAGCTACTCAACATAAGTCCGTTGTTTCCATTTTGCATACAAATTGTGGCAAAGCTTCCACTTCGATTGTCTTTATCTTTGGATATTTTCAGACGACTCCAACATGCACAGACGAAGCTGATTTAGTTTCAAGTTACAATGTCACCGTGTTTACCAAACTTTACCCAACTGAGCACTTGGGTGCTTGCAACAGGAAAATTCCATTACATTATTTATTCCAAGCGAGTGCTAGAAATTTTCCAAGATATGAGCATATGAAGCATATCAGCAGACTTACACCAGTAGCATTATCACAACAAACGAGAACATGCTGCTTCGGAATGATGCCATGAATAACTTTTATGGAAGATTAGCCTGCAAATAAAAATTCGTGACAAAATTTAATTTAATCTGACGATGGGATTTCACTGGATTGTAAGTGATTTTGCTTGAAAAAATCTTCATATTATACGTCAATTTTTAAAGAAAGCCAACATAATATTTGTACAGTTGAATAAAGGAATTTAATGTAGACATCGTGTACAAGGAGCACCTTAGGAAGACAAATTTTAGCAAAAGCTACAAGCGGATAAGTCTGGAAGGATACTGAAGCCACTTTGGGTTTTATTTTTAATACGAATATTCTACTTCCGTTGTGAAGTTTGGATAAGCAGGGTGTTTTCTGTCCAAAGACCGCCAAATATAACAGGTGGATAGATCTCGACAGGTCAAACGAAAATTTATCCTTTTCCTTAGCTAGTATTGGTAGCGCTAGATGGTACATTAATACGCTCTGCTCTACGAGGGATACGGTCGAAATCTTATATGACGCTGGTGACGCTCTGCCGCATTGCGAGCACGTTAGGATGTCGTCTTTGATCTGATACTTGTAGGGATGGGGATCGAAATTAAAAAATCGATGCAGTACAGATCGATCTGTAATTATTTTCCAATTTCGATAATCGATTAATATCGCCTTAAAAAGATCGATCTCCACAGATCGATTCAATTTAATTTGACATTTCACTTTTGAAATTACAAATAATTGCAAGTGTCTCTATATATAAAAGTATAGGATCATTATTTATTAAATAATAAAACCAACGCTTGTAGCTTACAAGTCGTCGGTGGAGTAAGTGATAACATCGTGGGTCGCTCGCGAATGACCCGTTGTTACTCAAATAATCAGTTAAGTGAGCCAAATGAACGGTGCAGAGCTTAATATCTAATCCGTTCTCAGGTCAATTTCTAAATATACCGATTCATCAACTATAGAGCTATTGAACTGTTTATCTACTCTAAAACCGTACAGCTCCTGTATTTGCTTTTACTCTTCCAAGCCCCAAATGAAATTTATTAATTTATTAAAAACAGGTTCGCCAAAGCTGGCTACTAAGTAAATTAGAAATCATTAAACTAACTTATTCAGTGAGTAGGCTCATATGGCACTTAAGTTGCCGCCTAGAACAACCCAGCTCGATGTAGCCAGCATAGTCATTATTAAGGCGAGACATAGAAGCGATAGGCTCGTGCGTACCGTGCGTGCGATGAAAGCGAACATGGAAGAAGCTGAAGTTCCTCAGAGACCGGTCGGGAATGGAAATGCCTGTATAATTCAGCAATTCGGATAAGTTGATCGTCCCCTGCAATAAATCATACCAAAAAGTAATCCTATAAATTCTACGTCTCTTTACAAGGGAGTCGAGAGACATCAGACCTTAGCCTAGCGAGATAGGATAGAAGGAATAAAGGATCGCGCCAGGGAAGGCCGCGGAGAGCGAACCTATGGAATCTGCGCTGAACAGCCTCAATCCGGTTAATGTGGACAGGGATCGAAAACCGAGAAAGCGTGTTCCAGAATGGGTCTAACGAATGTGCAAAAGAGGAGCCTAGTAAGTTAGGGATCGTTAAGTTCTCTGGACCACCTTTTCACAAAACTTAGCGTGGAATTAGCCCTACTCATCACGAAGTCAATGTGGTCCTCAAAGGATAGGCGGGAAATAAGAACCACCCCTAAGTGTTTGACCCTATGAAGCCTGCCTAAAGCGCAGTCGAAGAGAACGGGACAGTTTCTGCGGATAAAAGTCATTACGGTGCATTTGTTAGTATTAAGAGGGAGACGGTTAATGGAGCACCAGTCATGAAAAACGTGAATGTCGGAGCTCAACGGAGTACAGTCATCGTCGCAGGAGACGACAGGGACATATGTTGGCGTCATCTGCATAACACAGGCTTTTGGAGCAAGAAAGGAGTAACCAGACATCATTAATAAAAATGATAAAGAGGAGTGGGCCCAGAATGCTGCCCTAAGGCACCCCAGAAGAAACAGAAAATTCGTTCGTGCAAATGAAATTTATGCCAAAGAATCCTTTGGCAACTCTGTCGAAGGCCTTACTAAAATTCGTGAAAATGCAATCAACCTACTCAATCGGAGGCAAGCAGTGATGCACGAATTCGAGTAAGTCGGTAGTGATAGATTTACCCTTAATGAAGCCATGAGTCGTCGGGAACAAAGACCTTTAAAGAGACCGCAAAGGCGCGTTCACCTACGCCGTGTGGGTGAGTGATTCTCCGGCAAGCGATCATGCCAGTAGGAACATAATTATGTGTGAAGATGTGGTCACCGACTTTGCGTTCAGATATATAAGGGTGGACCATGGACACAAAAAGCATTTGGGCCGTATGGCTTTTCTAAAGGTACTCGTCCTAAATGAAGACAAGGGAATTGCCGACATAGTCTGCATAGTGTCAGCAGGAATTGTGTGGACTGATTCTTCGTGCTCTTATAAAGTCTGTGAGATGGGCATCGAAAGCCAAATTATCGATACTTAGTATTGCAATGTATCGGAATGTTGCGATACTGGAGTATCGATAAATTGTTAAATAATTATCGATACTTGAAAGTATCGGTATCCATATGATTACATTCTCTAATTTCTAAATGTTTCCACATGTTAGAAGTATTATTCGCATCACTTGCACTGTACTCGTTTACCATCGAGTCGCTTGAAATGTGCCCATACTTTGCTAATTGGAGCAGGCTTGTTTTTTTTTCGCAATTTCTCCGATACAAAATCTCTCAATTCCATTAAACAGTAAACCAGATATGTTAACAGTCAAAACCACGAAACGAGTCAAAAGCACAGATGAAAATGTAAGATTAATGTACTCACCATACTTGTTGATACTTGTTTAATCTTGAGTGGTTATGAAATGAAAAACAAATTACGGTCAAATACCACAGATTCCGCGCACAAGAAAAAATCGTGAAATGCAAAACAACTAACGGTCGAATATCACAGACTCTGCGCACAAGAAAAAATTGAGGCGATTTTGAAAAAGAGGTTCCGATTTTTTTCAATTTATTGCAAAGTTGTTTCAAATTTCGATTCAATCTGAATATCGATGAAAAAATATCGATTATGGTTAGGGCTCTATGGAGACTTTGGCATATCTCGTTCCCGGTCTCGTCAAGATGAAGACGATGTTCTTCTCGTCGCAATTTCGACGAGATAAACGTCAATATCGGTCCGGTCTTGCTCTCGGTGAAATAAAAACAGGGAAAACGGGGAACGAGGACAAGATAGCAACGAGATAGGAGATATAGAACGAGATAGGAGACGGAGTTGAATCAATTCCTTGAGCTGTACGACCACCATGCCTTGGGTTTTGGGTTCGAGACCAAATGTCCCCGTGGGTTTTTATTAAGAAATTAAAATAATCCACTCCGTCGCTAGGCTGTTGTCTAGCTTGCAGCAATACAAAAAACAAGACATACAAGTTTCCTCACTTCGCTTACCTTAATTTCCCTCCGGCCGAAACCATGATACCGCATCAAAGGGTTGTCAGCTACGATTTGGCCACATCGTATAAAAAAAGTGATATATATACATACATGCATTTTCTTCTTATTCCATTCACCCTGAACAAGGTGACAAAGGCTCTTTTTTGCTATGCGGGATAAAATGAAAATATCTAAAGAAGGAAATAATATTGCAAGAAGCGAATGTTGAAATCAATGTATACTTATATGCCCCATAAATCATACAATGAACACTTTTCGAACATAAAAGCTGAAACAACTAAAATCTCGTCCACTCTCGTCACTTCAATCTCGATCTCGTAATCGCACTGTTACGTATGATATTGGTCTCGCTACTAGTGTCGGTCTCGTGGCGAAACCGGTACCAGCAGCGAGAATTATCTTGAGTATCATGAAACTCTAATACTGGAATTTATCGGATGTTGAAAACATCGATACAAAATATCGATATATTGGAAGTGTATTAGCGATACTTCGATATATCGTTGTGGTATCGCGTATCTCTATTGGTCTGGCTCGTTGGCCGGCGAGTGCTCGGATCTGGTGAGCTAAGCGATAACCTCGCGGGATGTGAGAGAAAAGGAATACAAATGCCGGAAAATAACAAAAATGCTTGAATGGAAATACGAATATCGACTGATTACTTTCGCATGGTCGTATCTTGATTTTATATTATTTCCAGGTTTTCATTCTGGCAACCCCGAACCTTATAATTATATCAATACTTAAGAAAAAATCTTTATTTTTATTGCAAACCAGTACACATTTAATATATTATAGTAAAGCAAATTTTTGTTTAGTGTTGAGCTACAAAACAAAATATTCTAGGTCTTGAAAATTGACACATTTTGAGATACGACTTTGCGAAAGATATCAGTCGATATGTGTTCTATTGCGTTCCGCTGGCCCGCTGACCGGCGGATAATCGAATCTGTTATTGGCTTATGCTCGTTACTACAGTATTTTCTCTCCGCTATAGTAAAGTGACAATGCGATCCAATTGAACGGATCACTTGAATGGATCTTCTATACGTACTGATCCAAATGATGGTTGCAGAATAATTTCTGTTCAGAATGCACTTTAAGTTCCAGGTCCATTCGCAATCGTTGTCTCGAATCGGGTCAAGATTTTTCGAGAACTCAAGAGAACTTACATTTCTCCTTTGTTTTTTTCTAAGCATAAATCAATAATTGGGCCTAAAGTTAGGTGTCTTAACTTAACGTACATTTCTTCCGTGAAAGTTTTGTGGCCCATATCATAACATCGGCCCCTTCCACGCAGGCTAGGGTCCTGTCAGCCCACCTCCTTTAAAGGGACCACGTAAGAAACATATTTACTTATTTTTCTGTTTCCACGAAAAATTGTATGGCAAAGAGGAGGGCAATCTTAACGGAGTAGGAGTTACAAGGTATTTATTAAATCTCAGGGTATGATAATATTAATATACAAGGTGTTCAACTTATCTGAAGACACTGAAATATTTCGATAACTACATATTAGATCATGAAAATTTAAAACTTAAATATTTTCGTCTCGGAAGGGGACATCCAATGATACCAGACTCTACCCCCCCCACCCGCACCTCCTAGGAGATGGGGGATAAACGACTTAAATAGGTCGCCAATTTATTATTTTAGATTCGTATTTCTTGCGTAACGGTGAAGAACTTTTGAGAACGTAAATTTTTTGCAAGTTTTGAGGGATAAAATTGAAAATTTTGGAAATTTAAAGATTTTTTACTCGAAAATGGTTAGGTTTACAGAAAAATTGCATATAAGCAAAAGGACTTAGATTTCTTCAGGGAATCTGACCAAGCTTTTTGAAAAATTTTTTATGTAAAATTTTCTAAAAAAAATTGTTTTCCAAATTTTCTAAAAGAAAAATTCTCACAAAATTTGTTCAGATTACCTGCACAAATCTAAGCACTTTTATCAATTGCAAATATATCAATTGAAAAGGCGTAAATTTCCTTTTCAGTGCGGTTACATAAGATTTCCTATGCACTCATCGCGATACAGTACGAATCAAAATTTAAAAAATAAAACTTTCAAAAACAAACTTTTTGGTTACATTCTTTCATTTATTTACTTTTAATGTGCATGAAAAATAAATGTTAATAGTCCGAGCGATTATCAAGCATTTCACAGCCATTAATCAGTTGAATAATGAAAAAAAGAAGCTTTGCCGTAATGAAATTTTTGAGCGAAATTAAAAATTTAATTTTTGAAAAGTTTTGTCCTAGTTAGTAAATATCAATTACATTAAAACATTTCAATTTGCTGCAAAAATTAAGTTTCTCTTCTTTGAAATTTACTTCCCTTAATTTATAGAGAAATCAGAGCGTGCATTTGACAGTGTCATAAAAGAACTTCGTTGACCATCCACTAAACTGCATATAAAATTTAATCCTTAATTTGATAGGAGATTACACAAACCATTGATTTTCAAGAAGTTGCCATCGTTGCAACAAACTTGTCCTACAGAGTTTGAGTACATCTACATCTCTAACAATACATAATAATTCCCTCTCTTCCCCCCGGCAGTAATAACCATCCGAAATGATGATCTAATTACGAAAATAAATGGAGAGCAAAGCATTTTATGTTCGTAACTCAAGGGTTGACCAACAATTCAACTCACTGCTGGTTTTCGTGAACTTGTAGACCTCCGGAGCTATTCTATATTTTCGGAGCAAATAAAAGTTTAGGGCTTATCTAGGGTTCGTTTTGTTAAACCCGAATATCTTCAGGGCTTTGTTCGCAATTTGGATGTACGATGATTCCATATAAGTAGTTGCCATTCTTATTCGCATATTTTCGGGTATTCCTTTAATCTGAGAGGAAAATATGAAGGCAATGCTATGGTAAAAGTGGTTAAAGGCCTACAGATATTTGGAAATAACTTCCCAACAAATTTTATATGATTTTTTGGTATTTTGTGGTGTATCGTAAAGATGAAGAGAATGTACTTATTAGTTTTGATATAAGGAGTTTTAAGGACAGCGAGCGTGCTGTATTAAAGCCCTTCTGATCCTTTAATCCTACAAAAATTTATTAAGTCCTTAAAACTTAAAAAATTTTAAGAAACCTGACTTTTGTTTATGCAATAGTGCAAGTAACAATACTACGTTTACTTAACAATAGTCCATACTAGAGGTTAGTTGCTATTTGAAAGAATTACGTAGTGGGTATTTCGGTGGTGCAGATAGGCTTCAACTGAAGTGATTTAAGGTAAACTAAGACTTTAGTACGGATAGGGGCGTGAAGGAGTTCGGATTAACACCCCCCCCCCCCCTCCTCCACCGTAATATTTCTTCTGTAATGAATATTTGGTGAACATATTCTGGTAAAAATATGGAACGAATAAATTTTTCATCAACAGCAACTTCTTCTTCTTCTCACCACCAAAAAAGTTCTAGTTCGTTATCAATTTTTTTAATTTTTTTTATGTATTGCTAGGCTTAATTTCGTAACGCGTTGATCGATTTGGATAACTCTTTTTTGTTGATTAGAGTACATTCCCCGATCCGTATCATGTCAAAAGATATTTTTGGAGGGATTGGGGTTGAACGGAACTTTCTAACGCGTGGACCGATTTGGAAAATTCCTTTTTTTATGTAAATAGTATAATATGATCCCCCATTGCTGCTGGACCTTCGGTGGGGGAATGTAGATTGGTGGTCTAACTTCGTAACGCATGAACCGATTTAGATGATTCTTTTTTTGTTGCGTAGAGTATATTCATCGCTTGGTACCAGGTTAAACAATTTTTGTTTGGGTGGGGTGTAGACCGATTTGGATGGTTCAGTTTGATGACCGCCTTCTAAAATTTGAGGATCGAATTCACTCACTTGAGAGGCTTCTTATCTCCAACGGTACTATTCCTAACGGAGCCCTAATAGGAAAAATGAAAACCTGTTAAACACATCTACCACCTTATGTAACTCGTTAAACATAACAACACTGAGAGTTAATGAAATTTTTCGCGTCAAAAACAAAAATAGTCCGGAAAGCTGGTTAAAACTCTACAATAGTTCTGAGCTGAAAATAGCCCCATTGAATAATTTTTTGTTGAAATTGTGATTAACTCTTGAAAAATGTCTTAAAGACACTGTTTACAGGCAACACATTATAATAGTAGGTGACTTATTCGATCACATACATTTTAAAAACCTGTTAAGTACATATAGGCTATCTCTAATTAATTTTATTCCTACACATTTTTAATCCGCTTCTGTTTTTTTATTTGATTTTCTACTTGTTGCCAACCCTCAACAAGTACTCTTCTTTAATCAAATGTCTCTTCCATGTTTCTCAAAACATGACTTAATTTTTTGTATTTGTAATCTTCATCTTAAGACTGAGCGTTGACAAACATTTACATACTATGATTTTAAGAACATCAACTCGGAAGAATTACGGATCTAACAAAACAGCGCAATCGCGCATACCGCAGATGGAGGCGTTTTGGAACACCTGATTGTTGGAGTAACTTTCGGATATTGCGTAATGATGTTAATAGTGAAAAATCTTCTTTTAAAATCCAATTCCATAATTCTGAATTAACACCTCTGTGCCCACCGCAATCTCTCATCTTTTGGTGTGGGACAATCTAAAAGCAATATTATTGATGTAGATTCTAACGAGTTATATCATAAGTTTACGTCTCACGGTTCTTCTCAAACAGTTTCACAATTATGTTCAAAAACATGTTTTTAACATCTACCTCCCCCGAAATTCTCCAAGGTTATACTAACTCCGAGAAAGTTTTCTAGTTCCATCGTCTCATTTCTATTCTGCCTTTCCTGGCTAAAGCTTTTGAAAAGATTTTACATAAACAAATGACGGATTATTTAGAGAGTAGTGATTTACTATCGGGCTTCCAGTCCGATTTTAGATTTAGGAGCAGTTGCACTACTACGACATTAGAATTTCTATGGACGGTGATAAATTTACTGCGTTAGAGCTTTTAGACTTTTCAGTGGTATTTGGTAGTGTGAATCATGTCATGAAACTACGATCCTTCTTTAATTTTTCCAGCCCTGCATGTAAATTAATCAGGTCATACTTGAAGGGTCGACTGCAAAAGGAATTCTATAATAATAACGCATACGATTTCCGTCGCATTTTCAGTGGAGTGCCGCAAGGATCCATACTTGGTCCGATACTATTTGCAACTTGTATTAATGATCTTCCGCTTATTTTACGCGACTGTAATTTTCACCTTTATGCTGATGATATCTAACTCTACATTTCGAGAGCTCTTGGGTTAATTGATGACGCTATCTGTAGAATAAATAATGACCTTATGTATGTGTGTAAATGGGCTCCCGATAGCGGCCTTCATTTAAATGCCTCAAAATCAGATGCACCATACTTTCCCCGTGTGATGCTTGGTAATATAGTCATACCTTACAGTGATTCTGTAAAAAATTTAGGAATTGTGTTCAACAAACTTTAAACGGGTCCAACTATGTTGATGGCGTAATTTCTAAAGTTTATGCGGCCTTACGCAAGCTTTCGCTCTCGGCAGCTTTCACGCCTACGGAGAGTATATAAATATTTTTGTAAACAATTAATCGACTGCAAAAGGAATTCTATAATAATAACGCATACGATTTCCGTCGCATTTTCAGTGGAGTGCCAAGGATCCATACTTGGTCCGATACTATTTGCAACTTGTATTAATGATCTTCCGCTTATTTTACGCGACTGTAATTTTCACCTTTATGCTGATGATATCTAACTCTACATTTCGAGAGTTCTTGGGTTAATTGATGACGCTATCTGTAGAATAAATAATGACCTTATGTATGTATGTAAATCGGCTCCCGATAGCGGCCTTCATTTTAATGCCTCAAAATCAGATGCATAATATTTTGCCCGTATGATGCTTGGTAATATAGTCATACCTTATAGTGATTCTGTAAAAAATTTAGGCATTGTGTTCAACAAACTTTAAACGGATCCAACTATGTTGACGGCGTAATTTCTAAAGTTTATGCGGCCTTACGCTATCGCTCTCGGCGGCTTTCACGCCTACGGAGAGTATCTAAATACTTTTGTAAACAGTTACTTTTAGCAATATTTGATTATGTTAATTGTCGTTTTCTTGGTGTTTTATGAATTTATGAATCTAAAATGTTACTTACTCTACATCTTAATATAAGTTATATCTTGCATGTGTAGAGTTTGAAATAAATATAATTTGAATTTGATTTTTCTTCTTTTGTTGAAAGTGTATGATACTAATTGCGAATACAGGAAAAAATTTGCACTTGGGGTGTAGGGAGGAGGAGGGTAAGCATAACTTCATAACGCGTAGGTCAGGTTGTCTCCCCTTCTGATGAATAGAATATGTTTCCTCATTTAATTTATGGGGTGGGTGAGAGGAGTGTATAGTGTACTTTGCTACTATGAGATAAAAAATTTACTTAGGGTTTAGGTAGGGGAGGGTTGGCTAACTTTGTAATACATGGACCGATTTGAATAATTCCTTATATGATGTATAAAGTACATACGACCACTGATGCCACGAAAATTTATGGAATGGGGTGGAGGTGTTGAGGGAGTGGAGCATCTTGTTCTATTTGTATCATGACATGCCTTTATGGGGAGGCAGTTGAATCTTGTGTTTAATTCGAATGAGCTTCTAATCAGTTATCCAATATTGATAGTTTTCATCCGCCCATATTCGTCTCTTCCTGTGACAATGGTACTAGCATTGTGGATCCCAATTTAGAGCACCATTCTTATGACTATAAGAGATTGAACTTCTCCAAGATAACGTCTAATCTCCTTACATTTGATTTTTCAGTATTGTTTGACAATAATGATATTGATGTCTGCGCCTCCTTGTTTTGTAATAAGATCTATGATTTGCTCCATTAAAACGGATTAAGTCTACCTGCTTCTCTCCCACGTGATACAGTGCCGAACTTCGCAATCTTAGGAAAAGCAAAAATAAACTCTAAAAAAATTACGTTTTAAAAGCGTATTCGGATTTTGCGACCTATATAATAGCTTTAAGGCATTATCCTAAGCGCTCTATAACAAATACCTTGTTAGTGTTCGCGATAATATGCATAGCGACCCGCGTAATTTCTTTAAATTCGTCATTATGAAAAAGAATTCGTGTAACTATCCATCTACGATGTGGTATGAGGGGTTTTCTAGTAATAACGTGTCCGACATAGCAAACAATTTTGCTTCGTTTTTTGAGAGTGCCTTTTCTTAGGATGACTTTGAGCCATGTGTAAATAATTTTGATCATATTCTTTATCATCCCAATTCATCCGATTTTTTGCCGTTTATATCACGGGATCTTACTTTGGAAAAAATCAATGAACTTAAATCGGAAGTTTCCTCTGGTCCTGACGGTATCCCTCCAGCCTTCGTCAAGTCCTGTTCCGATGCCCTTCAAACTGTTAAATTTCCTGCATTGTGGAAGTGCTCTTTTATAGATCCTGTTCACAAAATGGGCCATAAGAATAATATAACTAATTATAGAGCAATCGCGAAGTTATCTTGCATATCTAATTTATTTGAATCAATAGTGTATTCGCAGCTTATAGAGCGTTGTATTGACTTACTCTCTCTCCCAATCGGCATGGGTTTTTCCCCGATAGATCAAAGACTACTATCTTACTTGAATTTACCTTCCACGTTATTTCTCGCGAGGCATGCAAACTGACTGTATATACACGCATTTCAGTAAAGCCTTTGATAAACTCCCTCACTCCGTAATTATATTTAAACTCGGGTGGCTGGGTTTCCCCCCTATTCTTTTCGACTGGATTTCTTGCTATCTAGGAGACAAGTCATATCGTGTATCGCTCTGTAGCGCTACCTCTAGAATCTTGAGAGCTTCATCTAGTGTACCACAAGGCAGTCATCTTGGCCCTCTACTATTCGTTCTTGCCATTGACGACATTGTCTACCGCTACCTCTAGAATCTTGAGGGCTTCATCTAGTATACCACAAGGCAGTCATCTTGCCATTGACGACATTGTCTGATATCGTACTCTAATGTTCTTATCTACGCTGATGGCATGAAGAACTTCTTTTATGTTAAAGATGGCGGTGAAGCCGCCCTTATTCAAACGGACTTAGATACGTTTCGGTAGTGGTGCGAGCTTACACCTCAATTTTGAGAAATGTGAGGCTATGAAGTTTTCCAGGAGCCCTAATCCACACGTTTGTACTTACAACTTTGCGGGGAATGACCTTCGTCGCGTGCTATCCGTAACTGACCTTGGGGTAAAACTTGATAGGAAACTTCACTTTACTCTGCATATTAATTCATTGACTTGGTCTTTATTCACCAGCTGCAGAACTGTAATATAGACTCGAGTAGTAAGGTTTTTCCTAAGCAGTCCCAATATAATCTCCATAGACTGACTGAGCGTCCAGATCAAATTATGGAATGCATGAACCAATTAGCCGTTTATGTAGAGTTGTTAATGAATGTCCGAATTTCGATATAACTCTGCAAGGAGGAACTTAAGTATCTACTATCTATTCTCTGTGCTACCGTGACTCTCTGTTATGCATGTTTCATTGCTTCTTTTCCTCCTTTCTTTTGCTTGTTTTTTTTTTTTTTTTGAAGGAATAGGTCAATTGTTTCTTGGCTCCTACCAAGAAGGGCTTCTTCTATGTTAGACGGGTTAAGGGGTTATATACAAAGTTGAGGGTAAAAAGTGAGCTAAGTTGGTGATTTTTTTAAAGAGTTTTATGTAAATTTTATTAGAAAAACGAAAGATAATTTGTTGGTAGTACTATCGAAGAAAAAAAACAAGTTGAATTATAAAAAAATATTAAAAATTGTCGGAGTTATGCCCCCCCCCCCCCCCCCCCCCCCCCGAAGCGCGTTTTTTTTGCAGAGGCTTGCGGTGAACACTCTCCAAGGCGAACCGTCTAACTGAAATCAAAATAGTAAAAAAATTACTTAAGAAAATTGTATTGTGGTGTACTTTAACGGTTCGGTTTCCGAAAAAAAATTTTTTTCCAATTAAAAAACCATGTTGACAAAAAAATCGATTTTTGAGGTGTTCAAAATTCTAAACAAAAATTTATTGCAAACAATCGAAAATTTTTAGATGAAAAAGGAACCGTTCAAGTACACGAGATAATAAATATGAACAATTAAAAAAAAGAATTGTGAAAATCGGTTGAAAAGTTTTTGAGATATCACGTTCACCGCAACAGTATTCTTCAAAAAACTCTATTCCGAGATAATCGCGTTTAAAGTTTTTGGACGCCGCTCGCCAAGTGCTTATGGATGGAACTAGCGCGCTGGGAACGGCTGTAATTTGAAATCCAGTACTCCGATCTGGATGAAATTTCACACAGATATTTTCGAAAGCATGTACTTTCAGAATATGCAAAAAAAATTTTTTGAGCCGCAACTTTGTATATAACCCCTTAATTCGATTATTATTGTTGTAGTAAATTCAAAACCCCCATGGTAAAATCCTAGAGTCATGTTCTATGTCATTTTTCTTTGCTGCATTTTAAGAATTTAATTTCATGTTATAGTAGGGTATAAGAAATTCAATCAATCCCTTTTCTATCTAAAACCTTGGGGATATTGTCCTCGTAATAGTTTTTAAAAGTCAATTCAAAAGAAATAGAAAAGTGTTAAACTGATAAGGACCTTACTTTTAATCAATTTTTTTTAACTGCCAAGTTTCCACTTAGTAATTTCAAGAACCTGAAAATTAAACTAGCTCCCTATAAAAAGAAACTATATTCTCTGGAAAAAGAGATGAGCCAGAAGATATGACGGCAAAGTTTTCAAATTTATATTCAAGAGTCCACTTTGTCAGCTTGAAAAACAAAGAAAATTTGCATATATGCATTTTAATAACTCTCACTCAGCTTACCCAATTACCGTCAGAAGCATTCTATTGTATTGAAAAAGAAAAATTTAATATACGTTGTGATCTGAATTGACATTTTGTGTTCTGAAGAGCCCTTCAGTTTTATGAATGAAGAATTCTTTTATTTGGTATTCATTGCTGGCTTTTATATCAGTATGAGAGCGATGTTTTATGACAATATGAAATGCTTTTATAAATTAATTTTAATTCACAAAGAAATCCGTATTCAATGATAAGTTGTTGGTTTTTTACAATTAAACACTTGTTAGCTTTAAAAATTAACGTCTGATAGAAAATTTAAACTTAAATAATATTTAAGTGAAAAATTGCTTGCTTAATATGTACAGATATAAACAGTGACGAGGGTTGCTTTGGGAGGCCAAAGCTTCTCTCCTATTAGCACATGAATTTAAAATTACAATTAAAAAAATTACTTGGTTAAGTGTGTAGGGTTCGGTAGAGTTATTTCTAAGTGTTTTATTAACTATTTTTACATTCGTTATAATTTTCATTGAAAATACTAACTAAAGGCTAATAGTTATAGTTAATAATAGGTCCCCAAACACTTCTATCTAAAGGCATCCCACTCAATTCTGTAAGTAAAAAAAATTTAGACTCTTTTGAGGGATCTTCTAGCGGAAATATAATGGTTCCTTATTGTTGCGGAAGTCTTAAAAGACATTTACTCATGCATAAAATTTAAAAACAATATTATTATTGAGAATTGAATAAATGTATGTAATGACCAAAAGACTAATTTCGCTCCAGCGAAATGTAACGACAACACAAAGATTGGACCATTGAACCGGGTCTTTCTATCTTGTTGAGATCGTTCATTGCCAAAGCACCTCAACTTTAAATTCACCGAGAGAACAGGCATTATGGCTTATTTTTATCGATAATAGTTTCAATACTATATTACTTTCAAATTTTCACTTTCAACACAAAAGACCTAAAAGTTCTAGAAACCATTTCTTTCTTTCAGAAGTGGCTCTCAAAATAGCAAATAATGCCAAACTCAAATGTTCCCAATAATAAAAGAAAACTGATCAAGTGCGAGTGGGACGCACGCATTTAGGGTTCCATACTACGGAAAACCCTAAAAAGTATACAGTATGTTTATGCCAAAATGAGTAGGGTGATAGATCTCAACTAGACAAAAAAAAATTTTATGGGAGAGGAAGGGGGAGGGGGGGGCAATCTCAACCGTTCAGAAGTTACAGGGTGATTCATAAATTTCAGTTTTTCATGGTACATGCACATTTCTCTTTTATTTTTATCTTTTGATCTACCCATCATAGCGACATCCAACATACAAGAAAAACTACTACCCTAATGAGCTTCCCAAAATTGTCAACAATGTTGATCTAACTCCTACCGTTAGAGCTACAGTCACTTCCAAATGTGAAAAAAGGTTTAGCATTTTCCCAAATTTTCCATTTTATTGAATTCAAAACGTATTAAAATTAATCTTAGTAAATTACAAAACTTGTTAAAAAACTCCACCGCCACATTAGATGCATGCCAACAATTTCCTTCTAAGTCCCTGTTTAAGGCGTATTGAAGCCAGCCCCGTATTTTCGTCGCTGCATTCCCATTTCGGCTACCTAAATCCTCCCTATTGTCAACTAGGCTTGAATAAACTTCATCCTTCATTGTTCCTCATAAGAAAAAGTCCAATGAGGTAAGGTCTGGAAGTCTAGCAGGCCAAGAAATCGGTGCACCTTGTCCAATCCAGCGGTTAGGAAATTTTTTACTTAGTATTTCCTTCACAATGTTAGCCATATGCGCTGGCACTCCATCGTGTTGGTGAAACATTCGCATAAGGGTTCTCCTCTATTAGATCTGGTAGTGTATTGTCCAAAAAGTCAGCATAAATTTCACTATTAAGCACTTGCGTAAAAATGAATGGTCCTACCAAATGGTTACTGATAATACCAGCCCAAACATTGACACTGAATCTCTGCTGGAATGAGATCACCTTTGCCCTGTGTGGATTAGTGTTCGACCAGATATGGAGGTTATGGAATTTCGTGATATCATTCCTGGTGAATTGACGTTCATCTGTCAACAGAATTCGGTCCAAAACCCGCTCTGTCGTCAATGTTGCGTTCCAGAAGCCAAGTGCTAAATTTCAGATTTCTCTCGGAATCTCCTTCCAGCAGTCCTTGGGCTGGGTGATGATGATATAAGTGTACTCCCCCACCAAACCTTAGATGACGACACTCCTAATCGCTTTGCGACTCGTTTCGTGCTCGTCTCAAAATCCTGCCTCACGATAGTAATTATTTGCTGCTCGACGTCGGCAGAAGTTCCCGAAGTTTCGGGTCGTGTCTTCATGTCGTGTGAAGTTACACTTCTTGTTTCTTTTAAATGAAATAACTATTTTCTCCGCTTTCCGTTTCAAATATCTATCTCGTTGTTTGTGTTGCTGCAGTTCTTTCAAAACTGGGTCTGGTTTTGAATCTTAGACGTAGTCGCCTTTCTGCATTGCGTTTTTGGTCTAACAGTTCTGCCCGCGATTTTTTTTTTTGAGCCATCTAAACAATAAATGCCAACAAAATTCCGGCCAAAACCATACTATCGCACCAAAGTGTCTCTAGAATTTGGCCATATAAAAAAAAGGATTTTTAAAGTTTTTTTTTCATGGTGTTGAGGTTTAGGTATTCGAAACCGGAATAACCGATTTTTATTGATTGAACCGAAATAGAAAAACTTCGTGTCAGCTTGAAAAAAAAACAAAAATTCTAAAGGAAAATAGTGGTGAATTGTCAGGCACCTGTTATCCAGTCAGTAACGTGGTGTGATTCACAACACCTGACTAACACCATGTTACTGACAAATTCATCATTATTGGCAAATAAGTCGAAAGTTTTAATTGTTTTATTGTTTTTTTGTATCCTGGGTAATAGACCTTGAAACATAGTTGCCATAACATAAAATGGTCGATATTGTAGTTTATTTAACTGCTTTAAAACTTACCTGTTAACTAAAAAACACCTTATGGCAAGCAGTAAATAACGATTTCAAACCAAACTCCACTGAAATCCTTCACTACAGCAACCACCAGAGACAACTAAATTGAAAAATTGTGAAAACGAGAACGTGTCGGAGTCGTATAAAAATGGCGCGAACAACTTTTCTCTTTGAAATTCCACAATAATTTTGAAGAGTCAATATGTGGAGCAATCCCGGTAACAAGCGCTCATATACGAATAAAGGGATAATCCGCTAATCCGCTAATTCGACTTCTGATTTATCTTCATATCGAGAATTGCTTCGAAGTTCTAGATCCATTCATTTTTCTAACTGAATTCGAAATTTCGTGTTTTGTAACCGACCAACGGCTTAGTAAGAGCCTCGCTAATGACCAAATGTACAAAGAAATTATTTTTTTGTAAAAAATGTAGCAAAATATTTGTAATGATATTAGTGTCCTGATACAAAGACTTTATATTGATGGAAATAAAACAAAAATTTTAGAAAAATTTCAATGTTTAAAGTAACATGGTATATCAAATTTGACAGTTGCCGTAGGCCAACCCATATAATTTTTCACGTATAATTGGAATATTTGATAAAAAGAAGGTCATATTTGAAATTTCAAAGTCAGTGAAATTTTCAAATTTTTTCCCGAAGATGATTTCCTCTCGAAATATTTACCCTCGTAAATCAAAATGAATCACCCTGTATATGTATATATTTAAACAATAATTTCAAAACTTCAATGAAGCAATTCACGACTCCCTCCCCCCCCCCCCCCAACCCCCCCAAATTTCTTTGTAAGGGTCCAATCAACCGGAAAATGGATTATATTTCACCAGGCCAGCCACCTCTATATTTTTAACTATTAGTTTTAGAAAACTATATTGGAGACGGAGGTGAATCAATTGGTTGCGCGACATTACCACCACGCCCTTGTGGTCAGGTTCGAGACTCGCTCTCCCCGTGGGTTTCTAAAAAACTAGAATTGCCCTAGTCCCTAGACTTTGGCCACATCAAACAAAAAAAGGAGGTTTTTTAAAGTTTTATTTTATGGTGTTGAGGTTTCCGTATTCCAAACCGGAATAAACGATTTTTATTGTATCGATTGAACCGAAATAGAAAAACTTCGTCTTTGCTTGAAAATAAATTTCGAGCCTACAAACAGTGACCTTCAATATCCAATATCTGTTAGTATAATATGTTGTTAGCAGAAAAAAGCACAACAAATGCCCCTACAAAGACTGAGCATGCTGTTTCCCATACCATTGAATACTTGCTTTTATTTCAAATTAATTTTGTCATTTTGATTAATTAAAGCTTCAGAAACAAAGCGTTTCCTTAATTGTCAGTAATGTTGCCTTCCAAAGCATTTATTCAATCTAAAATTAAAACTTCAAAGAAACAATTTCATTCTCATTTAATAATAATTCTGCGAAGTACTGGGGCGTAAAAGCACACTAAGAGCTCCCTTAATATAATCAACACGAATTTGAATCCACCATCACTGTAGAAAATATTACGTTTGAGTAGCTAAGTTGAATTCAGATTGTTGCTAATTGAAAAAAAAATCACAATAAATCCAATTTAATTCAGGCGGTAATTGTGTTAACGCATGAAAGATAAATTATTCAATTTGATTGATTTTTAATAAGTTGGGGCGTAAATGAAATACAAATTCGCAGGATTGATTACTAATTTCAATTCGGACGCATATGCTTTATTAGAATTTTTTCCATGGAGTAATTAATTTATTTTTGGAAGCAAATCAGGCATATTACATTAATTAATAATTAAAATAATAAATTATTGATCAAAGACTATATAATGAGAACTAATTAAATATGCATGTATGGTAAATAAAATTTGAATAGAATTTAAATTTAATAAACTTTTGATCAAATAAATCTTCGCCAAAGCGACAATTTTTTGTACAACCTTTGCGCTTCAATCGTTTTGATAGTAGGTTGTAATAGAATACATGACGTTATGATAAATATGATATGGCAGATCACGGATAAATTCTTTTATATGATATTGCCAAAGCTCAGGGGATACCCTTTGAATCTAAATCACAGTCTTAGCAAGAAAGGAAAGAGAGTAAGTAAGAAAGTTAAGCGAAGGAGGTGTCTAGCTTGCAAAGTTTCGGCAAATGGCAAACTGTTCCACACACGTGTTGATTTGCTTAGAAAAGATTCCCGAAATTTGACGGTACGTCCAAATTTTACCTGGAAACTATAGGGGTGTGAGCGACTTGAAGCTCTTGTATCGCCCGTTTTCATGTGTATAAGAGGATTCACGCTACCAATTTCGTTAGAATAATGGCCGTGGAAATAGCGATATAAGAGTCAGAGACAACCGCAATTTCGTCGATGATCCAGAGGGTCAATTCTCTCATAGATTAAGGGATCGTCAATAAATTTAATAGCCTTACGCTGAACTTTGTCTAACGCAGACAATTCGGTATGTCCGACCCCTGCCCAAAGATAGGAATTATACGTAGGTTGCTATTTAAGTTTTGAG
Organism: Leptarthrus brevirostris; assembly: GCA_964036015.1. NCBI lineage: Eukaryota > Metazoa > Arthropoda > Insecta > Diptera > Asilidae > Leptarthrus > Leptarthrus brevirostris. The sequence continues at coordinate 128,123,772 of OZ038374.1, read as the reverse complement.
ATATGGCAACACCAGTGAGAATATATCAAATCTGATATTGTCATCGTAAATTTTGTCATTTTTAATGGTAGTCGTACTCCAAACGCTTTGTCATACGAGTGCTATTTGTGATGTTTACCGGTACTTGAAGCATTCGTCTTGGTCAAAAAATGGAGTTAAATCATGAACATTTTCGTGCGATGATTTTCTATGACTTTCGACGTAGATTAAACCAAATGCAGTGTGCTGATCAACTCGCTTCGACTTTTGATAATGAAGCACCATCTTGAGCCACCGTCTTTCGCTCGCTTTCAGAATTGAATCGGGGTCGCACTTCGCTAAAGGACGAGTTTCGTGAAGGTCGTCCTAAATCGGTTGTTGCGTCAGAAAAAATCGATGCTGTGCGTGAACTGATATTGCAAGATCGTCATGTGATATACCGTGATATTGAGACATGCTTGGGTATTAGTTCCACTCGCATACATTCAATATTGCATGAACATTTGGTCGTCAAAAAGATTTGTTCGCTCTGGATACCGCATAATTTGACATTCGATCAAAAAACGCTCGGGTCGATTGGCGCAAAGAAATGTTGAACAAATTCAATCACGGTGCTTCAAAAGACGTCTATAAGATCATGATAGGCGATGAATCATGAACCTATGCATATGAACCCAAAACTAAGCAACAATCGGCTGTATGGGTCTTGCAAGATGAGCCAAATTAAACAAAAGTTGTTGGCGATCGAAGCACTTCGAAGCAAATGGTCGCCTGTTTTTTAGGAATAATTGGACATGTCGCCAGCATGTCATTACTGAAACTTAAAACGGTCAATTCTGAATGGTACACCATCATTTGTTTGCTAGAAGTGGTCGGAAAAATAGGGGATACCAATCTCAAAAGACGAATCATTCTCCATCACGACAACGCAAACTCTCACACATTGGCTCAAACAAGTGAATTTTTGAGCATTCAAAACAGTCCTCATTTGGCACCCAATAATTTCTTCTTAATCCCGCAGATTAAAAATAAAATGCGAGGTAAATGTTTTTCGACGCCTTAAGAAGCAGTTGATGCGTTCAAATCAAATTTTTTGGAGGCACCTCGGTCGGAGTGGAAAAAGTGCTTCGAAAACTGGTTCAACGCATGCAAAAATGTATTGAACATCATGGAGAATATTTTGAAAAACAAAAAAAGCCATTTTCGATAATAAATATTTATTTTTACTTGTCTATCTCAAAACTTTAGTAGCAACCCTCGTATTCAAGTACAGGTCTGATGCGGGAGCGCTAGATCAGATGTAATAAAATATATCTTACATTTCTGAAAAAAAAAACAAAAGCATGTGATCGCATTTTTAGCGATTTTAAAGTCCAGGTAAGATTGCTGGATATCTGAATACCCAAGATTTCTCTAAACAAACGAATTGGGTGTATTTACTCCGTCGACTGAAATAGGTTGAGTCAACTGGGCGGTTTTAAGGGACAATAAACAGCATTGGGTTTTGGATCCAGTAAATGAAACACGATTCGTTCTGCCCCAAGCGAGGATTATAACAATTTTGTTGTGTTTAATAATCCCAATATGATTTCTCGGTTGACTTTTGTATCGTTCCCACGGAAATTAATTACAGAATCAAAAGAGTACGCGAGATTAAGAGTGCTGTCGTCGGCGAAACTATGAATAGGATTGCGAGTAACAGATAAAAGCTCATTAATAAAAAGAGGAAATATGGTTGGTGAAAGAACTGAACTCTGAGGTACACCGGCATATATTTTGTAGTAATCGAAAGTTACTCAGTCAATAACTATACGGATTGAACGGCCTGACAAAAAACTGTCTATCCATTTAACAAGGTGAGGGCGCAGAGCAAATGCTTGAATTTTGGCTAGAAGGGCAGCATGCCGGATTCTATCAAATATCAAGAGCGACGATTTCGAACTCACCAAAATTAAAGAGATAATGATTCCAACGCTCCGGTAGAGCAGTAAGTAAGTTTCCGGTTGAGCGGCCAGTGCGGAAACCGTACTAGCAATCGTTGATAAGATGGTTATTTTCCAAATATTTCATCAACTGAGAGTTGATAAGTGCTTCAAAAACTTTATATAAAACCAAAGTTGGTGGAATTAGTCTTTATTTAGAGGGATCGCAGTACTCTTTTGGATATTTGTGAACTTTAAGCATGGAACCGTCAGTTTTTTTTTTATACGATGTGGCCAAATCCTAGGGGACAACCCTTTGATGCTTTAGCATGGTTTTGGCCGGAAGGGAATTAGGGTTAGGGAAGTGAGGAAACTTGAGTCTTGTTTTTGCACTGCCGCGAGCTAGACAACAGCCCAGAGACGGAGTGGATTATATTTCAATTTATTAATAAAAGCTCACGGGGTCATCTGGTCTCGAACCCGGGGCCCATGGCATGGTGGTCGTGCGGCTCAATGCATTGATCCAACTCCGTCAACTTTTCTATTCAACTTTCTTGAACTTAGGGGATAATATGGTAGGGATGACGGCGTGGAAGCAATGGAGCAGTGGCACAATCACCATGCCACAGATATAGGTTCGAACCTCAACGTGGCGATAAGTTTTTAAATTGGATTTTTTTATACTATATGGCCAAAGCCTAAGGGACAACCCTTTGATGCATTAGCATGGCTTTGGCCGAAAGGGGATTAGGGTAAGGGAAGTGAGGAAACCTAAATGTTTTGTTTGTTTGCATTGTTGCAAGCTAGACAATAGCTCAGAGATGGAGTAAATTATTTCAATTTCTTAATGAAAACTTACGGGGAGACCTGTTCTCGAACCCGGAAACCATGGCGTGGTGGTCGTACCGCTCACTGAACTCCGTCTTCAATTGCAATAAATGACAAAATTCAGTACGTCTGTTATTTAGAGCGCAGCAATGCAAGACATTCACTTTCCTTCATTCTCATTTCCCTAATTCCTTTCCGGCCATAGTCATGTTAAAGCATCACAGGGTCTTACCTGGAATTTGGATATCTCATAAAAAAATTGGTTAACATCTTTTAAATTAAACGGTTTTATTTAAAATTATATGATGTACTAAAAAATAATTATGCGGGACAGATGTGGGCTAACCGAGATCTAGGTACTATGTACTGGTAAGAAATCGTATAGGACCAAGATCAGTGGCGTTCTCTAGTGTCGGAGGCCAAGATTTACTTTAGCTCGATGCATCAGCGGAATAAATAAGTAATCATGGGGTTTGATCAGACTTAAATAAAACCAGGGGACCAAGTACAACATTAACTGACTATTGGTCGATAATTAGAAATATCCCAATTGTTGCCTTTCTTGTGAAAAGGGACAATCAAAGACAATTTCCAAATATTAGGAAACACCTGTCCAAATAGACAAATTAAATAAATGACAGAGAATAGGAGCCAGAGATAGGCTCCAATTTTCCAAGAAATACGCAGGAATGCCGCCAGCCCACACAAGAGACTAGAAGCCAAATTCGAAATATATTTCAATACGGTAGCTTCGTCAAATACTAAGTCTTTGGAGAAAGGAGCCAGAGATAGGCTCCAATTTTCCAAGAAATACGCAGGAATGCCGCCAGCCCACACAAGAGACTAGAAGCCAAATTCGAAATATATGTCAATACGGTAGCTTCGTCAAATACTAAGTCTTTGGATTGAACATAAGTCGGCAAAAGTCTCGTCAAATGTGTAAAATCCTTAAAACTAGTATCAAAATTGAAATCCAAAAAAACGCAGTCTTAAAGAAGTCACCAAAAAAATTGGCAATCATAAGAGGATCATTGCTTTCACGGTCGGCAAGGCACAACGTAGAGGGGTATCAATTGCAATCGCGCCTAGAATTTACAAAATTCAATAATTGCTTATGCTCAGTACGTACGGTTTGCTAAGTTCTATTTAAGGAGTCAATATAAAAAGCCTCAAGAGAAGACCTAAATAGACCGAAAAGACCAAGCAGTTAAAATCGCTCTTTCAGAAACAGAACTTTTTTCAAGACTTACTTTTCAAGTTTTTTAAGTGTTTAGTACATCTATTGAGCCAGTGCTGGAAAGAACGCGAATTACTGTATTTTGAAATTAAAATATAGTTTGCCAACCGTATTAATAAAATATCATAAAAGGATGCCACAGCCTTATCAATCATAGGCAGAAAACTATTCGTTAAGTTCGGCCTTTTTAAAGTTATAACATTAGTTACTAAAATCAAAAATAATATAGTAAACTATGTGAAGCGCTGGGTGATGGTGGGATTCACGTACCGGAGACGATAGGCATCGCCTTACAAGAGTGCCAGAGGCGTCAGAAGACAACACCAAGTCCAAAAACCTACCAGAGCTATTGACCTGACACAAACCTGCTGTCAACGAAGGCAAGCATTTGTTGCGGAGAAGTCGCAAAGGTTGGCAGCAGACAGTCGTCGTCATCAAACCGTTCCCAACTCAACTCAAGAGCTAAGCAACATGGTCGACGCAAACAGCTAACTGCTCATAGATTTAATGTGCGAGCCAAGTGAAATATAATCTGTGGCGATGTAAAAACGTTTTATGAAGGAGCCGCAAAACGATACAAAGGACTTCCAAAAAATCACCACCTGCACCGTCAACAATCGCATAGTGCAAGTCACGGCGTACAGCAAAGAAAACACCACCACCAACAGGAGAGACCAAAGTGGAGAGTTGAAGGTCACGGCTGAAAACTAAGTAGTTAGGCCCAAAAAGCTCGGCGTCTGTAATCCCCCTACAAAGCCAATTCACAGTCAAACAGACAACGTCAAAACAAGATTCGGTCGTGCCCAGGAGAAGGCGAGTCGTTTTTGAGTTACGTTGGAGGAGTGGAGAGAGATTTCGGCAGCAAGGCTTTTGAAACAGCAGACGAACTCAGACGAGATCTCCGAAGAAACTCCTGGACAATAGGGTTACTCGCCAAATCATGCAGTTCATCACTGTATCAAATATGCTGTTCGGCACAAGGACCTTAACAGTAACAGAAAAAGTTGTCCACGACGCGCATTATTCAGTTTACAGACAATCGAGTTACAGTCAGTTCCAGTATGCTATGAAATCAGAGAAATAACCTAATCCTCGGTGGTGTCGTGATGAACTCGAGAGACAAAGATATAACGTGGAAGTGCAGGAGTTCTTATTGACCGTATTGGTATCAGTAGAGCAACAGGTCTTAAAGCAATTGGGGCAATTGAAAAGACCGTGTTGGCATCCTTATCAGCAGCACCATTGGAGGGCGGAGCAGCACAAACAGGCTGGGAAACAACCATAGATCTATCGCAAGTATTTCCAGTCAGACGCCGACGCAATGCAGAGGGATAGTTGCGTTTGGCTCGATGATACCATTTTCGGCGACGAGGTCGAGCAGGACAAGATGATACAGATGATTCTAACACACCACGAGTGTCATCATCAGCAACAGCGGCAGATGGAACAGACTTCACGGGGGTTGAACTAGAGAGAAAATCGCCTGGCACAGGATATGGAGTCATCTTAAAGAATCATTAGCATTGCGCTGCATTAAAACTTTAACGTCCGACGCAACAGTGCCAATAAGCTTTAAATTTGTAGACACGGTAGGAGACCGCACTCCCAGCTCACCCCTAATCTGCCTAAATCCACTTGGGATGTAATCCATAATAAAGTATATTATATATTAAAAGATTTTCTTATCCGCAATATTTGGTGCCATTCTTAACAAATCACTGCGAAACTTTGCTTTAAAACGTTCAAAATGACTTCCCCTGTAGTATTACTGTTTGTTTTTATATTATGTGTTTTTCGCATTTACCACACGTCAATGTATTTTGCACTTAGTGTTTAATGAACCTGAATGCTTAAAACAACTATATTATCAGGAATTATCATTTTGTACTTTTATTTATTAAAGTATTTGAATAGTGAATTTATCTTGATAATCCAAGTTTCTTCTTAATTTTCGCTGTACCATAATTTCGTATTAAGATCTTTCCACTGGGATCTAACTTTATGGAATTTAAGCCTCCATTTAGGTTAAGTCGAAAATCCAGCACATAAGTGAGTGGCTTGTAGAGCCTATGTGATAGCTTAAGCACACCGAAGTCGATAAGCAAGCATAAACATCTACATATCCCCAAGTGGTCCAAATCAACCAAACATCGCTACAAATTGCCACATAAATCTTAAGAGCTTATCATTCTTAAACTATCTCCAAGTAAAAGCACACATGGATACTAGCAACCACGAAAAATCTACAAACAGGACGCTTCCTACGGCATAGACCACATTATCATTGCTCTGATGCTAACTTAATTACCTTTGGATGACTCGGTCCCAAGTGGCTTAAAATAAAGCCTCCAGCAAAACGACTTAAATCTCTTAATCGATACCTGGAAGGCAGTATACAGTAAGCAGTTACAGTTTCGAAATAATTTCAGTGCGTTTTAAATTGTAACAGGTCTTTTAGGCTTCATTAACATTTTATTTTTACCAACGCCTAACCAAGGCTAGGTTGAATAGCGAAGGTCGCTCTTGTCGAACAAGTCAATCGGCCTATCAAAAGCTAACTGAAGTGGATAGGATTCCAAAATAAACTTCGGCCTTAGGTTTAAACTTGGTGGACAATTGCATGTTTAGAACTTATTAGCCATTGGTAAATCGTCGAAACCATCACCTTGAGTGTCTGCGAAGGTTGCCTCTAAATTGCAGTGCTGCAAACTGTAATTTCCGCAAGGAAATTCTTACATCCGTTCCATTTTCAAGGCGATATCGGATGCAAACAGGAGACGAATAGGATTTTGCACGTTGCATGTTAGATCTTTTTGTATATAAATTTCCAACGTTGAAATCCTACGGGAAGTAAGTTAAAGTTTAAAACTTGAAATATTACTTTCTGCATATGTCCTCGGGGGAAAGCTTTATTTTATTCATTTCTACTACAATTCAGGCGTTGTTTTCCAGCAGGTGCACATTTTCTCGGCAACTGTGAGAATTCTTGGTATTGTCTTGAAGGTTGCGTTTAAACTTTTCCTCATTTGCATAGATACCCTTTCCACCAAACTAAAAGAGCTTCAGAATTATCTATGCTGCATCATCTTGTTGGAAACTAAGGCTATGCAAAAAGGCAATATAGACAGAACGATTAAGCAGGGTTGCTGAGAAAAGGGCTTTGTTGCCAGCACAAGAAAAATAAGAAAACAGAACTTGCTCTGCACAGCTGGGAATTAATTGCTTTGCAAATTTGTAAGGAACCCGTGGGTTCTCCTTTTATCCGTGAAAGGAAAGCTTGCGGCTAAATGTAAAAGCTTTAGGTCTGCCGAATGATAAATTGCTCGAAGCTCCAAGTTTAGCCCTTATTAATTGATCACTATTTATAAATTACAGATACATGGGTCGTCGTTGGCAAGAGTTCCGTAAGGCAATTTATTAAAATTTGCGAGTTTACACCATTAATCGAAAGTTTTAATCTTATTCTCTTGCATTGACGTGGTATAAGTGTTATTTTTTACCACTATATCATAGCATAAGTGTGAAATAGGTCAACAAAGTCATAACAAACCACTGCTGCATTCCACGGAAAAGGGTTTCAGGGTTTCAGCGTAAAAAAAAACACTTTTTTTTTTGAATTTTTTTTGAAGGAACGGATTGAGCAAATTTATTGAAACCTTTTGCACATTATTAAGCAGTCTTTTAATATTCTGTAATTTTTTCATGCAGAAATATTGCAAAACAAGCCGGTGACAGAGCTTGCCCCAGAACGTCTTTGAAAAAATACAATTTGCGGTGTTAACTGTATCTCGGCCGGAAATTATTTGAAATCAAAAACCATTAAAATTTATTCAGAGTATTATCAAATCCTCCCCCAAACGTTCTCCGATTATTTTTTTTTTATTTAAAAATTTTTGGTGGCCATCTACAGTGTAAACTGCTATTTTCCACGAAAAATTCCGCCATTTTGTGGGTGGGAAACCCCCTTAATGTAAAAAAAAAAAAAAGAATTTTAACTAAACGTTGGGAGGAGGTATTTTATATGTAGAAAATGTGTACCAAATTTCAAATGCATCGGTCTAGTAGTTTTTAAATGGCAGTGAACACGGACTTTGAAAAAGTAGTTTTGAGAAAAACGCGTTTAAAGTTTATGAGCTAAAAAATTGAAGAAAAAAAATTTTTTTTTTCAACTTACACAGAATCATCGATTCCAGCTCCATAGAGTAGACTTCCTGCAGCAGCTTCAATGTCTTCAGCCCCTTTTCTCTCAAGTCTTTGTTTTATCCTGGCTTCTTTGCTCTGATGCTCAGCTTGGATCTCGGCCCTGTCAAGTCCAATCTTGAGTATTCATGAGCGCTTGGGCCGACGCTGACGTTCATATCCGACAGAAAGGTGAGAAAAGCACCAGCACCTTCGTTGAAAGTGCATGGCTTTACCTACCTGGCTATACTAAATAGAATATTCTCGAAACCCTCGAAACTAAATAGAATATTCACGAAACAGGATAGTTGACCAGAACAATAGAAGTGAATAAGCTGTATACCTGCTCGACAGCTGCACTAAAGGACAGGGGAATAACTATAGACCATAACTTCAAGAGTTTTGCTCAGATCGACTTAAAATTTTGAGAATATATTCTTGAAATGTTTAACAATAAGATAAGACAAAAAAAACCGAAGAAAAATGGAGTGAAACTGAGAATTAGGTAGGTATAAAAAGCTTTAGAAAGGATGTGACTGATATAATTTGTTGGCCCCATGAGTCTTCCTACTGCAAAGAAAGGAAATCAGGTTCGCTTAAAAATGATTCGAAGAGTGGAGGATCTTAAAATAGCTTGCTAAAGTGAGATTTTTAGCCTACTTCAAGAATAGTTCGCTTGCTCAGCAGTTCGAGTTAGCTTATAAAAGAAAGGAGGGTGGGGGGGGGGGGGGGGGTTATTGATAAGGGGTTTGGGCTGTGGGGGTTGTGGTGAAGGTTCGTTGTGGTGAGGGCGGTTTATGATGAGGGGGGTTCTGTTGAGAGGGGTGTAAGGAGGGGGGGGGGGGGGGGGGTGAAATCTAACTTCCTAATGCGTTAACCGATTTAGCTAATTCTTTTTTTGTTGTGTATAGTATGCTACCATATTGCTAATAATGAAAAAAAAAATTGGTCCTTGGGTGGGGTGGGAACGGATAGTCTAACTTCGGAACTCGTGGACCGATTTGGATGATTCTTTCTTTGTCGGGTAGAGCAAGTTCCCCGATTGCGACCATGTCAAAAAGTTTTTTGGTGAGGGTAGGGTGGGGGGGGGGAGAAACCTAACATTGTAATGAGTAAACCGATTCGGATGATTCTTTTGTTATTGTATCAAGTATGATCCCCCATTGTTCATAATGAAAAAATATGATCCTAGAGTGAGGTGGGAACCGGAAGGGGTAGTCTAACTTCGTAACGCGTGGACAGAGTTGGATGATTCTTTTTCAGATGTCTATAGTATGTCTCCCCATTGTTACTGCGACACAATTTTAAACAATTGGGTTCTACTTGGAGAGAGGGTTGGATATCAACTTTACAAAAAAGCGCTAAAAAGCATAAAATAAATTTTTAATTTCGTATCTATTGCGACATTTTGAAGTCGGTGCAAATTAAACAAACAAAACAACTACCCAACCACAATTGAAGATACTATAGAAAACTACCTGAACGTTTCAGCTCACGGGATCATAATATTTAATTTATTGTAGTTGTTTGGTTTGTTAAATTTTCGCCGACTTAAAAATGTCGTGATAGATATCAAATTAAAATTAATTTTTTGCCATTTAGCGCTCTTTGTGAAGTTGGTTCAACCTCTTTTAGAAAACTATTTTATAACTAAATGTATTTCGTGAATTAGCTCAGTTGTTAAAGGAGTTAGCTCAAAATTGTGTTGGTTCAAAAAATAGCTAATAGCTCGAATGAACAAATCAACTGGTGCTATTTCACTTTTTAGATGAACTACTCAAATGGGTTCGCTCAGTGCTAACATGAGATGAGATAGTAGCTTAATGGAGACTTCTACCCTGGAGCACTATTTTTCAGGTGCTCATATTTTTATTTTTTGTTGGAAAATAACTGCGGTTTTTTTATAGTTATATTAATAATTATTTATGGTATGCAAAGAATTTTTTTTTGACGGCCATCGGAGCTCCGCGAAAAGAGGTATCCAAATTTTTGTGGGCAAACGGCTCACATCGCTTCCCCGTTGACCTAAAACAGAAATTAATGAGAATACCCTTAGACATGGAATGATGTACGATTTTTTTATTTACTATAAAATTCAGAAAATGGCAGCGATTTGAAAGAAAAATCAATTTTTTTCGTTTTTTTTTTCTTATAAAAACAAGTCGATCGGTCAAATATAGTGGTCAGGAAAGTGTGGGCCGAATTTAAACGCGTTTGATCGAATTTCAAAAATGATTTTCCATGATGAATTATACCTATGTATATATAGATTAAGAATTTGCACAAAGCACATTTTTTTTCAGATTTCCCTTAAACTCAAAGACTTTGCATAGATGAGAAATTGCATTCAGATCTTCTTCTGTTTTATCCATCTTATCAAATCCTATCCTTCCTATCGTAATACTTATATAAAAATAAGATTTTCTCAATTTGTGCTTTTAGTCAAGAAAAAACCACTGCATTACTTCAAAATCTACCCAATTATTATTATATTTTTCCGAAATCCTACGGCTGTTTACATGTTCAGTTATTATTTAAGATCCAGTAAACGAATTTTAATCAGATGGGTTTTTTTATTTTTTGTTTGAAACTACATCTCTCTCTATCTGTTTCGCGTAACGCCTTATGGGGCATTGGGTGGAAATAGAACTTCAGCCGATTTGAGAAAACGATTGCAAGAGGACCTACAATTTAACGTGAATTCCGAACCACTGGCATTTTCTCTTCAACCCCCAACGGTCCTTTTTTAACCGACTTCCCAAAAACAAAGAGGTTCTAAGTTCGACGCGTATTTTTTTTAAAAATTTTTTATTTTTTTTTATGTCTGACCGGGCATAACTTCGTAACGCGTCAACCGATTTTGATGATTCTTTTTTTGTTGGGTAAAGTATGTTCACCGATTGGTACCATGTCAAAAAAATTTTTGGTAGGGTGGGGGTGGGGGGTGGGGGTGAAACCTAACTTTGTAACGCGTGGTCGGATTTGGATGATTCTTTTTTTGTTGTACAGAGTATGATCGCCCATTGCTTATAGGAGAAAAAAAATTTGGTCTAGGGTGGGGGGGAGGGGGAGGGATAGACTAACTTTGTAACGCGTGGACCGATTTTAATAATTCTTTTTCTGTTGGGTAGAGTATGTTCCGTGGTTAATACCAGGTGAAAAAAATTTTGGGGGATTGGGTTAGGGGGGTGGGGGTGGAACCTAACTTTGTAACGCGTTGTCCGATTTCGATGGTTCTTTTTCTGTTGTATTGAGTATGATCCCCCATTGCTAATAGGAGAATAATTTGGTTGTATGGTGAAAGGTGTGGGTGGGGGGGAGGGGTAGTCTAACTTCGTAACGCGTGGACCGATTTGGATAATTCTTTTTCTATTGGCTAGAATATGATCCTTGGTTTATACTACGAGAAAACAAATGTTGCTGGGGTGGAGGTGGGAGAAGGGGGGTGGAACCTAACTTTGTAACGCGTGGTTCGATTTAGATGGTTCTTTTGCTGTTGTATAGAGTGTGATCCCCCATTGCTAATAGGAGAATAATTTGGTCCTATGGTGGTGGTGGGGGACGGATTTCGATGATTCCTTTTATGTTCGGTAGAGTATGTTCCTTGATTGATACCATGAGAAAAAAAGTTTAGTGGAATGGGGGTGAGGTAGGGGGTTAATATTAACTTTTAACGCGTGGACCGATTTGGATGGTTCTTTCTTCGTTGTATAGAGTAGAAGACACTAAAAAGTGAAAAATAAAATAGTTTTTAAAAAAAAGTTGAACCGACTTCACAAAAAGCGCTAAAAAGCATAAAATAATTTTTAATTTTATATCTATTACGACATTTTGAAGTCGGTGCAAATTAAACAAATAAAACAACTACAAAACCACAATTGAAAATAATACCTAATACTACCTGAACGTTTCAGCTAACGGGATCATAAGAAATGCCGATTAAATATTTGTGTTGTTGTTTGGTTTGTTTGATTTGCACCGACTTCAAAATGTCGTAATAGATATAAAATTAAAAATTATTTTATGCTTTTTAGCGCTTTAGTTGAACCGACTTCAACTTTTTTTTAAAAACTATTTTTTATTATAATCTGTTGTCAGAAGAAAATAACCATGGGTAGCCGCCGGTGGGATTTGAACCTGTGACTTACTCCACCGATGACTTACTTCTTACATGATTCTCGATTAATGTTTTTTTACACTAAATTACATTCGGGATAAACAGTGACGATTCATATGTTATACTAAACAATATATAGAAGGCAACATATGGAAATTTGGAAGATATATACACAGTGCGATAAAAAAGTTCCGAAACTCGAAGCATATCTGGGTAACTAGTGGCCCCGTCTATGTGTTTCTGCGTTTGAAAGATGTAACATTCCCCTTTCCAGTAATACAAACTTTGCTTTAATCGGTTGATAAATAGCAAAGTTATGAAGTTCTCCCAAAACAACTTTTTTGTCGATGTTGAAATACTAACATGGAACAAAGAGCAGTTATGAACTTTCAAGCAGAACTTGGTAAAAATGAAGCAGAAACATTCCGGTTGATGCAGCAAGTGTACAGCCATGACACCTGAAATGTTCGAACAAGTATGTGATTTGATTGCAATCTCAACCGTTTGGGAGATACAGGGTGATTCATAAATTTCAGTTTTTCATGGTATGCACATTGGTCTTTCATTTTTATCTCTTGATCTACCCAACACAGCCACATTAAACAAACGCTAAAAAACAACTATTCTAATGAACATTCCAAAAATGTCGACACTATTGATTTAACTCCTACCATTGCACGGACAGTCACTTCCAAAAGTGAAAAAAATTGTTTCCGATTACCTAAATTTCAGCATTTTTCCAAATTTTCTCCGAGGTTAAGAGAAATAGGAAGTGTAACTTCACACGACAGGGAGACACGACCCGAAACTTCGGGAAATTCTGCCGTCGAGCACCACATAATCGTGAGGCAAGCACGAGAGGAGTCGCAAGGTCGTCATCTAAGGTTTGGAGTGTTACTGATCGAGGGGGATTACGTCCATATCATCATCACCCAGCCTAAGGACTACTGGAGGGTGATTCTAAGAGAAAACTGAAATTTAGCTCTTGGCTTCTAGAACACGACATTGACGACCGAGCGTTCCTGGACCGAATTCTGCAGACAGATGAATGTCAATTCACCAGTAATGATATCACGAACTTCCATACCTGGTCGGAAACTAAGCCACACAGTGCAATGGTAACCTCATTCCAGCAGAGATTCTGTGTCAATGTTTGGGCTGGTATCATCGGCAACCATTTGGTAGGACCATTCATTTGGCCGCAAGTGCTTATTGTAAAATTTATGCGGACTTTTTGGACAAAACAATGCCAGATCTAATAGAGGAGAACCCTATGGGTAATCTTAGGGGAATACTTCACCAACACGAGGAGTACCTGCGCATATGGCTAACATTGTGACGGCAATACAAATTTCCTAACCGCTGGCTTGGACGATGTGCATCGATTCCTTGGCCTACTAGACCTTACCCAATTGTACTTTTTCTTATGGGGAACAATGAAGGATGAAGTTTATTAAAGCTAAGTTAACAATAGGGAGGATTTAGTTAGCCGAATAGGGAATGCAGCGTCGAAAATACGGGAGAAGCTGGCTGCAATACATTTTGACATTTTGAACGGCTTTTGTTACTTATCGAGATTATTTGTAATTTTTTTTAAATTCTATAAAAAGCATTTTAGAATTAATTTGAGTTTAATTTCTTTAATTTGTTGATTTTTATAATATTCTCCGATAGGATTTCTAAGTATAAATTTCTACATATTTTCTCTACGTGGATATGTTGCACCTTTTTGGAAAGGTGATAAGATTGGCAATCTAATAAAAATAAAAAAGGGGTGTACTAATTACATGAATTTCGGAGAAAATTTGGGAAAATGCTGAACTTAAGGGGGGAAGTACATGAAGACGTTTTCAAAAATCGATTTTATTTTTATTGTCTTAATCGATAAGTATATGCTCTAAGAATATAATTCCAAAATTCCAAAAGCCTATCTCGGATTTTTTTTCTGCTCTGGAATTTATAGTGATGAATGCGAAAGAGCGTTTTCGACGTTTTCAGTCCAAATAGCGATTTTTCTGAGAATACCCGTCCCCTCTTACCTTCTCCTTATCTGCATCTTTTTCGTCAGTTTTTCGGGACAAACTTTAAACGGCATTTTCTCAAAACCATGTTTTTCAAATTGTCGTAAAAGATTACAAAAAAACTAGTGAACCGATTTCTTCATCCAGCACTCATTTATAGGGCATAAAAAACTTCTCTAGATAGACTACGGACATAGCAAAAAAATCATTTAAAGACCATTTTTGACGCGAAAATAATTAAAATTTTTGCAAAAAAAGCCAACTTTTTTTTCATGCCCGATTTTTATAGTTAATGTTCGAATTTCGAAAAGATCGTAGTCTATCTAGAATAAACAACCCCCTCGAGTATAAAAATGTTTGGTTTTTTGATTTCAGATGAAAATTGCGGCCAGGAGAATTTACGCCGATTTCGATGTCAGCCGCGACACGAGTTACGAAACCCACCAAAAGTTGATTAATTATTTATTTTTCAAAATGTAAAAAATGTTTTTCCTCTTCTTAAAACATTGCCCTAAATACATATAATATCGATTTCATGTTGACCTTTTTCATTTTCCCAAAAATAAATCCCAAAAAAGTCCTCTTTTTTCGGCCTCTTCATGTACTTCCCCCCTTAAGGTAATCGCAAACCATTTATTCACTTTTCGAAGTGACTGTACCTGTAATGGTAGGAGTTAAGTCAAGATTGTAACAATTTGCACCTTTTTGGAGAGGTAATAAGATGGGCAATAAAATCAAAATAAAAGAAAAGTGTACTAATTACAGGAATTTCGGAGAAATTTTGGAAAAATGCTGAATCTTAGGTAATCAGAAACCATTTTTTTTTTAATTTTGGAAGTGATCGTACGTGCAACGGTAGGTGTTAGATCAGTAGCGTTGTCATTTTTGGAAACGTAATTAGGATAGTTGTTTTTTAGCGTTTGTTGGATGTCGCTTTGCTGCGTAGATCAAAAGATTTAAATAAAAAAATAATGTGCATATCATGCAAAACTGAAATTTATGAATCACCCTGTAACTCCCAAACGGTTAAGATCACCCTCCTCCCCCTGTGCCATAACATTTTTTGTTTGTCTGGTTGAGATCTATCACCTCACTCATTTTGGCACGGCAGATGTGAAACACCCTGTATACTCAGTGACGCGACTCTTGTCGTATGTAAAAAAATATGTGTAGTGTAGATATACCATATAAACTGATCCGTGAGTCATGAGTTAAAAGTTAGGACTATTAATTTTAACAAAAACTTAATATTATGTAACGCGTTGTTTGACCCCCATCCCTTCACGCATAGTACAGTATCCCAAGACCCCCCCCCCCTTACTGCGTTACGTAATACTTGAACGGCCCCTAAGTTCGGTACATGCGCTGCGTATTATGCAACTTGATTTCGTTTTCATCAAGTAGCCTACGCCAGACTACAGTGCATGTTACAATATTTACTTTATAATGGGCCAATCCCGCTCCACCTCAATGATCTTTGCGAAGGAAGTCGCGCTAAACTGAATAATGTCTCTTCTCTAAAAAAATTTTTTCCGACATTAAACCTTCCGCCATCGAAAATACCTATTTAGGACACTGATCCCAGGGACTTATAAACCTGACTTTAAAACTCGAATGCCAAGTCTAGCTATGTTGCCATTAAATCTCCCTAATATAAATAAAACCAAAATTTAAGTAACCTCCAATTCAGCAATTGCTATTCGTCAAGTTCTCTTAAAATAGTTGGACTTCAAAGCAAAAATTATTAACTCACTACACATTCAATGGGCAACTTGTTCCCACTAAGGGTCCTTATAACAATATCCTCTTCCCTTTTGCTTTTATAAGCATCATGAAGAAGGCTCCAATTAAATAAAAAAAAAATCGGAGCCTGGAAATCTAAAAATAATTCGCCCCTCTCGAAAATTATAAAAGTCCTATTTTTAGGTACAAACTCAAAATAAACAAGTCTCAGGAAGTGCTTTTCAAGAGTTTTGCAAACAGGATAGCTTAAATTAATAGGTTAAGAGACCGATGAAAATTCGCTAGGAATCCACTGACAGCAAAACCATACAATTAAGTTTTTATTAAAAGCTTCCAACGGAAATCAAAGGCGTAAGCACTTTGCAACTTGATGAATATCCGCCCACGAAAGGCGTTGTGTTGTAAGGCAATAGCAGCAATCAACGTTACTGTTAGGCTGGAATTACAACTCGCCGGGCCTGAGTGATTTTCGATGGCTCTGGCATGTTCACAGGGAATTTGTCATACTTTTTGCACACTCTCGTCCTTACGATACCAACGAGCCTGATTAAGTCTGAAAGGAAAGGCTCGCAAATGGAATTGATGACTCTCACTTTCTACGTAAACATTTTAGTCTGTGCCCATCAATCCGGTCTGCTTGTTACGACGAATTACCAGCGAACGATTTTACGAGAGTTATCCGTTGAAGAACTACCTGAAATAGTCTGGACCCTGATTTAGTTGAGATGGACGTGAGTTCCTTGGTTCCCTGGCATCTTACTGAGATGTGCACTAAATCCCACTATATCTTCGTATCGTTCTGAAGCTAAAGAAGTAAAAATTGAATTTCCACAACACAACGGAAACACCATTCTCTATGCGGACGGAATTTTTATTCCCTTAGCTAAAACAAAAGCAACAGCCCTGAAAGAAAGAAAACAATGTAACTGGACCCGTTCGCAAGCTCCGTGCACAATAAAATTCAATGGAAGAGATTCCGCCGGATTTACAAACTCAGCAACCGGATGGTGAGGATCCCTGTGATGGCGCTGGCTGGCTGAAGGGAAATGCTTGTGTGTCATAACATCAGCAAATATCGACTCACACCGCAGCGCCTCCACATGAGTCTGTCCGTTTTGGGGCGAAAAACTTTCCATCTCGGTGGGGAACTTTTAAATTTTGTTACAAAACTTTTCACAATGCAGATCCGCTGTGTATGCGATGATTAAGGCGATTTACTTCGAATGCAAATTTACTTAAGCAAATTTAACTTGACGCTTCCCTTTACGACTATGCCGCCTTCACCATGTCCTTTGTGGGGATATGGGGATGGCTGGTTGGGCAACATGGCTTGACATCAAGAATACAATTTCAAGCTAAAATTCCAACCATAGAGAAGGATGGTAATACCTGCATGTCTGACAGAGGTCTAAATGAATTTATCACAAAAATGGGAAGCTCTACCTTGCTTAATTAGGAGCAGGTGTACATTTTTGAATTTAACAAGAATTTAATTATGAGGTGAATGCTTTGCGTCGTTAAAAGTCAAATAGAAATTTATAAATGCGTCCAAATTGTTGGAAATCTTTCTCATGGTATTTTACCTTTATTAATGAAAGACAAGGATTAAGGCTTGCTTTTACTTTTACAATTAAGGTAGGTATTGAAGAATTCTTTTCAAATAGTGGAAATTGTTATTTAATGAAACAAACGCAAAGTAATAACATGCCGGAGCTTTTAATAAATTGGCGTACAATAGTAGCCTTTGTAAAACCACAACACATGATCGCATTTATCACAATGTCTATTAAGAGAAGAAGGGATGGGCGATGTTGACATAACATCGATATTGACATCGATGTTAACATCGATGATTGATAATAATCGAACTCAACACATCGATGTTCTTTAACATCGATGTTATATAGAAGTGGTTTAAGGAATGGAGGTTAAAAGACTTAAGTATTGTTACGTAAATGGGATTCGTCGCGCTCGACAGATTAACTAAGACACTTATTTACAGTCACAAATGTTTACAACTTTTATTCACTTCACTGATTAATTCGATGCACAATTTTCGTGACAATATTTCTTCACAATATTCCGTTTCACTTTAATAATTAACACTTATTATTTCACCGATTTAAATACAACTAACTATTCGCAGTATCACATATAAACACTTCGCAGTGTAAATCACGACTAAACTAATCAGACTACTACTTAGCTTAATTCTAGAAAGTTCAGTCACTTAATTGCTTCCGTTACACATTCTCACATCACATATTCACCATAGCTTCGAGTCGGCCTTAACTTTCCACGTTTGACATTTCCTTGCCTAGATTTCTGGCTACCTGGGACATGCGCATTACACGGTTCACAATTTCCCTTTTCGTGGCCTACTTCGTGCATGTTAAACTGCCCCCTCTTAGAACTTTTCGACCCGACACGCTTTAATCCCCCTTTATGTACCTGAGATCATAGACTTTGATTGGATTCTTACGCTTCCTTCAATTTCCGGTGTAGTTGAACAATCTTCCCTTCCTCCGTATGAGCGTTAATGGGCTTACATTCTTGAATTTCCAACTCCTCCGTCAATTCAGGCCTTTCTTCCATTGAGGTTTCCATTGCCTCTTGCAAATCTGTAGTTCCCGCTTTCCTTTGCTCGATATCCATAAGACAGTCAGTCTTCGTAAAGGTTCAATCTTTTCGTTTGGTGACACATTCCCATATATCGAAGTAGGTCTTCTTCTCTGCACTTCCAGCAGCTTATTGACTCGTTTTCTTTCTGCGCCACATCTTTCTTCATTAGCTCCTCTTGATTGGAATATATCCATTGACGTGGTCGAGTTTCTCTCGAATCACGTCTATCGCTTTGTGTTCTTTTTGTTAGGCTGTACTCCTGTGACAAGTAGTAAATGGTTTTCCTTCTGCAATCACTTTGCAGATGACCTTCTTCACCACAGGACCAACATCTATACCTGCGTTGGGGAACAGTAGCTTCGTTGGTTCTGTCTATACCTCTCTTTAATCCAAATTCTTCCTTTTCCCCTCTGTTGCACTTTGCACAACCAGTCATATCCCGGAGGGGTCGATCTGCTTTACTTTCAGCAATCTCATCGGAGACGACCCTCCTGGTAGCATGTGCAACACCTAGGATGACAACCATTGACCTGGATATTGATTCGGTAAGAAATATCTTTTATATTGGTTTCTTCTATATGGTAAATAAGTCTTTTGGAGGCTGTGTCAACCTTTCTATGTCCGCACATAACTGCTGCAAGGTCTCTCCATGCTTCTGTGTTTGACTCCGTAGCTGTAGACGGTATACCTCTTGCATGTGCTGGTTGCCGAATCGTAATTCTAAGGCTTGTATTAAAGATGAAAAATCGTACCTTAGTCCTGCCGGTATAGTCTGCAACAGTTCAGCGCCCGCTCCTTTGAGTGCCAAAATTAAAGCTGTAGCTTTTTCCTCATCAGTCCAAAAGTTAATTGCTGCTGCTTTCTCGAACTGAAGTCTGTATGTTTGCCAGGGCGCTTGGCTGTCAAATGTTGGAATTTTTATTTTGTTCACAATTTTTATTTTATTTTTACTGATTAATTCGATGTACAATTTTCTTGATAATATTTCTTCACAATATACCGTTTCACTTCACTTCATTACACATATTACTTCACCGGTTAAAATGCAACTTCCGTTACACATTCGCAGTATCACATATAAACACTTCGCAGTGTAAATCACGACTAAACTAATCAGGCTACTACTCAGCCCTATTAAAACTACTTAGCTTAATTCTAGAAAGTTCAGTCACTTAGTTCTAGATGCTTCCGTTACACATTTTCACATCACATATTCACCATAGCTTCGAGTCGTCCTAGACCAGGGGACAACCCTATGTTGCGATGGTTGTTGACGAAAAGGAATGAGGTAAATTGAACGTCTTGGTTCTTTCGTGAAAGAAGAACTCGTAGCCAGGGTGAGGCTCCAAACTGCATCTAACTACGTATCCAGTGAAAACTCTATGATTTTTCCACAATATAAGTAGGGCGATAGTAACGATGTAACTTACTGTTGACCTGTTGCCAATATATCGGAGGTTGGCAAGGTCTTTAAGATAATTATATTTGATTTGCTGCATTTTCACTGTAAACAATTTAGTGGTCCATTCCAACATAGCTTCTATAAGGTTAAAACTACAACTGCCAATTTATTAGAGTTTTCTAAGCATTGCGTATCTGATTTTAAAATAGGTATACAAGTCAACTATATCTACATATACAGATTTTAGTTAGACATTTCTTAGCATTAGGTTTTCCGATTCCTTTTGTAAATTGGGTAAGTTCTTACCTAGCTCACGTTACACATCGTGTTTTTCTTCGTGGTGTGTTTTTTGAAATCATTTATAATACCTCTGGAATACCTCAGGGTACCGTTATTATTTTACATTTACATTAAAGACTTACAGCAATTTTTGCCTCACATTAAAATCTTATCTTATAGGTAATAATGATGGTAAAATATTTCGCGCAATTTCTGATGACAACGACTGTGTTTTGATTAATTCGGACTTGAATACCTTGCACACTTGGTGTATAAAAAAAATTTTTTTATATGATGTGGCCAAATCCTAGGGGACAAGCGTTTGGTATATGTTAGCATGGTTTTGGCCGGAAGGGAATTAGGGTAAGGGAAATGCTTTTGCATTGCTGCGAGCAAGACAACAGCCCAGAGACGGAGTGGATTATTTGTTTTTTAATTTCTTAATAAAAGCTCACGGGGAGATCTTGTCTCGAACCCGGGACCCATGGCATGGCGGTCGTGCGGCTCAACGAATTGATCCAACTCCGTCTCCACCTTCTTTGAATAGCTAACTAGGTATTATTGTCATATAGTCGAAAATTCAAAAACATACTTCATAATTATTATATCGACGGTATCTTATCGTCCAAACTTGACAGCACTTAGGATTTGGGTGTAAATTTTAACTCGTTTTACTTCGATGCTGATTTAGGCTTCGTCAAAAGATAGTCTTGTGAATTTAGTGATTCTTTTATCACCAAGATTCTTTATTGCTTTTTTGTTAGGCCAATCTGAGAGTACATTTCGCCGATCTGGTCATCTTTTGGTTCAGTTCATATTTGTCTGATCGAAGCGATAAAACGTAGATTATTTAGATTTGAACTTCGTAGCCTTCCAAGAGACAATCTCATGATAGTGCCTTTCTACAGGGACAGGCATATGCTTCTTTCCATGGACAGGATAGAGAAAACATCTCTAGAATTCTGTACAATTGATTCCCCGGAGCCTCTTAACTGTTTGAAAATTTTAGATTTTTGTCGCCCTCTCACGAATTATGACTTCCATTCTATGACCAGCCAAAATTCTGAATACTATCTTTCTAGTCGAACTATATACATAGGTATATAGGTAGTTCTTATTCGCCAACGAATGTTAAGTTTTTAATTTAAAAAAAATATTGACAATATTGAATTAAGCGTCGATTCATTTTTGCTAACATCGAAAGTCGATGTTTTGTTCTTAACATCGATTGTGCGATATTCTACATACTTCAACATCGATGTTTCGTGAACATCGATGATCATTGCTCATCCCTAAAAAGAAGGTGAATTGACAGGCTGAGAGTAAAAATGACCTATCTACAAGGTGCGAGCAAAAGTTTCTTTGACAGTATTCCGCGTAAAACGATCCGCGTGAGATTCCCGGCAAAAACGATTCAGACAAAAACCCCGGGAAAAACGACTTAACTATGCAGTTAAGTTGTTAAATCGTTTTTGCCCTATCTTCGGTGTATATCGCATTAGTGCCTTAAAATCAACAATAGAATCGTTTTTCAGTTTTTCACTGATTCGTTTTTGCGTGGAACATTTCTTTATGCCACTCTTGCTCAGATCTTGTAGACAGTGCCAGATTTACCAATAGGCTGGTGTAGGCTGCAGCTTTAGGCCTCCACCAATTAGGGCCTCCACCAATTAGGGCCTCCACCACAGTGAATAATAGAATGTTTTTTTCGTAAAAAATATAATTTACTTATTTAAGTACTATAACAAAAGATTTAAATTTATTTATAAATTTTTTTTACAAAAATGTTTATTCTTACCCAAGTTTAAGTCTTTCTTTATTTCATCTCGTGGTGCAATTACTACTCTTCTTTATTTAATAATTGGATCAGAAAGTGGTATCTGTGAAATTTATAAATTGTTATTGCGCAAAAATACATTGTTTTATAAAACTAATTTTTTTCGATTTATTCAGTTTTTGTTAACTTGTTTACTGGTAGGGCTATAGAATTAACCTTCCCTCGTTTTATTAGCCTTTACTGATTCCTTACGGGATTTTTTAATTTTTCCTAGGTTAAAGAATCAAATTTTTCTCGATTATAGAATTAATTTTTTACTGCAATTGAGACCAAATTCGGCTCCTTCTTTCCCACCAGATCGGAATCGGAGAACGGTCCTCCCCAATGGGGGGATTCGGTGCATCTTTACACTGACGGCTTCAAATTAAAAGGCTAAGTGGGTGGAGGTATCTTCTTTGAACATTGGGACCTCGATATCTCATTCCACTAACCTGACTACTGCAGCGTGCTTTAAGCGGAAATTATGGCTTTAAAGGTAGCTGCGGACCGTCTGAATCATCTAACGATACATACAGACAGCATATGTATTTGCACAGATAGTCAGGCTGCTATTAAATCCCTCTCGTGAGTAAACATCAACTCTAAAACGGTTATAATATGTCACTCAGCACTAAATGACATAGCAGAGCATCTGAAAGTACAGCTCATAGTGATATTAAGGGCGATTGCAGAGCCTACGAACTAGCAAGAATCGGTACCACTCGTAATGATTCGGACATTAACCACCAGCTGGGTAAACCGCTGGCCACATGCAAACTGGAACTTTTACAGGAGTCTTTCAGGATTTCAAACATTAATTGGCAGGACAAACACACCTGCCTGATTATCCGACAGATATGGCCAAAGCTTGACCCTAAACGGTCAAGAGCGCTCATCCTACTCAGACGCAAAACAATTAGCAGTACCGTAGCCGTTATCACGGGCCACTGCCTCATAGGTAGACACGCCGATAGACTGGGTGCGCCTTCAAACGACTTCTGTATTAGTTCCCAGGGCGAAGAGGAAGAGGAAACCACACTTCACCTCCTCGGTAACTGCCCTTCCGGGTTTTGGGCTCCCCCTTCTTTTAAGAGTTAACCGAATTAGGCTTTACTGATGTCAGAGACCTAGCTCGATTTATCAGGAGTTCAAAATGGTCCCCGACGACGAGTTAAGGCTGAACACCCTTTCCAGCCTAGTCAAATTTATTTTGACTTTCCGTGAACCGGTTCCAATGGAGACAAGGAACTGGCTCGGTGCACAGTGGGTAACAGGTTCACCCTGTTATTTCTTAGGTAATTTTATGGGGTTTGTAAAATTGTTGTAGCCTCAATGTGGTATCACAATGGACCTCCTTGGCCTAGGTGTGCCTTCTTAGGCAGCCACTTTAACCTAACCTAACCTATCAGGTTGCCTGCCTAAGGTTTAAGGTTATAGAATTCATTTTACCCTGATTTATTAAATTATAAGTCATCTGATAAGGACTTGAGGTTAAAAAAATAATTTTCGACCCGGTTAGGTATAAGATAAAATAAATTTTCGCCGGACTATTATATTACGGATTTGGGGCCGTTCAAGTATTAAGTAACGCAGTTAGGGGAGAGGGAGGTCTTGTGAAATATTACGGTGCGTTATAGGGGGCGGAGGGCAAGCAACACGTACCTTAACATGTTATATTTACTTTTTTACATGCGAAAAGAGTCGCGTCACTGAGTATACAGAAGTATATACATATATGGCAAATAACCACAATAAGCCGTGTACCCCGAGTTCATAGTTCGGACTCTAATAGTTCGACCGTTGCGGTCAAGCAAAACCACCTAAACTACAAGCCATGAAGTTAGGAATTTCACGCACACACGTTAGGGCCAAAATGGGCTGAAATTTCGTTTAATTTATATTGCTTCTTATTCCGCTATTTTGCGCAACATAATTGACATTTTTAGGTAGAAATAATCATGTAAGTGTTACGTAACGTAAGCAGGGGGGGGGGGGCTATAGGCCTCAAAACTGTAAATCCGGCACTGCCTGCAGATAGGTCATTTTTACTCTCCGTCTGTCAATTATCTATACTGATTCTATCTACAAAAATTGTCAGAGTACATAGATTAGAACATTGCATCTTAGACATATTCAACCTTCCTGTTCAGGTGACTATCTGTGAAATGTTGTTGTCTTATGATATGAAAATTCGACCCCAATTATCTTCTATTGAGATTCCATAGGATTTCGCTACAGCGTAGAACTGTCTTTGGCAAGGCTAAGGAGAGGATTGAAAGTTAGAATTAAACGTTTCCAAATTAAAAGAAAAGAAAGAGAGCAGGAGAAACGACTAAATCTTTTGCCCTAGACAGACACCTCACTCTAATGATAAAATTTTTGCATCAATGATCATCGCATCGCATATGTGTCGCCAATGTCGAATTAAGTTCTCCATTCATAATTGGCCGTCGGATAGCAAGAACTAAGTAGGAATTAAGCATAAAAGAATAAAAGATTATGTGTACAATCTTTTCACATTTAATCGTTGCTATGCAATTATGTTTTTGTTGCCATAATAAGCATCCGGTAATTAAATTATCCTTCATTTTGCTAAAGTGAAATGTCATCCGAAAAGTCAAAACGAATTAATGATGGCTATGGTATCGTGTGTCATTACATAAAAAGAATTATCATTGTATCTTAATGGTAATTGTATCAATGATAATTGCAACACCTCCGTGAGATTTTAACCAACCTAGAGGATGAACACATCAAAAAAATTAAACGAATGAGAAAGAGGGCATGCTGAACATAGATTAGGGTCGCGATGTCTGTCATAGGTTAGATTATGTACATATAATTATGTAGGTAGTAATTATGTGACGACAAAATTATCAGAAAATCTTATAATATAGCAGAGTTAACGAATAAAGTAATATTTCCAGGGTTTTTTGATTTTATCCATAAATTTGACATATTGAAGAAGCAGACATTAATAGATACGAGAAATTTTTCATAGGGTACGAAATAAGTTGGGTGGTTGCGATTAGATATTCATCCGTTGGGAGAGCTAAAGGAGGGTGGCTATTTGGCATTAAGAAGAATAAACGGTTTAGTGCCTCATTTAGTTTTAAGATTATAAATAATTGCCAAGTAACAGCATTCAACTCTGGTAGCAATAATTTTATTTTAATACCATCTTATATCAATCAATACAATCATTGTGATAGAGATTTCGCAAATCTGCTGGAATTCATTGAAAAAACTAATACTGAGAATATGATAATATTGGACGACCTTAATTTAAGGATTGGGGAGCTGCGGGAAATAATGCCTGAATACGGCATACTCAATTATAATCTTACAACATGCAGAAGGGCTATTTATTTATTAACAATATTTCATCAAAGTGCTAACTACTACAAAATACTAAGATACAGTATAATACAATATAAAATCAAAGAATAAGGAGAAAATTCACAAAATATACAAATGCAAATGTGAATAAAAAGTATATAAAAAGTAAAAAGTCCATAAAAAGTGAAAAGTAAAAAGTAACTTGAACAAAACTGACTCCTCATATGATTTCGCAAATCGTAACATAGATGTGATCGGCTCATTTACCCCATAATTAGTGCGATGAAAAGGTACCTGAAGGAAGTCGTGATTCCTCAAGGATCCAGCCCTAACCGATATGCCAAAAATGCTAAGAGAACAGAAGAGTTTATGGACCCCCGAATGCAGTCGAAAGTAAAAAAGATCCTGGAGTTACAGCGTCTCTTTTCAAGTGTATCCAAGAGCAGCAGTCCAAGTCTATCAACATAATGTGGTAATATAAGGGAGTTATTCCAAGGAAAGCCTCGAAGAGCGAACAGTTCCAAGGCGATTGATATGTGTCGCATCGAGCGGTGACTAGACTGGAGAGGCATATTCTAGAATAGGCTTTATAAAAGTGCAACGTATGGCCTGCCTATGCATCACTGGAGCCATGCGCACCTCGCCGACGGCTGGACTCCAAACCATGCTAAACATTAAACCTCTTCATATAGAGGTTGAAAGCCTGGCTCTATGTGCGGCCTACAAACTAGAGGGAGCCGGTCTCCTTGGGGGAAACATAGTTAAGGGTCACACGATAATAAGGGAGATTCTTGAAGCCACACCTGAGTTGGCCATGTTAACTGATCAGATGCCGGTTAGACTCTCACCATTTCAACCACCCCTAATATGGATGGAAAATCGTGAGACCTGGACGCTTCCAGCTGTCCGTCCAGGGGTACTAGTATGGTATACGGATGGATCCAACACAGAATCAGGTGTTGGGGCAGGGGTCTGGAGTGACTGGGAAAATACATCACGGTATTCCAGGCTGAGATCCTCGCCATACTGACATGTACCTACGAGAACCTAAGAAGAGCCAATAAAAACAAAAGGATCTGAATCTTCTCGGATAGTCAAGCTGCAATGAAAGCAATTGCGGGAATGCCAAAGGAGCCTAGATAAACTGTGTAGAACTTATCAAGTTAACTTGATCTGGATACCGGGACATCAGGGCTACACGGGGGAATGAAAAGGCAGACGAACTCGCTAGGAAGGAGTCTAATAACCCTGGTACCGAGCGGGCTGAATGACTGCAAACTGCATGAGCTGTTGAACCTTTTTAGAGGAACCGGCTTACTATAAGGAGTTGAGAGGGTTAGCACAATAGGCCCCAGTAGCCGCGGCGCTTGAGAACCTCACACCTCCAATTTAATCAAATCAAATCAAATCAATTAAAGTCCAATATAAAAAAATGTAGGGGTCATGAAATTCCTTTGAACATCTGCTCACCAAACCCACAGTCATATTAGCCTTGGCATTTGATCTTCGAAAGAAATTTGGGAATTGAGCCAGACACCTAGGTCCTTAGTCTTTGTAACTCTTGTTAAAGGACAACTCTTAATGGTAAAATTAAATTGAAAGGGATATCTTTTTCGTGAGATGCACACTTGCTGATATTTAGGAGCAGGTGATTAATGCAACACCAATTCTGAAAGGCGTCCAAGTGAGAATTCAAAAGTAGGCGTAGGTAATTGTCGTCAGCATATCAAGGAATATTTAAGTGAGACAGAATCGTAGATATATCATTAACATAAATTATAAATAACAATGGCCCGAGGCTTTCGCAAAAATACAGCAACTATTTGAGAGATTAAATAAATAACACAGAATAGGAGGACGGAACCACATATTTTCACAAATGCGGCGGGGATCAGCCTAGGTCAATATTTTCTTCAAAATTGTAGCTTCGTCAAGTAAAACGTCTTCGGATTCGAGGGAAGTCGGTAGAAACCTCCTTCAATGGGTAAAATCCTTAAAACTAATATCAGATGTATCATCAAAAAACGCAGTCATAAAAAAACCGCAAAAAGATTTGCTATCGTCAAGGGCTCATTGCTTTCGCTCTCCGAAGGACAAAGAAGATGAACAGCAATCAGAAATGTGTTTCAAGTTCACGAATCTCCAAAATCGCTTAGGATCGACGTGCAAGGATGCTTGCATTCTGTTTATATAATTATTATAAGAAGACACTAATTCAGATAAAACTGATCAAACTGTCAGCAGTAGAGTGAAGAGGTTTTTAGATTTATGTGAAGACCGGGGCTTAATCACTCTGAACGGCCGTACTTTAGGAGATCTGGAAAGCGAATAATCCCATAGTCCCATAAAACTTGAGTAGAAAATTCAGAAAAAAAACTAAAGAATTCTTTAAATATGCTCCTAATTTTTATATGAATCTTGGCCACGTCAATGGTTATCTTCCATTGAAGAGAAACTAATGAAGAAAGACGTGTCGCAATTAGAAAACGAGTTAAGAAGCTGCTGGAAGTTCGGAGAAGAAGAACTACTTGGAGATTTGAATAATGGGAATAAATCGCCAGAAGAGAAGATTGAACCTTTACATAGACTCAGTTTTAGCGACATCGAACAAAGGAAAGCGGAAACTACAAGCTGTGGATCAAGAACTGCAAGACTTCGAAAAGGCAGTAGAAACTCCACTGGAAGAAAGGCGAGAATCGATGAAGTAACAAGAAATTCGAGAATGTGTGTCAACTACGGCGGAAACTGAAGAACGCAGAGAAATGCATTCAAAGTCTACGTTCCCAACATGAGTGGCTTTCGTGGTGTTACAGGGATCTTCAGCTAAGCAACAGACAGCTAGAGCAAAAATGTGGAAATAAGCAGGTAAAGCGCGAAGAGAGGGCCAACATGAAGGAATTTGAGATAGGTTACCCTAATTGTCTGTTCGAAGAAAATAAATCGATGGACCATTGGAGAAACAGTTGAGATCTGAGCAATAGTTGACGGAAGGTACAAAGGCACCAAAAAATGACTTAAACAGAAGAACTGCAGAAATGCTGTACCGGATGAAAACTGTTCATGGCGAACAGTTCTAAGAGGGGGTGGTGTAACGTGCACGACGTAGGCCACGAAAAGAAAAATAGAGAACGGTGTAATGCGCATGCCCCATGAAATCAAGGCAAAGAAATGCCAAATGTAGAAAGTCAAGGGCGACTCCAACCTATGGTGAATATGTGAGGTGTAAATGTGTAACGGAAATATCTAGAACTAAGTGGCAGAAGTTTCTAGAATTAAGCCCATACATTACGAAGATTTTGTACTGCACACTTGTTAGGTCAATTCAAGAATACACTATCTCTGCCTGGTTGCCTTTCCACGGGGTGCCCATCGACCGCATCGAGGCAGTGCAGCGTCAATTTTTAAGATTCGCCATTTGTGGGCTTTCTTAGAGCAACCCTTTTGTTCTGCCTGCGTATTTAGAGAGACTTAACTTTGTCTCTTTGGATTCTTTGGAGAAAAAACGCGATATAGAAAAACTGTTTGTCTGGCAAGACTGATTTGTCACTTCTTTTAACATCTCGGTTCCGGCGTCCCCCTTGTGAAGTCATAATCCTCTCTGAATCAACTATGGTTTTCAAGTGCCTAACTCGTCTGTTTAATCCGATCTCTGATCGTATAGATTTTCACACGTCTCTGAATGAAATGCAGATCCAGATTGCTTAAGGTTAAGTTTTAAGCTTTAGTTGTTAGATATTGGATGTACAGTTATTTGATGAATTTCATAAATAAATAATGCTAGCCAACCAATGTCGCATTTCGTATTACATGCGACTGACTCAGTTCAAAGGATTATATATAAACTCCCCACTAAGAGTGTGCCTGTAATTTGTTTTTGTTTTTTACACGATGTAGCCAAATCCTAGGATACAACCCTTTGATGCGTTAGCATGGTTTTTTCCAGTAGGGCATTAGGGTAAGGGTAGTGAGGAAACTTGAAAGTCTTGTTTTTGCATTGCTGCGAGCTAGACAACAGCCCAGAGACGGAGTGGATTATTTAAAATCCTTAATAAAAGCTCCATGCCATGGGTCGCGAACCCGGGACCCATGACATGGTGGTCGTGCGGCTCAACGAATTGATCCAATTCCGTCATATATCGCAATTGAGAACGATCACTTTTAAAATTGAATTTGATCAAACACAGGTATGTTAGAAGACAGCTTCTTCGTTTTACTGAATAAAATCTTCGGTAGGACCCGCACCACAGTTTCAGCCCGGGGGTTCTGCAGATCATAAAAATGGCCAAAGTAAATAAACTTTCCTGTATTGCTAAGTTATTTGGGGACTGGCTGCTTATCATACTCTGGGGGTCTTTTAAAACTTTCCAACTTCTCTATTTTCTGGATCTTTCAGTTAACATTACCCTGACCGAACAGTTACTCGAACGTTCGAGAACCTCCTTACTTCTACGGACAAGGACTTCTGAAATTATTATCTACGATTGAAGATACTGTTTGAGATCTATAAGAATTTAATTATTTACGGAAGAAGTACCACTACCACCTACTGGATTCCTCTATGCCATAAATGAAGGACTTCGATTATCCGGGAAACTGAATTTATCACGGATAACAAAAATACTGGTCAACGGAATCATACAAGAAGTTGCCAATATGAAAAACCAGAACGAATTCATGGCAAAGAAAATCTTTCCTAACTGCATGAGAACTCTCACATAAAATCCTGGATATCTGCGTTTTTTGTGTATAATCGAAGAAAATTGTGAGATAATCCCGGATAATTGAAGCTCTACTGTAATACTATGGGTGAATCTGTTTAAAACAATTAAATTTCTAACACTGTTCGCAGTTATTCTTTATACATACCAATACTTTTTTTTTAAATTGCTCCTGTTTTGGGAGGCACTGCCGAATAAGCTTTCGTACCGGAGTTCTTGTCTATTTTAAAACTTGGTCCACAATATAAAAGCTCAGGAAGTTTCGTCAGGACTTAACGCAATACTCAATTTAATTTTCCAGGATATTCAGCAGCAGCTCTTCTAGCAATCGTATTCGCTATACCATTCGGAATTCGAATGCTAGTTCACCAGGATAAAGGAAGATGGCATGATTTTGGTCCGGCATTTTATTCAGCACATTTGGAGTTGTTCCTGGGAAATGGATGTTTAGGTAAGCTTTCTGAAAAGTTTTCGAAACATTAAGTTATTGAAAGCTTAAAGCTTTCAGCACATATCATAAGAATCCTTTTTCTGACAGGAGTTGGTGTTATGATGCTTCTGGTTCTGACCATTGAACGTTACGTTTCTGTTTGCCATCCAGGATATGTTCGACCAGTTATGGGACCACCAAGGTGTGAGTTTTGGAACGAAATTGAAACGCATTTTCTTGCAGTATTTAACGAAAGAATAAATTTTGTTTTGATAATTTCAGAATGACTGTAATTTTAATACCTTTAGCAACTTTTATTGTATACCTTCCGAGTATATTTCGCGGCGAAATTATTAAATGTGTACTGAAAGCCGATGGAAGTTACTTTTACTATAGGAGAGAAAATGAAGAATTCCTTAAAACAGTTTTTTATTCCGTAAGTATTTCCAGTGGTTTTTATTTTTATATGCTTGCTTAAAGGATATTTTGATTCAAGTCAATCTAAATATATAAATTTTTAATATTTTAAGGGGGTCCTCTACTCTCAAGGCCTGAAATTGAGCGGTTTTTTGGGGAATAAATTGCGAAGGATCTACTGAATACATTTTAAAAGTTTTTTTTTATTTCGAAGATACATGTTAAGACTTTTCAATTTTACTTTTGAAGATGAAAAAAATAACTATCGCGACCTTGAAACGTCATTGATGACATTGATGTTGAAACTGCATGGGTCCCGCTTAAGCACAGTTGTGGCCGATTGGGTAATCTGTAATCTGAAAATTTATATTCTTTATAATCATAGATACGTTGGCTATGTTTTCCCGTGACAGATTTTTTTTATTTTGCAATTTGTAAAAATTTCAAATTTTACGTCATTTTTTGACCTATTAGAGGCTATAAAAATGGAACAAAATAAAATTTTGCAAATCGTACTCGGGAAAACATAGCGGTATGTTTTCTGAATAATTGAAAAAAAAATTATTGAAATCGGACCAATACTTTTATGAGAAGTCTTACTCGGCAGCTAAAAAAAAACAAATTGTAGTAACTTACGAGTTAATCTGCTATACCGGTGCCGTAGAGTTCTCCTTCCTCATCACGTTGATGTTTTTGGTTGTCCACATTCTTCTCAAGAACGGACCGGTAAATTCTTTAGACAGTGATTTTTAACTGGAAAAGCGCCGTCGTGACGCGCCGCGCTTAGTTTCTCGGAAACGGCCGGAGACGGGTACCTTTCTGTTCCAAGAAACATGCAAAGGAACGTGAGTTTCATGAAATCCTTTCTGTGGCGTATTCTCAGATACATAAAGATTGAAATTAAAAAAAACAAAAATCGATTTTTTGAAACCGCGAGAGTAGAGGACCCCCTTAAGTAATTTACGTATAATAGATGCTTTCACTGGCAAACTAGCACTATTCATTCTGAAGATAAAACAGGACTTTGTGGACATAGCGAAATCTATAAAATGTTTCCATGCTACTCTTTGGAACATAACATCAAATTGCATTTATGGTTCTTGTTTGATATGATGATTCAATAGAGTTGGTTGCGATTTCAGCGCTACAAGAATAAGTTACCTAAATAAATAAAAAATTATAAGCGATTACATTTCTTCTCACTACACTTTAGATTTGATATTAATTAATCTCGTGATTCTCTATGGTCTTTTGATAATTGTTTATGAAAACAATAAATGTTTTTTGTTACTTATCAAATGCCTCATTACTACAAATCAGAGATGGGAATTTTTTATTCGAATAAAGATAAAAGCTGAAAGCTCAAATAAATTGAAAAATCGAATAAAAATTTATTTGATTACAAAAATTATTTGTTATTTGGAGAATTATTCGCAAATACTTATTTGCTATTTGGTGCATTTTATTCGAATTTCAAATAATTATTTTTTATTCGATCGTGCGTTATTCGATAATCAAAATATTATTCGTTATTTGATGACTTATTCGCAAATAATTATTTGTTATTTCGTGCTTTTATTCGAATTTCAAATAATTATTTGTTATTCGATTATCAAGTAATTATTCGATAGTTGATGTCTCTTTATGGAATACTTATTTGTTTTATGGTATCATTTACTAAAATATTTACTGTAAACATCGAAAGGCAGTTTTAATTTCCTAAGTATGAGAAACCTTGTGCTATGAAATGCGTGTACCAAAAAATAATTATTTGAAATTGAACTAATGGACACCAACAACAAATAATTATTTCATAAAGAGACATGAACTATCGAATAATTATTTAATAATCGAATAACAAATAATTATTTCAAATTCAAATAAAAAGCACCAAATAACGAATAATTATTTGATTATCGAATATCGCACGATCGAATAACAAATAATTATTTGAAATTCAAATAAAAAGCACAAAATAACAAATAATTATTTGCCAATATTTCATCAAATAATGAATAATTATTTGATTTGAATTATTTGAAATTGAATTAAGGAGCACCAAATAACAAATAATTATTTGCGAATAATTTAAAATAAATTGAAAATCGAATAAAAATTTATTCGTTATCTGATTGAAAATTTATTCGAATAATGCCCATCACTGCTACAAATTATAAGAACAATATAAGATACAATCAGTAAACAAAGATAAAGTAACTTTAACTAAGCTTATCTTTTATCCGATTTCTCGAAAGATGAAAATCAACGTAATTAAACTTCTCATTAATCGACTGTGAGCCCGCAGGGAGCGAACTGGAGCAGAGATATTCAGGGACGCTAGCAGCTCTGGAGAATTTGGTGTGCTCTGTACACAATAGAAAGCAAAAAAAATGTAGAGTTGTTACGCATGTTCTCAAGAGTATCATACGAGAATAATTTAATCATATCCAAATAAGGAGACATAATATGAGGATTATTTCAGGGAAGGCCACAAAAGGAAAATCTCAAAAATCTACGCTGGATGGCCCCGATTCTATTAATATAGATTGTAAAATAGTGACTAGCGTTTTCCTGAATAGACTTTACAAAAGTAATGTTGACCATCGTTTAATAGAACCAAAGGTTGTATTACCCTTATTTATACGAGAATTTATGTGATCATTAAAGGAAAAGTGAGTGTCAAGTATGCCCCCAAATCCCTGGTCTTATCAAGTCTAGTTGAAGGATCATCGATACATCATTGAAGTAAATGATAAAAAGCAATGGCCCAAGATGGCTACCCTGTGGTACCCCTGAGGTGTTAAGTGTTTCATTTGAAAGCGACCGACGAAACAATACACGCTGTGTACGACCGGACAGATACGAAAACACCCAATTTACAAAAACAAAAGGAAAACTTAGAACGGGGAACTTATTAATGAAAATTCTCTGATTGATTCTGTCGAATGCTTTACTAAAGTCAATAAAAATGCAATTTACTTGCTTACCGGCTTCAAGGAAATAAACGAAGTACTTAGAGAATTCTAATAAGTTGGGTGTGTTGGATTACCGCTTAATAAGACTATGCTGAAACGAGCCACGAAATGATTAACAGTGAAACCGAAAAACATCGCAAACTAAAGCATCAAAAACCTTTTAGAGGAAAAATCAGAAAATGCTTCCACGGTCTCCGAAAGATTTCACAATGAATAGGTAATTTAAATAAATAACATAGAACGAAAACAAGGAACAGAAGGAGGTTGGGATACCATCTGGACCACTCGAGAAGCTATTAGTAAAATTCAAGATGTACTTTAAGATGATAGCCTCGTCAAATACAAGGTCGTTCAGTTGAAGGGAATTCGGTGAAAGTTTCGTGAAGTGAGTAAAATTCTTATCACTAATATCACAGTCATTGAAAAAAAAAAAGTTTCCAAAAAGCGACAGAAGTGATTGGAAACAAACAGGGTGTCGCCACTCTCACAATTTTTCAGGCTCAAAAGGTAATATACACTTTCTACGAATAGGCATCTACTTGCAATAGATCTTTTGGAAGTAATGACTACAAAATATGAGCCACAATTGCAGAAGCGAAACCTTTCTTTTCTTTTTTGATACTTAAGTAATGCTAATGCATGAAAAATGAAGAGTGGAAATTTTTTAGAGCATAACTATAAAAATAAGAATTAAAGCTCTCAATGTAATCAACAGATTTTATAATCATGAGCATCAAGTATCGACAAAGATAACATTTCAATTACAACACTTAAAACTTTCGAATCACCTTTAATTTGTAAATATAAAGAATTTTAACTACAACGCACTCGGGTGAATAATTGCAAAACATCTTTACCGAAATCTTCGTACAAGGTACAATTCTGTCGCCGATACTGCTTTTCTTCCTATCTATTTGTGCCAATGACGTGAAAGTCGACAACAAAAGACTCAATAAATAATATTATACATGGTGTCTCATTTTAAATTTCCATCCAGAATATCTCGAAAAATACACTTCCTAACCCCAAATTATCTTTTTTAATTCAAAAGAAACGAGATTGTAGCTTAGATGGCGGTACAATCTGTTAATATTTAGAGACAACTTAATATTCTCGAGTAAAAATAAGACTCGCCCATTCCTAGCCTAAAACAGGCACGCACAGCATCAAAACGCCTGAATGGCACTCAAATGAGGCACGGCACGCCTTAATAAAAATTATACTTTTTTCAAATGCCAGACCGCTGCATGCACGTATCAATAAAATACGCACGAAATAGTCTAAACCAAGCACGGTACGCTCCACTTTTTTTTTACTAAAAGTTAAAATGTAAATAATAACATTATTTTCGATTAACTCAGTGGAGACCAACGTCTGAAATAACAAAACTATCTCCGCAGTAGTTGGAAACGTTTGTTCAGTTGAGTCTTATTTTCACTTGGGTTAACAAAAATTATAACTGAAACTGTAAAATATATAAGAATAAAAACTACAAATTTCAGGTAATTGTTATCATTACTATTGTCAGGACTCACCTTGTGCTATTGAAAATAATTTTAATATCAGTTGGTCGAAGACCCACAAGGTAAGCAGGCGTGTATACGGTTGAAATTTTACATAGCCCACGCGGTGAGTTACCAGTCTTGAATATGTTTAACCCAGAACGCAGTAACAGAAACGTGCATTAATGGCGGGCGTATTTTTAGATTTGTGTGCCTATAGCGGGAGCGTGCATACACTTGTGGCGGGCCTATTTGTTCGCTGTGCGTGCTCGCAACGAGCACTTATGTACTTTTCAAAATATTAACGACTGTGCTTGTTTTGGGCGTGAATATACAAACTCAATTATTTTTATTCTGGTTGCTTATATTTTTTATAACATTTTAAGATTTTTCATTGAACAAAGACCTCTTATTTAAAACTATTTAAAACGCTTTTTCGAATATTTGGTAGTTTCTATTGTGTCATCGTGTAAAATGCTATTCGAGACTTGATATTCCAGGCTTTCTTCCTAGTAACTAACCTACAAGGGAGAAATCCCTTTTCTTGTCTTCTTCTTTATTGAACAAAGAATTAACGCATCTTGTTTTCGTTACACTGTACTAAAGTTTCGACATGGAAGCTGCAATTTCTGAAACTTCCAATTTAATTCTTGTAGGAATTAAGCTTTAAATTTTTTTTGGGATCCTACCAGGATAGTTTCATGAAGGGCAAATACATCACTAGCAATCTTGTAGAATTATCGAACTATTATATTTCTGCGTTCGGATGGTAAAGCGTGATTTAATTCTGCCGGTTTCCGCGTTGATGAGAAGTTGCTTGTTTTTAAACTTTACCATGTTGGGGTTTCCTTCTCCTTTCCAACAGTGCATATCTTCCTATCCCTCTAACCGAACACAGCGTGCTCTGTTTCGGGGTTCTCACTTTAGTGAAATATCAATTACTTCTGGTGTACCCCCAGGCAGTCATTTGAAACCGCTTCTTTTTTTAATTTTTATCGATGACATCGATCCCAACTTGGTGAAATCGGAAATTGTGTGCTATGCGAGCGATGCTAAGATTTTGTTGTTATCTATTATTACTATTCTGTTAGTGACAACTTTTTAACCAGACTTGCCAGAGCGAAGAATCGTGTTGCTGTTTTTGGTCCATATTGCTTAGATAGTTTAAAAGGCTAATACTTTCTTGGGCTTCGTAAATAGAATGTCTAAGGAGTTTAACAATCCCTTTATCCTGTTATGTACTTCCTTCGGCCTGTGTTGGAATATGCCTGTTCTGTTTGGTCTTCTTCCTATGCGGTACACATTGATCGTATTGAGGCTGTTCAGCACAGGTTTCTCATATTTGCAATATGCATGGAGCAACCTCTTAATTATACACACATATTAAACCAAGTTTGAGCTGCTCTCTTTGGATACGCTAGAGGGTAGGCGAGACAGATCTCGGATTTCTTTAAGCTTTGTAGTCTTACAGGGTTTTGTTGACTCACCGAAACTGTTTGCATTGCCGAATATTCGTGTTGCTATTGTTTCCGTTAGAAATTGGGACCTTCTGCATGCCACTCTTTACCACACTTCACACCGTTAACGTTAATGCCGTCGTCGGTGAGGTAAGTGATAACGTGTCGTCCTACCAATCCGGAGGTCCCAGGTTCGAATCCCACCGGCGGTGACCCATGGTATTTTTCTACTGACAACAGATCACGATAAAATGGCCATGGGGGTTGCAGAGAAATTGTCAGTGGTTCTGAATCCACTTTAAATTGTAGGTCCACTTGCAATCTTTGTCTTGAATTAGGTGAAGTTCTTCTCCCGTAACAAGAGTTCACGAAAACTAGAGAGAGTGATAATTTTAAATTGTGATTGTAGTTGAAATGTTATTGTATTTGTAAAACTTCATCATTTCTGTCTTTTCGTCTGTTTATTTATTATTTGTTATTTTAGTAATCAGAATTGATGAATTTTTTTGTAAATAAATTAGTAAATAAATAAAAAAAAATGTTCCCTTTACAAAATATTTGCAGAAGACTTATTTTACATGGAATTTTTTTTTTGAGGTTACAGGGAATAATGGTAAGCCGAAAATTGCAACTTTTTAGGGCAGCACTTTTTTACTTTTGAATCAAAATTCATTTTTGGGGAATACATATTTTATTGGTAACAGTGCGGTCGGAAAGTATTAGGGTCATGAGTTACCAACTTCTTAACAGTGCGTAAAAGAAATTGGAGATGACCACAGCACACTTATCCCATTTTGGCCATTTTTCGACTTACCAAGTTGCTCCCTGTGACCACAGATTTAAACACCAAAATGTTTCAAAATGTGCCACTTAAAAATAATTTTTTTGTATTTGCTAATAATTTACTTGTTATTGTTTGTAATTGCAATTTATGATTTATTGCTCCTTCCTCTCTCTAATATTAATAACATATAAAATATTTAAAATAAAATAAAAAAACTGTCTGTGTAAACAAAGAACCACCTATTATTGGATTCATTAAAAGCCCTCTAATTGCTGTAAGTTTAAGGAGACTTCTCATTTCATAATTGGAAAAATACACTTTTTAATTTTTTTTGTGAAAAGGCTATTATATTTATTGAGCTGATTCCTTTTGGATATTTTTATAAAACATATTAAGAATATAAAAACAATTTTTTTTTGCATTTTTTGTACATTTTGTCCACTGCAAGGCCGTCTTTCCAATTTCAACGTGATTTTATTCATAAGACTAACTACTAAAATCAGAAAAGATCCATATCTTTGAGGGCAAACTACCCCTATATATAAAATAGGGGTGTGTAACATAGTATTTTTTAAGGTTTAGTTACTAGTATTTTTTATGATGAGTCGAATAGTTTTGGGATTCTTGAAATTCGCTGAGCAGTTTTCGAAAAAATTTTGGAGAGAAATCAAAAAACGTGATTTTGAGAAAAACGCGTTTTAAGATTTTGTTACCTAATTTTTGCATATGAAAGGCGTATACGTACCTTTGTAACGGTATAGGTATAACTTTTTTTCTATACGAATTTCTTAAAACGGTTTTAGGACAGTATTTCTGTGATGTTAATGATCACTTTTATGTAAAAAAAATCGAATATTTTGAAGTTTTTGAAACTAAAAGTCCTCTTAAGAAACTTATAGCCTTGACGGGGCCTCCAAAATTTTTTTCCCTATAGGCCCTGCCTATATAGTTAAATTGTTGGCCGCCAAGGCTTAACCTATTAAGAACCTCCCTACATGACACTTTTTAAAAATGTTCAAAATTTATTTTTAAGAAACTTGTAGATATATAAAGGAAAAGTCAAAAGAAGTCACTTCGTATAAGTGCCTTAAAGATGTTTTTTTAAGAATTTTATTACAACTGTCGTCACTATGTCCCTGAGATTTTCATTTTATTAGGTAGAAACGAGTCGAGAAAACCAGCTCTGTTATTTCCTTTTACAATTTTATACATTTCGTAAGTACATCCATGCCATGTTTCCGCACGTTCCCTGTAACCATTATACCCGCTTTTCATTACAATCATAAAACTTTTTCGTAACATTACTTTTCTTAACACCCTGTGCTGCATTCTATTCGGAATAAAAGACACCTAAATTCGCAGCAGTAAAACGTGAAAGACAATTAAGCTCACGAACTATTGAAACTTATCGAAAAAAGGATTTAATCGACTTGAATGAGAAAACTTAAGCTTTCAGTAAATTTGCCGATTTTACAGACACAAAGAGAGGGCAACAATCTCATAAAATCTCGACACATTCTAAGAAACTTCATCGATTTATGAAGATAGAAATATCTATCCGTTTCTGTTCTTTCTTATAA
Organism: Leptarthrus brevirostris; assembly: GCA_964036015.1. Taxonomy (NCBI): domain Eukaryota; kingdom Metazoa; phylum Arthropoda; class Insecta; order Diptera; family Asilidae; genus Leptarthrus; species Leptarthrus brevirostris. The sequence continues at coordinate 128,084,425 of OZ038374.1, read as the reverse complement.
CCCGAACTATTTCGCAAATCTCCATTTCTTTTGGGCACATAATCCAAGTAATGCGAATCCAACAAAAGAAGCTCGTTACGATATGATATAACGTATACTATATCGCTCCCAGCATATACTTATGAAAATCCCTGCAGCTGATGGAACCTATCATTTTTTTTTTCAGGTATACAAAGTTATCCTTGAGGTTATATTCAAACTCATTCCAACCGTCCTGATAGCTGGCTTCAATCTCAGGATAATGATTGTGTATAGGCGAACATGTGAAAGGCGACGGCGAATGACACTGTCCCGTAATTCCTGCTTTAAAGATGATGATCCCCGGAAATTTGCAGAGGAGCGACGTCTTATACTTCTTTTAGGTGAGCACGAAATGATTTTAAGTGACGGCACTACGTGAATTTTCCTATATTCTATCTGCAGGTAGCACATCAATCCTCTTCCTGGTTTGTGTATCGCCAATGGCAATTTTGCATATGACACTATCGCAGGAAAATTTATCAAGTTTTTCGTTTCAGGTAGGTTCATGGATGTTTTCGCAAGATTCGCGGTATCCGAATTTCATTGATCAAGATCGATGTAAATTGCTTTCTCATTTTTCAGGTCTTTCGAGCACTGGCGAATCTATTGGAGCTCACCAACTACTCCATTACTTTTTATATTTATTGCCTGTTTAGCGAAGATTTTCGAAATACTCTTCTGAGGACCTTCAAATGGCCATGGTGTTCGGGACCACTATGGCAGAGAACAAATGACGTAAGTGTAGCAGTTTTGGTTTCAACTACCCAGGGATAATCACTTGGTATTAATTTTAGATTGCTATGAAGTCCAAGCCACTTATTAAGATGGACAAATTGGCCCTACGGAATCACATCCATAATACAACAACATCCGGCCTCTGCACTGTAGGTGGCAGATCTAGCAGTATTTGATACAAGGAGTGTGCGGCTCAAACGGCCGTATGAGAAAGGGAGCTAGCTTCCTTTGGAAGCGCCGCATAATTGATTTCTGCTCACATCTTTCATTTTTAAGGTGACAATATTTTTCTTAAAGGAAAATCTTTCGTTGGACGGAATTGAAAGGAATTGACTGGCTAAGATGTAGCATTCGAATTGAAATATAGTAGTAGTCGCCTCAGCAGAGGCAGAATTGTTTCGGAATTTTTTTCCATAGAAACAAGCAATCCACCCTTTTACGGAATTTGAAAATAAAAAAAAACATATTAAGTTGTTCGCAAACTAAAAAAGCACACTGTCAGCAATTATGGAATTAAAATTATCATAAAATGTGCCTTTATATTTTGTGGGATATTTTAGAAATTTGAAAATTTTATAATTATTCAAAAATATTGTTTACTTCTGCTTAGTAGGATTTGATTGCACGAACGACTTGTGATATTTTCGATTTATCGTAATTAACGTACTTTTAGTGATTGTGTTTAGGATTAGGTTTGTGAACAATTTAATAAAACAATAGATGTCCTCGATTAAAATCCCCAGAAATTCTCTTTAAAGGATATGCACTTGTAGCAGTTCAAAAATGGTTCACTTAATGTTCATATTAAATGTTATAAACAAGTTCACAACTACATAGTAAATCTGCACACATTTTACTTTTTAGAAAAAAAAAAACAAATTAAATGGGGAACTTTATGCTAAAAAATAATTACAATAGTTTATTCGATATTTAAATACAATTTAGAGAATATAGAAAAGAGATAAATATATTTTCTGACCTACTAAAATACATTTTGAAAATAGACTAAGAAATAAAAATATTGAATATTAGAATTTTGCTCAAAAAAACTGCTGTTAATTGTAAAAGTATTTGTATAACATACGCAAGCCCACGTGAGTCCTAAATAATACCAATACACTAACCACATTCGATGAGATAATGGTGCAAGTTAAAATTTATATTATAAATTTAGAAGAATTTTAAATGCAAATATTAAAAATGTTATCAATTGTTTAGAGTCTAATTTCTGCGTTATAAATATTGCAGATATTCCGAACTATGTGAAAATTTCTGAGTTTCCGCTGACTCCTCGATTATAGTCCGTTCAATTACTTACTATTCTTCTTTGTCTTTCGGGGAACCCTTCACATCTACCACCGTTTTGAATCCTTGTGGAACCCTGCTCATTTAATTAACCGACTTCAAAAAAGGAGGAGGTTCTCAATACGACTGTATGTTTTTTTTTTATGTTTGTTACGCGATCATTCCGCTAATTATGAATTGATTTTGATGATTCTTTTTTTGTTTGGTAGAGTATGTTCACCGATTGGTACCAAAAAAAATCCAAAAAAAATTTGATGGGGTGCGGATTGGGGGTGGGGTGGCTGTGGAGTTGGGGTGGGGGTGAAAGCTAACTTCGTAACACTGATCCCTCTGTACAACAAAAAAAGAACCATCCAAATCGGTCTACGCCATTACTAACAGGAGAAAAAAATTGGCCTTGGGTGGGGGGAGGAGGAGGGATAGTCTAACTTCGTAACGCGTGCACCGATTTGGATGGTTCCTTTGCTGTTGTATAGAGTATGATCCCCCATTGCTTATATGAGAATAATTTGGTTCTATGGTGGGGGAGGGGGAATAGGAGGGAGAGGGGTAGTCTAATTTCGTAACGCTTGGACCAATTTCGATGATTCTTTGTCTGTTGGGTAGCGTATGTGTCCCGATTGATACCGCGAGAAAAAAAATTTTGGCGGTTCAGGGGGGGGGGGGGGTTCGGCTGGTTGCAAGGTAGATTTTATTTTCATATATAGGAATCTGAGCCTAGAAAAAGAGTATTTACTCAATGCAGCGGTGAAATTACGCCTTCAAAGAGTGTTGTTTGGAAAGTTTTTAAAAGATAAAGGCAGAACATGTATTAAATTTACTAGCCTTTTTCACATCTGGGCTAGACAACAGCCCAGAGACAGAGTGGATTATTGTAATTTCTTAATAAAAACTCGCGGGGAGACCTGGTTGTGGATAAGTTCTACGATACTTTCGTAAAATTGTCTGAACGCTATGCTGATGTTATTGTGGGGGAGACTGAAACGTAAATATCCTGAAGGATAGTGTTACTGATTCGTTCAAGGCAGAACTCAGCTAGCTGACTTCCCTGTTGACGTTCCCAATTCTGATGGATTTGCATTCAGGTGTGTCAATGTGCTGCAAATTTCTGAGGCAATGGCATCTATTAGGTCAAATGTAAGGGACCAGACGATCTATCTCCAAGGTTTCTAAAAATTATATTTCCAGATATTCCTCATGTATTTCAGCACATTATAAACAGCTGTTTAACCACCTCGCAGTTTCCAAGTTTTGGAAGCATGCACTGGTGCTTCCTTTTTATAAATATAATAATCCTAGGGATGTTCTTAATTTTAGGCCAATAAGCCAGTTGTGCTTTATCTGCAAAATTCTAGAAAAGTTGATGTATACACAAATCCTTGAAGACATTTCTAGAGGAGGATATCTTTAAAAACGGCAGTCGGGCTTTCGCGCAAAGCATGTTTGCGAGACAGCTCTGCTCGATGTTACTACAAATCTCCTGAAGGTTTAGATAGGGACCATCTAGGAGTCCCAGTTCTACTAGACTTTTCTAAAGCTTTTAACTTGGTGAACCATGATTTACTTCTCAACAAGTTGGGTAGAATAAATTGATTCTCATCATCTGCATTAAGAGTAATAAATAATTTTATAAAAGGGAGGACACAGCAGACTAAAGTAGATAATGAACCTTCAACTCCGTTAAGTGTAACTTTCGATGTGCCACAGGGATCAATAATAGGCCCATTTCTCTTTAGCCTCTACATTAATGATCTTCTTAGTGTATTGCAAAATGCTAACTGTCATCTTTATGCTGATGATGTCCAGCTATAATAATGAAGACCTTAATCGAAAGCAGAATTAATGAAGACCTTAATCGAGTTCATGAATGGGCAAAACATAACTACATTATGATTAATACTAAAAAGTCATGCTGTCTTCCAGTATGTAGAAATGCGGCAATAATCGAAGAGCTTCCTGCCGTATACATGAATAATATGGCTATACAGTTTGTTAAACGAGTGAAAAATCTTGGAGTGATACTGAATTTCAGAATGATATGTTGTGACCAAATAAATTCTATTATTGGCAAAGTGTATTATTGTTTACGTCTACTACGTCTGTCATCTGATGTCCTATCGCTTAAAATGAAAATGAAGCTCGTGAACGCTAATTATACCTCATTTTGCATATGCCGGTACTGTGTTTTCTAAACATGGTTCAGTGTGCTCTAATAAATTTAAGGTGGCCTTTAATGACTGTATCCGCTTTATATTTAACTTAAAGCGATATGAACACATATCGCAGCATCAAAATAGTATACTAGGTTGCTCAATAGCTGATCTTATGTGGCGAAGAACTGTGATCTTTCTTCATGGCTTAATTTATGCAATGGAACCTCAATATCTCTATGAAAGAATGAACTTCTTGCGTACTACAAGGCGTTATGACATATTGATCCCGAGATATGAGTCTGTGTACGGCGAACGCTCTGTCTTTGTCCGCGTGGCACGTAGGTGGAACGGCTTGCAATACAATATGAAATTTATAAGATCTTCGGGGGTCTTCAGAGGTGCGCTTGTGGTAAATTCGTAATGAACTAGGATGCTTCTACCTGTAGCTGAACTTTTTATTTTTTATTTGTACATTCTTTTCTTTCTTTTTCTCTTAATCTTGTTTGCTTTATGTATTCGTATTTGTTTCTTCTTTTTATTGTAGTTGAATAGTTTTTAGTTTGTTAATTTTCTTCAGTTCGTTTGGGCTTTTTTTAAAGGCTTGTGTACATGTAAAAGATTCCAATCTTGTTGTACTCATTATTATAATAATAAAGTTTATGAAATTATGAAGACCTGGTCTCGAACCCGGGAACCATGGCATGGTGGTCGTGCCGCTCAACGAATTTTTCCAACTTCGTCTCTATTTTTTATACAGTATTATTTGTATGATAGATAGTATGTACGTTTATTCGACTTTAGCATAAATTTGTTGAGTTAGAAAATAAATTTCTCCATTTTTTATGTCGGCTCTAATGATATTGTATATACTACTAATTATGTATTTTGTAAAGTTGATTCAGTATCCATAATAATTTGTGGTTCTTTTTTATCTGATGCAGACAAAGCCCAAGGGACAATCTTATGGTGCATGGCTACGGTCGGAAGGGAATTAGGGTAAGAGGATTGCGGGAAAATAGAATGTCTGATATTTTGCATTATTGCAAGGTAGACAACAGCCCAGAGATGAAGTGGATATTTTTATTTATCGCATTTCTTTTAAATTGCTCATAGGCAGGCCGAGATTCGACCTTGCATCTATAGCGTGGTGCTCGTGCCACTCAAACATTGACGCAACTTCGTCTCCGAATTTATGGTTATTTAATAATTCAATATTTTATACTAAATTCTATAAATGTTATAGTTTGAATACTGATTCTTTCAACTATCGATAATTCTTTTTCAATTTATCGATAAACCGGTATCGCAAAATTCCGATACATTGCAATACTAAGTATCAATAGTTTTGCTTTAGATTCCCATTCCTAATTTGAATGCGTTTTCTGTTGAATTATAGGAGATTCTTTCCGGGTCGTCCCCTAGGCTTTGGTCACATCGTACAAAAAAAACAAGAAACAAAAAAAAAAACATTACATTGTGCAATACGTATATTAAAATATAGTAAGACGAGTGCATTTTCCCTTTAATGCAATGAGTTGGAGTAACCCTTTATCAAGAAAAACAGCCCTAGCCCAGGTATTTCTTAGATATTCCAGACTATGTCCCTCCGAGGCCCGTCTCCGAACATGTTTCTGGCATGAACTTTTCGACTGCACATGACATCCACCTGGCCCAGTTCTGTTAGGGCTACACGACACTCTAGATAATTCTCTCTCTCTCTCTCTCTCTCTCTCTCTCTAGCGGCAGCGAGATCGATATTATCGGTAACAGTGCGTTTACAAGAGCGACGCGAGGTGACGTGAGTGGAAGAGATTTTAGTTTTTATAGTTTTATTGTGGAAATTGTTTTTAGTTGTTTCAGCTTTTATGTCGCTCAGAAAAGGGGCCAATTGTGTTATTAATGGGGCATATAAGTACACACTGATTTCCTCATTCGCTTCTTTCTACATTATTTCCTTGTTCAGGTATTTGCGTTGTACCCCCAATACCAAAGAAGAGACTTTGTTACCTTGTTCGTGGAAGGTGAATAACAATTAAATTTAGATATATATCACTTTTCCTCGAGAGAGTGAAACCGCATCAAAATTGGCTTTTATTTTGCAGAGATTGCAACGAGAGCAAGATCGTATTCACCTTGACAAGACCTGACCGGGATATTCCAAAATATCGGTCTTGTCTCGGTACCGTGAAGCCCTAAGTTCTGCGCTAACGCCTTAAACTGTTGCCACGATTTGTTTAACTGGTTAGTTTCCTTCTCTATAAATCATTTCTATGTGTTGCGCGGTTGTCCAATCCAGCGTCTTTTTTAGACTCCGTGTGGGTTTCAATCTAGGGTCTGCTGAGCCTGTTAAGTAGAACGTTAGGCCATTTAAAAGAGGGCCTCTTTCGTTCTCTTTAGTTAAATAGTGGCATGTTTGGAGAACACGTAGAGCTTACAGGAAATCAGACCTTGGAGTTGAGAGCATTATAAGCTTTATCAAACCAGAAACGGTAGTTGCAATGGCAATTTGCTACAGAATCTGAAGAGGACACATGAGTACATGAGTTTTGAAGGAGATTGAAAGTGAGATATCGAAAATTATTAATTAAAATTAGAAATAAGGTTGGTGAAAGAACTGATCCCTGAGATACAAAGGCATGCGTTTTATACAGAGCAAATGTAACTCTATTTAATATTGCACGGGTCGAACGGCCTGACAGTAAACCTTCAATCTATTTTATTAATTGACGATGAATACCCAATGCATAGTCGATAAGGTAGTTATTTTGTTGATTCTTTATCTCTCAGGTGAGTCGACGAGTGATAAAAGAACTTCTTTTATAGAACAGAGGTAAATGCTATCGTTCTGTAATAAGGGTAGCGCTTACCTCCCCCTTTTTACGTACATACGGGACGTCAGAAAATTACCAAGTTAACGTTTTTAACTTTAGGGTTGATAAACTTTTATAGGAGATTCTTTGTTAAACATCCGCTTAGTGAGTGACTTTTTCACAGGCCTAAAAAAAAACGATAAAAGAAATTATTTGGTCTAAAGACTCATCTTCTTCTTCTTCAAAGAAAAAAACACCTAGCCAATGTTGATCTGTTTTTTGATGTTGCTCAATGTACATTTCTACGGCAAAACTCGACAACTATGGGCAACCTTTAAGTTATTTTCTTTTAGAAATTCAGCGATACTCGGTTTAAATATAGTGCTTGTGCTATCGGCATATCTCTAGTTCCCGTCTTTTGATGTGGAAAAAACTTCACCCGAAGACAATGATTCCATGTGAACCTACTATTTTAAGGGGGATTCTGAAGCACTAAAATAACTCTTTAACCTCCAATGGTAATATGCTGTAGAAAGCCAATTGGGGTTGCTACCAGTGTGGTTTGAAGCTGAAATCCTTACGATGAAACGTCAATACGTTACTTCACCGATGACTACTAAATTATTAAAATATTTTATCGACGAGTTACATTTTGACACCTTACACCGATCACCTCTGATCCTTTCATCTTGCCATTTGAGCAAAATTCAGAATAGGCATATCCTCGCCAACTTTGTCAACTTGATTTCAGTGGGAATATATTAAGTCTTCGGTGGAGTAAGTGAAAAAGTGTCGGTTCGGAGGTCCAAGGTTGGAATCCCACCAACGGCGACTCATGATTGCAGAGTTGCAGAGAAAATGTCAGCAGTCCAAGCCCACAAGGGGTTACGGGAACTAGAGAGAGATACATTAAGCATCTTCCCAGATCTGGCGCTCTATTTTAAATTTAAAAATTTGGACTTTCAGATAATGGCTCTAGATCATTCGTTCCCGAAAGCTTCAGAAGATAAATCTTTGATCCAGTTCGAAACATAGCCCATACTGGTGTAATGATTCGGCAATTGTTAAACCGTTTCTGAAGCCCATTTCTGTGTGTAGGTAGCCAGGTTCAGTTTACCTCAAAAATTACAGATCAGCGAACGACAGATCATAATGTCTTTTCGTTCGGTCTTCAGACAAGTTTCCGGAACTCCAGTCAAAGCCTAACAATTTAGATAGTCAGGCGGCCGTTAGGGCACTTGACTCAGTTACCGTATCCTCTAGGGTGGTGCAGGGCTCTTGAGACTTAGCTGTTTGAGCAGTCTGCACTGGGTTCCCGGACATAGGAAAGTATCCCAATTGGTTCCGTTAAGAGGGAACTCTTTCTGCATACCTTGGTGCTGGCAAATGGCAGATGGAGCGTTCTGAGAGCAAGTAGCATATCCAGGGCAAACTGGCCAAGTTAAAAAAAATAGGACATCCGATCTGCTCAGCAGACCGAGAGCTGTTAAATCACTGCGGTTTGTGCGGGCCACTGTCTTTAAGGCGAGCATGCATCTAGGCTGGGCGCCCCTTACAATACACAATGTCATACTCTCGCAGTTGTGACGACGGAAACGGAAAAGAAACCATTATTCGCCTTTTCTGTAAATGTCCGGCTCTTGCCAGAGTCATATATATTCCTATACGGGATTCTTTGAAAACCTGAAGGCAATCTCGAGGGTAAAGATTAAGGAAATAGTCAGTTTCTTAAATTTCTCCAGTTGGCTTTAGCTTCTTTTTCCCATAATACACTCAGCCAATCAGGGTTGTGAGTGAACTGAGGCCAACAAAAAACCGGGTCTTACTGGTTGTGGCATCAAAATGCCGCTATAATAGTGCTAATTGATGATGATGGGCACGCTCACCACTTAAACCAAGCAAACCAACCTAAAAATTTTCTGTCAAAGACAAAATTTTAAAATACTCGTAGCTTTAGTACATACCACAATTTTGCAATTGGTTCAGAATTATGTTTTCTTTTACTGCTTTTTGTGGACTCGTAAGATCCACTTCAGATGATGTTTATGTACACATAAAAGTAAATATGATAGGCAATAAAGCTTTTATAGACTCATTTTTCCAAAGCAATAAATGTAATGGGTACTGCTCCGATTTATTCTTATGGCCCAATAACTAATTGTTTTCCTGTTAAATTAATTGCGACAATATTTATAAATAATGTTCAAAGGCTTTAAGAGTTAACAAAGCAACCATAACCATAGCGTCACTAAAGATTTCAAGGATTTTACCGTATTTCTTGTCACGAATTATTTTTTAAAATTCAGTAACATAGCTAGGTTAAGGAAACAGTCAAGGTGCAATAAAAGCATTCCTTCGAAAATCCGTACGTACATATTTCGTTTTGAAAACTTTTCAAAATAGTGCGCCCTGACAGTCATAAATATAACGAGAAAGTCTTTAGAAAAATTCTTTCATATGAAGCAGATGTTCACGCCGTGAGGTTTTATATGACACTTGAAAGTGTTGGAAAACTGAAAATAAAATTTTATGAAAGGTATCTCAAGATGAAATATAACATGTTGGCTTTTATTCCCAACATTCTCTACACCTTAAAATATCACATATAAAGGATGCTTATCAGCTTTGAATAATGGACAACAAAAGAAGTATTTTATATTCTTGGAGAACACTGAAACATAATAAAGTCCACATTTGTTCTTTCGAAAATATTGACGGACCCTTTTACTTGGATTACATGATAAATTAGTAAATTATTACATGGTAATTGGTGAATTAGTACATGCAGGCCATTGCATCTACTGCAATTAGCCTAACTGCTGTACTAAAGCGATATGCGGTGGCAGCAATTCGGTATTAAGGTATGCCCAAAAGCACTTAGCCATCGTGATAGATTATATGTTGAGTTTTGGAAGCAGAATATTGTAGTCCACACTGTCTAACTAAGGTACTTAACATATTACCATCCAGAGCAGCGCGGAGATCAGCAGATACTTTTAATACAGCAGTCTCGCAGATAATTCGGGATCGAAAACTTGATTGCCAGGGGATCAAAAGCTGTTTCTCGTCAACGTAGTCTAAAATTTGTCTGCAAGTTACTTTTTCAAGGACTTTAGAAAGAAAATTTAAAATACTGATAGGGCGAAAGTCACTAGGAACTTCAGCAATAGTCTTTTTTAGAAATTGGCAGAACAATAGCATACCTGCAAGCTTTACGAAAGACTGATGTTGTTAAGCAGGTGTTGATAATATAATATAGGATTTTAATGAAATGTGGTGACAAGCCATCATGGCTAGTCGCATAGGATTTTAAGGAATATATTGCAGTGATCACTTCCTCAAAACAAATTTCTCGAAAATAAAAGCCATCATTATGATAAGAAAAAGAGAAGAAATTGTCAGGAATATCAAGGTAACCTATCTGTGCCACACCGCAAGGGTTGTCGGAGGAAGAGATAAAGGAATTCAGAACAGGAGCTGTGCTCCGAGTCGTAAACACCAACCTGACTCAGGTTGCTCCAAAGGGTTTTGGGGTGAAAATTAGTATTATTATTATAAAGTATTTCCGTTTTTTGCGAGCAGGTTTATACAGGAGACAAGAATCGTTGGTCTTAACACGTCTAAAACACCTGAAAAGATATTCCGCAATAAGCGAACTAGTTTCTGCTGAAAACTACGGGCAACACTTTCTGCGTTTGCTTTTAATTTTCACGCGAACGTATTTATCATACAAACATTTGATCAAGAGTGCTAAAATTTCAACTTGATCGTCAACTGAGTTACAATCGAACACAGCATCCCTCAAGCAGCTCCTCAACGTTAACACTTTTTTAATTACGAATAAGAGATTCGAGATTCTCCGTGAATATCAAAGTCATAGTTGATAAGGAGAATATCATGGTCCCTATTGTGCTCAGCGGATTAGTTTGATTAAACAATAGCATTTTATCAGGGTCAGAAACAAAAAATAAATCAAGCAAAGAAGGATTCATGGTATTAAAGTAAGTAGGCTGTAAGTTTACTGGATTCAGGAGCAGTGACTAACTAAAGTGCAAAAGAGGTCAGCAGATGAGTCACGCCATAGAGTATAGAGTATTCACATAAAAATAAATAAAATAAATTGCCACTACTACACTATATATATATATATATATATATATATATATATATATATGTGAGACAGAACGCGTCACTTTTAACCCCCCCCCCCCCTCCTCATCTATCCACAAATTTAAAACACCCACGGGGACGGTCGACGGCTTAAAATCTTCGTTAGGACACACACTTTCGAATGCTGAGTTGCAGAAAGTGAATATCCAATATAGTGTCTCTGTATGGCGCCATATTGTCAAAGAGATACAAAATACCAGTTTTATTTTCAAATATCTGTTTAGTGAGAGGTATGGTTATATTTCTGTTGAGCTATTAACAAAGTAGTTAGAAACGACATTAAACCGCATTTTTAGTGGGCGCATACAACGTAAAGCTCAATTTTAAGATGTTTTTAGGTTAAGTACAAAATAATATGTCATACTTGTCTTGTTAAGACATGAAAAATTAAAAAAAAAGAACAACCTTCAACAATATGGCGCAATACACAACCGCCATATTGGGTATTCACTTTCTTCAATTTTTGGAGATGGAGGGGGTGTAATAGTGGCGCGTTTTGTTCCATTTATTTTGTAAATATATCTTTACATTAAGAAGAATGTTTAATATCCGGCATAAGTAGGTGTCCTGACATAGGCGAGTGTACCTTGTAACAAATTGGTTCAAATACCTAAAAATATTCTTTACAAATTTACCCAAAACCTTCCACGAATTTCTATATATTTTAGTTATTCTTTTAGAAGCTTTTAATTAGAAGCTTCGAGTCTTTCAACATTTGTGCGGTTCCATTTTTTATTCTTGAGTATATTATATTAACACAATTTACTAAGAATATTTAATTCAATGATTAAATAAAATAAAAGCTAAATATATATATTTTATGTTAAAAAAAATTGACTTGCATCATTACACTAAAATTTCTTAATTCATATACTGCCCTTAAAAGTTCTGTTTATTGATAATATGTAGGTTAAAAATAGTGTAAAGCTCTCTGTGTAAACTGCCAAAAGTTCAGAATATTTTAATATACTCGTAAAATATTAAGGAAAAAAAAAATACTAAATTAATACTGTAAATGATTCCTTGAAAGCATCATGTCTAAAGTAATATTAATATAAACGGAAAAGTTAATGTTTTGTTGTAAACATGAACTATTTTGAAAAGATAAATAAAATAAATTGTTTACGTATGTAAGTGTTAAGTTTGAAAGCGAATAAAAGGAAAGTGACAAGCATTGAGAGAAAATAACCTGAAGAAATGATTTTTGAATATGTAGTTTAACGAAAAGGATAGGATTGTAAATATTTTACAGAAATATTATACACGTAAAAAGTTTGATTATATGTATATTATAAATATATTATTGTACAGATGAAATTGAATAAATTTAACGTTTATTTTATTTACGGAATTTTGTGGTTTGAAAAATATTGTAGTGTACATAGAAATTGACAAAAATTGGTCAAGCTATTAAGCAAGGTATTGTAATATTAAATATATGACGTACATCCTAGTGCAAAAGACGATAGATACCTTATTTATTCTCAAATTCTTAAATATTCGTATTTTTGATCCTTTTTGTTTGAAATTAAGGCTGTTGGATAAAAGTTGATTTCTTTTATGTGCGAGATGGATACCTTCAAAACCACTGAGAGTACCTCCAACCGTGTAACATTCTTATCCTAATAATCCCCCCTTCTCCCCCACTGGGATTCACGAAACACACCTCTATTGTATCCATTTTCTTCCCTAGCCAAGCTAAATTAACAGGAACTTGCTGGGTTTCTCCAGTATTACATCCTCGTTATAATTTCTTTCGTCATTGCAATTATATGTGAGTAGGCCACTGTGCCAACCTCTTCCGTTTCAAGCCAGTGTGCATCTCTTGCTTGCTAATGCAGGACATCCGCTGTACCGCTGTCTCCTCATCTTCTGGTCATAATCTGTGTGGTGGGGTGGGAAAGGGGGGGGGGGGGGGGGTGGAACCTAACTTTTTAACCTGTGGACCGATTTGAATGGATCTTTTGCTGTTGTATAGAGTGTGATCCCCCATTGCTAATAGGAGAATAATTTGGTCCTATGGTGGTGGTGGGAGAGTGGGAGGGGTAGTAACTTCGTAACGCATGGACCGATTTCGATGATTCCTTTTCTGTTCGGTAGAGTATGTTCCTTTATTGATGCTATGAGAAAAAAAATTTTAATGGGTTGGAGGTGGGGTAGGGGTTAAATCTAACTTTTTAACGCGTGGACTGATTTGGATGGTTCTTTCTTCGTTGTATAGAGAAGAAGACACTAAAAAGTGAAAAATAAAATAGTTTTTTAAAAAAAAGTTGAATCGACTTCACAAAAAGCGCTAAAAAGCATAAAATAATTTTTAATTTTATGTCTATTACGACATTTTGAAGTCGTTGCAAATTAAACAAATAAAATATCTACAGAACCACAATTGAAAATAATACATTATACTACCTGATCGCTTCAGCTTACGGGATCATAAGAAATGACAATTAAATATGTTGTTTGGCTTGTTTGATTTGCACCGATTTCAAAATGTCGTAATAGACATAAAATTAAAAATTATTTGATGCTTTTTAGCGCCTTTTGTGAAGTTGGTTCAATTTTTTTTTAAAACTATTTTTCAAGAAGTGTGGTCGAAAGTTTTGTTTTTAATAAAATTATCAGCTGGAAATCTTATACTCGATTAGAATTTCGTGTTTCTAAATACCAAAGAATTGATATATGCAATATTCGCTAACAGCTTGAAAACAAAAATTAAAATACATTTTGAATTTTTTAATTTTACATTGAGTTTTTAAGGAAATAGTTGTGATTATTGTGCGACAATATTTTTGTTTGTTTTGTTTTGTTTGTTGTTTTCTAATGTATGAATTATGAAGATGTAAAAAATGTAAATAAAAAGGAATTTCGAGTAAATTGTGCAAATATCTCTTTCCGTCGTTTTCTTTATTCACCTCTCTTTAATTTGAATTAAATAAATAAGTCAAACATCTAAAATTAAGGGTAATTTAAAACAATCAGCTAATATTGAAAACCCTATTAGAAGAGCTTCTTCTTCATGACATGCCTGCAGGAATTCGACTTTCCTGCGAAGCGCTTTAGAAGGTCTTCAAAAGCGCTTCTAATCCAAGCTTGAAATGCGCTTCCAAAGAAACAAAATATAAGCGATTCGTTCTAATAACATGTCTGTATAAAAAGGAAATGAATTGGGATACGATTAATAAGCACTCTGACCTTCCTACGAATCGCTTCATAAGCTCTTAAAAAGCGCTTCACTTTCCCGCTGGGTACTTTGTTATGCTTTTTTTCCGTTTTTCTTTGCTCGATGTCTGTAAGACAGTCAGTAGAGGTTCAATCTTCTCGTCTGGTGACACACTTCCATTATACACATATCTAAATTGGTCTTGTACTCGGCATTTCCGGCAAGTTCTTGACTCGTTTTCACGTTGTAACATTTCTTCCTTCATTCGCTTTTCTTCGGTAGTCCTTCGCGATCGATGCACTCGCAGAACACCTCCATTGTTTCCATCTGACAAGTAATCAAGGGTCTTCCTTCTGCATTCGCTTTGCAGGTGACCTTCTTTACCGCAGTACTAGCATATGTACTTGCGACGGGGCACTTTAGATTCGTTGTTCCGATCGGTATCTCTCTTGAATCCAAATTTTTCTTGCTCGCTTCTGTTGCACATTGTACAACCAGTCTTCCCGGAAGGGTTGTTCTCCTTTGCTTCCAGCAATCTCGTCGGAGATGACCTTCCTAGCCGCATGTCCAGCACCTAGGGCGACCACAGTTGACCTGGGTATTCATTCGGTAACAGATACCTTTTATTTCGGATTCTTCTGTTTCGTACATAGGTCTTCTGGAAGCTTGTTTTGCTGCCTCCCAAGCCAGAGCGTAAGCCAAAACCTCAGAGTTAGTGTTCTTTCCGGCCAGTCGTATAGCTTGCTGCAGGTCAAGATCAGCAAGTGAATCGATGAAAGCTTCTCTGGCGACCTCGTTGACATAATCTTTGCTAAACGTGGGATAAGCCAAATGTGTCAGCCTTTCTATGTCTGCAACGTACACATTACAATATGTAGTGCTACCGTTCTTGATACCACTGCTCCATCACCTTAAAACCTCTGTTCCTAACGTCTACAGTGATGTCCATGAACTTTCCTCTTGCCAAAATTGCTATGTCGTCGGCGTATCCTACATTGTATGTAGATGCCTTCACTATTGAGCCTGCAAAACAGTGAGTCTATAGCTATATTTCACAAGAGGGGAGATACAATTTCCTACTGCGGACAGTCCTGTTGACTCTTCCACGAAATCTTGACGAACCACTCTAAGTTTCAGCGTATCGAACCGATAGTTCTTTTTCTGCTACGCACACTAAATACATTAAACATGATGATTTCTATTTAGCGGGTATTCCTTTAGCGTTGTCTCGTCGATGTGGTAAACAATAATTCTTTCCATTGTTTCCAGTAGAACGGATGTTAGGCTCACTGGCCTAAAATACTTTGCCTCAGCATCATCATTTCTTCTAAATTTCCGTCAGAAAACGACCTTGGTCTCTCTATATAAGACCGAAGTATACCCAAATGCCTCGATACCAAGGTTTCAGCAACCCACTATAAGTAAACAGGAAATATACCACTAAGGAAATATCCAGTTAGTCGATGGTCTCAAGCCTCGTTAAATTTAATACCAATACTCGTTATAGCATCGAAAGAAGGTTTTGGCGGTTTGACGCTGCTTTTTTATGAAGAAATTGCACTAGAAGCAGTAAAAGTGAACAAATTTGGACTTGTATTGCCACTGCTATGTTACCAAACGAAATCAGTGAAAAAAGACTTCTAATTTGAGACGTTTGCAGTTTTGTTAAACACAACACGTACATCATCAGGTGCGGGTATTTTTTCAATTTAATTTTTCATTTTATTGGTAAAGAGTTCTTTATTAAAAGTTTTATATTTTCTATTTGGTATTTAAAGGAGAACCAAATATAAGAAACATTTTACAATATCAAAGATATTATACCTTAATGTTTTGTTTACTGAAGTCACAGCCAATTTTTTGTTGTGTCATAATTGTTGCTGGTCAGCTAGAGGTCATTTCCGAAGTAATTTAATAATAATAATAATATAATATATATTTCATGGATGATGTACACAAGATTTACAAATCTTCTATACGTACTAATAAACAGAAACTAAAACTAGAAATTGTTGAATTTTAGTGAAAATATACTAACTAACATTTCATTTGTAACCATTGCAAGAAAGAAAAAAAGAAAAAAATATAAAATAAAAACTAATCGATAAAAGCTAAACGATTAAAACTAGACAATAAATTATATAAATTTTATTACCAAAAAAAAACTATCAGTAAAGTATAAGTCAATTGACTCGTAGATATGCATCTAAAAGTGTTTACATACTGGGATTTAAGACAACGTTTAGGGAATATGAGCTTTGAGCAACGTCCTAAATGGATTGACAGAGTGTGCCGACTGAACGAAAGAAGGAAGACCATTTCAAAGACGGGCAGATACATGCACTGTGACTTTGCAGGATTAAGTGATAGTTCGTTCAGCACAAACCATTCATATATGTTACCTAAATATATATTAATACGTGCAATGCAGTCTTCAAGCAATCCGATAGGTCTACCCAAATACAGCTGAACAATATCTGCGTACGTATGAATCTTGCTACTCTCAACAACCCGCGAGAGTTCATCAATAAACAGACTAAAAAGCAATGGGCCAAGTACGGAACCTTGCGGAACACCACACTTTACCGCGAATGAACTCGAAAGAGAGCCACCAACCCTTACCCGCTGATGAAGGTCCGAAATAAATGCCTTTATCAGAGAAATTGTAGAGCTGCTGAAATTGTACCTGATCACAAGCTTCCAAAGGAGAATTCTGTGATCAACGCTGTCGAAAGCTTTAGAGAAATCAAGCACAACCAAAGTGATGAAATTCTTCTGGTCCATTGAGGTCCTTATATCAGTTAAGACCTTTAATATTGTTTCGCAACTACGAAAAGAACGGATCATCAAGTTGCTAGCCTCTATATAACCAATTATTACCTGTCGATACATAAGTTTCTCCAGAACCTTAGACAAAAACGATACAATACTTATGGGCCGAAAATCGGCAGGAGTTTCAGCATTAGACTTTTTAGGAACAGGCAGGACAGTAGCAATTTTCCAAGCCTCTGGGAAACTAGATGTAGTCAAGCAAGTGTTCATAAAATGAAAAATATACTTGTCAATTAGAGGTAGCAACAACTTAATAAATCGTGGTGGTATATAGTCTGGCCCAATGGCTTTGCTTCGTAGAATCCGAATGCGAGGGCAGAATTGGGCCTTCACTTTTGATTTTAAGATATTTGAAGCTATATACTCGAGGTTTTTGGCTACTTCTGATGCACAAAATATATTAAAATATTCGTGCATTTACTGTTTGTGGATATCTAATACAAGGCGGGGTCATTGGTGGTATAAGAGATAGTGTTTTAGCCTCATCGCAATGGTCGAATGTGCGTCTACTTGCAATCTTTATCGTTTAATCGGGCAAGAATTTTTACCCGCGATAAATCCCACAAACTTTTATGGAAACTAGAGAGAAATAGCTCTTGTAACGTCTCTAGGGAACTTAGGTTCGAGTAAGAGGTACCCAGATAAACATATCGTGACAGCAATTGAAAGCATAACCGTTCTAGGTGGGGGGTCGGTGTAGTAGAGGCCCTAGGCCTCACAAAAGTTAAAGGAACAAGAGAGACGTTTAAAAATTAAGTTTTCCTAAAAGAGAAATCTTTCTGGTAACAAGTGTGCGGTAAAAAATTAATCGCATAATAATACCCTAAAAAATGATAAAATGGTTGGCCCGCTATAGGCACATAAATCTATTGGAAACCTTCATTATAGCGAATTATTGCTTAAGTCTGGTAACAAAATTTATATCAATTTCACTACCTTGCTTCCAGTGTAACTAAAAACTTAATAAAACTGCTGAGCATTTCATCGTCTGAATACTTAATCTTTTAAAATTCTTTGTTTTGCAAAAATCCATGAAAAGTTCCAGCAATAGACCAGACTGTTATACCTTCATACCATCAAAACTCTTCAATTAGGTAAGCGTCGAGTTTTTCTCCTTAAATTTACTTTTTTCATTCCTAGAATTAAGTGGAACGTAGAGAAACTCTAAGTACCGCAGAATTGCGAATAAAAAAAAAGATGAAAAACGGAATCTGGTGAAATTTCCCCCTAAGGCAAATATAAGTGTGAAAACTCGGAAAATGGTTTAAAAGAGTGGATAGGACAAGAGTGGGTGGTATTTCTGGTACAGTAGTGGACGGGGCAAACATGAGTTTTAATTTTGACGGCACAACGGTCTGGAATACAAATTATGGCAAAGCAAAGGCTTTAAGGAAAAAAAACTAAAGGAGTAAACGACAGGATCATGGGATGATTCCTCGTATCTTAAATTCAAAATGACAAAGAAAATCTCCGGCTTCCCTTGTGTGTATTTTAGGATTAGAGTGTAATTAGGTTTCAACTCTTCCCTTGTATCGGTTAATATCGCTTAGAAGGTATGCGTTATATTACACACTTCACTTAAATTCATTTCGATATGCTATGTGCTCAGAGAGGACTACAATAATTCGTGATATCAGAGAAGTGGTAATGAAACTCATATAACCAATTCCAGTGCTATTTAATAGTGTTCAGATGAGCAGAATTAAGATGGCTCGTGAATGTCTTTAAAGGACCATTTCTGTTTGTTTATTAATATGCCCATAAACTTGAACTCGAAATGAATAGCCATTAATTAGGCTTATACACAAGGAGAACATAATAAATTGTAGAATTAGAAGCATCCGATTTGTTTGCACAGCCTCCGGTCACACTTGAGGACGATGTTGGCGTCTGTGGGAAGGTGCGAAAGTAGCTATGCGATGATGTACGGTGCGTATACACAAAAGAACGGACGTAAAAGTGAAATAGAACAGAGCAATAAAAACAAAATATAGCCTCATTTCGGAGACCTTCATTTCTTTTCGGTTATAGGCGCTGTGAACCTTCGAAGCTATAAAATCACAAGGATATTTTAGAAGTACTCTAATAAACTTCAGATGAAGAAACTCATTCTCAAACAAGGCCTCATTTATTACATTTGTTAAGAAATGAAGGTCCTTTCTTGATAAGATTGAAATGAGAGTAGTAAATCTACGGTCATTTGTTTGATTCAAATTAAGAAGTAGTAAAATAATTCTCATGGATTAAAAGAAGTCCAAAAAAGACGTTTTGTGGGATATAAAATAAATTTTATAGCAGGTTTATAGAGTCTTAGGTAGGTGGAGAATAAACCGCAGCAAATTTGAAATATGTGAAGGATTTCAAGTTTAGAAATTAGCATGACAAAACACCCGAGTTTCCACTTGTTGCTATGTAAGAAGGAAGGAGTGCTTATAAAATTGTTTTCAGTACACACAATTTTGTACGAAAATTACTTTTTTTTTATACGATGTGGCCAAATCCTAGGGGACAACCCTTTGATGCGTTAGCATGGTTTTGGCCGGAAGGGAATTATGGTAAGGGAAGTGAGGAAACTTGAGTCTTGTTTTTGCATTGCTGCGAGCTAGACAACAGCCCAGAGACGGAGTGGATTATTTTAATTTCTTAATAAAAGCTCACGGGGTCATCTAGTCTCGAACCTGGGACCCATGGCATGTTGGTCTTGCGGCTCCACGTCTCCAACTTGCCCCAATTATATTTAGCAGGTACTAACCTTTTTTTAAACTAACGTGAAACCGTGCCAAAATCGGGCAAAACACAAATTATTAAACACTTTTATAAGTAATTTTTTTTTGTCTTAACCAAAATACTTCAACAAAACGAACACATTAAAACACAAAAATTGTAATTGAGAAATTTTTTGTCGGGACCAAATGGTATAATTTGTAGGTTCACTTCAAGTAAATTCCAAGTTGTGACTTTAAAAATACTGCGAGAAATACTACGAAAAAGTAGAATTTCCTAACCTTGGAGGAAATTTCGGTTTGCTTACACCACCAATGCTCAGCTGGTCGTGTCAGCTTCCGGGCTTGGCTCTAGAGTAGGCTGTGGGTGGACCTATATTGATGGTTCCTTTTCTGTTGGGTAGAGTATGCTCCCCGAAGGGTACCATGTAAAAAATTGTGATGGTAAATGAGAGGGGGGGGGGGGGCGATTGGATAAGTATATTTTTTTTGTATAGAGAATAATCCCCCTTACTATTAATTAAAAAATTTGGTCCTATGGCGGGGTATTGTAGTGGATAGTCTAAATTCGTAACGCGCGGATCGATTTGGATAATTGTTTTTTTTCTTTTCATAGGATAATCCGCACTGGTACCATGCCATAAATGTATAGGGTGTGGTAGGGGTAAGGGAGAGGATGAAGCCCAACTTGATTAGGAGTAGACCAAATCGGATTATGGTATCTTCTTAGTATATAGACCGGCTTATATACTTCTGTTTTTGACGTATAGGAATGTGTTCTCTCATTGGTAGCATGTCAAAAATTGTATCATGGGGGGGGGGGGGGGTGAAGGAGTGGAGTCTTACTTCGTATAATATTAGATAAGCTAAGAATGGGAGGTGAGGCGGCACCTAGCGTCGTACGGCGTAGAACGATTTTGATTCTATTGTACAGAATACGTTTCCTTATTGATAAATGATAAAAAATGTTGCCTCTACAGTGAGTAAGGGAGGAGGAGGGAGGAGGGGAAAGCTTTGTGTGCGTTCACCGATTTTGATGATTCACTTTCGCTGTATAGAGTACGTTGGCATACTCGTGCCATGGTACGAATTTTGTATCTAAGGCGAGGGTATGAAAGGTGTCGGTGATAAATTTCCAAATATGTTGTCCGATTTGGATAATTCGACTTCACAAAAAACGATAAAGCATAAAATATTTAATTTTTTATCTATTACGACATTCTGAAGTGAGTGCAAAGGTAGACTAACAAAACAACCACAATCGAAGATATTATATAAAACTACCTATACATTTCAGCTAACGGGGTCATAAACAAGGAGTATTAAATATTTTTCTTGTAGTTGGTCGATTCAGCTAAAATTACAATAGGCAAGATGTTAAGATAAAACGAATTGAGTATATACATTTCGTCGACCAAAATGGGTAAATGCGAGCTATATGTCTTTTAGGGGACCTTAAAGAGTACAATTTGCTCTGCCCCAAGCGAGGATCGTAGAAATGTAGTTGTTTAATACAGAATCGAGTACGCAAAATGAAGGCTGCTGTCGTTGGCGTTACTATGAATTGAATTGAAAGTCATTAATAAAAAAAGAAACAAAGTCGGCTAAAGGACTGAATCCTGAGGTACATCGGTATTGACTTTGTAAGGATCTGATGTAAAACCTTCTAACATTATATTGATTGAACTATTATATTGAATAACTTTCTATCTATTTAAGGACGTAACGAAACAAACTAAATGCTTGAAGTTGAGAAGGACAACTGCCGGACTTTATTAAAAGTTGTTTAATATCTGGAACGACGATTTCGGACTCTACAAAATTATGGACATGTCATTTGATAATGAATTGATGGTTCTGCGTCCAGGTGGGTTAGTGAGTAAGTATGTGGGGTGGTGGCAAAGACAAAATGACTGGTTTAATTGCAGAACGGCTGAGGTAAAGCAAAGTATGAGTCGGTAAGTGACGGTGGGGGCTGAGTCAAACAATTGTATGTCGGTGGATGATGAACGGGGGTTGTGTGGTAATAAAAAATTAATTGTTTTAAATCGAAATGGCAAGAGCAACGTTGACTTTGAAAGGTTAAATAAGTGGCGGTGGATGGTGGGTAGTTAGTGGACGGCACATACTTATACAACCTCTCAAAGGCAACGGTGCGCTTCTCATTTCGAAAACAATGCATTTTTCACCACCACACCCCTTCTGCCCAACACATGCCCACCTCATCCTTCCCCTCAGCCTTCACCCTCACCTAGCGACTCATCATTTGTGGTGCCTCAGTCATTCTTACACAAAAGCAAAAGCAATCATTTGTCTTTACCACCCCTTCTACCACAGCCCATCTTACATATTATCTAACCCCCCCCCCACCCCCCCAGAACAATGCATCCTCAGCATTCTGACTACTAATCTAATACACAGCCAACAATGTTATATTTCTTCGCTTTAAAATTGGCCACAACTTCACTTATTCTAATTGTTCATATAAATTATTTTCAGTTTACCATAAAATCTAAAACACCACCATTTAACTCGCCACCGTCAATTAACGACGTATCCTTAGCACTAATTCAGTAATTCTGATACAAAACCAATTATTCTGCCTTACCACCCCTCCTCCACAAACCCCTAACCCACTTAGCCAGCAACTCAATGGCAATGACGTGTGCACTAATCCACTGAGACACAGAACAGGTCACCCTCAGCAGTCTGACTACGATTCTGACACACAGTGAACAATTTTTAATTTGTTCGCTTTAAAATTAAAATAAACACAACTGCCAATTTATCACAAAGGAATGAGCAAATACATTTTTATTTCACGGCTTTTCACTATTCAGTCTTTATATACAAAACTCGTTTACACTGCATTTACACGATGTCAGTATGATGACAGTGACAACAAATTCTTGTCATTTTTGTGACCGAAACATTGACGAAAGAAGGACCGTTTATACGGTAATGAAAATTTATGACATAAATTATGACGAATAAATCACTCGTGTAAATCCAGCATAACTTTTAACTCACAAGGTCGTAAAATGTAAGTTGGTGTTTCGGTTTTTGACGCCCTGTACCCCACAAGGGTTAAAAGGAACCAGAGAGAGGGTTTTTCGATTGATGACAAATCACGATGACAGTATTAACAAATGTAAATGTTTAAATAATGTCCATGATTTAGGACAGTCAAACATTCAGTTCGGTTGCTAGGCTTCGGGTGATTCCCTCAATTTTATTCATTACTCCAAACCAGCAGATGCATTTTCCACTGTCTAATGTATTCACCGTATTCCTGTTCGGAAAAGTCGAAGAAATGATTTTCCTAACACAATCAATAGAATACGATTCGGATAAGGTTCGCAAGCACAAGATAAACCTGTACAAATTAAAATAGGCGTAATAATTGTCTCGGAAGTGTTCTTTAAAAATTGGTATCAGAGCCGGTGAAGGTGAAAAGCCAAAACATACATTTTGGCACATCAGAACTGAAACACATTGTATATGTAAATAGGTTTCTTGAACACTTTAGTTCTTAGAGTGTAAGTGATAACGTGATAGCTTTTCGTGAGGGTCCCAGGTTCGATTACTGGTTTTAGATAAATAAGCCGATTTAAACCTTTATTTTAAAAAGCCACGACACTTTAGTAACAGGGAAAGACGCCGTCAAATGCAAAAACAACAGACAAGCGTTGGTGTTCTTAATGCTCGGAACGAAACCAGGTCGAGATTAAATTGTAGCATTCCTGTGAAGGTGACTCGAAAATCCATCCACAAATGCTTATCATCGAGTGAAATGTGTATTTAGCCACTACCTACCTTTCTGGAAATAATTTATCAACAGGATGCAACAAAAACTGGCCCATGGTCTTTGCGTGTGTTTTATACACAACCAAAGTATTTTGCAGCTAAGCCAGCAATTAAAGCAGGATCAATCCATATTAAATTAACCAATTTAATTTGTAAAGTGCTGTAAAAATTTTTTTTTATTTTTTTATTTTTTTATTCAATACTCAGAGAGTTGACAGGAATTCATTAAGTTTTAGTTTTTTTTTTTATCTGCCTTTTTATATTGGTGCGTCAGCCTATTTTGTATTTTATAGTTAGAAATTTCAAAAAATCGTGTTTTTATTGCATTTGAGGAATGGAAATTTCAAATCGATACGGCAAATATTCTCAGAGATTCACGCATATTTGTAAGGACGTCTGAGAGCGTTAAAAGGTAGGCGGCGTATACCAAACAAGGGAAATCTTTTGAAACTTTCAACGCGCTTTTCTCAAAATGGTGTTTTCAACGTCGGTGAGTACGATTTCTCAAAAACGGCTCAACCGATCGGTATGAAATTTTAACACACTCTTCTCAGATATATTCTTCAGGGATTGCCTTAAGCAATAAGATTTCCAATAATTATTTCTATTTCCTTAAACAATTTAACGAAAAAAATTTTGTCGAAAATCGGATTTTTTTCTTTTCGGAGCCGCTATTTTGTCAAAAATTAAATTTACCTATCCACTAATAGAATCTTTCTAGTTTTTAACTTCCCACATATAGGAAGTTATTGTAATGGGCCCGATTTTCAAAATTTTTAGTTTTAATTTTTTTTTACATTTCAAAGTCACCATAGTGTTTTACGCATGTTTTTGAACACATGTATGTGTGTGTGTGTGTGTGTGCGTGTGTGTGTGTGTGTACGTACGTACGTTCAGACCCACTTTTTTCGACAACGAAATCTCGCGAACAAAAAACGATAACGACTTCGCTATGGTGCCATTCGAAGCGTATTATTGTCAATAAGAGCTGAAAGAAATTTAATCAATTGCGGTTTAGCCGTTTTCTTGTTTAAACAAAAAAACTGAAAAAAAAGTTGATTTCAGACTTTGTTGAAAAGGATTTCTTCGATATAATTTGTTCTGATAACGATCGGGACGTCAAAATGTCGGATAATAACAATTTATTATGAACAGAAGTTGTTTATAATGATGAAAAATTGTTTATAACAATAATAAATTTATAATTATAAAAAATGGTTTTACCTGGTTGAAAATTGATTATGAAAATTGGAAATTGAATACAAAATTGCAGATTGTTCATAGCAATTGAAAATTCTTATAAACAATTGAAATTCTTGTTACCACAAAAAATTTCTTTTATGAATAAACTTTGTTTATATCAATTAAAAATGGTCTATAACAATTAAGAATTGTTTATATCAATTATAAATTGTTTATAACCATTCAAAATTATTAATAACAAATGAATTCCAAACAGAGTGCATTAATTTGGTTTTCATTAAAAAATAGTGCTATAACGGAATAATTTTTTAAAATGTTTTTTGCATCTAATTACAACGAAATTATCATGATAAATTAAATTCATTAATTTATTTATTTATAAATTAAAATTATCAATTTTTTAATTTTTTTCAAATGAGATACAAGTGGGCGAAAGTGTTTTTTTGAAAAAGATCCATCTGATCTAATTGGTTCAGATACAACTTGATACTTAAAAAAAATCCAGAACTTTTATAGTTTTTTGTAACATTAAAAAAATATAAAAACCATAAATAGTTGATATTAATGATAAATAAAACGATAAATCGAATAGTATGAATTTTACTGAGTTTTCACTTACTCGTAATATAATTGAATATTGTTAATAACAATTGAAGATTTTTATTAACTGGGAAGTTCTTCGTGTGGACCTCAAGGGTCGCACCAATGATGCGACACCCAGAATCTGGACCCATCCCACTAGTTATTTTAAATAATCCAAACCGGAGATATCGTGCTCACCGTCAGACACAATTTTTTGGAGGACCTCCAGCAGAGCGTCTGAAGGAGCAGTGTATCTCAAACTTTTTTTAAAATGAAAAGTGCCGATATAAAGCTAAAAATTACCACTAGATGTATTCATAATTCTTTTATTTGTCAAAAAAAATTCCTTTTCAGAAAAAATTTATAAATAAACGACTTTTTTTGGCCTTGAAACTGCGTATAACTCCTTAAACGCTGTTACTTCTTGATTTTTAAATATATTCAGTTCACACAAAAACCATGTTAAGGAGCATAAAATGTACAATAATTTCTGTCCGGTATATAGTTAGCCCTACTTAACTGTAAGTAAACAGAAAAATGGTATATGTAAAAGTTTTCAAACTAACTTTAGCATTCTTTTTTTCAGTAGGTCTTCATTTATTGCGCTTTTTCGAATATTCTCAATCTGAAATATCTCGGAAAAATAAATCCAAAATTTTGAGGAAACATTATTTCATTGTGTTGTAATAAGTTCTTAAATTTTCACCAGAGAGACTTTATTATTTTTTTAGTTGTAAAAGAAAAAGAAAAAAATTGTTTGCTATATTTAGAAATGTTTAACTAAAAAAAAACTAATAAAGTCTCAGTGATGAAATTTTAAACACTTATAACAACATAATAAAAGAATGCTTCATGCAAATTTTGGATTTTTTAATTGCGCCCATTCCGAGATATTTCAGATTGAATTAATGGGATTTTCGAAAAATCGCAAAAGTTGAAGATCCACTAAAAAAAAGTATAATCCTAAGGCCTGACTATATCAAATTGAAATTGAAGGTGAGTGTTAGTTTAATCTTTAATATTTTGAATTTTAAAAGAGAAAGCTTTTAGTTTGAAAATAGTAACATTTACCAATTTTTTTTGGTTATTAACAGTTAAGAAGGCCTAAATATATACTGGACAGAAAATATTGAACATTTTATGCACTTTTATCTGGTTTTTGTTTAAACTGAATATCTTTGAAATCCATTAAGTTACAGCGTTAAAGTGCAAAATAGGCTGACGTATCAATACAAAATGGCGACTCAGAAAAAAGCTAAAATTTATGAATACCTCTTTACAACTCTCTCAGTATAGTACAAACTTAGGAAAAAGAATAAAAAATTAAAAAAATTCGTCAGCAAATATCATTGGTTAAATTGATATAGATTGACCCAGCAGGGATAGGTGTTATTAAGTCAACCATTCTACTTGTGGCTGTGATAGCGGATCAAAATTCTTAACTTTATCGTAGAATGAATCATATTACTATTATTTATTTTTTTATTTTTTTATACTCTTCATTAGGGATGAGCGATGTTGACAAAACATCGATATTGACATCGATGTCAACATCGACGGCTGGACATCGATGATCGATAATAATCGAAATCAAAACATCGATGTTCCTTAATATCGATCTTAAATATAATGAATTTGTATAAGCGCGTAAGAAAACAAGATGCTTGAATATTATAGAAACTGTGATTTTTCTGCACTATAAGAAGTGCAATAGCAACAATGTAACTTACAACTTGTTGATAATATCTCTGGATTTGGTAAGTTATTTCAGGCAATTATTTTTGATTTGCTGTTTTTCACTTTAATCAATTTATGGGCACTTCCAATATGGCTTTTCGAATGGCAGATTTACAACTATATATTTATGTGGGATCGAGGCCTTTCCATGAAGGATATTGTAGGACGGTGAATCAGTAAGACCTGCAGCTTTATGTAACAAAATTTGGGATAAAATATAAATTACACTGACCGGTGATTTTAACGTGAACGTCGAAGACAACTAACTAAAACTAATACTGAACAATGATCGAACAATATCGAATACAAGTTTGGGAACAACTATCGGCGTAGATATTTGGTTTTGGGCTTCGCAAAGAAATAGTCTTGTGCGTTTGATGATTGTCTTGTCATTAAGACTCTTTATTGCTTTTTAGTTAGACCGATTTTAGAGTACGCTTCCGGCATCTGTTCACCATTTTATTTGGCTCATATTACTTTCATCGAATCGACATAACGATATTTTCATCGAAACGACATAGGTTCTTACATTTGCGCTTCGTAGTCTTCAATAGAACAATCCTGTTATATTGCCTGCCTACACGAATATACTAAGGCTTCTTTCTGTTGGCACCCTACAGATAAGACGCGAGTCTTTGGGATTCTGTTCGTTTATGAATGCTTGCAGGGTACAATTTATACCCTGAAACTACTAACCTGTCTGAATATCTTAGTTCCTTTCCCTTGTCTTATGACTTCCTTTACATCTGTCGGCCTAACTACGATTTTAATGAACCTATTAATTCTTTGTCTTTTGAATGATCATAAAGCAAGCAGCGCAACGACCTCATTCCAGAGGTATACAATAAGAACAGCAAAAACCATGTGACAACTTTGAGTAATACTATCAACCCGTTATTGCTTAACTTTGTTAATTTGTTATCTATAAATTAGAATATGATTCAAATAACAAATCAGCTGAAAACATTCTAACTCAGAATTTACAAGTCCGGTTGCTTCTACTATTGCTCTGTAAATAGAAATTCAGTTTTCCTCACTATATGGAATAGAAGGGAGCATCCGACCAACCAAAATTCTGAGTTGTTTTCTTCTCAGTCGAACTATATAAATATGTATAAAGGTATTTTTTAATCTCGTTGTTCCCTCAACATCGATGTTTTGTGAATATCGATGAACATCGATCATTCCTACTCTTCATTATTTAGACTCTTATCTATATCTAATTTCTATAACCCCTTAGTTGGCATGGAGCGAGAGAAGAACTTCACCCGGTTCAAGCCAACGATTGTAAGTGGACCTACAATTTAAAGTGGTTTCCGAACCATCGAGATTTTTTCTGTTTTCGTAATCTATTCGGATGGGAAGGCGGACACGTTATAACTTACTCCACCGACGACTCCTATAATAGGGCTTTAATTTTATTGTTTCGTACCAACTAGGTATCATTATACTTTCGGTCTGTCCGTCGGGCCTTTCCTCTGTTTGTTTGTTGTTGGTACCTTTTTGATTTCAACTTTTGCTTTCAAAAATAAATAAAGCGATAAATGGAAATTTTCAAACAATTGCTAATCTTTGCTGTTTTTCAAAAATGTTTGAGTCTGTTATTTGCGATGTTATTTACTTTTACTGCAAGCCGTTCTTGCAGCAATTTTAACATGGCTTCATAACCACCACCACCACTACTAGAATTTTTAAATTGTTGTATCTCTGCAATTGAAATTTCAAGTTGATTGTATTTTCACTAGCTTCAGCAATTTTTTTTCTAAAACTTTCTTCCCAGGGTGTTTGCAAATTGGATTTATTCGTACTTATCAGATCACATTCAGCGGGTTTCTTTTTGTGGAGGTCTACCTGATCTCAGTTTCAACTCTACCGGGGCACCGCAGGGTTATAACCTCGGGCCATTGTTATTCATAATTTCCATCAATGATGTATCCGCGATTTTGTCTCACTCAAATATCTTTGATACGCTGACGACGTGCAGATATTTCGTCTTACCCTAATTCCCTTCAGGCTATAGTCATGCTAACGCATCTTATGGTTGGCCTCTGGGCAATATTTATGGTTGTACTTTCGCTAGACTAATGACTTGCGCGTCTAGCTTAATTACAATTTAACTTTCGAAGACATTTTAATACCATAGTAAACAGAGTTAATTTAAGTTTGGTGAAGAAATGTTCAAAGTAGTATATTACGAAGTCTCTCTTGTGCTTTTTTTTCAGACCTATTCTGGAATATGACTCTCCAGTCTGGGCTTCCTTAGAATAACTCCCTTATTTTTTTGTATAATATGTGGCCAAAGCCTTGGGGACGACCCTTTGATTTGGGTGGGGGGGGGGGGGGGTTTAAGGGCAGGCTAGACAACAGCCCAGAGACGAAGTGGATTATTTTAATTTCTTAATAAAAACTCACGGGGAGAACTGGTCTCGAACCCCGACCCCATAGCGTGGTGGTCGCGCCACTCAGTGAATTGAACCAATTCCATTTCCAAGATAATTATCATCTTATATCGATAGGCTTAGTCTATTGCATTTGAATATTCTCGACAAGAGTCCCCTAACTTCAGGGTCCTTTATGCTTTCGACTACATGCGGAGGTCTATAGACTCTTCTTACTTTTTAAATGTTTTGATACAGTCCACTGGACGAATATTTCGTAATTCTATATTCGCAGCGGTGCAGACCTTATATTTTCACGAGTTAATGTAACCTCTTACTTCGCTTAGCCCGATTAAACGATACTTATTGCAAGTGGGCCTACAATTTAAGGTGGATTGCGAACCACCGACATAATGCTGCAATCCCTAATGGTCTTTTTTAGCGTAATATGTTGTCAGCCGGAAACAACAAGGGGACATCTTTGGTGGGATTCGAACCTGGACCCTCATAGTGGAAGGATAACACGTTAACACTAACTCCATCCGACGACATTGGGCCTTATTTTGTATAAAGGTTAAATTACAAGTAAGTTGTTTGCGTAAAAAATTCAAAGAACTAAAGGAAAAACTTATAATCCAGTTTGATATCGTGTCAGTTCTCGCTACAACATCTATATAAATACGGCATAGACTAAATGACTTTAATTAATATATCTTTGTTATAAAAAAATCCGTTATTTTAAGCACTGTCGTTATTATGTCATAATGTCTTTTTTCTCTTATAAATTTTGATGAGGGATAATTGCGTAGTAACAAAAATAACTTTTAACTAGAAAGGGATGTAGTAGGGATTTTCGGGTAGCTTTGAGACGTTAATTCCAGAATAAGTTCCTTTAACCCTTTTACGTCATTAACTTGTTTATTTCTTAATAAAAACGGCTTAAATGCAAATTGAAACGAGAAAAGGTTAACCTATGTCTGCGGTGGAAACTTCGCATGTCAGCACATACATATGTCATGATATCAGGAATTCTCTAAGGGTACTGACAGCTTTAAGAAGTTAGAACTTTCTGGAATTAACAGGAATAATTTATTTAGGGGAGAAAGTCCAAATGCATCATTACGTCTCATAGCACAAATTTAGAAGTTCTTGACATCTCCCATGATGGCAATATAGAAAGTAGAAGCGAATAAGCGAATTTTTTTGGAACTGTTTCAGAATTTAAAAGTTGTAGAAATATACATAATGTACATATGTATGTATGTTATGCACTATTTATGATTTTCTTTATAAAAAGGGCAAATGAAAGCTTGTATACTCATCGGTATGTCAATTTTTTCTATTCAGGAATTGAAGGTGTTTTGCTTTCGTTAAAAATTTCACATGCGTTATCTTTCGTGACACTTTCTGTCTCTGAAGGTACACAATTCAATTGAAGAAGAAAAATTACTTTAAGTCACAGAAGTACCCATTAATTTTGATAGGAAATGTTATGAATTATAAGCGGTAAGTAAAGAAAGTGGAAACCTTGTCATTTAGACAAATAACGAATTAGAAGTTAACTTCCCTTGATTAAGACACTCTTAGGCCATAACGGTCAGCAGATCCTAGCTCGGCATTATCCTTGAAAAAGGGGGAGCCAAAATGCCGGCTTCTCCAGTTGACCAGAGCCGGACTATAAAACTTCGATTATAATTTTGTTTTTAGTAAATTATTACCTAGTAGGGGAGTATTGATGGTAAAACAAAAACAGGGAGGAGTCCTCTCGCCCTTCTTTAGCAACTGATTAGGAGTGACGTAATCTTGACACTTGAGAGGATGGTTGTAAAAGTGGCCGATTAGCGAAATCCCGGAAGACGCCCCAAAGATATTTATATCATGGGCAGAAACCGGTATTGGCATCAACCCGAGCAAATTGGTGCAAATTTGGGGTTGAATCTCAGCATCAACCAATGGGTGTATACCACAGCAGTGCAAGCAATCCTGCTCCTATCTCTTCAGGTTGGTGCACACGCAAAGAGTAACAAGAATTGGATTCACTGGTACATTCAAAAACCACTCCCTCTGCACTTCCCCCTTGGGACCGATACACAAAGACCGCGCTGAGGGCAATGTTGCGTGGTTCAAATCATACCAGCAACGACTCATAATAGCTGACAACTCGGAAAATCTTAGCGTCGTCAGCATAACAAAGAATATTCGAATTAGACAAAACAGAAGAGGCATCATTCATGTTAATAATAAATAAGAGTGGACCAAGGTGGCTGCCTTGAGGTACAAGAAAGGAATTGTGGATATTATTGCAAACAGAACCGCGGAGCGATACTCTCCTCTTCTAAAACCATGCTGAAAAGAACCTAAAAAAGGTTTACAATAAAAATAAAGTACACGGCATACAAGAGCCTCTTAGCTATACAACACAAGTTAGCAATCGGCCGATAATTGGTTACATCACATTTCTTATCTTATAAAGAGAAATAATAAGTACCAATTTCCAAGCCACAAGAAATGGATAATTTAAATAAATAACACAAAACAGAGACAAGAGAACAAGAACAATTCTTTAGAAAAGAAATAGGAATCCCATCGGGTCCACACGAAAAACTATCAGCCTTTAACAACTCATATAAAAAAGCGCAACATTTTATTAAAACTCAATTATCTTAATATAAAGAGGAATTATTCTAACACACACATCAAATTCAGGATTATAATGAAAAAAAAACTTACAAACAAGACTATTTGACGGGCTGAGAGTAAAAGTGACATATTTATAAGGTTCGGGCAAAAGTGGCTTAGAAAATGTTCCGCGCAAAAACGAATCTCGTAAGATTCCGGGCAAAAACGAATCGAAGAAAATTTCCGGGCAAAAGCGGCTTAACTACTTAACAGCATTAACTTTGCATTACTTTTTGTAGCAAATTTTCTACGATTCGTTTTTGCCCGGAATCTCACGCGATTCGTTTTTGCGCGAACATTTTCTAAGCCACTTTTGCCCGAACCTTATAAATAGGTCATTTTATTCTCAGCCCGTCATTTATAACTCCATATATCTAAAACGATTCACACCCTTCAGTTTTTGATGATACTAGTATTTCTAAAATAAATTTCAGTATTTCGTATAACCTCCTTTGACCTTCATGATGACTTCACATCTTTGAGGCATAGATTCTATGAGTATTTTTACAACGTTATTGTAAATGTTCTTCTATTCTTCAATGATTATTTCTTTAAGTTGGCCAATATTTCAGGATATCTACGATTTACATGTTTTTTTTTATTGTTCATAAATGTTCTATCGGATTTAGGTTTGGTGCCTGAGGAGGCCAATCCAGAATCCCAATCTGTTCCTCGATGAATCACGATTTTGTGATTATGTGTGCTTTGGGCCTGCAATCTGTTAAGATAGGAATGAGTCGCTTAAATTTAATTTTGTATCGGATGGCCAAAGTTTTTTCTCAAAAAGATATAGTTAAACCTCCTTTGTCACTATGCCGTTGATTAATTCGCGATTCCCGCAGCCATTCCAAGCCATGGATCCCGAAATCATACTAAGACCTTTAAATATAAACATAGTTCACACTACAGAATTGCTTTCAATTGAAATTTTTCTTTTTTTACTCTCCTCCATATTTTACTGTGAGCCTTAAGCATTCTTTCTGATATCCTTCTCAAGGTTTTCGCCATTTCTGTACCATGAAATTTCACCCAAAAAGGAGAATTTTTAACTCTACAGACCAAATAATTTGATTCCTATCTTCAATTGAGTAAACAATTTTATACTTTTCCTGTTAACGTCTTACATTCTTTTGGGATATCCATGGTTATTTTATTGCAAGTTTTCTCAAAAAAAAACTTCTGATTCGTTTGGTTTCTTACAGTTTGAGGATGAATTTTTACTCCGTAAGAGTTTTGTATTTCCGTTGCTATTTTAGGAGCAAAGGGCCCACGTTTTTTCACGAACCTTTTTTGAAATTTCTCTATTCATTCTCCCCGTAGTTTTTCGTTTCCTTCCTCGTCTGTTTAACCTCTAGGCCGATATAGTCTTTTTTTATATTTTTTAAATTTTTTATGTCCCAAACCCGAATTGTGGTATTTTACAATTAATTTACGAATTTGCACAGCTCTCGTGTTTTAGCAAAGTCTACTCTACATACAAGCTCGGAAAGCATGACAGTTCGGCCATTTCACCTCCAAGCGTTTCATCATTACATTTTTCTTGTACCACAGACGGCTATACTCTCAAAATCCTGTCTTGGTTGCTTTAGTCCATGTTATGTTCATCAAAATTGGAACTAGTGATTCTGAAGATTTTGGTCTCTTTCAGGTTTAATCTAATTTATTCACTCCATGGGAATGTGGCCGCCATATGAACAGCTCTTAGTTCGAAGAAGATATTTCTTTTCAAAAAGTTCAAAACATTCGATTTTTTCTTTTTACATAAAAGTATTCCTTAATACTGTCCTTAAAGCTATTTAAGAAATTCGCATAGGAACAAAAGTTATATCTATATGTGTATATTATGTAATTTATATGCAAAAATTAGGTTAAAAAACTTTAAACGCGTTTTTCTCAAAATCACGTTTTTCGAATTGGCTCCACACATTTCTCGAAAACTACTCAACGGATTTTAATAATCCAAAAATCATTCGATTCGTTATACAAAATACTAGTAACCGAAATATTATGTTACAGACGGCTATTTTTTAAACAGGGGTAGTTTCCCCTCAAAATATAGATTTTTTTTTTGATTTTTCAGAAATTTTTTTATAAAATGATAAAAATATTAAAAAGAAAATGTTTTTTAGGTTAAGTTGCTAGTATTTAGTCTTATGAATAAAATCCCGTTTGAATTTTTACTCTATCTATTACGAGAAGCCCAAAAATTGTGGAGCCGTTTAAAAAGAGACACCCTGCCCTCTGCAGTGGTCAAAATGTACTAAAACTGCAAAAAAAATATTTTTTTGTATTCTTCACAGGAATCAGTTCAATAATTAAAATAGTCTTTTCACAAAAAAACAAATAAAATTAAAAAGTGTATTTTTTTCAATTATGAAAAGAAAAGTCCCCTTAAGATCCGGGGGATGAATTTTCGAAAGTTGAATGGGATTCTGGGATGTTCTAATTTCATCACAGTACGTTTTATTTTGCTTGGTTGAACAACCACAAATATTTGCTCATGGTGGCTGTATCTTCCATATTTTAATTGGACACTGAGAAATTTTGTACTCATCATCGCTACAACGAGACGGAGTTGGATCAATGCGTTGAGCGGCAAGAACAACATGCCGTGGGTCCCGGGTTCGAGCCCAGATGACCCTGAGCTTTTATTAAGAAATTAAAATAATCCACTCCGTCTCTGGGCTGTTGTCTAGCTCGCAGCAATGCAAACAAGACTCAAGTTTCCTCACTTCCCTTACCCTAATTCCCTTCCGGCCAAAACCATGCTAACGCATCAAAGGGTTGTCCCCTAGGATTTGGCCACATCGTATAAAAAAAAAAAACGTTTACTTGGTCGACAATTTGTTCTATATTCCTTATGATTCCTCATTCTGGTATAAAGACTCATCGTCCTGTGAGACGGAGTGTCGGCTTTGTCTTGAAGTCGATGAAACCACTATTCACATAATCGTTTACTTGGTCGACAATTTGTTCTATATTCCTTATGATTCCTCATTCTGGTATAAAGACTCATCGTCCTGTGAGACGGAGTGTCGGCTTTGTCTTGAAGACGATGAAACCACTATTCACATAATGTGCTTTTGTCCAGCCTTGGCATGGCTGGAACGAGGATCTTCTGTCGGGAATTTCTCAGCCCGGCTGATTTTAGATCCGCCACTGTTAAAGATCTCATTGGATATCTAAGGGTGGGAGTTATGGCCTTAAGACCTTCTAGGTCGCAGTGCTTACCATATTGGTAACCCAAATAATAATATTATTAATAAAAGAAAAGAATAATAAATCAAACTTATTTTTTAATTAGTCGTCCTGGATTATTCTACGGGCAATGTTCAGAAATTTGTGGAGCTTACCATAGCTTTATACCAATTGTAATCCCGCAGGGAAACTTCCCTGAAGTCACGGGCTTGACGCCCCGCGGATCCCAGTTATATCCTGAAAGCGTCTGTTCCCATATTGGGCGGCTTTTTGGTCGGCGTCTGTTTCTCATGTTAGAGCAGGAATCCTCAATGTGCGCATGAAAATGAGCAACTGAGCTAAGCTACAGGGTAGGATGGGGGGTGGTGTTTTCTCAGAGGCACTGAACATAAGCTTATCCTTCCGTCTTCCAGACTGCTGTCGTGTGTTTCAGGCGGAGGTCATGGCTATTCAGGAAGCTTTGAATTGGTTGAGGGAGAACGAAGGTTCAAAGGACATCTGTATCCTTACAGATAAACAGGCTGCTTTGCTATCCCTTGATTCTGTCCTATCGACATCTAGGGCTATTAATAGCTGTCGCTCACACTTAAATGAGCTGGCTGAACGGTATCAAATTCACCTGTGCTGGGTCCCGGGGCACAGGGATATTCCAGGAAACTGTGTGGCGGACGAGCTTGCTAGACGTGGTACCAGCCCAGAGATCCAATCGGAAAGGACTACTCTTGGTTGGCCCCTGGCAACCTGTAAGATGTTGCTTAGCAAGAGAGCAATTAACTTAGCGAACCACAGATGGGCAAACGGCACTACGTGCCATACGTCCAGACAGATCTGGCCTAAACTGGATCTTAAGCACTCCAAGTGTCTGCTTTCGAGGGGCAGATCTGACCTTAGAATAGCTACTGGGGTAATCACAGGCCAATGCCCTATTGGCTTACACGCGAAGAGACTGGGTATCCCCTCAAACGACTTCTGCAGAAGTTGCATGGACGAGGAAGAGGAGGAAACTATTTTACACTACCTCTACGACGCAGGCGAAAGTCCTTCTTGGGAAAGTATTTCTTTGATAGTCTCTGCGATCTGGCGGCGATTGACGTTGCAGATCTTTCGCGCTTCATCGGCAGCTCCGGATGGTTCCAATGAGGAGGTGGAGGGAATTCTTGGATTCCCGTGGCATCACAATGGGCCTTTTAAGGTCTAAGTGCGCCCTTTAAGGCAGCCACACGAACCTAACGTAACCTAAAATAAGGTCTAAACTCAAATTAATAAAAGAATACCAAAATTTAAATCGGTATTTATTACTTTCTTTAAATCAATTCTTGGTTTATTAAACTAAATCTTTTAGAAGAGGCACTAAAGACCGGAGTTGCCCAGCCAGAATGTCAATCTCATTTTTAGGTAAAAGCGCATACATATCTACAAAGCTTTAAACGACATAAACACTTCAACAGTCAACAGTCAAATCTCTAACCAGCTCTCTCACTAACATAACGAATGATGTAATTGTACATACACTCTACAAACGCTTTTAATGTATGTCCCTTAGTACACTAATAAACAGCGGCGACTTTAAAATTGAAGTTTTATTCACGGAAGGTGCTGACTAAGCTTTATTTTCAGGAAGCCGAGAAAATTTATTTAAGCAAAAAATAAGAAGCCAATTTCCTGCAATGAATGATTCAAAGCTTTAAAAAGGAAAGAAATGAGGACAAAAGGACTCACTCACTGAGTGAGTTACGAGGGAAAGATATGTGCTGTGCTGTCAACACAGAGTGCACAAGTTTTTTTGAACGATTTATGACAAGGACCCGGGCAGAATGCTATAGGAGACTTATTAGACTTTTCACGTCACTCCTTGTAAAACTCTCCTAACAAGGATTTATATCTGTCGTACTTCATATGATGATGGGATAACTTTTCATGAGCTGGACATTATAAGGAGGTACAGCTCAGAAAATTAATTGTCCAACCCCCAATATTAAGAGCCACTTTCAACGGAACGCTTCAAGAAATGAAATGAAATAGCTTAGCCAGTGAAAGAAATTGCTTGGAAATTTTTAACTAAAGGTATTGTGTTAATTACGAAAATTACTTTTGTATTCTTTTCCCTTCAAATTAAATGGATTTATTCACTGCGGCAAACTTTGACGCTGTCGTCGTGCTATCATCAAAAATGAGAAAAGCACTCAGCCAACGTTTTATCCTGTTTTATTCGCCGACTGAAATTGTCCTCGACTTTTAAAAGGAAATCGCCTCCACTTTGAATGAAATACAACAAAAGAGAAGTCTGGCGAATAATTATCTCACTCTAACACTTCTGAAATATAGAAGGAAATTTGAGTTGCAACCGGCTGCAAACAGTTTCAAAATCGGGACAATGTCAAATAAGTACTTTTGCTTCTTACTGTGTTCTACTGGAATAGAAGGTCGACCCGTTTTATTTTTGTTTTAGGTGTGATGCCATTAAGTGGTTTTTTTGAAGTTATTTAAGTTAGATTTTTAATAGACAGCAGTTAACCACTTGTAAAAGGCTTGTTCATTTGGACTTTGTAATGGTTTAGGGCTTCACTGATTTGCATTCCCTCTACATTTTTGTCATTCGAAACAAACAGAGATTCGTAGAGAGGTTTATATACTTCTTTTTATAAAGTAAATGTTGTAGCTGACATTTGCACGCAAATGTATGTGTATGTAATGCATATCGTAATGTATATGTAATGCATAACGTAATATATATGTAACAACAAGTATTTCTGAGATAAATTATTAAATATTTTTCACATTACAATAATAATGAAATAAAACAACATTCGCAACGAACAAGAACAAGAAAAACACAAGACAGAAAGAATGAAACAAAAATGTTTTAGATTTAGTTTTTGCTCCTTAGTAGGGGAGGGGCTCCACTCGCCTGGATGCGTTATTGATAAAGTACGAACGATGCTCATATTGATTACCTTTAATCATTGTGTAAAAGGACGTAGCCAGTATAGCCTTTAGGGGGGATTATCAAGCAACTCGGAATTAATCTTTTGTTCATTTACATTTGTTTTTAAATCTATTAGTTTTTTATATTGTATAAAAATAAGGAGTTAAATAAAATTAAAAAGTAATAAGATAACATCAATTAAGAGAACTAAGTGTCTTGGTTTCTCCGCGAATTTGTCCAAAATATCATTCAAAAATTTGTGTTTGTTTTCTATATACGGTTAGCATACATGTACAGAAAGACCTTTCGATGGTACCTGGCTGGGCTAGAGTTATAAAAATAGCTTTTATTGTAGCAGGGAAGAATGTCCCAACCTCCTTCAGTACTTCTTCTTTTTCCACCTTTTTATCACGCCAAACATTATACCATTTTTTTATTTTTTTATCGCGCTAAACGTTGTCGGTGGAGTAAGTGATAATGTGCAGCCCTCCAATACGAAGGTCCCAGATTCGAATCCCACCGGCGGCAACCCATGGATTTTTTCTGCTGACAACAGATAACGATAAAATTGTCATGGGTTTTGCGGAGGAAATGCTAGTGGTTCGAAATCCACTTTAAATTGTAGCTTTAAATCGCTGTCTCGTGAAGATTTTTCCCCACCATCTGCCTCCCCCCCCCCTCTTCCAAGGAGGTAGGGAGACTAGAGAGAAAAACGGTATACAATATTATAGCTTCATCAATAATATTTTTTATATTTTAATACACAAAGGATCCTTGCATTTTTTAATTCATTAAATGTTATTTTTAACATTGAAGCAGGGTGCAACAGAAATAAAGAATAAACGTGTAGATTGTCATCTAAGATATTACTTTTTACAACAGATGTCGCTAAATTAACAGGCCTCACTTAGAAAATTAATAAGCTTGGAAAAAGTACTATTCTGTTATAGTAAATAAAAAAAAGATTAACTTTTTCAGAAGACATCATAGATGGAACGATTTACTTTTAATACGTATCAACAGAGACGACGGAGAAAATTCCAATTTATTACATTGTTTTTTCTTATCTGTACCTATGCATAGAAAAATCGTAGGAAGGCCGCGTTATAGCTTAATAGATATCCATGTTCAACTATATTTTCAACAGTTTGTGCCAAAATAGTATTTGGAATTACCGTCATAACTGCAAGGTACGCTTGCAAATTGACTGCTAATACGGATTACCAAACGAAGTATAAAAACTATCCATAACTATCTAATTGCGGCCTCCGAAAA
The DNA here is from genome assembly GCA_964036015.1 of Leptarthrus brevirostris. Lineage (NCBI taxonomy): Eukaryota > Metazoa > Arthropoda > Insecta > Diptera > Asilidae > Leptarthrus > Leptarthrus brevirostris. Next base: position 128,044,731 of record OZ038374.1, on the reverse strand, counting down.
TCAGTTATCATTTTTTTGCATTATTTGGGTTACCTATACCTACGGTGGGTACTGTGACGAAGGAGGTCTTTTGTGCCACAACCCCTACTACCGCAAAAGATGCTCAGCCACCCTTAGATAGGGAATAAGGTCTTTGGCAATGGAGGATGTAGATCATGCCAAGGCAGAACAAAAGCACATTATGTGCATAGTCAGAGCCGACGGTGTAGATAATATCTCCGCCCACAGTGGCCAGATAGGTAACCTGAAAGCAACATTAGATCTGCCTTAAGGCAATAGAATCGTTGTAAGCATAAGCTCTAACAAGTGCCTTAGCCCGGGTAAGCCCGGGGACATTTCTTCAGTATTAAAGCTGCTGATTCCTAGTCCAGTCTTCTTAGCGGCGACCAGATGAGGCTGTAAAAGGGCTCGGAACCCTAGCATGGAGAGGAAGAACCTTTCTTGGACAGCTCATCGGCGATATTGTTACCCTCGAAACCCAAGTGACCAGATATCCAATAGAGTGTGACCCTGTTATATGTGGCCAGGTGTTGGAGGCTGTCCAAGCACTCTTTCGTAAGCCTCCAGGAAAAACACCACGAGGATAGTCTTAAGAACTGCATAGTTACCAGAGATGATAATTATATCAGCCCTTTTCAGCCCATTATTCACGTTAATAAGAGCAAACATTTTTATGACATGGATTCCGCCTTGAAAAACACTGGGCTAATTACCCCAAACAATTGAAAGTCTAACATTGGGTCAAAAGTCACCAGCACCATATTTCATTTTTGAGCCATCAGTGAATTATTTAAGGCTTTTAGGATTGAGACTTGAGCCAACGCTAGTCTGCTCGTACAAGAAAGAGAGCCTTGAATTTTCTGCCAAAAGGCATATGATCTATGATATGATATGATATGATAAGATCTAAGCCAGGAATATGTTGAAAGATGCCCAAGTGACCCCTGTCACCAGCCGGCATGTTTGATGTAAGTTGAATTCTTCTCAGGGCGTTACTTGCAGCCAATTTTAGGCAATTACCGCCTCCATTACAGCCGCGAATTGTCCTCATTTCTCTTGTTATGGAGAGGCAAGCAAGCCACTGAAGCTTGTTATATTTGGCGATTGCCGTCTGTTGTAGAACTTTAGGCCACCATACCAAGGAAGCGCAGGTAATAATCGGTTTGACAATTTGTATAATTAGGAAATCATCTTCATAATGAGACCCCAAATCCTTTCGAAGAGTTTAAAGTAAAGTAAAGGCGTGCCAAGTATTCAATGATCGTGCTTTGGAACGAGATTGGACCAAAATCCAAATAGTGCGTACTGATAAACGACATAAGAACAGACTTAGCAGGAATAATAGTGAGGTCTTCTTTAGCGCACCAGTTGGTAACCATGAGCGAAGCTGACAGTCGGGTCCAGTTTCCCCGTTTTAATTAATGCAAGGACGTCCGCGTATCCGACTGATTGAAGACCAAGCTCACTAAGCTGGTTTAAGAGGTTGAATACCCTCAGCGACCAGATCAGTGGCCTCAATATACCGCCTTGTGGGCACCCCTTAGCTGCGGTAATGTTACCTTATTAACATTGAAGTTATGTAAATGATGGCGAGCTTTGATGTTAAGCGACATTGAATATGATGGACACTCTTTGCAATGAAATTGTGGCATTGAAAGAAATTGTTGATTAGCTTGCCTAATAAATTAAATGACAATAAAAGCGGTTACTTTGATCTTAATTAGTTCAGTTGAAATAACGGAATTCAAACGGAAAATATTTTAAGATAATGGAATTTCACACTTTACTTTTCTTAAATACTTAATTATTGTTTTACGCCTATTGGTAGGCAAATTTATAAATGTGAATGCTTACTAAAATATGTTAGTTAAAAGTTAAAAAAAAATTTCTGAAATTTTTTTATACGTATAAGGAGAAACCATATAACGCTATAGCGCAGGCTTGGTAGAATTTAATTAATAAGGGGTTTGAAAACATGGGATTATAATAAAGGGATTTTTTTCATGGGTGCAAAACTGTAAAAATGCTTGAGAAAGTGCTAATTTTTTTGGTAAATGAAATAAATTGCTTTTTTAAATATTTTATAAATCAATAACAGTAAAGACAAAAAAAGAGAAATTTTTCCATACCATATTCTGCTTCGAAAATGAGAATTTGTCATGTAATAATAATAATAATATAATAATAATGTTTATTTATAATGTTCATAAAAAATATTACAGTAAGTTCAAGTTCGTTCACTCAGTATTAATTAATTTGTGTATCTAATTTCAACATTTCCAACGACTATGTACTAAATATAAAATTTAAATCCAATAAACTGCAACATAAGCGATAAAGCCGTTTGTCGAGATTGACAATAATTTATACATCTAGTACGATGCAATATTTAGCATAACTACATATGGATTGTAAGAGTTCATAAAAAAACCGATAATAATCTTGTTTACATGTTTTTACAGGTAAATTATTACGCTGAAAAGCTAATAAATCAATTGTTGTACTTTCGGATATAAGAAATTCCCTATATCTCCAAGCCGTCGTAGCAAACCGATATAAATCATTATAGTTGTTCTTACTATTTAAAATATCTATAACTTCAGACTCAGACAAAGTTCTTTTCCCAAAGATCCCTATGCGAAACTCAGAAAGAATCGGGCATATACCGAAGAAGTGTATCAAGTCATCACTCTCCATAAGATTGCAGAGTGAGCAAATGCTACTACCTTCCTTTTTCCATGGGCTGGCCTTTAGATTCAAGAGACCGCATCTATATCTCAGAATCAGGCTTATCTTTTTAATTGCAAAATCATTTTTAAAATAGTTTTGCTCGGCAGTATAACTTATTTTGTCGTATAAGCCATGTCTGACAGTAGTCCTTGCTCTGTCTAAAGCCCTATTTTTAAACCATAAACTCTCAAGTTCAACAATTCTTGAAAGTTGCTGCTCCAATTCTCTAGATGAAGGTTGACCTGCATTTAACTCTACGTTGTGTTTTTCTGCAAAATCTTGCCATTCCGCAGACCAAAAGATATTTTGTCCCAGAATTTTCCAACTCAGCACATAAGGTAATCTATCAGAACTATACTGGTATAGTATTCGGAGCACATATTTAAAGTGGCACTTTAACGTATAGACGAATAAGTTCGGGAGGTCTGTCTCAAGTAAAAGAACGTAATTTAGTATTTGAGATGGCAATTGCAGCAGTTTTTTTAAAAAGAATCTCTGTAGCTTTTCAACATCATCATATTGATTGTAACCCCATATCTGTGAGACATAGCAGAGTATGGACCTACTGACCGCATTAAGAAGTTTTACTTTTTCAGAAGGCGCTATATTAGCTTTTTTAATAAAACTTTGCCACGTAGAGTTAATGCTGACTTTAGCCAAGCTCAATCGCCTTTTTAGATGCTCTGACATTGACAGTTTTGGAGACAAAGTTACTCCAAGGTAAGTATATTTCTTGACTACTTCTATGTCTTGATTACCAAAGACCCAATTTTCTGAAACTTTTTTAGGACCAGCTCCTCTTTGAAAGATCATTATCTTGGATTTTCCTAAATTTACTCTTAGGCCCCATACTTCACAGTATTCTTATAATTTAACAATCTTTCTTTGTAATGTGCTTGAGTCATCCGATAATAAAAGAATATCATCCGCATACAACAAAATGTTAACTTCTATATTGTCAATAAAGAAACCTGATCCTAAATAAGTTTCCAAATCATTAACAAAAAGGGCGAATAATAGTGGACTGAGAACACATCCCTGTTTTACGCCACAGTCAGTGTTAAAACTATGCGATAATTTAACGCCATTCCATACTTGAGCTGTGGTATTGTGATAAAGTCCTTGTATAATACGAATTAATTTAGAGGATATGCCGCAGTTATACAACTGATAAAACATCGACCTACGTACAACTGTGTCGAAGGCTGATTTAAAATCAATGAAAAATGCATAAATTTTTTTAATTTTAACATGATGTGCTAACTTAATTATGCTCATAACTCTTTGTACTCTTTATTTGCATGTATATTCTTATGAATTTAAAAGCTGGATATATTTCGTTTTACTGTGGTGCCAGTGTTACTTTTTCAGGACTAGATGGGTAATATAGGAAGTCGGTTATCTAGTAGTAACTAAACTTTGGCTATGCTATGCCACGCTATGAAATTTATTTTCCATTTGGAATGCATGAAAATTAACAGAAATACACGGATTCTACGAAGAAGCGCAAGCAAAAAGATATACTTTCGACCAGAATATATACAATATGTGAAAATATAGAAATTTCCTTTTCTCATTCATTTTTGAATAACTTCTACATTTTTAGTCCGATTTGGGCAAATTTATACTTTAAATTTTCGTAAAAGAATGATCCTTCATCAACAATTTTTGTTGGAATTAAACGGAGCAATTGAACTTTAGTGACTTTTTAAAAATACCGAAAAAATCTCTTCTTTTGGACTATGAGCGCCTGTAACTTCATCAAATTTCATCCGATCCGCCTAAACGTTAAAAAGAGGACAAAGTTACCTTTCAAAAGATATGTAACATATGCAGATCGGATAAAAATTGATGGATAGATGGGTAAATAACTGAGAAAAGTGCAAATAATGGGTCTTTTGAGAATATCTCGAAAACGAATCTTAAGAAAATCAAACGTGTTGCCATTTTTGAAATCTACGCCCCAGAATACATTAAAATAATTCTAAGAGAAACCAGATCTCGAGATGAGGCACAAATTTGTAAACTAGGGTAATTGGAGTCTCATAGCTCTCTTTCCAAAGGTCGCTCAACCCTGCTGAAGAACTTTAATGTTAAAATGGGTCAACCAAAAAACTGAAATTTGATATTTACATGTAATTTCAAGTGTAGATGAGAATTAAGTTACTGGCAACTTTACAGCACTTCCGCTTTCACCGGAATTGAAAAAAATTTCTGCAATTTTTGGGAAACAAATTTTTTAATACACATCTTACTTTTATTTTTTCGATCATAATACTTTTTTTTCATTTTGGGTGAAACCGGAATCGCTATCAAGTCGCCAGTAACTTGATTCTGATCTTCAAACAAAATTATATAGAAATCCCAAATTTGAGTTCCTTGGTTGGGGCATTTTGGCAGAAAATGTATTTAAGTTTATCAGGAGGCTTAAGCGATAGTAGAGACTCGAATTTTTCAAGAATTTTTATTTTATAAAAACTGAACAAAATTTCGATTTTTTAAACATCCTTGTATATGTACTGATAGTTATTATTACGACTTTAAGAGGACTGATTACTCTGTAATGAATCAAATTCTGGCAGATATCCCCTGGGACTGCCTTTTTCGAGAACGCGATATTGATGTTACTTTAGAGTTATTTTACGACTTTATGTTTTCATGTTTCACCCATTGTGTTCCCGTATCTCATTCTAGGAACCTTAACTCTTTTCGACAATGGCTTAATGCGTCTATAAAGCATCTTAAAAATCTTAAAAACAAGGTCTGGCGAAGGTTCTGCCTCTCTCGTAATGACGAAGATTATCTTAAATTCTCGGATCTGTGTGGTCGGTATACTTCTGAGTCCGGGCTTGCATTTCGGAATTATCTTACTGAGACCGGGCGGTCCATCTGTGTTAATCCCAAAAGGTGCTGGAACTTTATTAGTATTAAGCGTAAGAGCGATGGTTTCCCCTCTGTTATGCCTTTTGGTGATCGGTACCATAAATTACTTGTTTTAAAGCTTACTATGTTAGGTTTTCCATCTCTTTTCGTCCAATGGATTTCTTCTTATCTCTCTGACCGAACACAGCGTGTTCTGTTTTACGGTTCCCTCTCTCGTATAATTTCGGTCACTTTCGGGGTGCCTCACGGCAGCCATTTGGGTCTTCTATTTATTATTTTTAATAACGACATGGGCTCCCTCTTATAGAACTCCAAAATTTTATGTTGTACTGACGATTCTAAAATTTGTCGTATTGTCTCTGATTTTAACGATTGTTTTACGCTGAACTGTGATCCTCAATCTTTTAATTCTTGGTGTATTGCGAACAATATGCCCTTGAACGCTGACAAATGTACGTTTGTCTCGTATTCAAGAAGGAAGGTTCCATTGATGTACGACTATTCTTTAAATTCTTGGTGAATTGCGAACAATATACCGCTGAATGCTGACAAATGTACGTTTGTCTCGTATTCAAGAAGGAAGGTTTCATTGATGTACGACTATGCTGTCAGTGCCAGGTTGCTTACTAGGCTGGATATAGTAAAGGATCTTGGTGTTACACATTTGTCTTTCATCGATCACATCAATTACATTGTTAACAGAGACAACGTTTCCTTAGGTTTCGTTAAAAGATGGTCTAAGGAATTTAATAATCCCTTTATCACCAAGTTTCTCTTTTGTACCTTCGTCCGGCCCGTTCTAGAGTATGCTTGTCTCGTGTGGTCTCCATCCTATGCGGTTCATTGCGCTCGTATTGAGGCTGTTCAGCGCAGGTTCCTCAAATTTGCATTGCGTGGACTTCCATGAAATAACCTCTTGATTCTCCCCGCTTATAAAGAAAGACTTGGGCTACTCTCTTTGGACTCGCTAGAGGATAGGCGCGACAGATCTAGGTCTTCTGTTACCTTTGATATCTTGCAGGGTTTTGTTGACTCACCTGAACTGTTGTCTAAGTTGAACATCCGTGTTCCTATTCGTTCCTTTAGACATAGGGTCTTTCTACAGGCTCCGTGTTACCGCACTAAATATGGTTTGAATGAGCCATTGTCGTCAATGTCTCGCTTTTTTAATCGCTGTAACAACCGTCTCGATTTTAATCTTTCTAAGCTTAAGGTGTATTATTTTGTTTTATTTTTATATATTTTATATACTTGTCCATTGCTTTTATATTTTAATTTGTAAGCGTTTTGATAAGTTTATTTGTATCCTTATTTTTAGTCTATTGTTATTATCATTTGCTATTGTTATTTTTGTTATTGCTTTTTTCTGTCTTTTTTCGTTTCCACTTTCGTTTCTATTGTTGAGTAATCATCCTATGATGAAACTTTGTAAATAAATTAAATTATAGGTATGCAACACTCCAAAATATAAGAAAACAATAATACTTACATTACATCTACAATATATAAAAAAATATTCCGTCCTAAGAGAAGGCGAGCCATTTTAACCAGAAATACTCTGCTTAAAATTAAAATTAGCCCGAAGACTTAAATTTCAGTTTCTGATATTTTTTCCACGCAGGTATGTTTGCTTTTCTGAATACGCATGTCTTTATTACTAAATGAAATTTCGTATTGACACATGTGGCGCATTTTAAATTTGTAATTAATTTTCTTCCTTAATCCGAAAAGATGATGCAATACCGCATATTCATTGTTTTAAAACTAAATTAATTCGACTGTATCTAGGCATATTAAATATGTTTTAACGAAGATATAACCTTTTGCGTAAAGATTCCACGGATTCAGTGGTGTTTGAATTAGATCTCAAGGTTTGTGTATTCTTACTCGAAATTTCCAATTTTTTCTAAACAACTGTTCATAAGTGAATTGGCGATTTGCTAATTTTACTGGTCATTATGGCGCAAAACTTTTTTTTAAACAGACTCCGAAAATAAGTTCTATCCATTTGAAAATGGAATTTGCATCTTCCTAACAACAACTTGAAATTTAAATTAAAAATCAAATAATTTGTTAGCGTAACTAAGGCGGTGAGCTAAGTAAACAATAAAAGAAAAAATTGAGTAAAGTTATAGCAACTGATTTGCGTAAGCAACACACGCAATAATTCTAGAGGGTTTAATATAGAATTTTGTAAATTGATTATTCGCACTGTGCGTGTACTTTAAACTGTTTCGTTCAAGGTCGATTAAATTATTCTCTTTTTATACATGGTTATATGTTGCATTTCTGGGCGGAGTTTATTTTGTCAAGGAGGGTGGGGGGATAGGGTAGGAGGGGAAAACGTAATTTTAGTTAATCAAATTCTTGTGAAAATCAGAAGTTTCTATCATCTTTCTCTTTCTCTTTAGTTTAAGTGTAGGAATAACCACCTCTTACGAGTTTTTCACATAGATTGCAACTAAACCTACAGATTTTGAACCACCGATATTACTGTGCGACGCTCAATGACCTTTTAAAATGTAAACTGCTGCAAGCAGAAAACGTTCATGATTGTTATTCATTAAATTACCGAGGACTTGAAAACTATTATAACACCCGTGAAAGTGTGAAAGCCATATTGTCAACCACCTGAAGATTCAATATTATCTTTACTTCAATGTGGTATTATTTATATTATTTCATTTTTGTACTAGTTTAACTACTTTATTACTTTATTTTCTAAACAAATACATTATTATAGCACTAACTATTATCGTTGGCATCAGTTCTGCACGAGTGTCTGCTACAGCAAAAAGACATTTGAGTTAGGACGAACGTTCTCGCACTGCCCGTATATCCTCCTTCCTTCTCAAGTCAATGGAGAAAATCATTGACCAGCATATTAAGTACGATTGTCTGAAGGACACGCCGCTACATGCTAACCAGCACGCTTATCAGGTAAGCAAATCAACTATAACAGCACTACATAATCTGGTTGGAAAACTAGAAGTTGCTGTCAATGGTCGGGGCGTTGCCCTTTGTGCTTTTCTTGATATTGAAGGTACTTTTGACAATACGTCTTTCTCGTCCATTGAAGGAGCGGCCACCGACAGAGGTATTGATATTCTGACGGTCCGATGGATTGGGGCAATGCTGAGTAACCGGAACATCACAGCGAGCCTGGGGGACAATTCGGTAACAGTAAGGGCCACTAGATAGCTGGAGGGGGGAGTTCTTTCCTCGGTTCTACACCAACCATATTTCAAGCACAGATACTTGTCATCGAAATCTGCGCACGTGAAATTACCAACAGAGGAATACGCGGTGCTAAAATATATATCATGTCCGACAGTCAGGCGGCACTTAAGGCTTTGGGAGCCTACACGTTTGAGTCTAAAATCGTCTGGGACTGTCTCACTGCTCTTAAAGAACTGGCCCAGAGCAACATCATCACGCTAGCATGGGTACCAGGGCACGAGGGCATTGATGACAACGAGAAGGCGGATTACGTAGCAAAAAAGGTGCGGATTCTCAGTTTATTGGACCGGAGCCATTCTGTGGCTACTCAAAAAGCCGAATAGCAATGCGTATCCGGTAATGGGAGGACGAATGTAAGCACTCACACTGGACAAATATCCCAGGGTCAAGACAAGCAAAGAGGTTTATAACCTCCACAAAACAAAAAACGAAGGAGCTGCTCTCACTCAGCAGACCAGATTTAAGGCTGATAACTGAACTTCTAACTGGTCACTGTCACCTGGGCTGCCACCTAAAAAAGTTAGGGCTGGCTGATGATGAAATCTGTCGCTTCTGTTTAGAAGAGGAAGAGACAGCGGAACACATCCTCTGTCACTGTGAGGCCCTCGGCCGTACCAGGCTTAGACACCTTGGTGCTTTCCATCAACATCAGATATAGCCAAGGCAGGCCCCAGAAAAACTGTAGGCCTGATAAGTGAACTAAAGATTGACATGGCGGCCTAATACTGAACCTGGATCAGGTCACAAAAGCTCAAATTGTTCGAAGTGACTAAAGGATGCGGTTAGTCCTTGATCCAATCTTTAATAAAAATAATAATAATACCTATTAACCAAAAGAAAACATTTTCGACCCCTTATCTTAAAAATTTTGTTTATTTAAAGAATGCAATAAAATAATAATGTAGTCAGGGCTTTCTAAGGTTGCGGTTTTTCTAATCCTTTGTATACCTTACCATGTTGCACTTTTTTGGAAAGGTAATAAAATTGACAATCCAATAAAAATAAAAGATGGTTGTACTAATTAACTAATGTTGCAAATGTGCATGCCATGAATAACTGAAATTTATGAATGACCCTGTAACTCCCAAACGGTTGAGACTCCCCCCCCCCCCCCCCCATTCACCCTGTCATAAACATTTTCTTTTGCCTAGGTGAGATCTATCACCTCACTCATTTTGGCACGTCAGATCTGAAACACCTTGTATTTTTGGCAAACAACCATGCAGTACTTGAACAGAAGTTTCTGCACGATTCCGTCGTCTTTCTTCGCAAAGTCTTTTTCGGCGTTCTTTTGAAGGATATATAACATTTTTACCAATTTTCCGGCTCAGTACCTCTCATAGCATAGTTAAATACCTTCTTCTCTTCCGTCTTAAAAGATACCAACTCCCTTACTCACTATGGCGTCGTGTTTCGTTGAGTGCAGGACCTTCGATTAGGCTCAACTTTTTTCCAATTTAGTTGCATTTCTACAAGGATAGATTACTTTTAATTGTAGAAAACGCAATCAAAATGTTGACTACATTATAGTTGTATACTAAAAATAAAATAATCAATTTTTTACTCAGCTCTACCTGTAAAAGATTTATTTTCGAACTTTTTAATAAGTCTCTCAAACACAGGTTAAACAAAAAGGCGATTCTTAGCTTGACTTCTGATTTTCTTTTAATTAAAAGTTTTTTCGGTTCCAGAAGTCCATGAAAAAAGCAAAAATTTACAAATGCTGCACAGATTGGAAATTATTCTATTTGCAAGGAGCGACGAGCACTTCAAGGATATCAAAGGAAACTATTTATTCGTGATTCAAGGTTCTTCAATAAAAGACTACAAATTATAATTCGATTATTATTGATCCAAATTGCTCGACTATTGCTTTGATTCCTGTCAAACTTCTGAACCAATTTTGCCTCAATAATTTCATAAGTTCGTAGAAATCATAACTAATAACTGGTGACTGGCCCCCAAAATCGCAGAAAAAGATTTATTATACCTTTTTGTAATGAAAATGAATAATTCTTATAATTATCCAGGAAAAATCTGTGCATAATTACTCGCCCCACTTGAAAATTCAGATAAGTCACGCAGGGGAGGTACATACATACAAGTGGCACTAAAACCAGTCTTTACTTTGGGTACGCAATCAGACCCAGCAATTAACTACGAGGATAGCATACATCAGTTCCTTGTGGAACTGTTTAACAATAATTACGTCTGAAGCCATAAATTGATAGGAACAGGTGTGGTATATATATACATGTAGGTATGTCCGAAAGAATATATTAGAACAGTCCACAATAGTGCACATAAACGCTAGTATCTTGGAAACTAAAATTTCGAAGTGGGGTGTTATCACGGATTTTCACACATCAGCACGAGTTTTCGTAATTATTTTCGGGTGGATATCCATCCATAAAGATCTAGAAAGGATTTGAAATAGTTAAATAAAACCACTTGCTATTATTGCTCCTTAAGGAGCTGATCGTTTCGGTTGAATGTAAACATAGGTGGAATCGGTTGTGGTAAGAGGCTATAAAACAATATACCGAATGTGCACATACCCTGGATGGGTCGGACAGTTTTGCGAGGATTTCTTTCTTTATATTTGGCTCCAAGGATCTCTTAAATTTAAAGGGTCGTTTGGACAAAATTTCCAGCAATTGAAAACGTTCAAGTGTTTTTGGTCTATCGTATACTTTTCGTTTGCAAACTTATCTGGTGGAGAAGTTAAGTGAAGACAAAAGAAGTCTAGTCCGGCAGTTTGTTGGAAAATTGAGACCATTTTTAAAAGCAAATAGGACAAATGTGGTGACCAAACTGTCAGGAGACATTTTTCACTTTAACCAATTCATGCATGCGAACCAGCAATTGTTGGGTTTGAATCGACGATTAGAAGGGTGCATGTAAAGGAAGGAATTAATTCTTAGTTTATTTTTATTTATCTTTAATAGGAACAGATATTTTGTAGCTAGCTCATCAGGTATGTTTTATCTTTCAGCTATCCAGAGAGAATGGTTCAATAATTGGGATTTGTAGGAGTTTAATTTTTTTAGTAGAACTCGTAAAAATCCAACCAATAGAGTATTTACTTTATGTTTTAGTTTATTATTATTTAGATTATTTCTGAACTCATTATGATCTTGTAGTAGTTAAAAAACCCTCAAAAAACAATAAATTTTAATTTTGAAAATTCAAAATTGTTCATGCCAGTTTACTAAGGCTTTTCAATTTATCTTAATTCGTATCTCCTACTGTATTTTTTATTGCTTTGGAAGAATGACTAAAAATTTTAGAAAAAGCCCGCATCTCTTTAAAAGGTAGAGTATCTAATTGGATAGTAGCAAATCACGTCACGTTTTCGAATCACTGAGCCATAATATTCGAAATTCGTTTGGGTCTCGTGTATAACTACGACTCCTTCACAGCTGCATGCCTCGCAGTTGGCTGTGAAGGAAACCTATCGTAGAGCCTGCACTCAAATCAGCCTGTTGGGGAAGGGAATTGGATTCACTAAAGAAAGTAGTTAGGAAAATCTTTAACCAAGTCATAAAAGTTGATGACCCGGAGGCTTGAAACAACCCACTTGAAGAGAACCAAAAAAAACATACATCGGAAGAAAATATAGGAGTGGGGGGACTTCTGCTCGAATACTAGGCGCATTCTGATGTCTGTCTACTTCAGAAAATGATCTCCGATTACCCAGTTTCCAAACTTGGATTCATTCATGATAGAACAAGAATGATATCGAAGACACTGGGTGATACAAATTAGATCCTGCTGTAGACTCATTTTCTGGGAAGTCTTAAGACATGCCACGGATACTCAAGAAACAGGGGGAATACGCAATGGAAAGAATACAGTCTGAACACATAGTGAGCATGGAGACGATAAAGTGATAAATTGAGTCACCGGGATCAGATGGCATATTCCTGGCCCTCCTAGAATGGGCCTATGAGGTCCTGACACCTAGAATTGGAGAAATACAAATCACTTGCCTGGCAACTCGTTATATTCCAGTTTCATGAAGGGAGACGAAAGTCATCTCTCCACCAAAACCACGAAAAAAGGATTCTTGTGAGACGAAGTCGTTCAGAGTGATAAGCCTGACATCCTTTCTAGTGAAAACAATGGAGAAGATTATTGTTTATTGAAGGTAAAACACTAAAATCGCACCCGTTTAAGAGGAACCAGCATGATTATCGTTCTGGTAGATCAACAACATTCGACAAAATAAGCTTGAAGCTGTGGAACCTCGCAGTGGACTCCCTCTTAAGCAAGTTGGTTTAAATTGGCATACTCAACGTCGGTTATGCTGAAGAATTACAATTATAGCAATGGGGAATTTCCTGTTTACAACAGCGGATATCATGTAGATAGCCTGTAAATGCGAACAAGTTAAATCTAATAGCTTTTACAAAGAACAAGACATATCTAGAACTCAGAAAGCAACGCAGGCACCTAACAAAAGTCTACTGAGCAAGGCCAAAAGATTGGCATTTATGAGTGTCATAGGTGCTTTTCACATCACACTAATACCTGCGTTGCAAGTATTAGATCTCCTGCCTTTGGATCTTTATGTGATGGAAACCACAGCAAAAACAGCTTTTCGGTTAAATCGTGGCAGAACGTAGCATCGGTCTTGTACCATCCTTGGTCATAGGAAAATTCTGGAGTTCACAAAGCATGTGGTAAACGAATTTGAAATGCCCATGGATGCGATAAGCAGAGTAAGGATAATCAAAGAATATTATGAAACGTTTATCTCTGATGGATTACCTTCCGTGGATTTGTAGCCGGACGCCATTATATACTCGGATGGATCCAGAATTGATGATGCAGCTGGCGCCGTCAAAGAAACTGAACCAATTTCAACATCATGCGCTGGGAAGGTATACCTTAGCGTACCAAGTAGAGATGTAGGCCTTGATCTGGGATCTAGCAAGGTGAACTCAAAAATGAACCTTAGCTCAACAAAGTGATGAAGCTGACATTAAGCTTTTGGAGTGAGCGCGGCACATGCAGGATTCCCAGAAACATTTGTGCATCTAAGCTGCCCAGTTGTTCACACCGACTCGGTGCCCACAAGTTTCAGGGTAGAGCCCCGTCTTGCCAGTTCGTTAACAGGGAAACTCCGATGCCCCAGTATACAAACCAACTTGACTTGATTTGTTCTTCCCAATTTATCTATGACTGCTTAAATGGAATAGATTGCTTTGATGGCCTCCTGAATGTGGAAGAAGATAAAATATTCCTGTTCAATTAGGTGCGATAAAGCATCTAGTATACACGTGCCAGTATGGCAGAAACTGCTGTTTCAAAAAACGGGGAAAATTTACTATTTCATGGGAGGAGTTCTGGAGATGGTATCCCTGATCGTCCCTCCAAGAAGACTCACTATCAGTTTGCATGCTCTGAGCAGCATGTCTGCGCGTTGATAGAAAATCAGGATTAGATCTTTTCAAAGGATGTGCGAGCACCTTAACAAATGTATTATCAGATGCTCTCTTAATGTTAATGAATATCCCTGCCGCTATTTCTTTATTGTCAAATACACTTCTTTCTAAGCCGCATACCTGATCTAGAAGTGTTGTTAATATATATTGCCCGGCTGGTATGCACGCTGACAGAATTGTAGGGTAAATAGCCCTTTTCCACTGTTCTTAAAGAAAATAAGATAAGACTTATCGGATGAAACTGAAAGCAGAAGCATAACCAACACCGAACTATAATCTATTTGATCAATTTGGTTTAGTAACATATTTAAACTGTTTCTGTTGTTATGTTCTAGTACTACATGGTCAAATTCTCTCAGACTTCTACAGAAGAAATCACTAGCCTAATTTTTTGAAATCATATCCCTATTATTATTATTTATGAGTGGATCAAGCATTAACAACATCATTTTGGGCCCAATAAACTGAGAACTCGTCCCTTTTTTGCGAGGTGATCCGCCTGCTCATTGCCTTCGATGCCCTTGTGCTTTGTGCCCTGGTACTCATGTCAGCGTAATGCTGTTGCTCTAAGCCAGTTCTTTAAGAGCAGTGAGACAGTCCCAGACGACTTTAGACTCAAAGGTGTAGGACCCCAGAGCCTTGAGTGCCGCCTGACTGTCGGACATAATATATATTTTAGCACCGCGTATACCTCTGTTAGTAATTTCACATGCGCAGATTTCGACGGCATGTATCTCTGCTTGGAAGATGGTTGGTGCAGAATCGAGCGGTTTATGCAACCTTATTCTTGTTCCGTCGACCCCGATGCCCGTTCTGTCTTCCATCTTGGATCCATCCGTGTACCAAACCAGAGATCCCTTTTCAAAGATATGATTATTGTTGAGCCAATAATCTCTGCTCTCAAGTATCAGCTTGAATGGTATTTCAAAGTTGTTCCTTTTCGGCATGGCATCTGAGATTGAGTTGATCATCGGATCATCCTTGAAATCTTCAAGAATTTTTCTGTGACCAGACCAATTACCTGCTGAGAGGAGATTGGTGCCAAGCAGCCTTATTGCGCTTGAGGCACGCTCCTTCCTTAGATGTATGTAGGTATAAAGGGGGGAGGTCTAATAGACCCTCCATAGCTGCCGTGGGGTATGTGCGCATGGCACCCGTAACTCCTAGACATGCTAACCTCTGCAGTTTCTGCAGTGTGGAATGCGCCGTCTTTTGTTCTGTTTTTGGCCACAACACGAGAGCTAGGTAGGTGACTACGGGTCTTGTAATTGTTTCATATACTTAAAGGGCAATTTACAGCCTTAGACCCCAAGTTTTGCCAAAGAGTTTTCGACAGGACCATAGGGCAGTCATAGCCTTTCCTGTGACCCTATTGAGTTGAGGATTCCATGTGAATCTTTTATCTAGAATCACTCCTAGATATTTGACCTCACTTGTAAATTCTATCCGTGTTCCTTCAAGAGTAGGAACCTCTAACCTTAGCTTACTTTTTCTTGTGAAGGTACAATGGTTATTTTACTAGAGTTGACTTTGAGCCGTTCCCTAGTACACCCGGATTGTACCATATTTAGAGGATTTTGCAGTCTTACTGATAAGGTCCCTGTAATAACCCTGGCATTCGTAACCAGCATCAGTTAGCTTAACTAGGAGATCATCATAGGTGGGGAAAGAACTGCTTCCTAAGGACAGCCTCTGGTGGTCCTTACTGTTACCGATTTGTCCCTCAACCCCGCCGTAATGATCCGGTTAATCAGCACTGCCCCAATCCATCGGACCTTCGACAGATCTATACCTCTGTCAATGGCCTCTCCCTCAAGTAATAACTATTGCTATAGTTATCGTCAAATTGTGTGAAGTTTTCTCACGACCAAGAAGAGGTTATGGGAACTGGAGAGAGATATTTATACGCGAAAAGGGAGCGGGTAAAGGGAGCGAGGAAACTTGATAGCCTTGTTTTTGCATTGCTACAAGTTAGACAACAGCCCACAGACCGAGTGAATTTTTTAATCCTATTTTTAAAAATTCAGGACAAAACCGAGTCTCGAAGCAGAGAAACATCGCATGGTGGCCATGCCGCTCAACAAATTGATCCAAGTCCGTCTCCTGACCTTAAAATTACATAGTGCAATGAAATTTCGGGAACCTGTGTTAAGCAAAACTACACGAATATGAAATATCTTCTAAGTTTCTCTCATCTTATGAGCTACATCTACTTTAAGGAAACATTCACCGTTGTCTCCTCCACTCATCCCCATAACACACATTTCTAACCATTTATTCATTTTTGTAAATGTTAAAGTGTTGGTCTTCAGTTCGAATACCATTGGCGCCAAACCATTGCTGTTTTCGGCTGGCAACAGATTAAGAGAAGAAGACCATAAGGTTGCAGACAAAATGCCAGTGGTTCGGAATCCACTTTAAGTTGAAGGTCAAGTTGCAATCGTTTTCTCGATCCTGTTCTTGTAGTATCATAAAACGTTCGTCGTAAAATAAAAAAGTTTTTTTTATTTTATACGATGTGGCCAAATCCTAGGGGACAACGCTTTGATGCGTTAGCATGGTTTTGGCCGGAAGAGAGTTAGGGTAAGGGAAGTGAGGAAACTTGAGTCTTGTTTTTGCATTGCTGCGAGCTAGACAATAGCCCAGAGACGGAGTGGATTATTTTTTAATTTCTTAATAAAAGCTCACGGGGTCATCTAGCCTCGAACCCGGGACCCATGGCATGGTGGTCGTGCGGCTCAACGATTTGCTCCAACTCCGTCTCTGCGTTTCTATATAAGAAATTACTTTTCCAACATTGTGCTTACTCAGCACAAATTTTTCAATTTATAATTTTGCCAGGAGGTATGTACATTTATCGAAATCGTACTCTTACACTGCAGTGTATTTATCTATTTCTGAAATATCTGCCAAATCTCGATTCTATAAAAATTTCAACAAATCGTAGTTTACCTGTTGAGTAAAAAGGTATTTGAAATTGTTGGTAAATATACGTCAGCATATGTACTTTTTGTACTAACATACCTATCAGGAAAGTGTACCATAAAGCAAGTATATTGCCTTGCAAAATACTTTCGTGCAAATATTCCTTTAGCAGGGATTGCTTCGAAAGCTCTGATGTTCGTTTACTCAGTCAGTTTCTCTACGTCTGAAAACTAGTCTTACAACAGGATAGAGTAAATACGTTTCATCATATTTGCACGATTGTAGTTGCTTTTCGAGCTCCCACATCATCTATTACTTAAATTTAGTCGTCAGACTTTAAAGTAACTCGATATTCCTCACTTCTAATTACGAGGTGAATTATGATTTCAAAGACCTTTCTTTCTTCAGTTGAAAATTCTTTTTCTTGTAAAAGTTTCCATTTATATGATTCTTTTCTTAAGCTTGAAAAGGGTACTTCTTCAAATCCTTTGATACAGACAAAATTCGAGAGGTCGATTAAAAGCACTTTTAAGTGCCCTTATCTCAAATTTTATTACTAATCCATTAATGGAAGTGCTCGACTTATTTCGGATAACTTCCGGCTAATGGCCATTTCCGTTGATTAATTTGAGTAAATTACTTCCTAAATAAAGCAATACTTCTGTAAGTTTAAATCTTTTTTTTTCAATAGGAAATTCTTTTCATTCTGTCATTTTAACAGTCCGAACTTGGCAGACTCAATCAACAAAACAATTTAATTTTTAATATCCAGAACAACGTAGAAATTATTTATACAGATTATTCTCATTTATTACTTATTTACATCAACCACTTTATTTGAATCTCCTAGAAAAGGAACGTCTAAAGCTATTATAATATTTAACAAAGACATCTTAAACACGGAGGCTTTAATTTCTTCAATAAACATGGCCCCAACAAAAATAGGCTAAATTTTGTATGTTCTCCAGTCTTGTGTCATTAAGCGACTGCGTAGGAATTAATTTAGAGAAAATCTCTCACATTTTCACAGGTTAACACTAGGTGAGTTGAAGCAATTCAATTACGTGAAAGTGCAAAATTCCCAGCGAAGCCAAAGTTTGTCCGGAAAAAGGTGTAAATTTATGCACCACAGGTTAAATAAATACGAAAGTTGTTGTTTAGTCCTTTTGGCGTACAAGAAGTTTCCCTGCTGAATTCGTTCGACAAAGTTGCGATAATGATGTTAAACTTGAAGAAACCTAATGCAGAAAGAATTTGCACCAAAGGCTTCGAACACCGCAATTATGGCGAAAGGAATCTCCGTGAAGGATGAATTCTATTTTGTACCAAAAAAGATTTTCTTCAGTCGATGCTATCACGTAACGAAGTAGTTCCCTTCTAGCAAACTTTTATCAATGATTCTTTCTTTAGAGTTTGTAGCATTTTCGAAAGTAGTTTATTAACGTCATACTGAGGAGTGTATTTTAGAAGTTGTAATAAACCTTAACTTCTTATTTATTTTAGTTTTGTGTTATGCATTGGTAGATCAATATGAAAGTACTTCTCCTTGCTCCTTTTTCGAGTCCCTTTTTCTAATTTACTGCACAAGATTGCCTTTATTTGGAAACTTCTCGTGATTCTAACTATTTAAGAATCAGTCTGCACTGAACTCGTAACACGGAGACCTTAATGGTGATGGTTGCTAGACATCTGTCTCGACCAGAGACCAATATATCCTAATTAGAAAACTTAGTTCAAGAGTAAGAGTTTTGGACGTACTTTTGTTAAACTAAGTTCAACAGAGAACTAAGGGCGCAATTCAGCTTACAAGTTGAAAATATAAAAAGTATACTACAGAGAAGTACCAAATGAAAGCTTATGTGTCGGACGAATTAAAAATACCCTATAAAAATTGTTTAAAAACATTTAAGGTTTACATAAAGAGTGACTTATATTTCAATATTTGTTAAACTCAGCTTTTAGGGTTCCGTAGCAGCTAAAAACCATTATAGTTTCGGCCTGCTCGTCCATCTGTCAGTCTGTTTTTATTTCACAGATATCCTATCCTATCCTATATGCTATACGAACGTCGATTGATGACTCAAAAACAGAAATTATGATATTAAAAAAAAAAATTTTTAACCCCTCCCTTTCGTTGATCGCTCTTTTATTGTCTAGCAAATAAAGCCCGACCTTCATTTGCTAGACAATAAAAGATACAAGATGTTCCTTTCGCTCTCTATATTTCTCGTAAACCCTTGTAGGACATGGAGAGGTCGGGGCGTCTCCGATTCGAGACGAAAATTGCAAGTGGACCTACACTCTGCAACCTCAATTGTCTTTTATCGTCATCTGTTATCCGTAGAAAACAAGCATGGAGCTCGAGCCTTGGATCTCCTGGATGGAAGGTGAACGCATTATCGCTTACTCTAACGAGTCCGTGTTCCTTTAAACCGATTAAATACGCGGGCATCGAAGGAATTAATCCTCCGACCTTACAAGAGCTTAACGGCTTGGGGCAAGCACGCTGTGGAAGGTTTTTAGAACTTCATTCGCGGTTGGTTATTCGCCGCTTGTATAAAGGTCTATCAAATTAACCATTATTTCCAAACAAAGCCAGGCAGAATATGCCCTCGCTAAGTCTTTTAGGCTGATAATTCTTACCTGCTTTCTTTTAAAAACAATGGACAAAGTTATTTCTCGGGTTACTATATTAAAAAGAGATAGCTTTAACAATTTCTCTTACACTCCCATGCTTAATAAGCTAGGCAATCTAAGCTAACGGTACTTTCGAACCTGGTATTCTGTACTCTCCTTGACATTGAAGGAGCGCGGTAATATAAGTGCAATCATCTTTCGATGGATAGACACTATGAGATAACTCAAGCTCACAGCGAATTTTCTGTGGCTACAACCGCCATAAGTTGATCTCACGGCAGGGTTTTATTTTCACTTCTGTGGTTCCTTGTGGTTTATGACATCCTGGTACGACACATCGAAAGAAACTCTTTCGCTACGTTGAGGAGATTGTGAGCTGACAATTGGAAACCAATCTCTAAAACCAGAAGAATACTACATCTAGATAGCATAGCCGAGAAAGCGAGAAAATCCCTCGATGAAGCGCCGAAGACCTCTTACGGCGTGCGTGCCAAAGCAGAGCACCACTAAATTAGCTGAGATATAGGCTCTTCCTCCTCCTACAGCTTCAGCAGAAGTCATGAGTTGAATCATGTATCTCAACAATAGTACCATTTCCGTCTCTTTTAAGGTCTTTGTTTCTGACGACACTTTTTCAGTGACTGTCTTTCTGGACATATGGTTACAATGTCGGTGAATTTATCTCTTTGGTTCGTTCTGGCCAGGTTCCTCACTCAAGAAACTCAACTTAACTTGTCGGCGACGCTTTCTTCTATTATTCTGTAACTGGGTTGTGCCCCAAAATCTCGCACTTCTTCTCCACCTCCAGCTCTGCTGCCTTTGGTGTCATTTGTCTGACCGATACCTGGTTATATGGCGGCATACCTCACCCTCAGGTGTATTTAAGTTACTTTCCGAGTCCATCGACAGCTTGAGCGATGCCCTACTGCCCCCTGACGAAGCTTTTATTTCTGGCAGCTTTAACCTTCCCACAGTTGGTTGGATTCAGTGGGAGTGTCGCCTTTCTTTTCGTGTGTTCCCCAGCACGTTCTGTCCTTCCTGGACACCTGTGTCTCTGTAGGTCTTACGCAGCGTGGCGACGTCGCGAGTGACTCGGGACGGGGGGATTTCTTTATCGAACAACCCGATTGGCTTGTTGGTGGAAAAGTTCCTGGCTACCCTGATCCCAGAGTCCAGCCACCATCCTACACTCCAGGTTCCCTAGAGTTTTTATTCCTTTTTTTTTTCTTCACTTCTGTACCCTTAAGGATTGGCTCCTGGGCTCCTGGGAGAACGTACTTGCCGATTCGAATTTTTGTCTCACTTCTGTACCCTTAAGGATTGGCTCCTGGGCTCCTGGGAGAACGTACTTGCCGATTCGAACATTGACCAGGCCGTTTGCATTTTTAATAACGTCTACTATACCTGTTTCACTCAGTGAATCCCGGTCTCCTTTTCTGGCTCTTCTCGTTTATCTCAGCCCTAGATGGGTGGTTCATTGGCATACCTTAAAAACTTAAAGAGCAAGGTCTGGAAAAAGTTCTGCTTCTCTAGATGCAACAAAGACTGTCGGGCCTACTATGACCTCTACCTTCAGTTCTCTCTCGATTTGTAGACTTCCTACAACAGATTTCTGTTCAACATCACGCTGCATTTCAACAGTATCAATTTTGGAGGTATCTAAACTTTAAACAGCAGAGAGCGGTTACCCTTTCCCTCTTAAGCCTGCTGATCGCGAGTATGATATCCCCGAAGTGGTGACCAATTTTTTCGACTTCTAACTTCGTTCTGTGATTCTGACTGTGATGCTGTTTTTACCGATTTTGCCTATTTGACTAGACTTCCACACACTTCCCTTTACCTCAGAAACTTAATTTTTGACGATTTTACTGTCACTGAATACTTGTCGAATTTCTCCGACGGATTTTCGTGCTGTCCCAATGGTGTCCCTTCGTTGTTCTGAAAAAGATACTACTCATCAGTTGCCCCTCTTCTTTGTTAGTTGCTTAACCTGTCTCTGTGCTCTGGCCCTCTCCCTGGTCCGTGAAAAGATTCTTTGATAGTTCTGACTTTTTCAATTATAGGACCATTACCAACTTGTACGATGTTGGCTTTCTCTTAACTCTATAACCCAATAAATGAATCATCGAAATCAGTCCACGTGTTACGAAGTTAGCCTCTACCTCCCCCATCCCACACAAAAATGCATCTTTTTATCATAATAACAATGGGAAAAATATTACAGAGAAAGAAAAGAATCGTCCAAGTCGATTTTCGAGTTCCGCAGTTAGGTTCAACCCCCCCCCCCTCTCTCTCTCTCTCGAAATTTTTAACATTATATCAATGAAAAAACATACTTTATATCATAAAAGAAGAATCATCCAAATTAATCTGCGCGTTACAAAGTCAAGTTCAACCCATCCTCCGCCTCCACCCAAGGTGCAATATTTTGCGTATAATAACTTCCGCATTGGGACTATAAGAAAAATGTTGCACCTAGGGTGGCTTGGAAATGGGTAGTGCCATACTTGGATGATTCATTTTTCGTGGTATAAAGTAAGTTGTCCCACTGGCACTATGTCAAAAATTGCGACAGGGGTGGATAAGGGTTGAAACCTAACTTCGTAACTCATAGACCGATTTTGATGATTTATTTTCTTCCCTAGAATGTATTATATATATGTACTATATAGAAATTTCTTCAAATCCATGCTTGCATTAGGAGGTTAGGTTTCGTTCCTACAACATTCTAGGCCTACTTTGTAGGAAATCGGATGAAAAGCCTCACCAAACAAAATTATGAAACATCCCTCCTCCGTCTTACCCCACCCTAAGCACGAAATTTGATCATATTGTCCATAATACAACAAACAAAAAATCATCTAGACCGGTCTATGCATTACGAATTATTCCCGGTGAGACATAGGAAAAACCCGGTCAAGCGGAAGTCCGAGGGTTCCCTACCTTGGAAGTTTGCTGATTTCAAAAAAACTGAGCTAGTTAGCGACAAAGTTTTATTTTTCCTGTAATATTTATGTAAGTCTCTATAAACTAGAGGGGGTATGGAATAAATCGATAACTATGAGGCATAAAAGAAAATAAAAATATATTTTATAATATGCTAATGAAGCCCTTTCATATGCTATCCGACTTGACCTAGTAACCCCACTTTAACATTTTTAACCCCCCCCCCCCCCTGTACACCTTGCAACAAAAATAACCAAGCATTATTTTAAACAATTCCAAATTTCACGTCGATGGCGGCATTAATAGTTGCTGAAATAAGCGGAAGTAACAGACAGGCAGACAGAGAGACAGACGAAATCGCACCAGTGTTGCTCTTTTTTCTATTTTCGAAAATGAAATATTAAAAAATGTTTGGAAAATAAATAATAAAAATACCTGTCGAACTGATATCCTCTCGTTTTTGGGAAGTGGGTTAAAAAGCGTAATTTTGCCCCAGGCAAAAAAAACTGTATTTGTATTTTCCACCCGCGAAAGTGAAAGAACAAATTGGTTTTGTAGTCGCAACAAATATTAGTCAAAATCCCGACTTATTTACTCCACTGAAATTACAAAATTTCTATTGAAAAAAATATATAATTGGCAGAATTATTAAACACAAAGAGCAATATTAAAACGGTTTGTTAGGTATTTTAAAGGTAATCAACTACCAGTCACATTAATGAAACAATTCCTTATATGAAAGATTTCCCGTCAAGAGTCGTTCAATCGGTAAATAGCCTTCCTTTTCTTACTAGCTTCTCGTGTTAATGCTTCTGAATTTCCGACTGCTTTGTTTCTTGACAACAAAATCTTATTTCTCATAAATGCCTATATCCGAAGGGTTGAGATAAATTACCAAATTATGAAAAGGAGCCTGGCTCCTTGTTTGTTACATAAAGTTGCGCCTACGGCATTAGGACATTCCCCCTCCAAATGTCTGTGATGGTAATGGCTTATCTTGAGAAAAACAAGGCCATAAAACTTTTATAACTTTCTTCGAAGACGGCAATTTTCCTAGAATACAAAACCAAGAAAATAGTTTGTCTTTATACATCACGTATTTTGTCGAAGTTTGTAACCAAGGAATTTTCTAGGAATCTAAGATTTCTGAGAAAAACTTAAGTGGTTGGAAGGAATCTTCCAAGATTGTTGAAATAAGGCATGTGTATGTAAATTTTTAGCAGCATATGTATGACGTATAGATATAATGTACAAGAGCTCATATCAACTTTATATTGGATTCGTCGTGGACGTCCTGGCATAGATTGAAAGGCATAAAGTTTCTCTTTGGTAGAAAATTCTTGTAGTGCCATAAACTTTCAATTACGATGACATTAGGATTATGATCCATAAGAATTTCGAGTTTTTAATTTTACTTACGATTATTTGTTAACTATAATTATAATTTTTTTTTTACGATTACTATATTACGGTAACCAGAAAAAACTAAATGTAATAATATCATTAGTTTTAATTATTTAAAGCAATTTGTGCAACTTATGATTACTTTCACAATTATATAAAATAACTACAAGTAATTATGAAAGACTACGATTATATTTAACTTCTTCTTTAACTTAAATGTGCAGATATACACGATACAGCTTAATTAACGCAACGTTGCAAAAGCAAGTAAAGATAAATTTAAAAAATAGTTTTTGAAAAAAAAGTTGAACCGACTTTACAAAAAGTGCTAAAAAGCATAAAATAATTTTTATTTTATATCTATTACAACATTTTGACGTCGGTGTAAGTTAAATAAACCAAACAACTACAACAAAAGTACTTAATCGTCATTTCTTATGATCCCGTGACCTGAAACGTTCAGGTAGTATTATGTATTATTTTCAATTGCACCTACTTCAAAATGTCGTAATAGATATAAAATTAAAAATTATTTTATGCTTTTTAGCGCTTTTTGTGAAGTCTTTCTGTGAACTTTTCTTTTTAAAAGCTATTTTATTTTTCACTTTTTAGTGTCTTCTACTCTATACAACCAAGAAAGAACCATCCAAATCGGTCCACGCGTTAAAAGTTAGTTTTAACCCCCTACCTCACCCCCATTCCACTAAACTCTTTTTCTCATGGTATCAATCAAGGAACATACTCTACCGAACAGAAAAGGTATCATCGAAATCGGTTCACGCGTTACGAAGTTACTACCCCTCCCCCAGCACCTCCATAGGACCAAGTTATTCTCCTATTAGCAATTGGGGATCACACTCTATACAACAGCAAAAGAAGCATCCAAATCGATCCAAGCGTTAGGTTCCACCCCCTTCTCCCACCCCCACCTCAGCAACATTTGTTTTCTCGGAGTATCAACCAAGGATCATATTGTACCCAATAGAAAAAGAATTATAAAAATCGGTCCACGCGTTACGAAGTTAGACTACCCCCCCCCCCCCCCCCCCCCACCCACACCTTTAAGCCTAGCACCAAATTATTCTCCTATTAGCAATGGGGGATCATACTTTATACAACAGAAAGAGAACCATCGAAATCGGACCACGCTTTAAAAAGTTAGGTTCCATCCCCACTCCCCATCCCCATCCCCCCAAAATTTTTTTCACCTGGTATCAATCACGGAACATACTCTACCCAACAGTAAAAGAATTATCCATATCGATCCACGCGTTACAAAGTTAGACTACCCCTCCCCCTCCCAAAGCCATATTTTTTTTCTCCTATTAGCAATGGGAGATCATACTCTGTACAACAAAAAAGGAACCATCCAAATCGGACTACGCGTTACAAAATTAGGTTTCACCCCCACCCCCCACCACCACCCTACCAAAAATTTTTTTGACATGGTACCAATCGGTGAACATACTCTACCCAACAAAAAAAGAATCATCAAAATCGGTTGACGCGTTACGAAGTTAAGCCCGGTCAGAATAAAAAAAATAAAAATAAAAAAAAAACGCGTCGAACTTAGAACCCCTTTGTTTTTGGGATGTCGGTTAAAAATGGTTAAAAAATTGAATCATTCTCTTTTTCAAGATGGCGCCCAACCCTTGTCACTTAATCACCTAACATGTACCCCTTAACAACCCCCCAAAAAATTTTTGACATCTGCAAAAGTGATATCTATATATCCTCGACACTTACACGGCCCATGATGGACCCATCCCGCCGCCAGAAGTAAAAGTGTTGCCAGCCTCTCTTCAAGCTAAAGGAGAAAACCTGTTGAGGGGCGGCGACGCCGATGCAAAACACACAGTATGGGAAAGCTCTGAAATAGAAGAACGTGATGAGTATCTTTTTGATTTAATAATTAATACTAGCTACTTTCGCCTAAGTGCGCCTTTCCCTCGGAAAAGGCAACCACTTTATCCTTACCTCCCAATTTGTAACAAGGCCTTTACCCACTTTCCCTTTTCCAAGCAGAGATAATTTTGTCGGCATAAAGGAGGTGTTTATGTGTCAGATTTGAGGTCATTCCCCGACCTTAACTGGATGCTGGTCAACCTACTGTCTCCTGTCAGTTCAGGAAAAAATCCTTCAACATCTCCTACAGGCATGACTAATTCAAGCTTAATAAGGAGTGCCTTAAGGTTTGCAAAAAATCCATCAGAGAAGCCAAGAAACAAGCTTGGGCTGATTAATGTCACTCTATTCAAAGAATTAAGGAATAAGCTAGACTATGAGGCATAGTGTTGAAAGGCACACCAGCCCATCTTTTTTGAGAACATCGGATGGAGCGTGGATGCAAACCTAGCCTGAAACTTTGGAGCAGTCGAGAAAGCATATCGGCAGCCTGCAACTCGGTTGCAAATCACATTTCAGAAAGTGAAGTTAAAGCCATCATCACAACCGAAAGGACAATCTGTGCCATGAAAATCTTAGTCCATCTAAATCCTTGGGCCTTCATCCCAATATAGACTTAGTAGCAAAGTCGCTGTGTGGTTGTACTGTTTTTAAACATCTTCCTCATACCTGAATAATTTTGGGGTGGTGTTTAAGCTTAATGTTGGCAAAATGGGTCACAAACTAGCAAATGACTTTATTGAGTGTTGCCAAGTCGTCCATCAAGCGCGTCAATAGAAAGGGACTGAAAAAGACACCCTTTTTTAAAAAAAGTCACCAGATACAGAATATTAAATTTTTTCCAAGATTGCTTCTAAATAACAAAAAAGTAAATACTACTTGCCAATAAAAGACTAACTGAATCATACGCGTATTTGCACATTGGATGAATATTCAAAAGTGTTTCACCTTGCTGCAAGTAATTTTGAAAGATCTATCCCTCCATGTTATAGGTCTTTGGGCATTACTGACTTCAGTCCGATATCCATTTTACGTTGTTGAAAGCACCTTCAATATCGAGAAAAGCGATGAGGGTTAGTTTTCTGTACATGATTGATCTTTCTATATTGTCGATCAGTATATGTAGGGCTGTCTCAACCGACTTACTCCTACTATATGCAATTTGAAAGAGAGAGAGAGCTTCGGTCACTCAACTGTTTCTTCGATGTCTTCCAAGCTTTTAAGAAGGAAGAAAGAGAAACTTATTGGCCTAGAGTCCTGAGGTTTGCTGTGGGGGTCCTTCCTACTTTAGGAATGAATACCACCTTATCCTGAACCACGAATATGGAATGTATGTTCAGTTATGGCATTAAAATCTCGAAGGCTGCTTGAAGTTTACCGGAGATAATACCAAACCATTTAGCAATGGTAATACCGAACTTTTTGTTTCGTTCTACCTAGGATCCTATGGTACGGCCATAACTACCAGAATCTAATGTATACTCAAGTATTCCTGCTGCTATACAACCCGGAAAGTGAGTATCAACCATTAGCTCCAGGGTTTCTAGACTCGATGAGTTTAAGTGTGGTACATAAAGGGACACAATTAAAAAATCCAAAATTTTCAGGAAACATTCCTTCTTTATATTGTAATAAGTGATTAAAATTTCAGTGATGACATTTTAAACACTTATTGCAACATAAGGAATGTTTCCTGAATATTTCATAACTATGACTTTATTAGTTTTTAGTTATAAATTTTTAAATATAGCAAATTTTTATTTTTTATTTTTTTATAATTAAAAAAATAGTAAAGTCTCAGTGATGAAATTTTAATCACTTATTACAATGTAAAGAAGGAATGTTTCCTGAAAATTTTGGATTTTTTAATTGTGTCCCTTCTGAGATATTTCAAATTGAAAATGAGGCATTTTCGAAAAATCGCAACATTTGAAGACCCATTAAAAAAAAGGATGTAACTCTTAAGCCTGAAACTTTTTAGGGAAGTAGTATACTATAAAGGCATTATCCAGAAAAAAAATTGAAGGTGAGTCTTAGTCTATCTTTAACATTTTTAATTTTAAAAGAGCAGGTTTTTAGTTTGAAAACGTTAATATTTACCGTTTGCTTTCGTTTTAACCGTAAAGTTGATCTAAATATATACGAAACAAAAAATATTGTACATTTTATGGTCTTTAACATGGTTTTTGTTTGAACTAAACATCTTTAAAACCAAGAAGTTACAGCGTTTAACACAAACCTCTGTAAAATGCAAAATAGGCTGAGGCACCAATACAAAATGGCGGCTCCAAAAAAAACTAAACATCTAAAAAATTAATGAATACCTTTTTTCAACTCTCTAAGTATAGTACAAATTTAGGTAAAAAAATAAAAAAT
This sequence comes from Leptarthrus brevirostris, assembly GCA_964036015.1. NCBI lineage: Eukaryota > Metazoa > Arthropoda > Insecta > Diptera > Asilidae > Leptarthrus > Leptarthrus brevirostris. The sequence continues at coordinate 128,016,235 of OZ038374.1, read as the reverse complement.
AAATAAATTTTGTCAGCGACCTTTACTAATTAAATTGGTCGATTTGACATGGATTGACTCTTGTCTCAAAAATTTGAAAACCACATTTAAATTTGTTCTGTAAACCTCCTTGGAGTCCTATGGATTCAATCCTATATACTTTGGGTTGACAACATTTATATTAATTATTTCACCACTTTTCACCATTCTCGAATCTTCCTTCATTCGGGACAATGAAGAATGATGAAAACTGGTTATGTCTTGTCGGTGTCTATTAAGGTTATGTGTGACTAAGAAGAGAGATGTCATAGCCTTTAAGAAGAGAAATTCGGATTAGGTAAGTTGAAAATTAGCTAAATTATACAAAACTACTTTCTTTTATTTCTCCCTACTTTTAGATATCGTAACTTACGAAACAATAGTCTTCTCTACAAATTTTATCGAACTTATTTCTAATTTTCTATTTTAGCCATCCATAGTGTAACGACGATAATTCCTTTTGGGTTTATTCAAATTGACCATCTTCCTCTTAAGGTGTTCCAGCCCCCAGGCGAAGAAAATAGATTTATCTGGCCCGTCTCCCGAAATAAGGTAAGTGGATTTTTCCGTATCTTAAGATGTAAACAAACAAAATTCTTTGCAGGATCTTTCTTAATTTTGGATTAAAAGGACAGAACAAGATAGCTGGAGAGTTCCCTTAGGCTTCAGTTTTCTGTAGATTTGAGCCCGTAACAAACTGCAAGGGCAAGGAGACGGAGTTGGATCAATTCGTTGAGCCGCACGACCACCATGCCATGGGCCACGGGTTCGAGACCAGATCTCCCCGTGAGCTTTTATTAAGAAATTAAAATAAGTCTCTGGGCTGTTGTCCAGCTCGCAGCAATGCCAAAACAAGACACAAGTTTCCTCAATCCCCTTACCCTAATTCCCTTCCGGCCAATAACCATGCTAACGCATCAATGGGTTGTCCCCTAGTATTTGGCCACATTGTATAAAATAAAAGGCAAAATTGCAACAAAAATACTGCAATTGCAGTAAAACGCAGGATTGATCGCGGACTACAAAGGTCACTGTATAATAGTGTGAGATTTCTACTCACTAATAAAAACCTCTTTAGAGATTACTTCAATCAGACAATATTCAGGTCCTTTTCATCCCTATTCTTTGAAATCTCAAAAAGAGAGAGACCCGGACTAATCCAGTTTTGTTGCTTCATCATGTAATCTTCATTCATTTCCTTAATAAGGCAGGACGCTCGTACAATATGTGCACCGCGCTCTTTTGCTCTTTCAGGCACAGTATACAGGTATCATCCTCAAAGATTTTCATCTTCTTTAGATGACACCTCAAGTTTCCATATGTCTTTAATAGTGCCGTCAGCCATCTCAGAGCCCTTTGATCTATATCCAGGACTCTCTTTCGTTCAGCACTTCTGGGCGCTAATTTCTTTTTTTTAGCCTGTCTACTCGAGTCCGCGACGTTCAACTATTTCCAGTGCTCCCTCGAGACCGACGTCGTCAGCAGGCCCTCTGCCTACGACAGTAGACGGCTCCTTTTCTTTGATTCCTACATATCTGCTCACCCACACCAGTGTCATCTCATTCAATGAGGACACACTCCAAGGATATAAATGTATTGAACTCACCTAACCACATCGTGATAGTCGAGTGCAACCACTATCTTCTTACCCCTCACCCGACTCTTCAATAGGTAATCCAGCACATAGACCAGAGTCAGCATTTCCGCTTGAAAGACTGAGGTATATACCCACAGACTTAGATGGCTGTTAAGATTCAGGTCTTCACTGAAGATTCCTGCACTTGTTCTTCCACCAATTCAATTTTTTCCATCGAAGAAACCATACTTTATTCTCGGTGAAAGTGCTAAACTTAGCGGGCATCAGGAGGAAGTCACTGGGAGATGACTTCCATGAGAACCTACAAGCAATTTCAGGAATGAAGCTTAATAAGTTAGCCCAATTCGTCAACTCCTTGGTTTGGTTTTAGCACACATGTCACGCTTAATCGGCGTTTCTCCTCGTCCCTACCTCGTCGCCTAAAATACACCGAGACCAACAGCCGAGTCTTTCAGGTCGCGGTATCACAAAAGGTTTAGTGCTAATTTGAATCCAACAACAATCAACAACCTTCTAGCTTGAAGCGAATTAAAAATTAGTTTTAAGCCTATCTTTACTACACTAATGTAATTTTTTTGAAAAACTTTGCAATGATAACTTTTAATTTCCGACTCCACTATAAATAGTTTTGCATAAACTGGTGTTCTACAGTCTCCTACTGCAAATGTTACTTCCTCCACCTGATTATTAATCACACAAAGGTGGTCCGATAGCGTAATGCAAACACCTTAAAATAATTTCCAAATCGATCCTTGTCTACCGATAAAATATGTTTTAAAACAAATATGTGTCTCTACATGGGGGAGTCATCAGTCGTCAACTTCCTAACAGTTTTATTTAAGATCTCATTTACGTGCGTAAGACAAACGGCTAAAACCGTACCTAGAAATTAAAGCACAGAAGTGGTATTCTGGCTTGCTATACCTACCGTGTGAAATTCTAAAATCGTTCGTCCCATCACCTGGTTATCAACATATCATTTTACTAATAATATCTAAGAGGCGTTGAGAACCGCGAAATAATTGTTTAAAAAACAACTCAATTAAGAGCAATTTCTTATCTCATTCGCATGTTCTCAGCTTAAAGCTCCAACAACGGCTTAGAAGCAAGAAGTAGTTCCCTTCCGGCGATTAGCAGTAGAAATCAATTCGAATCAATAAACCCACGGGGGTATCGTTTCAAAGATCTCTCACTGAACGTCTTGCTCGTGGCGCTCATGTTACCTAGTTTGTCTGTTTCGTCTTGATTGAGACTTGAGACGACGTTAAGACACCGTCATCGTGGTGGATATCGTGCTAATATCATGGCTCCACAGTAGCCCGGTCCCACTCTCTAGTGCTTTTCTGTCCAATAAAATTTATAAGCCGGCGATGGGTGTCTAGCAAGGCCACTTCAAAGCGGAGCGTCGGTAGCTACAGACATAAAGAAGTTAATTACTCCGTGTAACAACATCGATCAGTGAATTAAGTTTTAACCGGTTATCGAATTTTGAATTATTTGTGATTGAAAAATGTCGCCAAATCAGAATTTTCTGATAAATACAGTGCAAATGGAACCAGTGTCGCGGACCTATCAGTATCGGAAAATAATGAAACCGATGTTGGAAAGAAAGAGACGTGCAAGGATCAACAAGTGCTTGGACGAGCTTAAGGAGCTAATGGCTTCTACTATCCACAATGTAAGGACTACTTTAGCTCAATCAAAAATTGTTTTATTAATTTCTCGATATTCATATTTCAGGAAGGAGAAAGTGTATCTAAATTAGAAAAAGCAGACATCTTAGAGCTGACAGTACGCCACCTGCAGAGCTTACGTGAGAAGAATATGCTGCACAGCCGACAGGATTCAACAAAATCTGAAAGTTTCTGGCAAGGATTTCGGCAATGTGCTAGTGAAGTGTCTCAGTATTTATCCAAATGTAACCATAATGTTAGTGCAGAATTAATCAGTTACATTAATCGTTGTACACAATTCGAACAAGTGCGAGCTCCGACAATATCAATACGATCGAATGCCTACCTTTACGGTTCATACCGGTACGAAGATTTCCTGCGCAATAAAGGAATGGATTTAAGACAAAATATCACCTATCCGCCGCCGCCGCCTCTTTTGAGAACCATAGAAAACAACAAAAGTTCATTAAGTGTGTGGCGACCGTGGTAGTCAGGATATGTTCCAGTACTTACTAGTGTTCAATGATCCAAAGTTTTCTGTTAAGTTATTTAAATTGTTAATTTTTAAAGTAATATTTATAAACAAATTTTTTGACTGTGATTAGATGATAAGTTTTAATAAATTGTGTACAAATATGATGATATGACATTGGTATCAATATTTTCGAGGTTACCAAATTCAGTTCTGTTAGTCGGTTTCCATTTTTGGTTTTTTTTTAAATACCTAGACAATTATTAGGTAACAAACTGCATATTTGCGTGTGTGTTTAGCTTGTTCTTTTGAAAGTTTTTTTTTTAAATGGAGAATTTCCAAAATCTGTCCTCAGATTTAAATTCAGAATATTAGACCATTTAGAATTTGTCAAAAGGACATACACATTGATAGATATAATCCAGTGAAAATTGTTAGAAGTTTGTTGTTGTGGCATGAGATGTACACAGTAAAGTTTAGCTTAGATATAATCGAACTGAAATGTTTAGACCAATCATCAAACAGTATTGGTCTAAATGTTCAATGAAAAGTTGGTATTTGCATTTTAAGCATTAAATCTTTATACTATTTCAATTTATTTATAATTGATCAGAAAGTATTAAATGAGCTGATAACTTTGTATATATATGTATCGATCCTTTTACGGCAGAGTATCGTAAATGCCGACTTGTCTAAAATGTGATTTTTAAGTTAAATGAACTAGAAATTTCCTATTCGTCGATTAGCTTATATAGATAGAACCCTACTCATCCAAACAAGCAAATTATATTAAGCTAAAGGTTTTCTTAGTAAAAGACTATTAATGTCGCTTATGATAACTTCTGCACATGATAACGTGTTGACCTTCCATCATTAAGTTCGAACTCCAGTGGTGGCGACCAACCGGATTTGTTATCGTCCAATCAGGTGAACTTGTTCTCGGCAGTTATTTTTTCTTGTTCCAAGAATTTCCGGCTGGGAAGTTCTATTGCCTCTTTCAAACCAGGGAAAGCTTTATTTTTAGATAAAATTACAATGCTTGCTTACATAGCTAGGTTTTGTATTCCGAATTAAACTTTCTGACAATCAAATTCAATTTTTTACAAATCAAATCTATCAATAAACTTGATTTTAGTTTTAGAATTAATTTGTTCAAAATTTCGTTGTATACATGTATATTTTCAGGCAGAAATTATGGATATAAAGGTACGAGGGTGAATCAAATATAAACGAGACTGTATTTAAAAAAAATTTGAATTCGGTTTAATGAAATAGCCAAAAACGCATCATTTGTCAACAATATCTTTGAAAACGAATTTTTCCCATCGGATTGAGATGTTTTTGATCCCGCGATCGTAAAATGAAGACGGTTGTGTTAGGAGATAACTCACGAAGGTCTCCAGTTCTGCATCGTCCTGGAATCGTTGTTCTCCGAGTGCTTGTTTCAGCGGCCTAAATAGATAGATAGATAAGTCAGGGCTGTAAGGGGGATGCTCAAGTAGAGTTCAACTCATTCCCTCTAATTTTTGGTGAGTTAAACGTGCAGCATGAAACTGAGCGTTGTCGACGAGGAGAATGACGTTTCGAAACGATTGATCACGTCATTTTGAACGTTCCTCACCGTACTCAAAAATTCACTGTAATAAGCAGCATTTATTGTGCGACGGTCATCCAAGAAATCTATGTACAAGGCGCCATGCCAGTCGAAAAAAACGAGCACTTTTTAGGAGGCGGATTTGGATCAATCCGTTGAGCGGCATGGCCATCATGCCATGAGTTCCGGGTTCGAGACCAGGTCTCCCCGTGAGTTTCTATTAAGATATCAAAGTAATCCAATTGTCTCTGGGCTGTTGTAGACAACTCGCTAGAGCTCGCAGCAATGCAAAAACAAGAAATTCAAGTTTCCTCACTTCCCTTAACATAATTCTCTTCAGGCCAAAATCGTGCTAACGCTAAGGGTTGTCCCTTAGGCTTTGGCCACATCGTATAATAAAAAAAAGCTTTGCCAACTACCAGCCGAGTCTTGGAGAGCATGTTTCTCATTTTCAAACCGTTCACGTCCCTCCTTCAATTACTTATTACAAAACAAAAAAACCCGAGCCCTTGACAGTGTTTGTTCACCAAATTGTGTAGTCAATCTTTTAAAAATTTCAACTAGTAAATTTTTGAGTAAAAAATTTAATAATAATGCGTTTATCAGTGGAAGGATGCACTTGTTGCTCCGATATTGTGACAGCTACTAGCAAACCGGTCGACTACCTACTCTCCCCTCTCCTAACATCCCTACTTATACGCTCTTCGAGACCTTCCTTGGAATAACGCCCTCATATTACCACCTTATGTTGATAGACTTGAACTCCTGCACTTGGATACACTTGAAAAGAGACGCCGTAACGCCAGAATCCTTTTTGCTTTCGACTGCATTCGGGGGTCCATAGACTCTTCTGTTCTTTTGGCTTGTTTTGGCATATGGGTTCCGTCTCTCTCCGTCTATTTCATTGTTTGTTGAATATTCTAGCTGAAATTCATATTTGAAATCTTCAATTGATATTCATCTCAGTTTAGTTCTAAAATTATTTAATAGAGTATAGTGCATGTCAATGAGTCTTTATATTTCAAATGTTTTTTTTTAACAAAGTATTTTCCTGCCTGGTAGATGGACGACAACTAATCTGCGTGAATTTACCTCCGACATAATCTCTCCCTTTCAACAGGGTCTCCAGACCCCTCCCTCTGTGATTAGTTCAATCTAAGAACGTTTATTTTCCCGCCTTTGATGATGGACTGTATCTCCTCGTACTTAAAAGATAGGACATATCGAGTATCTTTTCGTAATACTTTATCTAGAGTCGTTAGGGCTTTTTCTGGTGTACCTCAGGGAAGCCATCTTGGTCCGCTGCTGTTTATTATTGCCATTGACGACATTGTCTCCCTGATTAAATACTCCAACGTCTTAATCTATGCATTGGATATGATGATTATCTCTTGCGTTAGAAACAGTTACGATTCTTCCTGCATTCAGGATGATTTAAACACCTTCAAGGTTTGGTGTGGATCAAATAGCCTGCAACTTAACCTGGATAAATGTGAAGTTATGTCATTCTTTGGGAACCTCAGTCGGCTCGTCTTTGATTATACCTTTGTGGATACTACTATCCGTCGCGTGTAGTCCGTTATTGCTCTTGGTGTGAAGCTACACAAGAAGCTCGATTTCACTCTGTACACAAACTATATTGTGGCTAGGAGTAACTCAGTTTCTGGATTATGTAATCGATGGTCTGATCGGCAGGCGTTAATTCACTTATATTTTTCTTTGGTTAGAGCAATTCTCGATTATGCATTTTAGCTTTGTTCATCTTGCTATGCTGTTCAGTCTAGATGCATCGAGTCAGTTCGGCGGAACTTTGTTAGGTGTGCACTAAGAGACTTCCCTCCCTCCTTATAAGGATCCCCTCCGATTGCTTAATATGGACTCTTTAGATGTACGACGCAGAGTTGCTGACCTGATCTTTATTCACCAGCTTTTGAACTCGAACATAGATTCTCGTGACCTCGCAGGTAAGGTTTCTTATAGACATACCTCGTATAGCTTTAGGAGACTGCCTTTACTATAGTTCGTTCACTCTCGGCCTAACTTTGGTATGCTCGAGCCCATAAATCGCATGTGTAGAGCCGTGAATGTGTGCCCTTTTCTCGACCTAACCCTTACTAAAGATCCGCTGAAACGATCTCTGTTATCTGTGCACTCCTAATTGTTATGTTGTGCGTAGTCTAGTTTTGATTACTTATGTTTTTTGAATGTTGGTGTGGTAGACTTATTCACCTCAATATAGACTCATTTCACCTCACTACCTATCTGAATTCTAACTTTTGTCTAAAAACAGTCGGTTTCTCCCATTTAAATAACATGCGATTTTTAGTACTTCGTGGTCAACTATTTTCTGTTTCAATATCTTTTCAAAAGATTTGAACCGTGGGGAATTTCTTACCCATACTTTGATAATAAGCATCTTATGAGAAATGTAGGATATAATTTTCGGAATGTAAGGATATAATTTTCGGAATGTAAGGATAACATTTTCGGAAATAAAACTCGACCAACAAAACTTATATTCTTTGTTTTAAATACATCGAAAACAGTAAATTTATTAGAAAGCAATTTCGAAAAGCTACTTAAGACGAGATACACTTCTGCACATTTTGATTGATTAGTTGGAGGTGGATCAATAGATTAGTGCCACGATCACCCAGGTATGCAGGTTCAAGCCTCGGATTACCGATCAGTTTTTTTCCCATAACTAAAAACTAAACTGTACCCATCTCTGGGCTCTTAAAATTCAATTTCCCTCCTTCTCCTTACCCTTATTCCCTTCTGCACAGAGCCATGTTTCCGCATCATAGGATTGTCCCTTGAGAAACCGTGTATTTCAGAATTCAAAATATTGTTATCTAACTCCTTTTATAAATAAATCACTTTATTTACAACTTTCATTCCAAAATATTTAAGGAACAAGCAATTCTCATTCATTAGTCCATTCTATAACACAGGTCTACAAAAAGCTTGGTGATGATTGCTGCTGGGCAGCTGTGGGTCAGTTCCGAAGTACTTTTCTGCTTAGAATACAAGTTCAGGATTGGGCCACCACGTCAGGATTTTAAGATGTTTGAGGTTATGTACTCAAAAAATCGGTTTTTTGACTATTTTTGAGGTTATGTACAGGATCCACAAAATTTTTTTGGTCTTTTTTCTAGTTGTATCATTTAATACTACACTCGGTCAGCTATGATTTTTTCTTGCAAAGTTACGACTATTTTAAGTTATGAAGTTATGAAGTTATGAAATATGAACTTCATAATTAATAATAATAATAATACTTTATTTAATATAGCACAATTGAGTATAAATCTCGTGATTATGTGCTAACTCCAATTACTTATTAATTAAAGAACAAAAATTAAGCTTAAGAATAAGGTGCAAATTCAAAATTCTTTATAGACGTTTAGAAAAGAAAATAAAATATAAAATAACAAGATGGAGCAAAAGAAAAGTAAAGAATAGAAAAACATATTAATAATATAGTTAGCAAAATAAGCAAAGATTAAAGTTAAGAAATTTATTGTAAAAGAGAATGATAAGAAAGACTCGAAAAGAGGTATCTGCATGTCAATTGCTACATCTTAGCAAAGTAGTCAAAAGAAGCCTTCTTAAAGCCGCCAGCGGATCGTAACATGCGTATCTCGTGAGGTAAACTATTCCAGATTTTTATACCATGGATAAAAAAACATGTAGTACTAAAGTGAGTATTGTGGCGAGGAATCAAAAGTTTGATAGTACGTCTCGAGGCTAAAGGAATTATGCAGTTAGACAGATAAACTGGACTCAGGTAATTAACGATTTTAAACATCATTAATGATATTCTAAACAATAAATAGTTATTTAATGTGCATCCAAGAATAGTTGCAGCGATTTCCGAAACATGGTCAAAACGTCTCAGGCCATATACATAACTAGCACAAGAATTGTATGCTAAATTAAGTTTAGCACGACAAATATTATTAAGATTGCAATATATCACATCAGCATATGTAACAATAGGTAGTAGTAAGGATTTAACGAGCTGCATTCGCACATCACGAGGTGTATAAGCAGAATGTATCCAAAGTTTCCTCAACCCACCGTAGACCTTATTCACCACGGAATCAATATATTTATTCCAACTAAGATTTCTGTCAAAAAGAACACCCAGGATTCGAGCAGTCTCCGAATAGGCAATAGGAAATCCACTCAAGATCAGAAAGTGTGCTTGTGAATAATCAATAATATTTTTATATAAAATTATTGCTTGCGTTTTTTTAGGATTTAGCAGTAATTTGTTCTTAATGGCCCAGTGAGAAACCAAAGATAAATCGGAAATGAACTTGGTGATGGCAGAAGCAAAGTTGTCCAATTGCATTGGCAGAAGCATTTGAACGTCATCAGCATAGAGCTGAACGGAACAATACTCAAGGATACTGACTAGATCATTTATATATAAGCTGAATAGTAGAGGGCCCAAGATCGAACCTTGCGGTACTCCAGAAAAAAGTTGCCTACTGACAGACAATTCGTCACCCACTTTTACCACCTGATTACGATCAGTAAGGTATGAATATGTATACTTGACCGTTGAACTGCAAAAGTTAAATTGGTGCTTAAGCTTATCACATAAAATTATAAAGTCTACTATCAAATGCCTTAGTGAAATCTATCAAATGCCTTTGTGAAATCAATAATTGAAAATGGTCGTAACTTTGCAAGAATAACTTGTTTTGAAGGGTAAGAGTAGTATTAAATGATACAACTAGAAAAAAAAGGTTAAACAAATTGTGTGGATCCTCTACATAACCTCAAAAGTAGCCAGAAAACCCATTTTTTGAGAACATAACCTCAAATATCTCAAAATCCTAACGTGATGACGCAATGTAGAACTCAGGTTCGGATTATGCGCAGCAATTTACTTCGGAAATAACCCCCAGCTGCCCAACAGCAGAAGCTTGTAGACCTGTGTAATTAGAATTAAATAACTTTAGCAATCACACCATAGAAATGGAATTAAGTTGTAATTAGTTCCAAAATGTAATCAATACCTTTCATCCCTATGCGGTAAGTTAAGTTAACAATACTATGATGTACTTACAAAACATTAATAAATTTTCTGTATAAAATAACAATTGAACATTTTAGACCATCTCTACCAATATTGCACCGCAAATTTTTGACTAGGAGTCACCTTCTACAAAATTTGTTTTACTTCTGTCTGCCACACTCTATGTATTTTACATACAACGCTTTCACTCTTTTCACCTGTAAATAAATACTTTCGAAATTCTGGTAAAAATTCTATTGACTTGTAACAGAGGTCGACAAATGACAATACGCAAATATGCGTAGTCAAAATGATGAACCATATGTCTAAAATAAACTTAATAATTGCGATTTATTTTGACGTCAGATTGCAATAATTGACGTCCTATTCACTCGCGTTGGATTACCAACGGTCAATATGATCAACAAACACAACCATTCACGTGAATCTGCTTAATAGCAAAGAGTATGTATTATATATTGATCTTCATTAATTTCTTTTGTTTTCTTATAATACACGCGTGAAAAATTATGGTAATGAAAACATGTTTCCTTCGACTTGTCGTTTCAAGAGGTTGTCGCTTGAATTTAACAAGGTATTGTTTAATAAGTCTTTGGTTCTAGTGAATTTCAGAATCTTTCAAAATATTTCAAATTGGTATTGTTTAGCATATCTTTAAATTCTTGTAGTAGCTTCTTTAAAAGTTCTAATGCAAGAGTTACGAACCTCAAAAGCAAAAAAATTAAACCCTTATAAGATTACGTTTGCGTCCGTCTGTCTGTTTGGCATAATATAAGGTCTTCATGACCTGCACATATTTGCCCAGGCAACGAAAATGAAATATATATTTAGGGTTCTGTACCAAAATGGTAATAAAGGGACTCTTAAGATGCGACTTCGTTTGTCTGTCTGTTGGCCACAGCTGCTTATTTATTTATTTATTTATTTATTCAATACAGATTCATCATATACCTAGTTTACTGCAATATATATCAATTCAAAAATAAAGAATAGAAAACTACGGCCAAAGACAAGCGTCGCAACAAACAGTCATCCAATCATTTAGACAGCGATCACTACATCAGCTAAGGCACTGTCTTAGCAGACACTTCAAACACCACCTAGAGATGTCCAAGTCGAACCTGCCGAAGTGTTGATTGAAGATACGGGATATCGACGTGATGGGTTCGTGCATGCCATAAAGAGTACGCTGGCCTGGGACGAACAGAAAGTCTCGTGATTCCTCAAGGTACGTTGAGGGATTGAAAAATTAACAACCTCAAGTAATTCCGGTGAATTAATAGTAACCTGCAAAACATCGTACATAAATACTATTTTCGAAATATTACGCCCCATTTCCAGGAAGTCCAGCGAAATCAATCCCAAACGATCGGCATAAGAGGGGAGCACCCAATGATCATTCCAGGAAAGCCCGCGTAGGGCAAACCTTAGGAATATGCTCTGCATTGCCTCGATGCGGTCGATGTGAACAGCAAAGTAAGGGGACCATACAGGGCTAGCGTATTCCAAAATAGATCTTTCGAAGGAACAGTCAGGTAGGGTTCATCAAGTTCCTTAGAATATCTTTTGACGAAGCCCAACATCGAGTTAGCCCTACAAACAATAGAGTCAATATGGTCCTCGAAAGAAAGACGGGAATTCAGGACCACTCCCAAATCTCTCGCCCTCTCAGCCCTATCCAAGACAACGCCGTTGATGGAGTATTTGGAGATGACAGAATTTCTTTTACGAAAAAAGGTCATAACGGTGCACTTGCTCGCATTTAAAGGAAGGCGGTTAAGGATACTACCTTGAGGCACCACCGATGTGACAAGGATTTGGTTGGAAAGAACTCCACGAGACAAGACACGCTGTGTACGATCCGTCACGTAAGAGGACAACAAATCAACGAAACAAGAAGGAAAACCGAGAAGGGACAGCTTATAGATCAAGATTCCATGATCGATCCTATCAAAGGCCTTACTGAAATCAGTAAATACACAGTCCACCTGCTAACCAACCTCAATGGTCGGTAAAGAATAATTTATGAATTCAAGAAGGTTAGAAGTCAAGTCAGAAAGGTAATCAGTAATAAGTGCATCGTCAAATATTAAGTGCTTGGCCTCATGGGATGTTGGCGGAAGCCGCGTTAAGTGGGTAAAATCTGAAGCGGAAATATCACAGGAGAAATAGTTATTTCAGTAACTACAAATTCTATCGAATTGAAATTTGGAATAGTTTTAAATAATGCTTGCCCAAATTGCAAAAGAAAAAATTTAAAAATATTTTTTTTTTATTGTTAAAAGGAAGAAAGGGGGGGGGGCGCTATTAATTTTAAGGTGTAGTTACTAGGTCAAGTGGGGTGTCATATGAAAGGGCTTCATTTGCACATTATAAAATATATTTTCATTAATTTATACCTATGATGAAAAATGACTTATGATGAAAAATGTTTAAAAAAATACTATCCTCCCCCCCCCCTCTCCAGCCTTATTAAATTTTGCTAAGCGACAAATCTCAAATAGTTAGAGTTCATATAAAGGTTATGTAAATATTGCAGGAAAAATAAAACGATGTCTCTAACTAGCACAGTTCTTCAGAAATCAGCAACCTTCTAAGGTACAGAACCCTCGGTAAAATGGGGGTAAATTAATAACCCCCTTTTTTGTATTGATCTGCGCTATCTTTCTAAAGGGCTACTTTTAAGGATTCCAAAGCTATTTTTTTACAATGTTTGGTCAATTGGTTACAAATATATGTGCGAAAAACATTGGTTGCCCCACCCCCTCCCGCCCCTCAACCATTAATAGGTATTTAGTTATAGATAACTTTTTCATTTTTTGTCTCATAGTTGCTGAATCTATGGTTTTTGATAAGCACAATGTTGCGGCGTTAGCACTCCCGGCAGAATTGGCGCACCAACGAAAAAATGGATTCTCTGTGAATTATGGTGAAGTTTTTTTTCGATGTGGCCAAAGCCTAAGGGACAACCCTTTGATGCGTTAGCATGGCTTTGGTCGGAAGGAAATTAGGGTAAGAGGAATTAGAAAACTTGAATGTCTTGTTTTTGCATTGTTGCGAGCTAAACAGTAGCCCAGAGATGGAGTGGAATATTTTAATTTCTTAATTAAAACCCACGGCGAGACCTGCTCTCGAACCCGGGAACGATGGCGGGGTAGTCGTGCCACTCAACCAATTGATCCAACTCTGTCTCTTAATGTTTTGATATTACTATAAAGAGAAAATATAGCTTTATTTAATTTTTTTTTATACGATGTGGCCAAATCCTAGGGGACAACCCTTTGATGCGTTAGCATGGTTTTGGCAGGGAGGGAATTAGGATAAGGGAAGTGCGGAAACTTGAGTCTTGTTTTTGCATTGCTGCGAGCTAGACAACAGCCCAGAGACGGAGCGGATTATTTTAATTTCTTAATAAGAGCTCACGGGGTCATCTAGTCTCGAACCCGGGACCCATGGCATGTTGGTCTTGCCGCTCAACGTATTGATCCAACTCCGTCTTTATTCCTGGAAGGAAGGAAGTTAATTATTTATTTATTATTGTTGAAATTTACCAAGCAATTGATTACTTCATAATTTTATAAAAACAAATTACTAAAGTAACCTCAACAAAGCTGAACTTAAATTTGACCTCTGGGTAAATTAGAATCAATAATATCATAATCGTGATTCACAAAACGAGACATTACGGTGCCCCAAAGAGCAAATAGGAGTAGACAAGTTAAAAGCACTAAATAGTTTAAGAAAATTAATTGTTCCTTGCAAAGAATCAAAAGCGAAGACAATTGTGGAGTCATTCGGACGAGTATCCAGTGAAAAAGCTTAAGGGAGCAAAATAGGAGATTTTTTAGCGCGGGAAAAATAGGGGATTTTCAAATGACATTTATTCGATGACTACAAGATACTTGAATGAGGTTTTATTTGTTTATTGGGATTTTTTATGGTTTACAATTTTCTATGGTTCCTTTAATTTTTCTTTTTCGACAGTCACGTAGACGACGTGGTTTACAGGCGCCTCTTATGAATCGTCCAAACGGTGATTGCGCAAATATAATGCATTTGAAAAAACGAATGAAACGCATATAAAATAGGCGAAAATTATTCAATCAAAAAACCGCCACTTCATTCGATTAAGTATAAGAGTATAGTAAAAAATATCAAATCGGTTCAATAGTACTCACCACTGCGAAAAATTGCGCTCGATAAAAACACCGGCAAAGTATTGCAATTGTTTAAATAAACGAAAATGCCTCGTCCATTATAGCGCAAGTGGCAACGCCAGCTGTGCTCCTTCCACTTGTACTATAAACAGGAAATAATCGTAACTCTTCATATTTATTTTTCGGCGCCGAAAAATTCCTCTCGATAGTTGAAGAGGCAAATTAAGATTTCAAGTAATGAGGTACTATACCTTTATGCGCCTAAAAATTTTGATGTCGTGAAGTGGCAACGTTGCTGTTACTTTAGGTGGTTAAATTGGTCCAATCTCTAGCATGATACTCGGTCTACGTCTAAGTCCGATATTAAACATCAAATCAGTCCTACAAATCCAAATTTAAAATGAAAATAACTTATCCGAGTGGATCACAAAAACGAAAACTAGCCAAAGAAAAGACGCAGCCAAATGATGACGTCGTCAAGAAGTAGTATTGCGGCTAACTCACAAAATATTCCTGATAGTGTGAACAATATAGCAGAAGAGGAAAATGAGCAAGATATTCAGGATCAAGCACTTATTATCGATAATGATGATCGTGATTCAAATCTCGCCAATCAAGATAGTAGAATCAACGATCCTGGCAGGTGGATTGTACTTAATGCGGATGACACCAACTACTGGATTAATCAAGGACCGAAACATTGTCAAAACCGGTCAGGACCATTTGAAAATTCGCGCAGAACATTTCAGGATGGGAAACAAATAAGATTTTGCTCTCAAAATATATTTCATGGTACAAAAGCAAAGGATAAAAAGTACATTCGAGATTGGCTGCTGCATTCTCCATCAAATGGTTCAGTGTATTGTTTTGAATGTAAACTTTTTCCATCCAAAGTCCCGTCGCGATTTGTAACGGGATTCACTGAATGGCATAATAATAGCGTCATTGAACAACATGAGAATTCTCAAAATCACAGAGAGTACAGCCTACTCTAGATACAAGCCCGGAAGCTGACATTAACAGCTGAGCATTGGTGGTGTAAAGAAACAATGAGAGGTAATGCTTGCAGATTTGATTGGACGAAAAGGAAGTTTACTGAAATTTCAGTTAGATGGCCAAATTGAGGAAAAAATTAAATATTGGCGTCATGTCTTTCAAGTAGTTGTAGCAGAACGGAAATTACCTTTCCGAGGGTGAATCTGTGAATTATGGAAACTATTTAGGATTGTTGGAACTAATCACGAAATTTGATCCGTTTTTCGCCACACATTTCAAATTATGGAAATCGTGGAAAAGGTAATCATATTACTTAACTCAGAATTTTTACTTTTGTTTTCTGACTGATGCGAAGAGCTTATTGAACTAATGAGTAAGCAAGTCCGCTCTACGATTTTGAACGAAATAAAAGTTGCTGGTCATTTTAGTCTATCCGTCGATTCAACACCTGATCTATCCCACGTTGATCAACTTTGCGTATTTTTTTTTGTTTTTGTTTTTTTTTTTTCCGGGAGAGGTGAAAATTTTCCAAAAGACACCAGACAGCCCGTGCCCTCCGGTAGTGTGAGATTTTTACTCACTAAAAACACCTCTTTGGAGATTAGCCGAAACAGACCACATAACCGGGTCCCTTTTCGTCCCCTCCCAGTCTCCCTTAGTGGGGACAACTGAGTATCCTACTGAGTTATCCCACTGTCGCCACTAACCTCGAATTCCTGGGTCACTGCTAGAATCCTAGCCTATCTGCATAAATCCATGTTTTCCCACCGTCTCCAGTGTTCCTTCTTGGTCCATGCGTTAATTACACTCCTTCACTATCTACGACATTGAAGGTTTGCAGGCCCTAACGCTTTAGTCGTGAGCCAGGACAAGGAACCCCCTCCGGATTAACCGCAGCTAACCCTACGGAAGGCAGATCTGCATAAATCCATGTTTTTCCACCGTATCCAGTGTTCCTTCTTAGTCCATGCGTTAATTACACCCCTTCACTGTCTACGACATTGAAGGGTTTCAGGCCGTAACGCTTTAGTCCTGAGCCAGGACAAGGAAGCCCCTCCGGATTAACCGCAGCTAACTCTTCGGAAGGCAGATTTGCATCTTCTACTGGTGTGCGTATCGCGGAGATAGCGAACTCGTTAGAGTCTCCGCCGCACCTGAGGAAGTGCTAGTTATTATTTTGCCAATGGCACCCTCTTCCGGGACTGCTACAGCAGTTTCAGCCGGAAGGTGCAAGCCAGCCTCCAAAGCTGCCACAGTTCCTTCGATAGGTAATTTTCCCAAAGCTGCTACTTTGCGTCATAATAAGATATGTATCGTCGGCAGATGGATTGCCTGAAGAACGATTTTTATTATTTATGGAACTGTAAAATCATGTTGGAAAACATATTGCTAGTCAGGTTCTACATTATTTATGCGAAGATTGTAACAGTGATTTTTTCAAGTGCAGAGGATAACCGCACGATAATGCGGCAAATATGTCCGGTGGTTATGAAGGGATGCAGAGTGTGATTTTAAGAAAAAAAGCCATATGCGATATATGTATAACCCTTGTGCGGCAAATTTATTAAATCTTGTTGGTCATAGCGCATTCAATCCTATCTTGGAAGCTGTGAATTTTTTCATTAATTTTTTCTGCCTCACTCAACACACAGATGGAGTGTACCTAAGGAACATGTCTTTAGAAACTGTCAGATACACAATGGGAAGCGCACGCTGTTGCCACGAAAGTAACTCTTGAATCTTACCCACAAATTCTTGACGCGTTAGATTCTATCTCCGACGATGATCATCAAAAAGGAGATACTAAGCTAGAGGCAACAAATATCTCTAAACAAATTCAAGAATATGAATTTGTTCCCATATTAACAATTTGAAATGATATTTTGCATCAGTTTAATTGCAAACCTCAAGCCCTTCAGAGTGCAGAAGTTTGCAGTGATCTCTATAAATCGTTGCCGAATTACTTGCACGATCTCCACGAAAATTTTGAAAAACTTGAAAACATTTGAAAAGTAATTTTACCTGATGTTGATTATGAAGACAACTTTACTTGAAGACGTACTCGGAAAAAGCAGATAAATGATGGCGGAGCGGAGGACGGAGTCTTGTTTGCAAGAGGCAAATTTCGTGTTTTAACTTCAATGTAATCATTGACACTCTTGAAGCTCAGATGAAAAATACAGGCGAGGTTTATAAAAATCTGACGGATGAGGTTTATAAAAATTTCACGCAAATAACACTCACAATAGAGCCACTGTTTGCAACCAAAAAACTAAGTACGCTTTCCTTTTACTATCAAAATGTTTCTTATAGAACAAATACAAACCAATTATTTCAGGCTTCTCTTACCTGTTGTTACAATGTCATCTCTCGGACCGAAACCTGGCTTCATCACGGTTTTAATGACGCAGAAATTCTTGACGAGTCCTTGCAGATTTTTCATAGGGATAGATGCGTTGACTCCATGTCTCGTGGTGGCGGTGTGTTGGTTGCTTGCAAATCGAAATTAAATTGCAGTTTGGTTGATATACCTACTTTTTCCGACTCTTAGCTCTTAAGATCTCTCTGGTAAAGATGAACATCTTCCTGCTCTGTTGTTATATCCCTCCAAACTTGACAAACTATGTTGATGCAGATTTTATTAATAATATAGCGAACCCGCAAAACGAAATCATACTTCTTGGTGACCTCAATTTACTGAACGTTCAGTTGGTATTCCACGCTGTGGTCATCCTGCTATGCTGTACATTCTAGACGCATTAAGTCGGTACAGCGAAACTTTGTTAGGTTCGCACTATGAGGCCTTCCGTGGAATGATCCAACAAGGCTTGTTCCTTATGAGGATCGCCTCCGGTTAGTTAATATGCAATCTTTAGCGGTATAACGCAGAGTTGCTGACCTGGTCGTTATTCACCAGGTGTTGTCCTCGAACATAGATAGGTTTCGACATACCCCGTATAGCTTTAGGATACTGCCTTTACTACATGCCGTTCACTCACGGTCTAACTATGGTATGCATGAACCCATAAATCGCATGTGTGGAGCCGAGAATATGTGGCCATTTTTCAACCTAACCCTTACTTTTTTTTTTTAGAGAATTAATCCTTTTAACTCAGAAGGCGCACTTCTTAGGAAACCTAGAACCATTTGACCTATTCGCCAAATATAAAATATATTGAGGCGAATGAGGCTCCCACACCAACATGCAAAAAAAAACATTACTAGTTAACACCCTAAAATACGCCAACCCACAACAGTCAGAGGTGCATAGACAACAGAAATCGTTACAGCTAATCCTTGGTAAGAGTCAAGTCAAACAGGGGACACATATTCACGATTCTATACACGCGTTCTATAATAACAATAATAGTGTTTCCATTCGAATACAGAAGGCTCTAAATGCAAAACAAACAAAAACTAGTGCGAGCAAAAGAATGAATTACAAATTGTATTACTCCTTTTAAGTGTCACCTTGTCCACACAAGTATCAAAAATTTCTCCGATATCATTAGCAAACTTAATTAATGTGTAATTAGTGGGTGAAAAAGCAATCTGTAAAGCTTATCGATTACGTAGGGAATAGGACAGTTCTCTAGGCAATACTTTGGAAGCTAGTTCAACACTGTCTAGCTTTACCTGCGGAAGTTGATGCAAAAATATCAAATCTGCAACCCAACGACGCTACTCGAGTGTAACAAGTATCAGTAACCCTAAGCGCTCCTCATAAGGTGGTAGAATAAGAGGGTCATTCCAAGGCAAAGAACGCAGGGCCGATCGCACAAACCTGCGCTGGACGGACTCGATACGTTTAATGCGGCATCCGTGAAACGGTGACCAAACCTGACTAGCATATTCAAGCAGGGGTCTAACCAGGGACGTAAAAAGATGGAGTCTTATTTGAGGGCTGGGAAATTCCTTGGACCACCGAAGAATAAATCCCAGCATAGAGTTTGCCCTAGCAACGACGTTATTGATATGGGAGATGAAGTTCAATTTAACATCAAGATACACTCCCAGTCCCTGAAAAGTACGGAAGCTGCGAAACCTCGAGAAGGACATAACTTGACATTTCTCAATGTTCAGCTTAAGATTGTTGTTACAGCACCACTCATAGAAAATGTGCAACTCTGATTGCAAAATCTCACAATCAGCATTATATTTGATTGGGAGAAAAATCTTAATATCGTCAGCATATATAAGAATTTTACATCTATGAAGCAAATACGAAATATCATCAATAGATAAGATTAATAGCAATGGACACAGATGACTGCCCTGGGGAACGTCAGAATGAGCCACTAAATCATCAGAGAGTGCGCCACGAAAACGTACCCTATAAGTCCTATTAGATAAGTACGACTTAATCCAACCAATAAGCGAGGGCGGGAAACCCAACTTAGCCAATTTAAAGGCAATGGCAGAGTGAGATAGCTTATCAAAGGCCTTACTAAAATCAGTGTAAATACAGTCAGTTTGGCAACCATCCGTGAATCAACCCACATTGCAGGAAACAAACTCAACCAAGTTTGATACCGTGGACCTGCCCTGAAGAAAACCATGGTGCCGAGTGGAGATTAAGCCTTTACAAACATCGGATTATTGGGATTGAATTACCAGTTCGAAGAGCTTAGGAATACAGGACAATTTAGCATTCGGCCTGTAATTGGAAATGTCTCTTCTATTGCCACTCTTAAAAGTAGGAATTAAAAAGGACATCTTCCAGAGTGCTGTTAAATGGCCCCGCGAGAGAGACTTCCTGAATAGAAACAGCAAGGGCCATAATAAAACCGAAGAGCATTTCTTTATAACTGCAGCAGGAACCCCGTCAGGACCACTAGAAAAGTCAGTTGGAAGTGCAGTAATATGCTTCAAGAGGATCTCTTCCGTGATAGATGGAACTGAAACTGCGAAAAGTTTCTACCATCCGGAATGAAATCAAATGATTCAAATGCAACCTTAAAAGATTCAGCAAATAAGTTACAGATAATATTAGAATTATTGCTGGAAATCCCCCCGAACTCCATAGTTGATGGATAGTTATCGACCTTTTTCTTTAAGTTGACATATTCGAAAAATGCACGGGGGTCAGAGAATAATCTGTTCTTTAAACTTTGAAGGTATTCTTCATAGAGAGAGAGCGAGAACGGCTTATAAAATGTTCATGGCAAATAATAAATTCTTGCCAGGAGTCAACACTGAGAACACGAAGGTACCTTATAAAGTCTGTTCTTCTTATTCCTAAGAGACTTCAATTCTGTGTCAAACCAGGGAGGGGCGGAGTCTCTACCCTAACCCGAACTAAGGGAACAAACCTCCCAAAAGCCTCATACAAAATATCGTAGAGACTTGATACGTTACTGTCGATATCATCACCTGATAAGCAAGTTTGGAAGTCCATCTCGTCAAGATAATCATTCAAAGCCTCAAAATCGGCCGTTCTAAAGTTAAAATGATATTGGCTATCGAGGTGCGGGGTGAAACACGTCAAGCTTAGTCAAGGCAAGGAGGCTGGGTTCAACAAATGTGAGGGGTGGAGTTCGTGGAGAACACCAAATCAAGCTGTCTTCCCATATTTTTACTCACATCGCTCATTTGGCAAAGCCCCAAGCTAGCCAAGGTGTCGAGGAATAACGATTGTCCTTCTGTCAAGTCACGGGGAAGAAAGCTATCGTCATCATCATCCGCTCCCCATACTAAAGATTTACTAAAACGATCTCTGTTCTGCGTACACTAGTTTTGGTTATTTTTGGTTTTTAAATTTTGCTGTGGGAGCCTCATTCACATCAATATATTGTTACATTACAATAGGTGAAGTGATTCTAGGCTCCTGCCTAGAAAGTGCGCCATCTGAATTAGAAGGGTTAATTCTACAAGATATTATACTTGCTAACGTCGACCAACGGTGTTCATGCCAATGTTGTAGTTTATTTTCTAATTGATTTTTTCATTTATTTCTTAAATTCCTTAATTGGATTTAATTTAATTTTCTTAATGGAGTGTGTAATTTCATGTAGGTTTTTTGCAATAAACATTATTATTACTCAAGCTAAAAAAAATCGAAAATCTACTATGTTTGAACCTTTTACATTGGTGAAACTTTTATTTTGTTATAAGTTCTAGATAACTAAGCGAGCGATCTCTGATTTTCGTCTGTTACGAATTGAGTGATTTATTATATATTAAGTGAGATTTTAGAAAATTATTGGGCTTGAAATGGCTATGCAGTTTATATTTTCCAATGAGGCATTCGTTTTTTCTTCATATTGGCACAGCGTTGTTTCAGACATTTTTTACGCAAAATCTGAAGTTTAGCTTTCTTAGTATTTTGAGAAATAAATACTTTGAAAAAACAATAATTGACAAAGTCAGCCATGTGAAAACTAAAAAACAACTCATCATTCTTCCTTGAACTCGACAAACAAACCGAACCCCTATAAATGAAAGACGAGGAAGCGAAAAAAGTTGTCCGATCATCATCTTGAAACGATTTGCTCAAATTAAGCTTTATCATGGGATGAAAAACAAGATGCCTTTGTTTGTAAATAAGACAATAACGAAGACGTCCACAGAAACTGCTACCGAAACCCCAATAACTTCTCATGATTACAGAGCGATCGGGACCGGGACCTTACCGTGAGCTCACACGACGAATATCAAAGGCACCCAGCAGCTTCCTTCTTAGCCACTTAAGATGCCAGTCAACGTGTTTAATGGCCTCTGCTGACTTGTGTCAGATCGCGTACGTTCCAACTCGTGCGAGTATCATGCATGCGATCAGCAGTCTGAACCGTGGGAACGCAAAACAGGTGCTATGCGGTCTATTGCTGTTTCTTACCCTCGATCTCTCGGTCTTGCCTGGTGGGTTAGGGGATCTCGCTTTGTCTAAACCACTTTCTCTACATGCGTCTCACTACTTAATCTCATTCTTGGTTGGCACTTAGTGAATTCTTTAAACGGTAATTACGTTCCTCTAAGTCAACGGAGAGTGAACCCCTCCGTGCTCTCATATCTGATTGGCACGGTTTATGATACAAGACTCCAGCATCCAACAACAGTTTCTGTCATGAGAAACTGCTACTGCACTTCCCCCCCCCCCCTCCCCCCTTCTAGTGGAATTTCGTTGTGGTTTGATCTGTGGAGCTTCTGGTGCTGAGAAATTTCATTCATAAGTTCTGTGGAAAGGTTGCCTTACTTTGGGCTCCTTCGGATCAGTCCTGTTCTCACGGAATTCTGCTGTTTGTCGCGGTTTTTATTTGTTCTATTTCTTTTTCCTTGATCGCTGTGGACACTGGTTACGATCGTTGGAGCTTAATTGCGCAAATCGTTTTCGGTGGCGGTTCTTGGCTTAAAATTAAATTTCCGCCCAAAATGTTTCGGTCTTGTAAACTCAGGTCTTTTTAAAATGAATCATCACAAAAAACGCTATGAGTCAAAATTAGGGAAACTGTTTGGTTAGTTAATACTTCACCTAGGGATGGAGATCAAACTGAGAAAATTTATTCAGCAAGAATCGAGTTGCAATTTTTTTCCGATTTTGTAGATCCATTAATCACCTTAAAAAGATCGATATCCATAGATCGAAAAGATCGATTTAATTTCTTTCAACATGTCGAAATTATAAATAATTAAAACTATTTCCATATAAAAATATATGGTCGGTAGTAAACCAATCTAACAACTAATAGAACACAGCCTTCGTAGCTTACCAATCTTGACTAAGGAACAATCGGTATTTCACAAATGTTGCTTATTTATTCGAACGAAACGAAAAATTTGTGATAGATAGGACAGTATTTTTAAAAAGTACTAATACTGACTCATCTTCATTAAGGGGGTATTCGCATCATTTTCCAAAACACATGCTCATTTTTCAAATTTTTTTTCTCGAATTCTTTGTTGACAGGGTGTTCTAAAGCGCGTGTACAAAAATGAAGGATATGGTAGATCTTGGTAAGGAACATAAATAATTGTATGGGAGGGGTGGGTATGTACCCCCCCCCCCCCAGCAATAGGTGTCTAAAAATTTTTTACGACAAAACCACAAATCTTTTAACGTAGTTCTAGAGACGATATTAATATCACAGTTGACAGGTAACATAATGATGCTAAAGTCTGTTTTTTTGGTTTAGTTTGTAATAAATGTATTTTCAAACTTAAATTTTCGGGAAAAAATCTATTTTTTCATTTCAAAGGGAAATATCTTGAAAAATTGCCAATTTTTTATTTTTGAGTTTAAAATAGTGGCTAATGTGTTCGCTTTCGATGGAAACTTGAAGCGCATACAAATCTTTCACCATTCTCAAGTTACATCATCAAACGTGCAACTCATACCCGCCCTCCATACTGAAAATATTTAACCTGCCTCCTAAATTGTATTATGTTAATAACCCTAATTTGGATGGAATGGAGATCTGGTAGTAACACGCATACTGTAGGTCATAAAATAATTGTTTTGTAAACATTCTCAGGGCAAGATTATAATGATTTGTTGTACTGGTATTAAATGAGCTGAAAACGCAATGCCGTTTTTAGTATCACGTAGTGTTTCGAAGTGATAAGTCGTTTTGATAGTTTGATAGTTAATAATGATGCAATTTTCTAGTGAGGAATTCTTCACTAGTAATTTTTCAAGATATTTCCCTTTGAAATGAAAAAAATGATATTTAATGATACGACGGCACAGGTATGGGACGGTGCGAATTTATCTAATAGTTTCCCTACGGTTCGTGGGGTTAAACAAGGCTGCATTTTGAGTCCTTTACTATTTGCCCTCTATGTAAACTACTTGAAAACGGGTTTGATAATCCAGGATATGGAAATTAAATTTCTTCTGTACGCAGATGATAGTGTCCTCTTGTCTGATGACCCAGGTAGGCTACAGAGAATGATTTGCCGGCTCGAAAGCTATTGTAAAGTATGGGATCTCGCAGTAAACCTGAATAAGTCGAAGATAATGATTTTCCAAAAAGGGGGTGGTGTCCGAAAGCAGGGAGAGGAGTGGTATTTTGAGAACAATGCAATTGAAGTAGTAAAAAAATATACATACTTAGGCATCGTGCTTACTCCAAAGCTTTCAATGACTGAGCACTTAAAACAACGATTACAAACTGCTGAAATTGGGCTGGGTAAACATTTCATCACAGGGAAAAATATTAAACATTCAGAAAAGATACAAATTTTTAATGCAGTTAGTAGATCAGTCCTTTGTTACGGTGCGCAAATATGGGACGTCAGACAATATGAAGACGTTGAGAAATTGCTCCGCTTCTTTCTGAATAGACTATTTTTCTTGCCAACGCAAACCCCTAACTATGTGCTTACTTTAGAGACGGGGCTGTCAAATTTATATATACATACACTTCAATGCCATTCCACTTACATGCTAAACGTCCTTTCCAACTATCATACTGGTAGGTTGCCTCGGAAGCTAGCGTGGATGGTGGCGATTTTTTGGCATGAGGTATGGTCTCATCTAGCTGAGAAACATGACATACAGGTTAATATAATGGAGAATACTTACAGTGCTTTGAAAAAAAGCTAGTTAAAATCGTTAAAGCGGAAGATTCTTGGCTGAAGTCTAAAGCTATGGATAGGGCAAGGGGTACAGTCCGACATGGATTATATGATAAATTAAGTTATTCTATCGAACATAACTATTTTAAAAATGAATTTTCCATTGAAAAGATTAGTTTAATTATAAAGTACAGATGTGGATTGATTGACTTGAATTCTAGTCCGTGGAGGAGAGAAGGAAGTAGTTTGTGTTCATTATGTAACCTCTCTGAGAATGAAGACTTATTGCACTTTCTTGGAACTTGTCCTATTCTTTCAGAGTTTCGTGTGTTAGTTTGTGGCAAGAAAACCATTACAGAGAGCGAAGTTATAGAAGTGTTAAATGGCAGAAACAATTACGACGACCTTTATAACTATGTTATCAAAGCCTGGAAATATAGACATTTTCTTGTCTCTGAATACAATTGTAAGGACATGATTCTCTTCGCTTACTTGTTTGTTTTCCTTTCTTCTCTCCTTTTTTAATTTATTTATTGTTACTATTTGCGCAGTCTGCATCTCCAATCCTCAATAGCACGCTGCAACGTCTTCACCATTAGGCCTATATTCGCTTTAAACAATTCACTCCAAATTAAAAAACGTGTGAACAACAACCGTAAAATTTGTCGGGTATTACGGGAAGAATTGTTTATTAGGCAGTCTTTTTTTAATAAATCGCACAGTAAATTTTATAAGTCACGTAAATTTAACGGTGATTTTCTGTAAAAGATGGCTCTCAACACAATAAAAAATATTATATAGGCTTGTAAATTTTATAATGCAGTACAATAGAACCATAATTTTTCCTGGAATTTTCTCTCCATGTACTGAAACTGTTTAGGTATGTTCATAGATTTGAGTTTTAAGTTCTGATGCTAAGTATATTTAAAGTGAGTTAAGTTATTTTTTAACTCTCGCCGGTCACACCTTCGTGGTTTACCGCATCATAGCGTAACCCTGGGTCTTAAATACCTTGTATCTCTGGCTTGAATTAACAAGATTATAATTCTTATTTAAATAAAACTTTGAGCGATGAGAAAAAAGTAGCGGTAGTGTAATTTAGAACTTCCATTGAACTTCGCAAGCCCTAATTAAGTCATAAGTTTAAGCACAACATAACTTTGAAAGGGGAAATCTGAAAAATTGGGCTTAGCAATGATCATATACTTGGATTTTGCCGCATTTAAGTACAAATAGTTTCTTGACCACCTATAATTACGATCTAAATCATCGTTCAATCTGCTTGCACAATCTTTTGTAAATCCAACGGGTCTGGCCATATACAGCTGAACATCATCAGCATACACATGAATGTGTGAATATTGAATGACAGTTGGCAGATCATTAATATATATACTAAACAACAGCGAACCAAGCAAAGATCCTTGTGGGACACCACATCTAATAATAGCTGTTGAGGATAGCAAATTATTAACTTAAATTTGCTGCGTTTGTTCTGATAGGAAGCCATACATATGTCTAATGGCATTTCATATCTTTTCTAGAAGTTTTTTATAATTAGTAATTAAGGCTATCAAATGCTTTGGAAAAATTGAGAAAACAAAGATAGCAAATTTCATTTTTATCAACAGTAAAGCGCATATCACTTGTTACCTTCAACAAGGCCGTTTCATAGCTGTGGTGTTTGCGATATCCGGATTGCCACTGCGTGAGAAGTCTGTGTGTTTCTAAGTCAGCAATCAGCTGACTACACATCTAGTTTTCCAGCACTTTAGCCAAATAGTATAGTATACTTATGGATCGGAATTCGGACGAGCTATTATGAGAAGGTATTTTGGCTATGGGCAAAGGAAAAAGGTTGTCAAAGAATCATTATATTTATGCATAATTATATGCAAGAAATCTGGTATGGATAAGCCAACTGCTTCCGACTTTACACTGTAAAGAGCACTATGCACCTCAAGCCGATTTACACATCGAAAACTAAGGCCAACGTTGGAATAATTCTCAATTGATTTATGCGCGAAAGACTGCGGTAGATGCGCTGTACTGAAATTGTGGTTAGCATGTTAGTAGCTTTGGACTGTCTGAGGTACAAAACACTGTACTATATGAAAAATATATGTATCTTCTTAAATAGTCAGGCTGCTATAAAAAATCTTGCAGAAGTGGATACCACCTCCAATACTGCTAATTTATTCCGCTCAACTCTGAACAATACGGCTGAACGTCTTAATGTACGCCTCATATGGAAACCAGGGCATAGTAACATTCCGGATAATTGGGTAGAGCCGATGAGATAGAGAGAGGCTGGAAATTAAATAAGCATTCATTAGGATTGCAACTGATAGATGTCAAAGGGAACAAACCTGCTAAAGTGTATGGTAGTGATTGGAGTCTAAAGGACTATTGATGATATTGATGTAGCTTACATTATCTGTTATGAATTATTGTTTATTTTAGTTTGTAGTATTTATTTTGTTATTTTGTATTTTTTTATGTAATAGCTTGCATTAAGCTTAAATAAATAAAAATAAAATGAGACGGCGGGCGTAGTAATCATTATGAATTTTAAAATATTTTTTTATCGGAAGTATAATCATACTATCTTAAAATAAGATAATCAATAATACTTACAACAACCGCTACACTTGCCTTATTTCCCGGTAGACCTAGCCAATCCTTAATCTCAAGCGATCAAGAGAGTAAACCTTACTCAGACGTAAAATTATTGGTAGACACGCTTACAGACTCGGCACACCGTTTAAACTTCGGTAGAAGTTGCCAAGATGTGAAGGAAGAGGAAACCATCTAGTTCGGTTTGTCAGAATTGTTTCCCGTCACGCGACAGGGCTGGAAGCCTAGCTAGCTAACAGTATTTTTGGGCTCCCGAGAACTAGTTTCTACTGGTGGCAGAGTTCTAACTCGGCTAATCAGGAGCTCCCAATTAGCTCCTTTGTATAGTTTTAATAGGGTTGACCGCATAGCCTCAATTGTGGTATCACAATGGTTCGCTCTGGCTTAAGTATACCTTCTCGGAGTGTCACCTAACCTAACCTAGCCTTCTGCTCCCCTCCCCAACCATAAGCTCAAATTTTATCTGATATCAGGAATTGCGGATCATAGTCTATACGACAAAAAAAGAATCATCCAAATCGGTTCACGCATTACAAAGGTAGGTTCAATTACGAAGTTGATGGATGCCGAAGATAGATGAAATAAAAAAGGAATTAAGATAGCCGTGGGTAGGAGAAGCACCGGACGCATAGACGTTATGATTGAAAATTAATTGATCTACAAAATGTTTAAATTTCGAACCACTGCCACGCAACTTCAATAGTGGTCTACAGACAACAACTAGGGAGCTTCCAAGAGAAAACCTAGGATCCGCATGAACAGAAAACACGCACATTCCCACTCTACCACTGCATATTAGCTAATTGTTTTGACATCTCTAATTAAGTTTCTTCCTTTAATTAGAATCTTTGAGTAAATTCTCTGGTGCTGTTAGCATGTCATGTTACCAAGTTTTCCTCTATGCATTTTCAATAATCAATAGTCCCGATTACCATGTAAGAAGTCATGTGCACTATTCCTACAAGATGAATGTAATATTGGTGGATATAAATAACGCAGTAACATACTTTTCTGCGGTCGGAGCATACATTTTCCTACAACTAATGTCATACATACTCACCGCTATCGCTTCATTAAAACTCGAGTACCTTACACGGTAATCTGCGGTGTGAAATTTTCCCATGGTGACAGCAACATTTAAATTTTCACACCAATCAAGTGACCACGTCCACGACTTCTCAGTGGAGCAGAATCATGGCGCGCGAAATAAAGGTGGTGGTGTAAACTCCGTAAATCCAAAGCAATTAACACGCGACCATTGTGTCCGCCTTTGTTTTCTGCCATTGACTTCTGCGGAGCAGTCAGTCGCCCAAAGGCCCCATCCATAGCCTGGGTACGGCCACGACGGGCAGACATACTATAGATGTTGCCCCATTTCTTGGTCTTGCAACAAATTCTACATAAATTATGATGCTATGGCTATGATGCCTATGAGGACGGTGCCAGTGGCTATGGCTACCCTGTAGAGACCTTCGTGTTTCTTTGCCGGTTCGACGAAGTGCTCGAGTGATTCAAAATGTTTTGGGATCGCGTCAAGCAAGTGGTTCCCACGGTTACTAAGTGCACGCGCGATTGCTAACTTCTTGTTTTCCCCGCGCTCGTGCGCAACTCATTTCTTTTTATTTTGTTACTTCATTGCGCCGATCTTCTTTCAGTTCAGTGCTGCTTTTTTTGTTCCTTTTATTTTCATCGCGTTTCCCACTTAACACGGTTAGGCGCATGCACGCTATGGGCCGTGCAACCGTGAGCATTATCTCGAGCTGGATTAGTGCTCGCACGTCTTGCTAATTTTCAGTTAAATTCGAAATGTTCGAAACGAGCCTTGATTTATAACAGAATTCAAGAAACAAGTAGTCTAAATTGAGAATTAGGGGAGTGAGGGGACTAGTTGAAAGGTGCTCCGTATAATCTACATTTATCAAGCGAATCGACTAGAGTTTCAGTTGGTTAGGATTATCGCGGACAATCTAGTAGTCGGATCTTATAAATGGGTAACGTCATTGGTTATGTCATGTTGAATCATATTAGATCGTAGTGGGTTTTATTGGTTGGCGGTAAGTGCATTTCAAAACAGGTGGCAAAAGCCTTTTCCGGATATTCTTTTTAATGGGGCTGCCTTAAATAAAATACTACTTAATGCTACGTGAAGTAAGCAAATGTCTTTGGAGTTAAACCTACCTGCCCAAATAGTTGGCCAAATTGAGTCTCTGAAGACCACTTGCAGTAAACGCCATAACATCGCGAATCTCTTTGTCAAAAACTTTGAAAAGTAATAAGCTTTTTTTTTAAGATTCGTTTTTAAATATATTTTTAATGATGCCCATTATTAGGTGCCAGAAAATCCGCGCTTCTGTCTCAAGACTGTGATTAATTTATTCTTCTTTCTTTAGTGGCTTCCTTGATATGAATACAATCAAAAGCAACCAAAAAAGGTTAAAGAGTTTTCATGTAATCAGCGACATCAAAACCCACCCTATATTGATTTCTAGCTGAAAAAAAAACCAATTTCATATATCAAAAGTGGCCATATTGGGCCGGCCATTTTTTTAACAATAGCCCATTCGTCAGCACAATCAAAATACAAACGGGTTTGGGCACTTGGATCATTGTCATGGTTTGGAAATGACAAAATAGATCCTAAAAACTAAGGATGAATTTGAAAAATTATGTGTTGGAGCCAGTTACAAATATGCTCCAGCTTTAATCTAATATACTACTGAGTACAATTTTTGTAAGTAAGTTAAAGACTGTGGTCCTGATTGGGGATATCGATACTTCCGTTTAAATTGTTTTATAGTTTGTCAACCACTTTTGAATACGATTAGACCGGATATTAATAAAGAGAAGAATAATGTTGACATGGATCCATCACATTCCTGGCTCAAATAGTGGGGACCAAAGAATCGGACTCTGAAGATGAGGATTTAAATCCCTTCTACTTTGTGACTCGAAGAATTAACATTCATTCCACCAATACAGACGGAGACGGAGTTTGATCAATTCGTTGAGCCGCAGGACCACCATGCTATGGGTCCCGGGTTCGAGACCAGGTCTCCCCTTGAGCTTTTATTAAAAAATTAAAATAATCCACTCCGTCTCTGGGCTGTTGTCTAGCTCGAAGCAATGCAAAAAACAAGACATTTAAGTTTCCTCACCTCCCTTACCATAATTCCCTTCCGACCAAAACCATGCTAACGCATCAAAGGGTTGTTCCCTAGGATTTGGTCACATCGTATAAAAAAAAACATCAAAAAGTTAGTTGTAAAGTTAGAAAACCGTTGACTAGGCCTACTGGGGAAACCCGGCAATACAACAAAAGCCCATGGTAATCGACCTCTAAGATGGTGTTGAAGAATCACTATAATCACAAGGACGGATCCAGCCTTCGTATCAAAGGGGGGCAGGGTATTACTTGCTCACAGATCACCTTAAACGATTACAACCAGCCCAAATATACATTGAGTTTCACATAAGGTGTGCCAAAACAAGTAGAAAAACAAAAAGTTGTACGGGAGGGGGGAAGTAATCTCAATCGTTTGGGAGTGATTCAGAAATTTGCAATTTTCACTCTTTTATTTTAATCTTTTGATTTATTCAATGCAGCAACATCAAACAACCGTCCAAAATAATCTGCTTCTAATTCTCAGTTTAAGGTGTATTGTAGCCAACCTCTCCCGTGTCTTCGTCGCTGTAGTCCCATTCTGTTAACCACTTCGTCTCTGTTGTTAACAGAAATTCAATAAACTTCGTCCTTCATTGTTTTCCATAAAAAAAACTTCAATGGACTAAGATCTGGAGATCTTGGAAGCCAATGAATCGGGGCACCCTGCTGGTGCTCCATCGTGTTGGTAAAACATTGTAATAATATTATCCAGAGGGATGTCCTCTTGTAGATTTAGTAGTGTATTTCACAGAAAGTCCACATAAATGTGACTTACACGTACTTGCGGCAAAATGTGGAAGTTTGTGGTCCCATCCCTAGTGAACTTCGATTCATCCGTCGACAGAATTCGGCTCAGAAATCCATCGACCTCTACGTCGCATTTCAGAAGCCAAAAGCAAAATCTCGGAATCTCCTTCCAGTAGTCCTTAAAAGGGATATAATAATCCTCCACACTTAAAGTGAAGTCACTTCTAATCGTCTTGTGATCGTCTCGAGCTCATTACAGGTCTTGCCCGAGAAGTCTGATTTTTTGCTGCTCGACGTCGACAGAATCTTTCCACGTTTCTGATCGAAATTCCGTGCTGTTTCAAGTTACAATGTCGGTTTCTCTTAACCTTCGGAAAATCCGCGAAAATTCCCCTCATTGGAGTCGTTGCCGATTAAGGAATCTCTTTTGATATTCCAGTACAGCCGCTTTTTCTTTTTTGTCTACTACACAATAAATGTAAATTAGATCCACGTATGCCTCTAGTCGTAAGTGCTGTTAATTTTTAATAATTTTGGCTTAAGAACACCTGTAGTTATCGATTTTTTTTTTCAACTATGATCGATATTCTTGCTGACTGATCTACCCTTATAGCACAATTTCTATCAGGTGTAACTCAAACTCCAAGGCGTGAACTCTGGCAAAGACAAGCTAATATCAAAAATAAAATAAAATTATACTAACATTTTTATATATAGTTTGGAGACGGAGTTGGAGCAATTGATCAAGTGGCACAACCACCACGCCGTGGTTCCCCGGTTCGAAGCTGGTCTCCCCGTGGGTTTTTAAAAATATAATAAAAAAATCCACTCCGTCTCGGAGCAATGCAAAAACAAGACATTCAGGTTTCCTCACTCCCCTTACCCTAATTTCCTTTCAGCCCAATCCATGCTAACGCATCAAAGGGTTGTCCCCTAGGCTTTGGCCAGATCATAAAAAAACAAAACTGTAATCGTTTTGTTATTTTCTTCACACAAAATACAATCGCTTCTACATTATCGTATCCTTTCTAACTTTTTAATGCACCATTTTTCGAGGAGTATTTGGGGAACTTTATTCATAATTTTTCTTTTTCGCGCTGAACGAAATTGGTATGTTTAACTAATGAGGTGCAATTTCTGACTCACTATCGACAACTACTTCTACGATTAAATCTTGAAGTCATTCGTTGACTTCATTTGGAGTTGGCACATCTGCAAAATTTATTTTCGCAAAATCTCTAAATTCTCTCTGCATATAAACGCTTCAAGAGATTTCGTAATTCATTCCATTCTTACCCAGAAAAAATAAGACTCGCACGTTCCTAGCCTGAAACAGGCACGCATAGCGTCATAACACCTGAATGGCACTCAAAGTAGGCACGGTACACCTGAGTAAAAATTATACCTACTTTTGGTCTAAAGCAAGCACGGTATCCTCACACCTTTTAACCGCCCAAAAAACGAGAAGTTATGAGTTCGACATGTAGTTTTTTAAATTTTTTTATTTTTTCTGTATCACCAGGCATTTCGTAAAGTGTGGACCAATTTGGATGATTCTTTTTTTTTTGTTGACTATGTTGAGTATGTTCCCCAATTGGTACCACGATAAAATTTTAAACGGTGGGGTTGTAGTGGGGGAGGGGCTGGATGTCAACTTCTTACTGCGTATACCGATTTGGATGATTCATTTTTCTGTTATATATATTATGATCCTACATTGCTAATATGAGTTAAACTTTGCACTAGGATGGTGATGGGGAAAGGGGTAAACTAACATCTAAGGTGTTGACCAATTTGGAAGACTCTTCTTTGATGATATGAATTGATGATATGTTGCCCCACTGGCACTACAAAAAAGTTTATGTAATTGGATGGTGTTCGGAGGGAGCGGTACCCCATTTTTGAATGAATATCGCTATTTGTAAGAGTCTGTTTTGTTGTATACAGTATAATCCCTCATTGCTACTATGAGAAAAAATTTTGACCCAGCGTTGGGGGGAGCGGTTGTCTAAATTTGTAATTGATTTAGATGATTCTGAATGCATAGAGTATCAATTTTGTATATTGAGTTTAATTTCTTTAAGTTTTTCAGCAGTTTTTCGTAATGTATCGTAAAAGGTTTTCTACATATAAATTTCTGCTCTTTCTTTATCTAAACATTCTGTGAATTTTTGGAAAAATATGTCGGGGGAATTTAATAAAAATTAAAATAGATTAGTATTAATAACATGAATTTCGGAAAAAATTTGGGAAAAAGCTGAATTTTAGATATAGCAAAACGTTCTTTTCACTTTTGGCAGTTACTGCAGTTAAAAATAAAATAATGATGTGCATGCCGTAAATAAGGCAAATTTATAAATAACCCTGCAACTTCCAAACAGTTAAGATTGCCCCATCCCCTGCCATACAATTTTTTATTTTAGCTAGGTCAGATCTATCACCGCACTTATTTTGGCACATCAGATCTAAAACACCCTGTATAAGAATAAAAGTAACACATTTCAGGTAATTGTTATCACTGCATCTATACGACTGAGATTTTACGTAACCCACGCGATGTGTCACGACTCCCGATGTGTTAAAGCCATAAAGCAGTAACAGAAGCATGCGCTTATGGCGGGCGCGGGCGTATTTTTCGATCTCTGTGCCTGCAGCGGAAGCTTGCATACCCGTGTGGCGGGCGTATTCTTCAATGGTTGGGCCTGTAACGGGAGCGTACATAGTGCTACCGGGCCAATATGTTCGCCATGCGTGCTCCCAATGGGCGCGTATATCCTTTTAATAAAATTAACGTCTGTACCTGCTTTGCGCGTGTATTTTATACCAACTCAATGATTTTTACTCATGCTCCAAAAACAATGTATTCTAATATTTTCTTATGGTCTCTCTCTGAAATTTTCCCCAAGCATCTGCTAATAAAATAATTGCATCCTTCATGTTGATTTTATTCAAGCACTGGGAAATATCTGATTCCACTGAGGAAATTATTTGTGACAGAAGCCTTTTTTGTAGTACAATTTGTTGATCATTATTGCAGTTTCTTCCATAGGTGGGAACAATGCCGTGGAGTTCGTTGGCATTAATATCGCGAAAATCTGCCTATTTTTCCTTATTACTGCTTTCAATGGCTTCTCCAAAACTGGGATAGTCCTTTCCGGTAGATCTTTCTTCATTAAATATGTCTTTTTTTATTAATTTTTAATTAATAATTAATTTACATTCCGAATAACTGTTAATCCGGATTATCAGAGGTTCGGATTATCGGGCTTTTACTGTATATATAAGTATATCCTTCATTTAAATCAACGTTATTCTTGTCAACTGTCATCAGCTGTTATGTCACAGCTTAATCTAGATACAAGTCCTGAAGCTGATACGCACAGCTGAGCATTGGTGGTGTAAAGAAACCAAAACTTGCTTTAGTAAATAATAGGAAAAGCTTGGAAAATTCGACTTTTTCGTAGTATTTCTCGCAGTACTTTTAAAGTCTCAACTTACAATTTACTTGACATGAACCTACAAATGTTTTGAACGTTGTGGTTGTGATAAAAAAAATGTATTTACAATTTTCATGTGTTTGAACTGTCGTGTTTTCCATGCTTGTATCTAGAGCAGGCTGTGGTTTTGTGCAAGTCAATTCTTCAGAGAGCCAACGAATCTCTATGAAATCTAGTTCGTGTATTAATGGTAGAATTAAATTTAATTAATTTTTGGAGAATGGACGGACGAGTTGAAGCCTTCTAGAATACGGTGATCCATCATCTGGATATTCTCAAGTGTTAGTTACACCTCCAAGTGGTAGCAACCGGGCAATGCATCCTATAATGTAGCCAAGTAACTAATACGGGAGGAGATAACCTCTTGAAAAAATCCCCCTAACTCCAAGGGAGTCTGCAGTGTCCTCCTCCCCGCTGCAGGACCCAGGGGTAATTGGTTCGCGAATGGCGTTTCCTCGGACGCTTCTGTGGGAGTGGAGGTGGATTGTGTGGGAGACCCGAATAGGTTGGCTATACCCACGGTACCCACAACACAACAGTAGCAGCTTTGGGAAAATTACCTTTCGAAGGAACTGTGGCAGCTATGGAGGCTGGCTCGCCCCCGCCGGCTGAAACTGCAGTAGAAGTCCTGGAAGAGGGTGCCATTGGCATATTAATAACTAGCACTTCCTCGGGAGGGGCGATGCAAAGACGGGAGACTCTAACGAGTTGGCTATCTCTGCGATACGCACACCAGTAGAAGATGCAGATCTGCTTTCCGAAGGGTGAGCTGTGGTTAATCCGGAGGGGGTTCCTTGTCCTGGCTCAGCACTAAATCTTTTCGGCCTGGAACCCTTCAATACCGTAGGCAGAGAAGAGGTGAAGGTTGTAATTAACGCATGGACCAAGAAGGAGCACTGGAGACGGTGGGAAAAAATGGATTTATGCAGATCTGCCTTCCGCAGGGTTAACTGCGGTTAACCCAGAGGGGATTCCTTGTCCTGTATCAGGACTAAAGTCTTACGGCCTGGAACCCTTCAATGTTGTAGACAGTGAAGGGGTGAAGGTTGTATCTAACGCATGGATCAAGAAGGAACACTGGAGACGGTAGGAAAACATGGATTTATGCAGATAGGTTAGGATTCTAGCAGTGACCCAGGAAACCGCGGTTAGTGGCGACAGTGGGATAACTGGATGGTTGCCCCCACTAAGGGAGACTGGGAAGGGATGAAAAGGGTCCCGGTTGTGTGGTCTGTTTCGGCTAATCCCCATAGAGGTGTTTTTAGTGAGTAAGAATCTCACACCACCGGAGGGCACGTCCTGTTTGGTGTCTTTTGCAGGATTTTCACCTCTCCCGCAAAAAAAAAACAAAAAAGGGTGAACAGACTTTTTAGGGGTGCTTTACCCTATAAAGACAGTCTAGTAATTTCTTTGTCAAAAATCTCTTCATTACTCTTCATTCTTCTTCATTACATTAGATATCGAGAATGGGTCGTTAAATTAAGCTGCGGAACCCTGAAATTGATTTTTAGGGTTTTCAATCGAAAAAACACGACACGCTGAAACTCGTTTTCGGTTTCTGTGGAAAAAGCTAAAACTCTAATGTTGCAATGATTTTAGCCGAAATAATAAGATTCTCTCCTCCGCATATAGTTTAGTTTCACAATTTGATTTGTTTTATTATGGCAATTATGTATGTATAAACAAACATTCCATTACGTATTTTGAGTCGTTGAATAGGTCAAAATTGTCTGCTATGTTGGAAGACCTACTTTTCTTGGCAGTCTGTGTTATTGTAATTTAATTTAAAAAATCGCCATAGAGGGTTTGTGCGTTAACCTACTGAAATTTCTTCCTCTCTAACACTCACTTGTGCTAAAAAAATATGTTTTCTTTGCAATCCTTACCGATTTTCTGTAATTAACAAATTCTTTGAAATTTGAATTAAAACTGAAAAAATTATAGTCACTTTCACCAAAAATATGGAAACTTAATTTTATTAACTTTTTTAACATCACAATCACAATAACTTAAAAGTAAAATCTCAGAAATTATAAAATAATGACGAACTAGTCAACGCCATGGCCTCCATACATTTTCCCGCTGCTGTCGTAAGTTGGCCAGTTTTTGTCGTCTCCTTTCAAAAATCCTTCTTCTTATTTTTTCCATAATATCACGTTTGCAATATTTAACATTTTTTCTTTCGTGGCTATCTTGAATGGCGTGAGAATTTGTTCCTTCGACCACGTTGCTATTATAATTTGTTGTAAGGACAATGGATTTATTACTGCTCGAGGATGTATTTGTGAAAATTTGTACTGAAATCCCATTAGCTAGCAAAAATTCTTTAGTTTCCAAAGCACAGATCTTATATCCTGTCAGAAATCTTTCACTTATTTCTCTCTCATCCAGCAACTTGCTCGCTTCTGGATTGATATCCTTTGGTGCCTGGAATCACAAACAAAACAACAAAAGTTAAAAATCGTATAGGGCATAATATGTTGTTTCAATTCCTTACCTCACGGGAAATATTTTCAAGAAATTCGCGCAATTGCATGATGAATTCGTAACTTAAGTCAGATCTTTATGTAGTCCTAATCCCTTAAGCCAGACTTCTTTTACTATTGTTTCGCTCCAAAACACCACCGTACTCCAGACAAAATTGTTCCAGACTGATTAAGTAGACATGAAAATGCGTAATATTTAGTTTTGACTAATAGAGGTCCTAAACATCTTATCGGGACTCGAGCTATCTGAACCTAAAAATAGACCATGGGAAGGCACTTGGCTCTTCACTTCTTTTTATAGAACGTGAGAACACATGTTAACTGTTGCCTGACTATATCACTATCTGCCCTTTTGGGAAATTGTTTTCCCACAGTCCGAGATTTCCAAAAATAGAAACATAATCTAAATGAACGAGTTTTGTCAATGAGTCGTGCACATGGCTGTGTCATAGGTCATTTTTTTGCTTCCATAGATTCCCGATGAAATAATTTCTGGCACCTGTTTATGTTTCGGTAAGAAAATTGCTTGAGTGCCTTGTAAAACTAATGAAGGCAACTCCCCCAAGATTATCGATTTATAGAAATTATTTGTTTCAAACAAGATTTTTTTACGCGGACGCAATTTGTTCGCTATTTTAATTTTCAATAGCTAATGTACTTTAGTATTACCTGATTGTTAAGTAATTGAACTCACTAATAGAGGCTAAAAACCACATCTCTCAACCAATAATAGTCTACGCATCTTTCTATGGGAACAGAGGTAGTTGTAAGTAAAATTAATAGGTACTTCCTAAATATTTGAAAGGCCTTCGTCAGATATAAAACAAAAGTACTAGAGCTCCACCGGCTTCGGACAATATTTCATTATCAAAACTCCTGGGGATTGGAAAAGGAATCGATAAGCTTTACAGGATTTTAAGATTTTAACTAAGTTTGCAAGGATTATGGGATAATTGGAGGTTGTAAAGGTACGATTTAAAAAATATATATGATATTATTATTATTTTTAGTAGGGAGTGAATCAAGGACCTTAAGTCACTTCGACCAAGATAATCTTTTGTGACTTCATCCAGGTTCAGATTTAAGCTACCCAGTCAAGCTTTAGTTCTTTAATTAGACCTAAAATCTCTTTGGGGGCTGCCTAAGCTATATCTGGTGGTGATGGGAAAGCCCCACCAAGATGTCTGAGCCTGATACGGCCGGGGGCCTCACAGTGACATAGGATGTGTATATATGATATTATACTTGCAAAGCTGTTTCTTCATACAAATTTAAAAATATTACTTTAAATAGCATCAAGTGCTAGAGAGGCTACTGGACGTCTAGTAGATAGATAAAATGAAAAATCGTTCGGACTCAATTATATCTATTATCAGATCCTACGAGGATATAAGTACCACAATAATTGTAAATAAGGAGGAAATAAGAATTAAAATAAATCGTGGAATAAAACAAGGAGAACTCCTGTTCCCTTTAATCTTCAATATTCTTTCCTATACAAATTGAAAATTTAGTTGCAAGTAGAAAAATAAAATGCTTTCAGCATTAAGAAAAGCAAGGTACGTTGCTGATCCTGATATTAGATTAAAAAATAATACGAAAATACTATATTCAGAGGAGTTCAAGGAGCTAAAAGATGTAACGTAAAAATGTAAAGAAAATGTACTTAAAACCATCTTTCTTCTTATAAAGAATGCCTCAATAAATTTAAAATTGAAAGCACCTCTGAAGCGAGTCGCTTGCGGAAAGTTCTCTTAACAACGCCCCACCACACCAAACCTCTTAAACAAAAGTGATGGTAGTTGGACTTCATCTAGTCTTGAGTCTTGAGTAAACACGCACTTCCCGCGGTTCTCAGCAACCAGTGTTGCTGAGTTGCCAGATACTCCGAGAGGCCATGAACTGGTCCACAAGATCCTCGATAAGAAAAACTGAAATGGGCGATACGAAGTTTAAACCCCTATAAATCATCGGGATTAGATGGCATCATCTCAGCTGAACTACAATTAGCTTCCGAGGTACTGATTCGGTGGCTAATGGTCATTTATGAGGCCTACCTTAATCTCACATATACTCCATCCTCATGGACGAAGGTGAAGGTGGTTTTTATTCCTAAATCAGGAAGAGCCTCACACTATAAGCCGAACGATTTTAGGCCCATAAGTCTCTTCTCCTTCCTCCTCAAAACCCTGGACAGACTCTTAGATATCTATATCAAAGAGACAATCAATCCTTCCAAACTCTCTCTTTCGCATAGATCATTCGCTAGGTCAGTGGCGATAATGGCATCCTTAAGGTGGCGTGAACTTGACGATCCTCTCATCAAACTTATTGACCTCATGCTAAAAAGGAGGGTCATCGTCTCAAGTTTGGGAGGATCTAATATCCGAAGACTGGTCACTAGCGGTACACCTCCTTCCTTCCTTTCACCACTATTATAGAACATAACTCTGCATGAGTTACTCATAGACCTGGAGCTGTATGGGCGCAAGGTTATCGCCTACGCCGAGGATATTGCCCTGATATTTTCAGGAAAGCACCCAAACACTCTGGCTGAAGTGTTACAACACGCCCTTTCCAAGGTATCATCATAGAGTGATGGGTGTGGTCTGGGCATAAACCCGAACAAAACAGAGTTAATACTCTGCTCTCGGAGACATAAAACACCTCCTATGAATTGCCCTATACTACATAGACGAAGTTAGGTTAAAACTGTGCAATCAGGTTAAACATCTAGGTCAAGTTCAAGATAGAAAACTTACCTGGAAGCCTAACATGCAGGAAAGAGTACGGAAGGCTACAGTAGCGCTGTACTCCTGTAAGAAGGCAATAGGGAAAAGATGGGGTATTGAGCCACGCATTGTGAATTGGCTCTACACTACTGTCATATGACCTATACTTTCGTATGGGGTGATTGTCTGGTGGCCGGCACTAAATATATCAACCCATCACAAAGCAAAGGATAATGCTCAGAGGATCGCAGCACTGCTGATAACAGTTGCCCTTAGAACCATACCTTCTAAAGCCATGAACACTATCCCTACCGTTGGATCTCTTTGGTAAGCAAAGCAGATCCTCAGCCGCCATTAGGCTTAACTCAAACCAGACCTGGAAAAGAACCGACTTCTTTCACTCCAAAATCCTGGATAGAATAACTGCCAGCAATATTGACTATACCTCGCCCAAGCCTTTCTTTGAAACCTAATTCAATTCCTTCTTTCTCACCAGATCGGAATGGAAGGAAGTTCCTCCCCAATGGGGGGAGTCAATGCATCTCTACACTGACGGCTCCAAATTTGAAGGCAAAGTAGGTGGAGGTATCTTCTCGAAACATTTGGACCTCGATATCTCATTCCGCTCACCTGACTACTGCAGCGTGTTTCAGGCGGAAAAGGTAGCCATGGTCCGTCTGAATCATCTAACGCTACCTAGAGAAAACATATGCATTTTCACAGATAGTCAAGTCACTATTAAATCCCTCGCGGGAGTATACACCACCTCCAAAATGGTTGTAATGTGTCGTTCAGTACTAAATGACATAGCTCAGCACCTAAAAGTACGGCTCATCTGGGTGCCTGGACATATCGAGAATCGGTACCACTCCTCCTGATTCAGATATTCGTTTTGACTATCTATATTCCCCCTTTTTTACCCCATAATCGTACGAACTATTGACTACGTCCATTGGCAATTTGTCTCATGCCTTTCTTCCCACGAATAAAATCGGGATTCTTTGTGATTTGAATCTTCCTGATGGATT
Source organism: Leptarthrus brevirostris (assembly GCA_964036015.1). Taxonomy (NCBI): domain Eukaryota; kingdom Metazoa; phylum Arthropoda; class Insecta; order Diptera; family Asilidae; genus Leptarthrus; species Leptarthrus brevirostris. The sequence continues at coordinate 127,974,872 of OZ038374.1, read as the reverse complement.
GATACTCTCATTTGTGGATGTTCTGTCTTTTCTGCACTTCGTTACCTTATCTGCTTTGGTTCAATGTTCTGCTATTGTCAATGACGCGGGCAGGTTCTGCGATCTTATGTTTTCGTCCGACCCCAATAATACGTTAGTGGGGAGATGTATAGTCTCCATTGTTCCGTAATCCTCTCATCATCCTGCTATCTAGGATGTTATGTGTTTCGATGCTGCGGACACATCTCGCTCTTCTTAGTGACTGCTTCTTCAACTTCGAACGAGCTGACTTGGCGATCATCAAGTCAACGACGAGGAGTGTAATGTCAATCTGGCCATGGGTACCTTTTATGATGTCTTTTTCGCATGTTTTCTCTGCTGTATTCCTATTTGCAGTTTTAGATTGGGATCCGTTTTTCCTATTTGTTTTGTCCCTGGATTGAAGGTAGCTCGAGACATCTCACGAACTTTAGGGGCAACGTCTGGTAAAGGTTCTGTGCAGGTCTACTATGCGAATCGTTTGCCCAGCATGGAAACCAAGTTATTAGCCGACCCTAAATAATTCTGTTCATAAGTTCCAAGCGTGATTGTGATGCCCATCTTTCTCTATGATTTCTCGTAACTACAGGAGTGATGATCCCTCTACAATTGTCATTTCCTCTCGGATTTTTTCCGCACTAGCTTTTTTGATTCAATCTATGATTTTTCCTCTACTGATTCTACCGAACTGACCAGGCTCCCGCCTAATTCCTCTAGACCCACGGACCTAGTATTTGACGAAACATCTGTGCTAGGTATATATTACATCTATCGGAAAGCTTCTCGGGGGACCCGAGATGTTAATCGCCTCTTCTCCGCTTTCTTTATTATTTATTCAACCTAAGATTGGCACTATCCCTCAACATCTTCCAATAGACGTTGCTGTAGAGGCGTTTTATTCGGAAATACACGTTTGTCTTACTCAATCTATCCCTCTTCTTCCTCGTAAAAACTGCTCCTCATCCCCCGTATGGTACGACAAAGAATTACGTTCTCTCCGCAACAGGAGAAATAAACGTTTGCAAACTTTTCTTCTGACCCAGACTGAGTCTGACTATTTTTCCTACCTATCTGCTTATACCTCTTTTTCTGAACGTTATGATACCCTCCACTATGAGTACCTCCAAAGGATGGAAACTAGCCTCATATCCGACCCAACCGTTTTTATAACTTTATTAATTCCAAGAAGAAATCCAATGGTTACGCATCCACTCTTAAGCTCGAGAATACCCCTTCGTCTGATCCTCAGGTTATCGCCAACCTCTTTGCACACTTCTACAGTAAATTCTGACCTTAACTACTTTTCATTCATGGACAAATGCACTCAAACTTTGTTTACATCTTTCGACCCTGACCCCGAACAAATCGCCGCCAGTATTAACGGGCTTGAAGACGACTTTCACCCTGGTCCCGACGGCATTCCGGCCGTCGTTCTGAAAAAGTGTGCCATGCATCTAGTTCAATCCCTTACTTTGCTTTTCCGCCTCTCGGTCACTCAAGGGGTTTTCCCTCATTTATGGACAAAATTGTATATTATTCCCATCTTCAAAAAAGGTTCCAAGAACGATGTGTCCAACTACAGACCCATCGCAAAATTATCATCCATACCTAAACTAATAGCGAACTCAATTTCCGTTCCCACATTGACAATATAATTAGCAGAACTAACTCCGCGCTAGGGTTTGTGAAGCGTTGGTCAAGAGAGTTCTCCAATCCTTATGTTTCCAAATCTCTCTATATCACTTTCGTTAGACCTCTCCTTGAATATGCCAGTCAGGTATGGTCACCTACGCAAATAACCCACATTAACAGGATTGACTCTGTCCAGCGTGGGTTCATTCGCTTCGCTCTACGTGATCTTCCGTGGGTAGACAGATTCAGCTTCTACCTTATAAAAACCGTCTGAAAGTGAACGACTTAAAACCCCTAAGTAAACGTCGTGATGTTTCCGACATTCTCTTTATTTATCAGGGATTAACTGGTGCCCTAGACTGCCCTTCAATCCTGCAATCTTTACCCATCTAAACCAATCCCCGCAACCTTAGGTCCAATCCCCTTTTCTGACTCGACCGCCATCGCACGAACTACGGTCAACGCGAACCAATTAGGATACTACGAAAAGTCAACGACCTTTCTTCCTTTGACTTCCATCTGAGTAAATCATCTCTTCACAAAGCCTTATATCTTGATGCCGCCCATTTTGATCGCCTTTCCTTCCAGTTTGTATTTAACATACTGTAATAATACGTGGCTCATGTTGTAGCTTATACTATTTATTATCATTTATTATAGCTTGTGGTATTAGTATTATGTTATAGCTTGCATTTTTATTTTTGTATTAATATGTTATAGCTTGTATTAAGCAAATTTTTCCTAATCAAGAAGTACACAAAATTTTAAAAATCCCTCCTGGAGGGGGTGGGGGGGGGGGGTGGGATGATTGAACCTTAAAAACCCTCCCCCCGTGCGCACAGGCCTGGATTTCTAAGGCTTGACCCTGTCGCGCTTTCCTCTTGTCCTGATAATCTTTGGCTTATCTCAGGGGTCAGGCTTAAGCTTGGTCTTCAGTAACTTCTCATCTTAAGTTCGGCTAAGTTGACTACCGCTTAGTATAAGGACATTAAGGACACATAATTTTTTATTTTTAAATCAATAATATATATTCTATGTAGTAATCTGTATTGATTGACGAATCTTTTGTACAAATACATAAATAAATGCAGGGGAATGGTGGGTATTGTCGTAATTCTGGATAAACTAGAGAATTGCAGGAATTGGTTTCCTAGCATCAAGAAAGTGTTGTTTTAATGATAAACCTTATATTAGACGCCTTTTGTAGACTAATCAATCTTAACTCGATTATTAATATATCCACAATGCCGTAATTTAAGAGTTATATAAATACCTTCTACGAATTGTATACGTTGCCGGCCTCTCGTGACTTGTGCTTTGAAAAACTTTCAAGCATCAAAGAAATCTGAACAAATTTTGAAAACGCAAAATATTCTTGCAGACCTTAATGATTTTTCAACAACAAAAGATTTCTAAAGAATTTTTTATAAAGTACGACACGACTTTCATTGCTACGGAAAACAGACTTTAAAAAATTCTCCCGTGTCACATTTGAAAAAGAATAGGGCAAATCAGCATCGAAAACAATAAACAATTATCCTTTCCTCATAACTTGTGTCCTATTGTCTTCAGATTTATAGAATTTCCACTAGGCTTTAAAGAGTGCATTCAGTTGAAAAATATTGTTTCGTTCGTGAACAATACTCTGCGTCTTAACAAGAGAAGAAAGTTTCCTCATTTTACCCGAGAAAATCATTTAGGTTTCATTTCTAGAAAAAAGTTTCACAGTCTCATGGATTCGTTAACTTTTCAGTGCATCTTAAAGGATGCAGCGATTTTCTAAAAGATTATTGCATGAGAAGCATTCTGTCGTGCTATGATAACCATATTGTTATGAGGTTATTCAGTTCGGTCTTTTGTAGCAGTTGCAGCTGGAGACCAGTCAGCTTCTTGGGATGGTTAGAGATTCAGAAGAAACCCACAACTTTTCATTAGTTCGTGGCCCTTTTCCTTCTAACCAGAGTATCTAGAGCTTCTTTCTAAAAGGATTTTATGGTGGATAAGAAGAGTAATTAAAATCAGAATTCTGAAATATAATCCTTTCCGGGAGATCTTAACCAGAACGTTTAATTAAAAATGTATATCGAATGTAATGAATTTCATCAATTTTAGATGTTTAGATGTCTTTTTTTTCAATTTTGAAGGTGCGAAGAAAGCACAACTATTAGAACTTCACCTTTATGTGACTACAAAAAATGGTGATTTTTAGTATTCAATAAAACCAACTTAATTTCAGTATTTCTCGAGTAAAATTGACCAAACCACATTCTTTCATTAGTTCCTGTATCGCCTTATGGACATGGAACGGGAAAAGAACTTTACTTTGACGACAACGATTGTAAGTGAACCTACGTATGTAAGGTGTATTCCATACCGCCGACATTACTCTGCAATTCACAATTAACCTTTTTAGCGTAATCTGTTTTCTTTGGGTCACCGCCGGTGGACATAGAATCTTGGACCCAACAGGTTATTATTAGTTATGCGGGCGCTCGTACTGAGCTTGAACTTCGGTGGAGTTCAAACCTGGGATCCTCAGAATAATTATTTATATGGCTTATATGGCTTATCGTTATAAAGCGTAAAAATCCTACAAAAACTAGCTATTCTAAAAATTACACAAACCTTAAAAAGATGTAGTGATAAAAATCACAAAAAACATAACAAAAATGCAATTAATTAGGTAACTCTAAATAGGTTAAATAAAAAGGACTCATAAACCTGTAAGAAAAGAGAATACAAAGAGATTTTGAAATGCCTTCAAGTGAGTAGCTCTAAGAAAATTTCTCAAGAAATTTTGTAAAAATTCCGAAACTAGCTAAACCTAAAACGAATGAATAAAATGAAGCGAAACCGAAAATATTAATTATAACATGGCTGTCAGAGTGTTCCCAGAGGGTAGATGCAGCACCGGGCGAAGTTCCTACTTCGGGAACCGCTGCTTCCAAACAAATGTCCTCTCCATAGAGCAGTTCGCCACTTTTCTAGCCATCCAAATATGTTATAAACGAACGCACAAAAATTTCGAACCGATTAGAGTCCCGCGGGACCAGTCTGCAGAATCATTGACGTACCATCATCGTCCCAGTTCTACAATTCCAACGTGACACTTGTCTTTCCCGCAGCACTTGCAGCAATAGCAAAGCGAAGAGAAGCTTCATGGATAGAAACTCCTCAATCTGGCAACGAAGTGGTTCTTAAGTGCACTTGTGTGAAACTATGGTATAGTGGACTGTGGCCCAGTCCCGATCTGCATGCAGTACAGATGAATTTTTGATTAAGCTAGTGTTAGGATTAAGCTTATCAAGCAATTCACCTGGTTACATGTCCTTGGCCCCAGTAAAAACAACGTTCTTGTTAAATCGAATGTCGGGCAGATAAGCTGGCACATATCGCTAACAAGATTATTAATATCTCACAAGGTCGGGCACGTAAAGTATCTGTGGAACAGGTTTCCTTCGCCACCACATCCCTTGTTAGACCACTTCTGGAGTATTTTATTCTGGTTTAGTATCCGTTTTACAGATCTCACATTAAACGTATTAAATCCGTACAGCGTAGATTTGAGATATCGGCCCTTCGTGCTTTAACCTGGAGTGACCCCCTCCTATTCTAGATCCATATGAAGACCGATTGGGACTGATACAACTTGCTACTCTCGAGAAGCGTCGTTGAGTTGCTGATATAATTTTTCTACACCAGCATCTGCTGGGGAAGATTGAGTGAGGAACTTTCTTCCAAAATTTTACCTAGGGAACTATTCTATTCCCTTCGAAACCGTTCTAGTTTACGGATAGCTTTCTCGCGCACTAGTTTCGGTATGTTTGAGCCAGTTAACCGCATGTGTAGGTTTGCTAATGATGTTGGTGATGTTTTCAGCACTAACGTGGACAAGGTTACATTAAAGAGGAGCCTCTACAACCTGTAGCCATCCTGTTGCAGTTACTCGTTTTTGTAAGGCTTTTGTAAGGTGTTTTATGTTGGTTTGTGTATGTATTGTATTAGCTTGGTCAATTGATTCCTGGCTTCTGCCTTTGAAGTGCGCCTTCTGAGTTAGAAGGGTTAATTCATCATTAAACAAACCGTGCAGACTTCTGATTTCGTCCTTCGATATGTGACAGCTGGTTTGAAAGCACGAGGCTATGATGGAGCAGTTTAAATGCCACGTCAGAGTCTCTGTAATTGGATTGATAACTATAGATCGCTCTATTAGTTATGGTCCCCATTACTCCCAAATCTACTCCAAGATGTGCGCGCTATCTATTAACACCTAAGTGATCTGTAGGATTTACTCCTACGAAGAGTTTGCGCAGCCGACGTGAAGTTAGTGTACTGAATGTTGTGTGCGGTTGTCGGTTTAGTACGAAAGCGTTTACCACATCAGTGCTGGGTTTTCTAGTACAGAGACGACGGAAACGCTCTCGCGCTGCATTCACCAAGTCGTTTAATTATGTGATGTGGGGGTGTATCAGTGTGTTCCCAGAAGCATCAATGATATCATCAAAAACTGTAAGTTATACTGTATCGGCCGTTACACCTCGAGCTTTACTGAATACCGAATCTACTTACTCAGAGTTCAATCTGATCGGAATTGCTGAAAATTCCCCATACCCAAGTTCATTCCATCGCAAATGCAATGTTGGTCTTATTCTGCACCATGTCGTAATCATGGAGATAAGATCCTAGGACCAGTCATGCGGATATGGTGGATGGACCGAGAGCAAATATTAGTGCGCCCCTGCGTAGCTATCCCCCATACAACTAACCCCCAGCTGCGAAATTAGGTATTCTCTTTGACATAACACTCGCTGGAATGACTGACATCAACACGAGCCTTTCTGGGTTTCAGGCCCTATTTCAGGATCAGGGTAACATAGAATTCTCGAATTAGGGAGAATTAAGGCCACATCATTGATGCAAATGATAAAAAGCAATGGTCCTACACCTACAGAAACAGAACACGTTGCGTGCGATCAGATAGTTAGGAACGATGGAAACCCTAAAAGAGATAATTTACGAACAAGAACACTGTGCTTAATTCTGTCAAAAGCCTTGCTAAAACCGTGAAAATGCAGTCGACCTGTTTACCAGCTTAGAGAATTGCAGCGAGTTAGTCGTAGTAGATCTACCTTTCATAAAGCCATGCTGAAAGGAATCCAGAAAAGGTTTGTAGGTGGAACTTCCGAACATTGCACACCAGGGCTTCAACAATTTTAACAATACAACGATGGGGCGATAGTTTGATATGTTACATTTTCTTTCCTTCTTATGTAAGGGAATGATGACAGATACTTTCCATTTCGGAAAGACACCACAACAAATAGATAAGTTAAATAAGTGACAAAGTATAGAAACTCATTACCCCAGTTATTATTTACAAATTTAGCAGGTACAATTTACAAAGCGAGCAGGTATACCGTCAGGACTACACGAGAAACTTTCAGCCAAACCAGAAATATGCTATAGAACAGTATCCTCGTCAAACACTAGGTCTTTGCTTTCCAGGTTAGTCCGCGCAAGCCTCGTCATAGGAGTAAAATCCTTATTTCTAGTATCACAGTCAGTAGTCAAAAATACAGTGCTGAAAAATTCGTCAAATAGATTGGCAGTCGTCGGGGATGGTTACTCTCGACGTCACCAAAACTTAACACAGAAGAGAAGCCATCACAATTGCGCTTAGAAATTACGAAACTCCAGAACTGTTTAGTCAGCATCACTCCTTGAGGAATAAAACCGCTTCCAAGCTTTATTCTTTAGATTCTTTAAGTGCTTCACGGAACTATTGACCCAAGGCTGAATTGTACGCGAACCACGAGACCTTGAAACAGGAACACAATTAGCAAAACAAACAGCAAGAAAATCCTAAAATAATTTTACCGTCACTACAGGACCAAAACCAAGAATTGTATGACATGCCGGATGATGACAAGACTCAGGAACCAAGGGAAATGGGCAGTGCTTCACGACAGTACTAGAGCAGTCAGATGAGAACATAAAATCCTTGAAAACTTGCCCGAGCCATTCATCACATCAGAGGACTGTGATAAACCGCAAGAGGCAATGGAATCTGTGAAGGCCGAAATGTACTATGGACCAGCCGAAAAAGATGGTAGTAGGCTATCCTTGTCCGAGGAGCGCTCCCAACCGATCCAAGGCATGTTAAAATCTCCAAGAAGCATAAGGTCATCCGACGGAAGCAGCAAATCAGCCAGTCCTTCGACACAAGTAAACATCAACTCATAACAATCAGAGGGCGATCCAGGTGGAATATAGACTGTCGCAATGTATACGTTTTTGTTTGGGGGCCTGGGAACCACACAAAAGAACCACAAAAAAACCTGATCGGATCCCACAACATCTTCGACCATACACGGAATGTCATGGCGGACAGCGCAGAGAACACCACCGCCTACCGAAGCATCAGGAATCAGGAGCCGAAATACTCAGAGCCGAAGAGCTCGGCGTTAGCAATTCTTCCACAAAGCCAAGTCTCAGTCAGGCAGACCACGTCGAAACAATTATTCATCGAGCCAAGTGGTTTTAGAGCGCAGTCCAGTTACGTTGGCATAGTAAAGGTAGAACTCACTGATTCACTTTTTGATGATATATTATGGGCTGTTGTTGCGTTCAAGCGAATCCTTGGAATGAATTCACGGAAGATAGAATTACATGGCCAGATGTCGGGGCAAAGTACCGAATGAAAAACAGCATCCGGTACAAGAAGTTTAAATGAAGTAGAGAAGGAACGACCCTGCTGTCCGCTTCGTGCATCAATTCTTTTGCAGACAATTAAGCTCAGATTAGCCTCCGTGCATGCTAAAATAAAGTTACCGATGTCATCCTCAGTGGTGTCGTGATGTAACCGTGACAAAAAAATATAACTTGGAAGCTCAGTCGTTCTCAAAACCACCGCCGTAGTATCAGGTCTCGCGGCGTTAACCACGGTGTCAGCGTCAACAACATCGCAAGAAGTTGGAATGGTTGATGCGCGACTGGAAGCCGGACAGGGGTCGAGACACCATCCCTTGCAAAAGAGAGTGCAGTAGCAATAGAGGGAGCAGCAGTCAACCTCGACGATATATTAAGAGAGCATGTGTCCTCCGGAGTGCCAGCAAGCGGAGCCTGATCCCTCCGGCCGTCGCGTGACTTCATCGAAGGTGGTAAATCGGGAGATCGAAGTATAGCAGTAGGTTGTACAGTATTCAGAACGCCCCTATCAGGACCCGACACAAAAATGGTCGTCAAATCACATAGGCACACTGACGACATCCAAAACCACAGGCCGAACAGAATTGCGACGCAGGAGCTGCACGTCAGACGAGACCGTCTGAATAAAGTCCGAATTGCCCTTCGCTGCCGATGACAGCGATTCCATATCCCTTCTTAGAAGTTTCAAATTACTCCCAATATCATCAATAGGGAGAACAGGATTTGCGGCAGCATTGGTACAATGTGCAGGATGAACAGTTGCACCATGTATGTCCGCAATAGAGCTAGACATAGTTGTTATCTTTTATAAGATATATCACGCGACTAATCCAGCAGCAGGGCATAGCTAGCTCAATATATTTTTAATGAGGCCAACAGGTCATCAATCAATCTAAGCACTTTTGCTCCTATATTTTTCTGTTAATCCAACCATTTTCGAGTAAAATATCTTTCAAGTTCCAAAATTTTCAATTTTGTCCCTCAAAAATCTCAAAAAACTTACTTACAAAAGTTGTTCACGTTTAAGTAAAGAATACGAATCTACAATAATGCGTTCCTATTTAAGTTTTTTTTTTTTTGATCCTTTGTGTAGTTTTCGATATAATTCAGTGTCTTCAGATAAATTGAACATCCTGTATATGTGAAAGGGGGTCAACGTTTTTTTCACTCTACACAAATTGTTGCTTAATAAAGCGAACAGCTGCCTTAATAATAGGTTTGATATCAAAATCCAGCCCCCCCCCCTACCTTCACCATGATAAAATCCTAGATCCGCCACGGCACATCCTTCATAGAAGCAATTTTATTGAATCTGTTAAAAGTACTGAAAGGTTACAACTCAAACCAAATTAAAAATAATACAACGTTCTGGATTTCATTTATTAAACGGCACACATACATAAATAATTAATTTGTTAACTGTCTTTTATTAGTAAATATACTCATATAATTTACAATTTGTCGCCATCGTATAATAAAACAATTCGAGCAGTAGTCCTGGCCTATAAATAAAAATATCCTGTTGATGTAATAATACAAAATACTTTAACTTAACCTAACTTATGATAATATTTCCTTTTATTTTAATTTGTCCTTTGCTTTAGCGTTTTTAATTAACATTTTTGAGATTATTTTTGCTTTATTGCGCGTGTCAGTTTTTTTCTTCCCTTTACTTTTTATAGTTCCATTAATTTATTTGAAAATTGTAAAATTTTTATGTATTTTTAATTAATTTATTAATTATTTATTTTCCTTTTTAATTTTGAAATAATTATGTAAATTTTTATCACTAGAATATTGCTTAAAATAGGAATATTTTCGACACTCCTTTTCACCTTTCGGTATTTTCCCTCGTTAAATTTCTTTTAAGTCCTAATTTTATTAATTGCAAATGTTAAATTCTAAACTTTTTATATAATTTAAAATATTTAGACATTTTTGTAAGATAATTTATCGCTGTGTAAAAAATGTTTCACAATTTTAATTTTATTAACAATTTAAAACGAAGTCGAATGTATTTGTCATAAGACTAATTTTTACAATGTAAATTCATATTTTCATTATATACAGGATATTTTACAATACATTTCAAGCATTCTATATTAGATTAGTTTATTAAATTTTTATAGTTTATTGTTAACTTAAAAGCTATGAAGAATATCAGTGAGGGTTTTAAGAGGGTTTGTGCTTGGTGTAAGACTATAAACAGTGTGTCTTGGAAATTTTCATTGTTTAAGGTTACCTACGTTGAGTTTCTATTGTATTTACTATGGCACTACAGCGGAGAAATGCATTTAGGTTTTTGAATAATTTACAATAGGATGAATAAAAGATTAAATAAATTTATTAAATTTAAGGCGTGCGATTATGAAAGTAAGCATAGATTAAAATTTGTTTACAGCGCTCATATTCAAATCGTATTAGTTTTATATAAATAAACACAGCATAGCACTGAAGTTTACATAGCCTACCAACAATTTTGTTTACATTATTTATTCAGTTTATTTTTTTTTATATATATTTTTTTAAGATTTAGCTAATGAAGTAGAGTTTTGTGGAATGCCATTGTTATAAAGTAAAACTTTGAAATTTGAACAGTTGAACTGCACAAAGTGCACAAAATCATCAAATTGTTATATTTCATTTAAAAAACCAAAAAAAACCTAAGTTAACAAAATTTTAATTTCTACTATCCAGATGACTTACTTAAAATCTTTTCTATTCAACGTAAAAAGTGGCCTGTCAAATAACATTTAACCTCCAAACTTTTTTCAACCAGTGTTTCAAGCGCATCCTGAATAACCATTGGTTGAAGGTCCTTACTTACAAAAACTTACCTGCGAAGATGAGATAGATATCGATGTTCGCAATTAGACGAAAATGGCAATGGATAGGTTGCACAGCGAAAAGCCAAACGAAGTCGCTCAACAAGTTCTGAATTGGAACGCCCACACGACCCAAGGAAGCCTTTATGTGTGACAAAGGCAAAACACTTGGAAGAAATAAGGTTTCCAAATAAGTCAATCGTGGTAGTAGAGGATAGGCTAAGTAGAAGCCCGTTTATTGCACACTGGGTTCAGGGAAATAGAGAGAGACCTCGTCTGAAATATTAAAGTGTCCTTAAGTTTTTAAAGGAAATATCTAGTGCGCTTTCCAGTCAGAACAGTTCATTTATTAAATTTATTTAGTTAGTAATAGTCTAGTAAAAATGAGAAAAATAATAATAATTCGTTACAGCACTCTGACAGCGGAATATTGTCGAACAAGCTCTTGTAAAAGAGGAAAAAATAAATAGAACCGACAGCAGCTATCCGTCGCTATTTCTGGCTAAACTGTGCATCCTATCAAAAAAAGTTAAACATAAAAGTGGTAGGAAATAAGAAGATCTACAACTTTTGTAATTACCATTTTCACCTTAACCTCAAAATTTTTCGAAAAAATGGTGGAAAACTGGTTTTTTGGTTTTCAATTTTTTTCTTTGACAAAAAAATTTCTATGAAGCTGATACTTGGGCAAAAGATACTTTTTAGTGTTGCAAAAAGGCAGCAATTTTTTCAGACGGAAATATTTAGAGGTTGTTGTTAAATTTAATTAAAAAAAAAAGCGAAATTTCTGTTCTCTTTTGGCTCACTTATCTTCTTTCGACGAATAGTAAAAAAAGGTATACTGCAATGGAAAAAATGACCGGGTCGTCCTGTCAGTAAAACCACAACAAATATTATAAATCATTGTATTGATTGTATTGAAAGAAATCCTGGTGAGTGCCAATTTTCCCTTAATGAAATGAAAGAAACATTTATAGGTGAAATTCCAACATCCAACAACTGAATAAAATGTGGTATGAATCGCGAACGGAAAACATAGATGATGAAAATTTATGATAAAAAAAATTATAAAGTGTTAAGTGCAGAAGAAGAAAGTAAGTGAGTTGATGTTCCTGCAACGTTGCTCAAATTTTTAAATATTATCATATAGACACAAAAAGAATCAAGAAACAAAAAAGTGGAGCAGAAGAGTCGCAACGATAGCCCATTGTTTGATTTCATCTGGGAGGCCACGATTTTTTTTATATCCTATTTTAGTAGGCTTATCGGTACTGCTGCAATCGGCAATATAACAAAATTTGAATGGTTTTATTAATTAATAACAATTATTTCAAGATAAATATGCAAATTACCACGAAGTAGTTTTAAGAGGAATCGAAGTGAAAAATTTCGCTTTTTTTTAATTAAATGTAACAGCAACCTCTAAATATTTCCGTCTGAAAAAATTATTGCCTTTTTGCAACACTAAGAATTATCTTTTGCCCAAGTTTCAGCTTCATAGAATTTTTTTTGTCAAAGAATAAAATTAATAACTGAAAAACCGGTTTTCCGCCATTTTTTCGAAAAATTTTGAGGTAAAGGTGAAAATGGTAAATACAAAAGTTGTAGATCTTTTTATTTCCTATAACTTTTACATTTAACTTTTTTCGATAGGATGCATAGTTTAGCCAGAAATCGCGAAAAACTGTTTTCAACCCCTAAAAATCCACCCCATTCCACCCCGGATAGCTGCTGTCGGTTCGATTTATTTTTTCCTCTTGTACAAGAACTTGTTTGAAAATATTCCGCTGTCAGATTGCTGTAACGAATTTTGTTGTTGTTCGAACCCTATTTCTGCTGGACTATAGTACAGGCTATATTTCAAATGTGCTGTGAGAATTTTACAATTACAGGAATGGCAGTCCGTAACAACGGATCTACATCTGAAGTAACGGTAGTAAATTGCGTAGAGTTCGGTGAAAAATTATTTTGTAGAGCTCTCTACTTTGTAGAAGTCCCTACAATTCTGTTTCTTACTCTTTTCTGTCCGTTTAATATTTTTCGATTTATAACGTCGGAAAAGTGAAAATAAAATTTTTAGGAAATGTTTTTCGTATTTTTCTCTTTTTGGTATGTGTTACCATAATATGCTTAATACCAAACTTTTAGAGCATAGAAAAAGATTCAGCTGAAGGCTTTAAATACAATCGTCTGATTTAATATTTTGCTGGGAGAGTACTATATAAATCATCATGTCTAAAGAGCTATTTCAATTCAATGAAAAGTCTTTTAATGAAACATTTTGAGGACAGCTATGTTTAATGGATTGAATAAGTCAGCGCTTTGCCGCTTTTTTTTGCAGCTACAAAACCTACTTTCCCTCCCAAGGAGAACATGAAAAGAAGAGTAAATAAAATTGTCACCTCCGGCAACCCCCGCAAACAGCTGTGTGGTTCACTCGAAAACGCATGTTAAAAGAAGTATAGTATTTCCATAGGGTCGTAATTACAAGGGAAGGGTTATGAAGGCTGTAGAAACGCTGGGGAATTAAAACAACCCTTCCAGTGAGTGGACAAATCAGCTTTGATTCATCTACTGCTTGAGAGCATTGTTTATTAGTTGCCTAATCGCTTCATCGAAGAAAATTTTAGATGTTTTGAGGAAGCGGTTACCCTACTGATGCAGCGCTACCACAACATAATTATACTATATAATCATTATAGATGGTGACTTTAATTTTAACCTCCTGAGAACTTATATTACAAGTGATAGCTTCAATGACGGTCAACGATCCCTAGATCTTAGGGTTGTTAACAATCTGCCAACTTACTTCAAAACGGCTCAGCCATCTATTCTAGATTACTTGATAGGAACTAACCCCGACGCTATTTCTTTCCACAATCAATTAAGTCCATGGAATTTATTGGACCACGCCATACTATATTATTTGTAGCACACAACTTTGTATTTAATACGCATAATACAGCTCGGCGAATCTTTCAATATAGGGACTACAATGCAATCGACTTCCCAGCAATGTTGGAGTATTCTTCATAAATTCCTTGGGATAGGGTCTTTTACGTCACTTCAGCTGATGCAAAAGCTGATCTATTAGAGCATTTTATTCAAAGTGTTCACAATGAATTGGCTCACAAGTAATATTCGTATCCTTATGAGAGAAAGAGAATTCCTGTATGAAAGGCAACGCAGGATTAGAACCAAATGTTGTCGTGCTTGTTACAATATATTGCGAAATCTTTTTAATACTAAGATAAAATTAGCTAAAGGTAACTACTTTGCTCACAAACTGAATCCTGAACTTGCACCAACCTCCACACCTTAGGAGTGCATAACCATGATAAAAGGTAAATTTGTTACCTTGATCCTGAGGAGCTTAACCAGTATTTTATATATTCAATTAATTCAGCACTAAATAGTTTCAGTATTACAGAAAATCGTCTTACGGCTTTAGTTTCCGTTGCGTCGAACCTGACGAAACTACCAATCCTGTTTCATCCATAAAATCGGACGCGATAGAGCCTGACAATATCCCGCCGCATTTTATAACACTCTTCTACCCCCAAATTTGGCAATAGACAGCTCATATTTTTAACTTCTACCTAATGACCTCTAAGTTCCCTAAATCTTGGAAAAGTCCAACGGTTGTCCCAATTCCGAAAAAAATGGTCACCCTTAGCGCCTGAGGACTATCGTTCGATTAGTTTGTCATGTGTTCGAGGAAAATCACCCGAGAAACTGCTTTGATAATAACACAGGTCCACGAAAAAAATTGAAAAAATTAATACTGAGGTCGAACTATGTTTACTATATGTTTTCGAGGTCGTTGGATACGAATCCGAGGTCCGTTCAACCCCATCACATCAGGATTTTCCATTCGTTATATACTGTCGAACTGCCTATCCAGCCCAAAATTTGGAAATGAGTAGCGTATGGTTACTTTTGCCGCTTTTATTTTGAGGTTATGGGGTTATGCGTCTTAGGGGTTGAGGGGTTGGGGGTTAAGGGCTTAGGGTTTTTGGTACGATGGGGTTATGGGGTTTTAAATTCAAGGCATAATAAGGGTTCTTGGTCTAAATTTTTGGGTAATGGAAAATCCTGATGTGATAGTGTTAAAGAGACCTCGAATTGGGATTTAGCGACCTCGAAAAGATATACTGAACATAGTCAGACCTCATTATTAATTTTTTCAATTTTTTTGTGGAGCTGTGCAATGGATTGTTGGGAAAATGACAATCGGGATTTCGGAGAGATTTTAGCTGTGAAACAGCACTCATAAAAGTTACAACGGATATTCGTGCTGCCCTTGATCGAAATGAAATGTTTTGATTTGATTTTTCCAAGGCTTTTAATAATGTGCTTCATGAGCAATCACTAATGAAGCTATCGTCACAGTATCACTTCTTCTCTACCGCTCTGCCTACCAATTCCGTATGCTCTTTGTGTACGTCGACAAAGAGATTGGTCATGTGTATTCTTCAGTGTTGTCGGTGTCATCTGGTGTTCTACAGGGATCGATCTTGGGACCAGTTCCCTTCAGTTTATATAGTCGGGATATTGAGCAAGCTGAAAGTACATATGTTCGCAGACGCTGTACAGCTTTACTTAAGTTGTCCTCGAGGTCTTATACAAGATTGTGTAGAAAGAATAAACGCAGATTTGCGGCATGTACATTGGTGGTGCAATACAAATGGTTTAAAATTGAATTAATTTAATTCAAATGTGTTACTGGAGTATCCGAATTCTTAGGCTTATCTCCTATCATGCTTAATGCAGTAATTTGCTGCGTAGAATCCGAATCCGTGTCAGAATTAGGCCATCACGCCAGGATTAGGAGATATTTGAGGTTATGTACTCGAAATATGGTTTTTTTTTGTTACTTTTGAGATTATGTACAGGATGCACAGCACTTTTTGGTAATTTTTTCTAGTTGCATCATGTAATACTACTCTTACCCTTCAAAATAAGCTATTGAGCGGACCCCTACGCTTTTTCTTGCAAAATAAGGACCACTTTAAGTTATGAAATATAATCCAATGTAAATATGTATGATCATGACGTTCTTGGAATATATTTCACAACTTAAAATGGGCGTAACTTTGCAAGAAAAAATCGTGGGTGACGTGGGTCAATATCTTATTATGAAGAGTAAGAGTAATATTAAATGATGCAACTATAAAAAAAATTACCAAAAAATATTGCGCACCATCTACATAACCTCAAAAGTAACAAAAAAAGTGTTTCGAGTACATAACCTCAAATATTTTAAAATGCTGACGTGATGGAACACAATTCTGCCCTCGGGTCCGAACGCTGTGCAGGAAATTACTTCAGATATAAGCCTAAGCTGCCCAACAACATTGATGACCCTATTTTTTGTAGACCTGTGTAATTTTTAATTCGCTTTGGAACTTTAAAGTGTCGTTTTTGCTTTGATAGATCAGTTAAAAATAATCGCAGGAAATTAAAAAGCACTTTAAAGAGGAAAGTGCGAGCTTTAAAATACTTCATTTATTCATTCTTTATTCTTTCCTTCAGTTTTAGTTTTAAAGCCATGGAGGAAGAAAACATGTTGACTAAAAGGTTTTCAAAAGGAATGGTAAACGCTTTCAAATGAATGCTGCGGCATCTGGCATGTGATATAAAAATCCCAAATTTTTATTCGTTTTTTGGTTGATCCTTTAATGACGTTACGTACGGGATTTTAACTTTCTGCGGAATTTTGGGCGACATTTTGAGTTTTGGTAACTACATTAACTTTTTCACACGATTTTATTTCTTGGAAGTGATTACGATTTAAGTGCAACTCGTGCGTTTGCAACCATCCTGCGTAATGCCCACGTTTTTACTTTACCTATATTACAATTTATGTTTAAAAACCGGCAATATCGTGAACCATGTTTTCTGAATCATCTTTGATAGTGTAAGGTAAACTTTTCACACTAATCAAACCTCAACTAATGGATTCGATAAGATTACGCAAAATAAAGTTTGCAATTTTGAGCCCTCATTTGCGTTTTTCATTGTCAGACCTATGACTTTGAAAACCTTAAAAACATTACGTCAGGCAATGGTATAGTATAGCATATATATGTTATGACCACTCTATAGCAAAATAAGTCAAAATCTTGGCTTTATTTCTTTCTAGTAAAATAGTCACCCACTTCCATCCTGCTTTGCAAATAAGACACGACAACTTCATTCCATATGGTCTGACATAGAATGAATGTGTTAAAAAAGTCAAATTGACTTTAGAAAAAACGCAAAAGAACTGGTTATGATATTTTTAAGTCGGTGTTCATTAATATGTATATGAAAACAACAAGTTACCTATTAGCGAAAGCGCCTTTTAAAAGTATTTGCGGTAACATTCAGATTTTTACTTAAGATAACGCAAGCTACATACGTGTGTCGAATACTTTTCTAATAATAATGAAAATATTCTTTTTCCATATAGATTAGTTGGTATTTGGTATATAAGTATAAAAGAACACGTTGTTCATTTTGAATAGATTGCCCCCTTAAATATATAAAAGTTTGTTATAACTGACTATGGATGAAGGATCAACAAAGTTATCATTTTCAGATAAGCTCCAAACAGATTGTTTTTAATTAATCTATCACATCGTTTTTGTATAAAATCTTTGGAACTGATCAGATGGATCTGCCATATCACTGTTGAAAATCCGACACCGGATTCGTAATCAGCCACCCCCAAGACCCTGCTATACTGATTTTCATGGAAATCCATCGAATAAGGAAAGAAGTCCGCCATGTTGGAACCGCCATTTGGAGTATCAAAAAAAATCCGACACACCGATCGTTGAGATCCCGACACACCAATTGATTACGATACTCGATGAGTCAGTTGATTTCGGCCGCATTGTTGATTGCGCAATTTTTTGAATCCATTTTAGCCACTAATTTTTTGAAAGTTTATTGCGCGAGATGTAAATCGTCGGTGGAGTAAGTGATCGTGATCGATCAGCGACGGCGAAAGGTAGCCTATGATGGGCACTGCGATCAGTGAGGTTTTTTGTGCTAAAACCCCACTACTGTAGAAGACGCTCTGCACAGCAAAGCAAGGAGTTCTTAAACAGGAGAGGATTTGACGTCAGCCGGGCTCAGAAATTGCCCTCTGAAGACTATTCTGCTAAGTCAAGCAAAGTCAAGACAAAACGACATAATGCGCAATGTAGTTTCATTATCCTCCGGATAGGGCTGACATTTCCTCTCGCTTAACAGACCTAACTGATGAAGGCTACGGTAGCCAGGAAGGTAGCCTTCAAGTAACCTGAGGTCCGCTTTAGTTAAGGCGGTGATATCATTGTAGGCAATATTTTTAGCAAGTGTCTTGCCTTGGGTGAGCCCGGGTATATTTCTCAAGCATGTTAACTGTTGGCTCTTAGCCCAATCGCCCAGCTGAGACGGCAATATTGCTCGCTACCCTGCCAGCGAGAGGATGAACGCTTTCTCGCTAGTTAATTAGCGATCTCAGTAGCCTTGATTTATAAGTGAAGTGATGTCTTGGTCGCGACCAATTCAGTAAAATGAGTTAAAGGACCTGAGTCGATGTTTTCCTACTGTATCGGTCAATCGTTAACTTGCGTTTCACCATATCATATGTCTAAGTACAAAACAGATGGCATACCAATTCTCACAATCTTGAGATTGCTCCCATCTTAAAGCAAAAGAGCTATGAACAGAACAAACAAAAGGCAAATTACAAAGCACTTAGTTCGATTCGTTGACTGAAAGGTTGGAAAAGTTCTCCAGTGGTAGGGCTCAAATGCTTGTCTCGACAATGCTTGTTCGTGCGCAAATGACTTAATTTTTTTGGTTTTTTGAGTCAGTTATGCCAAAGGACTCGTATGACCAGGGTCAGCAAAGTGACCGATTCTGCCCATCACTACAACAGAGCGTGACCTTCCTATGAGTGGCCAAAAAATCCCACTTGGATAGAACTTTAAGGGCTGATTAGCTATAAGAGAAGATAGTTATATCAGCCCCTCTCAGTCCTTTATTAAGATTAAAAAGGGCGCAGGCTGTGTGATGGAGACCCTAATGTTGGGTCCGAAAACATCAGAACAGTCATGATGTTCCACTGTTGAGCCATCAGTTAACCTAAAGTCTCGGTAAAACACCATTTGACTGACAAATAATAACCACTTTAAATTACTCCATCAATTGTTTTTTTTATTATTCTCAACCTAAATACTCTTCACAGGAAAATTCATATATTTATCACCGTTCAGTAGATATGAATTTTATTCCTATATTATTTCATTTTCCCAGTATTGCAATCTGGACAAAACCAGTGAGACTCCCACTGAAACCCTTGTCATAACTCCAAAATACCTTTTGTTGTTCCGGCCATTATACGACATTAACATTGACAGTTTTGTACTATTGTGATGCGCAGACTGGTTAGGTTAAAACCATTCTGCCGAAAACTAATCAGGTTTCAACACCGGACTAATCAATGGCGGTTGGGGTTGTCAAATACCTTTTTGTTCTGCCTTCGATTCGAACCGGAGGACCAACTCCAGAACCCAAAGCCATATTTTATTGTTTAAAGGCCATATGATTTGGTCAACTCCGCGAAGTTCCAATGTGAAAGGATCACGACTCTAGTAAAAACAATAGCCACCGGATTGAAACCTGTTAACATTGGTCTCATCTAACCAAATCACCAATAAGAGTAGAAAATTCCTTAGCACTTTAAAGGTTCACAGTTCATTCTAAATTACACTTTGTCAATCATATACAGTTCGGTTTTTATGACTCTGTGGAAAGTGTTTAATAACAGTTACAATGGACTTTCATAAAGCCGGTTACTTTTTTTTCCTTGGCCTCAGTCCTATATTTTTAAGTATTCTACGCTCAGTCCGCTCACTCACACTCTTGCCTAAAGCCTGGAGCGCTGCTTTTGGAGTTCTGGTTCGATCTCTTGCATAACGGTCTGACAAATTTTTTTCTCCCGTCTTTTGGTCTTGACAGCATTCCTTCATACACCTTTCTAATATTAAAACCGATACCGGAAGAATACTTGCACTTCTCTTTGATTTTTTTTTAAGAATGCCCTTTTCCAAAAAGGAGTTCATTTCGTACTTGTCTACGTATTCAGTGTCTCAGAGAACACTCCTGCACCAATACCTTGTTCCATTTTAGAACCATCCGTGAATATTACGGTATCATAGTTGCTGGCCAGTTCCGTCATTTTCGATTCCGTTCTAGTTGGAATACTGACAGTGAATCCTTTTTCAAAATTTATGACAGGCGTAAGGTAGTCAGTTGAGCCATTTGGCCCATAAGGATCTTCGGTTGTGGTGGCTCCAGTAATGCCGATGCAAGCGATTCTTTGCACTCTACTTAGCTCAGTTTGGTTATAAGCCTTACTCATCGCAGGCCACCAGTGAAGAAGACGAGAATTGGACGCATCACCACTGTGTATAACCACAGCGTCATCTTAGGTTGCAGTATCCATGTTTTACCGAAGGTACGTCTGTAGGCATAGAGGGTTACACATGCTTTCTTTACCCGCTCCTCTATGTTAAGCTTCCAGTTCAGTTTGGGATCCATGACTTAGCCCAAATACCTGTCACTGGAGAATAGTGAGGTTGTTGGCCGTTTAATTTAGGTAAAGCAAAGTATGGTACCTTGGTTTTTGTGGTGGAGAGCATAAGCTCAGTTTACCCGGGATTCAGAGCCAGTCCACAGTTCTTAGACCAACTGCTCATTTTCATCAGGGCACCCTCCGTAACCTCGCAGATAACCGAGGGAAACAACCCTGATAACAGCATTGCCACATCGTCCGCGTAAGCAACGGCCTTAACACCCCTTACTCAAGTCTCAGCAGGACATTTTCCTTGTCCTAGTGGAAGTATTATAGCGTAATAGCACTGTTTAAAATTTAGTTTATGTTTTCTTACTTTGTGGCATTTTAAAGTATAACAAAGCAAAATAAAACCTTTAAGTCATTTAACCTCAAATTGGAATTGGATAATTGTTAACATGTACAGGTGTCGTGATTGCGTAAGAAATAAAATAAAAGAAAACAAGAAAGTCATTCGACAAATCCTCTCTATAATATTTACCTGAAATCGTCTTTATTGCTTTCTTTGAAGACAAACAGCTGTACAATCAGACATGTGCTATATGACAGTACTCTTGTTATGTTAGAAAAGGCTATTGACTTTATATCTCAACTTAATTTGTAATCAGTTGTCTTCAAAACATCTGCTTAACAGTGAGATGAAAAGACAAAAGTATTGATCCTATTTTGTTAATAACATAAGCCATGTGTCATACATTTGAACACGAGCTTATTTATACAAAGTCTAGATTTTGTTTTCGTCGATTTTATCACCTGAGTTCATCCGAATTCCTAAACAATTATTTTCGATGAAGGTGTGATCTAAAAATTGTGCGCAATGTACATGACCTTCAATTTAAAAGCTTTTAAATGTACAGACAAATTTTAGCTTTTAGCTTGCAAGAGTTTGGAAAATTATTCCCAATTTTGCATGTTTAGTAAGTGAGTACAAAAGAATGAAGTTTTCAATATCAAAAGGTGAATTTCAAAGCCATTCAATTTTAATTAAACTAAAACATATTTTTTTACTGAAAGAAACCTAATTTGAATGGCCGATAATCAAAAGTTCTTGATCTATTGTGACGAGGATAATGACTTCATGTGATATTCAGACAATTTGAATTAATTAACAAGCGATTGCGACATTTGACTTAAGTAATGAAAAAAAATAAAGAATTTCCAGACATAAACAATAGAAAATTTGAAAAAGTTATGTCAAAACTTTTCCCTTACATTATCAATTCGACGACCACTATGTCCCGGGTTCGAAACCAGGTCTCCCCATGCGCCTTTATTAAGAAATTAAAATAATCCACTCCGTCTCTGGACTGTTGTCTAGTTCGCATCAATGCAAAAAGTAAGACTAAAGTTTCCTCACTTCCCTTACACTAATTCCCTTCCAGCCAAAACCATGCTAACGCATCAAAGGGTTGTCCCCTAGGCTTTAACCAGATCGTAAAAAAAAAATCATACATTCCCTTGAATTATCATAAAAAAACCTTTCCAACATAATAAGGCGTTTTCTAGAATTTTTAATGATAATAATTTTTATTTTTTATTTAGAAAAAGCAATACCAATAAACTCCGCCGCAGCCGGTCCCAAGCCCGGATGAGAAAGGAAAAGAAAAACACAGCCCCAGCAAAAACAAATCGTTTTAGAGAGAATCTATGCGATATACCTATACCCTCTCAGTGACTCCCAGGACGCCTCAAGGAGCATCCCTCCTTCTGCGATAGAATAGGTAGGCTTGAAACCCACTTATTTTAAAACCCACCAATACACGCGAAACATCTACTAGGCCTCGGATTCCGCAGTCTGATGTTGTGATGACGACCGTTGGCTATATACATCGGACTACGATCGTGCTATCGAACGTGAGTACTCTGTGGGATGAGTATGGACACGCGAAAATCATTCAGGTGGAACGGGAAATGGCTCAGTACAAAATAGATATTTTAAGATTAACCGAAACTACATGAAGAGAAAATGGAGAGATCACCCACATCTGAAACCGTGCTCCTTTACCCGGGGCAGGAAGAATTAGATAAACCCCGCATGACAGATGTAGAATTGTTGCTAACCAAGCTTGCTCGCCCATTACTACTGGACTGATTACCAATATCCAACCGAATTATAATCGCCAGATTTCGGAAACTAATGCGGAGTTCGATCAGTAAGTTAAGCCCATGACCACCATGACATGGTTTACGTGTTCGAGACCAGGTATCCCCGTGGGGTTTTAAAATTGGATTAAAAAATCCACTCCCTCTCTGGGCTTTTGTCCAGCAATGCAAAAACAAGACATTCAATTTTCCTTACCTAAGCTACGCTAACGCAACAAAGGGTTGTCCCCTAGGCTTTTGCCACATGGTACAAAAACAAAATATCTTAATAACTCAATGTGCCGACCAAGCAAGCGGATATAGCAACTAAGGAGCCCTTCTACCAGCTCCTTGGCGACACCCTTGCTTAAAGCTCCTAAAGGTGATATAAAAATAGTAATGGGGGATCGCAACGCTAAGATTGGCTCTGTAATATGTAATGGGGAAGTTTGGACTCGGAAATAGGAACGCAAATGGGGAGTTATTTGTAGAATTTTGTAACTCGCGGCAACTTGTCATCGGCGGATTCTTACTTAGACACAAAAAATGAAAATTTACCATCCTAGGTTTGCCCAGACTATCGAATTGAGAATCAGATTTACGACATTTCTGTTTCGAAAAGTTGGAGAAACAGCCGAACATCCGGATCGCATATATCACCACATTGCGCCATAACACCAACGAGTCCATCGAACAAAAATTTGAAATTGGATTAGAATGTCTTGTGAGCTGTGGTAAAGAACAATTAACGAGATTAGAGAGCGGAAGACGACTATGGATCAGTAATACCACATGGTCCAAAAAGGAAGCAGATTAAAGACTACATCAATTTTGCTACCGACGTTGCATACCGATCTCTAGAGAAAAGCCTACAAAAAGTGTAAGACGTGACAAGTGCAACTAGATCTACACGAGATTGCCAATAAAACTGGCAGGAAAGAATCTTACAACTAAACATCTGTAACAGATACTAATGGATCCCTACCTGTCACGAAGGAATATCAGCTGCGGAGGTGGAGAGAATATTTTGTTGAAGTTCAGTGGACCGTTGAATACCTCTTCACACGACCACCCTGACACCCGCCGGCTGTGGCCAGCATTAATACACAGAACTCCGACAGGATTAGAGTTGGTTGACGCAATTAAGTCCATGGATCTCGGTAAGCCCCTAGGATTGATGGAATACCAGTGGAACTACGTAAAGCAGATTACACTGTTGTGGCTGATATTCTTCTTTGCATAATCCAGGAATATTGGGAAACCGAGAATTATCTCACTGATTGGAAAACAGGTATAATTGTGCCGACCCCAAAACTCGACCTGACGAGTTGTAGCAATTGGCGCGGTATCTGTTTTTTACTGCAGTCTCTTAATTGATGGTGAAAAGCTATTAATAGGCTTTCGTGAGGCTTTCTCTTGCAACGATCACATCGCCGCCCTCCCAATTATCATCGAGCAATCCGCCGAATGGGGTCACCTTTACATCTAGTGTTCTTCGATTTTGAAAAGGTATTTTGGCAGCGTTGATGCGAGAATATGTGGGCAGCTTTACATGGGAAAGGCATCAGGAACCGAAATAACCTAGTACACGAGCGAAAACTGTTGAAGCCCTGTGCGTACTGTTACCTTTGCTTTTTCTGCCTATCATTAATGACGAATTGCGAATGATTAG
The DNA here is from genome assembly GCA_964036015.1 of Leptarthrus brevirostris. Classification (NCBI taxonomy): domain Eukaryota; kingdom Metazoa; phylum Arthropoda; class Insecta; order Diptera; family Asilidae; genus Leptarthrus; species Leptarthrus brevirostris. Next base: position 127,950,322 of record OZ038374.1, on the reverse strand, counting down.
ATGGGATCTTTTTGACCATCTTACACACCTAGACTATGTCAACGATTTATGTCTCCTTTCTAACAAACAGAGTCATTTAGACTTAACATCCGAAGCCCTGAGTAGAGAAGGTCACAGAACAGGGCTTAAGATTAATACTGCTAAAGCCAAACTTATGAACTTATATAGTACTACAGGTGATAAAATTAAATGTATCTTGAAGTCCAGCAAATAGAACAGATGGACAAATTTTGCTAGCATATTTACAGCAGATGTACAGGCTTCCGTCAATAAGGCTCCCGATATAGTGCAAGGCTGAGATATAGCGCAGAACAACTTATCCAGACGCACAAAACTCTGGATCTTCGAATCGAACGTAAAATCTGTTCTGTTATACGGCTTCTCAACATAGACAGTTACCTGTTACATATCATCTAAGTTACAAGCATTTGGCAACCTGTGTCTCCGGCGCATCCTTAACATCTATTGGCCGGGGGTCATTACCAACGAGGACCAACAGCATCGCACATCTAGATTGGAAGCCCGTACGACTGCGCAACACTGGGAGAATATCTGGAGAGAGGCAAAGCACCCAGATCAAAAAATCGTGGGAACAGTTAAAGGCGTTAGCGCAGAGTCTGACCAGGTGGAGAGTCGGTATAGTAGACGCCCTATGCCCCACAAGGGGTTAAAGGAACCAGAGAGAAAGACTTTTACTCGACTAAGCACTGGAAATGTGTAAACAGGAGCTAAAGACTCATTTTCATGTATTCGGTGCTTAGTCAAGTTGAAGCAATTAGTCCAGTTTCAGTTTTCAATAATTCGCTTAGGAAATATACACGTAAAACTGTGATACTAATATGCTGAACTTAATAACATTATTTACATGTTTCTAATGTCAATATGAGTGACAAATAAGGAGTAGGATGGGTACTAATTCGACCAAAAAATTGAAAATGAAAATTTTCAGTGAAAACACTTGTATAACATTGTTGCCCAATTTTTGAAGTGAAACTTCTTAGGCGGCGATTAGATAATTGGGCGAGAATTTAGAGTGAAATTTCAGCGCCGCGTCACGTTTAGGCACATTTCCTTACATGAAAGAGAAGAAAGATATAACGTAGAGGGAGAAAGAGAGCTATACATTGTATATCTAATACAGAGTTTAGGCTATCCAGGTCTCTCTTTTGACCTTCGTATTTACTCTCATTCATATGCTAAGTATAAGGTAGGTGCAATTGCCGACCTTTGGTCGATATCCGTATCTTAGAGTTCAAGATTGAGCAGAGAGGGCCATGTATACCATCAATATAAAGCGATAGAATAAAATAGAGAGAGCGACGCGCATGCTTAAAAGGTTTCACTTATATCACGTGTACGGTGCTGCACGTTTAATTTTTTTTATAATTAAGTTACTAAATACATTTGTTAAACCGACGCGTTTCGCTTTCTTAGGGCATTATCAAGGGGACTACTAACCAATCTCAACAAAGAAGATCTGGTTTAACAATGGACTAACACCTGGAAAATATCTCTGATCATTCAATAATACTGTAGCACCAGCTAAAGCTTTTCTAATTTCAAGTACTTTGTATCTATAAATTATAAGATGAATGACGTTCAAAGAACAGATGTTCCGATAACCCTGACTTAAGTTTGTTGTTCTTTTGAAGTCTCTGAGCACAGCGCAGGCGCTAAAAACAACAAACCTTAGTCAGGGTTGTCGAACATCTGGTTTCTGAAGGTCAATTATCTAATACCAATGATATTAGCTTACTTCATGATTTACGAGAACGTTACGTGAAGGATAGTTAAAATTAGAAAAACTTTAGCTGCTTAAGAAAGCCTCAATAAGCTACACAAAAAATAGAATCAACTCTAACTGCTAATATTAAGTAACTTAAATTTTCAATTGATTTAAACTGGAAACGTGTAAACAGAGCATAAGGGCAGGGCTCTTGTTGGGTCTTTGTTGAACGAAAGCAAGTATGCAAATAATGAAATTCACTATTGTGATTCCTAGAATCTCACCTTGTAGGACCCGATTTGAATTAAGTGTAGGTCCAATATACTGAATTTAGGCCCCATTATTACCTAGACGATTCGCAATCTCATTGCCCTCAACACCCTCATTCTATGGTACACAGTCTAAATTTTCTTGGAGCGATACATTATTCTTATTTCATTGAGAGAGTCTGAGACAACTTCAGATTTAAAAATGTTTACCATTAAAGTCTTAAGTATTGTCCGAATGTGTGACGTATTAAGGTCCTAGCTTTACGTACTTTTCTTGTGCTGCGTGCTGATTGGTTCAAACCAAAAGTCAAGTTTAGGACATGCCATAGAAGTTTAATTTTCAGTTAATACTACAATAGAAAGAAGAGAGTTTTCAAAATTATTCCTCTTTGTTATAGTATGCGAAATTGAAGTGGCCTTGGCTTTTTAATATTGATCTTTGGTGTATTAGGTTACTTGATACGACAACCTCGATCATGCGCAATAGAAGCATTTCCTTTTATCATATTTTTGTTTTTATTGTATAACCTGGGATTGAAGATTTATGACAGACCAGCACAAAACAGGAGAAACTTATTTTATTAAACGTATATTGTGTTCGAACTTGGTAACACATACGATTGTTTCATAACTTCAAAATTTTTCCGAATCAATTTTGTAAATAAAAAACACCACAGTAACTACGGTGTAGTTCGGCACGGTGGCCATAAGTGCGCATGTTATCAACATTTAGGTTTCTTAACGAATTTACATATAAACTTAATGTGTACAATAAAAAAATATGTTAATTGTTTGTATTTTTTCACATCTGAATGGAACTTTAATTCACGTGCGTGCTTGTTTTATTTAATTTGGAATGTCTTGGGAAATACCAACCAATTTTAACAATAGCCTTAAGCAAGTATCTAGACGCAAGTTCTAATAGAAACAAGTTTGCGGCTCGAAAATTTTTTGTTTTTCGGAATAATTTTTTTCACAAGTTAAAAATTTGGCACACGAAGTAGAAATTTTAAGTGGCACGTGTAAAAATTTTTTAAATTTTTACGTTTGAATATTAGCATCTACTTGAAATCTTATTGATAATTCTTGGGTACTTTCTATTTATATTAAACGCATTCAGTTTACATTTCAAACGCCTTTAAGTTTAGACGCATTATGTATCTAATGGAACATTTAAGTCAATAAGCTTGTCGCCATACACGTAAATTGCAAAAATACATTAATTTTTAGGCAGGTTGTAAACCTCTTGACAACTTTCCTTCCATAGTTTCTTATGATTTAGCCAAAGCCCAGGGGACAACCCTATGATGCGTGACCATTACTTTAGATCGAAAGCGATTTAGAGTAGGGGGAACGAGGGAACATGTATGACTTGTTTGATGTGAGTATTCTATTGTCGGCTGAAAACTTGGTCAATAAAGTTGACTTGCTTGTAGTTTAAATCAACCTTTACTAAATCTGGAAAATACCGATTTGACTTATTTTATTGTGACATAGAATGACCGTATTATATAAAACGGAATAAAAAAAACTTATAACTACTTCAGGAATGCAAACATAAGAATTTATTGATGTTTTAACCCTTACCCAGCAATGATGAGCTTGCTTACGTTTAGGAGTCGGTCCGAATCTATTTCCCGCTTTCTCCAACGTTACAAAACGGTGAGGTTACTACATCAAATCATTCTTAAAGTCTATAAGAGGCTGCTGTTATCGTGGGCCGATAACCGCCACTCTAACCTAAATCATAGATGAATAAATTACAGGTTTCATAAATCTGTCGGAAACGATTTTTTTTTTTCGTGGATAGAAGAATGGGGTTTGGTTTGCATATGCCTACATATATGTTTATTTGGAAATATACACTGTGCCGTAAAATTATTCATATACACGATTACTGCAAACTTTCTTGTGCAGTTTACATTGATAGAATAAAACTGGTAGTGATGGTACGATAGTGGCAAATAGAACATTATATAGCAGGGGTAGGATAGTTTTAACGTTTTACCACTTACAGGGTGATTACTAAATTTCAATATACCTATCAAGGTGCAATCGCCAATTTATTTTAATAATTTTTTATTCTCTCATGCAATGTACACGCTTTTAGTACGGATAGGTCCGTAGAGGACTACCAGAGGCGATAACGGCATTCTAGAAGAGGCAGGAGGCTAGAAAGCTTGCTTCTTGAATTTGTAGATCTTTTCCTCAGAAGCTTATTCGTAACCTGCAGATTAGGAGATCCACCATACGAAGATTTGCAGCAAGAAGCAAATTCCCAAAACGGAATAACCTCAAGCAAACACCCCAATACATTTGCTGAGGTCATGGCCTCTCAAAGCTATCATCCTCCTGGAGTACGAAGTTTTGTGTTAGAAGAGAGCTGATACTACATATTCTTCAAGAAATCATATCTAACGGTAAATACTTGAAGCACCCTGAAAATATCACTAGAGGAGCGGAAAAGGGGGTTGGAGCTGGAGTTTTCTCGGAGACCCTGCAATTAAATAGGTCTTTTACACTCACCAACGATTGCAGCATCTTCCAAGTAGAAAAAGACGCCATTGCCCAAGCAAAACAAATGTCGGCAACCGAGAGCACTGTTTGTGTGGACAGTCAAACAGCACTTAAGGCTTCAAACTCCCGCCTTGTAAAATCAATATACGTCAACGACCACAAGAGATTTTTCAGACCATTCGGCCAGGATTCCGAAATTCTGGATGGAACCATACCAAATAATATTGTCTATACCGTATCCAAGCTTCCTTTTAACGCCACATTTCAATTCTCTTTTCCGCCTGACAGGAAGTTAAGAGCAGGATATAGGAATAGTTGGGAGACAATGCGGGTGGAAAGGTTTTCTTAGAACACCTAAACCTTAACATTTCCTTTCAGTGGAATATCTGAAGGGCAGTTTAGCGTCTTTAAACGATATCATCACAGTATCGAAAACTACTAGTGCTGGTATGCACGTATATGCTGGATATCAAACAACAAATCATCAATGCAGCTAATAGAAAATAGCAAAGAGAACACACTTGCCTAATCACCTGTAAGATTTGGTCGTCCTTCGACCTAAAGCGGTTTGAAAAGCTATCACCAACATTGTCGTGTCATGACCGTCATCACTGGCCATTGCTTCCTAGGAGGTCACACCAATAGAATCGGCGCACAGTCGAATCGTTTTTAGTAGGAGCTGTCAAAATAAGGAAGAGGAAAAAAGCATTATCCCTAGTAACTGTCCGGCTTTAGTCAACCGCGGGAACCGGTATTTGGGGTCACCCTATTTTAAGGAGCTTACCGTACTTGGATCTTCTGATATAATAGACCTAATTTCGTCAATTAGCTGCCAACTGGTTCCTACTGTCCGTTTTCATAGAGATAGGATCCTATGGATCCTGGGTTGACATCCTTAACTAACTAAAATTTATTATTTATTTATTATTATTATTTATTATTTTATAAAAACTGCGGATCTAAACGTCATCATTCTCATCATGCTCTTGACAATGTTCTATTTTTGGATCTTGAACTGGTGGTTACCACCCGCTTCATTAAGTCTCGATGATAGATGAAGAAGTGGTGACGATTTTTATGTCTACACCCCTTGAACCTAAGGATCTGATCGTCGCTCCGGTATTTGAAAGAAATCTCCCATCTAATTGTTAGATTCTTAACGAGGGTATCCTTTCTTGGTTTTGAAAAACTGTAGTTTGTCCCTGTTCTTTGTCTTTAACTTAACTTATGCATCCGTCGTGGTTTCTTTTATAAACCCTGGATGAACTCAGTAATTGTGTGTCTCTAATTGCGGGGCATGGGGTGCGCGTTAGAGGAGAACTTCACCCGATTCGAGACAACGATTGCAAGTGGGCCTATTATTTAAAGTGAATTTCGGACCGGATTTCTATGCAACCCCCTGGCGCTTTCATGGTAATTTATTGGCAGCAGAAAACAACCATGGGTCGCCACCGGTGGGATTCGAACCTGTGACCTCCGGATTGGTAGGCCGACACGTTATAAGTTACTCTACCGACGACTTAAGTAATTACTTCTCTACATAAAAATGGCAGGGTGTGACATCACCAGATAAAGGCCTACTGCCAACCTGTGCTGTATTTTGAAGTTATTGGAAGCATTAATTGTTGATGTCCTTTATTTTCACTGCAAACTGTTCTAGACTCTTTCCATCATAGATCAGTAAATGGCAGATAAAGACTACGACGAATTTATTATAGTTTTCAAATTTCTGCATTTCTGTCATTGCGCCCTCTCCGAATTATCTGGAACACCCCAGGTGTTCCGCAAGCTAGCCCTTTGGGACCAATACTTTTCATCACTTATATTAATGATATATGGAATAGCACCAACATACGAGGCTTCTTTGTTATTTTCAGCAAAGTTTCTTCGGGTTTGCTCGTCGATTCTTTCCTTAAAACAACTATGTTGCCATACCTCCATATGTGGACAGGTCAAGCTCATTGCTCTCAATACTAAGTATTTGCATTCGACTGTTTACAGGGATCTATAAATAGTCCTGAATTTTTGGGTTCTTTTCATATTTCGATTCTATCACACTCTTTTGGAAGTCATGACTTTCTCCATATTTCATACCATCACTATTTACGGCAGTCATTTGTCGGTACCATCAATATCTCGTATCATCATTATTGAAACAGAATTGAGTTTCACCTATCAACAGCTTTGTTAGAGATCGGCTTAGTTAATGTTTTGATTTGTTTTTATTTTCTCTTTTATTTCGCCTTACTTTTATAGTATTTTGTTTATGTAGTAATCGATGAATTTTTAAATAAATAAATGGTACATGATTACAAGTTAATGACCTGGGGCAAAACATTCTGTGACTGGAATAGCCAGAGGAGATAGTGTTTTAATTCCACACAAGTATTTGCCATGATAATTAACAAGGTTCAAGGACAGTCACTCAAAGGGACACTTGTTCGTTTAGAAAAACCATGTTTTTGACATGGAGAACTACATATATGTATCGTGCGAACGTATCTCTAGTCTACAAAAGCTCTATATCGCAGCAAAACAGATTGAGACAAAAATGTTGTATATAAAATTGTGCTGCCATTGATAAAGAAATTACCCACGCAAGTACAACCATCTCGCTGTTTCGATTATTATCAATCGCAACAGCTTTTAATAAGTTTGCACCTTCTAGATTTTCAATATCTAGTAACGTGAAATATTTAATTAACAAATCGACATATATCAGCTACTAAGCACATAGGATACTGGTATCACAGAAATCTATTTCCAGCCAGGTCACACAGGTAGTAAGAAAGTATTTGAATAGTGGTCTCTCTTGATGACACTCCCATTAACGCCTGAACGGACGTTATTTCAAGGCTTTTTTCACGGACTCTATTCGGTACAAAATGTTTTTTGACGTCAAATTATCTGAAATTTGAAATTTGCAATCGAAATTTTATAAATATGCAAATTGAAAATGTGACGTTTAATTATTTCTTTTTTTTAAGATATGGCCAAAGTCTAGGGGACAACCCCTTGATGTGTTCCAGAAGGGAATTAGGGTAAGGGGAGCGAGGAAACTTTAATGTCCTATTTTTGCATTGCTGCCCAATTTTAAAAACCAACGGGGAGGCCTGGTCTCGAACCCGGGAACCATGATCAATCAATTGATCGAACTCCGTCTCCAAACCAAACAATATGAATTTTGCATTGAAAAAATTTTTCTTTCAATATTTTTGTATCGAAATTGAAATTTACGCATACATGGACCCTGAACTTGGAAACCTATATTTTACTTCTTTGAAATTCAAGCCCCTTTTTTTTGTTTTTTGTTTTGTTTTTTTTTATACATTTGTTTATTTTTTGATACATTTACATATCATTATTACACAAAGATTCGTATAATTCGACGAAGTCTTTCAAAACAACCAACACCGGAAAAACTGCTAATTTTTGGGCTTGAGACGTCATATTAGATGTAGCTATCTTGAGTTTCAAAAACTAATCTATACGTTTTCAAATTTAGGATCCCTGGACGCGCAAGTTTCACTTGTTAGAAATATTTCTTTACGAATTCGATCGAAAAATATTGAAAGAAACAATTTTTCAATGAAAAAATCATGTTTTTTGTTTAATAACTAAACATGAAAATTTAAATTTTGCATTTTTATGAAATTTTGACAAATTTAGACAATTTTAGGTCGGAAAGTTTCATCGATTTTTGACGTTCGATTTTGTACCGAATAAAGTCGCTGAAAGAAGTCTTACAAAACGTCCGTTCAGGCGTTTATGTTAGGTGGACTCCGAACGACAGGAATCATTATCGAATGCTTATAAAAATAGAACTAAAAAGACCTTTATTATTATTATCTACTATTTTTTAATTTTATATTTACTTTTTTGCAAAATAATAAAAATTGCAATTTTAGTAAATTTCAATAGTATCTAAATATAATAATAGTATCTTTATAATAGCCTTACCAAACTCTGCTAACTGTAAAAATATATTTAAAAACAAGTATTAATATGGTTACAAATATTACTATCCACAAAACTCACTTCATTTATTAATTTTTTTTTTAATTTAATTAGTTACAAAAAGCGATAACGTAATATTGCTTTTATTCACAAATATATGTTTTAAGCTTAAAATTATGCACATATAGATTACTTTTGTTTTTATTATATTTTAAAAATATTTTACGAATTATTAATTCTCATATTCTCCATTTTATTGTTGTTACGATTGTTGTTGTTTATCACAGAAAGTTGAAAAGAATTAAAATGTTAAACAAGAAAAATTGAAAACATAAAGCTGAACCACATATAGAAGAGAAATTAAATTAGAATGATGATAAGCAGGTTGTTTTATAAAGGTTTGTTAGAAAAATATTTTATAATACGTATACAGGTATTTATAATCATCCAATTTTTTTATGTTTAATTTTGACAGCGGGATTATGTGCATTACTAACTATTAGAAATTTGGAAATATGCGGCTTTCTGTAATTTGATTGTGTGAAAATTTTGGAATTTTGATGAAATTTATTTTATAAATTTTGTTAACTTAAATATACCAAGTGTTGAAAACATATAAGCAATATTAAACTAAATATGTAAGCGCTTTTAATAATAATTTATTCTAAAATTAAATGCATTAATTTTCTTCAAAATAGCGTAGTTTGTGGTACAGTGGGATGTTGTGAGAATAAAAACATATTTCTTTGAATATTTGAAATGTAAGCTTTGTAGCAGACGTACTAGCTATATTGAACTTCAATGGAAGAACGAAAATGTAACGTAGTATAATTAAGCCATTGTGAATCCAAACTGATTGAGTCTTTTCCTATTTTCAAAAATTAAATCAAAGATCTTAATTTATCGTACACTCCAAAATTTGAAGGGACGATATTTTAAGTTCTTAATTAATTATTAAAAAGCCAATGGCTCTACTATAGACTTACTCACCTACTACACTTTAAGAAAACAAGCAGTAGGAGACAAAAGGAAAAATTTTGCGTAATCGATGGCAACATAGATTGAAATTGCATCTACAGCAATTATACTTACATCCATCCTCTCTAAAGTTTTTGAATCTCTTATCAAACCTATATATCTGGAAATTGACCATCTTATTAACGATCACAAGTACGATTTCCGAACTGGCCGTAGTACTGTATATGTACCAACATTTCTCACCGAACGCTGAAATTGCAGTCTTCATAACGTTGGTGAAACTCAAATTGTCGCTTTTAGTATTTCCAAGGCCTATGATCGAGTCTAGCACCCTACCCTACTCTTCCAAAGTGAACTGAAGTTTTTTGTTTACTGCTCCTCTTCACAACCCCCACCCCACGCCACACCCCTACATCCAGCCTTCTTCATATCAATCCCCACTATGTAAAATAAATTATTTGATTCTTTAACCTTTAAGTGATATTATTTGATTTTCAATGTTGTGTTTGAGCTACAATACGAAACCGTATCCTCCTATTTCGTTATCACAGTTATCGTTAGTTATATCTCACTCCATCTGCCTAAGCGCTGATATACAAGTATTATATCAGGCCTGGTCTTAAATATATCTCCCATACCTAGGGGCTAGACAATATCCAAAAAAACCAAAAATCATTCAGGCTTATTGGCGATCAAGGTTAGTTGGCGACCACCGAATTGTAACCGGCCGACCTTTCAAAGCCCTTTTCTTCAGTCTCTTTCAGTCTTCTCGTCCTGAATCATTTTATTTTTACGATTTTCAAAGGGCGTTCTTGAGGAAACGGATAGAGATAAAGAGCTGGTTTTTGTTGCCCTTTTTTTTATCCGATCGTGGCAGTTCGGCTGCTGCAAGGCAAGAATACAGTGTAAGCTTATAAAATCGGTGGCCGATCGCATATCTCGGGTCCAAATTATCGGAAACAAAAAAAAAATGGATTTTAATCTTTGTACTACTGGCTATGGCATGAACCGACAAATCTTGGAAATATCGGTAAATAAACTGTTTTTTTTTTTTGTAAACTTTAAGAAATTTTTCCAACTTTGATCGGTTGCAAAATGGAAAATATACACCAGATTGGTTATTATTCGTGCTATAACCACACTTGTTCTTCTGAACTCAAAATTTCAACACAATCGAATGTGTAGTTCCTAAAAAATCACGCGGCGAGCACTAAAAATATCGTACCGAGAAAAACAGGTCTCAAAGTTATCCAATTTTTCAACTTTCAGGACTAGAAGACCCCTTAATATGGTCTACTTCCAATATTGATTCTATAGGACATCGACGCAATAACGTATTTCTACAACTCAACCATAGCCATGGCCGTCCCCAAACCCGATTGAGAAAGAAGGAGTGAAACCCATGTGCCAGACAGAACAGCTCCCCTAAGAAAGAATCTACGAGCTATACAAATACACTCTCAGTAATCTCCAGGACACCTCAATAAGAAATTCTCCTTCTGGAATAGCACAAGTAGGCTTGCAACTCGCTTATTTAAAACTAACTTACACACGAAACGTGCAGTACGAGTCGGATATCTTGGACTGATTTTATGACGACGACCTTTGGCTAAAACATCGGACTACGATCGGGCTATCGAACGTGAGAACTCTGTGACACGAGGGTGGACTCGCGAAATGACCCAGTACAAAATAAATATTCTACGGTTAAGCGAAACTAGATGGAGAGGAAGTGGGGAGTTTACATTTCCTACATCTACAACCACGCTGTTTTACGACCAGCCCCACATGGTGCTAAACAAGCTTGCTCGCCAAACACTACTGCACTAGTCACCAATATCCGATCGAATTATTATCACCAAATACCGGACCAGGGTACATCTCAATATTTTAATGCTATGCGTCGCCCTAGGTGGATATAACATATTGATAAGGCTCCTAAAGGTAATATAAAAATAAGACTGGCTCTAACAACATGGAGAGCATATTTTGTTGAAGTCCAAAACAACACCTTTAAACCCCCGAATACCTCTTCCGCGAGCCTGAACACCCACCGACTGCGGTCAACACTAACATCAGAACTCCGACGAAATTGGGATTGGTTGACGCAATCAAGTCGATGGATGTCGGTAAATCCTCAGAGATTTATGGAATACCAGTGAAACTACTTAACGCACATCCCATTGTTGTGGCTGATATTTTTCCCCCTTAACCAGGAATGTTGGGAAGTCGAACTGAATTAAAAATAGGCGTGATTGTGAAGATTCCCAAAAAAAAGCGACCCGCGGAGATGTAGCAATTGGCACGCTATCTTTCTTTTAACTGCAGTCTCCAAATTAATGGGGAAAGTCATTTTAATGCAAATCTAGCAAACAAGGCTTATGAGGGTTTCTCCTGCAGCGATCGCATGTATGGATCCTATCACACAAACATAGTCATGTTGCGCAAATATCCGAAACCAAGCCGAAGTCCGAGTAGAGAAGGTCGCAGAGCAGGGCTTAAGATCAATGCTGCTGAGACCAAACTTATGAGCTTGTATTCCACGAGACATAACGAGATTTATCTTGAAGACTAGCAAATAGGACAAGTGAATAAATTTTGCAATCTCGAAAGCATAGCTGCAGCAGACGGCGGGGCTGACGCTGATGTACAGCCTGGCATCAATAATGCTCGAGTTGTATTTAATACTCCTGTTGAGATCGCGAGCAATAACTACATCTCCAAGAGCACAAAACTCCAGATCATTGAATCAAACGTAATGATATCAACGCACAAAACACCAGATCTTTGAATGAAACGTAACAATGTCAAAAAACATCTAAGCTGGAAGCATTGTAAACCAGTGTCTCCAGAGCATCTTTAACATCCATAGCCCGAAGGTTGTTATCAACGAAATCCTACATAGATTACAAGCCAAAACGGGATAGGCACCAGTGGTCGAAGAGGAAAGTGGCAATGGATAGGCCACACATTAAGAAAAAAACCAAACAATGTCGCTCAGCAGGCTCTTAATTGGAACCCTCATGGGACCCAAGGAAGAGGACGAATTGGACGACCGCGCAACACTTGGAGAAGGTACGTAGAGAAAGAAGGTATCAAGGTAAATAAATCGTAGCAACAGTTACAGGCATTTGTTTACAACCGGACCATGTGGAGAGTCGAAGTAGTAGATTCCCTATTCCCGGAGAGAGGTATTGTAAATTCAAAAATTTACAATCGTATAATCGTAGTTAAATATTTTTATTTACAATTAACTGTAATCGTTATTAATTACAATCATAGTTAAATACAATCGTACTTAAATATATTAAATTACAATTACCTATAATTTATCAATAATTACAATCGAGGCTATTAAATTTTCACAGTAATTGGCTTTAGCTCTGCTTATTTAAAGCGAATAATTAACTGAAATTTTATAGACAATTACATTCCTTTATAAAAAATATTTAAAAAGTCATTATGGTTCTTTAAGGGCTATGGGACTGGCTCATACTTATCATGCCTAGTGCTATGGTGAGATACTTGCAAAAAGGCATAGTTTCTTGCAAACTTCTACTGGCTCATTGAAAAATGGCTACACAGGAAAGATAAAATAGTCCACACGAAATTACAGCAATGAAGCATAGTAATGTAGGGGTCAAACTCAAATCGCATTAGATTTATCTGCTAGGGCATCATAGTGATGCTCGAAAGAACGAGATCATTTTGGGAGACCCCATTCTTAATCCTTTTTAAGAGCAGTTAAAGAGCAGCTATAATTTGTTAAGCTGGCGTTCATAAGTTTTATATGGGTGATAGAACACCAGTTGCCAAATATGTTTGAATGAAAAGAGAGATATTTGAAAAATTGCACATAGTGCATAAGAAAGAAAAATAGTAATAATCAAAAGTAATGGCCCAGCATAGCTACCCTGTGGTACCCCAGAAGTATCGCAAAAATATACTGATATAGTAGGGATACGTTTCTCCCTCCTCTTAGTTCTGCTTACACATAGGATAATCATCTGTAGATAAATAGATATATCGTGTATCAAGGATGTATTCCTGTGAATCTGAATGCTTCATGCTAACTTAATCTATTTCGTCTACCTTCCCTTTCTGCACCACTTAAAGCTAATGAATACCAAACACTAGGCTTCAGAGCTTAAAAACACAGTACCCAGTGCTATCCTTGAGAGTTAAATTAATAATTAACAGTTTCGTTTTGTCAGAATTTGTTTTTCTTTTGCAAGTTTACTGATGCCATAAATTTAATTTCAAATGTTGCTCCTAAACATTTCCTGAAATTGTCCCAAGTTATACCAAAAAATTAATTGAGCCAAAATTACATGACAGCTACCATGAATTAAATTTTTTTTTTTTTTGAAAACGTATCCAGTTGCTATCCACTAAGAATTTTAAATCCAATTAAATGAACATTTTTAAAATTCTGCTGCATGCCTTAATTACTCTTTTGCAACTTTTTCTGTGCGAAAATCTCACTTCTATCCTTGAAAACCGAGGGAGCTGTACAGTGATTCTGGCTCGTGAAATAAATTGGAGCAACTTTGCATTTTTAATTTAGCGGAGGATTGGAAGAATGCAAATTTATGTTAATATCACAGAAATATGAGAATTTATTTCTTAAAACGTAAAAATAGACTAATCACCATCAGGAATGAGGTCCTTTGAATACTTGACTGAAGGTGTAGTGGGTAGTTTTCCCTTTCAATTTATCCTGTGAATAGATACATTTTCCTCTTCGGACTCCTTTTTTTCTTAAAGAATTCCTTCGTTAAGTTTATGTAAGAAATTATAATTTATAGTATATTTTGTTGTTTTGCAAACATTACAAGTGTTTTATTACAGAAAACCGCAAAATTGTTTGAAAGACACATTTCTTGGAGTACATAAATTTTCAAAATGCACACTTAGATTAGAATAGAAGCAAAGACAAATTTAGTATAGCAAAGCATGCAGGGCAAAATAATGAAACACACAACTACAAACGATAATAATAATAAAATGAAATTAGTAAAACTAAACAAGCAAACCAAAACTAGGACGGCTTAGTTTCGACTATTTCTGAATACATATATTTCCCTTGCACTAATAGTATGTACAGAACACTCCACATTGTATCCATAGGAAAATAGAATACGTGCAAAACGTGATCAGGAAGAAAGTTTGACCAAGTAAATGTCCCTAAAGACTAGCACTTGTCCTCAGTTTTTCGGTCTGACCGCTCTCGTGGAGTGTGGAAATGATCAAAGTGTTAAACTACAATTTCACGTTGTTTTAAGTTATTCTAAGCATACAAAAATCATGATTACGACTAGTTTCAAACTTATGTTTCTTATTAAATTGCTTTAAAATTACGAAAAGCGTCTAATTCTCTGGTTTTTCTTTCTTCGACTGAAAAAGATTTCCTCACGACATTTTTAATGACTTCGTAAGACTATAGATTAAGATTTCTAGCATAAAAAATTTACTTTCAGTTTTAGGCCATTTTTTACTAATATTTTGTCTGAAAAGATTTCTGATACTTTCTTATTTACATTTACGCTAACCCATATGTTGGCTTCAGAAGAAGTAATTTTTACACAAAATGAATTTTAAAAAAAATCTCTTTTCGGCAATTTAGCTCAATCAATACCAGTACCTATCTTATAAAATTTAAAACCTCCTTAAATCGATATCCTTTGACTCTTTTAACCTCTCAAAACCACAAGAACTTTGTTTTCGAAAGTTTTTAATCCGAAAAGTAAAAATCTGCTTAAGTCAGATGAAATGGGTAACGAACTGTTTGATTCCTTTTGCAGCAACAGATTAATTTTAGATGGCTTTCTTTGAGCCGAATAGATTTTCAATATATTCTTTTACGCACATGCATATTTTTCTAAAAATAAACTTGAAAATTGACGTCATACTTGTTCTGCAATTTCAACTCCTCCGCTCATTGTTTCCTCATGAGGTTGTTTTCTAGAGAGCATGTCTTCGTAGTGGGCCTTTTTTCCTATTTTTAAAAGCAATTTCCCGGAAGGATAAAATCATATTAATTGAGTTAAAAGGTCTTTTAGTGCTGACGTGTTCACGGTTTAAGGACTATGCTGGATTGTAATTTTTACAAATTATTCTTTATTTCTGACAAATTTTCAGCATATGTTTCATAACTAATCTTGCTCTTCTGTCTTTCTCTTTTCTGTTATTGTACCTTCTCGTACCCTCTTTATTTAACTGTCTTCTTTCTGATAATCGTAGTCTCATGCAAGAATTGAGAGAACACTTTTAACCGTTTTGCTAATAAAGATTGCAGGTGAACCTTCAGCTTAAATTTACTGACAAAAACGCATCCATGCATGCACGCATAGCGCATTCTTTAGCACACATTATCAACACATGTTTCATGTCGTTCTCTCCCTCACTCTCTTTCTCTCCTATTTTAATTTTCTTTCTTCTTCACTCTCTATGTATACCAATTCTGCATTTCTTTCGCTCTCCTTCTAATTTTCACAAATACTGGTAGAACCACTTTAACAGATTCTCTAAAAAAAGCTTATGGTGAGTTCTGAACCCCCATATTAGTAATCCAGAGTGACTTTTGTTTTAACGCTGAAATCGTAACGGCTAGGTAAGGTAAAAGTATAGAACAACAAGAGACAGAACTCTTCTTGGCATTCTACCACCACAAGCCCTATGGTTAAGAATGTTGAACTTTTTGCAATTCTTGCAAACTTCAGCAACTAGTGGACTACCCAATTCAAGTATATCACGCAGCTAAATAAATTTCATCCTTCTTGGATTTGTTGGTTTCCTTACATTTGGGCAAATGCAATTATACCACGTCTCTCTGATTAATTTAACCCCTTCTGGAAAATAGGACGTCGACTACTCTCTACCTGCTCCGGTTTTACTACAACGGCTCCAACTGCTGCTATGCTTGTTAAGTTGGACAATTGCTTAATATCGACTGAACTTTTACCACTTATTTTATTAATAGTGTATTTCTTAAATGTGCTTTTTTTAGAAGTTGGATTAGATACAACAACTGGGCTTATTGACTGTAGAACACTATATCACAGAAACTAGCTGGACAATATTATGGTTATAAAATCATATAATACCCTCAGGTTTATCAAAAGATGCCACAAAGCGATCCAAAACAAGACAAAAGGTTATGGAACGTACACGAGGAGAAATTTTCGGTAAATTTTACAGGAAACCGCCGGTAAAAATTACGTTTCTCAACTGTAACCGTGTTGCAATTCTGAGCAACCTTAATTGACAAGCTCCGAGTATCTGTTGGATTTAAAGGATATTCCGAGCATGGAATTCAGCAGGCTTAAAAGAGATTACATCAATTTAGCTTTAGAAAACCAAAAACGAAATATACACAGTCTGAGATTCGAACCCTAGTCCTCAGCAGCACGTGCCAACTTCTTCACCTCTGAGCTAATCTTCGCTTTCAATAATTCACTTCCAAAAATAAAAATAAGGAGCTGGAAAAATTACGGTGAAAAACCATAAAATTTTTTTTTATGAGTCACGTAAATTTTACAGTACTGTTAAAAAAAATCGTCTACGACTACATTAAAAATTACTGAAAGGATCGTAAATTTTGTAGTGCACTTTTTTTATGATGTGGCCAAAGCCTAGGAGATAACCCTATGATGCCTTAGCATAGCTTGGCTAGAAGAGAATTAGGGGTAAGGCGAATAAGGGAACTTCAATGTTTTGTTTTTGCATTGCTGCGGGCTAGACAACAGCCCCGAAACAGAGTAGATTTTTGAATTATATTATATTTAGTTTCGAACTCTGCAACTATGGCGTGGTGATCGTGTCACTCAACCAATTGATCCGACCCGGCGGGTTAAATTTTGCCAGAATGTGTTACTTGCAATATGGTTACGTTTCTACTCACATAATGCTTTTTGGAATTTCCTCACCGTGTAGTTAAGTGGTCGATGAAGTAAGTGTTAACGCGTTGGCTTTCCATCCCCGAGGTTCCAGAGCCTCGGGCAGGGACCCATAGTTGTTTTCTATTGACAACATATTAAACGCCCATTGTGGGAGTTGCAGAGTAGTGTCGGTGGTTTGGAATATACCTTAAATTGTACGAGCACTTCCATCGTTGTCTCGAATTGGGTGAAATTCTTCTTCCGCCCCATGACCCAGAAAAGTTACGGAAACTATTGAAAGAGAGAGGAACGGTGCCTCTATTCGAATTATTTTTTAGTGGTATATACTTTGGATATGTAATGGTTGACTTATCAAGGCCAATCTGCTTGCTGTAGATTTTATTATACCATAAGGCTTTTGCGGTTCTGCGTGTGCGAAGTATCCTGAAGGTTCTTGATGTAGTAAAACGGCAAGTGAAGATAAAATATCAGGACTTTTTCTTTTAAGTTCCAATACTAACTCGCGGAAAATGGAGCGGGAATTGAACTTCACCCAAATCTATTAAAGAGATTGCAACTAGGCTTACAACTTGAAATGGATTCCAAACCACCAATATTACCCTGTAACTTAATAATGGCAGAAAACAAGCATAGCTGTCGCCTGTGGGACTCGAAGTTGCAATTTGTTCGTGAAATTCTAGCTCTATATCTTTTACACCAACTTAGTACTCGAAGGCTGTGTATTATTTTTGGTTAACTAATCAATATATCATCATGAATTGATGGATTTTGATCCTCCTTCGTAGTGCTGGACAATACTCTTTTTCACCCTTATTGAAATTATTCCATTTTTCCGCAAGTTTCAGTACTAAGTCTAACTTTCTCACTTATTTTTAATAATGTTCTATAATATTATCAATACTTGCTAATTCGATGTATAGCTTTGCTGATGATAGTATTCATTATTTTTTGTAATCGCTCGACTCTATTGTTGCCTTTTACCCATATGTAAACACGACTTCGGGTTGGGGTGCTTTTTACTTTTACTGCAATGCAAAATATAAAGCTTTTCAGCTTTTTTGAGTTAGACTTAACATAAAACTAGACTCGGTTATCTGTTAAGACACGTCTTTGAAATACAATTTTACTGGTTAAAAAATTTTAACCTGAAGAATTACATACATATAAGACTAAACTCAGCTCCTGGTTAATTATCATGTTTATTGTTTCTCGTTTGTTCCTTCAAGTCAAAGTTTTGCAATACATACTTTGTATAGTGTATCTTCAAATAGGAGATCACCATTTGGTTGCTATCTGTTCTTTGAAGAAACATTTTACTCAGTTATAATATTGCAAAAAGATAATTAAAATAAATTTCTAATGTAAGATATTAATCAGTAAAAATTACGAGCATGAGGTCCATCCTTACAGTGGAGTTCCGCAGGGTTCTATCTTTGGACTTACACTACTTTTTAATTCGTTAATTATAAATGAGCATTGTAAATGATACACAGTTGAATCTATCAATACCCATAAGTATTTTTGGGAATTCTCTTCCATTTATTAATGAGCAACTGCAGTGGGCACATTCTAAGGAAACGAAAGTTTAAAATCAGATATATGTATATAGGTATTTTTGAGATATTTGTCACCAGTCTTTTGAAATAGAAAATCTTCAGCTGCTGTTGATTCAGTGCGAAATTAGTGGCTATGTATTATTCAGACATAAAATGCCTAAGGATCGTAAAGCGTGGAAAAACAGAAGATGAAAAATTGATCCACATTCGTATTGTTCTCCTTAAGAATTATCCAAATTAACTGGTACGAGAACAACATTTTGCAAGTATCTATAAAAAGTCAAAAATATCAGAGACATTATATTGCAAAGACTAAACAAAAAATAGAACTGTTTAAGTTCTGCGATATTAAAAGACGTACTTTTTAAAATATTAGTCAATACTATAAATTGATATTATAATAATCTTATATCACTTTATCTAAAGCCAACAAGTTCTGAGTCAATATTTTCTTTCCCACAATATTTATAATCTAATAAATATTTAAATACTCTAAAAACGGATGAGTTTATTTGCAGTAAACTGAAGAAATGCGGTGCAAGAAAGCGAAAGCTCTAAAAAATAAATTTTGTCAATCTTCTAGTATTAATAAATTTTAGCATAATTGCCACATTAGCCTTATTTTTTTTTGTTAGTAAACTTATACTAATTATTTTTTTTGTTTCTAATTATAGTAATATTCGTTAGATGTTTTTCAAGTTTAAATATTAACATTCTTTAGTATCATTTATACAATTTTAACATTTTTATTGGTGTTTTTTTTTTGTCACTTTTGTAGAAGTTTTAAGAGTCATGTTCATTGAAAGTTCGATTTTGTTTTTGTTTTCATATCATTCACGTGGGAGCAATCGAGGTGTACTTTTGTATAATGGAAAACATTTTTATTTCAGTAGAATCCACAACGATTCTTTTGATTGTTGAAATCTTTACAAAACACATGATCTAAAATAACAATGAAAAATACTATGGCTTGAAAATAATGAAAAACCTTTTATATTTTTTCATGTTAAGGTTTTGTTACTTAAAATAAGGGTACCTGTTTACTTAGAATTCTACAACCATAGTACACGTTTAGTTAAAATTTATAAGTGTAATGGTTAGATAATAGTTGTTTAAATTATATAAGGCACTGTGATAATTTTTTAAGTGACATTGAATCATCTTAGACTCCTTCGGTAAAATTTCCCAATGCTACAACATATGAGCATGTATAGTAACAAATCAGTACTGCACAATTTTTTTGAAAATATATGTATTTAACGATTGTATAGCTTATTTACAAAATATTTTGTAAATTGTTTGCATCTTGAGACTCCCTGTGGGGCATGAGGCAGGGAAATCTTTTACCCGCTTCGACAAAAAGCTTTATCCTATTCGACAAAGAACTCTATCCGATGCCGAGCATTATTCTGAACTCCAATGTCCCTTAAGCGTAAACTATTGTCAGAAATAAAAACACAAGTATTGTTCGTTTCCGGGGTTCGAACCTGGGACCTTAATACGTTGTCACTTTCTCTAACGACGACAAGTTTTTTTAACCAGCCTTTTTTTACTTTTGGATTTGATCATTATCAACGCGCAGAAAGTACACTAACGCTGATCTACGTTGATTATAATGTGTTCGTTAGCATGTTCAGGCAATATTAGACGAGTATCGGAGATGTATTATAACTGAGGTAGACAGAAATTTAGGCATCTCTTATAGATCATTCTACAGAATTTCAACTGATCGTTTGAAATTTTCTAGGCTTTTAGCACGATAGGTGCCCAGAACACAACTAGTTATACGGCATGGAGCTACCAGTACGACCTCAAGTCTAAAATTCAATCAAATTAGTGATTGCTCAAGGGAAAGTTTTAGACCTTAAAAATACATACCAGAAAAGATGGTTAAAAAGATGACTACAGCTTATTGTGATGCCGAAGGGGATACTCTTGTAGACTTTATGGAGCAGAAGATGGCATTGATAGTAATTTATTTTGTTAAGGTATGAGGCAAATTTAAAGATGCAATTTAAGATAAACGGCCTGAAACGCTTAATTCTTCCATCACGATAACGCGCCAGCTCATTCTTAGTCATTATCTCAGAATATTTTGAAGGATTTTAGCGGAAGAACTTTATTCCATCCACTCTATAGTCTAGTTCTGGCTCCATCCGATTACTTTTTATTTCCAAAACTGAATAAAGAAATCAAAAGTGTACGGTGGAAATCAGTAAACGACGCTAAAGGAGCTGTTTTGAATTGATGTACGTCGAAAGACGCTTTTCACTCAGCAAAAGATGGGGTCTGCAACCTTTCACAGACAGTGTAGATGTACACAGCTGCGGTGGATTCTTCCCTTTCATGCGGAATGCATAGAGAACCGACAACTGGTTCATTGTGGTATATCACTAAGGATGCTGTTTTCGTGTTTTAATACCGCCCCTCACCTAATATTCACACCAATCATATATAGTACAATCAGACCCAAAACGTATGTTCTGAAGAGAGTGACACTGAATGAAATTAAGGTTTAGTGTTCAGTCCGTGGAAGAACGTAGTATGTTCTCCACGGACTGAACACTGAATCCTAATTTCATTCAGTGTCACTCTCTTCAGATAAAGCACAAAACTTACAAATAAGTTTGACTTTGATATCGTAATATTCCGTAATTGTTCCAACATAAAATGCAGGTCTGATAGTCTAATAGTGAGCTTTAGAAAAATTCAGACAAAGGTAATTGGGATTATAAAAACTTAGTTTATGCTTAGACTTACTACGAATGCCCGACAAGATGTTAAAGGAAGGAGGGAGAAACTTTGCAATAGGGCAAACAATTATCGGTATTACAACAATTTATTGGATCGTCTCAGCGATCGTTTTAACATCCGCATTAGGCAAAGAATTGAATTATTTTTCATCAATATAATGCCACAAGTGTGCATCTGTGTCAACTGCTTTCGCATCCACCATATTCGCCAGATTTAGCCCTCAGCGATTATTTTATCTTTCTGAATTTAAAAAAATGGCTCGGCGGAAAAGATTTGGCTCAAAAGTTGAAGTGATTGCCGAAAGAAAGGCCTATTTTGAAGTTCTGAGAAGATCATATTTTGTTGATGGTTTACAAAAGATAGGAAACTATATCCAGATAAAAGGAGACCATGTTAAAAACGAAAATAAATGGGAATGACAAGGGAAGAGCTAGCGCTAACACTAATAAAAGTCTTTAGAGCCAGTTATATTTTGAGGTATATCTCTAATCTGTATAGAAACGTAGTGTTTATAAATAAATGTAGAGCGCGGTCACCGACCCCATCTAAAAGCTATCGCCCCATTAGCCTTACCTCCTTCCTACTCAAAATATTGAAGGCGCCTAAGAGAGAACCTCGTTTAAACCTACTGAAGAGCCAGCCATAGAAATGACAGTAAAACATTCAATGGTGATGTGAATCAATGTAATACGCAACTGCCTAGGAGAAGAGGAAGCAACTATTAAGGCCCCGAAGAGCGGCTCCTAAGGAGGGGTCTCCAAGCACCTCTTTTAAGATCGCTGGGTGTTGATGAACTCCTATATAAGTTAACAGATGCCGGCTTCGATAACCAAGGATATGCAGATGACTTGCCTATTATAAACAAGGGCAAGCATGATCAGAAAATATCTGCAAAAATGCAAAATTCCCATAGATACAATCCATATTTAATGACTTTGTACCAACCCTAACGAAATAATTATTGTTCCCTTCAAAAAGAAAGCTAAAACTGAAATCTCCTACCCTTGAGGGGATAGAACTATAAATGTCCAAAGAAGTTAAGTATCTCGGTCTAATCCTAGACCATCAACACACTTGGAATCCACAGCAGGAAGTCGCTCTGAATAAAGCGATATGGACGTGTCTGCAGCAGTCTTTTTGAAAACCGTGGGTTCTCAAGCCTAATATGGTGCTGTGGGTCTACCAAGCGATTATTAGACACATATGCAGCAATTGTATGGTGGTCAAAAACGAATAAACCCATACCATAGAAAAGACCACAATATATGCAGATACTTGCATGGCTAGGAGTAACTGGTGCCATGCGCATCAGTCGAACTTCATCCTTAGAAGTCATGCCCCTTACATATGCATATAAGGAAAGAGGGGCTCTCAATGCTATTATTAATCAGGCAATTTAGCTGGTCATAAAAGTATGCTAGAGGAATTCTTTAATCGTCGTGGAGTATGTGATAGCATTTCTGCCTACCAATCCGGAGAATACGACAATAGAATACGATAAGGATGCCATGGTGGTTGCAGAGGAAATGCCAGTGGTTCGAAATCCACATTAAATTGTAGGTCCACTTACCTTTGTTTCGAATCGGATGAAGTTTTTCTTCCACCCTATGCCCCACAGGGGGTTACGGGGGAACCAGAGAGAGTGTTTTTTAAATAAAAAAGTAAAATAGGTTTATGAATGAATGCAAACCTTCAACTTTCTACAGACTACATAATAGCCTCTACACAAATCGGGAATTTTTTAGCCCGCGAATGAAAACTTCCCTGAATAATCTGGTAAGGAAGCAATCAGCAGTTGACTTCAACTTCAAAGAATCTAAATCAGTCAGCTTTATTGTGATTAGATATAGTTTGCCGGAGTTTTGGCTTATTATAACATTTGCACATCTATTTAACCCAAATGAATTTAATCCAGGCAGAAATACTAGTTGTATAACTAATTACCAACTAAATTTAACGAAAACGGAAAGGAATTCATGCCAAAACCCAAGAGCAGATAGATTTAATCCCTTCACAAATTTATTTAATCCTTTTACGAATTTATTGAAACCTTTGATGCAAAGTATAAAAGTGCCTCATTTGAGAAGATGTAATAACGACAGTCGTAATATTGTTTGTATTAGTAAACGGAGTATTTATTTATTTTCGTCACATATCTTACTAGAAATGAATCGGGTATTTTACTAGAAATTAATAACAAAACGGTGCACACGTACTAAATGTAGAAATAAATTATATAAAACTTTTTTCAGGCTCATGTATTTTGTATAGACTTCCAAACTATTATGTTTTTCCCAAAAATCTTTTAAAATATTATTTGTTTAATAGAGAAACTTTCAATAAATTGATGTTAGAAATGTAGTCGATGATTAGATTTGTTTTTCAATATAAATAACAATATTTTCAATTTTAATATTTGCTATCATTTTTACAAAACTTTAACAACAATTTAATCATCTTTGTAAAAATTTATTATAAGATTCACTTTTTCACTTCCTTGTTTTACTAAAAATCGCTCAAACGCTCTCAAGTATGGGATATGCTATGAATGTGTTCAACACTGAAATCAAAATTCCAGTGTTGGTGACTACATTGGAAATCCCACAACACTCGATCGACTTATGCATGACTTAATGACGTTTACTTTTTTTTATACTTTTTTTTAAATTTATTTAAATTTTCGTAATCCCGCTAATTAAACCTAACTTTGTATATGAGAACCATATTTGCATTATTTATTTATTTTAATTAAATTTATAAAACATTTTTAGGATTAGGTTAGGATTTACGTGTCGTTAGGTTAATCACCACCTAAACTTAATGCCTGTACTATACGTGGATCAGCTTTACTACCCTCACGGAATTCTTCTAATGTTAATCGATCGTCGTGATTTTTATCCATTTGATCAAATATTTTATCAACTCTCTTTTGTGGTGTGTTATCATCCTCTGTCTGTGGCTGCTGGCCCTAATTAAAATAAGTGCAAAAGGAATAGAGTGACAGATTGCAATTACTTAAAATTTATAAAATTTAACTAAAGCGTATCAAGGCAATAATTGAATAAACCAAAATCCTGGGACACATGTACAAAATAATGTTATTCATTTAAGTAATTGGGATATGAGCGGGGAATTGTGGTAACAGCGGGGGCCTATCTCTAGAGATTAATCAATTACTTACCACCATCTGGTATATGGCATCTACAATATTGTACATTTCCTCTCGTGTTATATAGCCATCGTTGTCGACGTCATACAGCCTAAATGCCCCTGAAATTGTAAATTTTTATTATATAATTGAGTTAATTTGCTGCAGTAAAACGAAGCAGAGGGGATACTTCTCTCATTACTTGGGTTCGAAGTAAAAAAGGACTGCGGAACAAATTGCCATACTTACAGTGTAACTTTTCATCCAAATTACCCCTAGATGTAATCGATAAAGCTCTGATGAACTCCTCGAATTCTATTGAGCCGTCCTGTTGAATAAGAGAGAAAAATACGTGTACTGAAAAGGAATAATTAGCTACGGTAATGGTTTTTAATCGGAGGGGACATCAATAGAATGAGCTAGGAAAGTTCATGGTGGAGGGATAATTGAGAAGAATTTCAGCAAATACTTCTTTGGTCAAGTACCATTAATACTTAATGACCCTGTAGCAGCACAGATGTTGCCAAAGGAAAAAGGAATTAAATCAAATTAACCGAGAAATTGAACGCTTCAATAAACTTCAACTAGCAGGCATATACAAATCCAGGACGAGAGTAATGCTTTCAAAATTTACATAAAATGTATGCTTTGATAAAATAATTGCGTAATTAATTTCTGACCAGCTCATATCCAATTCCACAATGGGTAAAAACTTGGAACTGAAGGAGAACTACTCACAAAAATAGTTGCTGTATCCGGTCGTATATAGTAAAGTCTAAAATCAGGGTATAAGCAATTGCTACGAAGAGATACTCCAGTCAGAGTGCCACCGGTACCGCAAAACTCTAATTAAAGCTCAAGTAGAACATTATGATCCTGTATCACAACCTTGGCAGGAAAGAAGTAATCGTAAGGTCGACAGGTAAAGGAAATATTCATGCACATTCCGCTCGAATTCCCAGAGCTTGTACAAGAAGATAACCAAACAGAAGATTGCAAACTATTCCATATTCATACTGTTCCGGTTAAGAAGGATTCCCGACCACTACGGGCAAATTTGACTTAAGAACGTTAACAGCTTTAGAGCAAAACAGATTACACCGGAGTGTACAAACCGATAAGTACAGCACCACACGTAATTAAAAGAAAAGAGGTCCTATTCATACTAACAATGGAAGGGGGTCATTTATACTAACAAAACAGATCACAATTTACAGCAGATAGGGTATCTTCTAGTGGCAGCCAACTCAGGGGTAGGCAAACTTAGGCCATAGTGGCCCATTGTGATAACACATCTCTATTAATAGTACCTAATAACATTCGAAGCTCCTGATGAACCTTATATGTTCTAACTCGTTAAAGAAGAGGCTCCTGCGGTTGACTAGGTTGACTGCGGATCGGTTTCCTCTTTTTCCTGATCTTAGATAGACACTCAAGGGTGCGTCGAGCCCATCAGCGAGTATAAGGCAATGACCATAATGATAACCGCGCTTATGATATTTTTCTTGAGATAAGCTCTCTTGACCGCGATCGGTCGATGGTCGACCAAATATGCTAAGTGATTAGACAGGTGTAATCCCTTTGTCATTTATCATAAGCAATCTTAAAAATGCTTGTTTAATTTCCAGCTTTCAAATGGCTAGTTGCTTACCAATCTGTTCAAGTTATGTCGAAGCCTAGTAGAGTAGTGTCAATTCTCACTAGATCATCGGATTAATAGTTTCCCAGAATGTTACTAAGCCCTAGTACTCATATGAGTCGCTCAGCCATGTCCATCAGAGTTGAGCAGCATAGTCTGATTGTATTAAAAGTGGTGTTTACCCCCGTGAGGTATTTAATAGCAGCCTGACTCTCAGTGAAGATGTAAATGTAATTGTTCTGTTGTTCGAGAAATCTATTTATAGCTGCAGTAATCTGACAAACGAAGAGAAATTCTTAGGTTCAGATGATCCGAGGAGACCAGAATTTTGAAAAATCCACAGTCGATAAGCGTCGCTTAGATTGAGAATAATGGCAGTTGAGGATGCGATTTGCTTTCCAGGCTTTAGAGGGTGTAGTTCCGAGAGCACCTGTAGCTAGTAGTGCTTTTTCAGTCCATTTTGGTAGATCACATTATCTACCATCAGACGACTACCCCGTATGTAAGTATCGGCCTTATAATGCTGACATAGAGCCTGAGATCTTTTGCCTGTTGCCATTTTGCACGAGTACAGCGAGTACGTACTCTTTCTGGGATGTTACAGTAGTGAAAAACTCTGGGTCACTTAAAAATTATCCAGGGATGGATGTGTAGGTTTGTCACTGTTATGAGAAAGCGAACTACCTATTAAAGCTCTTACACCTTAGACACTGGACTAATGATGTGTGGACCATCTTTAGCTATAAAAATCGAACTACGATTGGGCTATAAAACGTAAGAACCCTGTGTAACGGGTGCGGATACGTTAAGTTTATAGAACTGAAGCAAACATTATAAAATGGTTCATTATATAAATAACAGGGTTAAGCAAAACTGAATAGATTGGAAGTAGAGAGTTTAAATCAGCCACACCTGAAACAGTTTTTATATACTCTGGCCAGGAAGAATCAGAAATCCCTTGCAAAGAAGGTGTAAGCTTAATGCTGACTAAAGTTGGCCGCCGATCGTTTCTGAACTGGACCGTATTATCAAATACAAGTTGTGGACCAGAGTGCGTAACACCTTAATACCTCAATAAATAAGCGGATGTAACAACTAAAGAGGCCTTTGACTTAATTGTTTTAGAATACTACTACAGGTGGTATAAAAATAGTTATTCGAGATCTGCACCCTAAAATTAACTGCAACAAAATTGGCCTGGAATTTATAATGGAAAAGTTTGGGGTCGTCAACAGAAATACAAATGGACATTTGTATTTTGCAAATCATACCAACCTCATCAGTGGACTGCTGTTGACACAAAAAGATAATTTCTTTAGACGGCAGAACTGAAGACCGTTCCCCTGCAGCATCACGGTTTGATGTGCAGAGGCTCAAAACACCGAACAGTCAAAGCGTATATTCCACCGTATTACATAAAAGGTTGATGCACTGCGTCATAACATCTACCAAAAGTGGGAAAGGGTGTTGGAATATTTCATGAGCTGCCGTAATGAAAACATGGGACGATTAGAGAGCGAAAAAGACCACGGATCTCTAGTTCCCATAACCATTTGTGGGGCACGGGATGGGAGAAGAACTTAATACCATTCGAGGGTATTAATTGCAATCATGCCTGCAATTCGAGATGTTTTCCGAACCATCGACATTGCTCTCCAACCCCAACGATCTACCTTTTATTTTTATCTGTTATTAACAGAAAATAACGATGTGTCGCCGCTGGTGGAATTCGAACCTGGGGCCTCCGGGATGGAAAGTCCTTTACTCCCTTGACAACTCAAAATGGTCTTAAATACTAAAAGAAATATAGACTGAAGACCGCATTAATTCTGCTATCGATGGTGCTGTTAAACAACTGTATAAAAAGGAGTCCAAAGAAATATAGGACATATGCCGTTACAGTGGAGATATGCGCAAAATCACCAAGAAATTCGCGGGAAGGACTTGTGAAACTAAACATCCACTGACGAATCCCTCTTTGTCGCCGAGAAACGTCAACTACAAAGGTGGAAAGTATATTTTGCTGAAGTCGTAAACAAGACGTTCGCACAGAACGCCCTACGGCAAAATTAGAATTGGTAGACATAAGAAAATGGATGGACTTCGGTTATGAATCAGGGAAAGACAAATTTCACCGGTATAACTAAAAAAGGATTTCATGGCTTGTATCCTTCCTGAAATCCAAAAATGTTTGCAAACCAAGTCCAAATCTATGGCAAGGAAAAAAGGCGTGATTGTCTAGAATCTAAAAAAGGCCACCAGAGACAGTCTCTCCAAAGTCTCCAAAATGATAGCAAAAATCATCTAAATTCGAATCAAGCAAATAATCGGGCGCACTCTTAACGATAAACAATCTAAAGCGTTTTCTGCAGGAACCGCAGGGAAATCCTCAAAATTATCTTCAGGCAATCCGCCGAATGGAAGTTCGCACTATATCTTAAGGCGGTTGACAGTATTGATCGAGTGTATGTACGTATGGGGAGCTTTAAGTAGAAGAAGCATCTCAGAAAAAATTATCACCATCATTAGGGAGCCCTACTTAGGAGCCACATATAATACAAGAGCACATATATCACAAGAGCAGCCTTCGGAACACTTCCAAGTGTTATAGGAAGTCAGGCAAGGACGCATACTGTCACATTTGATATTCTTAATCGTCATCAACGTAGGTCTTGTCTAGAGTCACTTTTGGCTTAAGATCAATGCTGCTAAAAACAAACTAATAAGCTTGGACTCAGGTGACAGAACAATAATTATTTGGAAGAGCAGTGAATAGAACGTAAGGAAACATTTTGTTATCTTAGAGCCATAGTAATTGTAGATGGTTGAGCTGAAGCTTATTTACAAGCTCAAGTTGCAGTTAATACTCTCGCTAATATATGACGGAATAAAAGCATCTCCGAACGCATGAAACATCGATTCGTGGAACCGAATTTTCACCTGCCAAATAACATCTAAGCTATAAGCCTTTGTAAGCTGGAGTCTCCGACACATCCTGGGCATGCTTTTGTCGGAAGTAATTATCAACAAAGTTCTACATATCCTCACAGAGCAAGGCAATGTCTATACCCATTGGTATTCGAAGATGAAATTGGCATTGGATAGGCCTAACTCTTACTAAAGGGTCAAGCAACATTGCTTAGCAGGCTCTAGATTGGAATCCACTCTGGACTAATAGACGTAGAGAAGATCTCTTGAGACGAATTACGCAAATAGTGGTTGATTTTAAAGGCGTTGACGCAGAACCGTACTAGGTGAAGGGTCGGCGTAGTAGACACCCTATGCCTCACTAAGGGTTAAAGGGAGCAAAGGGCGAGATAAAAGACAATGGTGTCTCTGTTTCGGAATTTATAATTTACTGTCCGAAAAATAGCTGGATCACGTTTTCAACAAGAGACGAAGATTTTTGATGACGTAACTCTGCAACCCTCATCCATTGCCTGAGAAATAATTGTATTCTTATAAGCTTATTAGTCTGAAAGACTCGGCGTAATATATCTTGCTATGCTAAAGGATAGGTTCAGATCTAGGAGGGAGCAGACGAGGCTCTTACCAGGGTACCCATGTAAAATACACAGGATCAAAAATAATTATATTACCAATTTTAAGCACGTCACAAACTATGTTATCAAATTTTAACTCTGATTTATTTTTTTTCACAATTTTCCTCAACATTCTATTTTTTTTTTCCATTTATACAAAATTCTCAAAAAACAAAGTTGGACAAAACACTTACTTGTTTAATTTCAAATTTCGGCCTCTATAGACAACAACACCAATCTAGCTAGAATCTACGCTACCCTGTTATATCCCATTCTCCACTACTTCCACTTTAAAGTAAATTTTCAGAGCTAATATGAAAATTAACATTTTGTTCATTACCTGCTAGTTCCAAAGCAACTTTCCTCTAACTAAAATCTAATTAAAGTCCTTGCGAAGAATGCATGTTGAATGAACCGAAATAATCGAGTACATCAGCAATTCAGCTACCTACATACATATATCCTTGGTGTTGTTCATTCTTAGAAGCCCATACCTTTCACCTTTACGAAAAGCTCGTGAATTATGTGGGAGATATAAATCAAAATAGAAATGGTATTTCGGCTGACTATAAATAACAATTCCTGCTTGGAATAAATCTTGCCATGTATCAAAATGCCGACCTTTTGCCAGCTGCCAACTTGACACTCAATTAGAAGAATCAGTCAACCCGGAACGCTATTAATTTGACAGAAAGTTGGATGGAAAAAGTCAAAAAGCAGCCTCGCCTAATTTTTCACGTTCAGCAGGTAAGGGAAATGTTAAACAATTCTGAGGAGCTTGAACGGCTTTTGTGGAGCGAATACAGAGTGATTCATGTAAGATATCACGGAGGGCTCAATTAAACAGTAAACCATACAAGTAACTTTTGATGATACTGAATTTACTTTACGGAATAATCCCATGATGAGACATGTTTAAATTAAAGAGCATGAGTCAAAATAAACTCAGGAGGAATGGAAGGATATACGAGAATATATCTGTCAGGGGTTTTTTTTATGGAGATTTATGTGCTATACTTACATTGTTTTCATCAAAAACCCTAAAAACAAGTGATGCAAATTTGCTGGGGTCTCCTTGTGGGAAGAACTGTTTGTAGATTTTGATAAAACCCTGAAAATTTATGCACAAAAGAGGGAATTTATTTGTTATTCCCAGATAATGAACAATGCCGAACATACCTGTTCTGTTAGTAATCCATTCGGACAGTCTTTTAGGAATCCTTTGTGCCTGCAAAAACAAAAGCAAATGGAAATAAGTTTACTTTTGAAATTTATTACTTTTAGTGGAAATTATTTAATTAATAATTTTTTTATAATAAAATTGGTAGACTTATAGCAAGTATCCATACACTAGCAAACAATATAATTAAAATTGGAGAAAGACATTATTCGCCTTCAGTCACGGACATTATGGTAATAAATTTTCAATCCAATAATGATTTAAAAATAAGAATAAACAAATATTAGAATAAATTTTTATTTGATTATTTTGAATTCAAATAATTATATTAAATAATTATTTGAATTCAAAATAATTTTTTTTACCCGATCGTTCGTTATTTAATAATTATATAAATATTTATTTCTTAAATAATTATTTGTTATTTTTTCTTCCTCTTCTCCTTGTATTGCATCCGCCGATAGAAATACTCCACAATACTTCGAGACAACGACTGCAAGTGAACCTACAATTTAAAGCGGATTTCGAACCACCGACAATGGCCTTTGTATCGTAATCTATTGTCAGCAAAAAATAACCTTGGGTTGTCGGCGGTGGAATTCGAACCTGCTTGGAAGTGAACCTACAATTTAAAGCGGATTTCGAACCACCGACAATGGCCTTTGTATCGTAATCTATTGTCAGCAAAAAATAACCTTGGGTTGTCGGCGGTGGAATTCGAACCTGCTTGGAAGCACGTTACACTCATTCCACCGACGACTTTGTAATTTGGTGCGCAATGTTTGGATTTCAATTAGTTATTTGTATCATCCGTTATTTGAAAATTAAATAATTATTTGTTAAATTATGATGGAAGCGAACTTAAATTTAAATTCATTGTTGCAAATAAAAGTGACAGACGAGAAAGCCAAAAAATATTTTTTTTACTCAATGATAGGTATTGTTACGGATCCAATTTCGTTATTTTTGCCCTGAGATCCTTCATCTTTTATGGGCGTAGTCACAAAGTTGACATTTTTTCGGGCTGCAGGAGGTAAAGGGTGGATTACATAGATGAGTTTGGGGTATTTATGAATAGGAGAGAATATGGGCTACACGATAAAAGTATATTGAGATTTTGCACACAATAGGGGCGGAGTTATTAAGATTGCAAATAAAGTCCTCGAAAAAACTAAGATTTGAGTCGTTTTTTGAAAACCCAAAATGTCAGAAACGGCCAAACGGAATGTGATCTTTTTCTAGGATGGCATAGCATTTATGGGTTTCTATGCCACCGACAATGGCCTTTGTATCGTAATCTATTGTCAGCAAAAAATAACCTTGGGTTGTCGGCGGTGGAATTCGAACCTGCTTGGAAGCACGTTACACTCATTCCACCGACGACTTTGTAATTTGGTGCGCAATGTTTGGATTTCAATTAGTTATTTGTATCATCCGTTATTTGAAAATTAAATAATTATTTGTTAAATTATGATGGAAGCGAACTTAAATTTAAATTCATTGTTGCAAATAAAAGTGACAGACGAGAAAGCCAAAAAATATTTTTTTTACTCAATGATAGGTATTGTTACGGATCCAATTTCGTTATTTTTGCCCTGAGATCCTTCATCTTTTATGGGCGTAGTCACAAAGTTGACATTTTTTCGGGCTGCAGGAGGTAAAGGGTGGATTACATAGATGAGTTTGGGGTATTTATGAATAGGAGAGAATATGGGCTACACGATAAAAGTATATTGAGATTTTGCACACAATAGGGGCGGAGTTATTAAGATTGCAAATAAAGTCCTCGAAAAAACTAAGATTTGAGTCGTTTTTTGAAAACCCAAAATGTCAGAAACGGCCAAACGGAATGTGATCTTTTTCTAGGATGGCATAGCATTTATGGGTTTCTATGCTATTTTTTTATTTTTTGCAAAAGGGACGTGTTTATGAGCCTTGGAGCCTTGGGCAGAGTGGAGGCTTTATAACTCCGGAAGTATGGTTTGGAACCACAACATGTGGGTCATAGGATCGAGAGAGATATCGGAAAATGCAAAAAAAATATATACATAATCTGGTACATTTAGATTTTTTTTTGCATTTTCGAATTAATTTTTTTGAATTTTTTGCATTTTCTTGATGTCCTGTTATAAGTTTAAAATATCGAAATAGAATATTTTTGATAATTCTCAAAACACTGTGAAGTAATCTTTGGTAGACGCTCTTTCGAATAACAAAATTTTTTAAATTTTGTAGTAGAACCTTTTCACCTATTACATAATTAGTTTTCAAAAAATTACAACTTAGGTTGGGGATGTCCGCTTGAAGTGAAATAAATACTTTTTAAAATTAATTCTAAGGGATAGAGGATGGGGTGGGTGTTGGGTGGGGTGGTGTTTGGTGGTGGCCAACCCTTTTGTTCAAATAAAGGATGTGGGGTATTAAATTAAACGTTGTCCCGCCACCAATTTAACTGTGTATTTTTTTTTTCAATCCAAAAAACTTCATAGCTGAAGTTTTCTTGAATATTCTACCGTCGGGGCCATCCCCGAAATCAGAAGCAGTATTCGAAAATGGATCGTTCTTTTTTTTAAACTATCTGCTCCGAAAGTTATTAAACTTTTACTAATAACAATATTTCCTAATTTGCTAATAGTTGATGAAAATCTTAAATTGCTGTTATCTAATCAGATATATTTACCTGGTTTCTCTAAACATGACTTAATCTTTGGTATACACAATGCACTCCTGCAGCCAGAAATTGAGCAAGTCTTCACATATCGCGATTTTAATGGCATCAATTATAAGGACCTCCTTGCCGAGGCTGAACAAACGAACTTGGACTTGACTTGGTCAATGACATCAGCTGATGATCAGATTAAACACATTTTCATGGTTTACCGAATTGATTAGACGGCTTTTTACGGAACGAAATGAAGCATATCGGAAATGGAAGCGGTTCCGAATTGCTTAGTTCTGGGAAAACTTCCGTACTTTGCGCAACACTGTAAATAGGGAAATACTTCACACTAAGACCCAATATCATAATTCTAAATTTAATCCTCGGCTGCCCATTAAAAAACTGTGGCATAACTTGTCAGCAGTTGGTATTGGTAAGACAAAATGTGGCATTATAGAAGACGACATAAATTATTTGAATAGGATTTTCACGTTCAACGGATCGTCTCGTACAAGTTCATAAACAAATCTTGATAAGGTGTTTGATGGTCGTGACCCTACCGAAGGCTTCTCGTTACTTTCCAGTTACTGATATTGATGTCTGTTCTGCAGTGATGTCTATAAAATCTAATGCAATTGGATTGGATTACCTGCATCCAACGTTTATAAAAATACTGCTTCCAATCATTCTCCCTAGTCGCACACATCTATTTAACAATATTATAGTTAGATCAACTTTCCCAAAGATATGGAAGATTTCAAAAATAGTATCTATCCCTAAGAAGTCTACAAATCCTGTGGAATATCGTCCTATATCTATTCTACCATTTCTTTCTAAGGCTGCTTTTGAATAAGTTCTTCATGCACAGATTATACTCTATCTTGAAAGCAACAACCTATTGTCAGATTTTCAATAAGGCTTCCAAACTAAACACAGTTGTACCACGGCTTGCTCAAAATCAGTGATGACATATGAATTTCCTGTGACAATAATGATTTTACAGCACTAGTTCTACTTGACTTCTAGAAAGCCTTCGACAAAGTTAATCACAGGTTTTTGTTCTGGAAACTGGGTTCGTTATTTAACTTTTGAAATGCTGCATGCAATTCGATATTGTCATATTTGAGGGAACGCAAACAAACGGTTATCTGCAATGATAAGTCATCTGATTATCTTCCTATCTTAAGCGGGGTACCTTAGGGATCTATGCTCGGTCCTCTTTTATTCTCAATGTATATTAATGATCTTCCAACTGTTATACGATACTGCAACTATCATATTTATGCAGATGATATACAGCTGTATATATCTAGACCGCTGGGCTTGGTGGAGGACGCTATTTGTCGTTTGAATGATGATCTGAGGAATGGGCTGGTAAAATTTTTTTAAATCTTAATGCCTCAAAATCGAACGCTATTATAATCTACAAGTCTAATTTAGATATTTTTTCTTTCCCAAGTACATATTATTTTTGATAATGTAGTAATTCCCTATAGTGATTCAGTTAAAAATCTTGGAATTATTTTTAATAGGTCTCTAAGCTGTTGAGATCACGTCAGCAGTGTTGTTGGTAAGGTATATGGGACCCTACGTAAGCTGTCCTTATCTTCAGCTTATACACCCCAAGTAACTCGTCTTCTGCTTGTGAGATCCTTGTTGATTCCGTTGTTTTCATTTGGTTTTGAAGTTGTTTTCAAATTGGATTCGGTGTCAAATCGTAAGCTCAATTCCGCTGTGCGATATATTTTTGGACTACGACGATTTGATCATGTATCTTCTTTCTCTAATGCTGTATTGGGTTGTCTCTCTACTTGAATTTTCGTGCAATAATGTTTCTACGTAATTTAATTCTAACTAAAGAGCCATCTTACTTGTATAGAAAACTAGCATTCTATCAGTCTAGAAGAACTTTCTCACTAAATATACCTCGTTTTACCTCTCAACCTAGCGAACGCCAGTTTTTCGTTCAATCCATTAGGCTGTGGAACAGCAATAGCCGTAATTTTCAAAAAGATCTTTTTGAATATTTAAAATCCACATTGAACCAAATATTTGGAATACTTTATTTAAGTTTTGATTATTATAAAGTACTATATTTGTTTTAACCGCAGTTTTTTAAGTACAGTTTAACCCTGTCGTTAAGTTAAATCCTGTAATAGAACGTAGATGATAAATCACCTGTATGTTGCAGATCGATCTTTGAGTTATTAAGAAAATACAAATGGTAGCAGAGGGCCAAAATGCCAATAATTGTGTATCGTCGAAAAATTTGGAAAAATTAATCAAGTAATAAAAGTTTAGTGGTTCAAAAAATACACCTAAGAACGAGAAAATTAAAAAATCGTAAACTAATAAAGCTAAATTGCCCATCCGGGCGTAACTACCCTTATTTGAAAGGGGATGTAAATACAAAATCCAGGATTTTTGTTTGTTTCAATCTGGTTAAATTTTTCTCACTTATCGTCGATTTTACGCTTCTGTCTTAATTTGATTACATTTAGCGTCATCTCTTGGTATGAACTACGGGATCGATTTTCATAGAAGATGTAATACTCGTTAACTAAAACACCCTTATATATTCTATAAGTTAAACTATGATGGAGAAGGCGAATCCATTACACTTTCATTTGATCATATTTAACTTTAACTTCATTAAAGTTGTTTCAACTTCATTGCCCACACCGATCAATAATGTTATGCTCATAATAAAGGAATACCACCGGCAACAAAAACAACCCCCCCCCCCTCCTTAATCGTTCATTTCTTTTCACTTTATTTCTTTGACGTGTAATGTATCCTCCCTCTCCATCCCACTTATATGCGCTCTACGATGCGAAAGTGCCGAAGATAAGAAGTTTCGCAAGTGACTTAAATATTTGTGACATTTTCAATCGCATTCGGCGAACATTTACCCATCAAGCGTTCAGAAACAATTCAGCATCGTTCCGAAACAAAAGACCTTAGAAGAAGGGTTTGTAAGGTTTGTCCCCTAGGTTTTGACCATTTCGTAAAAAAAAGAAGAAGAAAACTGTCTGGACCTCCACTATTCTATTACACCTTCTACTAGATTTTTTGGATTGCAAACTTCAGAGATAGAGGGGGACAGTATTTTTTCGCACATTTCTTTTGTTTTTGCATTTTGTCAAAAATAATTTCGCTTAAAATTAAATCGTTAACGCATGCCCTTTCAAATGAATAACCCACACGGTATATAAAAAAATAACAAAAAAATCTGACATTCTTCCATTTCCAAAATATGCGGGCAAATGACGGCCGTGACTGGCACCAAACCCTCATCCTAAGGTTTCTTTTGAACTTTTCGGTACGGGACCCTAAACACGGCATAATTTATAGGAGTAGCCGGGCAAAATTAGATTCAATAAAAGGTTCGAAAGGTCCATTAAAGCCGCCGCTTTTTCTAAGGCCACACGCGTTTGTGTAGGTCATTTGGTGATAGCTTCACATCGATATGTAGTTTTCCGTTTGAGTTAGAACCTATAGACTGATGTTGCGTTTTTAGGAAGTCATGTAGACGTTATAGTATATGATTATTAATTTTCTTAAATCCTTCTTCAGCTTTTTAAATATTTAAAATTATATTATTGGAATTTTATGTGCTATATGAGATAATATGCCTTACCATCATAGTGTAGATCTAGTATGAGGGTTTTGGTGAGATACCCCATTGCAGGTCACACTCCCTTCTACATTGTTGTAGTGCTCTACTTGCCATTTGGACCTCCTCAATGCGACTATTCTAAGTTAGTCTCGACTCCAGAAATACTCTACAGTACTTGACCTATACACCTTGATTTCGGTTCCGAAGAGTTTTAGTGGTCGAAAATTCACATATTTATTTTCTTGGTGAAAACTCTCAGATCAGATGTATTTTTGTAGAGCTCCTGATCCTAGAAGCACTGCTTAGTCTCTCTCTCATAATGTCTGCTATGATGTCCGTGAACTTTCCTCTGGCCATGATTGCTGTGTCGTCGTCATATCCTACACCTATTGAATCTTGCACTTCTATATAAGTGGATTTAAACAACGTCTTCTGACGGTGGTTTTCAATTTCTGGAGTTGTACTTTATTGACAGCTACTTCAAAGTACATTACAGTGGCCATCGCGATTCAGCTGATAGATAGTTCTTCTTATGTTACGTGTACCACTTAATGTAGTGCTGTTACTGTAGGTGTAACAATACAATAGATTTCCAAAGCTCGGCAATTTAGCAAGACTGAGACGGATTAAGATCAATTGGTTAAGTGGCACGATCACCACGTGCCTCAGACTTTTTATAAAAATAATTTAAAAAATCCACTCCGTCTCTGTGCTGTTGTCTAGTTCGCAGCAACACAAAAACCCTAATACCCTACCTACCCTAATTCCCTTCCGTCGAAAGCCATTAACGCACCATAGGCTTGTCCCTTAGGCTTTGGAACATCATAAAACAAAATAGTGAAGCTGTGTTGACGGGATCAACGTTAGTTCTAGAAGATGAAAAAATGAAGGTAAGGGAAAGTTTAATACTGCAGGCTGTCCCTGAAGAATATTGGACCAAGTCAATTCTTGATTTCTTAGAAGTTTGGGTTTAGCTTGGTAAGACTTGCTTTACCTTCTATTGTTACTTTATTGTATTTTTTGTTGTATTTATTATTTTATTCTTTTTACTTGTTTAATAACTATTTTGATCTTACTGATTTTCATTTATCTAAGACAAAAATTAGGAATCAGCTTGGCGAGAGTTATTTTTTCTTCTATTGTGTAGTTCTACTGTGTTCTTGAACTAGTGTTGTAAAATCGTTCGAGTCGGCGCTAAAACAATGGAGTTACGATTCGAGTATTATAAAATTCACTGAAGCCTGCCTGAGAATTTCAGTAGACGCTCGAGGCCATTTGTGAAATGTTCTGCTAGTGCTCGGCCATAACCTTCCTACGTCGCTGGAGCCCAAGCCGTAAAAATTAGATGTGGTAAAATAGAGTAAATATAACTAATGTAAAAAGTCATAAAATCGGGTATTTTGCTTTTGTTATCTAAAATGTATCGTGGTATTTTTTATTTAAGTAGCAATTTTAACAAGATGGCCTCATACACAATGCACTATGAAACTCACATCGGCTTAAACTCAGTTTAAGCTCGAACTGTGAAACTGGACCTTATTATCACTGATGTATTTGTAAGTACCTATGAATAGAGTGGCAGCCAAAAAGATTAATTAACTGATTAATTTACATTATCATACTGTCCAACTCTGGAAATGCCTCAGTAACTTCTTCAGGTTCTTAGAATAGCTTTTCTTATTGAGCGATTATATCTTTATGTTATTTTGCTTTTAAAAAAACAATTTACACCACCTTTTACTAAATGTCATACAGTCAAAGTGTTATACAAATATGTATAACATATTAATGTTACACCACCTGTAAC
Organism: Leptarthrus brevirostris; assembly: GCA_964036015.1. NCBI lineage: Eukaryota > Metazoa > Arthropoda > Insecta > Diptera > Asilidae > Leptarthrus > Leptarthrus brevirostris. The sequence continues at coordinate 127,911,070 of OZ038374.1, read as the reverse complement.
TAAATGTTATACAGTCAAAGTAATATACAAATAAAAAAGTTAAAAAGTATGAATTAACTTACCATTGTCTGATTTCTTTTTCTGTAACTGAAAGTACAAAAAATATATTAGTTAAATACATCAATTTAAACGTAAATCAATATTAAGTTAAATCAATAACAATTTTCAAAAACATCAATTTATTTAAGTTTTTGATTAATTTTTCACGACACCTATGTATTTCAAATGCTTGTTTGGTTTTACATGAAAGTTCCATGGGGACACTTATAAATTCAATAAAGTTGTAATGCTTGTCAGCTGTACGTTATCATTCCATTTCCCACTTGTAATATGCCTAAAACACGTACGTTGAGCAGACCTAGCTATTAATAATATCACATCAAAAGCTCTTGCTTTGCTGTGGAAACATTTTATTGGTTCCTAATGAAATTTGATAGCAAGTGGTAACACGTAACAAATCTAAAATGAATTAAGACTGATACGGATGTGTACAGCAATATTGATGTAGTAAATATTGACAATATCACACCCAGGGCATTTCTGGTTAAAATGTAGATTGGGTTCAACTTACACTAGGGTTGAGTTCTTAATTGGAATTCAGTTTGGGGATTTATCAAAAATGATGTTACTCAGAAGAAATAGGGGCAATCGTTAATGAAATAAAACTGTATAAAAAAAATAGACACAAATTTAGTTTTTAAATTCCCGCTTTATAAGGTGAAAGAATTGTAATCACCTTGAAGAGAAAAATTGATTTTTTTTACATATATATTCACTTTTAGGGGTTGTAAACTGTTTAAACACTTATTACTTCAAGGTATGTATGTATACAAACTCTACGCGATAATTGATTGTGAACGAAAATTACACGGTCGAATTGGATTGGACCTAATTAAGAAATCAATTTTATTTTATATGGTTTTAAAGATTAAACGAAGATATCGTGCGTGTTATTTAACGTTCAAACACAGTTTTATCACAAGTACAAGCATCATTAATTTTTGTCCAAAACCTTGCGTAAAAGTATTAATTGACGGGCTGAGAGTAAAAATGGCATATTTATAACGTTCGGGCAAAAGTGGCTTAGAAAATGTTCCACGCAAAAACGAATCGCGGGAGATTCCGGGCAAAAATGAATCGTAGAAAATTTCCGGGCAAAAACGATTTAACTACAAAAAGTAATGTAAAGTTAATGCAGTTAAGTAGTTAAGTCGTTTTTGCCGGGAAATTTTCTTCGATTGGTTTTTGCCCGGAATCTCACGCGATTCGTTTTTGCGCGGAACATTTTCTAAGCCACTATTTCCCGAACCTTATAAATAGGTCACTTTTACTCTCAGCCCGTCAATTGTAACTCAAAATACTCCAGCCCGCATCTAGCTATTTTAGCGTATAGATTAATATCGCCCCCCCCCCAATTTTTTATTTTTCAATTTTTTTATTTTTCAACTCCTGGGCTTAAGTTTTTGTAATTCTATATAGAGTTTGAAAAATTTAAGTCGAAAATTCAAAAAAGCCCCTGTTTGGGGTGCGATTGTGATAACGAAAAAAAAATTTTTTTTCAAATTTATAAATTTTTTTTCTGAAATTTCAAAATATTTTGAAATGTGAATAGTTTTTTCTAAAAAGCGAAGAGGTCAGTATTTTATAATTAAAATATCACTTGCATTGCAAGATAGGCAAAAGTTCAAACGGAGTGAGGTATTATACGGCAATGAAATAAGACTTCAAAATTATGAGGAACATCAAAGGTCGGTTTTCGAATATTCTACTAAAAATGTTAGCTTTACATAAAATACTTATATACCATAAAATAGTTCTTAAAAAAAAGTTGAACCGACTTCACAAAAAGCATAAAATAATTTTTAATTTTATATCTATTACGACATTTTGAAGTCGGTGCAAATGAAACAAACCAAACAACTACAACAAAAATATTTAATCGTCCTTTCTTATGATCTCGTGAGCTGATACGTTCAGGTAGTATTATGTATTATTTTCAATTGTGGTTCTGTAAATGTTTTATTTGTTTAATTTGCACCGACCTCAAAATGACGTAAAACATATAAAATAAAAAATTATTTTATGCTTTTTAGCGCTTTTTGTGAAGTTGGTTCAACTTTTTTTTTTAAAACTATTTTATTTTTCACTTTTTAGTGTCTTCTACTCTATACAACAAAGAAAGAACCATTCAAATCGGTCCACGCGTTAAAAGTTAGTTTTAACCCCCCACCCCACTCCATTCCACTAAACTTTTTTTCTCATAGTATTAATCAAGGAACATACTCTGCCGAACAGAAAAGGAATCATCCTCCACTCAACTCCCCACCATGGACCAAATTATTCTCCTGGTAGCAATGGGGGATCATACTCTGTACAACAAAAAAAGAACCATCGAAATCGGATCACACGTTACAAAGTTAGGTTGTCATCTATTTCTATCGCCTACATGTAATAGGCGACATGACGTTGGCAATTAAGAAAACCATGTTGAAAAAAAAGATGCTTACACAGAAAGGAACAACTAGCGAAAAGTGATCCCATTTTCTTGAAGAAATTTCACAGCTCCAATCACTCCAGTATATATCTCAGTGGTTCAAATGAACTCAAAAAGTCATTTGAAATCCTTATATCTTAAAAACTACAGCAGATATCGAAAATTAAATAGAATCTATAGATATAGCACAGATGAAATGTTATTTTCAGTGAGGCGGGCAGCAGGCGTGGCTCTTGTTCGTGGAGAGCATCAAGAATGGGGAGAGATGACACCACCAGTCGATTCAAGTGATTTTGCAATTTCGAAAAACCTGTAAGTCATACGGCCTACAGTCGCGATGGAGTACTCATTAAAAAGGACTCTACGAGTTCTTTTGAAGTAATAAGCGTTTCTTGTAAGTTAGTATAACTGGAATAGCATTTTGAATACTTTCTAGAAAAAAACTGTCATATTACTTTACAATGTCATCGTATATGAAGAGAAAATATAATACGAAACAGCAAAAACGTATACTGGCAGAAAGGACACTTCAAGACGACTCCAGCAAGCCCTAATGTATAGAGCGAGTACGAGAGTTTCGAGCCGAGCGGTCGAAACAAATCAGCGTGAAAAACATCGTCCTCTATCTTTTGAGGGCGCCTCACCACCTCCACGGGAACTTCAAGCACCTCACTTGAGCTAATGGAGACTGACGAAATCGAACTTTACAACAAAGCTATGATATTTGATTTGGAGAAATAAGAGACCTTAATTACAAACCCCTATGGCGTATAGCAGGAGAACATTTCGACCAGATCTGCAATCGTAACGAGTTTGATCACAATAGAATTATAGGAAACGTAACTTTAAGAAATAAATAAAATAACATGTATTATATTGTAACTTGTCTTCAATTTCAAACTATCCTATTCCATCATTTGATGAAGACCGTTCTACGCAAAAATCCACGACACGATCCCTGACTTTGTCCTGGCCAATTTTTTCTTATTATGACGCCGAAGCTTAAAGGAACACTGATCTTAGGCGCAATCCTCTAGATAATCTGCGGCTGCTATCCTTTTTTCTACCTGATTAGAATAAAAGAGGTGGTAGTACTTGCTTCGACCACATGTGGTGATTGATTGTATATATGTGATGGAAAAATTTGGATTTCTAAAACTTATGGAAAAATATGTGCAATTGACACCGCGGAAAAAGAGTCGGAAAGTCCGCATGTGAAATTTCAAAGTTTTTGGGATATAGTCATTCCACTGTAGTGCGTTTATTGAAGAAAAATCGGAAAGCTGGCTCTGTAGAGAGACCAATTCGTTAAGTCATCAGAAAGAAGACAACTTCGGTATAAAATCGTCTTTTGCGGATAATTAGCTTAACGAATCGGTTTTATTCTGCAACGGAGTTAAGAAGAGAACTACAGGAACAGTGCGACGTCAGCATCAGTGTCCAAACTATTCGCAGGAGATTACCTGAAGAAACTTTACTTGGAAGAAGAACTGCAAAAAGTCTCTTATCTCTTAGAAAATGAGGGCAGTACGTCTCCAGTGGGCGAAATACTACAAGAACCGGACTTTAACAGATTGGGAAATGTCATGTTTTCTGACGAGAGTTAATTCAACTTGTCCGCTTCTGATGGTACCCAATAAGTACGTCGAAGAATTGAAGAACGATTTCAAGAAGATTGCCTGCAGTGAACAATAAGGAGTGCACCTAGCACGATGATGTTTGGGGTGCTTCTCATATTACGGCCTGGAACAACTTCACTTCATTGAAAGGACAATGAATGGTAAAAAGTACCGGGACATCTTAGGGGAAAGTTAAGTACCATCTTTAGAAGACCACTTTTCAAGGCGACCAGCATTAATTTTTCAAGACGACTGAGCTCCATGTGACACATCTAAATCAATAAGCAATATATTTTTCTAATAACTTGGGGTTAATTCAATTAACTTATTTTATCCTTTTCCTTTATTTACAGGTCCAGGATTTTCTTGTAAAATTGGAAATAATCCAGATGAAATAGCCAGGAAATAGCAGAAACAGAAGTAGGAAACCGAGAAATTTAGCAGAGCTAAAAATCCGGAATATCCAGTCAAAATCTTTAAGAATTGGGTTCTTTGATGCCATCAAAGGTACAGGCGCTATATTAAAAACATAATTCTTAAAAGGTTTAAATAAAATTATATTCTTTCATAACCACTGCATTTTATTAACTGCCCTTTATAATTTTGTACGGACATTTATTAAATGAAAAACATCTTTTTGGATAAGGTAAGCAAATTTTTCTGGTGGCAAAGGAAGGTAGGTAAGAAATGGTTTCTACATTTACAAGGGTTGAAGACATTTTTTTATTACTTTGAAATGTACCTAACCTAAATATTTAAAAAATTCAAAGAATTAAGCGTGGTGCGTAGTGCTTGAGCGCCACTGTATGTATTCCTTCCACACCCGGGGATTTCAGAGGTTCAAAGGATTTAATTGTCTTCGGCCTTTTATTGTAATTGACTATAGATTTACTATGGTGCCAATTTTAGTCCACTGCTAAGGACTCGTAACATCCCGGAGTATCGAAGAGTACATCAAAGAGCTTATCATTTGTAACTGTGCATTCTCCATCCTTCCGTGTAATAGATTAGGGAGTATTTGGATCTTTTGATAAGAACCTTCGGAGTCTTCATAACTTTGGAAAGTCTGAGTTCATCGTTTCGGAATTTGCAAAAGCTTTTGATAAATTCTAGTATACCAACATTCCATCTTAAATTAAAACGTTTGATCTTATAACGGATGTAAAAAGTTTTTTGTCATGCCGATGGAACGTAATAATTGGAAAGTCGCTACACTTTTACCTATACCGAAGAAGTCTTCTTAAAATTGTCTGGTTGACTTTCGTCCCTTCAGATTATTATGTTTTTCTTTCAAGGTGTAAGCATGTTGAAAAAAATTACACGCCAACGCGTTGTCAGTCGGGTTTCCGTGCTTTCCACAGCTGAGTCTGTCGGCTGTCTTAAGGATGTCTACTGTCATCAGCATCGCCCTGGATCAGGATAAGTTTACGACGCTTATACTACTTGATTTTTTAAAGGCTTTTGACTCAAAAAATTAAAATAAATGATACACTATCCAGTGCTTGACCTGGCGTACCACAGGAATCTATACTAGGCCCATTATTTTTTAGTCAATTTATTAATGACCTACCGCGCATGGTGCACGATGTGAAAATTCATTTTTATGCAGACGATGTACAAATATACTTAAGCAGATCCATCGGCCTTCTTGTTTGTATAAACTCTAACCTGGACAGGGTATGTAATTGGTCAAAGAACAACCTTTTGTTATTGAACCCTGGGAAGTCCCAATATATCATGTTCTATGATGTTAATGATATTTCTTCGATATGCCTAAATGGAATCTCCTTTCCTGTACTGAGCTGTAATATAAGTTGCTGTGACAATGTAAATATGAGGCCCAATAAAATTTTTAATTTAATATTGCCCTTTTTAACTTTCGGAAGCTTAGCTTTCCATCGATTGGACAGCACATATACACGTCAGTTGGATATTGCTTTCAACTATTGCATAAGGTTTATTTTGGGCTCAGAAGGTTCGAGCATGTCTCAACTTATCAGCATTGTTTGATTGGTTATCCTCTGACTTCGTATTTAAAACAAAGAGCGTTAATATTTCTGTATAATCTACTTAACTCGGATAAGTCGGAGTACGTCAGAGTTATGTTTCAGTTTTTAACATCTCAACGCAACTAAAAGCCTGATTTTCATATACCTATTCCTCCCCAGAAAGTTTAATAAAAATTTAACGGAACGTGCCTCCCAGCAAGACTAATAACATACGTACACTAGTTATATTGCGTACACGTTCCGTTTTATTAGACTTTCTGGGAGGAAGAGGATTATTAATCAGGATTCTAGTCGCTTTATTACCCCCCTCCCCCCCCAGGGTTTGTATCTTGAACAGACTGTGATAAACTATTACTAGTAATATGAACATGGAAGTGACTACTTGCACGTATCGTGTCCTTACGTGAAGTTCCGCGTAGTCCGTGAAATTTGTACTTGTTCTTTCCGTATTCTTCCGTGTACTTTCCGTGTTCTACCGTGTACTTTCCCTGTACTTTCCGTGTACTTCAGTGTTTTTTCCGTGTACTTTCCGTGTACTTCCGTGTACTTTCGGTGTACTTTCCGTGTATTTCCGTGCACTCCCGTGTACACGGAAATTACACGGCAATTTGAGGGTGGTAAATATACACTGCCTTTTTTTAAGTAAAATAAATGCGTAATTTTTTTTCTTTTACTCTTTTTACTTCTTTTGCTTTACATAACCAAAACCGATATAAAAAAGAAAACAAATGGTTTTAGTCCACCCCCCCACCCCCCACCCCTATTTCTTTTAAAGAAATATATTTCTGAAGTTCTTTCACCTGCAATAGATGGTGGCAAATGACTTCTATAGCTGGGCCAAAGTTCAAGTCGGTAGTGTTACTATTGCTACTGAGAAAAACGGTATGTCACAGATATACAGGTACAGAAGTCTCATATCCTTTGACCTTTTAAGAATGGAACCCAAAAAATACATCTATTTGGAAATGAATACTAAATGTCGAAAATATTGTCATTCAATGATTGCTTATGTAAAAATGCCAACTGTTAGGTACAATTTGTTCTCGGTCAGCATGGGACTTAGACACCCAAACCAAAATCAAAATCTGTGGATTTCCAGATTAAACCAAAATAAATCTAACAAAAAAACAGAGAAAAAAGTACTTCTTTATCTTTGGGAAAATTTACATATGTAAACAGGTAATAAATATTATACAATTTCCGCGAGTTTTCAGCTGTTGAAAAGAATGCTGTTTGAATTGAATTGAACATTTGTAGATTTTTAAATTCTAATTTCAGGTATTCTTATATTTATTTAAAAAAATCCTAAATCCGAAATGTCAATTTTTGGGGTAGCATCGTTCTCTTTTCTCGTGTTCGTTCTAATAAAAAATAATCACTCAAGGTTGTCTTTTATCACTCCCATTTATACCACTTAGCACGTACTTCGCAGAATATATTCTTTTACCTTTGAGCAGGAAAAAATGAATTCCCAGCGACCTGATTTAATGTGCTATGGGATCAGAACCTTAAACAAAAAAATATTTTCGGTTGTATCGTAAAATTTCATGATATCAAGCACAGAAAAAGAGAAAAGAAAATTAATTTGTTCTCCTTTTTTTCAATCTCAACAGAAGTTTAAGTCGCACCTATATCAAATATAAATTCCCACCTCTTTCGAAGTTTAAGCCAAACAAAGTGTTGAGGCAAAGTAAAAGTGGCTCATCATCACCATCTAGGTGAATGTTTCCCCTATGACTACTTGATTCATCCGATTACCCTTATCCTGGCCAAACGAAGGAAGACGTAGAATATTGTACACATCTGCCCTAACCCAGATAGTATGAGCATTTGTGTGATAGAATGCATAAATAAAGTAAAATGAGCTTTCCGTACAGTAAGAAGTTGACACAGAAGTAAGTGAGGTTGCGTCTACCATCAAGAAAGGCACTTTACAGATGTATGGGCCCCACATTGCTCCCTGGAGGGACTTCCAGACTCTTTATGTGCCCTGGTCGAATTCGAAACCTTTCTCTTATTCTGAATCTTTAAAATAACCTGATAAGCATCATCAGCGGCCTAGAAAGCGTTATACATGGGGCACGTCAGATCGGAACAAAGTTATTCTGTTAGGCCTACAGAATCCGATATGGGACACTACATGTCTAGCATTTGCCACTGCTTAGGGACGTTTGTGTCCTAAAACTTTTTTTTTTGCAATTTCGTGGTAAAAAGGGAGGAACTGTGCGAATTCAAATATCCAGAATTGTGTGAAATAAATACCTCAGGGATAATAAAGAAAAGGCAACGAAAAGCACACCCTTGTCCTATCCCCGAGAAAAGTACACCTTCTAAGAGGAAACTTCAGGGGTGCTCTGACTGCGGATAAAAGTACTTTGCAACATCTGACGCATAATGAAAGAACAGCAAAGTTGTTTGGTAGGAATGCCTAGACACCACATTGAAGGATTCCTATGAAAGAGGAACGATCTGAAATAGCCTGAGAATTGCGTAGAATGACAGAAAACTCCTGTGAAGACCAACACGAACTCATTGTTTGCATGAGAAAATACTTTTACAATAAGTGAGCCAGAGAAATCCTGCAGGAATTGGGGCAATGGCGGTTTTTATATCCTCGAGCTTAAGTTTTTTCTTTTAAATGGAATTTCAGAGGTTCGTTGAGCATAACGATTATTAGATTTGATGATGCTTCCTTGTTGCTGTCTCTAGTTTCCCTTCGCCTTGGCGAAATAATTTCTTAAAATGATTGCCTTGAGGCTGAGCCAGATAAAGTATTTTACAGCCCAATGGCAAATATTATACAAAAGTTATTATTTCCGTACTCTTGCTTGATGCCATTATTTTAAATCTGCTTGTGGTTAACGAGTTTATTTACCAGAATTGCTTTTAAAGTGTTGAAATCATTTGCCAATTACTAAAACCGATGTGTGGTGCAACCAGTTGTTCGCACAGATGAGTTTCTCGAAGAAGCAACTTAAATTGGTTGCAAATTCCCAGGATCTTCTTTAATATAATATGAACTTTGTATCGCCCTTAGTTTATACCTTCACATATGAAATCGAAATACTATACACGTTCAAGTTTTAAGTACCTTACTTTATGTTTTGTTCTACGACACAATTATAAAGTTCAGAAGTACTTTACGAACTTTGGAGATAGATGAACCCATCTCTGTTTTTGGATTCGCTACTACATGGAGGTATTCTGCAACACCTAATCTTCGGATTGTATTTTGTACGTTCGTCTCATTTCAAAGGTTTTCTTCCTGGGGCACAAAGATGTTGATCAATAATTTTTGTCTTAGGGGAATTAATTCAGATTAGAGTTGTCGAAAGTATGAAAAGTTTATTTGCCGAAAACTTTTAATTTATGGACCCAAAAGTTGTTATGCTTTTCTTAAGGTTCCTTTTGTGTAAAAAATTTTTAATTAAACTGCAGATATCTTTAGAAAAAATTGCATATGAAAATGTGAATGTTGTGACTTATGGCACTATGGTAGGTGTCAGTTTTACATGACCTTACCTTTCTGTTTTTTAGACTATTTCTTCGCAAAGTTTCTTATTAAAGCCTATGCTAAATTTTATCATAAATTTGTTTTTTATTTTGTTATTACTCTAAAATTTTTTCCAAGATGATGCCAAAGCTCAGCGAAAGCCCAACGATGATGTAACAGGGACTTGGTAGTAAGTCAAAAGGATGTGGGCATATGGGATTAAGAGGTTAACTGAAGAAGATAATCATGCATATTCCGCCTGAATGCCCAAAGCTGATAAGGAACTATTCCACATTTGTGCCATTCAGGTTCAAAGGAATTCCCGAAATTTCATGAACCAATGGGTACACCCAAATTCGGGTACGGGGATTAGACAATCTTAATCATAACTTTATTTTAAAATGGCGCAATTGAGATAAAATCTTAATAGTGTATCTCAATTCTGCAACATGGGAAAATATGCAAACTCTAATATTGACCTACTGATGAACAATCGAAAGAGTGGTAGGTAGTTCCATTGTTCGTAAGTTTGTTACGTAAGTGTGTTACGCAAGTCCTACTTACTATAAACTCAAAAAACTCGTTAGCAGATAACCTTCTGTTATGCTAACTCAACTGGGCTGCGCTCCTTTTTTCCGCATCCGATGCACTTACTTTTGATGTTATTTGTCCAACTACCGAAACTTGGTTATGTGGCGGAATATCCGATGCCGAACACTTCGGACCTAAGTTTCAATTGTCGTGATCGTCACTCTGGTTTGTGTGCTCCCCGGCGTGCTGCTTGCCGTTAGAGTTGACATCCTTTGCTATTTAGCACATGTCAGATATAACAAATTGGAGCTCTTATGTGTCGTGAGGTTAACCTCTACCCCCCCCCCCCATCCCCCCTCATCCCCTCGTGTATGAAGACCTGAAGTATACGACCTTCTGCCTGCCACTATTAAATGTTCGACTGACTAGCATTTCTCACTCTCCCTCAACACCTCTTCCTAAGCAGTCTTGGCCCCCCCCCCCCTGTAACGACGTTGTGAGCGACGCGGTACGCGGAGAGGGGTTGCTTGACACCCTTTGCTCCGGAGTCCCATCATCACCCTGCGCTCTGTAGTCATGTGTTTCGACTGTAGTGCTGATTATTCCTCTCAGCTTGGAAAATGGTACTTTAACTTTTGAACTACCGACTTCTGAATTCTCAGTATTCCCCGGCTGGATGGCTACTCGAGACATCTAAAGAACTTGAAATACACAGCCTGGAAGAGGTTCTGCCTACCTTATCTACTGGAGATCTGCCATCAGTTTTCCTCAGAGCTGCAAATATCTTATAATGCATTTATTTATAGACTGAGGTCTACTTTGAGCGCTAACCCCAGACAATTCTGGAAATTTATCAACTCCGATAGCAAATAGGATGGCTATCCCTGCTCTTTGAACTTCGCTAACTTATTTGCCGAATTCTTTCGTTTTTCTGTCTGTGATTCCCACTGTGATATTTCTTCTACTCAGCTTACTCAATTGACAAGATTTTTGCCTACATCACTGATCAGTCACGACATCCTACTTCACAAATTTTCTCTGCTCGGTTTCGCATCACGATCAAAGCTAAGAACCGTAATTTCTACCGGAACTTACGTAAATTCCAAAACTCCAAAACTTTTCATCGTATAAATCAACGTGCAGGGATGAAATCTACCCCATAACATCTCAGCCTTGAGATAAGCGATTCTAGAATAGATTCGCCCAACTCCTCATTGTGTGGCTTAAGTAAGGTTACACTCTCAGAAACGGTAAGGTGGCAAACCAAACAAGAGCAACGATAGTACTTCAAGTGCTTGTAGACCGGTAACCTTTACGTCATTTTTACTGGAAAGTCTAGAAATACTGGTGGAACTGGAGTTATCTAGGCAAATAGAAGTGAATCAACTATAGAGCTGTCAACAAGCCTACCTTAAAAGAGGGATCGGTGAACCCTACATAGACTAGTGCACAATCTTGAAAAAGCACTTCTGTATAAGCTAGCCTGCTTTATTAACATTGAGAGGGTATTCAACAACACCAGAATTGAAATGATTCGTAGCAGATATGAGGAAAAGAGGAAAGTCAGGGCGTAATCCGCCGGATCGGGTCCATGCTGGGAAACTACATCAATAAAACAAGTTTCCGAAATATAAAATTGACAGCAATGGTGCATAGAGGAATTGGCACAATGATAGTTTGCTAGATGTCTTGCCACATAAATGTATTTGCATTATCTGCTATGCAGATGCCCTGTCGACAGTAGATAGAAGAAATTTTGAAAAAAATCTGGGTTGCTTGTTACACAGAAAGACAATTTTAAGAATTTGTATACTAAAATTCCGGTAAAAATTTCATTGAGACTTGCAATAGTTAAAAAAATTAATCATTAATTAATTAACATCGAAAGTCAGAAATATAGAAAACTAAGTTCAATTAAATTTTATAAAGACAGAAAACTAAGTCTCACACAACGAAGAAAATGATTTAAAGTTTGTTTGTTGCTCTGGAGAATCATAACATTTGCCAGTTACTCTGGCGGTAAATTTTTCCTAAAACACACAGTACATTTTACAAGTCACATGAATTTTACGGTGCTGTTTCGTAAAATTTCCAATGAACACATTAAAATTTACTGGAATGATCGTACATTTTAGAGTTTGGCTGCTTAAATTTTGGCAGGATGTATTACTTGCAATAAGATTACGATGGGTGGAAATGTTACTTTTCCTGGAATTTTCTCTCCATGGAGAAGAAGCAATCAGCATTATAACCTTATGGGGTCAAGATTGCGGACTGAAGATCAACCCAGACAATACAGAACTCTGCTACTTTACCAGAAAACATAAATTAAGGGTGGTAGGGTTAATTTTCAATATTTTAAACAAACTTTTAATAAACAAACAAAAAATACAGTAAATATAAATTTTTTTAAGTTAAGAACATTTTTTTGGGTAAAAATATTGTGAATTGAGCGACTGACAGGAAATCTTCGTATACACAAAAAAATTTTTTTTGCTTTGCTTAACTCATTACTGGTTGTTCTGTTGACAAAAAACCAAAAAGATTTCGTTAGTTTATGCGTTTCTCGAGATAACAACGTGGAGATTTTATTTATTTTTAAATTTTTAGAAGTAAAAAAGGCGAATTTTTTGAATTTATGAAAATTTATTGATAAAAATCGGCGAATTTGTTGTTGTAAAATTAATTATAATAATAATAAATACAAAATCTCAACGTTTTTACCTCATAATTTATGTATAAAAGAAGTGTGCAAAATTTTAGAAGGATCGGATGAGTAGTTTTTGAGTTACAGTGATCACTGTATCTCCGGCAGTTTTGCTCCAATCGACCTCGAATTTTAACTGGATATTGGATACTTTTGATGAGTTGTACTATCAAATAAAAAAAAGATTTTAATCCTAAGAAAGGTAGTCCCCCCAGTGCATTAGCAACATCAGAATCGCCATAAAGTCCACATTTCTGGGTGTGCTGCTGGGCGGGAAACTAAATAGGTCAAGACACCTACTCGAAACAAAAAAAAAGTTCAAGGGCTTTCTGGTTGTGTTGAAATATGATTGCAAGGGTATGAGGATTATTACGCTATATAACAAAATGTATGTACACAAGTGTTTTCAGACATGTGATAGTGTGGTGGAAATAAATGAAGGCGGGGCAAAATCAAAAAAAAAATGGGCCATGTATGCTTAGGCATCACGGGGGCAGCTAAGTCAATACCGACGGAGGCCCTTGAAGTCTTATTAAAACTTTGTTTACTATAAACCCATGTCAAAGGTATTTCACTAAGCTACGTACGTCTACACATGATTAGAATGTGACATACATACCCAATATGAAAAGATGTCCGAAATTTGATTGTGTTTGCTAAAAAAATCGATTTTTTTGCATTTGTCGATATTCTGAAGACCCCAGAATAACCCTATGTGAACTTTTTATCATATCTACCCTAGCAAATAAGTTGAACACAATTTCATGACGGCCGCATGGGTCACGCGAAAGCACTTCCAGAACGCGTTTTTCTCGAAACCATGTTTTAGACCGTGTGCAGTACTTCGGTATCTAAAAATTGTTCGATTCCAGTAAATGTGGATAAATATAAATATTCGGCAAACATGTGGTTCTCGTCTTCACCACATTCAGATTTTTCGCCATATTAAAGGCAAAGTTACGGCCCCTTAAAGACGAAAAAACATTAAAATTTGAAAATTCATTTTGAATTTCGCGCCATTTCTACGGTTTTTGAACTTTCGACTTGAATCTGGTCAGAACGATAACCACAAGTCTCTACTTGAAGAATCTGACAAATTTTTCATTTCAAATCACTTTATATTACCTTTCCCCCAAAAAGGATTCGCGAAATTAGGTTTCAAAAACCAGCCATCACACTAGAAATCTCTCTAAGAAAATTTTTGAGAAAGAACTCGGACTTCCAAGCCGCAAAGCTTCTGTCCCGAAAACAAGAGAACGAACCATCAATGTACGCAGTTGGATAAAAAATTAGACTACGGTCTTGGAGTGTCATGCGAGGAACAAGCAGTAGGGATGGGCGATCTTCGATTCGATCTGGGCGAATCGGGCGTCGCCTTCGATCTGCCGATTTTTGAATCAATTTTTCGCGGAACCGATTCGGCTAGAATCGATTTATTTACTTCCGATTCCCATCCATTTAAGATAAGACGCGACGCACCAATAAAACTGAGCAAGCTCACGTGGAAATTTTTTTGTATCAACATTAATCTGTGTAATAATGCTGTAAATTGAAGATGTCGTACCTAAAATATTGTTATTTTTAGTTAAATGCGTTTCATGATTACATTACTGCCAAACAGTGTAGTTGGCAACATTCAATTTTAGTGCATCCCTGACTAAATCTAAGGCCCTTGAAAATTACTCTCTGCTAACTAAGATAGATTTTACGTCCACCCACTCCCTCCTTCCTCTATATGGTATCCAGTCAGGAGCAAGGTCTTCTTCTGAACTATCATCACTCACTTTAAGTTCTTTAAAATTGCAAAATTAATCACTTGGTGAAGAAAATATAATTTATTGTCATGTGTTGGAATCGATCTACGAACATCGATCTTTTTAGGGCGATTAATCGATTTTCGAAATCGGAAAAAAATTGCAGATCGATCCGAACCGAATCGATTTTCTCAGTTCGATCCCCCATCTAAGCTTACCTCAGTCTTTCAGTGCGAGAGCGCAGAGATCGAGATACCTCTCTACCGAAGTAACATCTTTTTTTCTAAATGATATTGCCAAAGCTCAGGGGATGCCCTATGATGCTAAAGCGCAGCCTTTGCAGGAAAGGAATTAACGGTGAGGGAAATGGGTTTAGAGGTGGAGTGAAACAAATATCGATGTATGCCTTGCTTGAAAGTTTCGGGCTCATAAGACGAGGGAAAAACAGAAGATGGTAATCTGTTTCACGTTAGCGTTGTTGGAGAAGATTCCCGAATTTGACGGTACGTTCAAATTTGGCCTGGGGATATAGCACTGGGAGCAACTTCAAGCTCTTGTATAGCGCGATACCATGTGGCAATAAGGCTAGCAATTTCGTTAGAACAATGACCGTGGAAATAGCGATACAAACAGAGTCAATCAAAGGAAATAGAATCAATCAAATCTAGTTGCACGTTAACAAATTAGTCGTCGCCCTCCAAATACAGCATTTTTTCGTTGTTGCTAGTTCGGCGACGTAGTTACTTCATGCAGCAAAACAATATTATACAATTTGAGTCGCTCATTGCATAAGCCGAAGGCATTACGAAGCAAGGCGACTGCGCCAAAATCCAAAATCCTCGATCCCCACCCTACCTACAACATTTTTAACAAGGTGTATCAATGGAGAAACGTACCCTATGCAAAAACAATTAATCATCCAAATCGATCCGCGTGATGCGAAGTAACTCCTGAGCATACATAAAATAAAAAAACATCCTCCTTTTTTTAAGTCGATTAATATTACAATTATACTATCGCACACTATACCAGGAATCGATTCACCCTTATTCGGCAACTTGATGTACATTTCTTATAAATTTTAAACAGAACCGAATAGAATTTGTAAACAGAAAGAAAACCACAAATGAATTCGAATATTCCAAAAAAGATAAGTAAACTAGACGAGGAGGCACTGTTGGGGCCGTTCTGGTCCAAATGACTTGCTAATTTGTGAAAAGAATTCTTCTAGTCATGATTTTGCCAGAAGAAGAATATTTGAAATTATTAAGAATATTCTCGTCATGCTTGCTCCGTGAATTACAATGATGGCAGAATGGAATTGTTTGCCCATTGAGAAAACTAAATTAAGCATTATTAGAGCTCTGGACTCTCTACATAATATCATGTTTCCCAATAGAACGAACTCTTAGAAAATAATCGAAGTACATTGAAAACAACTTTATTGGGATGCCTTTTGAATGTGCAGTACCAATCAGTATTCAGAATGTACATAATCTGCAATGCTGCACTATACCGCCCCTAGAATAATGGGAGCATGTTGCCCAAAGGTATAAGGATTTGAATTTTATTGACCACTAAAATCGGATTTTTGCAGAACCATTGATCATATTATGCACAACACAAATTTTTGGTATTGAAAATATAAGTCTCTATTTTCTGCGTTTTATTAGGCATCAATGACGAGAATAATAGTCGCTAATTCCTTTCAAAATTTGTCATACATTTGTTTCGCCCAACTATCGATTTTGTGTTTTGGAATAAACACGTGGCTCACAAATCAGACTTAATTTTCAGAATAAACGGTCCTTTCAATGTTTGCCAGGGAATATCCGTTTTGTGTGCAATATGATCCTGTATTATGTTCAGTAATATGGAACGATGGGATATTAATATAATTTCATTGTATAGACATATTTATTGAAACGTATTTAACTGTAGGCTTAAAATTGCATTGGAATAGATTTGTAATACTATCAGTTGAAATTTGATTTAAATTAGTCAAACGGAAATTAGAAATTTAGGACAATATGTAGCAAATTACACTTAGTTTGTGGTGAGAAAAATATTCGGCCAGGTTGTCAATTAACGTTATAAATAACTAAATAAAGAAATATTTTGAATCTGCAACTAAACATTACTGGGACTGTGTAGAAAAGGAAATTTAAACAAAACGTTAACACTTGCAAAATAGTTCAACCAGTTGAAAATTTCAAATGTATTTTGAACTATAGTTTATTATTATATTACATTTATATACCTTTTAATTACTAGTTCATATACCTAGCTGAATTTTTGCATGCGTTTTAAGGGCCCCCTTGAAACACTAAATCCACATTTTTCCATATTTTTTCTGTTGCGAACAGGTGAAAAACTGGTATCGCCTATGTCTCGGCCGTTTTTTATCTTACGGCGACACAGGTTCTCCAGTGTAGTGATCATCACTAAATTGGTCCGGGGAAACAATGTCCAATCCAGGTTTTGATTGTGACCACTAAGAAGTTCAGTACTAAATTCAAAATCCTCGGGCCTTAGTCTAAATTCTGAAAATATAAGATCGGAGCAACATCAACTATTCGGGAGAGACAGATAACGGTTGGACGACCCGACACCACATTCTTTCGAGAACGTAACAGGATGGCGTTATTTTTTTTTTTTTTTTGAGCCTCAGATCCTCCAATTTTTGTGGGCGAAGCCTCAAAATTGAACATTTTCGGTGCTGTGGTTAGTGAATGGGCGAATTCGTAGATGAGTGTGAGGCATCTGTAGAAAGAGGAGAATGTTACCAAGGCGATGAAATTATACCGGGATTTTTAGCCCAGAAAAAGGCGAAGTTAAACTGCCTAACAAAATGCGCTCATTTTCACGGACGGTCTAGAATTTATTGCCGTATGCGTGATATTCTATTTTTTCCGATTTTTTGTGAAAAGGCTCGCTTAAGAACCCACTGTTTTGGCATCTTGGAGCCTTAAAAATTGATCGGAACCGATTATGTGGGCACTCATTTTTCACGTGGTTCAGAGATCTATTCGAAAATGTTAAGAAAAATTTAAAATGTACTATATCAAAGTATCGAGTTTAGAATAAGGTACTAGAACATTTTTGAAATTTTCAAAAAAACTATGGCGTCATCTTTGGTAGATACTTTTTTAAATGGTTAAATGAAAAAAAACTTTTACACTGCGTAGGTACTACATTTTTTCCATCTATAACGCTGTTAGTTTTCAAAAAATTATAACTTTGGGTATAATTATATATATATATATTTGTTCGAATGAAATGAAATAAATATTTTTTGCCTGTTTGATGATCTAGGTAATACAAAAAAAAATTAAGAAAATTTTTCGAGGGCCGGAGGTGGGCGGTAGCCAGTCCTTATGTCCAAATGATGTAATGTTTTTTTAATGCAAAAATCTTCTTAGCAGATTTTTTTCTCCAACATTTTGCCGTTTCTTTCTTTTTAACTGTTCTTTTTTTTAACACTATCCACTCCCAAATTTAAAAAAAAGTTAAAGAAAGTTGAAACCAATTTGTTCTATCACTTATAGTTTTTTCGCACACACGAAATTAAGATTTTGCTCAAATTTGCACAAATTCCGATAAAAACAAAAACTTTTTTCATTCATTTACTATTTTATCAAAAACATTTAGTCGGATCGGGGTGAAAATTGCATCAGTCAGTCGTAAGGTCGAAAATGTACAGCCATCGAGTTATTGCGAAAAGAAAAGCGCCGAGAGACGACCAAAATGCCGATAATTGTGTACCGTCGAAAAACTGAGAAAAACTCAAAAAATTATGTTTGTGGTACTTTTTAACCGAGTTCAATAATTCTTTCAACTCTTAGTTAAGGGTGGCACTTTCCATGTTCTAAATTTATTCCAGCTTATAAAAGTTCAGTCGATAAAAAATACACCTAAAAACGATAAAGCCTTACTTAGGTTAAATTTTTTCATTCATTTGAAAGGGAGACGGAGTTGGATCAATTCGTTGAGCCGCACGAGCACCATGCCATGGGTCCCGGGTTCGAGACCAGATCTCCCCGTGAGCTTTTATTAAGAAATTAAAATGCACCCCGTCTCTGGGCTGTTGTCTAGCTCGCAGCAATGCAAAAACAAGATTTTCAAGTTTCCTCACTTCCCTTACCCTAAATTCCCTTCAGACCAAAACCATGCTAACGCATCAAAGCGTTGTCCCCTAAGATTTGGCCACATCGTATAAAAAAAAAGGGATGTAGACACCATATCCAGGATTTTTTTTTATTTCTAAGCGGTGCCATTTTTTACACCAAGCGCACATTTTTCACTTTTTCGAACATTTGTTTACATTCATTTAAGTTTGGAATTTTATCGGGAATGTTTCCAAAGTTAAATCATGAAAATCGGTCCAGTCGTTCTTGAGATACTAACCCGGGAGCAATTTCCAAGTCTTTTTTGCAATATGGGCAAGTTCACTTAGGCAATAGCTAATAATAGAACTTTTAGAGATGTACAGTAAGAAACATTCAGTTGTATACGATAGAATTTTTCAAGACGAAACTGTAATGGTTTGGGGTATTATGGGTCATAATGGCGTTGGTAATTTGGACTTTATAGAGGGGAATATGAACAAAGAAATGTATCCTGATATTTTAAAAAAAATTTCAAAGAGTCGGCGCAAAAATTAGGGGTGGAAACAAAGTTCCATTTCTACCAGGATAATGACCCCAAGTATAAATCTTTCATTGTGCGTACTTGGTTATTATATAACTGTCCCAAAGTAATTGAAACACCACCTCAAAGCCCAGACCTCGAGCATCTGTGGGAACATTTAGAGCGAAGGATACGCTCTAACCACAATGTTAGGACAAAAAAGGGCTTACAGCGCGTGCTTCAAGAAGAGTGGAATAAAATTCCTGCGGACGTCACTCAGAAATTGATTGAATCTATGCCCCGTCGAATTATGGCTGTAATACAAAACAATGGCAAACCAACAAAATATTAAAAATTGAATTAATTTTATTATAATTACTTTTAAAAATTGTTATATGTAGTTCCGTATACAACTGAATGTTCGCTCATTTTATGTACTTAGTATGAAAATATGGTTGATTTCCCGTTATATTGTTATGTTTTCGCAATTTTTTATCGTGCGCTGGAATTATCGTAACCTCGTCTAAACCTGAAAGAAGGATTGCCTACATCTAAGTCCAAAAGGCATGATTCAAAATAGTATGACTCAAATTGACTACTATCCCCGTTAAAGCTGTTGACCCTTTCATTTAATTTGAAGTATCTATGCGCACTCGACGATTCTATATGTGTGGATCCTTTCTCTTCACTTGACATTATATCTTCAAAATCTTGATGGACCATTCTTCCAGGATTTTCATCCTAAATTACCTTTGAATTTGCATGCATAATGAAATAATTTATAAATAGTATTTAGTTAAGTAAGGTAACTTTCAAATTTTAAAATCTTCGTAACAGTAGTTCTTTTATTGAATTTTAAGTTCGCGTAAAGTTCAAGTAATATTAATTTTGATAATCTTTACGTAATTTATTGTGCTCACTAAGTCACCAAGTCAAAGTAAGAAAGCCATTTAAATCCAGACATTATATATATATATATATATATATATATATATATATATATATATATATATATATATATATATATATATATATATATATATATGTAAGGGAATGCAGGTCTCTGTATCAAAAGTGAAACGAAGGGGTAGAAAACCTAAAAGCAAACAATTACGAATATACTCAAAACTTTTAACAAATATTGGAAGCTAGTTACGTGAAAGCATATTTATTTTGTTAAAAAAACAATTGAAGTGTTTTTAAGAGAATGCCATCAAACGGGCCCATGGCCCACTGGATGCTGCAGAAGTACCAATTCTCATCTCGACTTCGAAAACGACTCAGCTTTAGTCTCTTTATTTTCAACCACTCACTCATACTTTTTAAATCCCCTTCTAATCTATCGATACATTCATATACATTCTTTCCAGCTACATACACTAACGCATCGTCCGCAAACAATAATATCTTAGAATGTCTAAGCACTTTAATACAGTCATTCACATACAACAGAAATAAAAGCATTCCCAATACACTACCCTGCGAAACCCCTAGAAAACTATTCTTTTCATTCGATAATTTATCGTTAATCTTCGTTTTATGTTGTCTTCCGGACAGATAATCAGTAAGCCATTCCAGCTAGGTATCTCGAATTCCGTACTTAAACAATTTTTGCAAGAAAATACTTCTGTCAATTGTTTCAAATGCCCTCTTCATATCAATAAATACCGTTACAACAACATTTCCATTATGTTTTTTTTCCTTCCAATTCAGTGTCGCCCAGTTTAATGCTGTTTCACAGGAGTGACCTTTGCTAAAGCCCGACTGTTGCTCAATTATTTATTGGTTACTCTCAAGATACTCTTCTAGTTGTATTTGTACAATTCTTTCTTGCGTTATTAGCATGTTAACTGGTCTAAAATTTTCGCAGTTTTTCGTATTTTTAATTTTCTCTACTGGAACTATTACAGATGTCTTCCATGCTTGAGGGAACTCTCCATTTCTCATTGAAGCATTTATAATATCAATAAGTGTTGGTCCTATCACCTCAACCCCATCCATTATCATTCTCACATTTAATCCATTCACAAATTCCATTCCCTCTTATTGATCATTTGCTTACATACCGTTATCAATTGTTTCATATCTACCTGTTTAAATTTAATTTCACTGGTATTGATCTAACAATTTCATTAATGCTTTCTAAAAAGTAGGTGTTAAATTTATTAGCAATCACCAACTCATTCTTATGGGTCACTCCTTCAAACTTTATTCCCTCAATGCTGTTTACTGGTTCATGCAGCACGCTTGACTTAAGCACTCTCCACATTTCTTTTTGCCCACTTACTTCGCTTATCCTTCTATTTACATATCCACTGTATGCATTTCTCACCCTAGATTTATACATATTTCTCAGCACACGATACTCATTCCAAGCTCTTTGACTATCTAGTATTATAGCTCGTTCATATCTTATCACTTTCTGTCTTTTCATTCTTTCAAGTTTGTCCATAAACCACGCATTTCTTTTATTCTCTACAACATTCCTTACAGTAAACAACCCAATCACATTCAACAAGCACGTATCAAAAGGTTCTGCCATGTCATTTACACTACTATTGCTTGCATTTAGAGACACATTACTATTATTTAAAGTACTCACATAGTCGCTCAATTTGTACCGTATATATTGAATAGCCTTTTTCTTTACAGGTATACCACGAGATTTAATTTACCCCATAACTCACCGCAATTCTCTTCTGTGCAAAAGTAGAAAAACCCTCGGAGTGTTGCTACGAAAGGGGCTTTGATTGACGTTAAAAAACCGGTTCATAAGTGTTTTGCAGGGTTGAACATTTGTATTCACCGGCTCAAGCCATACTAAATCAACCTGACACCAAATATTTTTCGTACGCTAATGAGGAAGTTACGAAAATGGTAAAAATCAGGAATACTCAAACTCAGGAAAAACTCAAGCAAAACCCCTACGATTTGTGATTGACACTCACAGATGGCCCTCTTGCTACCTCACTTCTCTCACCAAGAAAAAACAGGTTTTCGTCACTCATGGGGTAAAATCGCTCTCGTGTAATTCAGGACTAAGTTCTAATCGTAGGGGTTTTGCTTGAGTTTTTCCTTATTTGCTTTTGTCCATTTTCGTAACTTAATCATTAGGGTTCGAAAAAGTTTTGGTGTCAGGTTGATTTAGTATTGCCTGAACCGGTAAATACAAATTTTCAACCCTGCAAAACACGTATGAACCGGTTTTTTAACGTCAATCAAAGCCCCTTTCGTAGCAAGACTCCGAGGGTTTTTCTACTTTTGAGCAGAAGAGAATTGCCGTGAGTTATGGGGTAAAATCCCTCTCGTGTAATTCAGGACTTACTTGGCGATCTATATGTTACAGCAATCATGTAAGTATTTTTTTCAAATTTCACTTTAAACAACGTCCACCAAATGATTTTATCATACACCGTTATGTTATCTATCACTTCAAACTTCCAGCAACTCTTCACTTATACCACTACGCGAACAGATATGCATGGCGAGTTTTCAAAAATTCAAATTCACAATCCAAGTTCTAATAAGAGATTACAAAGTTTATTTCTTATAAGAATTCAAATCATTCATAATTTATAGGCTAAACGAAAATTCTTATCAAAAATTTAGGAAACTCGCGCAACAGTCAAAAATAGAATGAATCTATAACCTGGTCGTGACAGGCTTATATTTTGTTATGATTTTAATTACATTTTAACGTTCTTTTGTTATTACCATGCGAATATTTAATGGTATACCTGCCTTCTATTTTTTAAGTGTGTGTTGGGTCTAATATACTCATCCCTAATAGCAAATTCCCAAATTCCCTTATCTTATTCTCTGGGTTAAGCTTAATAAAACCATATCAAAAACAAATGATGCTACGCAGTGAAGCATTTGTTTTACATATCGCCGCATTAAACTCATATCACTTCAGAAATTCCTCCGGTTTTAAATCGCATATATCTAAAACAAGAACATAATCTTGAGCTCCATAAAAAATTCCCATTAAACAGCCTAACAATCGCTATCTGTGTCACCATCTCAATCGTAGTCTTATAAATGTTCCAGCTGAGCTAATACGCCCTAATATTTCACATAAATAGCAACATAGAACTGATAATCATCAGCCCAAGATGACACTTCTAGGGCCCTTCCGTGATGTAAACACGACGCATCGACCCTCCCAATACTTTTCAGAAGGGAATACTCTGAATAAGCAACCAAAATCCTTGGGGTTCCTTCTTAAACAGGGATTTTGACGAGCGATCGGTTGCTTTGATTACTTAATATAATGGCAGTTAACAGAGCTATATATCACTGTTCGCGTAGTTAATTCTCAATAGCTCCTTTACTTCTTATCGATTTGTGTCTCAATTTAATTGAGAAATAAATATTATAGCAGGAGGAAGAATGTATATTGAAGGATTTGGAAAATGTTGTTGATATATTCACTTTGCTCGTTTTACTAAAACCTGTAAACTCATACTATAAAATTGGTTTTGTGCCCAATACTATTATTGAGCCCTATTAAAAGTTGCTAAGGGCAGAATGGAAAATGATTTAAACATTGTGGAAATTGTAACATGTTTCCTAACTTAGGGTTTGACCTAACGAAAGACTCCGTAAATAATGAGTTTTTCTGGAGTTTTTTACAATGATGTAACGAAGCAATGAAACTTTTCAGATCAGGAAGATAGGACGAAAGGGTTGTCTACATTTTATCTGTTTATTGTGAGAATTTCTCGACGATAGTATTAACAACAAAAATGTTATCTTTGTTTAAAATTTTGCCTATAAAAGTTCGCATATGTCATTGTTTTCTCCTGTCCAATGCCCCATAAGATAAGTAAGGAGAGTAGTTATACACTCAACCAGAGATACATGCTATCGAATTCTGCACACGAGAGATGTACCGGCGTGGTTTAAGTGGTCCTCTGAAATACAAGTTGTTTCAGATCTGGTGTGCCAAAATACGTGGGGTGATAGATCTTACGTAGCCAAACAAAAACTGTTTTGCCGCAGGGGAGGGAGCACCTTGGGAGTTACAGGATGATTCATAAATGTTTATTTTTAACTTTTAATCTACTCAACGCAGAGACATCAAACAAACACCAATAAACCACTATCCCAAAAACCTTTTCAAAATTCCCAACAAAGTTCATCTATCTCTTTTCTCTGCAGCTGGAATTACCTCCAAAAGGAAAAAATAAAACTTGCAATTACCTAAAATTCAGCATTTTCCAAATTTTTTCTATTCCAACACGTTTCCTACGTATAAATAGCCATACCTGTCAGGTAATAACCAATTCAGAAAATTCAAGATTTCTAGGACAGACACAACCATAATAAAATAGATCAACAATCTGAATGATTTGGTCCCTTTTCCATCCTCAGATATTCAAATACTTAATGTAGGTCGCAATAAATGGCGAGTTCAATTGAACCTTTACCTCTTCTGGGAAAATGTAATGGGAAAGGCGCCATCGCCGCTTGCGTAAACAAATTGAGCATGTCTTTTAAAATTTCGTAAGTTATGACCCTTACCCAAAAATTCCTAAAATAATTAGCGTTACCTCGTAGGTATAGACCAACCCTTTAGTTTCCTAAGGTCTGCTTTCATTCTGCTTAAGAAAGAACCTCAGTTTTAGTTAAACTTGCAAAGTGAAAAGTAGTTCAAAAATTAAGTAGTGATTTTAGTGATTTCACTGATTTGAATAAATTCACAATTTATAAAAGTGGGTACTGTGTACTGTGTAGTGGGTAATGTGTACCATGTAGTGGGTACTGTGTACTATGTAGTGGGTACTGTGTACTGTTAGTGGGTACTGTGTTATGTGTACTGTGTAGTGGGTACTGAGAACTTAAAGTTAGAGTTTATGAGTGGTGGTTCCTGTAATCGTACGTTGTCGTTTGAGTATTTGTGTGTGTGTGATGATGAATTCCTCAAAGTGCTCCCCAATGGAACGTGGTATGTTCGGTGAAGTTGGGGGACATGGTATGGTTGTGCCAATAGTGCTGGTGTGTCCGCACATTGGAACGATGTGACTTCAGTGGATCGTGGTGTGTCCGGTGAACCTGAAGCGCACTCCTATGAATTATCTCGATATAGCTGGTATGTCCGCTTATTGGGTGGTTTTATTACTTATCTGTGATATGTCCGGGATTGTAATAAAACCAGAGGAAGTCCTGTTGATCATCTGGTATGTCCAATGAAGGAGGAATTGATTAAGTTGGTATGTCCAGGTATCAATCCTCCAAATGACAGGGTTAGGTCAGCCTCTGATGGTATGTCCGCTTTGCTGATCTAATGTGAGTGAGAAGTGTGAGTGCCTAGTTTAGGCAGTTAACCAATTGAGTTGTAAACTCACGAGTCGTTTTCTTCCTTTTACAGATCCGGAGGGAAAATAGTTGACGCAAGAGTAATCACAGTGTTAATAATAAAATTTAAAAGAAAACAATTTTGGTTTAGTTCGTAGTCATCCCGTATAACCTTTCTTAACGTTGTCGTGTTGTACCTTTTTAGAAAGGTAAAAAGATGAACAATTTAATAAAAATAGGAAACAGATGTTTTGATTACATGAATTTTAGAGAAAATGCTGGATTTTACGTAATCGCAAAACACGTCGATCAATTCTTGCAAGAGACAATGGTTATATTTTAGTAAATGTTAGATTTTAAATATAACAGTCCTCTTTAGGATTTAAATATAATTAAATATGATAGTGTTGGTAGATTTTAGTCGGTTGGTAGATTTAGACTGCTCAAAAACGAATTTTCGGTATCTAAGTACAGGTAAATCCTTGATGATGTATTAATTAATTAAATATACGTTGTGGAAAAAACAAGAAGTGTTTTCTTTAAGATGTTCATACACATTTGTTTTAGCACGAACAGAATTTCGAAGGAGTTAATTGAACCTAGGGACTATATTGACTTTAAGTGAACGGCTGAAATATCTACAAATAACACCAACTATATTGAAACCTGCACCTGTAGGAGTGCTGATTGGGGTTTGAAGGCCAAGACTATATTATAAATTTAGAGCCATGATTGCCAACACAGAAAACACTTGGCATAGAGCTAAGGGGCCGTTCAAGTATTACGTAACGATCGGACTCTTAAAGTTCAAACTATGGACTCGTGGTACACGGCTTATTGTGGTTATTTGCCATATATATACCTCTTCTCAGTGACGCTACTCTTTTTGTATGTAAAAAAATATGTGTAATGTAGATATACCATATAAACTGTGCCGTGAGTCACGAGTTAAGAGTTAGTACTTTTAATTTTAACAAAAACTTAATGTTACGTTCCACAAGACCCCCCCCCCCCCCCCCGTAACTGCGTTACGTAATACTTGAACGGCTCCAAAGCTTAATGCAGTCAGAGCTAAGGTAAGCAACATGCAACGGTTGGCCTGTCTAGTATCACTGTCTAGTATCACGCATCTCACCGACTGTAGACTTGAAACTTTGGTTAACGTCGTATCTCTTGATATCAAGGTGGAGAGAGTGGCCTATAGGCTAGAGGGAACTGGACTCATAGGCGCGAACTTAAGAAAGAAGCTATCGGATGAAAGGGTAGGGGAAGCGCGAGGGGGGGGGGGTGTATTTATATTTAACGCATCTTTACCACTGAGTAAATTTGGCACTATTTTCCAGGTTGAAGTTTATGCCATACGAAAGCCTAAAGGGGCCTACTTAAAGAGAAACATATTTATCTTCTTCGACACTTCGGCGGCGATCAACGAAATCGATCAATCGATCAGCAACCGAATTAAAATGGTCTGGGAATGTCAAGCAGCTAAGTGAATTGGGAAGAACAAATCGAGTCAACCTGATTTGGATATGATCGTTGCTGAAAAAGCTACACACAATTGAACAATACCTTAATACCTCGGTGTCAGAGTCTGTCATTTGTGCGATGTCTCAAAAGTACTGAATATATATGTATTTAAAATAATAAATAACATCCTATTTAACCAAGTTCTTAGCATACAGTTTGACGAACGTTACAGCTGAAAATTTCACCTCAGCTTTAACAGACATAAAATCTAAACAGGTCCTTGACTATTCCGGAACCTGCAACATACATGTTTAGGAATGCGTATACTTGTTAATAGTGTGTGTATTCAACACCTACCTCAACACCCCACTCGTGGTATATGGGGTAGTCAAAGAACTTCATCCGATTCGAGACAACGACTGCAAGTGGGCCTACAATTTGTAGTGGATTCCAAACCACTGATATTTTTTCTGCAATATTTTTGATCATGATCTGTTATCAGCAAAAAAATAAACATGGGTCGCCGGTGGTTTGATTCGAACCTGGGACCTCTGTATTGTTAAGTCAACAGGTTATCACTTACTCCACCGACGAATTCTCATACTTATACCACAAAAAATTACGTAAGCTCCTTATCAAAGGGTTTTTTAAGGCGGGGATTTAATCCTACCTTTGACTATGGCAATCAAAGAGAGTTTATATTTTTCTTGCCAGTGCATTTCTCTCATCTACCAACTGTGCGCCAATCACGCTCTTTCTTCTTCGAAAATGGATTGCAAGTTTTTTATCTCACCGTTCAATTCGTGTAATACATATTGGACTAAGTAACATAGAATTATTATAAAATTAACACCGGTGTACCGCAGGGTTCATTTCTTTTAACTTATTGCCTTAAATTTTTTGTTTAACTATAAACCATAACTATAGCTTTGCAGTTGATAACACCTTTTATTTGGAATAATTTTCGACTCCGTAGCGGAATCTCATGGGAGCTTACATGTTTAGATAACGTAGTCCATCCTACCTTTAACCTATTCCTTTCGATGGGATTAATAATGCCAAGTCACTGTCATTAAACATGTTAGGCGATAAGATATAGTATGGCAGTATTTGCTGAACCAACTATATATTTTTAATAGCAACTAAATAGAAAAACTCCATCTGACTTAGCGCTGATTTACAAACCTTAATTCTTTGGAGTCCAAGAAAGGTTTTTTCAAAGATAGATATTCCGCGCCTGTTAATATCCGGGCACTGAAATATCGCATATCGGCAACGAGAGTGTCACAAAACAAAAAATTACGAAACTAACATAAGTGTGCCAAAAGATCGGCAGTCGTGAATTTTATCTGCTTAAAAAACGTCATAATTATAAGAATGAATTAGAGGTTATCAGGTTGGAAATGGCGCAAAATACCAGTTGTTTCACCTCCGATTTCCCAAAAACTACACCTTTTGTGTTGTGACACTATTGTTACCGATCTGCGATATGTTATGAAGAAGAGTTTCTCCTTCTCCAGACACAGTCTACAGCTATGGTCAGTTGCTCTGTCGACTGATCAGACTGGTGATCCGTCTCACATCCAGTCTGCCTAATCTAAGGAGCTCCTTGCTGCTCCAAAGACAAAGAATAAAATGGAAATGGCTTTAAAGGACTCATTTGCCAGTCTTTTGGTAAAATAGAAGTGTGAAAACTCCATTCAGTGCATTCTGGCCGCCAGTCAATTAGGGTACTCCCTAGAATCCACTTTAGTTGCTTTAATTTCTCTGGGTGAAATCAGCTGTGTAACAATACATCTTAAATTGGCATGTCTCTCGTCATTTCGTAAGCTTCCTTAACCTTCCTTAACCTTCTAAAGCTTACATTAGTAGACAGTATTCATCGTGTGTCTATCACCTCAAAACCCACGTACACAAGACCTATGTTATCCCAAAAAACAGTATTGAGTGTTTACTAGCAGTAAACCTCTTCTTCACCCTGCTTTACCAACTTTCGTGCATAATGGTGTACCTCCCAAATTTTGTCTCCTGCAAGAAAGAGTTATCTCCTCTTCTTTGTGTTGATCAGATGGTGAAGGAACTTTACTCTCCAGAACATTCTTATCCCTGGGTTCCACATTTACCAATCTATTAGAGTTTTCGTGGTATTGCACCGAGTTGCAAATGATCAACTCAGATCTACCGTAACTAAGTGAAACTTTTTGCTAAGATTAATCATTGCAATTGATAAGTGTCTCCTTCACATCAAACCCCCTAAAGGATATCGATAATGCCTTTGGTTTGACATTATTAAAAACACTCTCAATATTGACAAAAGCCGCTAGGTTGAATTCCCTATATGATTGATCTCTCTATCTTGTCGATCAGTTCATGAAGGGCTCTCTAAACGGATTTACCCTTGTTAGATGATGTTCTGAGGGAGAGAGAAGAACATTTAGATGGCTCAGCAGTTTGTTTGGTATAGACCAGCGTTTTAAGCAGGAACGAGAGGAGACTTATTTTCCTAAATGCCTTAAGTTTACTGTGCGAAGTTCTTCTGCCTTTGGGAATGAATACAACTCTGACCTATGTGCTCTGTCTACGAATCTGGAATATACGTCAGATTTAGGTAGACTTCAGAAATGGCTTCCAGACATGGAATTAAAAGCTCAGAGGCGGCTTGAAGTTCAACAGGGACTATATCGATCAATCCTGGTAATTTAAAAGGCTTGAAGCTGTTAATTGCCCATTGCAGTTTCCCCTTTATTAGTGATGATACGTCCTAGGCCGTGTCTATCAGAAGCTACTGTAGACTCAATAATCCTCGCTGCTATTGAATAGTTAATGATGCCAGTATAAATGAATGGCTCCAGGGTTTCTAAGCTCGATTACGTCCAGCTTCCGCCTTGCTGATCTACGGGGCTTGGTGTTGTTGGTGTTGCTTTGCAAAGTGTTCGAAGAAAGAGGGTGTTGTTTAGTGACTAGTATCTAAAACTTCAAACCTATTATTATTAAAAAAGTGCCCATATTAGCCTATAGTGAATACTTATCATATCAGATCGATTAGAGAAAGCTAAGTAAAACAAGTTTGAACTATTGTTTGTCAAAAAATACTTGGTGAAGGTAAGCGTGGTAACTGAGTGGACGTGGCATTATAACCCTTCAAGTTTATCGACTAACCTTGGAAACACTTACTTCGGTAAGTGTAACAAAAGAAGTAAAAGTATAAATGAAACTGTAAATACATTTAATTACAATTTTTAAAGAATGTACTGAAATCCTTTTTCCGCCCCGCCCCACATTTTAGAAGAGATTTTATGACTTCAAATTAATGCAGTAAGTATGGCAATGAAAATATTTTCAACACTTCAACATTTTGATGAAATAACCTTAAATTGTTCAGTAATATTTTATATCACCCGTGTGGGTGCAATTAACCTAAGGACGTGGTTCAGACTAATTAGCGCAGGAAAAATTAAAATGCTGAACATTTTAATTTACGGCTCATTTACTAGTATAAGTGAACATACACAAACACAAACCATAAAATGGAGCAATGTACTGGCGTGATAATACTCTAATTCCAAGAGGACAAAAATAATATCCTGCCATTCAGGCACAGCTCACTTCAGGCGTTAAAAATAATTCGCAAAACCTTTTAACTTGCTCTGTGCACTTGGGGTGTGTAAAAACTTGAAAAATCATCCAGCTTTTCTGGAGCAAGGCAGGAACTCGTGGGGTTGAAAGGAATTCCTTTGTAAACCAATAGGATTGGGAATGACATTCAATTCTTAGAAAAATCAATGACTCGTACAGCTTCCGAAAAATGTTTGTTATCCTTGCGTAAGCAAAAATTGATAGCAAATCACCGCCAAATAAAACAGAAGCCCCAAATTATACCAATCCGAACTTTTGCAACCCCTGGAATGCCATAGATAATCGGAGAACCAAGGCAATCGCCAGAACGAGTTCTCTTCGTCTATTTTGCAAAAGTTTCGCCCCGTCACGGCTTTTGATAAACCACTCAAATATGAATTTTGTGTTCTGTTCATTTATTTTGTTGTTATCTTCATGAAGGGGGGAGTGCCGTATCCTATTTGGATCTTGGATGTCATAAATATTCGACGGGGCCGCAGGTTTATAAATCAAAGCGCCCTGAAAGGTCTCGTTGACAGGACTTATGAGATTTCTTCTACAAAATTAGATCGCTAGATAAATCGAGAGTTAGGGCTTAAGGATTGGAGGTGACTTAGTGTCTGGCAGGGCAAAAAATGCGATAAATCCTGAGGCTGAGTGTACACAAGTGACGAATCAGGAACTTTCTCGGCGCCTGTGAGATTCTTATTTTTTACTCACGCCATCCGTTTTTCGAGTATGGAGAAAGTGAGTCAGCAATTGCTTGAGAACTTTATCCTTGACTGGGTTGTACGATTGGAACTAAGTGGCCATTTTTGCATACGAATAGAACATAAAATTTGTAACTTGAAGTAGTTTTACGGAGCAGATATAGACAGCTTTTGGTCCCCAAAGATGCAATACATTTCGATGTGAACTGAAAAGTTTATAAAAGTTTAACAACTGAAGTTGAGTACTAGCGAAATTTCTTTTTTTTTTGCGCACCAAAACTATCATTGAGTTCTTTTTCTACTCAAGAATTCTGAAACATCACAGAAGAATTACCCCACGGGCAAGAAAGATAGTTTTCAAGTTGAAAAAATATTTCGCAGCGCAGTTATGGCACATGTGCGCACAAATAGATGGATTCTGAATGTACATTTGACAGACTGTAACGAAATATAACACACAACGCAAAAACATTCTGTGAAATACAACGCAGTATTCCGACCAAACTTTCAGATTTTATGATAGGCATTTACCAGGCATAGTAGTGTAAGCGAATTTTAAAATTTAGCAATAGTTTAAGTAATCAAAATTTAACTCTAAAAACGCGTATCTATTACAATTACCAAAATAATAAGTATAAATCAATTAAGGTATTGTCAAAAGTACCCACAGGGAGGTTCAACAGTGTTGATTCCAGCATGCCTAGAAATGCATGTACCTATAATCCCAAAGCAAATTGTATGAAACCAAAATTATTTTAGTTTATTATTATTATTTTATTATTTATTATTAGAGGTTCACAAATCTCTCTTTCTAGTTCTCGTAACCCTTGTGAGCTTGGGGCGGGTTAAAAATGTCACCCGATTCGGGACAACGAGTGGGCCTACAATTTAAAGTGGATTCCAAACCACTTACACTTAATCTGCAAGTCTGGTCTTTTTATCGTGATCTGTTGTCAGCTGAAAAGCATTGACTGCCGCCGGTGGTATTCGAATCTGTGACCTGCGGATTAGTAGGCCGACACGCTATCACTTACAAGACCTACAACGGGTCCTCTGCGGGGCAAATAAATTAGTCTACATAAGTGCTGAGACGAATACTTATATTCCATGCCGTTAGTTACTGT
Organism: Leptarthrus brevirostris; assembly: GCA_964036015.1. Classification (NCBI taxonomy): domain Eukaryota; kingdom Metazoa; phylum Arthropoda; class Insecta; order Diptera; family Asilidae; genus Leptarthrus; species Leptarthrus brevirostris. Next base: position 127,878,618 of record OZ038374.1, on the reverse strand, counting down.
GGAGGTAAGACACCCGTAGAACTCCTAGGGGTGGGAAGGGAGTGGCAAGGAAAAATAATCTGAAACAACCAATATTAGTATGGAATCCATAGTGTTTGGGGTCACTAAGACGACCTAACACCCCTGGGGTGGGGGTGGGATAGGAGAGACACGCAAAAATAATCGGAAACGATATTAGTGTAAAATCCATTGTTTTTGCGGTTAAACGTAACATGTAGAAATACCTACAGTTCGAGCAACGGGCACACGAAGTTATACTTGATTAGAAGATTAGGAAGTGTAGAAGTTTTTTGATTTTCTATGTGTTGTATTGGAGGATATTTCCTGTTTTCCCATTGATTCCGGTTAGGTTTCGCCCTTGTTAATAGTGTTTTTCTGTATTTTCGTTATTTCTGTGGCATTTGTTATGCATATCCATTTCCATCGGTCGAGGATAGTGTCCATTATGAATTTGCATAGACCCCTATACGTATTCTAATATTTATGTGTGAAAGCTTATTTTAAGGATTCTTTTGTGGCTTGATCGGTCCCTTAAGTCCCCTCCAGAGATTAATTTTCTGTCATGTATTTCTCCGAAAGTATTTTGAAGTTTTTGGATAGCGGGGTCTGTGGAGAAGAGTGAGAGTATTCAAGTATAAATCGGATATGCTTATCCTATTTTGGTGAATTGAGCTTTTCAAATATTTCACTACCATTAAGAGGCTGTTAAATGGGCTGTGAAAATGCAACGTTCTATTTCAGAATGCGCATATATAGAAAAGTCAGTATCGTTGCGCAATTTAAAACCATCAGTGGAAATTTGTCCATAGTTAGTTTCAAAGTAGTTAAGCAAGCTAAATTACTGGGCGATAACCAAGGTGCTTGGCATCAACCCACACAAAACCGAAATAGTACTCTTCACTAAGAAGTACAAGATACCAAAGTTTGAAGGATTGCCAAAGCAAACAATTCTTTCTACACCTGCAAGAGACTGTTCAGTTACAAAGTGGTGACTGAAACCCAGCATCACGTAATAGTAATACGGTAATAGTACGACCAATCATGTTGTACGGCATTAAGGTTTGGTGGCCAGCTCCGAACAGGAAAACTTATCTGCCCAGGTTGAAGTAAAATAGCGGGTTTGAGAATTACTGGTTCTTTCAAATTCACTCCCAATTCTTCAAACCCCCTCCCCTCCCCAACGCCCTCCTGTGGACTACTACACAAAAAATGCTGCGCTGAGGGTAATGTTGCATCTGAAAGAATTAAAGCTCCTTAAGGCGCGAGGTACGGTTGTAGTAACTTAGGGGAGAATCTCAAAACTGCCATTGACTACATGCTACCGAATAAGAACTTCAACAGGAAGTCCAAGGTAGTAATACCGGATAGGCTTTTCAGGGAAACAAGAACAGAAGAACCTCTTATTTTTCAGTCCAAAGTTGTGGATATACACAAGGCGGGCTGGTTGGCGCACAGTTAGCTGGCAACGGGCACTTCACTAGTATCTATGTGGACTGCCAAGCAGCGCTAAAGGCTTTTGGGTGCAACGAATTTAAATCTAAATCCCTATTACATACATCGAGAAGACACTTTCTCCAACTTTTCGAAGCAGCAATATGGTCCATTTGATTTTCAGTTCTGTCATCTAGGGAAACACAGGATATTTTCCACTGTTAGTTAATTAAAGTCTCCATAGTCACCGTTTAAGAAAGATGTGATATCCAAAGATAAATAACAATTTAAATTACTTATTGTGGATTAACGGCCAAGATTAAAGTATTTATAAGATCCGTTGTCCAACTTCGCTATTACTCTAGACGATTGCAGATTATGAGATGTACTTAAGTCTCGTGTAAAGGAAGATTGTACTATTATATCCACAATTTATTTAATACACTCGGTATATCGATGCTGACCAATTTTGTTAGGAAGAGTCACCTTATTTCACTCTTTATATCCAATAACAAAACGGCTGTACTGTGTATATATAGTAAAAAACGACTGTATTCATTAAATGGGAAGTGTTGATTACGACGTCGAAACGAACATTTTCATAATTCGATCAAATTGATGAGATTCCTTCAAAACTTAAAATTTCTAGCAGATCTCGAGAAAGCTGATCTTATAAATAAAATGTAAACTTAATTCGTTGTGTACCTACATTGTTGTGTTACATATGAGGCTATATGTATGTGAGACCGGCAAATTACAATTTTCAATAATTTGCTTTGAAACTTTAACAGATTTTTATTAAATACGTTTTTACGCCCCGCATAGAGTGGTCTTCATTACTATCCTGCTCGAAGGACCATTTTTAGATAAGATTCTAAGTCTGCGTCTAATCACCACAGACAAAACGTACGAACTTTAATGAATGGGAATAATTTTATGACAAAACAAAATTAAAATTTAGTAAGTAATCAAAGTAGGTTAGTATTCCTACTGAATTATTGAAAATAAATGAACTATAGCATTTCCAAATTTATGTAACCCAAGTCCAAAAATAATTGATGCAATTCCAAAATATGATAAACCCTAGTCCATAAATAATTGACCCAAGTCCAAAAGCAATTAACCCAAGTCCAAAAACGCTTAACCCTAGTCCAAAATGATAAACCCTAGTCCAAAAGCAATTAAACCTTGTCCAAAAATAATTAAACCTAGTCAAAAAATAATAAAGTTTAATGCATAGAAAATATTCCTTAAATTTTTACTTTCTGTTTAGGAAATTGGTAGTCCTGAAAAAATACTATTTTTATACTATTAATACAACCATCAATTTTTATTTAAGTTGGCACCAAGCTCGCTTGCGATTAAATACAAATGGGCGTGTAGTAATTTCTACTGACCGTGGACGATATGTTTCCTTATTAGCAGGAATGAATAACGAGGGAATTTTACATAACAACATTATTTAAATGGCTAATGTTAGACAATACGAAAATCCATAAAACCATTGCGGACCGTGATATTGTTGTCACTAGTAATAAGTTTCGCTTGCAATTTATATGCAATTTATATTTTTTTCCGATTGAACATTTTCAAAAATAAAAGGTGCAGCCAGAAGGACTTTAGCGGACATGAGTACAGAAAATTCCTTAGTTTCAGTTATTAAAACGAGGGTTACTGAAATAAATGCAACAGACGCTGTAAACTATATTATGAATATGATGATGAAAACTGGGCCTGCTTCAACTCAAGAGCCACTTCATTAATCACAAAACAGAATACGGCAAAATTAACTCACCGATTTTAAATTTTCATTTTTTTTAAATTATTATTTTTATATATGATGTTGCCAAAGGTCAGGGGATGCCCTATAATGCTAAAGCACAGACTCGGCAGGAAAGGAAGGGTGAGGGAAATGGGTTAGGATGTTGAGTGAAGGAGCCGCATGTACGCCGCGCTTGCAAGTTTCGGGCTCATATGACGAGGGAAAAACAGAAGATTGTAAACTGTTCCACGTTCGTATTGTTCGGGTTAGAAAAGATTCCCAAAATTTGACGGTACGTCCGAATTTGACCTGGAGAGTATAGAGGTGGGAGCGACTTGTACCTCTTGTATCGCGCGTTGTCATGCGTCTGCAAGGGATCAGGCTAGTAACTTCGTTAGAACAATGACCATGGAAATAGCCATAGAGACGACCGACATTCCATCGATGCTCTCGCGAGTCAAGCGCCTTAGAGATTGGGGAATCGCCAATAAGTTTAATAGCCTGAAGCTGGACTTTGTCTTACGTGCACAAAGCAGTGTGTCCGGCCCCTGCCCAAATATGGGATTTATATGAAAGTCTAGGCCTAATGTGGGACCAGCACTAAGTCACGTGGGGTGAAATATTTCTTACATCTTTGTAGAAAACCCAAGCGTTTTATCGCACTTTTGGCGATTGCAAATATATGATCAGTCCAGCTAAGATTGCTGGATATCTCAATACCCAAGATGTTTATGGAGGGCGAATTGGGTATATTCGCTCCGTCGACTGAAATGGGTGGGGGTAAACTGGGCGTTTTTTAAGGGACATTAAACAGTTTTGAGTTTTGGATGCATTAAACGAAACACGATTTGCTCTGCCCGAAGTGAGGACCATAGAAATGTCGATGTTGAATGATCTAAACATGCGTTCTCGATTGACTTCTGTAGAATTTCCACTAGAATTCATTACAGAATCAAATGCGTAAGCGAAATCAAGGGTGCCATCGTCGGCGAAACTATGAATAGGATTGAGAGTAAGGGATTAAAGATCATTAATAAAAAGAAGAAATATGGTTGGGGAGAGAACTGAACCCTGAGGTACACCGGCATTTATTTCGTAGGAATCAGATGTAACTCCGTCAATTACTACACGGATTGAACGATCTGACAAAAAACACTCTATCCATTAAACGATGGTAGGGTGCAGACCAAATGTTTGAAGTTTGACTAAAAGGTCAGTATGCCAGACTTTAACAAAAGCCTTTGAAATATCAAGAGCGACGATTTCGGATTTTTAAATATCGGCTGGACATGAGCAAGTTTCCAAATCGGTACCACTCGTCCTGATTCGGATCTTAACCCCCAGCTGGGTAAACCGCTGGCCACATGCAAACTGGAATTCTCACAGGAGTCTCTCAAGATTGCAAACACTAACTGGCAGGAGAAACACACCTGCCTGATTACCCGGCAGATATGGCCAAAGCTTGACCCTAAACGGTCGAGGGAGCTCATCCTACTCGGACGCAAAACAATTAGCAGTATCGTAGACGTTATCACGGGTCACTGCCTCACAGGTAGACACGCCGATAGGCTGGGCGCGCATTCAAACGACTTCTGTAGGAGTTGCCACACCGAAGAGGAAGAGGAAATCATACTTCACCTCCTCGGTAACTGCCCGGCCCTAGCCAACCGTAGGAACCGGTTTTTGGACTCCCCCTTCTTTAAAGAGTTAACCGAGCGAGGCTCCACTGATGTCATAGACCTGGCTCGATTTATCAGGAGTTCGAAATGGTTCCCAACGACGAATTAAGGCTGAATAGCCTTCACAGCCCAGTCAAATTTATTTTGACTTCCCGTGAACTGGTTTCACTGGAGACAGGGGGAACATGTTTCCCCCTCTTATTTCTTAGGTAATTTTTATGGAGTTTGTTAAATTTTTGTAGCCTCAACGTGGTATCACAAAGGGCCTCATTGGCCTAAGTGTGCCTTTCTTTAACCTTCCATGGACTTGGAAACATTCATGTTGAGTATGAAAAGTTTGCTCAGAGGTTTAGTCAAAGCAGAGGAGCAGCATTTTATAACCAGGGGCGAGAAACCATAAGGCCCAGCAGCTTTGGACACATCGAGTTTTGAAAGTACCCTAAAAACTTCCCGAGTGCGAAAGTGTAGCGACTTTTGCCTAGCGTGTACTGTGATGGAGATGGAAGTGGCTGCGATGAAGGTGGGAAGTACGAATTAGCAGCAAACAGGTTGGCGTTGTCGAATGAGCCAGTAAAAACATTCCCATTCCCATTATAAATGAGTGGTGTTGTTGACGAACAGGTGAAATTATTCTTTACTGTTTTTACTAGAGACCAGAAGCCCTTACTACCCTTTTGAGTAGAAAGTACCTTCCGTCTAACGCTCTCGTCGAAATTGAACATTGCCCGACTAATTACTGAATTGCAAATATTCCCCGTATCTCTATATATATACGCCTCAATTCCGCTTTAGGGCACAATGCCTGGAAGGCTGCTTCCTTGTTTTTAATTAAAACAAATTATTAATTATTAAAAAATTATGTTGTTTTTATTAATAAATAATTTTTCTTTGAGTTATATTAATGGTACAACAACAGTCCTTTCCAAGGTTACCAATTTCCTAAACAAAGAGTAAAAAGTTAATGAATATGTTAAAATTTATTATTTTTCGATTAGGTTTAATTGCCTTTGGACTTGAGTTAAATATTTTTGGACTAGGGTCAATTATTTCTGGACTAGAATTTATCATTTTCAGACTTGGGTTAAATATATTTTGAAATGCTATATTTAATATTTAGAATTAGAATTCGAACTCATAATTAAAAACAATTTGACCGAGAGTGTTAGCTCGGTTGGTAGATCAGCTCTAACACTTGCTCACCATTATTACAAATAAAAAATTTTAAATTTTTCTTTCATTGGAAAAGGGAGCCGAAAGGGGGATCAACATTTTAAGGTGGGGTATCATATGCAAAGGCATCATGTGCAAATTAGAAAGTATATTTTCATTTCCTTTGACTTATAATGAAACACGTCTAAAAATATATAAGTATCTAAATATTACAGGAAAAATAAGACAATGTCTCTAACTAGCACAGTCTTTTAGAAATCAGCAACTTTCCATGGTACGGAACCCGCGGTGCGTGAGGCCGACTCGCTTTTGGCCGGTATTTTATTGTTACTTTTCCGTCTTGTTATATTAATTTATTTTTCTTATTTTTGTACTTTGCTTTTGAACTTTTGTTAAGTAGTCAGAAGTGGATGAATCTTTGTAAATAAATAAATAAATATCTAGAAATAGGCGCAGTGTCAGGTTATGGCAGTATGTTATAAGGTTAATTTGAAGGGATCAGGACGCTCTGTTAAAGATTAAATTTAGGTATCTCCCAGTAAAAAAAATCAAGTGGAATATACGATGATTCGACGAGGAATAGCTTCGAAACTTTATGTCGAAAGTAAGCTAAATTTTGTATACCGATGTTCTAGGCGTTATACATAATAGTTTACGCGGAAAAATCAGGTGAAATCCAAGTGGATCAAAGGAACAATTTCCACCCATTTTCCACGTGAATGAATTTTCTCTGGGAAGTCGTCGAAAATATTTTTTTATATCATTTTACCAAAAGGTATAAAACAACAAAAACATCTTGTGAGTAGATAAATTCTAAACTATTTAAAGCGTTTACAAATTATAGCTTTTTTTCAATCACAAAATAACTAACGCTTGAAGTGAAACAAAATTGAGTCCATTTAGAAGAGAGGAAATAAGGGTGAAACTTCCATCGACTATCCACGCGGATAGATTTTCTGTTGGGCTGTTTCTCTAAGCTCTTAAATTTTTCTAATGCGTTTAATCGAACATTTAACATAAATTTGACTCTTTGAAGCAAATATTTTGATTTTTATTACAAACGCCATATTGTAAAAGCAATAAGCAAACAAAAATTTATTTTTTACCCGTGCCTACAAATCAAATGTAGTCGCAATAAATTAAAATCTGCTTAGCGATCTTTAGCAGCGGCAGGGTAGCAATAAATTAATGCCGATTGGCAAATAAATCATTCCGGAAACCGCGTAATTACCACAGCAAAATTCGAATTTAATTTAAACGAACAATTAATGGGTGAAATTAGTTAAATAAATAAAACTTCCGTTGCCCTAGATCGCGACCCACCTACAAGGGGCTCCAATGTTAAGGCGTTTTATCGCTGGGTGTTTGTTTACCCAAGCATGGGGGTGCTAAATTTTTTCCCTTCTCGCGGAAAATAATTTCGATTGATCCTAAAAACGTCTGACACTAATTGCTTGTGCCATTTAAATTAACTCAGTCAACCGCAATCTGACCTCATTAAAGATTTCGCACAGAAAGTCGTTCGTGCGAACTTTTTTCTCTAATCATATTTCGCGGAAATTAAATGAAAGGATTTAAAAAAAAACACAAAACTTGCTTTCCTTTTAGTTAAAAGTTAACGTAACCAAATAAAGTTTCGCGACGGGCGAGAAAAAGTAAAGTAAACTTTCTAAATGAGAAAAGTTCAACTTTTGCCAGGAACGCGTTTTTGATGGTACAAAAATGCTGATTTATGGCAGGACGAAAAAGGGGAAACGTAGATATTTCATCTCCATTGTCTCTCTACATTCAAAAATTTCTCGTTAATTCCAGTGTTTACCTGCGAGCCCAGAGATAAAATGGTGACTAGCCGGAATAAAAGGAAGGAAGCAGTCATAGAACAGAGCTTAAGTCTATTTAATCCTCTTTGTTCAGTTTAAGCGAGAAAATTAGATCAATATTTGCTTAAAATTTAACAAATTAAGCAATTTAAATTTTATGGGGTTATTACCATATTTTAGTTCCGGCAAATTGTACAGATACACAAACAGAACAAATAAATTTTCATTTCTAAACCTGACGTGGAATCCAAAACTTTTATGTTATTGTAGAAAATTTTGTTTAAAAGAGAAAAGTTAATCGGAAAGTTCCGGTGCCAAGAGAGTGCTAAGATTGATTATTTCCAAAGGATGAAACTAATTTTCAGGGAAAAAGGAAAATCGAACACTATAAATGTGCTAAACACTGGAAGAACTGCATGTCCTTTCGATGTGTTCCTTCCCCAAACCATTTATCTTTGACAATGTGACCATACATTTCAGATTCCATTTAGATAGGAAAATTCAATCACGCTACTTGTGCATTGAGCAAGGAGAACGCCTAGTTTTTTTGACACTTTATCCACGTCGAACGACATAAATCAGAACGTAGAATATCTCAACCCTAAAATTTTAGCCAACTATATCGGGGAAGTCTTTCTCAATTAATCAATTTTTTTCCATATTAGCCTCAGACTCTTCGACTCCCCCAATGATAAATTCCTTGAATTATTCGAATTTTTCCATTAGCAAAATTCTGAAAATATTTCTATAGTTGAGGTGACGACCTTAAATGACTCCAATTTCTCGGTTTTCTATTTCTACGGAAAAAATGTGTTTAAGTGCTTGTTAAGGGAGGAGAAACTGATGGAAATTCTACGCCCCCTTGTTTTTCCTATTCTAGCGATTTGATGGACTTTTGCGTCGATTCTGTCCTCTGATAATAATCTGATTACTGAAATTGCAAACAGTCGGACGAGAATGAATATCATTACATTAGGTTGGCAGCACTGGCTGGACCAGATTTTCAATTGATTCTCTTCAGATAAATGAGACAATAGCCATGGATAAATCTGAATATATTTTGCAATCTTCATTTTTGCGGACGCCTATTCAATCTCTTAAACGATTGATTGATTATCTTTTTTTTTGTCTTTAAAAAGCCTAACGAGATAAATTTATCTGAATAAATACTCAAGGGCCAAAGACAATTGGATTGTTTACTTAATGGAAAATAAGCCAACAGAAGTTAAGTGGAAAATTGAATTAAGCGGAGAAAGTCATGGAGGGTTTTAAGTAAATTGTTACATTGTTGTAATTAGAATTAACTTTCGGAATGGGTCCTGAATAAACTTGTTTCGCATTAAAGATTTCCGTTTGAAACAGGAGTATTCGCTGTTCATGGCGAATTTAAATTTCGGATAGTTTAGAGCAATTAGTGGTGAACATCTAACGTGATTCCCATACAGGTAAAAAGGCTTCAGTATAAGGCAGTATATTGATTGTTAGTCCTTCATTACGTCAATCTGTCTCCAAATTATGTTCCAATCAGGAATCAGGAATCGTAGCGAGCTAAAAAATACAGGCCAGCTGAGCGAGCATTTCCAAGATAAATAAGAAGCAAAAAACTATTTCAAATCGATCTTTTTACTGAGGTGAATTTGCTGATAGTGTGCTGGCCTTCCATCACGGAAGCACTAGATTCGAACCCCACCGGAAAATTGGCCCAAATTTAAAACACCCTCGCGATAACCCCAACAACTAAAGTATCTTTAAACATAATTAAAGAAAAGAACAACTCTCTAAATTTTCCTGTTCAATCGTAAATGAGATAGTCCAGCAATGTTCTAGCAAATGTGTATCCAAAAATTAATTCCAAATGTCAAATAATAAATTCTTCCTGTCAAAATTCAGTGAGCGAGAATATATTTATTAGCTCTTAAGAGAGGGATTTCCCTTTTGGTCGAGTAATTATATGTGATGATTAAATAACTGACAGTTCTTTTGATTTTAACGAAATGATATTTACAGCTCCATACAAGTTGACTGAGAGATTTCCTATTTGGAAAATTTCCTCTCAGTGACACTACCAGTTAAATGAGAAATTGGAATTCAATACCAGAAAGTTTGCTGCTTTGTTCGAACCTTGCCTACTATTGATATCTATACATGAGTTGTTTTTTATAGTGTAGCCAAAGCACAGGTGACAACCCTATGATTCGATAGAATGGTTATGGCCGGAAGGGAATTAAGAATTAAGGTAAGGGAAAAGACAAATCTACCAGACGTTTTTCACTCACCGAAATCTGATTCAATTGATGTAGGGCAGACCGGGGTTAGTTGACTATAGGGGTATGTAGACTCATTGCAATTAAATTAGCTACCGTTGACTACGAAGCTATATGAATTTGACTGTGTATTCAGTAGAGGGACATCAATAGTAGGCGAAGCTAGCGCACGTCGTTCGTGGAGTAACAGAGAAAAACGAAATTACAAGCACGTGAGTAAAATTTTTGTTTGCTATTTAAATGCTTTTACAGCTCATGATGTTGGGTTGTCTAGTGGTTTTAATTTGATTCACAGCGTAGCGGGGTGAGATGACTCATGAGTCAACTATCCCCATGTTTCGTCTTTATAATTTTAGGATCCAAATAAGGCTCCTGAAAAACAAATTATAAGGACAAATGACTATACATCTCATTCTCTACCACTAGATGATTTAGACTAGAAGCCGTCAACATCCTCTTCAATGAAAAGTAACATAAAAAAGAAAGCAGCAAAAGGGAAAGGCAAAGGAGCAGGAAAATCTAAAGAAAAGCTTATAAAACGGCCACAAAAAACTGAAATTGAAGCTGGTGATGATGAGTCTGATGATGAAATATGTCTCGTTTGCACCGAAATAACAAAATAAATACTACAAACTAAAATAATTCATAACAGATAATGTAAGCTACAATATGAGCTATGATTATGATAAATATAAACTCGGAGGAAGCAGAATTAGGATAGGCGATCAAGATGGGCGGGATAAAGATATAAGGCTTTGTGAAGGGATGATTTAATCAGATGGAAGTCAAAGAAGCGAAGGTCGTTGACTCTTCTTAGCATCCTGGTAATTGGTTCGCGTTGACCGTAGTTAGTGCGATGGCGGTCGAGTCGGAAAAGGGGAGTGGACCTAAGGTTGCGAGGGTTGGTATAGATGGGTAAAGATTGCAGGATTGAAGGGTAGTCTATGGCACCAGCTAATAGCTGATGAATGAAGAGAATGTCGGAAACATCACGACGTTTACTTAGGGGTTGTAAGTCGATCAGTTTCAGACGGTCTTCATAAGGTGGAAGGTTGAATCTGTCTACCCACGGAAGATCACTTAGAGCAAAGCGAATGAACGTACGTTGGACAGATTCAATTCTGTTGATGTGGGTTGCTTGCGTAGGTGAGCACACCTGGCTGGCATATTCAAAGAGAGGTCTAACGAAGGAAATATAGAGAGATTTGGAAACATAAGGATTGGAGAACTCTCTAGACCAGTGCTTCACAAACCCTAGCGCGGAGTTAGCTCTGTTAATTATGTTATCAATATGGGAACGGAAATTTAGTTCGCTATCACAGATTATTCCTAGGTCACACAAAGAGGTAACGATAGGGACTGGTACGTCGGTTAACATGTTGGTTCTCGGGGTGAAGGTAAGACGCTTGCGGGAATAAGAGATGGACTGGCATTTGGAGACATTGAGCTCAAGAAAGTTTTTCATGCACCATGTGGTGAACGAATCGAGGTCATTTTGGAGAAGAAAAGAGTCGGTTATGGAAGAGATATGTTTAATTATTTTCATGTCATCAGCATAAATGGACAGCTCTGAGTATTTGATGACACAATCAACATCATTAATTGTAAGGATGAAAATTAATGGACCGTGGTGGCTGCCCTGAGGGACGCCGGAATGAGCGACAATGCAATTAGAAATGGATGAGCTGAAAAGAAAATTGTACTGACGGTTGTTTAGGTAGGATTGAATCCAGCAGATGAATCGAGGGGGGAAGCCAAGGCGATCAAGTTTAAACAGGATAACGTTATGGGAGATCTTGTCAAAGGCTTTACTAAAATCGGTGGCGATAACATCAACATCTTTACCGTTTTCCAGGTCACATAGTGTTTTGGAGACGAATTGGGTAAGGTTGGTGGTTGTAGATCTTCCTTTGAGGAACCGTGCTGGAAGAGGGAGAAAATAGACTTACAGTGGAAGAACATGGAATCATAGACCAATTTTTCGAATAGTTTAGGTATGGATGATAATTTAGCAATGGGTCTGTAGTTGGATACATCATTCTTGTAGCCTTTTTTGAAGATGGGAATAATATAAAAGTTTTTCCATAATTGAGGGAAAACCCCTTGATTGACCGAGAGGCGGAAAAGCTAAGTATGGGGTTGAACTAGATGCCAAGGCACACTTTTTCAGAACGATGGCCGGAATGCCGTCAGGACCGGGGTGAAAGTCATCCTCAAGCCCCTTAATACTGGCGGCGATTTTTTCGGGGTCAGCGTCGAAAGATGTAAACGACGTTTGAGTGCATTGTCCAAGAATGAAAAGTAGTTAAGGTCAGGTTGTAGGGAATTGTCGCTGAAAGATTTACTGAAGAAGTGTGCAAAGAGGTTGGCGATAACCTGAGGATCAGATGAAGAGGTATTCTCGAGCTTTAAGGTGGAGGGGTAAAGATTGGATTTCTTCTTAGAATTAATAAAGCTATAAAAACGCTTTGGGTCGGATATGAGGTTTGTTTCCATACGTTGGAGGTACTCATGGTAGAGGGTATCACAACGTTCAGAAAAAGAGGTGTAAGCAGACAAGTAGGAAGAATAGTCAGACTCAGTCTGGGTCAGAAGAAAAGTTTGTCAACGTTTATTTCTCCTGTTGCGGAGAGAGCGTAATTCTTTGCCGTCCCAAACGGGGGAGGAGGATTAGGTTTTACGAGGAACAAGAGGGATAGATTGTGTAAGAAAAGCGTGTATTTCCGAATAAAACGCCTCTACCGCAACGTCTATTGGAAGATGTTGAGGGATAGTGCCAATGTTGGAGTTGAGGAGCAAGTGATTTAATTTTTCAAAGTCGCCTTTACGAAAATTGAAGGAAAGAGAAGACTCGGTGCTTGAAAGGGCGTGAGGGTGTTCGTATGAGAAAACGAGGAACAAGGGAGGATGGTGACGATCGAGGGGGGGGGGGGGGGGGGGAGGAGATGTTCGCTTTTCGCGACAGCCGAGTTAACTAGATCTGAGGAAAAGATTAAGTCTAATTGTCTGTCCAGAAAGTTCCTGACTCCACTAACTTGAAAGAGACCAGAAACAGAGAGCTGATCGGTAAAAAAGGCTTGTTTGGTGGAAGAGGCGTTCAGGGGGATAAAGTGTGAACAGTCCTCAGACAAGGACCATTGAATACGGTGGGGGTTAAAGTAACCCAGTACAATGAATTCATCGGAGGCGTTAGCGTTCTCAACGTTTCAATTATGGGCTCGTAGGCTTCTAGAGGTTGAAAGGGACGAATATAACAACAAAGAATATACAGAATACACTTATTCAGTGTTAATTTGATACATACAAATTCTGATATTGAAGAGTCGGAGGTCTTAAACAGGGTGGCATCATAACGGTTGTGAGCAGCTATGAGAACCCCACGGCCTGGTGGATCTTTGTTGCCTTCACAACCATCAAGACGGAAAATGGTATAGTTTGGATTGAATAGTTCGGTGTCGAGAATTCTTGGTGTTAAATTGGTTACAGTTAAGCCAAAGATATCGTGCGGGAATTTGTGGGAGTTTAGGAAAATATTGGATGTTTTTGTGCGACGTTCTGGTAATAGACTGACAAGCTGCTGGCGAGAGGTACTTGTTCGGAGACCGCAGGTGCATTAGGGGGAGGCAGAAATAGAGAAAGCGGGGGATTAGGAGCGAAAGTAGTTTAAGGAGTCGTTGCGACTTTTTTTGGAGATGTGAAATGCGGCGAGAGCTGACGTACGCAGCATAGGTGGATAGATCTTCTGAAACCTTATGGGAAGGGATATTGAATGATTTATGGTACTTAGTGAAAAGTTGATGTAAGACTGTTGGGTCTGCGGGCAGGCCTTCTTGATGTATACTTAACATGAAGTTGGTGCTGGTTTTACCATCAATACAGACGGAATTCGGTTTGTCGTGCAGATAGGCTAGAAATAGACGTACGTTTTCATAAATGCGACTGTCCCGTAAACAAGAGGTATCGTCCATCGTTGGAATCCGCAGAGCGCAAAGTCAATTTAACTGTAGGTGGGATAAATATAATAAATGAGTTATGTTCGGATGAAGGAGTTTTGGTTAGCGGAAGGGGCGGGTTAGCGAAGGTAGAAGAAGTTTGAGAAGGGGCGATAGTGAAAGAAGATGATGACTTGCAATTAGGTGGGCATGCGAAGGAAGTAGCGGTTGCAAGGTTTGGTGTATACAGAGGAGGAGTGGGACAGACGGAAATCGAAGTAGAGGTGGTGGGGTGGTCGGAAGATGATGACTTGTGGCTAGGTGGGCGAACGGAAGAAGTTGGGAGTGCGTGGTTTGGTGGTTACGCTGGATATACAGAATTCGAGACAGTGGTGATAGGGTTGTCGGCTGGGATGGATGTGTTCGAGGGCTTTGCTGTAAGTGGATCAGAGGAGTTAAGGGTGTGAGAATTAATAAAGTAAGGAAACTTGATTCGGGTGCTTAGTTTAAAGTCTGGAAATGCACCCATTTTGAATTGCCAATTGGAGTTTTGGATCACTAGGTTTAGGACGGAAGAGTGATGAGAGATTACGTTATTACTAGTGCTAAGGATCCTACTATTAGGCTGAATACTAAATTTAGAAAAAGGAGAAGGTCGTTTAGAATTACCTATGGGATAGTTAGTGGGATTTGGTTTATTAGTATTCAATTTTGGGTTAGATACAGAGGGCTTAGGGCTAAACTTAACATACTTCTTGGTCCACTTAGAAATTTCGATAGTCCCCAGAGTGAAGATTTTGCTGGTGGGGTTACTGATGAGCCACACATACTTGTTCGGGATGGAGATTTTGAAGTTGCTGACTTTCCTTGCGTCCAAGGTTAACTTCAGGCAGCTAACGGGGATGAATGCAAAATTCCGGGAAAAAATGCTATGTACCCAGGAAACGGTGGCGTTGTGAGGGGCACCCTTAAGGAGAAATGAAGTATGGTCGTTTGATGAAGATGAGTATTTGCTGCATTGTCTCTTGAGTCTCTGTTCCCATTCCAATTCAGTCCAGGTGGTGCCAAATTTGTTAATCGTAGGTGCGGTGGAAGTGGATTGGGATGACACTGGCGGAGAGACATTGATGACGACACCAGTACCCGTTGCCATCTGGGTCACGATCGAACCAACAGTAGCATCAACATCTGGAGCAGGCTGCGCCAAGGAGGAATACGAGTTTGTAGGAACCAATTTCTCGGTTGATTGAGGTGGAGCTGAAGAAGCAGAATCCGAACCAGATGCAGCAATGGCATCAGACAGATGAAAAGAAGAGTCGAGAGAGCCTTTTGAAGTTAAACAGGAAACTGAGCCAATGAGTTTAAAGTTTCTTTCAATGGCTGTAGAGCACGAATCTAGATTCTCCTTAATGTGCCTGACACCGCGCCGAATGTCGTCTATGTGGCATAATTGACCCAGCAGGCCGGCCGATGGAGGGCGATGGTGAATCAGACGTAGATTGCGTTAAGCGAAGGTCGTCCAAGGAAGCCACAAAATCTTGTTAGAAAGCAGTGACGAGTCGCTGCTCAAAGCCTCTGCGATTTGAATCAGCTTGTCCAGTTTTGAATTTAAACCGGCGCAGTCATCGGACAAAATATGCGGTCCGGCCAAATTAGAAGATATCTCGTTGACCTTATCTCCTATAAATGTTTGGTCGGTGGAAAGCGTAGCAACGACTCCTTTCATAAGACGTAAAACATGGCAGGGCTTTATATTGGAGCAATCCACCAGTAGAGGGCTCCAGACAAGTACCGTGGAAAGTACCACCACAAATGCTTGGAAAGATTGCCACAAAAAATTTTTAATAATAAAAAAGTTAAATAGTTGAGTTTACACCAGATTATAGTAATTTCCAGTGCAAAGCAAAAAATATTTCACGAATAAGTAAATAAACAACTGAGTCACAAAAAAAAGGTCACTGAGCAATAAGAAAACACGCAGAAACTGTGTCACAAAAGTTTAATGATTGGGAAAAGGTGGCACTCACTTTGCTGACACAAGCGCAAAAAACACGAACTGAAAATATTAGAGTAAGACTTGAACGAATTATAGAGCGATCACGCAACGCGTCCGATCGATTAGCCAGCTACGGCCTCCGAGGGATCGGGATCGGGATCGATTAGGCAGCTATATCCTCCCGCACCTTGCGAGCTATGACTTTTATCCTCCCGCCAATTGTAAGCTAAGACTATTTTATCCTCCCGCCCATTGCGAGCTACCACAATTGTATCCTCGCGTCCCTTGCAAGCTACGACCCTTATATTCTTCTGCTCCTTGCGAGCTACGACTTTGGTATCCTCCCGCCACTTGCGTGCTACGGTCCCATCATCCTCCTGCCGTTGCGAGCTATCACCCTTGTATCCAGTCCCCCTTGCCAGCTACCACCCTTGTACATCCCGGTCGTTGCAAGCTACGGCTCTTGTAATCTCCCTCAGTTTGCGAACTACGACCCTTGTATCCTCCAGTCCATTGCGAGTTACGACTCTTATATTATCCTGCCACTTGCGAGCTATGACTTTTTTATCATCCCGACACTTGCGAGCTACGGCTCTTTTATGCTCCCGTCCCTTGCGAGCAACGACCCTTGTATCCTCCCTTATCTTGCGAGCTATTACCTTAGTATCTTCCCGCCACTTGCGTGCTACGGCCCTATCATTCTCCTGTCCTTTTTGACACCCACTGAACTTTTATCTGCCAAAAATGTCTTAGTACATTTTAAATTTTTGAATTTTCGAATTCGTTCATTAACACCGAAGTTAGTAGTACCGAATACAACTGACTACCAAGCTTGCTTACAGAAATTCAATAAAAAATAGTGATAAAAGTTAGTTAAAAGTGTTTAGGTAAATAACTTATCGAAATATGCACCGACTTTAATGATTTATCTTTTAGAATATATAAGTGGATATTAGTCAAAATCCAACTTTACATTCATACCAAGAGATGAACTAATCAAATGTTGGAAAAAGTGAAAATTGTAGGATTGGTATAAAAAAAAATTACCAAAATACCAGATTGGGAGGAAATTTATAACTCAATTCCGTGCTTGCATCCCCTTTTGAGTAACTGTTGTCACTTACGGGGTGATGACATTTTTTTTTAACAAATTTTAAGTAAGTCTTGATGATGCCCTCATAAGGCGAAACGCGTCGGCTTAAGACATTTGTAAAATTGACTTATTTTATTAAAATAAAACATGAAAAATTTAAAAACAAGTGTTTTGAAAACTGAGTATTCAAAGATATAATATTTTCCACCAAGTGCTAACGAAATACTCTGTAAAATTGATGAAATTTAATTTTATTAAGTTGTCAATTTGTCAATATTTCCGTTTTTGAGTGTATTTTTTGACCCACCGAATCGATATTCACCGAACGTACCTTAAAACAATTTAAATAGCTCCCTTAATTAATCCTTGAAAGAAATGTTGAAATTGGTTAACAACTACCGAAGATATTATTTTTCAAATTTTTGAAAATTGTCGACGGTACTCGGCCATTTTGGTTGTTTTTCACCGTTTTTCTTTGCCAAATTACTCGAAAACTATACTTTTCCGGCCTGGAACATGGGTATGATTTCACATCTACGTTCGATTGCCTATCGATTGATGTCATTTTTACCCGATCCGAATAGTTTTCAAGGAAACAGTAAATAAATGAAAAACGTACTTTTTTGCAACGGCATTTTTGAAAATTTTTGCGAAATCTTGATTTCGTATTTGCGGAATAACTATAAATGGTAGAAAAGAATTTTTCAGTGTAATTGGTAGCGCCACAATCTTTAATTTGATGATTCCCATCCCTTGTTTGAACAGAAGGGTTGCCCCCACCACACCCTCCGAAAAATTTCCCCACAAAATTTTTTTTAGTTTAATTCATATAAAGAAAAAATTTATTTCATTTCAATCGGATATACCAACCCTAAGTTATAATTTTTGGGAAAATTATGTAATAAATAGACAAATTCTAGTACAAATTGTAAAAACAAACTTTTTTATTTAGCCATTTGAAAGGGTGTCTACCAAAGAATAAATACTCCAGTTTTTTGGAAAATTTAAAAAATGGTCTAGTACTTCATTCCGAGCTGAAAAATGTCATCTGGTACATTTCCATTTTTTTTTTATATTTTCGAATAGATCTTAAGACCCCACTTAATGGGGTTCCGAGCAATACTGGCGGAGTTATAAAGGCTCCAAGTAGCCAAAGCGGTCGGGCCCAAGTCCTATCGCACATTAGACCACAAGTTCTATACCATCCTAGAAAAAGGCCACATTTCGTTCGGCCGTTTTTAAATTCATTCGGCCAACAATACAGTAAAATTACACTCTTCTGAAACTTTTCGGCGACTTCACTTTGAGGCTTACTAACTAACTCCGCCCCCTTACCCGCTAAAAATTCCATTCTACTTTCAACGCATCGGGCACATTCTCTCCTGTCCATAGCATTTTAAGTAATTAGACTTCCAAAATATATAACATCCAATCACAAAACTAAGCGACAGAAGGATTACACTTAAGGATGGCATTCAAAGGGGCGAATCATTTACCCTTCATAAATCATTCATATTGCTCACTTCTTGACTTAACTTCAACGCCGCATACCAAAGATATTGCAATCATATTTCATGCGATTTCAAAGGCACAAAGCGATTACACTGAGCATGTCATGAATGAATTGTTGCAAAGGAAGACAAATTAATAGGGCAGTCCTTCTTCCATAGCCCGAATTTAAGCACACCACACCAGGGCTGTGAATGAAGTATATAGTGCATATTGATAAGCTATACCGCAATATAGCACTTTGCCGTCATTTACCATTTCAGTTATGCAATTTCCAGCACTTCTGTATTCACTTGTAGCCATGCACTGACCCATTCGTTAATCTTTGAACAAATGCACTTAAAAAATGATGGTATCCACGGCTTCTATATGCACAAGAAAGTTATTTATCACTGGAATTTTTCTCAAATATTTTTCAATAATGTTGCCTTGGAAGGAAGTTTGTGAAAAATCCATATCTCATAGTTTCTATGGTATTAAAGGATTTTCTTTTTTATTAGTTTCCAAGTAATGTGAAGGAGTTTTGGAAATAACTACTTGTATTATAGGGTGGTCATATCCCCTGAAGGGAAAAATAAGGACTGTGTGTAGGGTGTATGTTGCTTGAATATCATAATTTTATTTCTATTCCCAATTCTTCGAATATCTGTAATATTTTATTGAGTTTCAAACACAAAGTTCGAGAACACTATTTTAAAATTTCTTGTATTTTAAAGTTTTAAGTATAAAGGAAATATCTTGAAAATTTCTCGTTGGCGAACTGAATTCTTAGTTGTACTAAAATGTGAATTGATTTCTGGAATTTCGTTCTCTTTTATTGAGACGGCATCATAGCGATAGTCGCAGTTTATAGCTTACATTGATACCAGCAGCTGATGTCAAGAAACGGATAAGACATCTTAGTCGAAGTATCTACGACACCCTCGCCATAACAAAGCATCTTTTCGCCTTCCATGAAAAAACTGGTTCGCAAATGACCATGATCCCTCTAGATCAAGAGAATGCGTTTGATTATTGTTCGTGCATTTCCCACGAGTAGCTACTGAGCGTTCTTGACGGATTTGGGTTTTCATCGAGGGGGGGGGGGGGGATCGAGATCATCAGCGGTTTGTATAGAGATTCAGTGATTCTCATAAAGCATCATGGGCATATATGATCTAATATTCCGTTTCGGCGAGGTATCAGGCCCCTTGTCAGGTATGCTTTAAGGCTTTTCATTGGGGTCGCTGTTGTTAAATCTATGTCGACATACGATACGAGCGACTGGCGGGCGCTAGGGTTAAGCTTAGCAAAACACAAACCCCATGGTGTGGGAGGTGGCGCAATCGAACAGATTCGGCATACAATGGATAAATACTTGTTAAACTTGTAATAGCGGCAAAGCTCTGAAGAAAGCTTCCAGTACATTCGTAGAGGACTAGACTGTATCCCCTTTCGCTGAAAGGACGGCCAGGCGTTGCCAATTACTTAATTACCCCCTCCATCATGCATCTGTTAAAATCGGAGTGCTTCGAAGAAGGCTTCATGAAACTTCTTGTTCGCGATATACACCAGCCTATCTGCCCGACATTCAGCATTATAAGAACGTCGTTTTTGCTGGGGCCAAGGACATGTAACCAAGTGAATTGTTTAATTATCTACTAACACTGGCGAAGTTGACGATTCATTTGTATGAATTCAGATCGAATAAGGGCCTGGCAACAGCCCACTAACTCACAGTTACACATACGTGCATTCAAGAACCACTTCGTTGTCAGATGGAGGAAGCGATTACGTCTAGAGTTCCTGGCAACGGTGGCCGACACAATCAACTGCACATGGTAAACTTTATCGTCTGTGCGGAACGGAAGCCTTGTCTTCCACTGGGAATAACAAACCGCAGGCGTACAGCAGCTTGTCCACGAAGTCTCTCATCGCTTTGGTATTGATGCAAGTGCTGCGGGAAGGAGAAGTATCACTGTTAGCATCGTAGAACTAGGAGGATTAAGGGAGCAGATTGTAGATAAAAATGGCTGTGCAGACTGGTCCCGCGGGACTCTAATCGGTTCGAAATTTTTATTTGTTCGTTTAGAACATTTTTGGATGAGTATTCCCGGAGGACTAGAAAGTTCGTTCGTTTAGAACATTTTTGGATGAGTATTCAAGGAGGACTAGAAAACTGGCGAACGGCTCCTAGAAGAAGGAATCTGCTTGGAGGCAGCGGTTTCTGAAGTAGGAACTTCACCCGGTGCTGCATCTACTCTCTGGGAACAATCAGCCAATAATGTAGATGAGAAAATTTTTTTTATAATATAGTCAAAGAACCTATGATACGTTAGCATTGAAATGGTCACAAGGGTAAGGGGAATGATGAAAATTTAAATGTCTTGTTTTGGCATTGCTGCGAGCTACACAGAAACGGAATGGAGTTTTTTTGTTGTAAATGAAAAACTCATAGGCAAGTCGAAGCTCGAACCTGCCTCCATGAGGGTGTTTGTTCCACTCAGCCATTGACCCAACTCCGTCTCCTCTATTCTTGACATAAGGATTTTGGAGCTGTTTCGTACATTATTAACACAGATATTGCTACCTCCCATGTATTATTTAATGAAAATGGATAAAGTTATCCTGCAAAAGGTCTCTAAAGTTGCTAGTCCCCAAACCCTAGCCCCAGACCACTATTCAATTCTTTTTAAACGTTCTTTGTATAAACAACTTTAGAAAGTGTACATTTAGACATTATCCTTTTATTTAGTTGAAATATTTATTTTATTCTTTTTGTTAGAAGTTGACTTACTACTAATCCTACGATCCTAAAATTTGTTTTGATTTGTATTGAGTTTGTGTGGAGTACAGCTTACGTGCATAAATTTTTTTTTTTTATATATCGCGTTGCCAAAGCTCAGGGAACGCCCTAAGATGCTCAAGCACAATACGAATTAGCAGCAAACAGGTTGGCCTTGTCCAATGAGTCAGTAAAAACATTATAGTTTTTAAGTGGACAGGCTGACTAAAAAGATATTTGCAAATTTTATTGTGATTGGAGACGGAGTTGGATCAATTGGTTGAGCGGCACGACCACCATGCCATGGTTACCAGGCTTGTTAGGTGGTTGAGTGAAAGAGGTGTCGATGTACGCCCCGTTTGAAATTCTCGGGATCATATGACGAGGGAAAAACAGAAGATGGTAAACAGTTCCACATTCGTGTTGTCCTGCTTAGAAAAGATTCCCGAAATTTGACGGTACGTCCGAATTTGACCTGGAGAGTATAGGGGTGGGAGGAGAATGAAAGTCAACCGACATTCCGTCGATGCTCCAGAAAGTCAAGGCCCTCAGACATTGAGGAATCGCCAATAAGTTTAATAGCCTTACGCTGGACTTTGTCTAATGCGGACAATGCGGTGTGTCCGGCCTCTGCCCAAATATGAAGTCTAGGCCTAATGTGGACTTGTAGATCAACGCTAATTCAAGTTGGGTGAAATATTTCTTTTATCTCTGTAGAATACCCAAACATTTCAACGCACTTTTAGCGATTACAAATATATGATCAGTCCAGCTAAGATTGCTGGATATCTCAATACCCAAGATATTTAGGGAGGGCAAATTTGGTATATTCACTCCGTCGACTGAAATGGGTTGGGAGTGAACTGGGCGTTTTTAAGGGACATTAAACATTGAGCTTTGGATGCATTAAACGAAACACGATTTGCTCTGCCTCAAGAGAGAACCATAGAAATGTCGTTGTTTAATGATCTAAACATGCGTTCTCGATTGACTTCTGAAGAATTTCCTCTTGAATTCATTACAGAATTAAATGAGTACGCGAAATCAAGGGTGCTGTCGTCGGCGAAACTATGGATAGGATTGAGAGTAAGGAATAAAAGATCATGAATAAAACGAAAAAATAAGGTTGGTGAAAGAACTGAGCGCTGAGGTACACCGGCATTTATTTCATAGGAATTAAATGTAACTCCGTCAATTACTGTACGAATTGAACGGTCTGACAATAAACTCTCTATCCATTTAACGAGGGTAGGGTACAGACCAAATGCTTCAAGTTTGGCTAAAAGAGCACCAATGTTTTGGAGACGATGATTCCAACGCTCCGTTAGTAAGTCTCTGGTTGAGCGGCCAGAGCGGAAACCATACTGGCAATCGTTGATAAGATGATGACTTTCTAGATATTTCATCAACTGAGAGTTGTTGAGCGATTCAAAACTTTAGATATGATCGAAGTTAGTGCAGTTGGTCTGTAGTTAGAGGGACACATGCCCCTCCAGTTTTAAGTATCGGCTGGACATGAGCAAGTTTCAATGCACTTGGAAACATTCCTGTTGAATATGACAGGTAATTAAGTTTTTGCAGAAGTTTAGCCAAAGCAGGGGCGCAAAGTTCCCTAAAAAGTTCCCGAGTGCGAAAGTGTAGCGGCTTTTGTCTAATAGTGCCCTGTGACGGAAATGGAAGTGGCTGCGATGATAGTCGCAAGTACGAATTAGCAGCAAACAGGTTGGCCTTGTCCAATGAGTCAGTAAAAACATTATAGTTTTTAAGTGGACAGACTGACTAAAAATATTTGAAAATTATTTTGTGATTGGAGACGGAGTTGGATCAATTGGTTGAGCGGCACGACCACCATGTCATGGTTCCCAGGCTCGATACCAGATCTCCCCGTAGGTTTTTGAAAAATGTTATTAAAAAAAATCCACTCGATCTCTGGGCTGTTGTCTAGCTCGAAGCAATACAAAAACAAGATATTCAAGTTTTCTCACTCCCCTGTCCATAATTCCCTGACGGCAAAAGACCCTAGGCACATTTAGTCACATTGTCCAAAAAACAAAAAGTACAGTCTGAACCAAAATTTTCAAAGTTCAAAAATTAAAATTTTTTTCTGGTTCAAATAAAATCACAAAATAATGTTAATAAAATTTATGAAAGTAATAAAATTAAAATTTTAACTAGCGCTACCTACCGGTAAATTTATAAGACTTCACACCGGTTCGTAAGCTTGTTGTATTGTCTAAAGTTATTGACAGGTATCTAAGGTCTAAACGAGTTTTAGATCAAGCCTGGTCGTTTATTTAACAACGTCGGTATTGCATATTACTGAATCTGTCACACCATTTTCGGCACACCTTTCTGGCCGTCAAATAATTTTTAATGAAAAGTATTCCTCAAGACCATTGGCCACTTCTACAGGTATACCACATGGTTCAATTTTAGGTCCATTGCTATTTACTCTGGACATTGCTGATATTGTACATAGCTCAGAATATTGTTTCGTTTTATTATATGCTCCTTTGTTCACCTACTCAAGAGTCCTTATTATATGATATTTCTGCAATAGTTTATTATACTAAAATTTGGAAATCCATGTACTTAAAGCTACACACAATATTAATGTTTTCAAGCGTATTAGTTTTGAACCTTTACTTCTTTCTTCTGTTCTTAATGTACTTGCACATAAAAGACTCATTAAGGTAACACCAGGACAAGAAGCCATTCGTAAGGCACATTTAAGCCCTCTTCTCCCAACAACTTTAAAGTTCACAAAAGTAACTTTCCTGCCACCTTATTTTAAAACAAGTGGTACTTCGCTAATGAGTCTTCAACTTCAACGTATTTAAGACAAAGTATTTTATACGTCTCCAATCCTCTTGATACTTTTATTTGTCCATTTTAATGTCGTTAAGTTGCTGTCCTAACTCACAACTTTAGGGTAGTAAGGGAACTTTAAGTTGTTCCAAAGAAAGTTTTAATTTCTCCAAAGTACCACATTGAGACCGATTAGTGAGCCTAGTTTCTTAACTATTCCTTAAGCTGATGATATCCTTGCTTTACCTGTTCTTAATTAGTTTCCAGACCATTTTCAAGAATAAAGTTTTTAACGAAGACGGGACAAAACCTTGAAATATTCACAAAAGGAAATTTTCTACAAAACTTTTCCACAGAACAATATTCTTAAACTTTTCAAACAGAGAACCAACCTTTGGTCCTTTTAACTGTAAAAAAATAGAAAAATTCTACCGTTCTGCAAACAAAGCAGACAAAAACAAACACCACAAGCTGCAGTTAAACTGAATGATGGTATGGTAGAGAATGAAAGCAGAAAGTAATAAAACCCCGATGTCGTAGTGGCTACTGTGAATGGGCAGATTAAATGGGGGTAATTTCAGGGCAACCCCCCCCCCCCCCACTCCTAGATAAACTTTATCGTTTATTTACATTTTCATGCAAATGCATTCTGCCAGACGTCTGCATAATTAAAGGCGGAGGGAAAAATTGCAGATTTTTACATTTTCACATTTTTGAGATATTTTTACTCCCGCATTCGAAATACTTGGACCATCCCACTATTTCATGATTATGGAGCATTCACTTCACGTGTCATGATATATTGCACATTTTGACCCAAATTAATATGCTCTATGTAAATTAATGCATATTTCGGTGCTCGAAAAGTGGTGGTTCTGTTTTGATCCTGAAAGGATACGAAGCTTTTTGTTTGAGGAACAAATATTTGCAAGTAGAACGAAATGACTGGGTAATCTTGTTTTTATTTCCGTGGGCTTGTTATTTCGGGTAGCAAAATAAGTAATTCTGTGGGAAAAAAATGTAGGATTTACTGAAAACCATATCTCTATTCAGGTTGTCCATAATTTTGTCTTGTCATGTATAATTTCTCATATGTTTATAAAGGAAAATATAATCTAAATTGACATAAATAGTAGTTATATGCAGTTTTTGTATAATATCAGAAATGTTTGCTGAATCCTAAGATTTTTCATATTGAAGTGGCTGGATGTACTGGTTGCAGTTTCCTGAGAAAGAGCACGGACGAATGCTAAGTTACAATATGGGAAAATTTGAAAGCATGTCTGATCAAGTGTCGACGAGATAATTGAAAGTTTAACAATTTTCGATACTTCTGAAAAATCTATACACTCAAAAAATTGTTTGATGCTAAGATATATTTAAAGTACTGTGCTTTAAAAATAGGCCAATAGGGATTTCGGTAAAATACGAATGAATTTTATAGAATAAATAAATGTAATTGTTTGCTTAAATATGTAAATTGCTTGCTTTGCTTGAAACATGAATAGAAACATTGAGACTCCCTTTTTTGCAAACTAACACCAACCAACTTTTCTCCGTCCAATTCGTTAACTGTTGCCATAAGAAAGGCATTTCTGTAAAAAAAAAGTTTAAAAAAAAGCAGTGGTACAAGGCACGTTCCCTCAGGCACACATAGAGACCATTTGTTCTTTTGTCATTAGTATTATTCAATCTAAAATAGCGGAGACCGGGGCTAGTTGGAACGTTTCCAAATTTTTATTTTTAAGTCTTCTAAACTAAAGAGTTAGAGAAAAAGCTCATTTTGTAGCTATGTCTGCCCTTTTATCTAGAAGTTTTGATAATTTTAAGACAGTTTCTTTCCAAACTTTTCGAAATATTAAAATTATAGTGGGAAAAAAAATATATTCGTGAAAAATTAAAAACCTTTAAATATGAGACATTTAGCTTAACACTTAAACGACCTTAGATCTAATATTTTTGACCCAACCTTAAATTTTTCATTTCAAGCACTAGCTGTTCAAAAGATAACCGCTTTTGGACTGATCTTTTACTTGTATTCCTTTACTAATGCATGAAATGAAAATCAAATAAAATAGTTAAAAAAGAATTTAACCAACTTCACAAAAAGCGCTTAAAAGCATAAAATGATTTTTAATTTTATATATATTACGACATTTTGAAGTCGGTGCAAATCAAACAAACCAAACAACTACAACAAAAATATTTAATCGTCCTTTCTTATGATCCCGTGAGCTGAAACAGTCAGGTAGTTTTATCTATTATCTTCAATTGTGGTTCTGTAGTTGTTTAATTTGTTTAATTTGAACCGACTTCTAAATGCTGTAATGTATATAAAAAATTAAAAATTATTTTATGCTTTTTAGCGCTTTTTGTGAAGTCGGTTCAACTGTTTTTAAAAAACTATTTTATTTTTCACTTTTTAGTGTCTTCTACCCTATACAACGAAAAATGAACCATCCAACACGGTCCACGCGTTAAAAAGTTAGGTTCAACCCCCTACCCCTCCATCAAAATTCCTTTTCTCGTGGTATCAACAATTAAGGAACAAACTCTACCTAACAGAAAAAAAATCATCGAAATCGGTCCATGCTTTACGAAGTTAGACTACCCCTCAGCAGTGGGGAATCACACTCTATACAACAACAAAAGAACCATCCAAATTGGTCCACGCGTTATCAAGTTAGGTTCCACCCCCCCCCCCTCCCCCTAGCCCAAACCTTTTTCTCCTATTAGCAATGGGGAATCATACTCTGTACAACAAAAAAAGAACCATCCAAATCCGTTCACGCGTTACAAAGCTAGGTTTCACCCCCACCACACCAACAATTTCTTTGACATGATACCAATCGCCGAACATACGCTACCGAACAGAAAATGAATTCGCCAAATCGGTACACGCGTTACGATGTTAGACTACTCCCCCTCCCCTCTACCCCACCAAACAGACAGCAAAAGAACCATCAAAATCGGTTAACGCGTTGCGCAGTTATGCCCGGTCAGTTTTTTATTGTGCGCACTTGTACACTTTTGGCCTTCTCAATTGCTTCCTTTTCCGATATATCTGTAAGTATGACTGTCGTCCTTTGCGTCTATTTCTGATATCTTCAAGCGTAGGTAGAGCATAAGAACAAGAAGGAACTGGTAGAATATTGGTATCGGCAATAATCGATGATCTTATATTTACATGAATAGTAGAAGTGGAGTCAACTGCGACATTAATATTTGGATTGACAGTGTTACGTCCTCAAGATATGGTCTGTCCCGGTAAAAATTCGCTGTCGTCAAATATATTTTCATTAAATGGCGAAATCCCTGAAACTCGGAAACCAGACAAGATATTATTCGGTGTAATTGCTAGTGGGAGCGCCTGTTTAACTACTGATAGTATATCATAGATTGTCATAAGTTTTCCTGGACTGTTAGTCATACAGGTATCGATCGCGGTATTTGTGTATTTTTTTTAGTGGCCCGTAAACGCTTCTGTTTAGCGGCTGCAGCCTATGGCAACAGTAGGGTGGAAATGCAGTGATTCAATCCTTCAACAGTTAAATGGGATTCATTGTTATCTACTAACTGTGACCCAGTTTTCCTTGCAGTATTCATTCATGGTTATTTACTAAAAGTAGAACAGGTCGTACTTTTGCACACTTCGTCTCTCTAACAAAATGTTTCGCAAATTGTACGAAATTGATTTCGTTCATCCACCGAGAAGGTTCACACCACCTTTATTTCCTAGTGGACCTCCATTTAAAAAGTGGTCTCTAAATTTTACCCTGGAGAAAACAAAATACGACAGAATACTGTTCCCACTCGCTGAAACTGCTACAGCCAGTGTAACTAATGCACCCCTTTCCTGCGATGTCATTCTACCAATTTGTTTTCGGCCCCGCCGGGCTATTATTCTATCATGTTTTTGCACTGTCGTTATTCCTGTTTCATCCATGATCAATAAGTCCCCAGGTCCGAGATTCATACGATTTAGAACAGTTTTTAAATTATCAAAAAACTGTTCAACATTCGTTTTGTTGAAGCTTGAAGCTCTGGCAAGACTAGTAGGTTTCGGAGTTCTTAATGTTAGATCGTCATGCCGTTTTAGAAAGGCCGAAAGCAAGTCGGAACCTACAATCTTCTTACTAATCCAATTCTGTGGAATTTTAGGTTTTAAGGAAGAGGCATATTCAAAAGCTAATCGTCGCAATTCATTTGTTGATAGTCCATAATATATATCAAAAGCATTAGCATAGTTTAGTCCCAAATTACACGAGAGGGATTTAACCACATGACACATGGCAATTCTCTTCTGTGCAAAAGTAGAAAAACCCTCGGAGTGTTGCTACGAAAGGTGCTTTGATTGACGTTAAAAAACCGGTTCTTAAGTGTTTTGCAGGGTTGAAAATTTGTATTCACCGGCTCAAGCCATACTAAATCAACCTGACACCAAACATTTTTCGTAAGCTAATGAGGAAATTACGAAAATGGACAAAAGCAAATCAGGAAAAACTCAAGCCAAAACCATACAATTCGTGATTGACACTCACAGATGATCCTCTTCCTACCTCACTTCTCTCACCAAGGAAAAAACAGGTTTTCGTCAGTCATGTGGTAAAATCCCTCTCGTGTAATTTAGGATTTATCAATTCCATTTCTTGCTCACTTTTAAACAGAAAGTGCATACATTCTCAAAATTTAGAAAAAATCGACCTGTCTACTGCCCACATATCCTTTTGGAAGCGATATATCGCCATGTATCTTTTCTGCAGAAAATTTTTGACAGAAGCGTGTGAGAGTTCTGGCCGGTATGTTAAATTTCTGTGCGGCACTTCGAATAGATATTTTTTTTAGTTTAACCTCCTTAACCGCTCGTAGCATAACGTCTGCCGGGGTTTTCCATCTATCTGTTTTTCTTTTATAGTTTCTCAGTTTTTCGTAAATTTTAAATATATATGTAGTACAAAATGTTTCACAACAGTAGTAGAATTTTTAAAATAAATTATACGAACTTACCTCTAAAGACCTAAGCCAACTTTCCCCAATCACTTTGGTTATCAACTTTCCGTCTGTACACGTTACACAGCCCGCACTACTAAAAACAGCTCTTCAAATCACCAATCACCATATAATGAGTTGAATTGGGCGATCTTCGATTCGATCTCGGCGAATCGATCTTTTAGACTTCGATCTGCCGATTTTTTAATCGATTTTTCGCGGGGCCGATTCAGCTCGAATCTATTTATTTAATTCCGATTCCCATCCATTTAAGACAAGACGCGACGCGATGAAATAAAACTGAGCAATAAAACTGTAAATTTTTTGGGATCATCATTAATTTGTGTAATAATCCTACAAATTTTAAATTTCGTACCTAAAAAATTGTTAATGTTAGATAAATGCGTTTCAGATCTCTAAAATATGGAAGTGTTATCTGTATCACTGCGTACCATGAGTACCTATACTGCAAAACAGTGTAGGTGCAGCATTCAATTTTAGTGCATGTTTAACTCTAAGGCCCTTGAAAACTTCTCGCTGCTAACTAGGATAGGTGTTACGTCCGCCCACCTAGTCTAAAGCACGGTCTTCTTCTGAACTATCATCACTCATTTTTGGTTCTTTAGAATTGCTAAATTAATCACTAGGTGAAGCAAATATAATTTATTATCAAGTGAAGTCCACCGGTTTTTGCTAGTTATGAGAAATTGAGCCCAATAAAGTAAAGCAATATTTGTGCTTCTCCAATTTGAAATTCCAAAATAAATGGAATCGATACATGAACATCGATCTTTTAAGGGTGATTAATCGATCTTCGAAATCGAAAAAAAAATTACAGATCGATCCGTACTGAATCGATTTTCTCAGTTCGATTCTCCATCCCTAATAATGAGCCACTTGAGTATCTACTTCGACCGAGGTTTTCTGTTAACCTAATTATTTTCGAGTAAAAAATGCTAAAAGTTCCAAAATTTAAAATTGTTTTTCCTCGAAAAACTAAAAAAAATTACGTTTTAAAAAAATTGGTTTGGTTGTTTATTTTTACTCAAGGAATACTAATCTGAAATGAAAAATGGGAGTTCCTATTTAAGATATTAAAGTTGCCCTGGCCCCTGGGCGGCGGCGGCAGGTGTGTTCCCTTTGCCAATTAGCTAATAGTGGCTTACAAAGCTGTCCGAGTGTAGTAGGTTAAGGCCGATTCTCGCTAAAACATCTGCTCTACAGTTGTATGGAATGTAACTATGCCTCGGAACCTGTATAAGAGATACTTTCACCCATTTTACAATCCAACTTGAAACCGTCAGCGTAAAGATGCACTGAAGCGATCCTCCCATTCCTTCCTGATAGGAATATAGAAGTCGAATTTGTCGTTAAAAGAAGGCTTGGGTGCGGTATAGTCGGTATTATTTGTTATTCTACCGACCAGAATTTTTGAATGTCCGTAGTCAGTACGCGTTCAAGTCTGGCCTGAACTTAGCTTAATAAAAGTCGAGGATAAAATAAAGTAAATGTACTTTAATCTGCACTTCCCACATCAATAAACTACATATCAGCCAAAATAAAATCGCCAAAATGATATTATGCTTGCTTGGACACTTCTCCCCCTAAGATCTGCAAAGCATATTATATTTATTTAAATTTAATAGCATAGAAAATAATTTTTTTTTTAAATTTCTAGATAGCTATTAGTTATAAGTTTTCGTAATTGGGGTAGGTTAGGCTAGAGTTAAAGCCTAGTAGCTAGTAAATATAAGTTTTTCTGATTGGGTTAGGCTAGAGTGAAACCCTCTCAGGGAAGACAGAAGTAGGCAAAGTCTATGGGACAACCCTATAGCATGGCTTTGGCCGGAAAGGAATTAGAGTAAAGGGAATGAGGGAACTTGAATGTCTTGTTTTGTGTCTTGTTTAGATTTTTAATGTTTATTTTTAAAAACTCACTAGGAGGCCAAGGCTCGAAGCCTGGAACCATGGCGTGGTGATCGTGTCACTAATCCATCGATCCAACTCTGTCTCCTTAGACTATAATGATCCATTGCTAATGAACCAAAAAAAACTGATATCAGAGGACCACAGTTCGGTAAGGTTTTGAAACAATTGGGAGCCTAGGTATTGAGTCCTGGGATTGTCTACAGCCGAACAGTTACATAGGAGATAAGGAATGGTTTCATCTTCTTCCTCAACCCTACAAAAGTCATTTGAGACCAGTGGTGACAGCCACAACTTCGCTAATAACACTTCCCTTCAGAAATTTGCCCTGTTTTAATCACTTGAGGTCGAAGGTCGGTCAGGTCTGTCAGATGTGTTCTCTTTTCCATGCCTTATCAATATTCTTGATGATTGCCCTTTTGATGTTCAACTTTCATGTGGCCAGCGTCTTGCGTAGCTGGTGACTTGTATCTCACTAGCTCGTCCGCTTAACACTTTCACAATACTCCTGTGTCCGCGGATTGCTTCTATATCATATATGATAGATACCCTTAAATTAGAACTTACGGTGCTGCATGTAAGCATAAGATCTATTAGTGCGATCTAGGTATAGACCCGTACGGAGGCAGTTTCCTTCTCTGGTTTAACTCTGGTTTAATTAAAAGCACCCACAAGGCTCTGTACAGATGACTTTATCTTCATTTCATACAGGGCTGTCTCCACGTACTCTTAACTATTCTATGTATATGGACATGTTACGAAAATAACTGCTTAGATGAATCAACTGTCTCTTTGAGATAGACTTCAATCAGTCTCTCCAGGGTTATAAAAGGGAAAAAGGAAAGACTTTCTTATGCTCTCCTTTTGCCTCAAACCACGAATCTGTCATGTATGTATGATTTTAGCAGGCGCCTTAGAGGAGCATTGCAGACTGGAACGAGTGGACTCGTGTGGAAAGACCAAAATTGTGTTGGTCGATCAGAAAATATTAAAATGTTTGACGGCACTTTTGACAGGACATAGTAATGATAATAGGTGTTATCCGAAGAAATTGGTGCTCGTTGAGGATGACTCTTGTTGACTATACCTGGGAGACGAGGACACGGCGGTATATATAGTGTGCCAATGACCTGCCCTAGCGAACTGGATACGCTAGGGAAACACTGGCTTGGAAAGACTGAGAAATCCAATCAGTAAACTGCTTGGGTAAGTGACACATTAGATGTATGTTTCGATTGTTCTAGAGCTCAAGAGTACAGGCCCCTTATTGTAATTTGAAGATTTGATGCGTGTTCCAAAAATTACTTCCAGCTACGATCAAAAATTCGTAGGCCGCTTGCATTTCGGCAGAGGTTACACCGTCCAAACTCCGTGAATTGAAAGGATTGGCTTGTTAGTGGCTCTTCCTACAAATGGTCTTAGGTCCAGTCAGATTTTAATATAAATAATTCACTTCAATTCCAATTCAAAATTTTTGATCCTGGCCAGATTTTTAAATCTATTGTCTCCCTACGTAATAATGCCAGTATATGCGAGTTTAAATTCAGTCGCCTAATGCAGTGTTTAGTAATTCTTGCTTTCTTCCCTCTAACCATTTCAAACTACAGCTGATTTAATTAAAAAGACTGCAAGTATACTTATAGGTTTAAGTCGTTATCGGCAACGCCCTTTGAATTTCTAACGTAATTTATTGGCAGATAAAACCAGCTCACCTTATAGCTGGTGAAGGTAATAAAATAGCGCCTGTTTGCCAAAAATTCACAATAATAAAAATTTATTATGTTCTCCGTTGCACCAGTGACATCTATAACTCCGAAACTCATTAAGTTTCGGCAAGTTAAGGTATTATATGAAATTCCCTAGAGAGGAATAAAGCATTGAACACTCTTTCCGTAATTCCAGCATTTAAAACTGACTAATTTCCTTTCGTGCAAAACTGACTATTCGAACTATATACCTATTTTACAGTGGTTTAAAATATTAACTGGCCATAAACTTCCTTAAATGATTAATACTACCGCAGCAAAACCCATACATCATACACTACACTTTTAAATTTAAAGCCATTTTGAAAATTTTTGTATCGCTTTTAGTGATGCGGAAAACACGTTCGTAATTTAAAGATAATAAAACTTGTCATATGTTTTCTGCTTTTCACAGTATCCATAAAAATGGCGAAGAGCAAGAGTTATGCACCCCATAAAAATAAAAATGGTGTCCGACAAGAAGAAGCGAATCTCATAAAACCAGGAACGTCACTGACTGGCTGAAGATAGGGGAAAGTAATTTCACTCAACAGTCGACGCTATAAAAAAGGAATATCCTAAAGGGGGATTGAAACTGCTAATTCAAATATAATTGCTACAGCATCCCTAACAGTGTAGGATAGTACTTGTTACCATCATTCTTTGGATGGTTAAAAATTATCTTGTCATGGACCGTTTACCAAGTATATGTCCCTCAAGTAGTGCAACAGGAAGTGTAGAAGGACTAAAAGCGATTTGATATTTTTTTTCAAGATAAATCACATTTTCTTGGGCGACGATTAAGGAAACAAATGACGGAGTAAACACCCAGTCTGCAACAGTCGCTGTCAACTAGGAACTTAATATAAACAACAGGAAACGAAGTCGTGGCAATTCTGCTTTCCGGCTTCTTCCACTTGCATTTGCATTCAAGATTTATGCCCGAGCTTAACTTACTTTTGCATGATGAAACGATTTCTTGCAAAGTTCCTTATCAACTGTTGATTGCTCAATAAAACTCCTTCGTTAAGGATAAATGGTGGGTGGATTTTAAGAAGAAATACTTGCGCAATTGAAGGAGTTATGAATCACCACTGAGTACTTACCAGTTCGACATTAACAAATTTGAAAATATTATGGAATAAATTTTATCTTAATACGGTTACAAGTACAGGATGATTCATAACTTTGCAATTTTCAATATTTTATTTTTAACTTTTGATCTACTCAACGCAGCGACATCAAATAAACTCTGCTACCCTAACGACCTTTCCAAAATTGTCAAGACTGTTGACCTAACTCCTACCATTGCAGATACAGCCACTTCCAAAGCTGAAAAAAATGTTTTGCGATTAGCTAAAATTTTGCAATTATCCGAATTTTCTCTCTTACTACCTTTCCAAAAAGGTAAAGCCTAACAAAGTAGAGACAGAATTAGAAAAACCTCATCCTTAGAAATCCCTGACTAACTAAGTATGTTATTGCAATTCTTTAAATAGACAAAGGGTCGAAAATGTTTGTTCAGGGTACACAGGTAATTCATTTTAATAATTGCTGCAAAAAAGCTTTAATGTGTATTTGTATTATCGCCGATCTTAGCTTCTGTTAACCAGAGTTCACACCCTAGTATCCTGGCATTTTGTAACTCATACCTGATGGAAGTTTTGCTATAAAAGAGCGTCAGGTAAAATTATATAAAATTGGCAGAGTTTACTTTTGAGGAATCATTGTGTAGTAGACTAAAACGAAAAACTACCTGTACTTGATTATGAAAAAAGATTCCCTAACGAACATACACCCAAAAGAGTGGTGTTTTGGTGGACTTTGCTAGGCTTAAGATAAACCGGAAATGTAACATCAAACAGCACGGAATTGCAATGTGACATCAGATGATTCTGCTGACGTCGAACAGCAAATAATCACCCACATCGGGCAATACCCTGATACGACCTCGAGACGAGTTTCAAGACGGTTGGGGTGTAGGTTAGGTTACGAGGTCGGCGAAAAAGCCTCGCATCGACTGCATCGGGTCCATAGCGCTACCACGAATAAGATTCCTTACGTCCTAGAGGTTTTATTTTGTGATCATTGTGGAGCTGCCCTCCCTCTGTTAGCTAGGTTAGGTAAGGTTCGTGTGGCTGCCTTAGAGGGCACACTTAGACCTCAAAAGGCCCATTCTGATGCCACGGGAATCCAATAATTCCCTCCACCTACTCATTGGAACCATCCGAAGCTGTCGATGAAGCGCCAAAGATCTGCAACGTTAATCGCCTCCAGATCGCACAGACTATCAAAGAAATAGCTATCCAAGAAGGACTTTGGCCTGCGTGCCAGTACAGGGCACCGGCAGAGGTAGTGGAAGATAGTTTCCTCTTCTTCCTCGTCCATGCAGCTTCTGCAGAAGTCCTTTGAGGGGATACCCAGTCTCTTCGCGTGTAAGCCAATAGGACAATGTGATTACCCCAGTAGATATTCTAAGGTCAGATCTTATCCTTCTGTATCCTTCTATTCTTGCTTACAGTTTGTAAAGCTCTGTAGCAATCAAAGAGGGGTTTCGATTTAAATACGCTTTTAGCACCGCTTAGCTGTCCACATAAATACTAATTGAACTCCCTGTTGCCAGCTCACTGTAAACCTTGTGAAAAATGTAGTAATGCTGAGTTTGTTTGATTTTTTATTATTCCAATTTAAATTACACTCTGATGCTTTTACAAATAAATGCTTAACAACTTGCTGTTTCTAACGCACAACCAAGACTCGACCGCGTTATCTCTGTGTAAAATGCACTTGGTACATGACCTTCAATTGCCCTTATTTAGATGAATTTTCTAGCAATATTTCATTCAAATGTAATGGTGTTAGATTGAATTGATAGTGCTGCTGCCGTCTGTCGGTTCGACTTAACATTGTGTTTTATTGACTCTAGTCTCAAACCACTTGAAATATTTCGTTAAGTTGCAGTTTATGAAGAATGATATTTAATTAAAAACAGCAGATCAAACGATCAATCGTTGAGGAAGTTATAAATATATATGAATTGTAAGTATAGTTTGTCGAGTCTTGTTTGCTCATGTACATTAATTTGAATTATTACAATATTTATGTTTCTTGCAGGCAGATGATGCAGTTGAGAACATCGATGGACTGGGATAGTCAAGGTCGGCAGATAAGTATAACCCAGTGACCTACTTTGTGTTGTTTGTTTACAGATGTCGTCATGGATTCAACATTCTCCCGGGCCTTGGAGTTAGCACACTCCAACTACCTTACGCATTGGATTCGATGTTAAGCTGGTACGTATATTGCCTTGGATGATGAAAATGCTACCTAATTATAGACAACAAAACTGTGAATGAAGAACTGATATTTAATAACCTCCCCTGAGAGCTGCTAATCTCTTGATGTGGCCTTCTATTTAGAGTTGCTTGATACGTCATCAGTGTATGTGTTATCATGATGTTGTAATTATTTCGTTTTACTTAATAAAACATACTTCTATTTGTTGTGATTTGATTTTTTTTTTTTTTTTTACAGGTGCATTTATTTCTGAGATGCGATTCGGTGCGTTGGTTTCGGAATATTTAGAAGTTACTTCTATAAGTGCATTTGTAATATGTGAAAATGGGTCTAAATTCTAAATGTCTGAGATTTGAGTTCATTTTTTTTGTAAGTAATTTCAATCCTCTATGAATTCAGGTTTTGATTATAGTCTATTATATTTTCTACTGTAAAACTTCAGTTTCTTACATAGGTATGAGGTGCTCTTTATTTGAAATATTTAGATAACTTAGGGTGATTAGCTTATTTCAAGTTTTCTCTTAATTGTTATCTTCAATTGGTAACGGGCATATCTTTGTAATAGGGCGTTTAAGCATTGTATCCTTGCACTTCATGGTGACAACTCTTGTGAGTCCATCATTGCCAGGGTGTAGTTGTATTATTCGTCCTAACAACCATCTGGATGGTGGAAGCCTTTCATCCTTAATCAGGACCAGTTGACCTATTTTGACATTTTCTTCCTTTCGCATCCACTTTGGTCGCTGTTGCAGCCTGGACAAATATTCACAGCTCCACTGGTTCCAAAAGTCTTGGTGAATTTTCTGTATTACTTTCCATCTATCTAACCGATTAATATTGGCTTCAAGAATACTTGGTTCGGGTGGTGTCAGAAGTAAATCTCCAATTAAAAAATGACCAGGTGTCAGGACAGCACAATCGTTAGGGTCACTACTCATTGGACACAAGGGTCGTGAGTTCAAGCACGCTTCTATTTGCACTAATGTTGTTGCCAGTTCTTCGAAGGTTAATTTAGTGGTCATGATTCTCTTTAAATGATGTTTCATTGACTTTACACCGCTT
Source organism: Leptarthrus brevirostris (assembly GCA_964036015.1). Classification (NCBI taxonomy): domain Eukaryota; kingdom Metazoa; phylum Arthropoda; class Insecta; order Diptera; family Asilidae; genus Leptarthrus; species Leptarthrus brevirostris. The sequence continues at coordinate 127,841,371 of OZ038374.1, read as the reverse complement.
TCCCATAATCCTCCGAAATGTGGCGCTCCTGGAGGAATAAATTTCCACTCAATTCCCTTGTCGGCTAGTGCTTGAATTAGCTCAGAACTTACCATCTCTTGATAATGTTGGTGGTGTCGCAAAAGTACGTTCTGTGCGCCAACAAAATTCGTCCCATTGTCAGAGTAAAGAATACTTGGGCTGCCACGCCTTCCTATAAATCTATGTAGAGCTGCAAGGAAGGCTGCTGTACTCAGATCACTTACGGGCTCTAAATGAACTGCCTTTACAGTAAGGCATATGAATATTGCGATATAGCCTTTTGTTGTTTGTATTCGACCCCTTCCTCGTGAGGTTCTTACTTCGATTGGACCACTAAAGTCAACACCTGTATGTGTGAATACCCTATTAATTGTCACCCGCGGACTAGGTAAATTTCCCATAAGTTGATTCCTGTTAGAGCAAGATTGCCGAAAACATATAACACACCGGTGGAGAATCTTTTTTATTGATCTTCTAGCATTAATAATCCAATATGACCTTCGAATAACATTTGATGTGAGTTGCAATCCGCCATGCAGACTAAGTTCATGTGCTTCCCTGATTATCAATGTTGTAAGTGAACTTTCACTTGGTAGCAGTATGGGATGCTTTTTGGTGAAACACAATCTTGAATTTTTTAATCGTCCACCGACTCTTAATGTTCCTGTCTCATCCAGGAATGGAGACAGGCTAAGAATCTTGCTATCTGAATATATGCTGCGATTCTTACGCAACTGAGAAATTTCGGCGGGAAATGCAAATTCTTGAACTATTAAGATCCATTGACTTAATGCATGTCGTCGTTCTTCAAGAGATAGTGGCCCCTTTCGTCTTTTAGATGGCTTTGACCTTACATTGTGGATAAATCGCTGGCAGTATGCCGTAATTCGCAACAATTTTGATAGGGACGAATAAATGTTTAAAAATTCGAACTCAGTTTGAACTTTAGTAATTTTAAATGAATTAACCTTTCTCAATTCTTGGTTTGTTGTTTCGGAGAGCGATCGTTGAGTTGGCCATTGAGGTGGGGGCAACCTTAACCAAGACGGTCCAGCCCACCACGTTATGTGCGTTTTCAACCGGTCTGGAGAAATTCCACGTGATGCACAGTCTGCCGGGTTTTCTGAAGAGCTTACATATTGCCATTGACTAGAGTTTATAGTTTGCAAGATTTCAACTACACGATTTGATACAAATGGCTTCCATCGATTAGGATCACCTTTTAACCAAGCAAGAACTATTTGTGAGTCAGTCCATGCGTAAATACTCATGTCATTTTCCTTGAATGATATTAAAATTTGCTTCATCAATTTGGTGAGAAGTCTGGCTCCACATAATTCGAGCCTTGGAAGAGTGACTTTCTTTATAGGTGCAACGCGAGTTTTGGACATCAGCAATTTTATTTCAACCTTTCCATTTGGACATATGACTTTGGAATAAACACATGCTGCATATGCCTGCATCGAGGCGTCAGAAAATCCATGCAGTTCAAGTGAGACATCCAGTTTCTTCACTCCAATCCAACGGGGTATTTTAATGGATTCTAACTCATGTAGGCATTTTATGTATTCATTCCATTCAATAAGTAAATCTCCCGAAAGATGTTCGTCCCACGTCAACCCAGCCAACCATAACTTTTGAATAAATATCTTTGCTGATATTACTACAGGTGCAAGCCAACCAAGTGGGTCGAAAATTCTAGCAATTTGTGAGAGGACGGTTCTCTTAGTTTTTGTATAATCCATTAACGCAGACACCTTGTATTCAAAGCTGTCTGTTACGGGGTTCCAGTTTACTCCTAGAGTTTTTATAACCTTATTTTCACTGAACCCTAATGGAATCTCCATTTCTCTATCCTTTTCCGAAATACCTTCTAGTAATTTAGCCTTGTTACTTGCCCACTTGCGTAGCTCGAATCCACCTTGCTTTAATAGTTGTCTGATTTCAGCTTGAGCTCGTAACGCTTCAGGAATTGAATCACATCCAACTATAGCATCGTCTACGTACATATTGTTGTGTATAAGTTCAGCACCAATAGGAAATGTGTGGCGCTCATCTTCTGCCAGTTGACGTAGCGTTCGGATGGCTAAATATGGTGCACAGGCTGTACCGTATGTGACAGTGTCTAGACGATAGTCAGAAATAGGCATTTGAGGACTTTCACGCCAAACTATTCGTTGGAAATCGATATCTTCTTTATGAACTCTTATTTGCCTGTACATTTGTTTTACATCAGCAGTAAAAACAACGCAGTATTTCCGCCATCGCAGTAAAATCGTTGATAAGTCATCCTGTATCGTTGGACCGACAAATAAATTATCATTTAGTGATCTTCCATTACTGGTCTTACGAGAAGCGTCGAAGACCACACGAAGCTTTGTGGTCGTGCTACTCTCCTTCTTAATTGAATGGTGTGGTAAGTAATTACGTTGACTACTGTCGCCTTTCTCGTTTTCCGTTGGTTTCACACGTGTCATATGATTTAATTCCAGATACTCCTTCATAAATCCGGAATATAGCTTGAAAAGCTCTGGGTCTTTAGCAAATCTAACTTCCATTTGTAACATCTGCTTGATTGCGATGTCTCTTGATGTACCTAAATCTGGCCTCCCATTTGTTGTGTTAAAGGGCAGTCTTACAACGTATCGTCCGGTTTTTAATCGTAAAGTTGTGGCCTTATATATGTCTTCACATTGGTTTTCCGCTTGTGTTAGTGCTCGTTCAGGACTAGTTTCCTCAAGCTCCCAGAACATTTTCAATGCTGATTCAGTCTCTAAGCCGCAATGTAAAACGTGAATGGTTTTTATGGCATCAGTTGACTCTCCTGAAATGATCCATCCCAATGTGGTTTGTTGTGCTATCGGTGTACCCTTTGGACCTTTTCGAACACCTGTTAGCAGGATCTCTGAAAATGTGTCTGCCCCCAAAATCATGTCTATCTTCCCTGGCTTCCAATAGGTTGGGTCTGCTAATGTTAGTTCCTTGAGATGGGTCCAGCGAGCGATGTTGGCCTTGAATGTTGGTAGTAAACCTGTTAAACGTTGAAGAACAAGTGCTTGAATTCGCAAAGAAAAGTTTTGGCATGCATGGGAGTATATCGTCACTTCAGCTGACTTTGTTGCAGTACATTCGTTAGAGGCTCCAATGCCGCAAACTCGAACATGTGTGTTTGATTTCCTCAGCCTAAGTCCTTGAGCTGCTTCTTCTGTTATAAACGTTGCCTCCGAACCTTGATCAATTAATGCTCTTAGTAGTATCCTGTTTCCATTAGGCCCTTCTACATTTATAAGAGCTGTAGCTAATAAAACCTGCTTTCGAGAACCTCCGTATTCCCACATTGCTGCATTGACATTAACTGCATCTGATTTCATTGGCGTCACAAAGTTTTCCTGTGTAGGACTCGGCTTGATGTTGACCTTGCTAAATGAATGTAGCAACGTATGGTGGCGACCCTTGCATATCTTACATGAGGTTTTGTTCTTGCATTGTTTAACAGAGTGCCCCGTGATTAGGCAATTGAAGCAATATGAGTTCTTTCGTACTATTTCTCTTCGATCTTCTAATTTCATGTTAATAAACTGTGGGCATTCTCTAAGAGTGTGGTCTCTTGAACATACTGGACAATTATTTCCCCTTGAGAGCATGAAAGACCTGGTATGAGTGATGCCTTTGCTGTGGTAATGAGATTTGCTATTTTGGGATGCTACTTTCGCTGTGCTGCTCAAAGCTTCCAAAATCCTGAATCGTGATTCCAAAAAAGATGTAAATTCAGTTAATGTGGGCAAATCTGTAGGATCAGCCCTGTTACTTAATGCAATCTCCCAGTGTGTATGCGTTTCTGTACTTAGTCTTTGAGTTAGAACGTAAATTACCAACGGATCCCAATTTTCTGTATTTATGTCTAAGCCGCGTAGCGCTTCCATGCATTCCCGGGTTACGTCTAGCAACGTTTTAACACCAGTCGCAGTTTCCTTAGATTGAACGGGTTGACTTAGTAGTACCTTAAGTTGCGCGTTGACCAGGACCCTCTTATTTTGGTAGCGTTTAACTAAGATGTCCCAAGCTGGTTCGAAGTTTGCATCCGTTATCTGAAAATGACGAATTAGTTGTTCAGCTTCTTCACTTAAGTTCGTTTTCAGATAGTGTAGCTTCTGAACTGGCGATAACGAAGGATTCTTGCAAATTAATGAATCGAACATATCATGAAATGAAGTCCAGGAGTTGTAATCGCCGTTAAATTTTGCCAATGTAATACGTGGGAGCTTTAAGTCTTTAGAAGATATTGATGGACTATCAACACTTTTTTGTTTTTCATCTCGATCTTCAGTGTTATTCCTGATTTCCTTTTCCCTCCTTATGTCTTCTATTAAGTCCTTTATAACTCCAGCAGTTACATAATATGATTCTTCCAGCGTACAAAAAACTTCATCCGTAAAGTATTTATCGGTTTCATCCTCCTTTGTGCATATTCCTATTATATTTTCATGATTTTGTTCAAATTTCAACCAACGCTCACTAAGCCCTTCTAATCTTTTTTCTAAATACCCTTTACTTGATTTCACTGTTTTATTTGCCTTCTTAAAATTGGTGATAAACTTCTCAAGCTCTGTTTTTAAGAATGACTGGCGTTTTAGTAATGCTTCCATATTACAAGCTAAATTTTATCTGTACCCTAACTCTTTATCTGATTTCAAATGTGCAGTTAATTTTATCTCACCTTCCTTTTGGTGCCAAATATAACTTTTATGAATAATAAATAAATAATGAATAAAACTACAAGTTTTGATTTGTTTATTTCCACTATAAAATTTTCAAATCAGTATGATTAATTTTGTCACGCAACTGTTAAATGAGTCTTAAATTTAATATAAATCAAAGAATTAACAGGTGTAAGGCAGTGCGTACATTCTTCCAACTTTTCGTATGTAACGATTCTTATTCACGTAGTGAATTGAAACTACAAATTTATCTGTATAACCTTTTTTAACTCAAGTATGCAATAAACGTAATTTATTGCAATCTGATAAAATATTGTCATTAACGGAGTCTTGGTATGTGCAAGAAAATTAACTGGATGCGTACTGTAATTATAGCGGATGATTTACAGTTGTTTTTATTGTGAAATTAAACCTTTCTGTTAGATTGTCTTCAAATTTTAATTTCAACAATGCCACTCTAACACCTGTTGACGCACTTCAATTTCTCTTTCGTTTGCCTTATGCTTGTAATTATGCACCCTTCAATTTATGTATATATTTCTTAATACATCTTATAATTCACCTTTTAATCTCATAGACCTCTATTGCACCTTCTTTATTTAATAAAATTCGTCTGAACCTTTTACTTGACTAAATTTCTTATGTACCTTTTCATTTAATAATTTTCTTATGAACCATTTACTTTATTAAATTTTTCCTTTATGCACCTTCTCATTTAATAAATTTCGTACGCACCTTTTGATTTAACTTTCGTATGCACCATTTACGCACCTGAAATAATCCAACGACGCTGATATCCGGCTATGAAGGACCATGAAAAATGTAGTAATGCTGAGTTTGTTTGATTTTTTATTATTCCAATTTAAATTACACTCTGATGCTTTTACAAATAAATGCTTAACAACTTGCTGTTTCTAACGCACAACCAAGACTCGACCGCGTTATCTCTGTGTAAAATGCACTTGGTACATGACCTTCAATTGCCCTTATTTAGATGAATTTTCTAGCAATATTTCATTCAAATGTAATGGTGTTAGATTGAATTGATAGTGCTGCTGCCGTCTGTCGGTTCGACTTAACATTGTGTTTTATTGACTCTAGTCTCAAACCACTTGAAATATTTCGTTAAGTTGCAGTTTATGAAGAATGATATTTAATTAAAAACAGCAGATCAAACGATCAATCGTTGAGGAAGTTATAAATATATATGAATTGTAAGTATAGTTTGTCGAGTCTTGTTTGCTCATGTACATTAATTTGAATTATTACAATATTTATGTTTCTTGCAGGCAGATGATGCAGTTGAGAACATCGATGGACTGGGATAGTCAAGGTCGGCAGATAAGTATAACCCAGTGACCTACTTTGTGTTGTTTGTTTACAGATGTCGTCATGGATTCAACACCTTGTCTGCCACCTTGCATATAAGCCACAACCTCGGCTTGAAAGACTACCTCTACTACCTCGAACTTGCTGTTAAAGTTCATAATCGGTAGCCGTGTTGACATTCCTCTCTAAACTAATATGGATATACCCCCGCGTCTTGAGGAACTTTAACTCTTTAAGGCGCAACATTGCCCTCAGCACGGCGTTTTTGAGTACAGATCCGCAGGGAAGAGGTAAAGGAGTGTGTCAAGAGCGGGAAGGAGCGGCTTTGAATACGCCAGTAACCCTCATTCTGCTTGCTGTCTAGAATGAGATTCAAATATTTAGCCCGCGGTTTCAGTTCTAGCAGCATACTGTCTAACCGTGGTGCCCTGAAGGGGCAGTGAAGAGTACCAAGCCCGTTGCCTTTCGCCTTAGGTGATTTCGCTAAGATCGCCTTAGGTGATTTCGCTAATCCTGTTCAGGTACTTGCCTGACATTAAAATAACTACATGATCGGCGTAAGCGACAATTAGCAGTGTCTTCAGTTGAAGTTTGGACGATTATTCACAGCAGAGTCACGTTCATATCATCACATCCCAGTCCAAAGACTATTATAAGAAGATTCCAAGAAAAGATTACAATTTTGTATTTGGTTTCTGGAATGCGACGTTGAGAATTGGGTGTTTTGGGCCGAATTCTGTGGACGGATGAATCGCATGTCACTGGAGAATTTCTGCAACCTCCATACCTGGTCGGATACTAACCCATATAGGACAAGAGGACCTCATTGGACGATATAATAAAAAAACAGGTGCTTAATTTATGAACTTCGGAGAAAATTTGGGAAAATGCTGAATTTTTGGTACTTTCAAAACATTTTTTCACTTTTTGAAGTGACTGTACCTGCAATGGTAGAAGTTAGATCAACATTGTTTAATATTTTGGAAAGGTCATTGAGATGGTAGTTTTTTAACTTTTGTTTGATGTCGTAACCTTGAGTAGGTCAAAAGATAAAACTAAAAGAGTTATGTGTGAAAATTGCAAATTTAACTCCCAAATGGTTAACATAACCGATTTGTGCACTAAGATCACTCGTCCTTACACCCACGTCACAGGTTCCTGTAACTTCGACATTTGCTTCATTTCCTTGGAACATGGTTGTACGGAGGGTTTCTGGATAGGTACTCAGCCCCGAGTGACGTGTTTTTAATCGATCCCGCCACGCTTTACCGCTTCAAACGGTTTTGGGAAGGGGCACTGTTTGCGCCGTTTGTCGCAACATGTGGTGTGCACTGGTGGACGTTGATCGCTCTGGTGATTTGGAGTTCCCTTATGTTGTTTTTAGGCTCCCACACAATAACGTCTACACTGCCACAGTGTATGCTCCGCCTTGATCACCTTCTTACATCTACAATAGAGGCGCTGCACACATTGACCACTTGACTGGTATTGTTCGTTCTTCAGATGACTACTTCTAAGTAAGTTTATGCATGTTTATTTCCATTAGGACGACAGGTTGGTAAATTGTTCCTAGTATTTTTTTCCTTTTTGACAACATTGCATAACCTAGCTTGGCGCAGTCTAGCAGCATTTCAAATGAGCACCTGGACTTAGTATTCACTTCTGACATTTTGATCAGGTTGCGCGATGCACGGCACTGGCTCTAATGAAGGTTGTTTCCTTTCGACTATCTATATTCCCCCTTCTTCACCTTTTACAATGTACGAAATACCCTTTATTTCCATTGACAGTTTATCTCATATCATGCTTCCCACGGATAACATCGTGATTTTTGGTGATTTCAATCTTGCTGCCATTGGCTGCGAGCCTTCTGACGCAGATGATTTAACATCCCCATTTGTGGCTGGTCCTTAACATGTTATATTCTTTCTAGACGTTGCATCGTCTGGTTCGGTTCAAAGTTGTGATATTGCCAATGACGCGGAAAGTCAACCATTAGCTCCCGTGGCCGTGGGCGCCTTCTATGATGTCTCTTTCGAATGTTTTCTCCGGTGCATTCTTGGTCGGGATCTTCTCATTTGTATCGTCCCTGGCTTGGTACTTCGAGACATCTCAGGAACTTGCGGAGGTAAAACCTTGAGGAGGTTCTGTGCCTCGGGGAGGGAAGAAGATTACGTGCCATATTCAGATTTTTATCGTCGGTTTTTCTCTTACCTGCCGGTCTCCTATGCCGAATTTTCGGCCAGGATGGGAACCACATTGTTAACCGACCCTGGATATTTATGGAAGTTTATAAACTTCAAGCTTCACTTCCTCTCTGATTTATCGTGATTATAAGTGTTATGATCCCTCTACAATTGCCAATCTTCTGTAATCCGCACTGTGATATTGCCTCTACTGACTTTACCCATCTGATAAAGTTTAAATGACCAAGATAAAAAGTAATGCGCTATGAGCCTAAAAAACTTCCAGTAGTGACGGCATCTTTGCAGCTCTTCTGCAGCAGGATATAGATGATTTATTTAATACTCATTAAAATCGTTATATCCTTAAACTTTGCAAAAAATTGAGGGTGGCCCTTATAACTAAGGGTGGAATGCTCCCATTCGCTTAGCCCAAGGCATATCTGCAATCAACCTTTCCTCCTTCCTTTTCAAATCGATAGAGAAAATAATTGATCAAGTCATTAGGCATGGTGTTCTCAAAGATAAATCACTACATGCAAGCCAGCACGTATATCACGCGGGCAAATCAACTATAGCAGCACTACATAGACTAGAGACTATGCCGGCTACCAGGGTCGCCGACAGGGGGGGGTGGCGAAGGGGGTAAACCCCCCGGGCCCGGGCTCTGAAAGGGGCCCCGTCATCTAAGTTATCAACAGAAAATGTTTTCCATTTTAATTATTTATATATAAAAAAATGCTTCACGATCGAAAAAGTGTACTATACTAGACAGATTTTAAACTGAAAGTCAATCATTCGATTGTATATGGGCCCGTAAACGCTAAGTGCCGGGCCAGAAATTCGTTTCGCGGGGGGCCCGAATGTGGTACCCCCCGGGCCCGAATTTTGTCTCTACGGGCCTGCCGGCTACGAATGCCACAGTTATGCAGATGACTTGGTAATTACCATTTTGGGCAAGCATGATAGAACTACATATGGAAGAATGCAAAATGTCCTCAATAAGGTACAGTCCTTGTTGCTCAGGGAACTCCTCAAAGTCAACCCTATCAAAACAACTCTTCTGCCCATCACAAAAAGGAGGTAACTGAGGTAAGGAGATCCTATTCTTGTAGGAACACGGATAGAATCCTCAAATGTAGTCAAATATCTAAATGTGTTTATAGATCAAACACTCACATGGAATTCTCATCTAAACAGAGTTACAGAAAAGGCTATGACTGCATTCTGGTCCTGTCGAAGACTCTTGGGTAATACCTGGGATCGAAAGCCTTAAATGGCCCTATGGACATATCAAACCATTATGAGACCCGTAGTTAACTTTGTTCGTATGATGGCCAAAACTAGAGCTTAAGACAGTGCAGTCTGCATTACGAAAACTGGAGAGGACATTTTGTCTAGGAGTTACGGGTGCTACCATGCCCACCTGCCCCAACCCAGTTATGAAGACCCTGCTGGAGTTCGTTCCCTTAAATTTATACCTAAAGAGAGAGGCTGCCTCTTGCGCAATAAGGCTGCATAGATCCTCAAAGCAGGCAATCCTATATTATTTGAGCCACTTTCTGTGCTGAACTCTCCCATACCTATAACCTTCAAGAGCCTTATCAAAGGTGCCGCCAAGGCTTTAAGAGAAGAAACAGCATTGTTTGCCCTTGTATGATTTTATTACCGTCTAGAATAAGTGTTTGCCACTGTATCTACTTCTAAAGCTAATTTCCAGTATCTCTTCCAAATTGCTCCATAATTTCCCTTAGGTACTACCAAATTATGTTCGTACAAGCTGTGATACAACCACTTTCTGTTTTCTTTGTTTCATTCTGCCATTTAGATTCAATTACTGTCTTACACTTGATGCTAATTTCACGAGGGCAGCACAAAAACCGGAACAAAAGTTCATAAATTTCTTGAAATGAATTATATGTTGGTGTTCTTTTCTCGATTTCACCCGGCAATGCTGCAAGCAGTTTCCATTCTGAACATAAAGGGACAAAAGATGGTGAATCGCTCAATAACAAGCAGAGAGTCCTTATAGCTTTTAAAAAACTTTACCATTGTTCCTTGAAGTAGCCAGAGAACTTTCTCAAGGATTTGTAGTCTTAGTCTGACTTCTTTCATTTTTCTTTTGAACTTTCTAAAGTTTTTGTAAAACCGGAGAACGAACGATGAGAAAATATGATACCTATATAGTTCAGGTCCAGACGCAGTAGTTTGGGTACATATGTACCTGTGAAATGAAAACAGACTGGTAGCCTCCTAAGAAAGGAACTCTATCATTCCGATTCAGCAGGATGTGGCATCACAGGAAAAGATAAGAGATTCGGTCCTTGTTCGGAGGTTTCACCCACTCGAGTTTCATCGTTATCACAATTTGGTGAATAAAGTGAATAAAGTTCTGTTGGGAGCACGGTGGAAATGAGCAACATTAAAGCTTAATTTATTGCTAGACTGCGTCTGCAAGATCAGGGTTTTACAAGAAGTTTGTTTGCACTTCCCGCAACATTTCTGCTGACTATGTTGTGAGTGAAGATATCATATTTTTACTTTATTACCTGCAATAAAGTAAAGCACAAGAAATACTTCTCGTTTGGTTTATTTCGTTGTTGGCTTCATGGGGAAATTCGAGCTGTTGTTGCGATAAAAATTGCACGCTGCACTCTACTTGCGGAGATATAAATTGGACCAGGACCTCTCCAGTGAGTCCAGAATTATAATCATTCCGAGTGTTCTTCATCTGGAGGAGCTAATGCAAATGATATTCTGTCAGAAACTACTACAACGAGAACTAATTTTTAGTCTGAAATAGAGTGCTTTCTGTTTGCTGGTACAATTGTGGGTAGGTTTTTTTTTTGATGGGATGGATGCCTGCACGTACTCGATTCACCAATCGTAAAACAGTTGATTGAAAATGTTCATCGATTACGTCTTTGCTCAGTTTTGCAGAAATTCGAAAAGAATGGAAGTCTTTTAAACGAACGTTTTATATCCTTGTACCTGCACGTGAATTCCTCGATTTCGAACATAGCAAACATTTGGAAATGGCAAAAGCTCTAAGGAGCAGGATAATGGAAACCAATTTCCTAATTTTTTTAGTGAACATTTTGTCTTTGTGGAAATTTATTGAGGGCTACAACGAGAGTATTTAGGAAAGTTTATTGACGCAATAAAGAACTTTTGCAATTAAATTGCTGCTATTTACAAAACTGTGTATAAAATGTCGATAATTGTTTTGCTTCGGGTTTTGATGGTTCAAGAATTTATCCAGGTTTAAATGCTGTTTAGTTGTAGTTGTGTAACGAAAATCAGGGGTCTCTGTTTCGTTTTAATTAAATTTATTTCATTGAAAACTCTTTCTCATTGACGTCTTTCATCATTGTTCACTATAATGGAGCAGGCTTGATTTAGAAGTCTTACGTTCATTTGAGATTTAGAAAGATTCGCTCAATTTTAACCGAAATATAATTCGTATACCATATTGGCTCCGTCACAAATTTCACCACCATCGACCTGGCGTCGAGCCGGGCAATATAAATTAAATACCTGTGCCGTGTTAACGCCCCCATGTTCTCTTTCTAATGTTGACCAAGAATTCATATCCCCCGACCCCAAAAATCACTAGTTATCGATTTGGACAACATTCTTTCACCATTTTGAAGGCGCCAGTTTGAATTTTTAAACGACCAGACCAACAGAGCATCAGAACTTAATGGGGGGGGGGCTTTGCAGGTGCCCCAATTTTGCGCATACTCGGCCGACTCATTGACTTGATAGTACGGTGTGGAATAGCGCCACGCTTTGAATAATGATGGGTGCGAAAAAGTGTCACGTCTTGCACAGAGTAATGTGTGGAATACACTTAGAGCAAGATATAGAATAGCTGCAAGCTTTGCGTCGAGTAGTGTGTATAATAACGTCAGGTTTCTCGTAGAGTGGGGTCTAAAATAGTGCTACACTTTGCGTATAGTAGGAGTGAATTAGCTGAGAGTAAATGATATTTGGGATATATTCAACTAAATATTTATTTTGTTGAAGTGAGGTTGCATCTTAAATATTTTCTGATGGCCTCTACGACACCAAAATGTGTTAATTGGCTAATAGGTACGAGAAGTAAAGCCGTTATGCTTCGCGAAGCTGTCACAAATCGAGAGAAGTTCACGCATTGCTCAGAAGAATTTTTTGCAATGTCATCGAATCTTAAAGGAGAATTATATCCTGATAATACATAGAATTTCCCTACTTCGCTCTAATGTTCTTCTTGCTTGGAAAGAGGTTAAGGTGATTTTCATCCAAAAGGCAAGTAAAAACGGGCACCTAACCGGTGGGGACTTCAGACCTATTAGCCTTTCTTTCTTTCTCTTAAAAACACCGTAGAGACACCTCGAGGTGTATCTACATGAGCATACTAACTACTAACAGGGATAAGCAGTGCTTACGCGCATATACAAAAGAGAAGTCGGTCGAAACTGCACTATCGAGAAATTGCCTAATTCCAAAGAATTTACCGTAGGTATATTGCTCAACATTGAAGGAGCCTTCAAAAATGTCAAGACTGTAGCAATACACGAAGCTCTGAAATTCCACGGCACCGACCGCCGCGTTTACCACTAGATTGACGCAATGCTGGGAAGTCGTTGGATGCACACATAGCTAGGCAACTACGAGGCTGTTAGAGCCGTATGTACAGGAACTCCGCAAGGAAGTGTGTTGTCACCATTTTTCTTTATATATAGTAAATAAGATAAGGCTTACGCAGGCGACATGGCCTGATTGGTGTCAAGAAAGTTTCTAAGTACCGGCAGCCAACTCAAGAGCTCTGCGTAAGATCCACGAGTGGGTAGTTAACTGCCGCTTATCGGTCCACCTGCAGAAGATGAAAGCAGTTCTTTTCACAAGGAAGAGAGTGATTGAATCTATCCAACCTACTAAATGGGGCGGAAGTACAAATCACTAGCTAATCAGACCAGGTACTTAGGTGTCATACTCGACTCCAAACTAAACTTGAGCAAGAGCGTAGAGTGGCGCGTGAAAAAGACGTCGGTAGAGTTCTATGCCTGCAAGAAAATGTTTGGTAAAATATGGAGTTTAAGCCCTAATGGAATAGTAGTCTGGTGGGCTTCTATAGAGAAGCAGAAGATATTTTTTATACAATGTGACCAAAGCCTAGGAGACAACCCTTTGATGCGTTAGCATGGTTTTGGCCCGAAGGAAATTAGGGTAAGGGAAGTGAGGAAACTTGAATGTCTTGTTTTTTGCATTACTGCGAGCTAGGCAACAGCCCAGAGACGGAGTGGATAATTTTAATTTCTTAATAAAAACTCACTCATACCTGGTCTCGAATCCGAGAACCATGGCATGGTGATCGCGATCGAAGAGGCAAAACTTCGAAACCCTAGAGGAACTCAATTTTCTGTAGGTCAGGTCTTGTTAAGACTGCCGTAATTCTCTGGTACAACAGATTTTGAGACCAATCAATCCAATCAAACCAATCAATATTCTAGGAAGGACTAGGAACTCTTGTGTTCTAGAACGTGTTTGGATTCAGCAGCTTAAAGAAGTCTGTGCCCTCCTGAACATACTCGGACTCAACTTTTTGAGCCGTCTATAATCTTTCAACAGAAATCTGAAGCTATTGGATTTTAGAAGTTGCTGGGATCTGTCATTATAAGAAAGCCCAAGGTCACCTGATTTAACTGTTCAAGTTGGTCGATCTCTTGAGCTCCACTAAATCTGACCTCTTTCTTGCAGCTCCACTAAATCTAAAATTAGTATCGTGCCTTAGCACGACTGTTCCCGTTTCTACTATCCTAAGCTTGATTATTCAGGTTTCGGGAATGCTGGCACAAGAGGTAAATCTCTGAACATTGTCGACTTCGCAACAGCAGAAGACAACATCTAGACTAGGCATTGATTTGATTTGATTAAATTGCATGTGTGAGGTTCTCAAGCGCCGAAGACTAGGCATATTTCTAAATAGAAGACCTGGGTCGACATACCCGGGTTCCCTAATTCGAGAGTCAACACTGCTTCGTTCAGCACGTGCAAGATTAATGAATAGATGAAACATCAATCTACATCCATGGTGGAGCGCGTGTATATTCATAGTCAACCGGCCATAAAGGCGCTGGACTCAATATAATATATAGGTAATAATAAGGTCACAGCTGGTACACAGGTGTCAAAATAGTCTCCAGAAGTCAGGAGCAATACAAAAGGTAACTCTCTGCTAGATCCCTGATTATAGTGGCATACAGGCACTGAGGCGACTAATACGCGTGCAAAGGAAGGTTCTAAACTGAACTCTTCTTGTATAGACAGGTCGATCGACTGGCGTCTAGAATCAGTGAAAAGATAAATTGACCTTAAGTCTATTCAGCTTGCTAAGGAAAGATGGAGCAATCTGGCAACATATGGTATATCAAGGCAGCTGCGGCCAACTTGGGACATTAAGAAAACGGCTTTCCTGTTAAGGAAAAACCGCAACGATCTCCGAAATATTGTGACAGTCCTTACTGGCAACTGTCTCTTTGATAGACACGCAATACGCTTACGCATCCCTAGCAATTAAGCATACCGTAAAAGTTAATCTAGCATGACACGATATGGTATTGTGCGACTAGCAGTGGCAATATCACGGCAAGAAGTACCAAGAAGTTATTTTAGAGCGAAAACTAATGCCCACTAAAATTTATTTGAAAACGATTCTCAGCTATGCATATTCCAGCAATATAACTGATAGTGCCACACTGCCAAAAGCAATATGAAACCATTGAGAGAACACCACGTTTATAATTCTGTCTTGGCCACAAAATAGTCAAGACTTAAGCCCAGTTAAATATTTTTGTTCCAGGCTTCCTAGTTTCCCTTCATAACAAGAGCAGTAGAGGAGTTCGGTAATGCCATCGTCCAAGCCTGGTTCGCGGTGATAATTCCTGAAGATCTAGACGTTTACTCAATGCCGCAAAGGATCGCGGCCGTAATAAAATCGGAAGAATATCAACTTAAAAAAAGAGTTAAAATAAAATTTAGTCGCAATGTCTTTGTTTTGGTAAATGATTGTCATTACATATTCGCTAAATTACGGACTTGATTTGTCGATAAATTAGTTTGTTTTTTACTTAACTAAAATCGATTTATAAAATTTTGATGAAATGTTGTTCCACAGACGACCAGTAGGTGGCACTGAAGATGCAATTTATTAATACTTGCCTGATTTCGTCGATTTGGATTACATAACATCAAGCAACGAATGTCGAAACTTGTGCACCTCCCACCTACCATATCATCACTATCTCCCTTGTAAAGGATGAAATCCATGATGTTCTTCCTTTTACGGGTTTCCATATTCAGTGACGTAAATATATGTTTTGATTGATTTCCTGCATGCGCTGAACTGAATCTTCTATGATTTTGTACCCAGATCTACTCGTCTGCATGATGCAACTTGAAAGAGTTCCGGTCGTAATCGAAGCGAACAATTTTCCTCAACTTAATGCCTTTAAAATAGCGTGCATATCCTTCACCTTAGCTGGCCCAGTTCCTATTTCGGGAACTTAAAGTGGTGAAAAATCAATTACTGGTTTGGTATTTCTTTTAAAATCAACTTTATTTTCCGCAAAAAATTCCCACGAATTCGGTTAAGTATTTTAGCATGACGCTATTTGATATGCTATTTACGAAATTTGTGCAACAGCTGGTATGTGTCACGATTTGAAAGGAGGTGGCAAGTGGAAAGCAAACAAAAGCAACAGCTGCAAGTGGATCGATACAAGGGTTCAGAAGTTCTTAATAGAGTTTTTATACTTGAATAGGGCAAAACTTGAGCGATATAAACAGAAAGAATCTTTTAAAAGATTAACAAGGATAGAGGGTGAACTTCAGAGTCATGTCTGCTAAAGGGTTATTAAGGATTAAGACAATTGAAAGGTCGATCACACCATGCTGTTTTCGGATATTGGGAAAAGTTGCTCTTTGAGTTTTTGGGGACTTTTTCATTTTGAAGAATGTATACGCATAAATACATATATAGATTGCTCCAACAAACGGTTTTTGTGGATACTTTCCATCCTTAAGAATTGTATGTCGTCTCACAATTCCGTTTTAAGCCGATATAATGGAAACAGGGAATCTTTTTACCGAAAAACACGATTCGGATGACAAGCTCAATTTGATGTATTACTTATCATTACAGGTAAAAAAAGGAACCCTCGCCAAGAGAAACTGTGTTATACGGTAAAACTCAGGTGTGCTTTTCATTTGTATAGATAAAAAACACATTTTTGAATTGAAATTACTTTTTTATTGAAGAAAAATGAAATAAAAATGAACGAATAATGGCCGCTTTTGCCCACCACGGAACAAATATTAAAGTTAACTAAGGGAACTGAAAAGTATGAAAAAAGAAAATATTCTTTTAAAAATCATAGTCTAAAAATAATTTTACTGGAGAACCTCTAGTCTAGAGAATCTCTCTCTCTCTCTCTCTTTCTAGTTCCCGCAACCCCACTGGGCATAATCATCACCCGATTCAAGACAACGATTGCAAGTGGACGTAGAACTTAAAGTGGATTCCGAATCACTGACATTTTCTCTGCAACACCCATGGCCTTTTCATCGTATTTTATAGTTCGCCGATTAAATAGGCAATCTACTGAATTTAAATCGACAAATAGGTACGATAATGTTCAGAGTATAGACGTGGTTGCGTGTCACTATGGAATGGTCTATTTACATAATTACGACATTCAATCAGGACTATTCTAAGAACATCAATATTTTTGTTTTTGAATGCAACCGGACTATGTTTTTACATTTATTCTTTTAATAACCGACTCCCAAAAACAAAGAGGTACTTAGTTCGACGTGTATTTTTTTTTTTTTATTTTTTTTTATATTATATCTGACCGGGCATAACTTTGCAACGCGTTGACCGATTTTGATGATTCTTTTTTTGTTGGGTAGAGTATGTTCACCGATTGGTACCATGTCAAAAAAATTTTTGGCGGGGTGGGGTGGGGGGTGGTGGTGAAACCTAACCTTGTAACGCATGGTTCTTTTTTTGTTGTTCAGAGTATGATCCCCCATTGCTAACAAGAGAAAAAAATTCGGCCTAGGGAGTGGGGAGGGGTAGTCTTCGTAATGTGATTTGGATAATTCTTCTTCTGTTCGCTAGAGTATCTTCCCTGGTTGATACCACGAGAAAACAATGATGGTGGGGTGGGGGTGGGGGTTGGAATCTAACTTTGTAACGCGTGGACCGATTTGGATGGTTATTTTGCTGTGGTATAGTGTGTGATCCCCCATTACTAATAGGAGAATAATTTGGTCCTATGGTGGGGGGGTGGGCGGGAGCGTTAGTCTAATTTCGTAACGCGTGGACCGATTTGGATAATTCTTTTTCTGTTGGGTAGAGTATTTTCCTTGATTGATACCAGGAGAAAAATAATTTTAGTGGGATGGAGGTGGGTGTAGGGAGTTAAACCTAACTTTTTAACGCGCGGACCGATTAAGATGGTTCTTTCTTCGTTGTGTAGAGTAGAAGACACTAAAGAGTGTAAAATAAAATAGTTTTTAAAAAAAAGTTCAACCAACCTCACAAAAAGCGGTAAAAAGCTAAATAATTTTTAATTTTATATCTATTACGACATTTGGAAGTCGGTGCAAATTAAACAAATAAGCCAACTACAGAACCACAATTGAAAATAATACATAATACTACCTGAACGTATCAGCTCACGAGATCATAAGAAAGGACGATTAAATATTTTTGTTGTAGTTGTTTGGTTTGTTTGATTTGCACCGAATTCAAAATGTGGTAATAGATATAAAATTAAAAATTATTTTATGCTTTTTAGCGAATTTGGTTAGTTGAAGTCGGTTCAACTTTTTTTTAAAAACTATTTTCGTATAGCATGTGAAGTTTTTCTGAGTTCCGAAATCTTTGTCCCTTTGTCTAGGATGCTTTATGATTTTTCATTGGCTTCTGTTGATAAATTTTCGTCAATCGTTGAGAGAGTATGCAGTACATGTACCTCGCACTACTAAGAGCCCACTATTCTAGTATAATTATGTTGATGACCTGTCTCTTTTCGCCACGATAAAAAAAGCTTTTCCGATTGGCGATTGGCTAGGGTTAATCTAAGAGTGTGCGGATGATGTGGGAGGTGGCGGAATCCTTCAGATTCTTCCCGCATACAATTGATTAATACTTGCCTGAAGTATTTAGGTTCGTATTTCGGGGTTGAAGGTACAACACTTAATAGCCTTATGACTCTAGAAAACCTCTACTGAGCAGTGAATTTGCGGCGGACAAGATTGTGCTCCCTTTCGCTGAAGGTTCATGCAGTCGTTTTCAATTACCTGATAACCTCGTTTATCCTCGTTTAGGTATATGCCTATACCTATGTTCTTCGTGAAACGTTTGCATTCAAGAGTAGTCTCTTTTTTTTGGAGAGGGGAGAGCAGAGTATGGATTGGGTTTTATTGAAATGGTCGTTATATCTCGTTGCCTTTTAGTCAGAGTATTCCAACGAATCTTACTTAAAATTATTATATATATTAAAAGTTAAAAAATTCAAAACTAAAATAAGTATGTCTTTAAAAAGAAAACTATAAATAACTTAAGGGTCAAATTCTACCATACCCTTTTTCTTTAACAAAATAAATGAATAAAAACTTTCATTAAAATAGCAAAACAAAACAGACTGGACTAAACAGGACTCGAACAAAAAATGGACTCCTCCGGGGATACCGTCAATTACACCTATCAAGTCTTAATGTGTAAAAACAAGGCTGGCCACAATATATGAAACGATACTGGCAGGACAATCACGATTTATTGCAAAGGCAGGTAGTATCACGTTACCTGGATGAACCGAAGGTTTTTTTTTAATCGGTTCTATTCATACCCCTAAAGTAAAGAAAATTCTTAGAAATCCCTATCCCAAACCTCTTTCCTACACCATCACCCGAAATTAGTCCACCACAGGAGATTTCATATCACCACACCTTACAACTCACCCAAGACGCTGTATCCATCCCGAGAAGCCTACACAAGGTGGAAATTGAAAACCTGGAAGTAAACAATCTGATATACACAGATGGGCCAACGAAGGAGGATCAGGAGATATGTTCAGTTGTGAACCAAGCAAGGTTAACGAGAGAGATGACGGAGAACTGATAGTATGTCCTGCATACGAGACAGAGATCTTCATTATTTATAAGGCGGCATCGATGGCTCACGCTAGAGAACAGAATGCAGTGGTATACACGGATTCGAAGTCAGCTCTACTAAACTATTTTAATAAAGTCACACAAGGAAAATATCAACACGGTAACCACACTGACTAAAGAAAGCTCTACGAGTAGGATAACACTCTCCTGGGTACCTGGACACATCGGCATCACCGGAAACGAAACGGCAAATCCAGCACAAGATATAGAAATACCACTTTGCGAATCGTTTTAAGGAGAGCGGACAGAACAGAAATCAAAAGCAGAAAGGAAAGGGGCTGCAGAGAGCAATCAACCTTCCTCGCCAGACATTCGATGAATACTTCCCCTCCAAACTTAAATAGTAACCTCCCGAGATGGCTAGGTACAAAAGTTTTTAGATAATTCACAGGTCTACAAGACTTACACACTCAAACTTATACACAAGAGGACCACAGCCTTTCTGCGTACATGGCCAGAGGGGTCTTACTATAGAACATATACTGACCAAGTGCCAACACACAATACGTACAAACAACGAACCTATATAGTACCTCCCCCTACGCTAACAAAATCCTTCTTCAGTCTTATCCATAATACAAGACATAAGACTGGACAGAGAAATTTAGACAGATTTCTCTTCTCACCACCCACCTCACCATCCACTATTCTCATAACTCAAATTCCTATTTAAAAAAATTAATACAAAAAGAATAAAATAAATTAACTTTGAAATGCATTTATTTTTCCTTTTTTCATTCTGCTTAAGGATGAAAGAAATAAAAAATTATTAAGTGAAATTTTGAGATTAATTTTAAGTTAGTTAAAAAAGTGAAATGAAACACAATAAAATCCCAATTAAATGAAATAAAGATGGAAAAATTATTTGCCTAAAGAAATAAAGGCAAGGAGAGAAAAAAAAGAAAAAAGAAGAAATGCAAAAATTTGAGCAGCAAGACCACCATGCCATGGTTCCCCTTTGTTCGAGACCAGGTCTCCCCGTGGGTTTTTAAAATTGAATTAAAAAAGCCACTCGGTCTTTGGGCTGTTGCCTAGCTCGCAGTAATGCAAAAATAAGACATTCAAGTTTACTCACTCCCCTTACCCTAATTCCCTACCAGCAAAGCCAATAACAAAAAAAAAACATATGCGTGTATGGGCCTTAGGTCGGGAAGCGCTAGATTAGGAAAATTTTGCAAAACGTATCTTCTAAACTAGTTAAATAAATAAATAAATACACACGTGCTCTTAAGAACCACTGTTTTATCAGTTTGAGCAAACAATTACGTCTCTGGTTCCTGCACTTTTCTCTGCACACGGGTCCCGCAGGAGTCCCGCGTGGGACTCTATCGCAGTCAAGATTCTCGTACGTTCATCTAGAACACTTATCGCAGAGTATTCCTGGAGGAGTAGAAACCTCGTGAACGTTTCTGCGGAGAGCGTCTCCGCTTGCAAGTAAGCTGGGGTTCTCGATGAAATGACTTCACCAGGTGCTGCACCTATCTTCGTGGAACACTCAGTCTTCAGCGTTCTATTTATTCAAACTCCTCTGTTTTCGCAAAATTTTTCATTACTTTATATTTGGTACAAATGTTATCAAAATTTTAAGGAACTCTTCCTGGAGCTATCACTTACCTTACCTTACCCTACCAGTCTCCTTTAATCCCTCGTGGGACAGAGGGCGGAAACAGTTATTCTCCAACGGACACTATTTTGTGCGACAGCTTTCAGTTCCGTCCAGGATGTCCCAGTTGCTGCGGCCTCTGCTAGCAGGGTTCTCCTCGAAGTTGCTTTTGGTCTGCCTACCCGACGGGTTCCTTGTGGGTTCCAGTCGAGGGCCTTCTTGACTAGTTGAATCTTGCCTTATTTATTCAGGAACTGACATCTTCTTCTGCTGCACCATCTTCGGTGATGACGCTCCGTGAGTGAAGTAGTGCTGGCATTTATCCGCATTTTTTAGTTTTTGTCGGATTTAGCCTCAAGATTATCGAACTACTTTCTGTTGCTAAATTTTGTATCATGCTGTTGAGATACTGGTGTCAATGGGCCAGAAAAGCAGATATCATCTACGTAGTCGAGGTCTTTGAGGCGATAGAGCAGTCCCCAGTGTATGCCATCTGCTCGTCTACCGATAGTGCTGACAGGGATGTCGTTTCTTACTATTTGGAAAAGTAGTGACGAAAGTAAACATTCTTGTCGAACACCAGAGCTCACTTCAAAGCTTTCGAACAGCTTTTCGTTGTACAGAACTCTTAATTAATTCTATTATTTTCTCTGGTAAGCCGCGTTGCCGCAAACCCTGCCAGATAAAACCCCAATTTATCGAGTAGAATGGCTTTTCGTAGTCTACGAAGGCTAGGTAGAGGGGAGATTATAGTTCAGTAGATTGCTCCACAATGATCCTCAAGGTGTTAATGTGTCCTATACAGAAGTGACCATTTCTGAATCCAGCCTGCTGCCTTCTAAGCGTTTGATCTACTGCCTCCTTTATCCTTGATAGTAAAATAGGGGACAGGACTTTTCCCACAGTAGATAATAGGCAGTTATCGCATATCGTTAGGTCCCCCTTTTTCGGTAATTTGAGTATAATACCTTCCGTTCAATCCTCCGGAAAGGTACAGGTGTTCCTTGCTATCTCCAGGATTGGGTTTAGTGTGTTTGCTGTGAGGCTTGAATCGGCTTTCAACAATTCTGGCGGGATACCATCTTTTCCAGCTGCTTTACCATTGACCAATGCATGAATTGCGGTTATTATTTTAGAGATTTATTATATAGAACGCGGGTGTTAATTTTTATAGGCTACGTATTGCCCATATTTCTTTTAGGTTCCAGTATAAAGGGACCATAAGAACGCTGAGAAAATGTTCTCTTCATCTCTGGAGTTGCTCCTCGCAGCCTTCCGTCTGCACTCTTTACGGCATATTTTTCAGAAGAGTGCTCTGTTTGCGGCATTTTCCGCTTTTTTTGAAGAGCTCGTTTATCTTTCGCCTTTTATCCCCGCCACTTATCGGTGGATTTCAAACTTTTTCGATGACTTTTTAATCTTTTCTACACATTTTGATAATTTGTCGTTTTGTATAATACGTTCATGGTTCCTTCACTTTTATTTATTGTTCTTCTTTTCGTCGTGTTACCTTATTGGATTTGTTGAGTCTTTTTATAGCATTTTGTGAGTTTAATTTTGCTTTTGGTGTTTATAGAATTTATATGTTAGCTAGCTTTGTAGGATTGTAATTTTATGCAACTAAAAGAACCATACTTATAGAGTAAAATAATTATTAGTGTCCATTGAGTGATACACACTTTGTCTACGGATTTTCCCATCTGAAACAATTCTACTTCTTTCATGTCCCTCATGTATTTACACAAATTTCGCGATTTTGTCCACTATGTTACATACCGCTGGCCATCTTTCCACCTTTTTTCTCGTCAGCTATTTACTACTTGCTATGACTGCTATAGAATTCTTTCAGATTTGCATTGAACGCAAAACAAAAGAATACCGGGTTGAAGTGATAGTAGTAGTTAAATGTAGCGAGGCAGCTCCACTTCCTCTTCCCGTACTCCCATCCTAAGTACATAAATTTAATCATGATACGAAACGCCTGCACCCACAGTGTATCGCCTCCCTAACATATAATGCTTTATTTCAGCTTGTGCCCACTATTATGGAAAAGCCCAGTTTAGATAGAGCTCCAGGTTGTGTATATTCTGCATCTATGATGCATATTACCTAAGCAATTTTCCCGAACTGCAGGTAAAAGTTTAACTAGATTTTCTCTCTCAACGGACAAAGGTTATTTAAGGTGGACTGAATTGGTGGACTTTGCTCTACGTGCATGGGAGATTTACGAGGAAAATTTATGCGTTAGTTTTAATATTTTAGAAAATTTTATTTCATTTTTAATTAAATATAAATAACTTTTTGAGCTACTCCTTCCCATAGGCATAATTAAACAGCACGTTCAATTTAGTTTTCATTAACATAAAGTCCTTATTTTCCTTTCCAGAAAGGACAAACGAAATCTCATGAACCGTGGGCTCAAGAGCTCGTCAAACATAAATGAAATCAATTAATGGTATCGACTGTGAATATCTCCAAACAGCTTTCTGCGTAATGTATGAATAACAGTTTGGGTTAGAAACAAACACGGAAATTACTCACGTGATACTAAGGATACCCGAGAGACATTAACGGCAATAACGATGATAGATGTGGTACCTCACGTGGTAAATTGATTTCCCCAAAGGACAGTGTTGGTTGCATAATATCAAGTCAGGATATTGTAATAGTGGCAATGTTATGGGAATTTCTTGCTCAAATTAATGATCCCAGGAGATGGTATTTTATGTTCTGTTGAACACAATCATCCTTTAATTAAGCGGAGCGTCTTCGTCGCAACTTATTGTCCAATATCCTTGTACAGAATAATATGTTGGTTAAATAATGGTTGCATTTTAACATCCGTCCCGAAGGAACCACAATACATTTCCGGCTTTTATGTGCCATAAATCGTTCTGAATTTAATTCTGACTTGATTTAATCTAGTATCAATTCGGAACCTGCGGGCACTTCCTAAATTGTTAGCATTTCAAACTACTTAAATAAAGTTTCCTTCTAATTAATTTTGAGCACACTTTGATTCAATTGTTGTGCAGCCTTCAGAGAATTCCACTCAAATCCATTCGGAGTAAAAGTTTAAAGTAATTTTCTAAGAACCCTCCAGTAGAGCTTACATAATTAAGGAAAGGTTAATGGTTCTTCGAGCGCATCGTGAGATTCTGGGAAGCGAATAAGTTCGACCGATGTGGCATGTTCTTGCCGAGTTGTACTGCCATAATAAACGTGGGTTGCATATTTCAGGTGGTTAATATATTTGTATTTCGCCTAAAGTGGTTCTCCTCGTTTATTACCTAACTTTTTACTTACGGCCACGTCGAGTCGAGAACCAAAATTTTCAGCTATGTGAAAACTCCTTTCCCGGGGCGAAAAGCAAATATACAAGTTGTAAGCTATTTAAATGGACGTGTCCCAGGTGGTTGACGATTATCATACTTGTGGTTTTTCGTGTTAAATTACGCTTTAGTAGTATGGCGACGTTAGATTAGAATTCAGGGTTGCCGGGTTGCTTTTGAAATTGAACTTTTTACGTACAAACTTTTCAACAAATGTTAGTTTGGTCAACGAAAAAATTCGCTTTTAAGGATACACAGGTAGAGAGGTATAGCTATAAAACGCCATTGCCATTTTGCCAAATATTACAAAATGTAAGCAAAGTAAATTGATGTTATTGTGGAGATAGATTAATGCTGCAAGAACAAAACTTAGTTGCTAAGAGTTCAGAGCCCTTACTATATATTTTTTAATGTTTGATATGAATATGGGGATTCGCTGTTGGTGTCACAATTCCTTATCAGATTTAATTGGAATAATATAATACATTCTAATATTCCTTTTTGGCGAGTTACGCGGATGACATCGCCGGAGATATCATGACACGAGACGTCGACGCCGCGCAGCTAAGATTGAACCAGGTAATGCGACGGGTGACCACTTGAATGGAGGAATATGGCCTGAGTCTAGCAAACCAGAAAATCGAGATTGTCCTGCTCACCAGAAAGCGCATCCCGACGATGAAGGAAACGCGAGTGGGGTATGAGGACATTCTGACGAGCCAGGCAGTTTAATACCTGGGAACAAGGCTGGACTCCAAACTCACCTTTTTGGAACACATTAGGCATGCGGCAGACAGGACAGCACAGACCAAAACCCAGTTGAGCAGTCTCATGGCCAACGTGGGAGGCCCATTAGCGAGTAAGAGGTGACTGCTTGTATTGATCACGCACTCGATCCTACTGTACGAATGTGAGATCTGGGCTGATGCGCTGAAGGTTAAAAAGTACAGGAAACGGATGGCGGCAGTACAGAGGAGAGGAGCCCTTAGAATTGCCTCCGGTTAGAGAACGGTGTCGGAGCCAGCGGTTCTGATTCCCCTATATATCTATTGGCGCAAGAGCGGAAACAGCGTCATGACAGGCAGGCCGAAATCGGAAAAGGGGCAGCGAAAGTCGAAGATAGCGAATACGCTTTTACGAGATGGAAAGACCGCTGGTATAGAGAGACCAGAGGGAGATGGACCCCTAGACTAATATCAGACCTGAAGAAGTGGCTAAAGTGAGAACATACAGAAGTAAACTACTACCTGACGCAGTGCTTGATCAGACACGGGTACTTTAACGCTTACCTCCATAAAGTGGGAAAGTCCAGTCTGTCAGTAAGTCGACTCACAGAAGGACGACGTCTAACACACCTTCTTCAAATGCAGAAGGTGGATCGCAGAGAGACAGGAGCTAGACGAAAAGCTCGGGGGATTCACGCCAGAGGACATGGTGAACAGCATGCTCTGAGGTGATGCCCAATGGGACCGAGTTGCAGTATTTATCCAGAAAATCCGGCAACAAAAGAAAAAAGAAACCCCAGAAGCACTGGACGGACTGCAGTAGGATAAGACCTAGAATATAAGAAGCCAATGATGGCGTAATCGGCCCCAACCTGAAGAAATACGACAAGTAGTCCCGGGGTGGAGACATGCCTGAAAGGCGGAGGTTTTTAAGTGGGTGCGAGTGCCACAAACCAGGGCAAGGCACCGCCCTGACGGTGCATAAGGCATGTTCCCCCTCCAAAAAAACCCAAAACAAAAAAAAATACTACAAAATAAAGTCATTTTTAAACCTGTTTTTATGTAAAGATAATAAGACAAATTTAGAAATAACAATGTATGAGGTTGTATCATAGTTTATGTCGTATTTAGAAAGTTTGGCGGCAAAATTTCAATTAGGTTCGTGTGGTTGCCTTAAAGGGCACACTTAGACCTCAATAGGCCCATTGTGATAAAATTTCGATTAAATGTAAATAAAAATAAAATTATAAAATAATAAAGAAAAATGTTCTAAAGAAATTACTAACCCAGTATTTGTAAACACATCACAACGCACTACACAAAAGCTTCAAGTCATTCCTACACCTATACTCTTCAGGTCAAATGTGGACGTACTGTCAAATTTCGTAAATCTTTTCTAAGCAGAACAACATGAATGTGTAACAGTGTACTATCTATTGTTTTTCCCTCGTCTTATGTGCCCGAAACTTTCAAGCGAGGCGTACACTGACATCTCCTTCACTCAACTTCTTTACCCATTTCCATTGTCCTTAATTCTTTTCATCCCCTGGGCTTTAGTATGATAAAAACTAGTTCAACAATACTTGAAAAACTGAATAAATATTTACTTTTATAGATCTGTTAGAGATTATCTCCGTGAATTTAAGAAGGTGTTACAGGGTGATTAATAAATTTGCAATTATCATGGTATGCACAATATTAATTTGTTTTTTATCTTCTGATCTGATCAACGCAGCGACATCAAACAAACACCGAAAAACTATCATGCCAATGCTGTTGCTAAATATGTCAACAATTATACTTTTAAAGAATTTGAGGATATAATTTACATTTATTGTACAGTAGACAGAAACTATGGCTATACTGGAATATCAAAAGAAATACCCTAACCAACATGTACTCTAATGAGGGGTATTTTCGCGGACTTTCCGAAGGTTAAGGGAAACCGGAATTTTACCTTGTTCCATCTTAGAACCATTCGTGAAAAGTAGGGTATCATAGTTGTTGGCAGGTTCCGTCATTCTCCATTCCCATATAATTAGAATCTTGACACTGAATCGTTTCTCAAAATTTATAACAATCGTTATGTAGTCAGTTGTGGTATCGGCTTATCCTCAAAGGGTTAAGTTGAGGATGTTGCTGTGGCTTAGCAACCCAGCAACCGGAGTCTGACCGCACTGCATGACGCCTGAAATTGATCTGGTGATCAGGAGGAAGCAGCAAATGCAGAAGCGTATTTCATCGCAGGCCATCAAATGGACTCCAAATACTCTGGACCCGCATTTAAGATTTTCTGTCGTGATCGTCAATTTGAATTGCGTGTGCTGAATTCCATTAGAACTGACATCCCTTGCTCGTGCATATTGCCGGCTTTGGTAACTTGGAGCTCTTGTCTGACGTCTTCAGGTTTCTTTACATAGCATTCTTCGTGTTCACCATTGAGGTTCCTCCGGGTTCGCCATTTAGAGTACATAACTTGTCTGCCGATTGTACTAGTATACTGTTTTCATCTGACGAAACTATTGTTTGCGCGACTTTAACCTTCTTGCTGTTAGCTGGGAGCGTTCTTCCGTTATTGATGATTTATCTCCTTCTTTATCGGTTGCTCCCTAAAAGTTTTCATCATTCTTTCACACCTATTGGAGACGGAGTTGGATCAATACGTGGAGCGGCAAGACCAACATGCCATGCGTCCCGGGTTCGAGACCAGATGACCCCGTGAGCTTTTATTAAAGAAATAAAAAAAAATTCACTCCGTCTCTGGGCTGTTGTCTAGCTCGCAGCAATGCAAAAAAAACAAGACTCAAGTTTCCTCACTTCCCTTACCCTAATTCCCGTCCGGCCGAAACCATGCTAACGCATCAAAGGGTTGTCCCCTAGGATTTGGGCACATCGTATATATAAAAAAAAACCTATGCTTCGGCGGGCTTAGCACAGTGAAATAAACTTCTGAACGACTTCAGAAGACTTCTGTATCTTGTTTTTTTCAGGCGACCCAGATGACACTATAATGAGGACGCGCTTAACTCCCTCGGTTCCAGACTCCCCTCATCATCCTGCACTCCTTGTTTTCATGTACTTTTATTACATTGATATATCATCCTCTCATCTTGGGAACTAGTACTTCAGCTTAAGAGCGACTAAATTTTCAATTCTTAATGATTGGCGTTTATCCTGCTGGTCAAGCGCAATTGGGGAGCGTGGTATTGACTGCATGCACTTTCTATGAATTTTTTTATGCATGTTTTGTCCATTGTGTTACAATCCGTTCTTATTGAGCATTCTTCTAAGTCAATGACATCAACATTTCTCTTTGGTTTTGATCAGGAGAATGTGCAGTTTTAATTATGTGCAAAGATTGATTAATTTGCGGTCTATAAAACGTACAAAAAATTAAATATTGACAACTCTTTGGTGGTATAATTACCATGACTGTCATATCTTTACAGATTTTAGCAAATCATTCGACAGAATAAGCCACCAAATTTTGATTCACAAGTTGACTGCCCTCGGGTTTCCTTCATTGTTTGCAGACTGGGTTCGTTCTTACCTACTAAATCAGACCCAACGTGTGTCCTTCCGTGGATCACTATCCAAGTTTATTTTTAATTCCTCTGGCGTACCTCAGGAAAGTCATCTGTGCCCGAGTTTATTTATTATCTACATCAACGATGTATCTTTATTCTTGAAATATTCAAAAATTCTTTGTTATGCTGACGACACCAAAATTGTCAGCGTTGTGTCCTCCATTCGAGACTGTGAACTTTTAAATTTTGACTTAGACGCCTTCTACAACTGGAGTTCTCTTAACTATCTTCCCCTCAATATTGGTAAATGTACGTCTATGTCTTTTACTCGTAGAAAGAATCCTCTCGACTTCAACTACACCATGCATGGCTGTGTTCTGGAAAAAATTAATAGGACCAAGGACTTGGGTGTCTGGTTGAACAGTCGTTTTACGTTTGACGATCACATTGATGAGATAGTTATTAAGGCTAATTCTACATTGGGTTTTATAAAAAGATAGGCAACGGAATTTGACGACCCTTATATCACCAGGCTTCTCTACTGCACCTTTGTTAGGCCTATTCTGGAGAATGCTAGTTGTGTTTGGTCACCATTTTATCGTGACTCAATTGACCGGGTAGAGGAAGTCCAGCGCCGTTTTGTTCGCCTTGCAGTTCGTGGGCTTCCTTGGAGTGACCCTCTTATTCTGCCGCCTTACTCAGATAGGCTTAAGCTCATAAAACTGGACACTCTTGAATTTAGACGTAATATCTCTAAAACTGTTTTCGCTTTTGAATGTCTTCAAGGTTATGTTGAATCTCTAGTCTTGTTGTCTTCTTTTAATATATCGATTCCGAGTCGCTCCTTGAGAAATCCAGATTTTCTTAAAATTCCGCAGCATCGCACAAATTACGGTTTTCACGAGCCCGTCACGTCAAGGTCTCGGTTTTTTAATTCGCATTTTAACAATATTGATTTTCTTTGAAGGCCAAACTTTCCTAACTACTCTATTATTGTTTTTCTAGTTATTTTTATTAATTATTGTAATTTTATATTTTATTTTATATTTATATTTACATGTTAAGTAATCAGCCTTTTGATGAATCTAAAATAAATAAAAGCTATAACCTTGTTTAGTGTACTGCAAGCATTTTTCTACCAGGAGTTGGAGACGAAGTTGGATCAATGCGTTGAGCGGCAAGACCAACAAGCCATGGGTCCTGGGTTCGAGCCCAGATGACCGTGAGCTTTTATTAAGAAATTAAAATAATCCACTCCGTCTCTGGGCTGTTGTATAGCTCGCAACAATGCAAACAAGACTCAAGTTTCCTCACTTCCCTTACCCCAATTCCCTTCCGGCCAAAACCATGCTAACGCATCAAAGGGTTGTCCCCTAGGATTTGGCCACATCGTATAAAAAAAAGTGCATATTATTTCGCGCATGGTGATTAAACGTGTGCATATTACTTCCGAACTTAACCGGCATGGCCGTTCTTTCGGGCAACTGTCTTATAGGCAGACACATCGATAGACTCGGTGCGCCTTCAAACGACTTCTGTAGGATTTTCCAAGCGGAAGAGAAAGAGGAAACCATACTCCACCTCCTATGCTACTGCCTATCAATAGCCAATCGTAGTAACCGATTTTTGGGCTCCCTCTTTTTTGGAGAATGAACCGATATAGGCTCCACAGACGTCAGGGACCTAGTTCGGTTCATCGGGAGCTCTAAATGGTTCCCGGATATATGATAAGGCTAAACCCTTTCCGCCACAGCCAGTATTCCACATTGGCTTCCCGACAACTTGATTCCACTGGTGACGCGGAATTAGCTCGGCTCATGGAGAGTAATTAGGTAGGCTCTCCTCTTTTTCTAGGGGTTAAGTGGCGTCTGAAAATACAGCCTTAGGCCACTTTTGGCCTCAGTGTGCCTAAGTGATTAAGTGAAGATGTAATTCTACGATGTTTCTGTTGCTGTGACATTCTTCTAGCTAAAAGTAAAAGACCAAATTGAATTCGGGTTCTAAAACATAACTAATGTTTTGTTGTTCTGTGTTTTTTATGTAATTTTTGAAACCATTTTTTTTTTCAAACAAACATTAAACCAATGACTGTGAAATAATACACGGGTTTAACATACAGGGCGAAAGAACATGCGTATTGCTTAAACTATGCTTACAGTCATAAAACCACATAAAAAGCTTACGGAAGCGGCGTGTGTATTGTATTCTTATTATGTGCGATTGTAAGTAAATGCATTAAGAAAATCACAGTATTTTGAATTTCCTATCTATGAAGACAACCCGAAAAAAGGTTGGTCACCTCAAAATCGGAAAAATTGGAAAAAAATTGAATTGGTCAACAGAAGACAAAAGTTGACTGCAATATCTTGGAACCAGGTCAAGCGTAGTCGAAGGAGCAGACTCTACTATGTCGCATAAGAGGTTAAAGAAAATAAACACTATTAATAATGATGTTCTTATCAAGTGCCACTAGGGTTTACGTAGTTATTTTAATTAAAAGTTACAACTGAAAAAGGAAAAAAATTAATGGAAAATCAAAAGAGAGCGAAGTTCCATTCAATTCGTAATGCCACTTGAAAAATGACGACCCTTTTTTAATATACCTTTGCAACTGTTACAGCTTTTTTTATTACACAACAAACCGCAACGTTTGACACACTTTATGTTGTATTTCTGTTTTATCGTCTTAAGTAAGTGCCTTCTTGACTACGTCGTACGTTGTTACTTACAAACCCACACAAAATGAGCCACCTTAGAATATTTGATTAAACCAACTCACCTTTTTCAAGAAATGTATGTAAATTTCTACTACAAGAAGGACTCAAAGGATTACATGAATCTTTTCGAGGCATCATGATATCAATCTTTTGAAATATAAAACTTGTAACGTTACAGATCAAAATTACTTTACATGTCTGACTGCGTTTGGTGGTTCTTTAAAAATCTTTGAATGTAGGTCGAGGCTATACAAATTAAAGGAAGCAATTTGAAGATACATATTTTAAATAGCCAGTGAAATTGTGGACTGGAAGTTAAAAATATTGTCCTTTAGAATATATTTACAAATAATTTATAATGTTTGGGAATATAGCACTTATGAAGAATATCAAAGGCGATAGACAGGAGGACAATAAAGCTGGGCTAGTAAAATAGGAGTAAAAGAGCAGCTCTTTAAAGGATTAAGCCCAAGGGTGGCGGCTCGATGAATTGGAGAATTAATTAGAGGCGCTCAGGGGATGCCCTATGATGTTAAAGTACAGCCATGTCAGAAAAGGAATTAAGGATGAGGGAAATGGTTTAGTAGGTTGAGTGAAGAAGGTGTCGATGGTCGCCTCGTATGAAAGTTTCGGGCTCATAAGATGAACGAAAAACGGAAGATGGTAAATTGCTCCATATTTCTTACATCTCTGCAATAAACCCATGCATTTCATCGCACTTTTAGTAATTGCAAAGCTAGGATTGCTGGATATCTCAATACCCAAGATGTTTAGAGATGGCGAATTGGGTATATTCACTCCGTCGACTGAAATAGGTTGAGCCTGGACACGATTTGCTCTGACTCAAACGAAGATCATAGAAATTTCGTTGTTTAATGATGCAAACATTCGTTCTCGTTTGTTTTCGGTAGCGTTTCCACGAGAATTCATTACAGAATCAAAAGAGTACTCAAAATCAATTAAAATATGATTGAGAGTAAGAGATAAAAGGTCACTTATAAAAACAAGAAATAAAGTTGTTGAAAGAACTGAACCCTGAGGTACACCGGCATTTATTTCTATTTAACGAGGTGAGGGTGCAGACCAAATGCTTGAAGTTTGGGTAGAAGGGCAGCATTCTAGACTCTATCAAAAGCCTCAGACGGCAAAATTTTCGGACTCAGCAAACTATGGAGATATGATTCCAACGCTTCGTTAGAGTCGTTAGTAAGTCTCCGGTTGGGCGGCCAGCGTGGAAATAGTACTGACAATCGTTGATAAGATGGTTATTTTCTAGATAGTTTACGGTTTTTACTAGATACCAGAAGCTCTTATTACCCTGTTGAATAGAAAATGCCTTCCGTTTAATTCTCTGGTAGGAATTAAACTTTGCCTGAGTAATCACTGAATTGCAAATATTCCGTGGATCTCTATAGATACGTCTCAATTCCTCTGAAGGGCACAATTTATATGCCTAGAAGACTACTTCCTTGTTTTTAATGGTTATAGTACAGACATTATTCAACCAATTTGTTTAGTTGGTTTAATATTTTTGAAGCTTTGAGAAATAAAACGATGCATTGCAAACCTAGGAATCTTCAAGATATAATCGGTGCTTTTGTTAATGTTACTCATAGAAAAGCAAGCAGACCAGTCCAGCTCCCTGAGATATTATGGCGCTGGAGCATTGGATATAGTTGTAAATTAAAGAACTTACTAAATAACTCGACGTGGCTTCCAGATGGGCTTGTGGTAGAAGAATGCCTAAGCTACTATGCATTATGGACGTTAAAATCGCCAGCAACAACGATTTCAGAAGGGGGATATTTCCAAAATCTTATCAATATCGGAAGACAACTTATCGAAGGAACACACAGTGTCAGACATATTCGGGCTGCGGTATAAAAAGCGGAAGTAAATGATGTGCCGATAGAGTTTAAATTTCATCCAGCCATAATTTAATTCTGGATTAGTAAAAGAGAATTGAGGGAGATGGAAGAATGTCACATCATTTCTAATATAAACCGCGATTCTCCTCTGAGGAGAGGCACTAAGTGATATCCAGGAATGTGATACTGATTAACATCAGAATCGGAAACAACCTTGGTTTCACTTAGTACAAAAAGAGTCCGATTATCCACAGTCAAGTGGCAGCAAGCCGAAAAATGGTTACTTTTCAAGCCACGAATGTTGCAAAAATTAGATAATTCAAAAACAAAACAAAACATACAGCGACCCAAGAACTGACGAACAGAATCCACAAATTCGAATCAAAGCCGCCTCTGGAGATTAAAGCAAGCAGCCGTATTATGCTTACTGTGCTGAACTTTGATCTCACCGAAGGCAGCCAAATGCTCAGCAGTGGAGACCCCTTAAGAACAAACTCACGAGACTGTGCTTTTAAATAGAGCATAAAATCCCTTCCCATTAGCAAAGATGGCACCATCACTTTTAATTAACTATTTGAATTATTAATTTGCCTTCGCAATCGAGTTAACAACTGTTTGTTGAGCAAGACTGGTGGCACGTCCGTCCTCGACAGCAGTTCAACTCAAACTGCAATGTATACATACCCGGCCCGATTATAAGATCACTCTTGCGGGCGACCATCTGTCTATCACAGATCACAATGTATCTATCCAATTATCTACATATATATACAAAGGACTGAGTTCTATACGTTATATCCGACACGTTATCACTTACTCCACCGACGACATTGGTACAACGTTTGGCGGGATAAAAAAACTTAATTTTGTAGAAGAACTGACGGAGACTGGGCTATTATTTTCGGCTACAATAAAAGCTTGCGTGGCTGATATCTTCAATAGCTAAAAACATACTGTATACTCAGCGTACATAGAAAATGGATTCTTGAAAACAAACAAAAATTTAAGAATGATACTTCGGGAAAATTCGCGGAAGTTCCAAGACGCTTAGTTTTTAATTGAACTTTTGTTACTTTATTATTTTGTCATTTTATAAACTTTTTGCTTTGATAGAATATAGTAAATTAAAACAAAAATAAAGAACAAATGTAAATAAGCAAAAGATTAAACCTGAGTTTTTTGCCACACCACCCCCCACCCGCCCTTTTTCTATCAGTTGAAAACTGGTAAATTTTTTCTAGCAGAAAAGCTTAAAAGCCGTTGGATAAAATTGTTAAATCTTCGATTCGTAAACGTAACCCCCTCCCCCCCCCCCCCCCACACACACACATACACACAAAAAATGTGGTTTGTAACAAACTTGTTTTCCAGTTTCAAACATTTCAACTGAAATCACAAAATTCGATTCTAATTCCATCAAGATGTTCTAAAGATTTATCTTGCTGCATTCATTAGTAATAGAATATATTTTTACGGTGTTTGGAATATTTCAAATAGTAGTTTACAAAGTCTACATCCGATGGCCTTATATGGGGGTTATACCCTGATGTGGTGTTCCCATGCAAGATTGTGAATGACAAAACCTTACTGTTGAAGGGGCAGATGTTGTCTTACAATAGGGTAATTTTTCATTTCCAGGTGTGTTGTATAGCTGTTAATTACCACCATTTGCATTTTAGATCGGACTTCTAATTTTTCCAGATTGTCGAGTTTTTCAAAGTATGGGAAAAGGTTCATCAGGAAATGATAATCAGACCTTTTTTGCAGTTTGTCTACTTTCATTGCCAAAATCGCCTTAATCTTTTTTTTTCCTCTAACTTGATTAAGGTATCATCTGCATTGTTATGGTATACTTTATCTGAACTTCCGCAATCAGAACTTCTGTTTCGACATCGCATAATTTGGTTGTTTTTGCTACCGCGCTGGCTATACCCGCTTCAGATGACATTGTTAATGCACCTGCCGCTTAGGGATGGGCGATACTGAAACCTATATCTGGATTATCGATACTTTACAGCAAAATATCGATAATTTTTATTCAATATCTTAAGGACCGATATTATCTAATATCGACCACGTAGGATTGATATATCAAAACAAAAAAATATCGTTAACTTTTATATATAAAAAAAGACTAATTAATGATTCTTCTGGCTCCTAACTAAAAAATAGTTATTAAGTCTGATCAAACCCGCTTACTTATTCCACAGACGCGTCGAGCCAAAGTTGATCTGGCCTCCGACACAAGTAGACGCCACTGCTGTTGGTTCTATCCGATTTCTTACCAGCAGACAGTACCTATTCCTCGGAAAAAGTCACATCTGGGACCCATAATTATTTTCTAGCTTTTAGTACATCATCTAATGGCAAAAAAACCGTTTAACTTAAAACTTTTTTAAGCCATTTTTTTATAAATTAAAGACGATATTATTGTAATGCTGACAATTACGAAAGATTTACTATATAAAAAATTTTCCTATGTTTTGCTAACTCTAGTATTTCTTTTTGTACTTACATATGTATGGCGCCAACCGCGCCCTAGACTAACCACTTACGTTGATGTAAGGATTTCTCAACGGGGTTAGCAATCGAAACTTGGAAATTGATATTTCTCTCCATGCGATGTAAAAAAAGTCAACCGCGCCCTAGACTAACCACTTACGTTGATGTAAGGATTTCTCAACGGGGTTAGCAATCGAAACTTGGAAATTGATATTTCTCTCCATGCGATCTGTGCAGTCACATATGTTATTTTACTTTTGCTCAATTATTTTTCAATATTATCTGTAAATATCGATATCTGTGTATCGCGATATCGCTTTTATCGATATATGTATATCGCCATATTTTTCTGATATATCATGATATACCCGATGAATTGGTACTTGTATAGCGGATATTTGATGGTATCGGTATTTTTTTGCTTATAATATTGATGTCGATATATCGATACTTTTCTAACTATCGCCTACCCCTACTGCCGCTTGAGCGACGATGAAAACTACATATTTTTCTCTATTTTGCAGCGAATAGTGGCGCTCAGCTGTTCACATCGTAGCCGCTTTACAAAAATCATCCTTCTAAATCATACAAAAAAATAGGTTAGCAGTACCGCCTTGACGCTCATCGTTCTGCCGCTATCCGCTCACCGCTTCTATCATAGCAGAAGCCTTATAAGAAAAAATTACCAACAAAATCGACTTTGTTTTCTACTGACCGTTAAATAATTTCACTTTTAATGATTCGTAAGAAAATAATTGTGGTGGTGACAAAGAGTCTTGATCGAAAAAGGGTCATATCCTGACTGTTTAATTATGTATTGATTTTTTAATTTATCAGCATAGGTTGAGGGTATATAATATAAAAATGTCTACTATTGAATAAACTCCGTAAAAGTTCGAGAGACTTTACGTTCACTAAATGAACGCCATTATATTTCTCAACCCATTTATGAGCAACCATTCCCCCGATATTCTATAGACTTCCGACATTTTAAAAAATCAATTAGAAATTAATTAAATTTGAATTGCAGCACTTTAAGTCTCTTGCTTAATTAAAAATTTCTCATTTTTTTCTTCTTTTTTTTCTCATTTTTTTCAATTCTTTTAATTTCTGAGGTGAAAATTTATTTTGTGTGTTGTTATGGTGAAAATAAAAATAATGAGCTAATTGGTATTTCCACTTCAATGGAAGAAAGATTTAACAAATTACCTGAAATTTCGGTCGTTGTTTAATTTTTTCCAACTTGACGAAACAATATCCGGTTCTTAAAAAAGTAGACAAAGTGTGACTGGTTGCCTCTACCATCTAAAAGAAAATCCCTTGCTTCAGTTTCCAGCGAATTTCCTCCCATGAGTCATCTTTTTCCCATTGATTTCCAAGATTGTTTATCTCAAAGGTTATAATGTTATAAACATGCACATCATGAAATTCATATAGGAATCGACAAAAAATTAACAACTAAGCGGCGGTCTCTCCTTTCGTCGTGCCCTTGAATATCTTTTAGCCTAGTATTGGCATTGTTGCGATCTCCGCCGTTCCTCTCCCAAAGCCGATCTTTGTATTTCGTCTTACGCATGGTAGCTCTTGTGCGTCCCTTCGGTCTAGTGGTATTAAGCCGTCTGATGTGCTCTGTAGGAAAATAAGTGGTCCTTCAAAACCCTACGCAGCTTTCTTGTTGTCCACTCCTCTCAAGGGTGTGATACTCTTCTCAGTGATAATTTCTGGACCGAGGATACCTTTTGTAAGATTATCGTACCCAATTCTCACCGCCGCACCAAGTCAGTATAGTCGTTCAGTCTTCCAGTCCAAAAAACGGGAAAAGCTCTTTCGTTACTACCATAATGTAAAAGGATTGAGGACCAAAACAAATAATGTGATAGCTTTATGGTTACGTGGTTACACCAGGGTGCTTCGGAGCAGAATTGTTTAATGAATCTTTTCAGGTTTTCGTAAGGATAGGCATGCAGCTTCGACCACATTAGGTGGTGGTGTTCTCATTGCTTATAGGAATTTTCTTCATACTAATTATATGGTCTCTCCTTCATTTTCTGACAACCTGGATCTGGAACATGTTTCAGTAACATTTTCACCTGATTAGGGGTGCCTTTTTAATTGGTAGTAATGGTTGTAGTCGGTATTGATATTCTAATTCAGAATATCAATTATACTGTCACTGTCATTAATGACGTATTGTGCAGCGTCCTAGACGACCACCCATCGCGAGGGATTAAATGGAAACTTTTTAACCACTTTACGCGACTGAACTATGCCGATGATGTATGTCTCCTATCCAACAAACAAAGTCATGTATCCAAAATGTACGAAGCCCTGAGCAGAGAAGGTTGCAGAGCCGGGCTTTAGATCAATGCTACTAAAACCAAACTTATGGACTTGGACTCCAGGAGACAACATGCAAATAGAGCAGGTGGATAAATCTTCCTATCTCAGAAGCATATCAATAAGGCTCGAGTTGCATTTAAACTCTTGTTGAGATCTGGCGTAATAACAACATCTTAAAACGCACAAAACTCTGGATCTTAGAGTCGAACGTAAAATCTGTTCTGCTGTTTAATATGAAAAGTGACCTATCAAATAACATCTAAGCTACAAGTCATTGTCAACCGGTGTCTCCGGCGCATCCTTAACATCCATTGACCGGAGGACATTACCGACGAAGATTTGCAGGCCAAGCCGGGGTAGACACCAGTATTCGCAGGCGAAAGTAGCAATGGATTGGCCACACACTAAGAAAAGAGCCAAGCACACCAGGCTCTAGATTGAAATCCCCACAGATTTCAAGAAAGACTCCGAATTGGACGAACGGGCAATACATGGAAAAGATCTGTCAAGAGGGACGGAACCCAGATCAACAAATCGTGGCTACAGTTGAAGGTGTTGGTGCAGAACCGGACCAAGTAGAGAGTCGATGTAATAGACGCCCTACGCCCCACTAGGCATAAAGGAACCATACCAACTGATAACAACGAAATTATCCTCGTGGGGGACTTAAACTTACCCAACGTTCGATGGCTACCGAATGATGATGTCGATAGCTTTTTTCTCCCTGACTTGATTGAAGGACAATCGCTATACCTTAACATTTTGGAAGGCTTTGCCAAATAAGCAATGTGATCTGGCTTTGCCAAATAAGAAATGTTAGTAACAATTGACACTTTTGTTGAACCCAGCCGCCTTCTCTTAACATACATTGACGTGCTACACCCTGCACTACTTATCGCTTTACATTGCCTCTCAGACGTGCTTGTCGATAACCTCGAAAGCGAATATCATTTGCACTTTAGAGCGGTCGATTATGAGGCTCTGAGCGGATATCTAGGAGATGTAGACTGCAACACTTGTTTGCCTAGTGACGATATCGAAAGCAACGTGTCAGTTCTCTGCTATGGAGCTTTCGAGTTAGAAGTTGAAACTCCCCCTTGGTTTAAGAGAGAATTGGAAACTCAAGGATGGGAAAAATAGACTTTGAAAAAAGTACCTAACTGTTAACATTGTTGACTTCAGGCATGAATTTATTGTACGCCATGAACAGAGAAAGATTAATAACTATCCATCAGCTATGGAATTCGGGGATATTTCCATCAAAGATTCTAATATTATTTGCAACTTATTTGCTTAATTTTCTAGGGTACCATTTAGATTTTTATCAGGATCCTGGGAACTTCACGGAGGAGATCTTGTTGAAGCATACTGCCGATCTTCCAACCGACTTTTCTAGTGGTCCTGATGAGGTTTCTACTGCGGCATTATTATGCCCCTTAATATTACACTTTCGGAAGTCTCTCTCGCAGGGCGACTTTCCAGGAAGTAATCCTTTTAATCCCTATTTTCAAGAGTGTCAATAGGAGAGAGATTTCCAATTGGAGGCCAATTGCTAAATTATTTTGTATTGCTATAAGCTTTTCGAACTAATAATACAATCCTAATTGTCCCAAGGGTGTAAAGGCTTAATCTCTACCCGGCTTTCTTTTAGGTAGGTCCACGGTTTCTAAGTTGCTTGAGTTTGTTTCTTGTACTCTGGGATTCTCTACTTGTTTTTAAGTTAGCTAAGATGTGTTTCCCGCCCTTACTCATTGTATGGATTAAGTCATATTTATCTAATA
This sequence comes from Leptarthrus brevirostris, assembly GCA_964036015.1. Lineage (NCBI taxonomy): Eukaryota > Metazoa > Arthropoda > Insecta > Diptera > Asilidae > Leptarthrus > Leptarthrus brevirostris. The sequence continues at coordinate 127,801,499 of OZ038374.1, read as the reverse complement.
GAACTTATAGAGTACATTTTCATGACGCACCGTCTGATGCTTTTGTGGCTCCTTCTGGTTTGACGATAATATGGTAGTTACTGAGAAAAGTTTGTATTCCCATCCTGCACTGCCATTTTTCAAACGAAGTCATAAAAAACTAAAAATGCGAAATAGCAATATTTTAGAAGGTTTGTTATAAGTAATAAATCTTTCGTCCCGAAGGGCTGCGGCTGCTCACGGTGGATAGTATGATATGTGTCGCAAAGAGGGGTGACCAGGGAGTCCCTTGACCATCACAAAACCCGGTGTCGTATTAATTAGTCCTGGTAACCATAGTATTAATATGATCTTCGAAAGTAAATTGGGAATAAAGACATACGCTCAGGTCCTTGGTCTTTGTAACTCTAGTTAAAGGACAGCCATCTTAGGTAAAATTAAAATGAACGGGAGTTCTCTATCGAGAGAAAGATATAGATTATTAGATATTTAGGGGAAGGTCGTTAATTGAACACCAATTCTGAAAGGCGTCCAAGTCAAAATTTAAAAGTAGGCAATCGGCATTGTCTGACATAGTGAGGAATAACTTCGTGTCATCAGCGTAACAAAGAATATGTGAGTGAGACAAAATCGATCATTGATGTGAATAATGAAATAGTTCACTCCGTCCGACTTGACGCTGATCTACTAGTCTGACATCAGGCCTAGCGTCGATTATAATTTCGATATTTGGGCAGGGGCGGGATACACCGCATTGTCCGCATTAAACAAAGTGTAACGTAAGACTATAAAACCACCACTAAACTCTTCAGGTCAAATTTAGGCGTACCATTAAATTTCGGGAATAGAAATGTTTCCCAGAACAACAGGAATGTGGAACAGTTTACCATCTTCTCTGTTCCCTCGTCTCATGAGCCCGAAACTTTGAAGCGAGGAGTACGTCGACATCCCTTCGCTCAACTACATAACCCATTTCCTTACCTTTAATTCCTTTCCTGCCAAGGCTGTGCTTTAGCATCATAAGGCCTCCCCGGAGCTTTGGCATTATCGTTTCAAAAAAATATATATAATGGCACGAAGTGGGAGCCCTGCGGTACCCCAGAAGTGTTGAAAATTACATCAGACAGAGCTTTATGAAAATAAACAGAAACGCCCGCGGAAATTCGAGAAGGGAGAGTTTCAAAACAAGAATTCGATGATTTATTCTATCGAATGCTTTGCTGAAGACCATAAAAATACAATCAAATTGATACCACCTTCTATTGCAAGAACGGCTTTCAGTGGAAGTACAAGAAGATCGGAAATAATACAATAACATCGGAAATAATAGAATAGAAAAGCAATTTTGGAAATACAGCAAAGATTAGCAATTAGTTTGCAGTTCTAAATTTTGAATTTATAACATTTTTTGTGAAGAGGAATAATGAAGGAGATCTTCCAAACCTTCGGAAAAATCACCACATCTATAGTAGTTGTCAAAATAAATAACACAGAATATTAGCAAGAGGCGAATCACATCTTTTCACGAATGAGGCACGGACTCCGTCAGCACCAATTGAAAAACTATGAACCACGATAGAAATTTTCCTTAATATCCCAGCTTCGGCAATTAAAAGGTCTTTGGACTTGAGAGAAGTCGGTGGAAAACTCGCAAAGTAGGTAAACTCTTATAAATGATATCACAGGTATCAGCAAAAACACAGTCTTAACAAAAACGGCAGGCAGAGAGATTTGCCTGCATCGATAAGGAAGATGCGTAACTCTCAGAATTTGGCTTCAAGTTAAGGACCTTCCATAATCGCTTAGGGTCGACGCGTAAGGATGCTTCCATTCTGGTCTTATAGCTATTATAAGAAGACAGTAAGTCAGCTCACTCCTAGAGGAGCAAAATCTCTTCCAGGCCTTTTTTTTAACATTCCTTATCTAAGGAGCAAACGAACCAAGGCTGGTTAGAACGTGAGTTACTATATTTAGAAATAGGGACACAGTAAGTATTGAGATAGACAATAAATCAAGATATAATCTTCCGTCCTCAATAATCTCTCGTTCGTAGACGACGCAACTCCAAGAAGTCATCATAACCGCATCAGGGAAAAGAACAATATGAAGCGCAGGATAATGACTTGGTTTCAGAACAAGGGGCATCAGGCATCATCTTACCACTGTACCAGCAGGATCAATAGTGAAGATTACATCATGATCATATAATATGCCACGAGAAGCGAGGCTATCTATAAAAGGAAAAGGAAATTGATTGGTAGACGGTTGTCTGCCGCGCTGCAATGCAAAAAACAAGACATTCAAGTTTCTTCACTCTCGTTACCCTAAGGAAGCAGTTTATAAGTGATGCACAAAAATTTCTTCGAAGTTAGAGATGTCCACAGGTCTGTACGGAATATCACAGCGTACAGCGCAGGGAACATCTACCTTAACAGGCGTTTTGGGAACATCAGGATAACGATCACGGCGAAATACAATATACTCAAAGCTAAACTGCTCCGCATCTAAAATCCGTTTCCAAGGTTTTCTCAAACAAATGAAGTTTTAGCAGGAGTGACTAGAGCTGCTAAAGAGCCTTGCGTATTGGAAAGAATACCAGTTACATTTCACTTTCTGAAACACGGCTATATTTGACAAAGATAAAGTGCTGTTTCACCACTAAAACGCAACAGCCCATTCATCTGGAACAGTCTCGGCCAAATTTTTGAATTACGAGATTTACCGAGGCGCACCTACCCAACTCGCCCGAACAGGCTTCCTTTGAAATCTTTCTGTTCCCCAACTCATATCGCGGGTAAAATCTTTAGCCCAATCATAGAGAGAGTAGTTTACTTGGTAAGTTTGACACATCATACTTACGGCAATGGCAGCGACGTTGGGGAAGTGTATGGTCTTATTTTGAAAAATACAAATATATATAGTAAGAAACTTACACCTTCATTCGTAACACGGATAGTTATTGATCCACCTTGGTATGTTCTAAATAAATAGTCTTCTGAATAGTTAGCTTATTTCGTTTATTACGTCATTACTTATTTTGTATTAAATATTATAATTTTTGTAGTAGAAATGTATAAATGAATTTAAATAAATAAGTACCATATATGAAACGTTTACACTGTTGATAAAGGAAAAGTCGGTAAGATGAGCCTTTTTGTAAGAATACTCACCGCATTGGATTTCAATTATGTATAAAAAGAGGAATACACCTCAAGATTTAAAACGAATATTCGTTTCGAATCCCTTATTGGAAATTCTTGCGAGAATATTCAAATGGATTTTATTAGAAATGCAATCATCCTCATACAGGCCTCGGATTCTGGGGTTCGATTTCCATTATTTGTTTAATATGAACCTTAAACCACACACCCAAAATAAATACCATTTCAGGTATATCGGTTTTCTTTGAAAAATTGTCTTATTTACGAAGAATTATAAACTGAATGATTTGCAAAATCCTGTCGTTAACCGAATCCCTTAAATCGAAATGTTTATCGAATGGGATATTCAGATTTAACGCATAAGAAGGTTCCCAAAAAAAGGGATAACAGTTTAGGAAAGGTACCTTACAAGGAAAATCTGAATAAGGTTTGTCTATTGATTACTCGCAGCCTGGAACTGGGAGATATGGCTCGGTAACTAAAATACTCTATTATGGATAATCATAAATGACAACTGTGCGCTACCATATACTTTATCATAAGGCTAAAGTAGGATTATTGCCACTATCTTTGCACGTTCGTATTACAGGCACTGCCATAATATCTTGCAGATGTTGTAAATTACAAGGGATTTCGGTGTAATCGATATTATAAGCATATTTTACTTTGGAAGCACTTTTATAAATACCCTGGCTATTGGATTTTCTGTATATGTGTTGCATCCATAAAAGGGCCAAAAGGACTTTCGGGTCGTCCACAAACTTACGTTAATATACACTTTTATAGTGCAAGGGTTAGCTTTTTCACATTCCTTACGAATGTGACTATGAATATGTGAACTGTTGGGATTCTATATTGATATTAGGAATCCTTTGAATTTGTCTGCAAATGAAAAGCTTGCTAAGCAAAAATGTGTCGATGACAATCAAAACGGAATTTGTTGAAAATCAACAGAAACTATTTATTCAGGGTGTCCCATACGTACCGCCTTTCTTAATTAATTTCGAGAAATTGTACGAAAAGTGGGCCGAGAAATGGTGTGGGCTATAAGATGTAGGTGGTGGGAAACCGTCTAAGATTTCCAACGAATGCCCAACTGCCTCGTCATCCCGTTTCCGGCAGGAATTATCGGAACTGAAAGTCACAAAATTGGACACTTTTGCAATTTTTTTTTTAAATTTCAACGCCGAATATTACATTGGTCCTACACATGTACCTTCCCACATTCATCGAATTTTGAGAAAGAAGTTAGGTTATCTTGCTGGCAGAACTGTGCGGGGGGTGGGGGGAGGGGTTACTCCCCTCAGGAACTTCTTTATTAGGAAAAATTTCACCAAAAAATAACCTAAAATGTATATGAATTTAGATAAACCCCCCCCCACCCAGCTTGTATGCTTTCACTTCTATATACTTTTCCTATTATCTGAAAGAAAAGTTCGAAATATACCCTTTGATTTACACGGTAGCTACGGTGCATATCGGACAATGTAAAACGATACCTTAAACCGTGTAAATCAAATCAAACTTGAATCAAATTTGTCTGCCACTGATTTGCTGCCCGCCTTGCCTCTTAAATTAATTACTCGGTCACAAGGGGAAATTCAAAAACTGAGTGCAGAAAGTGCAGTGTCATCTCATTAAGGGCTTTTTATGCTCTATTAGAAAGGAGAGTATAGTGAAACTATGCGGTTTTTCCAAAGTAGTACACCAGTAGTTCCTTGAATGCTTTAAAGAAGGGCTGAGATAAGGGGTTGTGAAAGATTAGGAGGCAGGCACAACACATCGAGGCTTTGTTGTTTGCGTTTATTTATACTGATATCGTTGTGCGTCTTATATTTGTTTCGAACAAATTTATTTCCAATAGGACAATGCATAAATTCTGTTTAGATTTTAGCAATATTTGGAGAATAACCATTTTTTCATATAGATTTTGCGCTAATTGAAACCAGTTTCACTTTCCTCTTCCCAAAGGAGAATCGCAGTTAACATTTGAAATGATGTACCCATCGTATATCTACCACAACTCAATTATTTCAGAATTGAATTATATCATAACTAGATTTAGGCTCCATCATTCACTTCTGCTTTTAATACCGTATCGTGAATATATCTGACGTTGAAACTATGTGTTCATTTGATGTCTTTAGGTATCAACAAAATTCTCCTTCTCGTAGAATTCACTAACGATTTCTTTAATCTGCAACAATCGTTTGAGAGTCCGACTCGTATTTCTGATACTATGATAAATAACACTCATCTTTTCATCTTTTTTTAACACCGGATTTAGACAAGTATTCAGTTTCAGTCTAAGCTTCCTTTAGCAATTCAAACCATTGCCTATTCTCGCGCTACTTTTTCTTTGATAACCACTTATTAAAAATCCACCTAAAGATTAGTGTTTTTCTCTTCAGTTCCAGTGACCCTTGTGGATCATAAAACGAGAAGAAGACTTTACCCTATTCGGGGCAACGGTTTCAAATGGACCTACAATTTGAGGTGGATTCCGAAACACCGACATTACTGTGCAACTTTCTATGGAATTTTTATTGTAATCTGCTATCAACAGAGAACAGCCACCGGTGTTCAAACCTTACGCTTACGCTACTGACGTCTTCACTTCTCCACAATAATTGCTGGTAAAGTTTCCGGGCTCTCCACTTAACGGGAGACTTACAAACGGCTCTGGCGGGGCGTTAGAATCACTGACACTATAATTTGAGAGAGCCTGAAATTGCCACTCTTAATGTTTCAAAAGCTTTCAATAGCTTTAAAACAAACCTTTAGATGTTCTTCTAGCCAAGCTAGAAAAGATAAGCTTTTTGTTAGGCCATTCCATCCGGAGCTCCGGAGCAACAACTGATCATTCCGAAATACATTCCGGTATACCTCAGGGTTCCGTTCTTTTACCAACTTTATTTCTTATTGCTACTAGCAAACTCGAATCTCTCACTTTCAATCCTATTCATTGTTTCGTCGTCGGCAACACCTTAATTTTGCGTACTCTTTTAGTTCTGTAATGAATTCTCGTGGGCAGTCTAGAAAGATCAACCGATAAAGTATGTTCACATCGTTAAACAGCGACATTTCTACGACCCTCGCTTGGTGCAGAGTAAATCGTGTTACGTTCAATGTATGCCAAACTCAGTTTTGCTTAATGTCCTTTAAAAGATATTGGAACGTAAATAGGGCTTTTCGGGCTCGGTGGATAAATTAAGATACTTATTTTCAATCACAAATGTTCACAGTTTTTATTCATTTCACTTGATTAGTTGGTTTCACAATTTTCTTCACTAAGTTAAACATATCACTTCACTGGTTCAAACACAGCTTACTCTTCACATTACTCTCTTCGCAGTCTAAATCACGACTAATAGCAATCAGACTGCCACACCTTATTTATAGTACTCAGCTTAATTCTAGAAACTTCAGTCACTTAGGTCTAGGTGTTTCCGTTACACATTTTCAGCGCACTTATTCATTATAGATACGGGTCGTCCTTGACTTCCTATGTTTGACGTTTTCTAGCCTTAATTTCTGGCCATATGGGGCATGCGCATTACATAGCTGACTATTTCCCTGTTCGTGAACTACCTCGTGCGCGTTACAATATCCAGTGAATCCAGTTAACACTCTCTTAACATCTCGTTTTTTTATGATGTAGCTAAAGTCCAGAAGACAATCCTCGTTAATATGGCTATGGCCGAAGAGGAATTAGGGTAAGGGGAATGAGGGAAACTGAATACCTTGTTTTTGCATTGCGGATGGAGCGAATTTTTTTTATTTATTTCAATTTCAAATTAAAAACTCATAGCCAGGAATCTATGACTTGGTGATAGCGAAACTTAACCATTGATCCAACTCCGGACGTCAACCATTGATCCACCTCCAGACGTCAAAGCGTGCAGTCCTACGCTAAGCATTACATTGTGATGGGTAACGAGGCAGCCGATGTTCTGGAGGAAGAAGGTTTGCAGATGAATGCTTCACAAATAGACAGATCGATTGGACGGCCTCTAATCTTTGTAAAAAGAGAGCTCGACCTGACAGCTATTCAGCTCGCCGAGCGCAGGTGAATCTGTCTGTTAAACTGCGACATGTCAAAAATGATGTGGCCAGAGTTGAATAAAAGGAAAACGGCGTTTCTACTAAAGGGAAGTCGACGAAATCTCCGAAATATCGCTGCGGTTACAAACAGGTCACTGACTTTTTGGTAATCGTACAGTCCACATGCGTATTCCTTCCAATGATTACTGTCGAAGATACCGAGACGAGGAGAAGATTGAAAACATTCAGCAATTGCTTTGCGAATGCTCTGGACTATACAGAAGAAGGTTTTGAGGACTTTGAAAAGCACTTCCTTAATGGAGTAGAGGAGTTCGCCAACGCGGAGCTCAAGGACCTAACCAGGTTTCTCAATAGCTGTGGCTGGTTCAACTAATCACTGCATGGCAGTGCTAAAGCCATCCTGGTTAAGGTTCCTTTGTAGTGGTAACACAACGGACAGTATGAAGGCCTATGTTAGGTCGACTGGTTTCCTCCCGGTGGCCGCCAACTAACCTAACCTAAGCATAACATTTCCTTTGCTTCACTTTTTCCCCTCGAACTAAATTTCCATTAGCAGGAAGTGCTTACTCTTACCAAAATTGTAATGAACTATATACACCAGTTCTTTGTAAAACACCTCCACATTTTCATGTCGAGTTTAACTACTTAATGTATTTAAATTTAGTTTGTTTATCTCAAACTCAAAAGCTTATAGCAACATCATCTCATCGGAAAAACATTCCTTATTTCTCCTTGTTTTTATGTATCCTTTTTCACGTTTCGTATATTTACCTTCCGTTTTCTAGTTTCGCAAATTGTTTAAGTCAAATTAAATTTGGAAGGTAAGCACACTCGAAACGAACTATTTATTGAACACATACTCGAACTTACTTATGTCACATTCGAAAGAGCTTTCAACTTTGTTTAACATCACCAGAATTAAACTGATACGTGTTTTTGCCAAAGAAATAGGTAAACAAGTATTGTCATGCTATTTGAGGTAAATCGATTTGTGTTTCTTTCTGGAATAATTAAGTTTTTCGAAGCAAAACGAGAATGGGTTAAGATTATTCTGTCGCGAATAAATTATTCAATTACGCAGTTACTTCACATTTAAGCATATTTATGTATTATGAAAACGAGACAATTTCTATTTTGGATTCTTGATAGCAAATTATTACGTAGTACACGGAGAGAAAATTTCAGGAAAAATGTCAGTATCACTTGTAATCAATTTGCAAGTAACAAAATTCTTGCTGGCCTTGTTATAGGGCAAGTATAAATAAGGGCCTCCCTCCAGTAATTTTTAATTTTGTAAAATTTGTACGGAATAGCACCGTAAAATTAACGTGACTCATAAAATTATTTGATTTAGAAATAATTGACCGCTCAGTACACAATTTTTTTCTCAATAACTCGTAAACTTTATAGTTCTCTGCCATAATTTTCTCAGCTCTTTTAATCTCTGTGGATGTGAATTGTTTAATGTGAAGATTGCCTTAGTGATAAAACGTGCTCCTGAGGACAAGGATTTCAATGACAGACTGACTGTATACATTTTCTATATCGTTTTTATGCCTTTTGAATTCTTTGCTCGGAATATCTCTTCCGCAAAAATTAAGGTTGATAACAGTATCAACACGATTATAGTTGAAAACCGGAATTTTTACCGGAATTTTCGTCTAAAAATTCCAGAACTTTTCTCTCCGTGAAGGTATATGATAATCAATGCGCTGGAACCTTATAAATGATTATAATTTAAATGAATTTGAAAACATACTTGTGTTTTAAATTACAATAAAAACTTTAAATTTCTTAAAATTATATTTCCTTCTAGAGAAAACTTTACAGCTTTCCTTCTTTTTATGAAACTTAAGAACTTTTTGACATTATTAATCTCTGCTATACAGGAGCAGCTCTTGGGAGTTTAGTTCCAACCTAACCCCAAAAAATTCAAACATACACTGACGAAGAAGACCCTTAGCCCGTAATCTAAAATCACGCCGTTGACAAATTATAGCCTTTGGAATGCAAACAAATTGTTTCCAGGTTAGAGGGTGATCCATAAAATCAAAAATGCTTAAACCGCGTTAGATTGAAACAGTTAACCACTGGCCCCATCTTATTCCTCGTAACTCCTTTGTGTTCTATATACCAAAACACCAGTATAACTCTTCAGCCCACAATAGCCTTTTAGCTTAATTAAAGATCCCAGGATCCAATCCTGCACCTCTTATGATGGAAGATCAAAAGATTTATCCTTAGTACACCAATGACTTCGTTAAGCCCTCCACCTACTGCCACAAGACATTGTCGTGGTACCTGCTAGCACCCAGTGTATATATTCTCTTAGGGTAGATTGGTTAGGTAAGAGGGGTATCGCTGAATCAACTTCAGCCCGCTTCACTAAGATTAGATATGGGTCCATTTTGGTCATAGACTTATACGAATTCAACCTTCTTATTTAGTTTGCTGCCAGAGGCATTCTGCTTGCCTAAGGAATCTCATCACGTTTCTGAGCTCTGAGCTCCGCAGCTCTCTACGCCCAAAGAACAATTTACTTCTCAGAAGCTTACCTCTCCTGGTCGCCAGGGCAGGTCATTCACAGAGTACATGGAAAACTAAATCTACTTCTTCCGAATCCCTACAGCACCCACAATAATCGTTTGCAGTACATTCTGGTATGGTTGCATTTTCCCGCTGTCGGTTCTACTACCACTGAGGAATACCATTGTACTCCTCTTACTGTACTTAGGCCACAGTTGTCTGGTAATACAACATGTGACTCGGTAAGTCCACCGATAACTAGTCTACGCGTTATCGGCAATAGGTCTGTTCCCGTACCTGCAAAGATTATAAGCGCTTCGCAGAAAACTGCAGAATACTGCAGAAAAGTGTTCCCGTATTCACTTCTCCAAGCAGATTTTGCCTACATCACAACTTCCCCTGTTGCAGAAAATTTAAGAATTCTGCAGCAACTTTGACCAGCTGCAACATGCTTAAAAAATCTTCTTTCTGTCAAAGTGACAACTGCCCAAACGTCAATTGAGGGAATTTGAAATTGGTGAATCCTTTTATAGAGATTTATATCCTAAAAGTTAGGCGTCGGATTAAGGAAGTGAAATAGCCTATAAGGAAGAACTGTAATTGTTTAGTTTCTATATATAGAAAAAGATTTTTTTCTCCAAAACAAATCTTCTTCTGCTTTTTCAGAAAATTGCAGCTGGTTGTTCCCGTACTGAAGTGAATTCACCCCCACCACATAAATAAGTAAACTGCAGCCAGCTGTTGCTGCAGAAGTACGGGAACAGATCTAATATCTGCCTTAAGATACTAGCACAGCATTTGTCCAGCAGTGTGTATGATTCGTGAAAGTGCCATTTGCTGCAGTATACTCGTATATATGTAGATCTTCGATACTTCGACTACTTTATTGCTGTCCCATTCCTCTCTAGCAAGTAACTTTGTTCTTAAGCTTCTATTGAATGTTATATCTAAGACTCGGTAGTCCGTGTTTATCTCATTATCGATGAAGTCTGACTTTAGAAGGATTACATAAAAATGCAACCTAAACCTTCAGTCTGACTGACTTTTCGCTGCCAAACTTCTGCAATATATGTCAAGGACGTGGTGTTTAGACACAGACACCCTGCTATTCCCAGACGGGTTGTTCGCCATATTGTCTCTACGCAATATCCAGATTTATCCGCCATTGAGCCGTGTCAAAGAATCGGTCGGAATATGGCTTTGTACATCCAATATAGCACCTCGCGTTTGAGTCCCAATTTGACCCTAATAAAGGCCACACTTGCTTTCGCTATGCGCTGTTCTGTATTCCTCTTCTAGTTAAGTTTGGGATCTAACATTACGTCCACTATTAGAGGTCCAGTTTTCCAACTTTCCAAGCGCCGAAGAATACTGGGAAAATTACGGTGAAGAATGGTAAAGGGAAAAATGCAGTAAATTTTTTTCTAAATCAAACTTTATGAGTCAATTACGGTATTGTTTCGTAAAAATTGCCCTTGAATACATTACAAATTACTGTAATGTCAAACGACACCCTACTCAATAAGGTTAATGTGAACGTTTTTGGGTTCACATTTTACTCTACGGGTGCATTTTTTACAAAATCTTTTCTATTTTTGGGGCATTCAGTTCATCACAATAGGTATGAAAACCAAAGGAAGGAAGGCCTGTGACATAACAACAGACGGGCGGACGGATAGGTATACCGAAACTAAATATAAGAGTTCCGATTTTTTGGCTACGAAACCGTATAAAGGAGACATTGAGTGAAATACGGGACTGGACGTGTGGTCACGAAAGGGCCATTATATATTATTCTTTTCTAGTTTTATATTTACCTAACCAAGAAAAGACTTCGGAATTTTTACGAACCATTTAAAAAAGTAAACCGCTTTGTCGTCGAACATGTTACCACATCGTTCCCAAAATCAAATTGAATTTCGCAAATTATCTCCACACAATGCAAGACGAAAGTCCTGCGGGAATAAGGTGAAGTCTTCAAGTTGTCCCGCATCGCGCTTATATGTTCGGTTTGATATTACATTGATGCTAATGTCATTGAATAGATTGTAAATGGAGACGATTCCTAAAAGCTTTCCGGTGTTCACGAATTTACCTAATATTCCCTTGAGTTCTACAATGACACATCCCGCCGGGGGCTGTCTTGAATGTGCTCAGATAAAGATATCTAACTTCCTTGAGTTCACCTAATAAGCATTTCGAACTGATTGTGTAACCAAAGGGCTCCCATTTACCCAAAGAAGATAAAATCAATTGTCGAAATTGATTTGACCTAAACTTGGCCAACAAGTGACTCCCATTCTCACGGAGAAAAGATGACGTATTCTCAGATAATGGGGCGCTTCTACAAATGAAATCGATACGTCTGATTGAAAGGTTCAGAAGCCTGCAACTGAAATATATATAAACTTGGGACGTGTATGCCCACCTATCAGATTACCTGAAAGTATCGAGCGTCTTCAAGTGTCGAGAAAGACAAATTGTGACTTCCCAAAGCAATAGGCTCTAATAGAGGAAAAATGTTATTCATTGGCAATTTATTTACCTTATTCGGTGTACAGCAAACTGGTTACACATTTTTTACCTTTATGTTGGTAATAAAGGAATAACTGGGTCGTGGCATACAAACCCGTTCAAATGTGGACATCACATCTGGAAATTTTTTTGGATAAGGCACTATACTATGAGGGTGGATAAGATGAATGGATATGGGCCAATGTTACCTTTGACGTCAGATATAAAAAATATCTCCGTTGATTTGTAATTTATTCGAAAAAGGTCAGGGCTAAATTGGTAGGTACAGCATCAATTGGCCGGATGCCAAATGGAGTTAATGTAATAAGAGGTAACGGCTTGGAAGAATATCTTGCGAGGATGTGTTCCTACGAAAAACATGCTGCAACTCCGGAGGTATTTTAAGGTTATACATTTTGATAAATGTTAATATATTAATCATTTAAGGAATTAAAAAATGCTTCACGTCACAGTAATGGCACGAATAAATTTCTGGTGTTTATTTTGATGAGATTTACCATTTGAGTGAATATTTAGCTCACGCCCTACACCGGATCTAGTACTGTTCGTGATCTGGAAAAAACATTTTGTAGAGTAATACGTGGACTTGTCGACATACAGCAAATTGCTGGGTTTACTTAAATTTCATTAAATTTTTTGGTAAGAAATTCGGTGTGATAAAATATATAGTGATCCTTCCATTTTAAATCGAACAACGATTTCCGTGCATTATTTTATTTTTTGTATCTGAAATTGTTTGGAATTATTCTTCTTGCCATTTCAGAGAGATATTTTTCAGTTTGGCTGGAACGTCCGTTTCCGGTCGGTTTACCAAAAAAGTATTTCTCGTCAAATTATTTTGCTAATACTTTTTTACTTTTTTTTAATTTAATTAAATCCTTAAAAGCGCAAGGATTAGGATTGTTGTTTTTAACTTATAGCAAATGAAATACTTTCAGATTCAGTACTTCTTGTTCTTGCAGTAGGAAACGGGTGCGGTGGGATAATACATAAACTCTTAATTACAGTGAATATGTTATATCGCCATAACTCGTCAAAAAGTACAAGTGTAACTATCATAGTTAATTAGTTACAACAACAACAAAACAAACAAACAGAATTACTTTGCATTGTGTTGTCCAGTCTTTAAAATATTTCCTGCAGGATATTGTAAGATTTCAGCTCATTTGCTTGTAAAGGATCTGAATCAGATATCTCAGAAAATACCTCGACTAAATTTGCAAAATTTTTTTCAAATTATCCTTTTTGTATAAGGATGCAAACGGTAGTATCTTTGTCGTCGGTAACCGCTCAATAGCTTATTTTGAAAGGTAGGAGTAGCATTAACTGATGAAACTAGAAAAAACGACTAAACACATTCTGTGCATCCTGTATATAACATCAAAAGTAGCCAACAAATCATTTTTCGAGTACATTACTTCAATATCTCAAAATCCTGACCTCATGGCCCAATTCTGACCTCGGATTTGGATTTTACGCAGCAAATTACTTCGGAAATGACCCCCAGCTGCCCAGGTACAGAATCTTGTTGCCCAGTACAATTACTTTTCAAAAAATTGGGGACCGATCGTCACGTATGAGCGGTATAAGTCCAGATTTTAGATTCGGAGTCGGTTTCATCCACTTTGTTCTTTATTGAAGATTGTTTAAATAATCCTTTGACTACCGTTTACACAAGTATTCGTATGATTGTTGAACTATTTTACATCTGGTCAGTCGATTAGGATTTAATTGGTCCACAGTGGGTTCAGAAATTTTTAGCGGTGCGGAGCCCAGTAAAAAATTATCAGGTGTGAGCACTTCGAAATCGAGAGCATCTAGATTAAATACATATAATGAGGATGAGTTCACACAGGATTCAATCTGGGTCAGCGACGTATACAATTCCTCAAAAGTTTCCGTTAAGCTTCCAATGATCCGCTTTAAGTGGTGTTTAACAAATTTAATTTCCGCTTCCCAACGACCTCTGGCGAAGTCGGAGGTATGAGAGTGCACTCCATCCCGTGGGGTGCAATAAGATGATTCGGATCATCCAGCAGTTGAGCTTCACATATAAACAATTTGGTTTTCAATTTCATTGAGGTTCCGATATTCTTAGATTTTAGGGGGTCGCTGAAACCGAATCTGACCATGAAAAATGATTTCAATTGCCCATTTTTCCGCTACGACCGCCTTACAACGAACCTGGGGGAACGAAATTTTGAATTTTCATACAAAACTAAGACGTATGTGTTATTCTATGTTTGTTGGGGCGCTGAAACCGAAAATGACTACATAAAATGCATTAAACCTCTTCCCTACTCCCTAGCACCCACCTGAAGGGGGTGGAATTTTGGATTTTCACACAAAATTATGATGTATGTGTATTTCTATATTTTTTGTGCCGCTGAAACTGAAAATGACAACATAAAATAAATTAGACCCTCACCTCCCTCTCTAGCACCCTTTTACGACACCCGGAAGGGGGTTGAATTTTGAATTTCCATACAAAGTAAAGATATATGTGTATTCCTATGTTTTGTGAGGAGCAGAAATTGAATGTCGAATCGTGCGAGGCAAGGAGACTTACGTTAAAAAAGCACCCCGATTGGCTTTTTTTTAGAGCGTCAGGGCAATCTACTAAGAGTCAACTTCCATATGCAGCTTACTGGATTGTTTGAAATGATTGTGAGGGAGTGTTAGAGGATGATGTACACACACAAATGTCTTAGTTTTGTATGAAAATTCAAAATTGATTCCCCCACGGGGGTTGTAAGGGGGTCGTAGCGGGAAAATGGGCAATTGAAATCGTTTTTCACAGTCAGATTCGGTTTCAGCGTTCCCAAAGCCTAAGAATATGGTGGTCTACTCTCTGGTTCACGACAAAAAATTATTTTGTGTGCCTATGTAATTTTCGGCAATACCCACGTACAGCGGTTAAACGTTTGTAGGCAGCAGTAAAGGCTTCAGAGCTAAAATCTGTTATAAGCTCAAGAAGGTTTGCTGTTTTTGATATACAAATGAATAGGGCGATATATGACTTATGAGCAGGCTTCCCTCTTCTAGGGCCATATCGTACTAGAATGGAACCAGCGTAATTTAATCCGATAAAAGAAAAAAAGTCTACGAACAACGGGTGAAAGTTCAGCTGGTAGAATTCCCGTAATTTCATTCCGTGCAGAAGCTTTCTGCCTGAAGCAGATCAAGCTCCTTCGAGTGATTTGGCGAACGCGATCTTGAGCTCCAAGTATCCAAAATCGGTAACGTAAGAAACGTAAACGTCAATTGGATACGCTAGCCTAGTGTTTGGAGGTGAGCACCATTCACCAAAAGCTTAAATAATGGGTTATCCTTGGACAGGATCATTTGGTATTTAGTTTCATCTGGTAAATTCGAATTTTCAAGTCTGTCGACAACGCGGATAGTAGATGTCATTATGTCAAAAAGTAGTGATAGTCGAAGGAAAAAGCTACTATTCGGAATTGGTTGTCCTTTCGAGGAGCGAATATACTCAGTCGGAAACGAAACTCGTTCATCGGACTGTACGGAAAAGTAAATTGCTTTGTTGAGCTCTGATGCATACGGATTTCCTGACGGACGGGTTTCAGAACAAAATCTAAAGTTTGATTTAATTCGATAATACCACGCGGTTACTCTTAGTAGCCTGTTCAGAGTCAAATATTTAGTAATTAATTCCTATTGAGCATAAAAATATCAAAATTCCTAATATATATAAAAAATTTAGGGAAATACATTTACTTTTTAGCCCATTATATGAAATAATTTTTAATGAGAGCCCACACATAGTAGCGGATATACCCAAATGGTATAAATCAAGGAACATACTCTACCAAACAGAAAAGAAATCATCGAAATCGGTCCACGAAGTTACTACCCCACCCCCTCCCCCACCCCCACCATAGGACCAAATTATTAGGGATCACACTCTATACAACAGCAAAAGAACCATCCAAATCGGTGCCCGGGTTACAAAGTTAGGTTCCACCCGGAGGAGAGTCATTCTCGGTTGAATGACTGAAACACTATTTTTTGACTTTTTGAAACATTTTCACAGTCGTGTCAAATATTCAATTAAGAAACCCACCCTTGTGATTTTGAAATCATGGTTCTCCTCTCTCCATCGAAGGATTCAATTATGCTAAATCAAATGGCATAGGCATGCTCTCGTTCCCACCGCACTGTACTCACCGTCTACAACCGCTTGATAGATCAGTATTCGTGCCATTAAAAAATATATCAATACGGATATAGCTCAGTGGTTGCCCAATAATCCTGAGCAAAAATTTGCCATATATGACATTACAGTGGTCCTTGCCAAAAAATTTCCCTTGGCAAGTATCAACAGTAATGACGGACACAATATAATGGCTTCTACTTACGAGAACAATATCATATAGATGTCAAGTGAGTTACAAAATCCTTCGGATGATTGGGCTAGACCAGAAAACCACATATTAAATGCATTTAATATAAAGTCAAGAACAACTGACTTACAAAAAGCTGCACACACTGTTAACGGTTCTAATGTTTTTGCTGAACTCAAACACCCCAATTTGAATGACTTTCAAGCTGGACCAGTACCAAAATCCCCCGTCAGAAAATCTGGAAAACGACACTCAAAGGGGAAAATCTGCTATCTAAACAGATATATCTGAGAAGATGGAAACGGAAGAGAAAAAAAGTCAAAATTAAAGAACGTAAAGAAGAAAGTACTGGACGACAAAAAGAAGAAACAACAGAAGAAAAAGAATAAAAACGACGATGCTATGGAAGATTAAATAAAGTTTTGCTTAGAATGTCTTACTTTTCTGTATGAAAAAATTATTAAATTTCTATTTTATTTGTATACAAATATAAAGTATTTTTGTTATGTTTTGTTTCTTTTTTATTTTATGTTGTTATATGCTTCCCTCGGATGACTTTGTACTCGTTGGTAACTTTAACTTGTCCTGCATTAGCTGGGTACATTCTCCCGACACTGATGGTCTCGCACCCTCGTTCACGTCTGCTCCCCAATTTGCTTTATCCTTTCTAGACTCTTTAGCCGCTTCTAACTTGGCTCAATGCTGCGACATTACTAACGATTCAGATAGATTTCTGGACCTTGTGTTCTCGTCTGACCCTGACTGTACGTCTGTTATGAGATGCCTGACTCCCTTGGTTCCTGAATCAAGTCACCACCCCGCACTTCTGATTGTCATGTGTTTCGACACCGCTAACACGTCTCCCTCCCTATTTGGTGACCTCTACTTTAACTTTAAACGGGCGGATTTCACGTCTATGAATAACTGGCTTCTTTCTTGTGATTGGTCGAGCGTACTGACGGAATGCGACGTCGACCTGGCTGTGAGTGCTTCTTACGATGTCCTTTATGCCTGTTTTACCATATTTGTTCCCATCGGCACTTCTCGATCGGGTTCACCACATTTGTTTTGGCCCTGGCTTGACGGCACCTCACGACATCTGAGGAACTTAAAAAGCAAAGCTTGGAAGAGGTTTTGTGCTTCTGGATGCCACGATGACTACTTGGTTTATTCTGAGCTCTGCCAGCGTTTCTCCGCTCGGATACAGAACTCTTACGCCGAATACTTGTCTAACATGCGAGCCACGCTGCGTAATGATCCTAAACAGTTCTGGAGGTTCATCAACTCGAAGCGTAATTGTGACGCTTATCCTTCTTCCTTGAGGTATCATGACTGTGAGAGTGATGACTCGTTTACTATTGCTAATTTCCTTGCGGAATTTTTCCGAACTTCTTTCTGTGATTCCACCTGTGATATTTCCACCCCTGACTTTGCCCACTTGACACTTGATACTTTCCTTGAGTCTAAGGATTTAGTATTTGACGACGCATGTGTTGCTGAACATCTATCTAATTTGGCAGACGGCTTCTCGAGCGGTTCCGATGGATGCCAACTGACTCTTGCGGGTGTTCTCTGTTATCTGTTCAATTTATCCTTGCGTTCCGGCTGCTTCCCCGTACTTTGGAAGACTTCTGTTTTGATCCCGCTCCATAAGATGGGTAGTAAGTCTGACGTTTCCAACTATCGACCGATTGCCAGCCTGTGTCATGCTGCGAAGGTTTTTGAGTCCCTCGTCAGCGACGTACTTCGATTTCACTGTAGTCCTTTTTTGCGGTCTTTCCAGCACGGAAAAT
The DNA here is from genome assembly GCA_964036015.1 of Leptarthrus brevirostris. Classification (NCBI taxonomy): domain Eukaryota; kingdom Metazoa; phylum Arthropoda; class Insecta; order Diptera; family Asilidae; genus Leptarthrus; species Leptarthrus brevirostris. The sequence goes on along the minus strand of OZ038374.1, from coordinate 127,783,076 downwards.
CGACGACTACAAATCTCCTTGAATTCGTTAACTATTCTCTGCCGACCATCGAAGCCGGTAAGCAGGTGGACTGTGTATTTACAGATTTTATTAAGGCCTTCGATAGGATTGAAGATAGAATCCTAATCTATACTTAGGCGTGGTCCTTAACTCTCGTCTTGCTTTCGACGACCATGTGGACTCGATCGTTGCTAGGGCTAGTTCGATGTTGGGCTTTGTTAAAAGATGGTCTAAGGAGTTTGATGATCCCTACTTAACCAAACTTCTCTACTGAACTTTCGTCATGCCATTTCTGGAATACGCCAGCCCTGTGTGGTCCCCCTACTTTGCCGTTCACGTCAACCGCGTCAAGGCAGTGCAGCGAAGATTCCTTAGGTTTGCTCTCCGCGGACTTCCCTGGATTAATCCTTTGCTTCTTCCCTCTTACCCCGATCGTCTGTGTCTGATTTCTCTCGACTCCCTCGGAAAGAGGCGCAATATTGCCAAAATTGTATTCTTGTTCAATTGTTGGAGGCCGTCAACATCTCGATCCCGCAGCGCTCCTTAAGAAATCGAGACTTCCTGTACGTCCCAGGTTATCGAACTCTATATGGGATGCACGAGCCCATCACGTCGATGTCTCGCCTCTTTAATCTACATTTCGCCGACTTCGACATGGACTTCTCCAGGCTGCGGTTGAAGGGCTTACTCAGGCAGCGCCTAGGTTGATGCGGGCAATATGAATTGACTGCTTTCCTGCAGTTCTCTAGGACTCGTTCATTTGCACTTCTTATTTTTAGTTTTAGTTTAATAATTTTATATACTTCTGTATTAGTCATTTGTGACGAACCTGTTTTGAACAAATAAACAAATAAAATTATGTTTATTAAGGAAATCTAAAAGATTTTCTTCTACTTTGTTTCAGGACTGATCGCGCCCGGCACTATTAAAGGTTCCTTATTTTTGGACATCTCTGACGCCAAAGGCTACCACGGCTTCAAATAATAAAATTTTCATTCAAAATACAGTTGAAAATACATGTAATCAAATAGTAAAAGCCCCAAATGATTCGATTGTTTTTGAACCCTTAAAAAAATTCCTGAAAATTTCTGTTTTTCGAGCCGTCAGTGTGGGGTCCCCCTTAATGAATTGGTCTTTATTTTTCGTTCTACTAAATTCTGACAAGCAGGACTGCGTTCTGTGTCAACTACGCGTAAGAAAGAAATAAATTTTAGAATATTCAGGCTTCATTTTAATGTTATAAAGTTGATATTTATCTCAAATTTCCATACTTCAAAACTGTGACAACTAGCCCCGGTCTCCCCTACTTAAAATGAATAATTTTGTCTGATACTTGATCGTGTACATAACGTTCCAGTAAAAGTTCAAGTAACATTGAAGACTTGAAAGAAATCATAAAAATTCTGATTTTCAATTGATAATATTTCTGAGTAAAAATTGACAAGTCACATTGAATAGTGTGAGGGCTATACCTCCGCCAATGTTACTCTTTTGTTTGTCTTACTTCTTCGCTTAAATCTGGACCAATTACGATTCCGTGAACTTAAGATATTTTTCATTTTGCACGATCATTATCACGTCAAATTGTTTGAAAACCTGCTATTACCATGTGTTTGTTATTTTTGGTTTTAATCTTGGTAGCATCGATGGGAGGTTTCAGTTTATAAGTGCAGACTTATTTGACACTGTTTATAGGGTCCAATTTTAGGTTTGTAGCCTTTTGATCAATAGTTCCTTGGCACGCGAGTTCGTCTCCAGGGCGTTATCAGAGAAGTCCATGTTTGTTGCAGGTGTATGGTTCCGCTTGCTAACCTGTGCATACTCTTCAGGTGAACATTTATTTTGTGTGCGTTTCTGTGATGTAAATCCGTCCTTATCTGGAGTTTTCTGCATATGCGATTCAAGTTTTCTGCTCATGTATATAAGCGAACAGGCAATATTTTGGTAAACTAAATTAAATGCTACTTGCAAACAGTGTGCTAATTATCAGCGGTTAAGTAATCCTGAACAAACCGTTTTCCATCGTATTAATAAAAGGTGCCAAAGTAAACCGGATGTGTGTAGTGTTAAAATATCAAGGATAGTTATCCTCAATATGCAAATTTCTTGAATCGTTTTAAGTGTAGTGTAGTGTAATGTTTAAACCAAGGGGAAAATAAGTGCTCCTCTGCGTTTTATAATAGCTCCAAAGTGTTACCAGACGTAATGTCATTCAGGAATGCCAGTGCCCATGGATCCGAATATCATGAAAAAGCCAGTTTTTGTTATTATCTTAAGCCAATTTAATGTAATAAATGAAGTAATTTATTCGTTGTTATTTTTCGAAAAATTCTTGGTTTTTTCGTTATTAATTCAAAGGTGTCATTAAAAGCAGCGCTGTCAACTTAAATTACATGTCATTAAAAACATGGTGGAATATAAACTTAACAGGTCCGAAGTATTGAATTCAGCAAAAACAGAGATATAGCATAATACATCCATATGTATTACATATAAATGAATTTATCTCAGTGAGTCAAATATAGTGCCTGTGGCACGTTCTTTGTGGCCGGGAGTGGTGAATGGTGTTTAAGGTATTGGTAATGATACGAATAGGTCAGGAATTGGTGTTTTGAGGATTTCACTAATCATTCCAATCCAAAGAGACGAATTGAATAGTAGTTGAAATATATCTAATTCCTTGAATTTAGGTTGTTTTAAATAAAAATACCTACTTCAACTCCTTTCGCTGTTTTGCGGATGTACTTTCTTTGCATTTTTTCTCCTTTAAAGGTTTTGTAACGCAATATATAAATTTTAAACATCTATTTTAAATCAAAGTATAAATCAAACTAATTAGCAATACACTTTTCAACTGAGCGAAAAAAAATTCCGTTCGTGTGACAATGACAACCTTTTGATCATGACGCGCGAACAATTGGACACGTGGTCATTTTAAAGCTCGCGTGACATTAATGCAACTTCGTCTGTCAATCTGACTGTCACTGCTGCTTATTTCAACAACTACTCTTGCTATCGACTTGAAATTGAATTGAAGTTATAAGTAATGGTTCCAGGGTTCGAGACTCGGTATCCTTGTGGGTTTTTAATAGAATTTGAAAAAAAATCCACTCCGTCTTTCGGCTGTTGTATAGCTCGTAGCAAGTCAAAAACAAGGCATTCAAGTGTCCTCACTCCCCTTACCCTAATTCCTTTCCGGCCAAAGTCATGCTAACGCATTCAAGGATTGTCCCCTAGGCTTCTTCCACATCCTTTAAAAAGACAAAATTTAAATTTAAAAAATACTTTTATTTTTATTACAAAGGGGGGCCGAGAGGGGGTCAACATTTTAAAATCGGGTTTCTATGTCAATTGGTGTATAATATAAAAGGGCTTATTTTGCACACTATAAAATATATTTTCATTTCCTTTTGTGCTACATAGTTTTCGACTTATGATGACAAATGTCTAAAAAAATATCATTCCCCCCACCTTATCTTCGAAGTTTGCGAAGCGAAAAATACGAAATAGTTAGAGTTAAGAGAGGTTTATGTAAATATTACAGGAAAAATAAAATAATGTCTCTTTTAGAAATCAGCTACCTTCCAAGAAAACGGAACCCTCGTTGCGCGAGTCTGTCTCGCACTTGGCGGGAAATTTTAGATTGCAATCAACATAGATATGTTGAATTAAACAATATATCAACACAAAGTTTAGCCTATAAAATTGAAAGTACCTCTTCTTAACATGAGCATCAATCAGCAGTAAGCAGGATAATTCGAACGAGGAAAAGTAGTTATGTTGTAGCAAGTACAGAAGTTAATATTTTTAAAAGTATATACGTGCCCGTTGCAAGCACTCAGCGCGAACAAATGCGTCCATCAATATTATGCAAGCTCCCGTTACAGGTCCAAAAATTTCAAAATACGCCCACCAACGGATATGCACGCTCCCGCTACAGGCACCGAAATCTACAAATATGTTAAGCCTACCATAAATGAAGGCCTCTGTTAACTGCGTTTTTGAATTGGTGACTCGGCACGTGGATTATGCAAAATCTCACCCAAATAGTTGCCTGTTCACATTGTGGGTAATCAGCCACGTTATATTAAAACTATTAGCAGTAGCGGATAACTCACAAGATATATATGACTCACCTTAGTACTATAATAATAATGATAACAATTACCTGGAATTTGTTATTTTTATTATTCTATATTTTCCAGATTCAGTTATAATCTTTATTAACCTGAGTAAAAATAAGACTCAACTGCGCAAACGTTCCCGGCTACTGCAGAGATAATTTTTTATTTCAGGCGTCGGTCTCGAATGAGTTAATCCACGAAATTAATTTTATTGTTTTCATTTTAAATTTTAGTCTAAAAAAAGTGTGAGCGTACCGTGCTTGGTTTGGACTATTTCGTGCGTCTTTTATTGATTACTGTGTGCAGCTGGCTGGCATTTGGAAAAGTATAACTTTTATTTAGGCGTACCGTGCCTTATTTGAGTGTCATTCAGGTATCTTGACCATGTGCGTTCCTGTTTCAGGCTAGGAATAGGTGAGTCTTATTTTTACAGCGACCTCTGTTAAATTAATACGAGCAATTACTTTTTAATACGACAATTTTTGAAATATAGTAGTTGTGTAATTGTAATTTTACAAGCGAATGTCTCATAAGGGAAGCACTGTTTGGAATTCTTTTCAGAACATCGAAGAACAAGAAAAAGCTAAATGTGCTTTTTGTCGGGCTATACTTTCATGTTCAACAGGTAAACTGTATCGTCATCTTAAGACAAAACACCCTGGAGTTTCAGCTTCACGGTTAAACATCAGAGTTAGATAATCTCCAAAAAAATCTCACACAAAAGGGGTGGAATTATGTAAGATGATAAGTGATTGACACCTTTCACTGTCATATTATTAGAATCGTGTAAGGCGATTGTGACTGATTTTGTCACCGTAAAGTGATCACTTTAAAGTGACAATGAAGGAGCTATTACTTTTTCTATTTTGCGCATTTGTAATAAGATGTCTTAAACAATGGACTTACCGGTTTTCTGAAAAAAAAGTATTAGAAGCCTTTTAAATGTAGGTACCAATTACAACTTTAAATCATATAAATGTTATTACATTCCACCGGATTTGACAAATTATGCTTTCGACTTTTATGTCTTTCCAACTTTTTAACTCTTAGCTTAGATTTTATTAATAATATGACGAACCCGAAGGACGAAATCATCCTCCATGGTGACTTAAATTTACCCAGTGTTCAGTGGGTATTCAACGTGGATGACTGCCTTCCTTTAAATTGTCTTAATGCTAAAGAATCCCAACGTGGATGACTGCCTTCCTTTAAATTGTCTTAATGCTAAAGAATCCCATTTTTTGACGCCAACTCCTCCTCTGGTTAACACCAAATGAGTGAGGTAAAGAACTGTATGTGAAGGCAGTTAGATCTTTTCTTTACTTCTGATTCGAGTAATATTTTAGTAGAATCGGCTTCTCGTAGCCGTCGTTATCGACAGCTTAAAACCCACATATTTTCATTTATTTCTGATACAATGGTTCTAATATTGCTGATCCCAACTTAGATCAGTACATTCTTGATTTTAAAAGCGCGGACTTCTCTGATTTTACAGACAGGATGCTTTCAATCGAAGTTCCATCTTTATTTTATAATATCAATATCGACGAGTGTGTTTCCGTGTTTTACGATAGAATTTACGATCTGTTTAATTCGTGCTTATCACTCAAACGGTCAAGATCATCCTGTTCTTCTCCCCTGAGGGTTTATATATATCATATCTTATGTACATTCATTTGTTTTGATATTTTTATTTGTATAGCTCCTTTATTTTTTTTAATGAAATTAGATAACCCCCCCCCCCCCCCACCCATGAGCAAAACCTGCGCACGGGCTTGTGGTTTTGGAGCCTTAAGAATAAAAAAAAACACTATGGGGAAATTACTTACGATGTAGAGACCGGCCAGCTTATTGTGAATTCGTCGCTTGGCAGCTTATTGTGATTTCGGCTTTTGGGCGTTGTCTTCTTATTTATACATGAAATACCTTGAAAGTGTTCGCGGTAACTTGCATAATGACCCTCGTTCCTTTTTCAAATTCGTAAATATAAAGAAGAAAATTGATAATTATCCATCTACAATCTGGTACAACGGCTGTGCTAGTTGCAGCGCGCTCGAGAGAGCACCTTGTGCAATTTTGTGTCTTCCCCGGACGAGTTTGCTCATATTCAGGATCGTCCCGCAGCGTCTATTCTTATGCCCATTATATCTCAAGATAGTATCAGGGAACTCAAACTGGCTTTTCCTTTGGCCCCGATTGTGTTCCGCCAGCGTTCGTGAGTTCCTGCTCTGACACTTATCTTCAACAGGTCTATTCAGGCATAGGCCTATCGCGAAGCTTCCCAAGTTGTTGAAATCTGTTATATATTCACAGGGGTTAATCTCGCTTAATCAGCATGGCCTTCTGCCAAGTAAATCGAGAACAACTAACCTCAGCAAAGCATTTGATAAACTTCTTCACTCTATGATTGTGTCCAAACCTGAATAGATGCATTTCGCGCCTTTATTGCTCGATTGGATTTGCTTTTGCCTAAAAGACAGGACATATCCGTAACATTTCATCTAGAGTCGTTAAGGCGTTCAGGTGTACCGCAGGGTAGCCATCTGGGTCCGCTGCAGTTTATTCTTGCCATTAACGACATTGTCCACCTGATTAGACACGCCAAAGTCTTAATCTATACGGACGATATGAAGATTTTTTTTTTGCGTTAGAAACAGTTATGACTTCTTCCCGCATTCAGGGAGATTTAAATGTTTTCAAGGACCGGAGTCGGTCTAATGGCATGCAGCTTAACTTAAAAAAATGTGAAGTTATGTCATTCTCTAGGAATCTCAGTCCTTGCAAAACCTCGATTTCATTCTACACATAAACTATATTGATTGTAAGAGTAATTCAGTTCTTGGTTACGTAAAGCAGTGGTCAAGGGAGTTTTCTGATTGGCAAACCTTAATTCACTTATTCTTTTCTTCGGTTAGACCACTTCTCGAGTATGCATCTCAGGTTTGGTCACCTTGCTATGCTGTTCATTCTCGACGCACTAAGTTGGTACAGCGGAGTTTTGTTTCGTTCGCACTCCTGCGGAATGATCCTCTCAGGTTTCCTCCTTATGTGTGTCGTCTCCAGTTGCTTAATATGCACTCTTTGGAAAAACGATGTAGAATTGCTGGCCTGCTCTTTATTTATCAGCTTTTAAACTGGAACATAGGTTCTCGTGCTCTCGCAGGGAAGGTTTTTTTTAGGCATACCCCGTAACGTTACACGCGTCGGCCAACCAATCTGGACGTTCCAGATTCAAATCTTAATTCTTCAGGCACATAAACATATCCCTCTTTATTCTTCTCGATATTTTTAATTGAGGTTTTTTGTCGTCGCTTGATGAATCGCCGCCCGAGTAAAAATAACACCCACACATTCCTAGATTGAAAAAAGCACGCACAGAAATGGCACTCAAATAAGGAACGGTACGCCTGAATAAATATTATATTTTTCCGAATGCCAGACCACTACATTCACGTATCAGTACATGTAGCACGATATAGTCCAAACCAGGCACGGCACGCTCACACTTTTTCTAGACTTAAATTTAAAATGACAACAATAAAATTGTTTTCGTAAGTTAACTATTTCGAGGCCGACGTCTGAAGATATTCGATTTCCCTCAATCCCCTTACCATTATTCCCTTCCGGCCATAGCCATGCTAACGCTTTGGGCTTTGTCTACATAATTAAGAAAAGGCAATTGCATCACATTTCAATGCATATTCATTCATTTTTGACTAAAAACAACACCATTATGATGCCTCAGCGAATTCGGTCGCCTGCGACTTTTTCCTATTCCCGAAAATGAAAAAATGTTGAGAGGACAACGTTTTAGCAACATTGAGGAGATAAATGCAGAATCACTAAAGAAGGTAAACGTTATACCGAAAATTTCGTTTCAGAGATATGTATACCTGATTGGGACTACTATGAAAGGGCCGAGATCAGTATTTATGAACGAAAATTCGAGATATTTTTTAATCAAACGTCGTACTATTTTTGTATTGAATTCGCCTCCAAGCAAAAATTCTGTATACGCAGACGTTTTTATTATAATTGCTTGCTGATAGTATACTTCTCCATTCAGTTTGAAACCAAAAATAACTCCTACGCCGAAACCAATGGGGACGGTGAGTTCATGTAATATTCAGTTGTTGGACTGCATGATTTCTTAATGGAAGTTGCCCAAATTCTACCTCGTTCGAAATGTTCAATTCAAAATTATGGTAGAAATTTTGTTCGATGATGTTTTCCTAATTGCATATCTATACTTTTACTTCGTTGGGTATATAATGAAATATCTCTCTGCACTAAATGTTCAGATAAACTTATCGGGAGTCAAATTTCAAGGTTCGTGCTCAAAATTCTTATGAAAACCTTTACTTCCATTCACCTTGAATCGATTTCAAGCATTACTTCCTACGTTGCCCCTTGACTTAAGGTACGCTATATAACTATTTCTACATCATTCTGTGAATTCCTCTAAAAGTTATCATTTTTGAAACAATTTAACAATTTCCATCTCTCTGCATCCGTCCAGAATGAAATTTTCAGGATAGTGCAGATACTTGAATATATTTCGGAAGATTCAAGTTCGTCGAAAGTGGCATTGAAGGAGGTAGTGACAGATAAGTTAAATATTGCAGGTTGAACTAACTCCAGCATTTCCTCCTATTTGAATAATTCTTTAGAGGTGAATTTTTGAAGATGAACGTGATATCCACGATTTCCTTGCATGTGACTAATTAATGAGTGTTAATTCAGAAGATAAATTGAAGAAACGTGCTTAAGTCATCACTTGTATTTTGTAGAGATTTATGTACTTGAATTAAATTTGGAATAATGGGAAAATTCGTTTCATTGTTTGTTTTAAATGAAACGTGTATGTGTAGCTTATGGGCATGTTCAATTACATGACTAGTGAGAGTATATTTTTGCAATATGGATTTACACTATAATATATTCTATTTCCACTCAGAAATTAATGCTTCAATTAACTCATTCGTACTTGTAATTATATATTACATAGTCTTGATTAACAGAGGACAAACCTTCTTGTGGTTTATGAACTTCATTAGAAGCCTTGTAACCGTGCCAGGTCTTGTGAATTTTTCAGAATCCTTACTTGCACAAGCCACAAATAGCCAGGGAAAATGCCTATTTAGAAGAGCCATTATCTTGTGGAAGTTTGTGCCCGAGTTTCCATTTCTGTACGGGTCTGTGCCCCTTTTATGTTTTTCTTTTATGTTGGCAGCATTTACGTTCTACTGCCTAATTAGACGGTACATTCACCTTGGCAATTCAGAATGCTGTTCATTCCTTCTTTCTTGGTTTTCTCCCCATTTCTAGTGTCAATTTGAAAAAAAGGGTTAATATTTGTTGGCCATGAGACTATAGTTAATTTTTCTTTTCTTTTTGTTTAAGGAGCAGAGTAGAAAACTGCGTTTTATCTGTCGGATCTAATTAATTTCTGCTAAAAGAAACTGCAGACAGAACAGTAACCAAAGGAGCAAATGGGTCGTTAAGTTTTAGTATCGGGTTAA